>JARGCU010000010.1:12765000-15207500 GCA_029227775.1 Morpho helenor
ATATATTTAAATACAATCTATTTCCTTATAAAATATAATATTTTTATTTGCAGGCGAAAAACCATACGTATGTGAAGTATGTAACAAGGCATTTGCGCGAAGAGACAAACTAGTGCTGCATATGAACAAATTAAAACACATAACGCCATCAAATATAGCACCTTTGGGTAAACGGACTATTACTATACCTCGTACGTCTTATTTTATTTAATGTTTTGTTAAGAACAATTTCAACGTTTTATGTTGTATTTTTTCATTGATTTATTAGACAAAACCTAATATTACAGCAATCTGAGATTATTTAATAATACAATAATTTCGCATTTCTTATGAAATATCTCGATGTTTGACATACTCGGCATCTATATGATATATTTGTACATTAAAAAAAAGTATATCACTGATTCGCGTATGTTAGACGTTACACATTTTTGTTTGGTTGTCTGTGATAGATCGCTAGATAGAGAGAGACACAATAAATAATGAGAGGGAAGATGTAACTCGTATATATTATACTTCAGCTTTGTCTAATCACTAAAAAAAACAGATATACCCTTATTTGCTTTCTCTTTATTTCTCTTTACTGTAATATGGCACAATTTAAGCTGCCTTCCCTATTCTATTATAACTAACTTAAAAAAAAAATTAAAACTAAATCGTATAGGTACATTAGGCATTCAATTTTTTTTGTGTGATGTTTATTATATATGTATATATATGCGCTATACCCACTCTCAAAGTTTGCTCCTCACACCAAACGTATGTTGAGAGATCGCTAAAGCGAAAACCACCTTTTTACGCTTCTCATACTTTATTTCATAAGTAGCAATGAATCTTTTATATGGGCAATAAACAAATAAAATAAATTCAACTACAAATATGTATTTTTTTACCCATTTCCTTACAGCCCTCAAACTAGATGACGTAAAACCTCAATTAACGAAACAAGAAGATACAAAGCCAAGCCAAGCCGAAATTGCTGCTGTAGCACAACAGCAGCAACAACAGCAACAGCAGCAGCAACAGCAACAACAGCAACAACATTCCCATCAGCAATCGATTCAAGTGTGCCAGGTACCTGGACACAACTTTACGGTAAATCCCAATAAAAAATCAACGCATGGAAAGTATCGGTGTTCCTTAGTTTCTACGATTCAATATTTTAAATCACATTTTTCATCATAAATTTATTAGATCGTTAGTTTTAATAGTAACATTGTGTTATTTCCAATTCTATTTTTTCTTTTTCTGACTAAAACCGCACACTTGTAACTAAATAACTTTATTTTTCTGTTGATAGTATTAAACGTAAATATTAAAGCATTCACTTTTTTCATTTAATAATTATCATGTTCTGCATGAATCTCATTAAAATTTATCTAGTACTTTTATAATTTGCCTTCTTAAAAGTAAAGTAGTAGAAAATTTAAATATTATGTAACTTATCTATTAAACTTTATCTCTTATAATTTTATGATTGAGATAATTTGTTTCTACAATTTAGAAGTCGTGGAGAGTTATAATAGAATCGTAAAGTGGACAAACTATTTTGAATCTAAACATTACAAATAAATCATTTTAGTAGCTGTATACCTTTGACCTATTTATTTATAATATTAACTTTTTTATTTGTAAGTTGGTCTAATCCAAACAGCATCGCTTTATACCGAAATTACAATTTCCTCCTCCTTTCTTAATACAATCCTCTATTTGACCACGGTCAGAATGTTCCATCAAAACTAGACCTAATTTAATATTTTTTTACTACGAATCGTTCTGCAATCAATAAGTTATTTTTTAAGTTGCAAACGCATCAAACACAAGTATGTCCATATGCTTTCTTTGCCCAATACCTCAGGAAAAAATATTGAGATAGATACCCATAATAGATTGTATCATTCCAAATTAGCATTAACTGACTAATATTTTCCTAATGTATAGAATACAAACCTGGTACATACAAGTGCAGCGAGCGCAGCAGTAGCGGCGGCAACTGCTGGTATGGTCGTATCATGGTCGTGCGAACTTTGTGGTAGATTGTTCGCAACTAGAGACGAGTGGAGTGCGCACGCCAAATCCCACCTGCCCGATAACAAACTGCTACAGGATAAAATGCAACAGGCGTCGCAACATCAAGTAATTGCACCTTATACTTACGATTAATCATGTCTTCCTTTATTGTCACTAACCTATCTCAAAGTACTTGTTAATCCGATATCATTGTTAATAGTGCAATTTACTTATTATTTTTCTACTGTCTTATCTTCAATTATATTTGACGTTCTGTCTGCATAAAAATTACTAATACACGAATTTCGTCGATTCTCAACGCAATTCACATAATAAAATTATTTGAGCGCGATAATCCAAATAAAAAAAACAATATTTATACTTAGAACCGTCGTCTTATTTTTTATATTTTTGAGTCTCTATAAAACTATAGTTATAATACAGTCTATATAAAACTATAGTTAAAATCAAGTTAGATTCATAATCGATTGTAATAATTTATTAAGAATTTCGATTTTTATGGAACTTAATTATATATGAAATTTTCAGCAACAAGAAAAGGTCCATCTGACGAATCAGGAGAAACTACAGCTGTTACACCACCACAATCAGAACCAGCAGATATTGAACGGTCATGGTATAGCCACAGCATCTGTGTCCACGGCCACAGTGGTAAACGAAGGCGGGGGAGGCGGTGCATATTTCACCCACGGTCACACACACTACGCTCCTGAGAGACAACATTCGCACGCGCATCATCTCTGTTTGATGTGCCGACAAGAGTTCGCTGGTAAAGCGGAGTTCATGTTCCATGTTAGGGGACACTTTGAAGGTAAAGTGAGTGATATAGCGGCAGCCGATGTACTAGCACGATCTCTAGTGGATAACTCTGGCCTGTGCACCTGAGCCGCGGCTACGCCCATCGCATTCCAGGACGCTTGCGGAAAGGGCGTGTTGCATGACGACACGATAATGTTAAAGTTTTGAGACGTAAGTGCTATTTGTGACGAGCTCGCAACCTTCTTGGTAGTAATTTGCGCGCCATAAAAAATAACAATGTAGAGAATAGATAAGAAATCGTTTTTGGTATTTTAACGTAATGAAAATTCTAAATTGTTTTTATCAAGAAATGTGTTCGAAAAACCTTAATTAATCTACAAATAACAAACTTTATTAAATAGGTTGATATATGTATGTACAAGTAATTTGCGCTTTATATTAATTAAAACCTTTAATTTAAATTGCCGTTTATGTATGTAAAGGTGGAATGTTGCAAGTTGAATTTGACCCTATCCCGGGGTTTGATTGAGCTGAAATTTTGCATACTAGTCCAGTCCCAATGGCAATTCATGTTTATGATAAGCATGACCTGCTGCCAGGATTGGCTCCAGACGAGGGGACCCCTCAATGGTTAGTAGGGACTTGAATTTTGTTAAAAGCTTTTTTAACTTGACTTGTCTATTATATTTATATGATCTCTACACTGGAAATAAATCGGCATGTCGATTGCTATCATTAAGAATTTAACATTTTCTCACTACGTATGGTTTGTGCATTATGGCATAAAATTTGGCGATTTCTTATCAGTTAATTTATAACTAGTAAAGAAATTGTAATCATTGCGATTCCATCTAATTCTCTTTCTATTAACTGGAAATTGTGGTTTCTAAAGCATTCTACAACTATTCTCACAAAGAAAACCTTTTTGCAATAAAAAAATATGCATACACAGTTATTTTTACTTTGCCAAGATTATGCCACAATTATTTTAGCTGTTCTTACCGAAATAACTAACAATATCTAATCTAAATAATTAATCTATGAACATATTTCTGATTTATTTTAAACTATGTTTTTATTTATTAAAAAAATCTTGTATAGGGAAAAATTACTAATTTATTAATATTTTATTTTTATTACCTTGTTCGTAAGTGACTTAAAAAGCGGCAGCAGAAGTTCTCAATTAAGTTGTATCTTTTATTTACATAACTATTTTTATTATTAAGTTTAATTATTAGATAAGGTCTTCACTGTAATTAATTACAAAATATTACCAAAATATTATCATAATTATTATGTAAATATTCTTTTTGTAAATTTACGGCTTATCATTTAAAGACTTTTACGACGTAAAATATTTTTATATAACATAAACTTGTAAATAGATTATTTTTTCCGAATGGTCCAATTGTTTATATGTATTATTGTAAATCAAGTATTATAAGTGTATTTATAGTCAATAATTAATGAAACTTAGTATTACGATATCCTCTTATTAAGTAGAAATGGTTAAGTAAAAATATTAACATAAACGTTTTATATTTATATTTTAACCTATGACAATACATTAAATACAATGAACTTAATATAAAAATTTATAAGGCATATAAAAATTTGAATTTAGGTATTATTTTTTTAAGCTTTCAGTATATTATGATTTGCAAATTCATCTTTGATCTCAGAAGTTAGACGAAACAATTTTGTAACACTAATAGAATTGTAAATGAATGTGACCTAACCTTCTCACCAAAAATGGAGAGAAGAGGCCTATTCTCAGCAGTGGGATAGTAGCAGGCCGCTACTTTATTTTTTTATGTGACCTAACTAAATTGATTCTTTAAGAATACAATAAACAGACCAAAAGATAATATTCTACATTAAATTAAAAATAAGTCAACAATAAATAAGTCAAAAATAATCAACAATCCGCAGCGACTTAAAAAAGCCATAGGCTTAATAGCAACTCGTCTGCTAAGCTTAGAAGCATGTCACCATCATTAATAACTGTGGTGTGTGTTCACTTGTATTGTATTAATATAGACTAATATTGTATGAATATAACATATGCTCAAAAACGCACTAACAAGTAACATAGTAAGTATGTCACTACACGTCCACTCTCACCAAGGGCTCTAGTGTTACTGACGTGGTGCATTCTGAGACAGTGTAATGTTTCAATTGTACATCAGTGTGAGTATATTCATTTTATGTATTACATGTATATAAATATACAAAGTAAGAAACACACATCTCAACCCGCGTACACTACAATAACAAAAACAGATAAACCACCTTTTTTCTTCGCTTTTATTGTTAGCTAATTATTAACAAGTTTTGAAATATCTCAAAGTTGATATTAAATTTTAATGTGACAAACCCCCTTGAAACTTTTCAAATATTTATTCAAATTCAATCGAGAGACATGTTTTACGTAATGAACTTAACCATTATGAAAATAATTAGGAACAATTAAAAACATAAATTGCCGGAGCATAATATAAAATTTGGAAAAAAGGGTTCGTGTCTTTCTCTTCTAATGTATTGCAATAGGTTAAATTTAATGAATCAAATCTATATGTGTTTTTCCAAACTTATTTATAGCTTAGATGGATTGATTTTTTTAGTTTTGAGACAGATTGTAATCTGAGTCAAAACTATAAAATCAATATCCACTTGGAAATATTAGTTGCCGTGCAAACAGTCTAATTTTAAATTTATATTGCTAGTGGACTTAAAATACTGATCTTTAACTGTTGATTGACTTATGCTGCAAGGTGGCATAGCATAGAGGCAAATACTGTGTAAGTGGCCTAAAAATAGCATATCATCACAGACGACAACATCTTCTTAACAATAAATTGCTTAATACTGCCATTCGATGTAATTTCCTAGTCATATATAAATTTAAGTCTTATGTTTTAATTTTAATTAATCTAGTCATAAATTGAGCTACAGCTCTTAAAAAGGATGAGTGAATCTAGTCATTTTCTAGTTATTAGATATTAGACTGACTCAAGTGGTCATAAAACTTAGGTAAGACTATTTTAAGGCTATTAAATCTTTATCCGTCACTTATCAACAAAACACTTAATACCTCAGAATGAGTTAACTCAAGTGTTGTTGAGTTTCGAGTGCAAGAGTCAAAATTGTTACTAAAAATTTATTAGGGATTACTTATATATGAGATCAGTATATTTTTTCGAATATTGAAATTATTCAAATTAATTTACCCGGTCTTACAAAAGTAATAATAAAATTATTTTGCTATAATCCGCGATTAAGTGAAATAGAAAATATATATTATGCTAAATGTAGAATGGACAATCCGTTTCATACCTGATACATACAGGATACATGCATGCATTCCTGCATTTATATATAGATTATAGCAAAATAATTTACTTTTGTATTATGGATCTCCGCAAAGTAACGCCTAGTTCTTTAAATTATTCACCAGGTCTTTATAAGCAGTGACATAATCCGAGTAAAAGAGCAGCTTTAAACCAACTTATAGCTTTCGTAGCATCGGTTGATACGAGTCTCTAACCCTGGGTAGTTAAAAGGCATTTTACAGAACTATATCTAATTGAATAAAATATATACCAAAAATATTTTGTGTTCTATGAGTGTAAACTTTAAATATATATAATCAATTCGTATTGGCTGTAATTTGAAGACATTTAATAATACAATGCAAGGAATTCAGTAGAAAGCAAACTGTTTTTACTTTACCTTAAAAATTTGACATTGGATAATTTTTATGAATTACAGATGTAATAAACTAACATTGACGATAAGATATCGCATATTAAAATACGCAATATATACTTGAATTGGTGTTAGGTTTTATTTATAATCTCTAGAGATGCCGTTGTAAACATTTATTACTCTTAATGTATACAATTATCTATTGTTAGTGCTTTTAAGACGTTAGACAACGTATTGAAACCACATGTCAACATTAGTTACTTTCAAGGTTACCACAATGCATATTATTTTATAATAACACTAGCTGTTGTGCCCACGTAGAAATCAGTGTATCACAAAGCTATTCCCGCGTAATTAAGTGTATCACAAAGCTGTTCCCGTGAAAATCAGTGTATTACAAAGTCATTTCCACGTAAATCCAAACCCG
The DNA here is from genome assembly GCA_029227775.1 of Morpho helenor. Classification (NCBI taxonomy): domain Eukaryota; kingdom Metazoa; phylum Arthropoda; class Insecta; order Lepidoptera; family Nymphalidae; genus Morpho; species Morpho helenor. Next base: position 12,771,926 of record JARGCU010000010.1, read on the forward strand.
CAAGAATTTTAGGATAAAAAGTAGCGTATAAGTTGCCTTTCAACCTCCTATCTTCCAGTGAAGGTCTCATCAAAAACAGTTCAAGGTTCTGAAACCTAACCTTAACTTAACTTCAACCTTTCTCATGAATTACAATATCCATTAGTGAAAACCAGATAAAAATCCCTTTAGTAGATTTTGACAAAATCGATCACATACAATCAGATAGTTTTTGAGGACTTTGTTTTATAATAAGTATAGATAATTATATTATAATAAAATAGGATTTATCATAACATATGTTACTGTCTCTTTCCAATAGATAACGGCATTACGTGATCTCGCGCAGACGCCAGAGATTTCTATAAAAAGTGTGTATCTAAGTCATATTAACAATTAATCACGCGCTTTTTGGTAAAGAAACCATGAGATATCCTGCATTTCCTTTCTTAATTCTGGGATATGTCCAAAGGCGTTAAAAGGCGGAAGAGCGTAATGTTTTAAGCACCAAACCCTCTTGCAAAAGTCGTTGCCCAATACGCCCGTTTTTTATTATTTACAAAGCTTAAAGCTTATATTATTAGTCGTGCAAATTATTTGCTTATGTAAATTCTAGATTCGAATCGACAATTTGATGGTTAGTTGTAAGGAAAATCATGAGTAATTCACTTATTTCTAAGATGGTTGAACATAAGAAATTTTAATTCAAAGACTTACTTGTATACAAATTGAAAAAAAATAGTTTTGGTTTTCGTTATGATTTTACTAAAAAGTAATACGATTAAAAAACGAAAATATTGAAATCTGTTCTAATCTGTGAAATCTGTGGCGGTGGTGTTTGTATTTTTATTGTTTTTAATCGAGTGGCTGAATATTATTGCTATAAGTGATGAACAGTTTCTCGTACTGCCTTTAGCACTGCCATCATTATTACCATCGAAGTTGATAAGTGTAAAAAAACATTTATAGTATTTACAAAAAAGTTAATATTATAATACAATTTAATTGTTAGATTAGAGGGAGTGAATTATTCAAAGATTAAGGTTTTTGCAGTAAGCAAAACAGAGCACGATGGAAGTTACAAATTTGAGTAGGATAGGTTCGTACAAATATGTAGAACACGATAGGTGGGACATGTATGCAATACGCCAATAGTTTTTAACTCTAATTCATAGTTTAATGTACATATAGTTCGAATACATTAAGATTTAACGTAATCATTGCTAGATATACCTTTGTAAATGAACATTATAGAAACACGACATAAAGTAGCAAATATTTTGACGAAAATTTTATTTAACAATGATTATTTATTTTACAATAAAATTATAGTTTTTTTTACACAATTTATTTATTTATTTATTTAGTAAATAAATAATATTTCACGTTAGCTAAAATTGTACTTATTTTATTTTATAAATTTGATTTTTAGGTTTATTTGTCTGAGTCACTATTAATAAGTTCTAATAACCAACCAACTGTGTATTGATGAATAACAGACAAAAGGTACATTTGTAGTTATAGGTGGTTCTAGTTTTAACTTTATACACTTCTCAGTTCCTCTCTAAAACGTGAAATAACCATAGAGTTATACTAGAGTAGTGAAACCTCATTACAATATTATCCACAAAGCTAAACCTTTTTATAATTTTTGACACAAATAAAGTTCCGTACATAAATGTATTATAAATTTAAATTAAGGAAATGGAATTGGCTTTCATATTGATCTCAAATGTCTAGTCGTAGAACATTTAGATGATTTAGCAAATAATGTTAATCATAAATATAATAAGGTTTGTGTATATATAAAACTAAGTTAATATAACAAAGATAATTAATTACCAAAATTTTAAAGTTAAAACAGTAGTATTCTAAATAGTTGTGTCTAAGTGAATGTCGTGTATATTAAATTCTTGTAAGTGATGACTTGCTTCCATAATTTTAGTTTGTACATAAAGCCACCTAGATTTTTGAATGTATTATATTAAATGAAATACATCTTATAAATTTACTTTTTTCTCATTGAATAATATTCGTCTTTTTTTTCTACGATACTTAAGAAATTAAATAGGCTTACGGCCATAGATCATAATAATTTAATTAACAATGGCCCGCCTAGAGTATTTTTATTTATCAATTACGATCATGTAACAATTTTGAAGTTAAAACTTTTTAAGCGGCATTGTGTACTTTTAATAGATGAATAAAAAACTGTTAATGGAAAAATCGTATGACGGAGGGAGAGTAGACCGCCGGTATGGCATAGGGGAGGAAGTATCTCTAACTCTTTCAACCACGCGGTGCAGCTACTGTGGAAGTTGGTTTTTCTGAGAGATAAACTTTTTAATGTAAAATAATTGATATAAACATGACATGTATGCCATATTAAATCATCTTTGTTTCTTAATTACATGATACAACAAGATATAAAAATAATATTTAATTACTATATATTCGGTTAATAATACTTTTGCACATTTAACGAAAAACTAAGGTGTTTTTGATATTTATTTATTTTATAAGGTCCGCCAACAGAGTATACATTTTTTATTTACTTAATTATTAATATACATTTTAAAAGTCTAATGCTACCCTATTTATAAGTGGACACAGCATGCTCAAAAATACAGTACATTATGATCATTATAAAATTGAATATTTGAAATTACATTGACAAAATTGACAATATTTGAAAACATAACAATTATAACATCAAAAATATGTGTAATATAATATAATTTAGCTATTTGTTTTATGTTCGATCAATCTGTTTGAGAAAGTGTTAAGTGTAATGCCAATTTTTTACACTTCCAAGTTAAAAATCCATAGTAACTAAGTCTGATTGTAAATTATTGATGACAAAGTAATTTAAATACATATAGGATATCCTTAAAAACTAGTCAACATTTTGGTGTCGCTATTCCCAATATAAGGAGCAATAAATTCAAGTGGCATATCGTAAATTGTATAAAGTTTAAAATAAATTGTGGTTAAGTAAGTGATGTATAGTAGTGAAAGTTGTGAAAATAAAAAGGGATAATTCACTTGTGTTTTTTTTTTACATATCCCTTTGGAATAACAAGCAAGAAAATGTTCTTTTAAAGCTACTCTATTTTTAAAATATTTGATAAAATATATGATATTTAGTTTCACTTTTACAAAATGTTGTGTTAAATTATCTACGAACATGTTCAAATAATTAATTACAGCTTCAACCAATTTTCCTAAAAAAAAATCCTAAAAAGTTCTAAGTACAAGAATCCTAATATCTCGAAATGGCAATAAAACCTTAATTTTAACTGTCGCAGGCTTCTCATTAACTAAGAAAAAAATGCATAGTGTCAGTGTCACTAACTTAATAGTTTTGACATGAAAATTTGAAAAATTATAAATTTGACAATCAAAATTTTAGTTATGGTTTTAAATATTCCGTTAAAATTATAATATTAGAAACAAGTATGTATGTCAATAATATTTTTACTATTTATTAAGTTGTACAGTTATTAGACTATTCATTTATTACGTAAAAAAGTAATTTAAGTATTAGGTTAATTATCAGGCGATTATTGTCGAATAGTGATGTAATGATTGAAAAACGATCAATAATCGATATACTCTTTCCCCTTGTCTTTGCAATTTTAAAATATACATTATCTTTCTTGAAATTTAAAGATGTTTGTTAACATCTCCGTATATTTTTGTAACAATAGGCTTTCAATTCGATTCTCATATAACAAACTAATACAATCTTTATTTTTAAACTAAATCAAATGAATTTCGGATTTTTTTAATGGTAAAACTATTTATTCCTTTCCCAGTTACCAAAACAGTTATAGTCTTTTAAACAACACTAAATAATTGTAAAAATAAACTTGCTAGATAACAAGACTAATCGCTATATTTTAAGAATAAAACGACAAAAGTTAGAAGACTAATTAATTTAAATAAGCATAATTCATCCTAAAGTAATATTCTTAGAACGTGGCCATAGACACATGTACTTTTTTTTTCAGAAGTCAAAACTAACTTTAGTTTTGTATGTAAATGGAGAATATGTGCATTCACATTAGATTTTCACCCCTTATAAAGAATTATTCTGAAACCAACTCCAAATTTTGTCTAGAAATCTTACCACTTGTTTCCTGCATTGAAAACTTTGATAAAATAAAATGGAAACAGGAAAAAGAGAAAATTGAGTATACAGTACCAATGAATTATAAAATAATAATTAAAAAACTTAAGCCGAACGAAGACGCTATAAAGATATACTATTCCTGTATCGATCTATTGCCTTCATCTTTATCTAATGTAGATTTAGCTGCTGGCGATGTGTATAGAGTTATAAGTGATAATTTATCATTAAACAATAAAAGTGATAAATTTATTACGTTAACTGAAATACCGATACTTGACATAAAATTAAATGAGACAGCAAAACATTTGAAAAATATTGAAAATCAAAAATCATGTTATAATGAAAGCAAACAGCTCAAATCAGATAATATAACTGACTCAGTATTGACGAGAAGTGCAATTAAAGAACTTGAATCCGTTAATGCAATAGGGATAGAAAAAAAAGAAGGTAACATTGTTCTGAAACAAATGTATCCATTTTTTGAACAAAAATTTTCCCCTTTTTTTCTTTTTTTTTTAGCAGTCAAATGTAGTTTCCACGGTGAAGAGAACAATGATAATAACATCGGAAATAGTCCAGGCGATAGCAATGATTTGCTTATACATAAGAGTACCAGTTGTACTGAGAAGGCCAGTTATCGAAAATCTGAAGAAAACGAATATGACAGACAGCTTTCTTTTACACCGCTAAATAAGAACGTAACACAGATAGTATCAAAAGAAGACTCAGCATTTGATAAAAACTTAAGAACAAATACAGCATTTACTTCGATCACATGTTTATTCAACAAACTAGATATGTTAAAATGTTATAATACTAATATAAGAAAATATAGAACACTACATACATCATCTAACTATTGCTATAATTCATTTGATGATGAATCATTAATATCTAATATCAGAATTCGTCCTGAAGTAAGAGTTGCTAAATTTGTGGAAATAATGGAAAAAGAAATTCTGCCTTTAAAAATAATTCTTAATAATATCTTAGTTAAATTTACTTCGTTAAGTTTTGATAAAGATTTCCTCATGAACTATTCTTTAATAGATAAAAATATTTTATTATTAAATGCTAACAGTGTTACAAAACGTGGTGTCCGACAAGAAATAAATACCAATCGTGTTGTTTACTCAATAATATTTGATGAATAAATGTGTTTTTTTAATTTATTTATTTTTTTTTTTTATATAAAAATACAGTCAATAGAGATTATTTATTAAACCTAACGGAACCTATGATATTAATCAATATTTTTTAAGCTTTACCAAGGACATCTTAATAGATAATCAGATATCGATAAGTGATCCAGATAAGCGGTAAAAAATGCAAGCTACGCATAATGTAATACAAAACATCTTCTTTTCGCCTTTCTTCTCTTATAGTAGGACAATTTCATAATCTATAACTTTGTTTATCGACGAAAATAAGATACTTTCACATTGCATACTATGTAGCAATACTAGATGATATTGTATAGTTCAAATCAAAAAACTCAAATCCATTTAATTGTAAATTCTAATCTAGGCTTCGCAGACGATGATAAAGAAACGGGAAAGTGACTTAAGAACCATGTTTCATATCGCTGAGGAAGTTATTTTTTCCAGGTTTTGAAAAAAATTCCACAATTTTGAAAAAATCGGATTGAACTGATTTTTCAATTGGAAAATTAAAATTATGAATCCAAACTCTATTGAACATTCAAATCAAATAACCCCACATTTACCATTCGAGGTAGTAGCTGTTCCACAGAACAATATTTCGAAAATATTACACAGTGGTACAGAATCAATACCAACCCCAGTAAAATTTAAAATAAGACTTAGGAACAAAGATGAAACAGGACGATATGGCGTTTTTTCTGTACCTAAGTTAAAAACAATTAGACCAAAGAAAGTACGACTAGTAAGTAGCGATCAAACCATAATGTCCTTTGATCTTTTCATGGAAACAGAAAATGTGAATAAAGTTCCGAAAAGAACTCGTAATAAAATTTTACAACTATTTAAACCTAGTGAGTACATGCTTTTTATATTCTAGTTATATGTGTTCTCTATGTATACTTTTAATCGAATTAAATTGCTTAAAAGGTGTATGCCTCGGTGTCCAAAATGATGATGATATTTACTCTTACGCGCCAAGTTCATCTTACGAAAGGAACAGAGCAAATAGTGCATCTGATGTCATTGAACGGCAAGATAATATTATATTTGAAGACAATATCGCTTCAAATAAAAACCTTGTATCTATTAGGACTATAACCAATAATAAAAGCAAAATACCTAAAACTTTTTTGGGTAAATGTAAGCCAGGTAAGAATAAGTAGAGAAAAATTAATTTACATAAACGAATATAATTTAACGAGCACTTTTGCATAACTTAGACTTTGGTTGTATTAATAAGCATTGAAATTATAATTTTGAATAGAAATAATTTTATTTCGCTTAAAAATATTATATATAATAAGCTGCAAATCCCTAATAATTTCAAGCAATCTGCGAGCTTATTTTATTCTTTATTTTTTGTAATAAATTAGTATTTTTAAAGAACAGATTTAAATAGAACAGATTTTAGCAGGACAAAATATTCATTAATAATAAATATTGTATAATTATGTTGTATTGTATAAAATATTTAAATTACTGTATATACCACATAAAAATTGACTTTTTATAGAAAACGAAAATTTGTATCAAAAAGTCTTTACTAATTTTTTCCTTTTATTTTTAATTTATATAAGCACAAGAATATAAAAAATTGTAATACAAAAATAAGTATATATAAAAAAGTTGTATTTATTTAAAGACGAAATAATTACAGGAGGTTGTTTAGATCCACCGTTCAGTGAAGAGATATATACATATAAACCAAAAAGTAAAATATTACCCATTGATCAAAGAGATATAGAAAATACTATAATAATTCCTGAAGTTACAACTAAAAAGACTAAAGAACTGGAGAAAGATATAAATGAATCAGGAATTAATCAAAATACATCGGAGAAAACTTCTATTGAGGAAACATATTCTCATTCTCTCGTAACTTACCCAAATATTGTATCATCTAGTGAAATTTGCATTCAAGATAATAGTCAACACGGTAAATCGAGGCCATTTAATGGCAATAAAACAAGAATATCTGTAAATGAGTTTTCAGATATTTATTATATGCCACCAAAAAAACAGAATAGTGAGTGGAATAAAAAACACTATGATCTTAGTTATCTCCGGGATGATATTAAGATACAAAATAAAATATCTGACAGCAGTTATACAGAAATTGAGGATCGAACATTAAAAAGCCAAGTAAAAGCTTTTGTCTCTACGAACCAAATACTTAACCATGAACTGGAAACAAAAACAAATTCATTAATTACAATTCAAACAATCCATTCAAATACAAATACTGACAAAGCCGAAAATCCCAATGTTTGCTCTAGGTATGTTTTAAATGACCACGACATAAAATTATGTAGTAAACAATCACCAACTGTTCCATTCTTACAAAATGAGAGTTCTGATTCGATTTTGTCTAACTCAGAACATCCTAGTGATACATCTGAAAATAAATTGCTTAATCTTGTAGGCCAGCATGCTATAGACAATGTAATCGAAAAAAAGGTCTCAGTAAAAGATTTCAGTATCAACTTTCTTGAAATAAAACCTGACACTATGCAATCCACTGACGCTTCACTTGTATTATTTAATATTGATTCGATATCTTCCGGTCGCGAGAAACCTGAAGCTAAAATCTCTCAAACATCACAAAACAAAGAAAATATGCCCAATCGTAGTCACGAAAAGTTTCGGTTTATAAATAATGTATCGAACGAAACCCTTGATTTCATTCGTTCATTAATAATCCAAGAACTATCTCAAATAAAATTACCATCAGCAAATGAGGTACTGAAATTAAAAAGTGTTATATCTTACAATGAAAGCAATGTAACATTGCAAAGAAAATTATCGTCAGAAGAAACTTTAAGAATATCTCGTAATGTTCTTAATAGTTCATCTGAGACTGCGCTTTCTCTTCAACTAAGTACTAATAGTACGAAAATGCAAAAATTTGACAAAAGTTTAGTGAGTATAAGGTCTGATCATTCCGCATACCAAATGAAACCTTCAAATTCCAAATTTGAAAATATCGATTCCCAGTACGAGGATGAACAATTTAATTCAGTAAATAGCAACGATAGTTCTATAACACCTCAATTACCGTCAAAAGACCAAGTTCAAAGTAAAATAATAGAAGAGTCTCACGGGGAATTGCAACAATACACAAAAGTCGACGACACAGTAAGTATGAAAAGAAGTATTATACATTTCAATATAAACCCTTCAATATAAATATTATATGTTACTTTGTTGTATATAATATACCTTGAAATGAGTAATTGTTCGCACGTTGATGTAATGCATATTATCCGTACTAATGCTAATCGTACTAGTCCAATATTATAATGTGTATGATTGTCTCTTGAGCTTTCAATGCTAAGCCGCTAGACAATATTAATGAAATTTAGTACACTACTTGTTCAAAAACAGGAAAAAAAATATTTTTATTAATTACATAGTACCAAATTGTAGGCAATTAAATGTATAGAGCTGCTAAGGACATATTTCTTTCAATAAAATTCTTAACATTTACGCAAAAGCGATCGCAAGTACAAAAAGTTAGAATACTAATTTTTAATTGGATTGCATAGTAAAAATATTACTTTACGTCGACTGAAGAAAGCTTTGTTCTATTTGTTAAAATAATTGCAGGACAATATTCAAAACAACCAAATTCTTGGCGAAAGATTTCTTCAGATAAATAGTGAAACTCTAGCTGAAGCCAAAATTCCTTCCGATGTTGATAATCAAGAAAAAAATATTGAATTGGTAATGGAACAAAAAAGCTTATTGTCTGATGATAAAAAACCTAATAGTGATGTAATGACAACTAATGATAATGATTCCATCGTAACAATGCCATTAAAAATATTACAATCTCGAAAATCGACATCATTACTCATTCATACTAATAGAGATGGTGCAATTGAAAACTATCCAAAAGACAAGACAGAATATAGCAGTGAGTTACGGAGTATTGAAATATTGGTTCAAAATGATAATTTAAAAGATGTATTCAATAACAAAAGTTCCATTGAAAATATAATATTACTTGATGCAGAAAAGAAATCTCTTTCCCAATCTGTTAATGAGAATCCTTCAGCAATGTCAGATAATAATAAATTAGCTCTAGAAAGACTTGATTCTCCTTCCACCAATACAAATGAAAAACCGCAATACGAATTTGATGCAGTTCCTGCTGCAACACGCCATTCTAAAGTATTCAAGGAAGACTTAAATAATTTACAGCCAGAGCTTCATACATCAAACCTTAATCAGAAAAGTTTGAAAGAATATCTTGTTGATGAAGATAATAATATAAAAATAAAGCATCGAAATATCAGTTATCAAAATAAGGATTCATTAATAAAAATAAATTTAGGTTTTCACACCATAGCAAACAATAGCGAAGAAACAATTTTAGAAACTTTTGATGCGACTAATGATTTTAAAATACATTCAAGGGGTAATGTAACAATTATTAAATCAAATATTAGAAAAAATGGTAGTGAAATTCGGATACCAGTTAATTCAGAAATGGATCTAACTTTACAAATTAAAAGAGCTCTAAGAAAAGGTATTAAAATTATTAAAATGTTTCTATCTATAATTTATCTAAATTTAATTACAATATAAATAAATATATTATGTATACTTAAATAAATACGAAAAAGTAAGAAATAATTACTTACTAAGATTATATAAATATTAACCTGTTTGCTAATTTTTACATCTTCAAATATTTGTATATATTTGGGTAAAACTTGTTTAACGTTAATTTAAAACAAAATTGAAATTAATCTCTACAAGATAAGAAGTGTTATAATTTAAGCTTTGAATAAATTTGTATTAAAATTTCAGATGATATACCGCTAAATAATATTAACAAGTATGATAACAAAACTTTAATCGATACTGCGAATGATTTTGGAAATAAAGACGTTTTACAAGAAACATTTGATTCTGTATTTGAACGCTTGATTCCCGTAGAAAAGATAATTCAAAATTTAAAGCAAGAAGCAGATATTCTAATTAATCAACAAATTTTGTTACAAAAATCTTTAAATACGATTGAATTAAAACCTGCCAGAATAATTAAAACAAACTACAAATGTAGTTGCCTAAAAAATATTATTTAAAAATGGTAAGTTAACATTTTATCACACGAGCAATATTTAATTTATATATTTAAAAATAATTATTAAGAATAATGTGTGATGAAGGATTTTATTATATTGGATAAATAAAACAATATTTTGAGCATTCCGAATATAACACTTTAACACTAATTTAAACAAATTTCACAAAAACTTAGTAAAAGAAAATGAAAACATTACTTCTATATTAAATGGAGTACATCAGATTTCGGGGTAAACAGCACTTAAAAATCTCAGTTTGAGATCTTGCGATTGATCGATCATCGCGAGACACCTTATTGACGACAAATATATAACTAATAATATATTACATCACATGTAATAAAGGTTTAGAATGTAGTGAAAGTAAAGTAACGGCCTCCTATTATTGCCCTTTACTAGGCATAACCCATAGAGCGTTTTTTGGAGATAAGGGTTGGAGTTAAAACCTACTATTCAGCTCCATTGCTCATGGGAAGGTTACACATATTCCTAAAATTTCCAATATGCAAGTTTCCTCGCGATGTTTTCCATCAAAGAGAAGCGTGTGATAAATTGCAAATGTCACTTAGGTTTTAACTAAAAAACTTAATGGGCCTTTGGTTTGAACAAGAGACCCCCTCGAAAGAGTCAATATTTTATACCAACTTATCAAAAACGGAATAGTCACATACTACGCAATAGTGTTATATGCTTATCGATTTCCATCATGATTGCAATCGAGTGATGTTCAATATAAAAAATAGAGTAAATTAACGTTATTCGTGAACTAAGCCGCAAGTACAATAACACAATTGCTTTATCGTGAGATATAAAAATTTATTTGAGCCACGGACTCTATCTGTAGAGATCATTAAACAATATAAGCATTGTTGACATTAAGACTAATAACGTTCCAGACATATAAAAACTCATTTTTGTGATATAACGTGTAAAAAATTATTATTACTAATATTATATCCTATGTAGGTAGTTGTTTTTTTTAATATAGAGTATTTCCGTTCCTACTTTTTGGACCTCCTTGTAATACGGTATTATATGATACTGTAAGGGATATTGTTACTCGTATGTTATAAGAAAATATATTTATTTCAATGTCTCAGAGTATTTAAGTATTATATTATACTCGTTTTATTTGGGTTATCAGTAACATTATATTTTATGATTATTAAACATCTTTAGACGTAATATCATTCGACCTTCACGACGATTTTCTACAATGATATATCAGAATAAAATACGTATATATCCTCCTGCCCTATCCCACTCTAAGTGGGGTCGGCACAACATGTTATAAACATGTTGTAACATGATTTGGCTGCGTTTTACGGCCGGCCGCCTGCCTGACGTTAACTTGCCTTAGTCGTATTTTACGACACCTCGGTAAGAAGGAGGGTAGTCTATTTTACTAAACCGGATACCACACGGTGGGTCAACTTACCTTAGTCGCCTTTTACGACACCTCGGTAGAAATGAGGGTGGTACTATTCTACTTAGCCGGATACCGCACGGCTAATCAGAAAAAAATACGTATCCTCCAATATTGATATATTTTATATAGTATATGATTAATATTTAAATGAGCTTATCTTGTATTATACAGGGTGTTTGGAAGGTCGATGCAAAGCTGCAAACAGGAGCTAGTATAGACTATTTAGAACCATTTAAACTGAACTTATGTTAGGCGAAGTGCGACTATTTTTTTTTTATAAAATTTTAAAGATTTTTGAAGAAAAATCCGAAGTTATGTCATTATTTGCTAATAATCGGCCATTTTGAAGCCAAAGTCAATTATTTTTTATTTTATTTTATTAAACTAATGTGTAAACAGTGTAATAAAACATGATTAAGGTATCTGTGTTAAGAGATATTTTTTTTACAGATATTTGAAGTCAATCATTTCTTTTAAGATCAGAGAAAGCTGATTTTTGATGGCATTTAAAAAAAAAATAGATTGTGCTTTTTTAGTTCAAACATTTTATTAAATATGCCTGGTCATTGTTCTTTATTTTGAGGTATCAACTATGCGGATAGCCCGCAAATTATTGAAATTAAGATCTACAAACTAAATTGCGAGAGAAAATTAAAATTTATAGGCGAAGTAATTAAAACAAAATTTTAATGAAAGTCATTTATTTTTCGTGTTCAAAATGTCCGCCGCGGTTTCTAACACAAGCACGGGCCCGACTTCTCACTTCTGTTGTCGTTATCTTTAACTTCATTTCCACTTTCATCGTCGCGAACGCTGAATTAATTCTGTCAATTAATTCTTCTTTTGTGTTTATTTCCACATTTGTGTATACTAGCTCCTTAGCCCGACCCCACACGTAAAAGTCAAGCGGAGTCAGGTCAGGTGAACGGGCGGGCCAAGGGATGGGCCCATCTCTGCCGATCCAGCTATTGGGGAAACAATTGTTTAAGTGCTTCCGTACATTTAATGTCCAATGCGCTGGACAACCATCTTGTTGAAAAATGAGCTCTCGGTCGCTAACGAATATCAAGGCCCCAGACTCCTCTACAAGCTCTGGAAGATCATTTTGCAGGAATTCTAAATAATTATTTCCATTTAAATTATCTGGTAAGAAATGAGGCCCAATCAAAATTTTGCCAATAACTCCGGCCCACACATTGACCGAGAATTTCTTTTGGAATGATTTTTGCGTTTTCCAATGTGGATTATTATGTTTTTCAGCCCATAGATGAAGGTTATGGAAATTAATATTGCCTTAAAAATTTACTTTCATCTGTCCACAAGATTGACTTCAGGAACCATGCATCTTCAATGTCTGAGTTGAGAAGAAAACGACAAAACTGAATCCTACTCTGAGGATCTCGCTCTTCAAGGTCTTGAACACCCGTACCATGAAACGGGTACTTGTTGTTTTTGTGCATTGTATTCCACACCTTCCAATGACAAATGTTTAAATTTCGTGCTACTTTTCTCGTGCTAGTATGTGTTTCAAGGGAAGGCATTATTAATTTCCATAACCTTCATCTATGGGCTGAAAAACATAATAATCCACATTGGAAAACGCAAAAATCGTTCCAAAAGAAATTCTCGGTCAATGTGTGGGCCGGAGTTATTGGCAAAATTTTGATTGGGCCTCATTTCTTACCAGATAATTTAAATGGAAATAATTATTTAGAATTCCTGCAAAATGATCTTCCAGAGCTTGTAGAGGAGTCTGGGGCCTTGATATTCGTTAGCGACCGAGAGCTCATTTTTCAACAAGATGGTTGTCCAGCGCATTGGACATTAAATGTACGGGAGCACTTAAACAATTGTTTCCCCAATAGCTGGATCGGCAGAGATGGGCCCATCCCTTGGCCCGCCCGTTCACCTGACCTGACTCCGCTTGACTTTTACGTGTGGGGTCGGGCTAAGGAGCTAGTATACACAAATGTGGAAATAAACACAAAAGAAGAATTAATTGACAGAATTAATTCAGCGTTCGCGACGATGAAAGTGGAAATGAAGTTAAAGATAACGACAACAGAAGTGAGAAGTCGGGCCCGCGCTTGTGTTAGAAACCGCGGCGGACATTTTGAACACGAAAAATAAATGACTTTCATTAAAATTTTGTTTTAATTACTTCGCCTATAAATTTTAATTTTCTCTCGCAATTTAGTTTGTAGATCTTAATTTCAATAATTTGCGGGCTATCCGCATAGTTGATACCTCAAAATAAAGAACAATGACCAGGCATATTTAATAAAATGTTTGAACTAAAAAAGCACAATCTATTTTTTTTTTAAATGCCATCAAAAATCAGCTTTCTCTGATCTTAAAAGAAATGATTGACTTCAAATATCTGTAAAAAAAATATCTCTTAACACAGATACCTTAATCATGTTTTATTACACTGTTTACACATTAGTTTAATAAAATAAAATAAAAAATAATTGACTTTGGCTTCAAAATGGCCGATTATTAGCAAATAATGACATAACTTCGGATTTTTCTTCAAAAATCTTTAAAATTTTATAAAAAAAAAATAGTCGCACTTCGCCTAACATAAGTTCAGTTTAAATGGTTCTAAATAGTCTATACTAGCTCCTGTTTGCAGCTTTGCATCGACCTTCCAAACACCCTGTATAATCTGAATTTCAGAAAGGGTTCCAACGATTTTCATGTACTTCAGTATGTAGAGGTTTTGGGAGAAACCCCTACACACCGAATAATGTAGTTTTTCTAATAAAATGACTTTTTTTTAAACGTCATTTTATCCCTGTTTTCAGGCATTGAAAAACTGCTAAAATATAAATTGAATATAAAAATTAATTTTGCTATCTTTTGTAAATAACTCAGTGAGGAACGAGCGGAAAAAGAAGTGAAAATACCCAAGATCGAGTCCCAGATATTGCCAAAATACCGAGCAATACTCGGTCACCCAGGTACCATATACGATACGTCACTGTCAATGTCGAAAATTATTTTAAAAAAAACCCTTATATATTATGCGAATCATGAAAAACTGATGCTATCGCCTAATTAGAGTTCTGTACCAAAATGGTTCATTTACGAAACACGATGACGAGCGGTGAAGAAATACGTGTAAAGTAGCGATGTAAAAAAATAATCGATTTTTAAAATAATCTATTATTTTTTCAACAAAAATCGATTATTTAAAAATCGATTTTTGTAACTATTCTCTTTTTCTTTTTATCTCTTTTTCTTGTTTTTTAAGATAAGATATGTATTACAGGATGAAACCAATGTAGCCAAACTACATATTTTGATCGAATTTCACAAACAGCGCATCTGTTATTATTTCTTGATAGTAGTCCACTTTAATTGGCCTTTATTTATATTAATTATTAATATTAAAAAAGGCAAATTTTCAAATAGTCAGAATAAAATCGATTATTTCGTATCACAATAATCGTTTTTTTTTTAATCGATTTATTTGAAAGAGGAAAAAAATCGATTATTCATTAATCGATTTTTTCGTCTTCATGTCCATTCCTAGTGTGAAGTTCATTATTTACAGATATTACGGCATAACGATATTAAGGTACTAATATTAAGATAATGATATTAAAGGTACCTGTAGCTTCATGATATAATACGATTCACTCCACATAGCTAAAAGGGCATCCTCTACTTCGTCCTATAAGACCCTAAGACGGACATAAAGTTTACATTGAATAGTTGGCACCTACCACCAATATCGGTGACATTATCTCATAAAGACATTCAACTTGGTTATCAAGTTATTCTCTAGGAATCACCGCAACGGGGAACCCCAACCAGAAATTAATACTAGGTCAATACCCACGAGTATAAAGCAAGTGGTTGATACAACTCATGGAAATTTCCACTAAGTGTAAGACACAATGTACAACTTCAATTATAATGTTTTATTATGACTCCGGCTGCATAGATTTACTTGTATCCTAACCTCCAGCAAGTATATTTTTCTCTTTTACTTACATTATTGCGGCTACTGTTTAATTATACATATGCCGTATGTCCGAGTGAGTAGAATAGACCTCCCTCTTTCTTACAGAGATGCCGTAAAAGGCGACTAAGGTAAGTCTATCGACCGTGTGGTACCAGGCTTAATAGAATTCTCCCTCATTTCTTACCAAAAGGTGACTCAGGTAAGTTGACCCACCATATAGTATCCCGATGAGTAGAATAGACCATCCCTCTTTCTTACCGTTCTTAGGTAGCTTAAAATACGACTAAGTTAAGTTGACGTCAGGCTGGCGGCCGGTCGTAAAATACTTAGGCAAATCATATAACAACATGTTTATAACATGTTGTGCCGACCCCACTTAGAGTGCGATAAGGATAGGAGAATGACGATGATGACCATAATCTCAACAAGATCTTTTTATTTATCTGTTTCTTACATTACTTATGCTACTGTTTCTTTGTACAATTATAAAGTTATATTACAATAGCAATCGTCAGCGGCTCCGCCCGCGTGGAAAGATTTAAACCGTAATATAGTCTTTTGATAACCATAAAAATGGTCCAAGCGGGTCAACCTTAAAAGCTAGACACATCCTGTTACGGACTTTTATTTAGAGCTTTTAGAGGGGAACAATTTTGTAATACATGATTTTATTGATACATTGATATTACCGTTTACTCAGCGCACGCAAGAAAAGCTTTAAATTTTGCAGTTTTCGTAATATTTTTTATCGCTCCTCCTCTCCTATTCATCGTATCGTGATGTTAGTAACCTATAGGCTTCCTCAATAAATGGACTGTCTTACACAAAAAGAATTTTTCAAATCGGTCCATTAGTTTCTGAGATTAGCGCGTTCAAACAATCAATCAAACAATCAAACAAAGAAACTCTTCAGCTTTATATATTAATATAGATTAAGAAGTCTACGGCAGTCGACCTTTTTCCATCTTCCACAAGAGTACCTTTCCTAACCAGTCGTAGCTTCATTGCAATTTGACGATTCTAAAGTGCTTGTAAAAGCCAATTTGAATAAAGAATTATTTGAATTAGAATTCCATTTTGTTACTCGTCCGAAGACGTTACTGTTGTCTAAACGTGTCAAGGGCAATAATATATATACTCATAAACTTGAAAATCTTTCTAATCTTATAACATATTGTAATTTATAATTTTATGATAACAGCACACACACTTTATTGTTTGTTTGCCAATTTAGCTAACATCGCAGATAATTCGTAGTTTTTAATTTTTCGCTCACCAGCAATAAAGCTGAATATACATCGGCTGCTTATATCGCATATATTTTAATTATCATAACTATTTAAGGATTTAAATACAAAGTCCTCAATCTATGGTAAAGATGTTGTTTCTGTTAACGCACACTTTCATCTATAACACGATATAATGGAATATTACAATTCCCGCTCCGAAATACGCTTATTTTGAATAAGTAAAAAACACTGAATGTCACTAAAACGTTTTATCAATAGGAAGACTCCACCGGAAACAACAACGGCACAGTGTTGCCACTGTTGTTGCCATGACTGTGTTGCTATAAAATACAAAGCGGAAATCATTGGCGATAACAAATCCATTAGCTCATCTGCCCAATGATGTTTGAGGTAACCAATTAGTACAAGAATACACAGAATTATATATTACTAGCTTTTATTCGCAACTTCGTTCGCGTAAACTGTTGCCGTGAATATGTTGATAATAGATGGCGCTTTTTAATGTCATCCAATTCCTGTTGTATTACATGATTTCTATAGCCTATATGTTACCCCGGTGTATAAGACATATTGTCATTCGAGGAAAATCGAACCTCGACCGGAATCGACCGGGGAACTGTAGGTTAGGTCACTGCCACCAACGGGTCAATCATGGCCACCAACATGCCAGTCATTCGCCACCGATGAGTTATAATTGGCCAATTAAACCTAACAACAGATGATAAGCAGAAATATACAGTTTCTAATCTATTTTTAATGTAAAAGTCATAAAATCGATCAGCAGTTATTCACCGTCTTCAATTGATAACGAAATTTATTGACGACTTTTATTATCTTTTTTATAATACTTATTTTAAAAGTGGTAAAATTAAATTATGTGTTATTAATATAATTACATTTTTAACTGTAATTGTTTTGTTTAGGATTTTTTAATTTGTTCCACGAAACAACTATAAATATTCTTTGGAAAGGCTAAGGTACAAGTTAAACAAAAATTAATGAATCAACATAACTTTCTCATGTCAATAGGCTTTAATATGTCATATAATGGAGTCAAGGTTTTTTCTTTATTATTTAGTGTTACTATTTTCTTTATGGTGTGCATTCAAAATAATTAATGTGCTGAAAATTTGTTTTGAATTACTCTTTCATTTCCATAGAATTTTAACTTTTTAAGTAACAACTGTGCCCAGTTTTTCAATTGCCAAGCGTAATGTATGTCTATAAATATATTATACTAGCAATCGCCAGCGGCTCCGCTCGTGTGGCAAGATTAAAACCATCATATAGTTTTTGATAACCATAAAAATGGTTGAAGTGTGTTTACCTTAAAAGCTAGACATATGCTGTTGCAGACTTTTGTTTAGAACTTTTAGAGAGAACAACTTTGTACACCGTTTACTTAGCGCACGCAAGGAAAGCTTTAAATTTTTCCGTTTTTACCATATTTTTATTGCTGCTCCTCTCCTATTTATCTTAGCGTAATGTTATATAGCCTCGATAAATGGACTATCTTACACTGAAAGAATTTTTCAAATCGGTCCAGTAGTTCCTGAGATTAGCGCGTTCAAACAAACAAACAAATAAACAAACTCTTCAGCTTTATATATAGTATACATGAATATGCAATTAACTGACAATATCCCGGTAGATTAGTTATGGTGGTCATGCCATTCTTGGTGTCAACAGTTTCGTAATGGTCAAGCTAATTGTCGGAACCGGTCGATACAGCAATTAATAATCGATTTGGATATTCATAGTATTTATGGGCATACAGCACATCTGAAAGTATAGACCTAAATAAGGCATTCAAAAATTCCAAATTCATTTATTCTTTCACTAAATTCTTCCTTACTATAAAGAGGACATTTGTACATATACATAAGGTTAAGTTCTTTTTGTAATTTTGTATATTTTAATGTGTAAGTGCAATAAAGTTTTAAATACATAAATAAGAGGTATATTTAATACCGAAACGGCTGGAATTTTCAGATAATCCTTGGATTGATACAGCGAATGTTGCTCTTAAGTTTGGTAGAGATTGGAGCATTTTTTTAACTATTAAGTTCTGTTTCGAGCGGAAATCGAAACCATTATGAGTCACAGCAACTCGTGGCCGCACAGCTAGTACATACATAACCTATTTTGACCGAAATAAAATACGTCAATCGCTAAGATATCGTTTGGCCAATAATACGGCGCATGCCACTACGCTATTACAAAAATAAAAAACAAAGCCAGGTTTACAAAGATGTAGGGTTATTTCTGAAATCTTTTCGCAAGAAATTCAGATGCGACGCGAAACTTCGTGCGGTAGTGTGTGTTCGAATTAACCATCTTTTGCAATAAAGATAATGTGCAATTCATAATTACGATTAATAGTTATCATTACGCTACATATATCACAAATAACGTTTTATCATCGAATTGACAGGTCGTGTTTTAAATTTAATTAAAAAATAAAACATTGTGTGATAAAGTATAGACATGACAAAAAATATTGGCACAGTGTCCGAAATTATTGATAAAAATGATAATAATGGTGTTGATTTGGATCAAGCTCTTTCTGTAGCAGGTATGTTTAACAAAAATAAAAATTATCGTATTGTAGATTGAATATTCGATCGACTGTCATTATTATTTTTGTACCATTATATATCTTACATGAAACTGTTTTATCACTACAGTATATTTTAATTACAGATATGTCATTTTAGAAATTATTATTTGTTTTGTTTTATAATTAGAGATCTAATCTTTATAAGATCAGTCCATTACTCTTGTATATTCTCTACATACAATTTTAAACGTTTTTAATTCGTAACCAAAAAGTAGGGAAACGTTTTATTCTAAAAAATACTAGAAGATTTTTATTAGTTTCTTATCTTCTGGTTTATCTTTTACACTAAACGTTAAACATTTCTCGTACAAACCGTAAAGGTGTATTTTATATTTGAATACAAAGTTATACAACTATTACAATTATTGACTTGCTTTATGAAATTATGGCCTGTACAGCGCAAATTGGGCGGAAATCATTCTGCCAGTGTAATGTAAAATAAATAATATCACAAACGAAAACCTAAATCATCACTCCATTTTTATTTTCCCCACAAAACCCTTATACAACTATAAAAATAAATTTAGACAATATCTAATTTATTTTTTTAAATGTTCCAATACTTAAATAAATAAATCATATCGATCCTAATTTAGTTTAGAGCAGATTTTAATGTCACCGATAATATTAATATGATGGCGTATAATGTAAGCAAACGGCAAACATTTCACAATTACATTGTAATCACTGAGATTATGCTGATGATAATATATTTACTTAGTAATATTCTGTGCTGTAACTAAATAAGTAATTAATGAGGTCAGTAAAGAAAATTTGAATACAAGAGAAATCTTTGTTAAACGGTGTAAATCAATGTTATGAAGTTAATGAAATCAGCACAAATAAAATTATATTGATAAATGAATTAGCCGGATAAAAAATAAGAGCTTCGTTTTGTCTGATAATCTTATAGTTTTATATTCGTTTATAAATTTAATATCCGACCGATACCGATAACCGAGCCTTGCTCGGTAATTTTTTACAAAAAAAAATGTTTAACAAAAGTTAAAAAATATTTCGTTGGGATCGCTCCTAGGTATTTCTTTTCTCGAGACTGTCCGTTCCCCGAATAAGCTACGCTGACTTGACAGTTGATGGCAAAAATTCAAATCAATATATATTTTAGTATTTTTTAATGCCCAAAAACAGGGACAACACGATTTTTTTTTACATAAAACCTAGCTAGACCCCAAAACCCTGAATTTCAGGAAAAACTTTGGAGTCGTTTCCGAGATTCCGACATACATACAAGTTTAACTCATTTAAATATACTAATATTATAAATGCGAAAGTTTGTTAGTATGGATGTATGTTTGTTACTCTTTCACGGCGAATCCGCTGAACGATTATCGATGAATTTGGTACAATTATTCCTTATACACCGAGGTAGCGGGTAGGCTAAAGAAATCCTTGAATTCTACTGAAGTAGGATAACATTGAAAAGCGCTATCTATTATCAAACTATCAGGCGACAACAGTACACGCAAACAAAGTTGCGGGTTAAAGTTAGTTATTTATATTCATGACATTGTATTTTCAGTGTAATATATTAAAACTCTTCTCTGCATTACTTTATTAACTAGAGGCTCAGCCATTTTTTAACGTGTTAACTCGCTTTCGATGATCCTTTGTGGTTAATATAATATTTACTTACGTTATTCCAATGTTAGATAATTAATTTTTTTCGTAGGCCTCGGCTGGTACAATATTAGGTACTGTCTCGCACTGGCTTTGTTCCTAATATCAGCCATTGTAGAACCAGTCGGATACTCATTTATCCTGCCCTCTGCCAAATGTGATTTGCAAATGACAAACGCACAGCGCGGCTTCATTGCCTCCATTCCTTATATAGGTAAGATAAAACCATATTTATTACGCTATTGAATTTTAAACATCATTCTTCTGCCTTTATCCTACTCTAAGTGAAGTCGGCATGTTATAAGCATGTAGTCACATGATTTGGCTACGTATTTTACGACCAGCCGCCTGCCTGATGTCAACTTACCTTAGTAGCATTTTACGATTCCTCGGTAAGAAATGAGGGTGGTCTATTCTACTCAAGCGG
This sequence comes from Morpho helenor, assembly GCA_029227775.1. Lineage (NCBI taxonomy): Eukaryota > Metazoa > Arthropoda > Insecta > Lepidoptera > Nymphalidae > Morpho > Morpho helenor. The sequence goes on from JARGCU010000010.1 coordinate 12,793,633, forward strand.
ATACCACACTTTGGTTCGGCTAAGCTTAGTCGCCTTTTACGATACCCTGGTAAGTAATGAGGTTGATCTGTTACGAATCCTGCATGTATCAGGTATTTTACATCATCGCAGATTATAGCAAAATAATTTTATTATTACTTTTATATATTATTGTATCAGGACGCATAAGTTTAACAGAAAACTCTTTGCCCGGAATTTGAACCCGTGACCACCTCGGAAGAGTCGCAAGGTCTCACTGCTAGACTGGCCACACATTACCAATATTACAACTTGCAATGTTTTTTTAAATCTATTCAAGATTTTTATAAAACCAAAGACAAGTAATATGCTCAAAACATATATATTTCACTCTACCCTATAATAGTGTTTTCGTATCTACAAGAAAGTTCTGCCTCGTACTTTGTTTTAGTTGATAATTTTTTAAGGAAGTAAAAATGTCAGAGTTTTGCATTTGAGTTGTAAATTGATAACTATAAGCATTTTTTTTGTATAATATGTAAAAAAATGTATTAAAATTTGCATGCTATACTATAGTAAAATACGCAAACAAATAACTAAATACTTCTATTTCCAGGTATAGTCTTAACTTCATTTCCATGGGGCTACCTTGTGGACACTCGCGGTAGGAAGAGAATAATTATATACAGTTCGTATGGCGCTGGTATATTTGGTATAGTAGCCGCTTTCATGCCAGAACTTATTAGTTTTACTATATTGAAACTTCTCTCGTCTTTATGGTAAGGATTATTATACAGTTTATTAAAGTTAGAACATACAGGATGTGTGAATGGATGTACGTTACAGATGTAAGAGAGGTTTGGAAAAAAGTGGAGGAGGCCGAGGCGAAAAGAGGTCCTTAAAGTTATGAAAAAATATTTTTTCATGTTTTTTTTACATATTTTATAAAAATGGACATAAAAGTTGCATGTATTAAAAATTATAATAAATATTTGCAGTAATATATTAGTGGCGCGATTATAATTTAAATACTTAGAAGAGAGATATATAATTAACTTCATTTTTTATTCTTCGATTCACATTTTAGACTCCGCTTCTTTACCTACTCTAATAACTGTTATTTTGCGATATTCCCTACTAAATGACTGACGAAGTATCGGAACCATGTTACTATTCTCTGCATGGTCAATATGGTAAATATAAATATATTGGACACTTACACACACGGTCGTCCGTCCCCAAAGTAAGTAACTTAATACTTGTGTTATGGTAGACAGACAACTGGTGAATATATACATATATATTTTTTAAATACATACTTAAATACAAATCTACACCCAAATGTTGTTGAAATAAGAAATTCGAGTTTATTGAAAAATACTTCGAAACATATTTTGATAGTGTAAGCGTTACCTTGGAAAATTCCGTTCATAACAATTTTCGCGTTAATTCTGCGAAATGTTCCGTTAAAGACTTTTGACTAGCAACTGATGTTAAAAAAAATACAAATAGGTATTAAGTTTTCATCAGTACCTCTATTTTAGCATAGCTTGTCCAGCTTCAGTACCATATTCCTTCATTGGTGAAATTTTACCTCAAAGATACAGAGATGTTACATTATCAATAACTAATGCGATGCAAATAACTGGATCAGCGATTGTACCATGTAAGCCTTTCTATAATTTATCAATTTTGATATACTAGTGGCACCCGTTCCCGTGGATTCCCTTGTCCCGAAAAAAATCGGCATTTTTAACAATACATAAGCTTTAACCATAATAAATTTCATTAACATTACTCCAGCTGATTACTGTGAAAAAGTAACAGACAGACAAACTTTCGCATTTATAATATTTAAATGGATTTATATTAATTTTTATTATCCAGTAAATAAACATAATATTGACGACAAAAATGTTTCGGCCGTATGAAAAAATATTACATGAGCTACATTTTATTTTATTTTTATTTATTTAGATAACCAACAAGACTTACATTATTAATTCTATAAAATCCTCTACAAACTATTCAATTAAATGTAGTCTCAATTATAGGTTACCACGGCATGTAATAGGGACGCGTACATTATTTAAATATATATCAAAATAAAATTGTAAAATACAAACTATAACGATTATTTCTTTTAGCTTTAGCTACATATTATATTTAAAATAGAATTTAAGAATTAATTACTACTCAAACTAAGAACGACTTTTATAAATAAGTATTTTTTACATAGAGTTAATATACTAAGACCAAGAAGACGAAACTCATGTTCTAATCTTTCTCTAATCGCACATAAAAAGAGAAAGTGTCTTTATTGTGGATAGACATACATTAGGCTGGCTCCCCTAATCTAGTATAATAACTCTATGCTTTATTATGTGCAGCTTATGATTTTTTTTAGTGCTGGCATGGGCTATATTACCTCTTGATTTCCGAACCAACTTTGGATTGTATATCTTTAGACCCTGGAGGCTGCTCACAATTTTGTACTCTAGCTTTTTCATTATAAGCGCTACGTTAATGTGTTTTGGGCCAGAGAGTCCTAAATATCTGGTGTCGCAAGGAAGGCATGACGAATCTTTAGAAGTATTGAAAACGATATACTCAGGAAATAAACGGAAACCAGCCGAATATTATCCCGTGAGACTTTTTTAATAATATTGCATTTACCATCATATTTTTAAGGTGTAATAAGGCTTATTTTAAAGGATACCTGGTTGACCGAGTAATGTTCGGGATTTTTCTTTAAAGTATAAAAATATGAAAAATTAAAAGAGGAAAAGGTTGGTAATAACAGGGCTTGATCTCGACTATTTTGACTTCTTATGCCCGTTATCAAATGAGCTATTACAACTTTGTAATTAACAGCGTATTCATCTATTATTATTTCTTATAATTTTGTAACAGTTTTTCAGTGCCCGGAAACAGGCATAAAACAACATTTTTTTTATAAAACCCAGCTAGATCGATTTTCCCCCTACATTTTGAATTTCATAAAAATCGTAGGAGCCGTTTCCAAAATATTAAAGATACTAACAAACTTTAGTGACCTTAGTGAAACTATCTGGCTGTTAAGATATACGTTTAGGTAATTTGTCAATTTTGTTTATCAGTCGTCACTTATACGCTACACACAGCTAAGCTTTTGCTTCTCTGTCCCTTTAAATTTTTCTTCTAATTTTTCTTTCATACATATTTGATAGGATTGGAGCTACCTACCACGATGCTCCAATGCGGATTGATAGGTTACACATATCTCCAGAATTCTCTAGAGCTATGCAGGTTTCCTCACGATGTTTTCCTTCACCGAAAAGCGTGTAATAAATTGCAATTATCAATTGGACATAAAGTTTTAACAGAAAAACTCATTGTGTCTGCCCGGTTTTGAACCCGTGACCTCCTCAAAAGAGTCGCACGGTGTTACCATTGGGCTACCACAGCTTTTACCACTGGGCTACCACAGCTTTTATTTCATTTTAAAATATTTTTCTGACTTAGCTATTCATAATTTTCATCAGACATTGAAGAGAGACAGTTTTCTCTTGAAATTTTCCTAACTTAGTCATTTTCTTAATGTAATAGCAACTTTTTTTATAAAAATGTAATATTTTAGGTGAAGAGACTGATACTGCCTGAACAAATACATAAGGCTTCATTTGTTAGTTCTTTAGTACAACAAACAGTGCCTTTAATTAAACCACCATATTTGAAATGGATGACTCTAAATGGAACTCTATTTTTCGGAATATTTGCCACGTAAGTTATTTTTATTTTCAAGAACCTTATCGTGAGCAGAACAATTATGAAGATCTTATATGAATAAAAATACTGTTTTTTTAAACAAAAGAAATCTTTTACCTATTTGGTTTACAGTACATTTTATTTACGTGTGTACGTATATTATATTATATTAAATAAATAGCCAGTTTTGCAATAGTTACTTACTAAAGCCGTTTATAGAAACAAAGCTATATAAATAAGCATAAACTGGCATAATAAATATTTTAGAACTTAAGTATCTTATATCTAAATAAGAAAGTAGCCAGTTTTTTTTTAGGATATTGAGGAATCGTAAATGCGCTTAGGAATAGTGCCATTTCAATTCAGCTTGGTTAACCATCTTTCTATAGGCTATATTCTCTGATTTCTCCAGTTCAGCTTTTTAACTTTTTAATAAATGATATCTCTTCCGTATCTGCTATCAATCTTTTATTCCAGATTACATAGACACATCCAGATCTTTGTGAAACTTACTCTATGGTTATGAATTTAATAGCATAAAATATATTGTTAAACAAAAAATCGTTTAATTTTTTTCCAGTTTAAACGGTCTTTATATGTGGTTACCAGATGTACTGAATAGAGTTCTTACTGGTGACGGCACTGGATTGACGGCTTGTGAAGTTATAGCCCAAAGGCTGAACGAGGTAGGTAGGTATTAAATATTCATGTGTGTTTTTTCTCTGACATCAACCTCATTTCCTGTGCCAAAAACATCTTATGTACTAGTTTTTTGTAACTCATTTTTATCGTAAATAATATTTATAATATTCATTACATAGGAAATGACACGTAAAAACAAACTGATAGCCCACAGATAACCTCTCATTAAAATAAAGAGGCTCGAAATTCAAGCAACGGAAATGCTCCAACAAGAATTAGTAATATATAAAGAGTTTCGAGAAATTCTATTAAGGTGTTACTTTTTGGGTTATTTTTAATCGGAAAAGTTTTAAAATACAACAGAAATTACTGGGTAGTTATCTGTAGTATATAATTGTAGGTAATAATGCCTGATGTCCCAATGATCAGAGCGCAAAATTTATAAGTGGTTGCGGATTAAGGCATCGGTCAGGAACCCATAAAACTTATATACTTAATTGTTTTTAAAAGCTTTTATTCAACTTGCCATGTATGAACGTGAAGGTCAATCTTGCAAGTTAATTTTAACCTACTTCACGGGATCCGATTGAGCTTAAACGTTATATACTTGTCCAGTCCCGATGACAATGCATGTTTATGATAAGCATGACATGATATTACCACGCTCCAGACGAGGGAACTGATCAACGGTTAACAATATGGACATGACATTTTGTTAAAAGCTTTTTTAACTTGAGTTGTTTACACTTCTACACGTATTTTGCTTAGTATAGGGTAAAGGATAACGTTATTCAATCTGTAAATGCCAAGAGAATTTCCCGAATATGTGGATCTAAGTTGCATTGAAACGATATACGGCCTTTTGATAAATAAAGCTAAAAACGTTATTTATCAAAATGCCTATTCCCAAAAATAGAACAATAAGACACTTTTAATTTAGATTTACTATCGCTGCTCAGAATATGTAAACATCATTTTTTTTTTAGACTGCGTCTGAAAATGCAGTATGCGATGACTCTATAGACCCTATTACATTTAAGATTAACACAATCGCTAACATTTCCTGCGCCGTCATCGCCCTACTAGTCAGTAGTACTGTAAAGTATTTGGGGAAGAAGACCTTGTTGATCCTAGTTTACGTAATAATCGGAGTGTTCTGTATATTAATTAATGTCGTCACGCAAGATATACTGTTCGCGATACTGCTGTCGTCGTTGCCTATTACGGGACTAGCGATTGGACCTATAAATGCATATGCTATCGAAATTTTCCCAACAAATTTGAGGTGAGAGGATTATTTCACTTTTACAAATACCAATATAATATAATAAATACCCAAGTGTTTTTAGTTAGAACATAAATGTGCTACTGATGACTTTTGCGGTGATAACATCGCTAAAGTAACTTACTATATTCTTTTCCACATTAAAGATTCTTGTCAAATTAAAATGAAGTAGTACATTATACTAGTAGTAGGCTAGTAAAATGTATTACTTAATTTAATTATAACTGTCCCGATCGCGCAAGTGGCAGTGACACTACTTTGTTCGTGGAACCTATCCTTCTGGTGATGTTTCGTTTTTGGGGCGCAACGATCGTAGAGGTTGTGGTAGTAAGTGTGTGAAGTGCTTGTATGGAGTGTTAGTGTTGGCGTCTTGTGATACGTGTGGCAGCTTGTTATGTATGTATAAGGTATGTTATTGTTTCCTGCTTCATACACTTAGCATTGCATATATTCTCTAAACAAACCCGGATTACAGCAAAAAAAAATATATTTTATCTTCTGTACTATGGAATTCTGCAAAGTAACTCCTACTTCTATAAATCATTTGGTATAGTATATTATATATTTAAGTAGATACTTACTTAAAATTTTATATTTATACATTTACCAGTTGTCTGCCACACATAACACAAGTTTTAAGTTACTTTATTTGGGTACAGACGATCGTGTGTGTAATTATCCCATATATTTATTTCTTTATATTGTATTCCAGAGGTATGGCGATAAGTCTATCTATGATGGTGGGACGTGTCGGATCCATCGTTGGTACTAATGTCGCAGGAGTATTAATCAACGCTGTGTGCGAGGTCACCTTCTACCTCTTCGGAGGGATGTTGATAGGTCAGTGACGTGACTTATTTTATCATATATAATAAACAAGGATTTCTTTTATGCCAGGAATATTTTTATAGAAATAGACTTTTAAGAAAATATTATAATATTCCTATATATCTTGGCGATTGGAGCACTGAGAAGACTGTAAAAGATGCGTTTAACAATATATTGGTTGTATTGTTGAAGCATATAGGTAACCATCAAAAACCGAGTCAAATGTTCATTGCCTTTAAGTATTATATATAAGGATGGAGGCACACGATAATGATCATTACGTATTTTGTCATAGACAATTCGTTCGTTTTTATATTTTTATTCTGAGTATTGCAGAAAAAAATATATATATTTATGAGTATCTACTCAAGTAACAATTATTTTATATTTAATAATTTAATAACTACGTATGTAAGTAAATGGAAAAAGAGATAGACTTTTATATTTTTGTCATATAATTTTTTTTTATTTTTCATGCTATATTATCTCTTATTTAAGCCTAAAAAATTTATTATCATATTCTGGAAAAGATTTTGACTCTTAGATTGGCAAGTGACATCTTAGTTCTTTGTTCATATAATTCCTTTAAATTAAAAAAATGTGTACTTTATAAAAAAATCTATACTACTATATACCTAAAGCTGAAGAGTTTGTTTGTTAAATTGTTTGAACGCGCTAATCTCAGGAACTACAGGACCGATTTGAAAAATTCTTTGAGTGTAAGATAGTCTATTTACGTTAAAATTAATAGGAAAGGAGCAGCAATAAAAAATATTGCGAAAACACCAAAATTTAAATCTTTTCTTGCGTGCGCTAAGTAAACGGTGAAATTTATTTAAAAATCTCTTATAACACACGATAACTACTTTTATGTTCAAAATTTCAATTCGGGAATAAATTTGTGACACACTGATTTTCATGCGGGCAAAGCTGCTGGCACAGCTAGTGAATTAATAAAATGTTTAATCGTGCTGTTCTGTCCCCAGTATACAATAGAATAATACGAAACTTAAACAAATGCTAATTATATTTGCAAAAGAAACGTTATCGCGTAATCCAACGTTGTAATGATAATATTAAGTGTCAATTAATATTGTCTTCATATGTTTGGTTTGTAGAATACAGCATCATTTAACTATTGACTATATACGGTATCATAAAGCTATCATATCTAAGGTTACCTGAACACAAACAAAAATCTATTTTAATAATAAATAAGTGCATTATAAACGAATTTCATCTTATTATGAATTTTCATGTTCAATATTTATAATTATTTTTCAATGTTTGTTATGAATTTATTTCCCTTAAATCGTAATCTAGGAAACTAAAAATATTTTTAGAGGCATTTCAGATTTTTGTGCTCCTAGTTTCAGAAAGTTAACTGCTTTAATATTATATTTCTATTATAACTAGCTCTGACCCGCGACTTCGTTGGCGTGGACCGTTGTCGTGTGATAATTCGATAATAGATGGCGCTTTCCAATGTCATCCTATTCCTTTAAAATTAACAGGATTTCTAATGCCCTATATGTTCCGGGGTATACGGAATAATTGTACCAAATTTGATCGATATTGGTTCAAAGGTTTCGCCGTGAAAGAGTAACAAACATACATCAATACTCACAAACTTTCGCATTTATAATATTAGTAGGATTAACCTTACCGATCCTATTTGGTGTAGCTGCTTTGTTACTCATTATTAGAAACCTCGTATAGTTATTTTGAATAGCCTATATCCTTCTGCAAGGTCCAAACTTTATAGCAAAATTTTACCAGATTCGGTTCATCAATTAGGGCGTGACAGTTACTTTGCATTTAAAGTATTAAAATAGATAGCTAGGTAAGTTAAAAAGACAATATACATGTACATGTAATGTTGTGTAACGTACCTAATGCTTTTATTAATTCACACAATTATACAATCAACTACATATATATAGTTAACATTATACATTTGACCTTAAGTTTATCGTTAATTTGCAAACAAAATATACTTTAGCGTAATAAACAGTCTTGTCGTCATTATTGATATGTAATTTTTTTGCAGCTTGCGGAGCCCTCGCATTACTATTGCCAAGAACAAAATCAAAGAAGCCTAACTCGAAGCCTTTATCACGTACGACGCATCTATAATTTAAAAAAATTATTCGCACTCATACAAATCTCTTATACCAAAGCTTAGTCATTGAAAAAAAGTATTATATTTTTTACAAGAACAAAATAGTTTTATTTATTCCTATGTCGTCGTACTTCGTATGTAAATATAGTAAATAAATAAATATATGGGACACTTATACGTAAGTTACTTAATACTTGTGTTATGGATGACAGACAACTCGTGAATATAATTTTTATATACATACTTAAATACAAATATACACCCAGGCTCAAAGAACAACAACTTCATTTATAGAAAATGTTGGCCCTCGGCGGGAATCGAACCCGCGACTCACGGAGGTGAAGGCAGGATCACTACCCACTGCGCCAACGGACCAGTCTTTCAGATTTAAATTTTATCAGCTATTTCCTTCCGAGCGATAATCAGTTAAATGTATCAAAAAGAAATATCTTTGCATAGAAATGTCAAAGCCGTCGAAATGTGTTTGAGTTCGATATCTATTTAGGTCTCACAATATTTTTTAAGTCGGCTCCGCAAAATATCTAAAAGGTCACACCGGTCCTGCAATAGCCATCTGACATACATAATTATTTACGTACATCACATCTGAAATTCCTATTTATTAACATCATCAGCTTAATTTTTTCTCGTGAGGGAATCATTGAACAATTTTTTTTACATTTGCAATCAACCATGTTATTGTCATAATAACTCTGTCTTTTCATTATTTTTTCCATTCATATATTGAGTTAACCATTATTTGCCAAGTATTTAAATGAAAGGAAATGACTCGATATATCTAAGGAGGCTACTGCTGCTCTTCCCAGTTCCCACTAAAGGAACCATAGACTACGTTCACAAGGGAACATGAAACAACTCCTTGATGTACTCACAAAAAATGATTTAAAAGGGAATTCATCGTGAATATTCCTCACCACCTCCCTGCTCAGGAAACCAATGCCATTTTCATGTTAGTTCCGAGATCGCCAAATTAAAACTCGGTTAAAACTTGTCTATCTTGTAGATAGTATTCAAAGAATTGTGATTTTGGCACTCATATTGCTGTTACTCATCTGTACGTTGAAGACTGAAGTACGTTAACAGACCACAGCGCCTTAAAAGACTTGACTCCAGAGCATTAATAAAACAAATAAAAAAACAGACCACAGATAACAATCATAAACAATAATAGATTGTATGTTGTACAATGTCCAATGATAAGATAATCAATTATTATCTATGAAGATAATACATAAAGTAAAAAAAAATATTAAACTTCATTAACTTAATGTCGAGAACGTGTTTGATTACAATTATTTCATTCAATTATGCATGCGTTAGACTCTGATAGCGAAGATGAATTGCCTCCAGGATGGGAAGAAAAATCAACAGAAGATGGAAACGTATATTTTGTAAAGTAAGATAAAACTTGTATCTCGGTATGTATTTCTACGCGCCTCGAATAAAATAATCTTTATGAATAATCTGCAAAAACTATTACATAATTGGTTTTTAATCTTGACTGTATCTGTAATATGAAAATTATTTAATCAACAGTACTATTAATAATAAAACACAATGGACTCACCCACGAACCGGACATAAAAAAGTAATTCCTAAAGACTTACCATTTGGTTGGACTAAAACTATCGATGAAAGTGGTAAACCCCTATATATCCAACAAGAAACTGGGAATAAAACTTATATTGATCCTAGATTAGCATTTGCTACTGAAGAAAAGAAACATGTACACGACTTTCGGCAACGATTTGATGCTTCTACCACAGCTTTCCAAGTATGTTGTAATTTACAAAAAATATATTTTATATTCGGATAAACAATTCATAAATCATTAATTATACTGTTACTACCATGTAGATTTTTTATAAATTCTATTTAGTTATGTCATTTTTTAAGATTCTTTATCACATTATGGTATAACTGTGATTCCTGGGTCTACCGGCTAGTATTGTATATAGTTACGGAACAAGTTTTAGGCAAAACAATAAATTGTTATTGGGTCATAAAAATATTTAATTTTTACTACAAGTTTCCTACTACTACAAAAAAGTTATCAAAATCATGGAAACTAATTAATTAGTTCTTAAATCATTTGATTTTGTTGCAGCATAGTTAGAGAAATATCAAACTTATGTATACTTATATATCTAAAAAGAACATTACTTCATTTTTCAGTCAAACTGCAGTGTAGTCTATGAAGTATAAATCAACAAGCAAAAATATATTTTCTTGAAGTTAGTGCTTAAGTGATTTTTCTCAGGTTTTTCTTCTTGGTCCTAAAGATATAATGAAATTCCTTATGCTGGTATGTATGGTACTACTTCAGTGGTTCCAAATTTCATCAACATTGGTCTAGCAGATTTGCAGTGATAGTGTTAAAGACAAACTTTCGCATTTACAATATTAATATGGATCTATGAATAATTATAATTATTATATTATTATTAATAAATAATTATTCAGCCGTGTGGTATCCGGCTGAGTTGAATAGACCAACCTCATTTCTTACCGAGCTATTGTAAAATACAACTAACATAAGTTGACATCAGACAGGCAGCTGTTCGTAAAAATGCAGCCAAATCATGAGACAGCATGTTTTTAACATGTTGTGCCGACCCCACTTAGAGTGTGATACGGGCAGGAGGATTTTTATTAATGAATAATTATTATGGAGATATGTGTGTAGAAGAATTTTTAATTTTTCTTATTGTATTGTTTTAGGTTCTACATGGCGTTGATTTATCAGGTAAATATGCCCTAATAACAGGTTGTAATGCTGGCATCGGGTTTGAAACAGCTAAATCCTTAGCAAGACATGGTTGTAACATCTTATTAGCAAATCGCAATATGGAAGCGTCTCAGCAAGCAATTGCACAAATTGTTAAGGAGACAAATGCCTCAGAAGATAATTTGAAAGCAGTACACATTGACTTGAGCTCATTAAAAAGTGTAAAGGCATGTGCTATGATTGTGAAAACCATTTTTTCAGAGTGGGTACCTACACAATATTAATTTAATTGACTTATTCTTTAAATTATTAACGCCATGTGGTATCCGGCTGAATAGAATAGTACCACCCTCATTTCTTACCGAGGTGTCGTAAAAGGCGACTAAGGTAAGTCGACCCGCCGTCTGGTATCCGGCTGAGTAGAATAGACCAACCTCATTTCTTACCGAGGTGTCGTAAAGGCGACTAAGGTAAGTTGACTCACCATGTGGTATCCGGTTTAGTAGAATAGACCACCCTTTTTCTAACCGAGGTGTTGTAAAATACGACTGAGGTAAGTTGACATCAGGCAGGCGGCCGGTCGTAAAAACGCAACCAAATCATGTGACAGTATGTTTATAACATATGCCGACCCCACTTAGAGTGGGATAAGGGCAGGAGGATAATATAATTCTTTGATTAATTATAATCTGAATAAGAAACATCCATTTTAATATTAAGAAAGTAGCAGGAAAAAATTGCTTAATTAGGAAGTTGCAATTTATAACTCAGACTGTGTAATAATTACTTGATATTGTTACTGAGCATACTTTAATTTATCAGAAAGTTACATTTTCCATATGTATACAACAAGCTGTAGTAGCCTACCGGTAACACCGTGCGACTCTTTCGAGGAGGTCATAGGTTTAAACTCAGACAGACACCAATGAGTTTTTCTGTTAAACTTTATGTATCTGATTGATAATTGCAATTTATCACACGCTTTTCGGTAAAGGAAAACATCGTGAGGAAACCTGCATATCTCTAGAGAATTCTGGAGATATGTGTACCCTACCAATCTGTACTGGAGCAGGGTGATAGGTCTTAGCTCCAAACCTTCTCTCCAAAAAACAGAGAAAAGAGGCCTATTCTCAGCAGTGGGATAGTAACAGTATAAATGAATGTTGGTCTTCAAGCCTGGGTCCGTCCGTCCTTTGTCCATCACCCATAACACAAGTATTAAGTTACTTACTTTGGGGACAGACGATTGTGTGTGTAAGTGTCCCATATATTTATTTATTAGTTTAACGGGGCGCTACTTACTTATACAATCCTAATAACAGGACAAGCAAATAAAAGTAAATTCTTGTTTTACAGCCATCTTGACATGTTAATACTCAATGCTGGAGTTTTTGGTTTACCATATGAGGAAACAGAGGATAAATTAGACAGGACCTTTCAAGTGAACCATCTCTCACACATGTATCTTGCACTATTGCTAGAACCTCTATTGAGGAAAGGTTCTCGGGTTGTATTTCTATCATCTGAGTCACACAGGTGTGTACTTTGAAATTTGATAACCTTATAAAAATTATATGAGTACAATATTAGCAAAAAATCAGTGATGAGAGGATTTGTGGTACTTATTTTAATCATGACTCGCAACAACTTAATTTACCAACTACATTACACACATAATGTAGTTGGCGCAGTGGGTAGTGACCCTGCCTTCAGCTCCACGGGTCACGGGTTCGATTCCCGCCGAGGGCCAACATTTTCTGTTAATGAATTTGTTGTTCTTTAAGCCTGGTTGTGAATTAGTATTTAAGTATGTATTTAAAAATATATAAGTATATATTCACCAGTTTTCTGTCTACCATAACACAAGTATTAAGTTACTTACTTTGGGGACGGACGACCGTGTGTGTAAGTGTCCCATATATTTATTTATTTACATAGTTGTTCTATCACTGGCGAGACACTTTAGCACAGTATTGCCATGCCTTTAAAATTAAAATTTATTATTTCTCAATTCAAAGATATTTTCCCTAGGTTTGTTAGACTTCATATTTTCTATTTTTTTTTCTCCTAATTTTAGTTATAATAGTTATTGTACGTATGTTTGTGCATCATTTTGATAAATCTCGTAGGGTTTAGCCTGCGTTTGCAATGTAAGCGGAAAAAAATGTAATTATTTACGACATCACATTAGAAACCTATAAAAATTACAGTATTTCTCTACTCAGTATTGAATGTTATTATACATATAAACCTTCCTCTTGAATCACTCTAACTATTAAAAAAACCGCATCAAAATCTGTTGCGTAGTTTTAGAGATTTAAGCATACATAGGGATATAGGGACAAACAAAGAATGTGACTTTGTTTTATACTATGTAGTGATTAGCAACCCTAGGAAATATAACCATGTTACTTTAGTTACACATGTAATTCTGTTGGTAGTTCTATGGAATAAATAAATAAATTTCTCTTACATATCTTACTTTCCATTGCTTAATGTAGTCTAGTAACAACGTCACAATATTGGTACATTTACTTCAAAATAACTGTAATTGATAACTTTATTTGTGCATTTTAAATCTATTAGTGTATATTTATTTTACAATTTTGTTTTTCTTTTAATTCTATATAGTTATTTAAAAAATAAACCGTTTCAGAACAGCCAGTCTGAAAAACGTTTTTGTGAAACAGAATCTGGCTCATCCAAAAGAACGGTACAGTGCCATGATAGCCTATAGTAATTCCAAACTGTATAATGTTATTACGGCAATGGTAAGGTTTACAACAGTATTTTTCTTTTGAAATTTAATAGGGATGTGAGGATGTGTGGAATTTTTAAACATTTTAATTGAAATATTCACATTTACAGAGGACGTATTTTAGTTATATTACGCCGTGTGGTATTCGGCTGAATAGAATAGTAACACCCTCATTTCTTACCGAGGTTTTCCAAAAGAAGGCGACTAAGGTAAATTGACCCACCGTGTGGTATCCGGTTGAGTAAAATAGACGACCCCCTTTCTTAACGAGGAGTCGTAAAATGCAAGCGTTTTACCTGAAAATAAAACGTATATTAAAATACTTACCTGATCCGAAGTCTAATATAATGTTGAGATAGACCATTGCTTCCACTTCCTTTTTCTGTCTCTTTTCCTCCTTAGTAGTGAATACTACCCGTCCTTGTCTAATGCCACCACCAGGCAGGGGGGATGTTTCGAGGTGGGCCTCGAAACTTTATTCGTCATTGGACTTGTTGTTTTGGACACCAGGCAGTATTCCAAAATATTAGACTTCGGATCAGGTAAGTATTTTAATATACGTTTTATTTTCAGGTAAAACGCTTGCATTAAAATACTGTACCGTGATCCGAAGTCTAATATAATGTTGAGAGATGTTTGCTATCGCCTGGTGGTGGTTAAAACGTCAATGTGATCAAGTAAATAATAATTTCTAGATTTGTTATATAACAAGGACGGACGAGTATGCTGGCAATAAAATAAGAGATTATCATAATTCAAATGATTGTAATTAGACAATGATTCATAAATATAATGTATACAATGTTATCACTTAACAATCTGAAAGATTTGCTTTTTATTTTGTATATTCGATTGTAATATTTGTTTGCAGTAGAATTTTCGGAATGTGTTTTCTGATCTCCAGTTTCCTCTGGATAGTATATCATCAATAGACATATTTTCGATCCAACTTTTAGAGGCGACCGCAGCTCTAAAACTACCAGCAGTAGCCTCTATACCAGCATCTTTTAATAAATTTTTAACCCAGCCTGAAATTACGCATTTAGAAGCTGGCTTGGGTACTCCACAAGTTGTTACAAAAAGCTTTGAACAGTTGGCAGATTGTCTTCTGTCTTGTCCAGTAATTATTAATTTATTTATCCAGAACACAGGGTCCAATCTTATATTAGAATTAACATTAAGCCTCCAACCAGACTGACGATAATCAGCAGAGTCAGTCTTTGATCCATACACAGGCCATAAGACTATATAATCATTATGAATTATACAACTTTCCGAGTCAATATTTAGAAGAGTTAAATCATGTACTCTCCTTCCAGAATACAATAACAATATCGCAGCTGTATGTCTCGATACTTGATACAAGTTTTCAGTCTTAGGGTCTGTTCGCGACATAAATTTTATTACGTCATCAATATCCCATATTATAGATTTAGGCATGGTTGGTTTTGATACAGCTATCGCTTTCAAAATTCGCTTAACGAAGGGGTGGCCGCTTAATCGTTCAGAACATTCTGGATCGCATAGTGTGGCCACTACAGACTTGTGAACCAGAATCGTATTGTACGAAAGCTTTTCTACAAAAAATAGGTCTGACAGAAACCGTGCTAAGTCCGATCCAGAAGGCTTATTACAAGAAACTTTATTGGAATTGGTCCACTTTAACCATCTGCACCAAGCAGGTTTATAAGTTCTTAGTGTTGAAGGACGCCAGCTAGTAATCAATAGATCTTTTTGCTGCGGCGTCCAATCTCTTAACTGCTCATTCCAGCCCCACATCTCCATACTTCCAGTTCCATTTCCTTCACATTCTGAGGAGGCTGCCCTGTCGAAACGTCCACCAATACCTGGTGGAGATCTCGAATTATCCAGGGTGCTGATGTTGCTCGGGCCCGTAAATCTGGACGCCAAAATACCTTCTCCCACCTTGGCACCACTATCAGATACGTGCCTTTGCATTGATTCAGGTGCTGGAGAACTCTCGGTATCAAAAATGGGGATGGAAAGACCCACGCCAGTGCATAGTTCCACATTCTTGACAGTGCATCGTGAAACTCTGCATCCTTGTCTCTGAAGTCCAGAGTGCAGTATCTTGTCACTACACGAGTCAGTCTTGTTGAGAATAGATCTATGATCGGAGTTCCCCATTTGGAGAATATGGGATTTGTCGCTCGAGGCAGGAGGTGCCATTCTGGTATAGACCGATGACGTGACAGATGATCTGCCTCGGCGTTGTATATTCCTGGAAGGTGATATACTAGTAGATCTATCTGATAGAAATCCAGTAGTTGAAAGATCTTGTATGTCAAAGCCAGTAAATTCAGAGACTTCGTTCCTCCCTCGTTGCGTAAGTACGCTACAACAGTTTTGTTGTCGCATTGCAAGTGTACTGTAGTTGACTGGAGGTTCGGACCTTGATCTTTTAAAACTTTTAAGACTACTAATAGCTCCTTCATGTTCGAGTGCAGGCTCTTCTCTGAATGGGCCCAATTCCCCGACAATTTGACGCTGTTTAATTGCGCACCCCATGCAATGTCCGAGGCGTCGGTGGCCATGAAATGTGTCGGTTGAGAGACATGGATTGGAGACCTTTCGTGGATATGATTTAACCACCAGTCGAGATCCATCTTCGATCCTCCGTTTAAGGTTACTAGATTTGCTTTGCGGTTGTAATGAATGATCGTTAATTTCTGGAGCTGTCGATAATTTAGACGCCCGCGTGGAATAACGTAACTTGCAAAATTCATCATGCCCACTAGACTTTGCAGGTCTAGTAGTCTTACTTTTTGAACATTCAGAATTTTCAAAATGGCGCTCTTTATCTTCTGGCACTTTGGGGTAGGTAGAAACTTGCGATTTATCCAAGGATCCCACACTATTCCTAGATACTCCATGCTTGTTCTTGGAGTTAACACAGATTTGGCAACGTTTAAGGTCCAACCTAGATGATTGAGAACTTCTAGAGCGATGGCCAAATGTCTCTTCAATATAAGTTGGCTTGTACTGGCGATTAGATAGTCGTCTAGATACACGAGAAGTCTGATTCCTTTCTGTCGGAGTATCTCTGCTATCCAATTGCTTACAGTAGCAAATGTCCTGGGAGCAGAGCTCAATCCGAAGGGGAGACACCTCATTTCCAATAATTCTTGACGATACATCAACCGCAGGAAGCGTCTGTGAGATGTGCTTATTGGAAGATGAAAGTATGCTTGTGAAAGGTCTATTTTGACAAGCCAATCGTTTGGTTGCAAAAATCTTGGAACTTTGTGTACGTTGATGAGTCTGAAAGGAGTTGTGACCACGTATCGATTTAAAGCTCTGAGGTCGAATATTGGTCTCATAGACCCGTCCGATTTGGGAACAAGAAACATACGTGAAAGGAAACTGTGCGTTTTTGGTGCTGGTACCAGAACACGTTCTTTTTTCATCCTTTCTATAATCGCAGTCATCTCTTTGGTTTCGAGAGTGGCTTGCCGTATGTTGTATCGATTGGGAAGATGTAGTGGCGGCCGCTTTGAAAATGGGATACGATAACCGGAAATCAATTTTATTATATAATCGGGTGCTCCCATTTTCTCCCATCTTTTCCGATAATGTTTTAGCTGGCCGGCACGAAAGGGACTCGGTGAGTCAATACTTTCGATTATTTCTCCTATCCCGGCGGGATGAGGGAGAGGTATGTCGTCCACGTGAACCTCGGCCTGCTGTTGCTTGGTCAATATTTCTACGGCTATTGGCAGTACCGACTCTGCCCCGAAATGTTTTATTAGAATTGAAGGCACCACGGGGTCTATTATTGGCATACTGAATATTATTAGGTCTATATCCTGGTTGATTATGATATGACCCAGAAGTTCCAGCAGTAGGAACTTTAGAAGTTGGACCGATTTGCGTAGCAGATACGCGGTCTTTAAAACGGGGCCAGAATACTTTATGATGTTCTCCCATCTTTTCTAAGGCAGAAGAGAATTTTTCAGCATCAAATAAGTTGCTGCAAGAGGGCGGTATTTTCCTTAAAATTCTTTTATGTAAGGGGTCTTTAACCGATGCCAAGATCGCTTCTCGTCTGTGTTGAATAATTTCGGCTCTATGGCCGCAGACTAATTGAAGGGCATCGTTAGATATATGTGAAAAGTCACCATTTACAAAAATATCTTCAATCTTTTCATGGATTGAATTAAAATTGAGGTCACGTGAACCTTTCGCCCAAGATAAAAATCCACGAAGTTCTTTTTCAAGGTGATCTTTTTGCTTGATCAGAGCATAGCAAATAGCAGCAAAGGCTTTATCGGCATTGACAGATGTGCGTGAAGTCTCATATTGTTTTATTTCGTCGTTAGCTTCAAGTTCGGTAAAACCGGGGGTATGTCGATAATTTTTCTGTACTTCTGCGTACCTTACATTTTGCCAATCCACGTCACCTAATCTTTGAATCCTTTTTAAAATTTCCAAATATGATGTAGGACTCGTTAGTATATTGGGATCTTTTACTTTCGTTCCAAACGATAACGTAAATGACTCGCCTTGTTCTGTTTCCGACTGACAGTCACTATACAAATTCTCACTGATAGTACCATCAATATATTCAGTGTCACATATTCTTGACTTAATGTTGTTTACTTCCGCAATGAGCTTATCTAATTTACTATTTTCGCGGGCCTGTCTACGAGAGCGTTTGCGTCGATGACGGCGAGAACGCTTGGTAGATGAATCATCACTGCTGCTTGAATCACTTTCTGATGAGGACGATCGTGATAAAGGCTTATTAGATTGTCTTTTCCTTTTATTATTTTCGCCTTCAGTATTATTTGGTAAGTTCTGGTCTCTCAAATCGTTTTGTAGATTCACTTCACTCATATTTTACCAATTATTTCAGCAAATTTAGATCTAAAGCAAATATTATCCGTTACCGAACAAAAATAAAATTCACTACTTAACACTGGAAAAAGAAACACGGACGCATAGCGTTTTAGCTTTAATAATCAACACGTTTTTAGAACACTGTGTTGACTATTATAGTTATAGTATACGTATAAAATAAATTTACTAGCACTTACCAGTGGAGCGTCCGAACGAAGTGAAAACAACAACGTCAATGACGAATAAAGTTTCGAGGCCCACCTCGAAACATCCCCCCTGCCTGGTGGTGGCATTAGACAAGGACGGGTAGTATTCACTACTAAGGAGGAAAAGAGACAGAAAAAGGAAGTGGAAGCAATGGTCTATCTCAACATTATATTAGACTTCGGATCACGGTACAGTATTTTAATACGACTAGGTAAGGTAAGTTGACGTCAGGCAGGCGGCCGGTCGTAAAATACGTAGCCAAATCATATGACAACATGTTTGTAACATGTTGTGCCGACCCCACTTAGAGTGGGATATGGGCAGGAGGATGATGATATATTTTAGTTATATTGTTTTCATTTGACACTGTCCAAATTGATTTATAACGAAATGTCAATATCAGTAAAATTCAAAAAGTTAAGTATTTCTGAATTCTTCAATATATAAACATGTTTCAAATTTAAAATATCTGATAACAAAAATTAATTTATTAAACATTCACAAACAATACATATAAATTTTTGACTCAAACTCAAGTGTTTAGGTATAATTTTGACTGACCCGTTGGCACAGTGGGTAGTAATCCTGCCTTGAGCTCCATGGGTCGCGGGTTCGATTCTTACCGAGGGCCAACATTTTCTATAAATGAATTTGTTGGCCTTTGAGCATGGGTGTATATTTGTAATTAAGTATGTATTTAAAAAATATACAAGTATATATAGACCAGTTTTCTGTCTACCATAACACAAGTATTTAAGTTACTGACTTTGGGGACCGACGACCGTGTGTGTAAGTGTCCCATATATTTATTTATTATTTATTTGACACTGTCCAAATAGCTTTGCAACAAAATGTCAATGTCAGTAAAATTCAAAAAAGTTATGTTTCTGGATTCTTCAATATAGAAACATGTTACAAATTATAAATACCTGATAACAAATATTAATTTGATAAACATTCACAAACAATACATATAAATTTTTGATTTAAAGTCAAGTTTTTAGGTATAATTATGTCCAATAGCAATAGTTTCAATTTTGTCTTTCATTGTATGCTATAAATTTCAGATTTTAAGTGAGGAATGGAAGGAGAAAGGTATCACAGTGAACTCATTACACCCCGGTAACATGGTGTCCACAAATTTACAAAATAGTTGGTGGTTGTACAAACTTGCATTCTTTCTAGTGCGTCCATTTACTAAGTCTCTGGTTAGTACCTTGCCTTCCATAGTATGTAAAAAATAACTTAGAATTAGGCGTTACTTTGCGTATTGTTCTATTCTTTCTCATACCTGATACATGCAGAATTTGTATGAACTAATGCACTACCCGACACCGATAACACAACAATACACAAGCACTGCACACATCCACCACCACAATCTCAACAATTGTTTCGTCCCGTAACCGAAGCATCGTCAGGAGATAGACTCCACGACAAAATCGCAAAGCCAATCTTTGCGATTACACACTTAGTACACTCTACATTTATCATTACATATATTTTCTTTTATCGCGGATTATAGCAAAATAATATTCTCATTACTTTTGTAGTATGTAAAAAGCAAATTTACATACTATGGAACATCTTTTTTATATTTTATGGTCTGTAGTAATTTAAATAAGCGGAATGGTAGGTTAGGGTAACGGATTTGCGATCGAGAGGTCGTAGGTTCGCATCCCGGCCATACCACCGACGTGAACCCATTCCTAACACAAGCATTTAGCTAGCTGGAGAGGTTAACAAGTTTACTAGTAATTTGTAACCCAAATTACTAGCAAAAAAAATCCTATTGTATGTAATATTGTTATTGCTAATTTATACAATATTTATATTGTTAATCTGTGGAATGTTGGTACGTCTAATGTATGATATGTACTCCTGATAGTCAACCTTATATATAATATGGACTGGATGCCTGTAATATTACAAATTACCAAGCTATTTCATACAATACAATAAAATTATCTTCAGAGAAATAACTGGTTGACAATTTTGAAACAAACACATTCACTTTACTGCAACAACATTTTCACCCTTCTATATATACAATAATTTAACTATGATGTTAACTTTATTAAATTATATAATATTTCCATTTTTTTTTTCAGCAACAAGCTGCTGCAACGACAGTCTATGTAGCAACCGCTTCCGAATTAGAAGGTGTCACAGGACTTTACTTCAATAATTGCTTTTATTGTCAACCATCCACTCTTGCAAGAGATAAAGATATAGCATATGAAGTGTTCTCTATATCGCTTCGTATGATACAAGAAAGAATGGGCGCAGAGTGTATAGAAAAGTACATTAAAAAATATACTCTAAAAAAGGACAATAAACAATAGCTAATAAATTCTACCAAAAGCATCTATAATTATTTTTTTAAATTATTATATCAATCAAAAATTTTGGAATATATGATAAGGTCTTCCAAATTTTTCCTGACCGAATTTATTTTAAATAGTTATCTTCAGATTTATATAGGAGATATTAGTTTTATATTTATATTGAATGACACAGTTCATAATGCAGCTGAGTTATTTCATAATGTTCATATATTGAAACAATATAGGGTAGTTTATGAAGAAAAAAATATTTATTTATACTTTTACACAAAAGCTAAGTTAATCCAAATAATCTATATCTCTTATATTATGTTGAATCTAAAGGTATGAGGTACTTTTCTATAATACCAAAGATTCATATATTTCATTTTAGTAGTTTGTCTGTAGTACAATTTTTTTATCTTAGACTAATAACAAAATATATATTAAGTTACTAAAAAGATTATGTCTATGAAACTTAGTGGTAAAAGTCAATTTCTCTTACCAATAAGAGAAATGATCCTTGCCTATCTACATACGACCAGGTCAAACATTGCATTCACCAATTTTGTTAAAATATTTATAATAATATACAATAATTATATAATAATAACCCAAGAATCGACTTATTTAACTCTAAACTGCTGAATACTATACGGGTATCGCACATGAGAGAGAAATAAGCTCTCTGGTTCAATGTGCATAGCATAGACTAGTGACTACTATTTTATAGTTAGTAATGATGACTACTAAGTACTAATGCATAGTTTAGAATCATAGACTAATAAACGAAATAATGTTCAGAAGTTGTATTGTACAATTTACAAATTGTACGTCATGTTCGGAATTCGGATACACAGTGTAACCTTAGACATTTAGTAATTATTATTTTACTTATAAAAAAAATATTCTTAATTTTAAACAATTTTTAAAACATTAATTTATTATGCTCTTTTAGCATAATATGAGTGAGTCAACATAATTTGTTTGTTAGTTTTGCTAGATGTGAATATAATACAATTCGCTTATCCAAATTCAATTTGTGTCAAGGTAAATAGTTGTCAAGTGTAAATTATTTTCTGTATGATTATACTTATAAATGTGATTATTTTCCAAATCCAATATTTATTTGCCTATTGCGTCGATTTTACAGAGTAAAAATTATAACTGTAATAAATATGATTTCCCGTAAAGTTTTCGAAAGTATTGGTATCTAAACAATGCTTGTTCGGACGCTCCCATCGGTGGTTGCCTTTCAATGGATTTTTCGGGACATTGTCTAGTTAATTATACGTTTAGGACACTAAAATGATATTGTTATAGTGAGTGTTGTGTTTTGTCAGTGATTTTTACCTAAACATAATGGGTGAGAAAATGAATCGAGAATACTTCGCACCAGGCGCAACAGCCTTCAACTACAATAATGTGGTGAGTAATAATAGTAAACTTTCATTTTAATAACGAGCATACAGCATGCTATTTATACAGTCGTAGGTATAATGAAGTTAAACTATCTTCAGTAGTTCATGTGTTCATTGATTATAGAAAAATAATGATCAAGTTAACATTTGTTATTTATTATTTATATTGTATTATGAAAATTCAAAAAACAACAATAAAAATATGAAAATTAGGTGGAGTGACGATATTTGAAGTGTGGCTGGCGTCGGTTGGAAGCGAAGAGCTGAAGACAGCTCTGGGCGTGATATTGGGGAGACCTATGTCCAACAGTGGACAAGGACAGGTTGATGGTGATGATGATGATATGAAAATTCACTTATTTAGCAGTTTTCTGGTATTTGTATTATAGAGTATCATTAAAATTTACATATTTTTATTTCTAGGTATGCTTATACTAGCATAGCATATTTATATTTCTGGTATAATATAGTGTGCTATTTATCTTAATGTAAAGTGAACTCAACATACATATATTAAAAGTACAAAATAAATTACTTGTTTTACTTGAAATGGTAAACTTTACACCTGATAAGGTCTATTATATTCAAAATGCTAATAGTCTTATTGAAATTCTAGCTTAATAGTAATGTTGATTCTAGAAATATAGAACATGCCTACATGTATCTTATTTGAAACTTGTCATTAAAAAAAAACTCATTTACTTAAAATTAACTCTTTAAGATGATTAAGAAAAGAAAGGATGTAGTCTAAAATAGACTTTACTTGACCAAGTAATGCCTTTTCTTTTGAAATGATTTGAATCATTAGTTTCACATCATGAGTTTCAGTAAAGATAGATGTGAGGATGTAACTTTTGGTTGCTCAAATGAGAGATAATACAACATAGCTTTAAGTTAGTTATAAGGTATATTAGACCCTAGTTATGACTAGTGATTATAAGTGTGCGGTGTGAAACTGGTTTAAAATTAATAAATATAATATGTGAGACATTGATATAGTTGCAAGTACCTAGAATCATAGAGTTGAACAGAATATTATTATTAATATTAGAATATTATTATTAATATTAGAATATTATTATTAATATTAGAATATTATTATTAATATTAGAATATCAGAATATTATTGGCTTCTTTGATTGTTTGAGACAGAAATTGAAACTATAGTACACTCTTCAGGCTAAGTAATTTTGCATTCACATCTTTTCACATACAGTCTGGAATAAAAATCTTCCGAGCATACTTTATCTTTCATATTAAGTGATACCGGATTTAATAACTATTCTATTTGATCTGCTTTAAATTACCAAAGTTTTAATGTGCAATGTGATTTTATATACTTTAATTTGGATTAGCATTAGAAATTGATGACAATGAAACTTCAAGCTCTTTCATTTTTAATTTAAATGGTAACTGTATTAATATTTTTTTTTTCATGAGTAATGCAATCACAAGTTATTAATTAGACTTTTTTGATCTCAATTGCTACTTGGTATGTTAATAAACTGTAATTTAAATACACATTTGCTTATGGCTTTAGTGATTTTGTTAACACCAGAGTTAAAATTCAAGTTTGTTTAGGTCTCAATTCAATTCAATTTTCAATGAATGGCGTTCAGGAGTGCATTATTCGCACAGAAATAATAACTTTACTGAAATAAAAATACTGAAGGTATTTATATACTGTACTGTAGAAGTGTTTATGGCTAAAGTAAAAAAAAAGAAAAGCATTTTATAGTTTCAATGCTAACCACTGGCACAGTCTTTTCTTTGGAAAACAATATGAAGTTTAAGCCCACAATGCTTCTTCATTGAATGAAAAAATATTCCAAAAATGTATTTCACAAATATCTACTGGATACTGCCTCTCCATTGTAAAGAAACAGTAAACTATGATGTAAGCAACAAATGGTTGCCATTGGATGTTGTTACATAAATAAAATAAATGTATATATTTTTAAATAAAAATTTTTAAACTAAAAAGAAAAATAATGAGAAATATTATTATTAGTAATAACAGTAGAAGTAGTATTTACCATGTTTTAGTACAATTGATTGATCTCACAACCTTTTTTGAAGTGAAAATATTAATTCTGTGACTAGACAAATTAATATTATTAGCAAAAATTTTAGTACACATTTTAGTAGTGTATATTACAGAATTCATAACAGGTGGCGTTGATAATGTAAATAGTATTATTTTTAATGAAGTATTTCTTTTGAGTTCTTTTAAATTTTTTTAATGTATTGTCTTTTAATAATTATGAGTGAATTTAAATTGTCTTCTTATTGCAAGTTATACATAGTGTATAAGGGAAAAACAATTTTGTGTATAAGGAAATTTCTTGAATATCCTTTGTAATATGGTTTGTAGGTTACAGTTGTCATTATTCATCCTTTCTTATTGTTGGTTCATTGAATCTACAGTTCGTGATTTGGTTGATACAGAATGTTGTCAATCTAACAGATGCAAAAGCAATGTGCACACACTTGAAGTAAATTAGTATAAAAAGCTATGGTTAAAAGCTGTGGTAGCCCAGTGGTAACACCTTGCGACTCTTTTGAGGAGGTCACAGATTCTAACCCGGGCAGACACCAATGAGTTTTTCTTTTAAAACTTATGTGTCTAATTGATAATTGCAATTTATCATACGCTTTCCAGTGAAGGAAAACATTGTGAGGAAACCGGCATATCTCTAGAGAATTCTGGAGATATGTGTAACCTACCAATCTGTATTGTAGCAGTGTGGTAGGTCTTAGCTCCATACCTTCTCGCCAAAAACAGAGAGATGAGGCCTATTCTCAGCAGTGGGATAGTAACAGGCCGCTACTTACTTTTTTTTTAGTACAAAGAGCTAGTAATTGAGTATTGATATTTGTATATTGTATGTAATCACTACATATTATAAAACAAAGTCGCATTCTCCGTATGTACGCATAAAACTTTAAAACTACGCAACAGATTTTGATGCGGTTTTTTTTAATAGATAGAGATATTCCAGAGGAAAGTTTGTACGTATAATAACATTCAATACGGAGTAGAGAATTACTGTAATTTTTGAGGTTTCTGTAAATAATTACATTTTTTTCAGCCTACATTGCAAACGCAGGCTAAACCCTACGAGATTTATCAAAATAATGTACTAGGTATTTGTACACCTTGAAAAGGTCTACAGAAAAGTCCGCGATGGTATATGTCTATCTCTTATGGATAACCCACAATAGCATTTTTTGTCATTTACTTTTTACGAAAAATAATGCCTTATTTTTGAAGCAATTTTTATACAATACAGCATTAATCCTTATCCATTTAAGTACCTTAAATAAATTGTTGATTTAATATAGATCAATATGGTCGTTTACAGCATGTAATTTAAGTGAACATTTTCGGAGATATTACAGATTTAAAATGCCGTGAGGACGCGCGCTTCGCGCCTTTAACACTTCGACTTTAGCAGCTAAATCGCTCTTTCAAGAGTTTCTTTAAAGACATTCTGTAATTAATTGTAAAAATAAAATACATAGGGAAAATGTAAAAGTAAATAAGTAAAAATGTATTATATGAATTTAGATATTCCAAAGATAGCAGGAAATCTTCTTGGTATAGGGTAAGGAAATTGTTTTTCTCCAAATTTAATGCTTGCGGGCCACGGGCAGTAATGAATAAATCAAAACTACTAGATCGATTTAAATCATTTTTTTTACACTGACTGGCATGGGATATATATTTTATACCCGTGCGAAGCAGGGGCAGGTCGCTAGTTATTAATAAGCCATTAAAGTCTATCATCGCGTGCGCTGCGAAAACTATTGATGATATATATTTTAACAAAAATAAATCTATAGTCCGACTTAGTAGACTTTCCACTGACATGAGATCGGTATGTACGCGAACAAAAATTGCGGGATATTACTAGTAACATAAAAATAATAATATTTAAGAATAAAGTGGATGTTACTACTTGGGAAGTTTATCTGGCGGACATCTTATAAGTGAATGTAAATATTAATATAAATTTCATCATAAAATTGTATGTCAGTTATATAAAATAGAGAAATGTATTTTGACATAAAATCAGTCTTTATCTAGCGATTGTCTAACAACTGTGTTACAACAACTAATTAACATCGTTCTGATTGCACTCATTTTGCAATAGAGTGAGAGATCTGATCGGAGTTTAAGATCGGCGCGCACTTTATAGAAATATTTTTGACCCGTAACTGGCTACTTCGATATGATATAAATAACAGTAACTGAGACATATCTTAACATACATAAGGAATTCATATTCTCATATTATATGCTTATGTATTATGGTCATATATCTTACTGCTAAAATTTAAGAGGATGTGTAAGATTTTCGCCCAGGACATCGTACTTGTCGGAGAAAATTCAGCTAAGGATTAATGTTGTATCTGTCTAAATAGCTTTGAAAACGCACGTGACTATAATCATACGTAAGAATGGGTATAGTTAGTAGTAGTCTTTAAAAGGTGGATATATGGTATGGTATGGATCGTCGCCGACTTTTTGAAGCCGTATCAAAGATTAGTATGCCCTTGATACATTGTTTTGTTAAATATGAAACGGATTAGGCAGATGAAGAATATATCAACTATTATTGCCATATTTCAACGAATTTACTTAAAATCTTTTTTACACAACAACCGTCGTCGGGAATAAGTGGAAACAGCTATAAACTGCGTTTGTTTTAGAGTTCAATAACGTTTTTGTATGTAGTAAGTAAAGTTATAGACTAACTATCCCACTGACATTAGTCTCCTCTCTCCTTTTTGGAAAGGGTCATCTTTATTTAAATGGACATAAAATATGTTAAAGTTATAAAATTTCTTTAGATACTGCCTGATTCCGCGCGGGAATTAAAAGCAACAATTGTTCACAGTTTTCTATTTTACCGATAATTTACTCGCTCAATAAACAATATACATGTACCTCGATCTCACGCGCTGACAATGCTTTGTAGGGCAGGTATTTGACACAGTTAAATTTGTGCGAAATACACATCTAATCACTCTCGACACATAAGATAATTAAAGTAGGTATAGGGCTTAAGTCTAAAGAAAAAGGTAGATTTGAATATTAACGCAATATCAAGGCCAAGCGTTATTCATTTTTTTATCTCTTAAGATCAGCTGTTAGAATGCGCAATTGTCAGTTAGCCTCTAATTAAAATAGCACTGAGCTTATTTTCCTTAACTACAATATATTTTGTCAGCATCAATAAACGGTCAACTATTGAAATGAATTTAAAGTTTTCAACGATAATTCGCATAATAGGAAATATGCTAATCTTTTGTAGTTTATGAACGATTAATTATTAAAACGAAAAACGTGAATATCAAAAGATCATAGCTATACTAGTTTAGGGGAGCTAAATACGTCCATCGAAATATTTCCTCAAATTATGTGTTGCGACCATTATATTCGACTGCGTGTTAGACCAATAAAACTATGGAAGGATGACATCGTACGATACGCAGGCCATGATTGGATGAGAAAGCCCACTGTCCGGATTGGAGGAGTTTGGAGGAGGCCTACGTCCAATATTGGATATTGAACGGGCCGCTAAAAAATGTTACGTAGGTTCAATTAAATTCCCAATAACAACATGAATTATGTCTAGGCATCAGGCAGATCTTGGTATTTTCAATATTAAATTAAGAAAATTTACTTATACATTTTGAAAATAGTTTCATTTGCCTTCAAATATTGCATGTTCAAGGCAACGCTAGAGTAACAGGGTACCAGGAGCGGCCTGGCGCTCGCGTGTTCCAACATTTCATTTGATGTTTCGTTGTCATAAAAACTATTTCTGCGGCAACATATTTTAATCATGTCATACCTTTCTACCATGATTATACTGAGTATAGACAACGACGTCTGACAGGCGTAAATGCTAAGTATAATGTTTTAAAGGGTATTCTTTTGTCAATCTTATAGGTTGAGGTTTCCTGTGTCCAGTTTAAAACTCATATTTCTATCTATGTTTTTTCCCTAAATTTATTTTATTTAGAAACACTAGTCTTTATTATTCCTGTAATACTATAAAGCATTTTTTAAATGATTACTAGTTATTTGGGTTACTAATTACTAGTAAACTTGTTAACCCCTCCAGCTAAGCCAAATGCTTGTGTTAGGAGTGGGTTCACGTCGGTGGTATAATAGCCGGAATTCGAAACCACGACCTCTCGATAGCAAGTCCGTTTCTCTAACCGTTCCTTTAAATCCATTATTCTTCATGTATTTATTAAATACATTTTTCTTGATGTATTTACTCGGATTCATCACTTGCTGGCTGTTGAATGTAATCGGATTTCTGTTGTCACAGTATTAGCTTTGGTATTATAATTGGCGTAGGTTTCCTTTGTTGTAATTAGCTAGTAGTTACCTATAGATTATTGTTTCGTGAATGTTCGATATTAACTTAACATTGCTGCGTACAGATCGCGTGTCTGCGGTCGAACCTATCTACCCATTTGGCAATATTCAGTTCAGGTAATCCGTCAGTACGTTTTGGGCTTGCGAAACAACGGTTGTTTTAGGCCTCAGGTTCTTATTTGTATTAATTAACGTGATAGTTTTCGGTTTTGTGAAATGTTATTTATATAAAAATAGCACTTGAAGTGGTAAATAATAATATAAACTATCAAGCTTAAAACAACCTTATAAGGAAGCTATAAGAACCTAAAATCGACACAAAGATACTTATATGAGATGAAGTGTCACATAGATTCGATATATTGGGTCGAATTATGTATATGTATCATGAACTGACAAAATCAGACAAACAAAAGTTTAAAAATAATCTCTAAGTTCTGTTAGCTTGAACTTTAAAGCTTTATTGAAATATTCTAACGACTAAACCAGAGTGATTTTTGTGAGTGTAAAATTGTTATAAAAAACACGACAAAAATATTTACATGTGGAGTGCTAAATTATTTTTTTTAATTTATCGTTCTAGGCAAGTTCACTTTTTATTACTGTGTGCCTAAAAAAATGGAATCGTGATCTGTAAAAATGAAGCAAGTTTGGCGTCCAAAATGGAAAGTTGTGAAAATGGTGCGTGTTCATAGATAATAAAGTATAATATGTAACTATTGTTAAATTTCCTGCAGGGTAAGCTAATCGGTTGTATAATTCGATGCAATTTTCAATTAATGGTTATTCTAGAGTGCCACGTTGGCATACATAACAAATTTCACACTAAGGGACTAGATTATTGATTGTTATATATATGTTTTTATCGACCCATCATCATTTTCCTGCCACTATCCCACTCAAAGTGGGGTTGGCACAACATATTTTAAACACATTGTTAAGTGATTTGGTTAGTTTTTACGCCCGGCCGCCTGCCTGACTTCAGCTTACCAAGCCGCCTTTTCGACAACTCGGTAAGAAAGAGGGTGGTCTATTCTACTCAACAGGATACCACATGGTGGGTTAGCTTACCTTTTACGACAGTAAGTAATGAGGGTGGTCTATACTGCTCAATCAAATACCCACTACTCACTAAATTATTATTGCTTAAATTGTGCCAAATCAAAAGATTTCAGAAGATTCTGAGATATCTCTAAAAAGTACGATAATTATATTTATTGTTGTTTTTGTCAATGGTATATATAGCCTTGACCAACATTTCTAGAGGCTATCACTTAATTATTGGATAAAAAGCAAGATTGCTCTAGACGGCATGCGTAGTGAGAAGATTAATCGTTTTGTAATAATCATCGACTTGTAGCACTCTTTCTTTGTTTCCGGTAGGTAATAACTTTTTATAGTCATATTCAATATTGTTTTTTTTATTACTTTAAAAAAAAATATTTAAAATGCAGGTAAATATTTTTTCTTACCCTTATCCCACTCTTAAGTGGGGTCGACACAATATGTCTTCTTCTTCCATTCTCCTCTATCATTCGTCAACTCTGGTGCCACTCCTTTAACATGCATATCATTTTTCACACAATCCATCCATCTTTTTTTCCGCCTCCCACTAGCCGTACATCGATCCACATTCATATTTAAAACTATTTTGGTCACATGATTTTCATCCCTCCTCGTTACAAGACCATACCAACTTAGTCTCGGACTTCTCATCTTTTCTGTAATGGTCGCAACTTTCAGACAGATTGCAGGTAATATATTTCTATGAAAAATTGTGTATAAATAATAATATTCAATATAACTAATTTATCGCGATCAGAAACAGTTGATTTTTCTTACATAAGCGAGTCGCGAGCTATTTCATGCATCATCTTTCTAATCTGATTCAATTAAATGTTATGTCTTATTTGATGTCTGTCATATTGTGAAATTGAATTTTGTACATTAACCGTAATATACTAAACGTAATATATATTTGTGAAATAAGTGATTGATCAATCAAAGAAAATTTTGCAAGCGTCCTAGATATTTTTAGAATTCACACGGAAATTCGAGTTTTGTTTTAGAACAGACGTATATGCTATAAGTAAGTGGCGATTCATGGTGTTAAGATGACATGGAGTTTTGATAATCTATAGAGAGGATACCTGTACCAATTTCCTAGGATGATCTCAGAAGATATTTTACCTTGTACCTGAAGGTAACAGTTTAAATGGTTTTGATAATAAGAGAGTGGGCTGTATTGAATCACTGGAAACTAATACAAGGTATTTTGTCTACATAGACGATGTCGTGGGGAGAAGTAAAAACATGTGAAAATGTTTGCCTGTGAACATCATTTTTTACCTTAAATTAGCAGAGCCTTTCATCTAACATTCGCATTTCTGTTTCCAATATAGTAGTTTATTTTCTAAGAAAGGCAAAAAAGGCAGAAAAATCGTCATTTTTATAGGAAATGGAATGTGTTTATTATACGCGAACATCACTAGTAAATTTTTGATTACAACAGCTTTATTGGAAATGGTATAAATGTTCTCTAGTCGGCAATTCAATCTAGTATAAACGTATTTTTAATCTTGACCTATTCTACGATACATATGTTTGACACACATTCGCCTCGTTGCCCTTAATTGTAACATAACTGATACTTAGAACAGTCT
This sequence comes from Morpho helenor, assembly GCA_029227775.1. Lineage (NCBI taxonomy): Eukaryota > Metazoa > Arthropoda > Insecta > Lepidoptera > Nymphalidae > Morpho > Morpho helenor. Next base: position 12,825,597 of record JARGCU010000010.1, read on the forward strand.
ATACATGGTAATTCATGGAACCAATAACCTTAGGTCAGCAATGCAAAGCTATATTGAATGTAACATTGAAGATTGCAAGGTGTCACTGATGTCCATACCAATATTCTAAACGCGATAGCATGTTTGTTTGTGTGTGTTTCTCGTTTGAACCGAGCTTCGGACCAATGGGATTTCTGATAAGATCTCTAACAGAAGGCTAGAGAGTGGCGTAAGAGTTACATCTCTTTTTAAAGTAAAAGGAGGAACAAGTCGCGAGAATATGGGAGCCTAAAACTTTTGAACAAGCCCTAAGAGCACTAATATTATAATTAATAACATATCATAAAGAACGTATGATGACCGTCTTTATACATACATACTCACAAACTTTCGCATTTATTATGTTAGTAAAATAGGATAATGTTAATATTAAAAGGTAAAAGTATGCCATAAATTCAAGAGACATGTGTTAGGTTTAGGTTGACAAAACATGGCTTGGATATTTGAAGGATCTATTGTTTAATACTCTATTTTATTTACTTTCCGTGGATTGTGTGTTAATAAAATAAGGTCGTTAGTTCCTTTACCTGAGATAATTATTATGTATCTGAAAATTGATTAGAGAACTGCTATTAGTTGATATTAAACTGATTGTCAAGATCTGCACTGATGTTTGGATTGAAATATTTAAAGGAAACTGTTTAAGTTGGGGAATACGCTTGTTTAAAGAAAAAGTAGATTAGCAATATAAATATAGACAAATATGTTCGTTACACCACAAGTATATAATATAGTCAGGTTAGACAATTTTATGTTACATTAAAGAATACGTATAATAACTTTAATGGCATCTATTAGAGAACCGTCCATTATTCCGCTTCCTCATTTCTTCTGTTGTCTAACCACAAAGCTTGCTCTTGTCGTCGCATTCACGTGTTATTTGAGGTTATGCTAAATATATACTAGTTCGTAGTCACGATTGGAACAAATTATTTACCTTCATATCTGAGCAACGGCTCATTCCATTCATCCCATTAGATTATTGTAATTATTAATCTTTTTACGTATTTTTTTTTCACAAGCTGTGATAGCCTGTGTGACTCTTTTGAGGGGTCACGTGGTTAAAACCCTGGGCAGCCACGAAGCCCAACGATGAGGCCTCGTGACGAGTGGGGTAACATGTTCAAACCCCTGCCAGCCAGGAATGAGTATTTCTGTTAAAACTGATGTATCTAATTGATAATTGCAATATATATCACACGGTTTATGTAAAGGAACACATCGTGAGGAACCTGCATATCTCTAGAGAATTCTATGGATATGTGTAACCTACCAATTCGCATTGGAAAAGCGCGATTAGTCTTAGCTCCAATCCTTCTCTCCAAAAACTGCCTATGCCCAGCAAGTGGGATAGTAACAGACCGTTATTTTTCTTTACTTTTATTGAATACTTTCAATTATCAACTAGAGTACAATAACTAATCCTCCTCCTCCTCCTGCCCTTATCCCACTCTAAGTGGGGTCGGCACAACATGTTATTAACATGCTGTAACTAATATCGTCTTTTTCTTCTTCTGCTTTGATTCTACAATTCAGATCTCTTTCATTGCTCCAGGGTTTGTCTTAGATTTGAATAGAAAATAGATACTTAGTAGTGAAAAAGCGATGATAAAATTTGATCTGCTAATTACCAGGATAAATTTGCGTGGAGGCAATAGTGGTAGTATAAATCATCCAGTGCTTTCATAATCGAAACTCATTCGTTGGCAATTAGCAAGTCATGTGAACTCAAAAGCGTTTTATCCAGTGACGAGCGGTAAAATATTTTAAATGGGTTAACTAATGTGAAGAACTTAATGTTGAATGTAGACTGTAAAAATCGGTTTTAAAATCAGTTTTTATTATATACTAGCTTTTGCCCGCAACTTCCTTTGCGTTGACTATTGGTAGGCTGGTAATAGATGATACTTTTCAATGTCATCCAATTCCTGTAGAATTAACATGATTTCTATGGCCTATATGTTACCCCAATGTATAAGAAATAATTGTGGCAAATTTCATCGATATTGTTTGACCGGATTCGCCGTGAAAGAGTAACAAACATACATGCATACTCACAAACTTTCGCGTTTATATTATTAGTAGGATACGCATGGATGACAGACTGTTCAAAGACTCTCTGCTAGTGTATGTATGTATCTATAAATTTAGGAAAATGTGGCCATCGTCTAGTGGTGGTAAAACCACTTTACACCAGTAAAAAGCGATCAAAGCTAAAACCAACCCAATGCGAAGCGTGATTATGACATGGCATGGCAATATTGAGGTCAAACAATTTTACTCAGGGTATCCTTTTTAAATGAATACATAATTTATGGTTTACAATTCTAATTCATTTATTGTTGAGTCAAAATCACTTTTCAATAATATTTCATGTATTTATATTTATTATTAATCAATATACTTATTACTTAAATACATTCATAGATACAGACTGGAAGAAATAGTCAATTCATCATATTCCTGCCCTTATCCCACTCCAAGTGGGGTCGACACAACATGTTATAAACATGCTGTCACATGATTTGGCTGCGTTTTTACGCCCGGCCGCCTGCCTGACATCAACTAACCTCAGTCGTATTTTACGACACCTCGGTAAGAAAGAGGGTGGTCTATTCTACTAAACCGGATACCACACGGTGGGTCAACTTACCTTAGTCACCTTTTACGACACCTCGGTAAGAAATGAGGTTGGTCTATTCTACTCAGCCGGATACCACACGGCGGGTCGACTTACCTTAGTCGCCTTTCACGACACCTCGGTAAGAAATGAGGGTGGCACTATTCTATTCAGCCGGATACCACACGGCGTACTTCTCAATAGTATTTCATTTATTTATATTTATCATTAATTAATATACTTATTACTTAAATACATTCATAGATGCAGACTCGAAGAAAAATAAATTGTATTTAGCAAATGGATCCTCAGCGGGAATCGAATCTGCTACCCACGGAAATGTTAGCAGGGTCACTGCCATCTGCGATAACGGGCCTGTCAATGATATAAAGATTGGTTAAGTTGGTAGAAAGTAATCTATAAATCTTTACCTTGTATTACGACATACTAAGTAAAATTTGCAATCAAACGAAATTACCTGCTGAATGGGTAGAATAAACAGTAAAATATAGGAGTCATTAGATACGCACATTTGCTGATGCAAATAGTAGACTTCCCAAGGCTTATATAATTACGGCATTGATAATACAATTATTATAAAATCATAAAACGTATCGGTACAGATAATATGAAGTACATAATATTAATGAGGTAATACCGGAAAATATTATCTATAGTTAACTAGCTGTATCAGCGATCGCCGTGTGGTATCCGGCTGAATAGAATAGTACCACCCTCATTTCTTACCGAGGTGTCGTAAAAGGCGACTAAGGTAAGTCGACCCGCCGTGTGGTAATCGGCTGAGTAGAATAGTACCAGCCTCATTTCTTACCGAGGTGTCGTAAAAGGCGACTAAGGTAAGTCGACCCGCCGTGTGGTATCCGACTGAGTAGAATAGTACCAGCCTCATTTCTTACCGAGGTGTCGTAAAAGGCGACTAAGGTAAGTCGAACCGCCGTGTGGTATCCGGCTGAATAGAATAATACCACCCTCATTTCTTACCGAGGTGTCGTAAAAGGCGACTAAGGTAAGTCGAACCGCCGTGTGGTATCCGGCTGAGTAGAATAGTACCAGCCTCATTTCTTACCGAGGTGTCGTTAAAGGCGACTAACGTAAGTCGACCCGCCGTGTGGTATCCTGCTGAGTAGAATAGAGCAACCTCATTTCTTACCGAGGTGTCGTAAAAGACGAGTAAGGTAAGTTGACTCACCATGTGGTATCCGATTTAGTAGAATTGACCACCCTCTTTCTTACCGAGGTGTCGTAAAATATGGCTAAGGTAAGTTGACATCAAACAGGCGGCCGGTCATAAAAACGCAGCCAAATCATGTGACAGCATGTTTGTAACATGTTGTGCCGACCCAACTTAGAGTGGAATAAGGGCAGGAGAATGACAACTAGCTGTATCAGCGACTTTGTTCATCAGACTTTGAGTCAATTTAAGTGTTAAAATACCCTCAGTAATTTTTTAACCTCTGTATTAGGTATATAAGCTTCATTTGTACAAAATTCATCAATATTGCTGTAGCAAATTTTCCGTTTAAGCGCAAATAGACAAACATATTTACGTAACTAATTTAACTAAGCTATAGACTATCTAAAGCCTTCTTCATTTACAAAAGTTATAATAAAATTATTTTGCTATAATCCGCGATGAAGTAAAATAGAAAATATATATAATGCTAAATTTAGAGTGGACAATCGGTTATTCCCTTCTTCATTTACTACTGTTTGTTGCCAGTTCATAGATAATATAGTTCAAAATAATTTACTCGTTTTCGGTAATTACAATGAATGGTAAAAATAATTTAATTGTAGTATACGAAGTTGACGGAGCGTCACGTGAGGGCAAATCCAATTCTTTGGTTGTAATTTAATTAATGTCACGTTTTGGAAAATTTACATCCAATTATCTTTGACATTGACTTTTTGTCAAGGAAATAAACTACTGTTATTGAATTAATTTTCCCCTCTTTGTTAATTCTGAGAAAAACTGAATACATACATAGGTACATATTTTGTTTATATTATCCGTGTTAATTTTGTACTTTAACCGTTAAAACATTAATGCAACGAGCGGTCGACAGAAGTTAAAACTTATCGTATTTTCTTAAATATTTCGGGGTTCTTTGAGCTTCATTATAAAATATCATCATCATTCCTTCTGCCCTTATTTCACTCTAAGTGGTGTCGCACAATATGATTTAAATATGTCGTTAAATATTTTGGCTAGTTATTTTCAACTAGTCTTATGCCCGGTTTCACCAAGCACCCCTAAACTATCTCTTTACTAGGGGACACCTAACTAAATGGAACTCCTAAACAGACCCCTTACTTAAATTCGATTACACCAATGAATGTTACCCCTAACTATGGGACTCCTAACTATGTGACGTTTTTTTTACCATAGTAGTGCATCTCTTGCTATCGGTATTTACGATTGATTAGAAATAAAAAGGTTTTGTGTAAAATTCTAATTTGTACTGTTTAATAAAAATAAGAAAAAGCAGTATATCTACTATGTTATTTCTTTTATGCAATATTAAATATTTTTGATCGAAATTTTATGTATAAGGGTATTCTACATTGATTTTTACTCTGTATTTTAAAAGTATGCTGTCAAATTGATTTCTACGCCGACTACACGTGGCTATGTTTTGTTTGCTATCATTCAAAGGCTACAATTGTTGTGTTTCTGATTTCTCGTGGTGTTTAATTTTTAAGTTTCTTTTTTGTTCTTACTTCGTTATAACAATGGCAGAAAAAAAAAGGCGCGGCCAAAACTTTTCAAATGACGAAAAAGACAAATTAGTTAAAATATTAGCATGTCATAAAAATGTTATTTTAAACAAAAAGACAGACGGTACAACAAATAGTGCAAAAAATGAGGCATGGATTAATGTTTACCATCGATTTAATGCAACTGGAAATACATACAGGCAAGTTTAATAAATATGTCTGTCTTCTAAGTCTTTACAGAAATAATTATACCACTTACCTACCTTTAACTTATTTATGTACCTATTTTAGGAGCAGAGAATCTCTCAACAGAGTATGGGAGAAAATGAAAAGCGAGGCAAAAATTTATAAATCCTCAAACAAGGTTAGTAGCAGTGGAACAGGAGGAGGTCCATCTACTTCGAGAACTGACCCAATTTTAGATCAAGTTTGCGAATTGATGGGCCGGGGATGCAGTGGCATAGCAGATGTGCCTGATTCAGATGCATCAGAATTACTCATGTTACCGGAATACAGTATTCCAGAAGTTATTTGCAGTGATGTGGTAATTAATATTACACCAGAGGAAGATTTGCAAGTAAGCATTTTATTTTTACTTTAAGTTAAAAAAAAAATTTCTTTAATAACTGTTACACAAAAATAAATGAAAACTAAATTTTATTATATTTATTGTTTCTAGACAAACAAGGAAACTAAGGAAAATGATAATAAAATGGATGAAGCTGAAGCTGAAGAGGATAAAAATTTCACATCAAAAATTCAAACCACCCCAATGTGGAAAAGGCGCCGTCCTATTTTGTCGAACCAAAATGAAAGATCAGGAATGGTAGCAAATGTTTGCAGTGGATTTCAGAGTATAAATAATAAAAAATGTGAGATAGAGGACTTGAAAAAAGAATTGCTGCAAGATGAAATCATCTTTAAAAAGCAATTATACGAACTACAATTAGAAACTGCAAAAAAAGAACTTGAGATAAAAATTGAAGTTTTAAAGCAGTTAAAAGGTTTGTTTTATAACAATTTAAAAATAAAACAATATTTTCCTATTAACAAATAACAATCATATTATATTTCACACACACACACATTACATAAGAAATTCATACATTTTACATTAAACCATTAATTTTGAACTCTTAAAGATACATTTATCAGATTTAAGTAATAAACAAAACGAGCTTATTTACAAGAAGTATAGAAATAGAACTAACAAATTTATTAATAAAGCAAGAAATAATTATACCAAGAAAGAAATTCGAAATGTCATTAAGAACCCAAAAAAAATTTGGGAGATTGTTAATAGACTAACTGGTAGGATCATTAAAGCAATTGACGATGTACTTATTGAATCATTTTCAGCAAAAGGTAAAATTTTGTCCAATAAATTTGCGCACGATTTTGAAAATAATGTTAAGAATGTAATGTTGACCTGTGCTGAACCGCTCCTTGATGAAAAAACATATATTAACCAACCTAGTTCGTCGGTAAGGATAACTAAAATTAACGAATCCACTGTAATTAAAATAATAGAGAAAATGAATGATAAAAAAAGTCCAGGATTAGACAATATTCGGGTGAAAGATGTCAAATTAATATCAACTCAAATAGCCCCAGTATTAACCCATTTAATAAACACATGTATTCTCAAAGCTATATATCCAGATAAATTAAAAATAGGAAAAATTCGACCTATTCATAAAAAAGGTAGTTATTCTGATACTAACAATTATAGACCTATAACTATTTTGTCTTGCTTTGATAAAATAATAGAAAGATATTTTGGCCAAATTATAAATGCCTTCTTATCTAGTAATTGTATCATCCATGAGAAGCAATTTGCATTCCAGAGTAACAAAAGTACATCCCAATTGTTGTGTTTATTCACAGATGAAATAAATAAGTATCTTAATGAGAAAAAGCATGTCCTAACGGTTATGGTTGATTTTAGTAAGGCATTTGATACATTAAATTTTGATACACTTTACAAGAAAATGCAGCAGAATGGTATTCAGGGCCCGATGCTGAGGTGGTTCAAAAATTACCATACAAAAAGATATAACGCAGTGTGTATTGATGGTGAATTGAGTGAGTTCGTGTATTCCACTCATGGAACAGCTCAGGGCTCAATTTTAGGCCCTACAGAGTACTTGATTTATGTTAACGATATGTGCAATATATTTCAGCATGGCTCTGTATATCAGTTTGCTGATGACACTTGTATTGTAACAGCTCACCATGATATTAATATTGCTAATAAAATGATGCAATCTAATTTTAACCAATTATGTAAATGGGCACATGATGTTGGTCTCTCTATTAACTATAATAAAACTAAATTAATGTATATTCATTCTCCGCATAAAATAAGTAGCTCTATTCCATGTATCATAGCGCACGAACACAGTTGTCTGCATAAGCCGAGAGATTTGTGTACCTGTAAATCACTTGATTTAGTTAAAGAACATATGTATTTAGGACTAAAAATAGATGCCAAATTTAATTGGTCCCCCCACATAAACCATGTGTGTGGGAAGCTTCGATCAATCTTAGCTAAGTTGTGCATTCTTAAACATAAAATTCCCTACAGTACTTTAAGACTACTTTATATGTCACTAGCAGATTCAGTTATAAGTTATGGTATTGCATGCTATGGAAGAGCAAGTAAGACTCATGTAAATAATATATATAATTTACAAATTAGATTACTAAAAAATATAGTTCCTCTAAAAATTAAATACAAATATAGAAACAATTACCATGGCCTATTTGAGTATTGCAGGGTGATGAATGTATATGACAAAGTAAACTTTGCTATAATAAACCACTATCATAATAAAATTTGTACCTTAAACATTAACAAAAGACCCAATAACCTGCGTAATCTATCAAATATCCCTTCATTTACTACACCCAGATGGAATAATGCATATGGGAAGCGAACTTGGCTACACTACCTGCCATGTGTATTAAATAAGTTACCAAAACATTTATTGGAATTAATAAAAAACTCAACCATGAAACAGGCAAAAAGAATCCTAAAAAATTTTTATATAAAGAAATGTATCCCTATAGCCTCTCATAATTATTCTAAAAATAAGTAGTTATATTTTTTCTTTACTGTATGTCATTAATTTTATTTTTTTTTAATTTCATTACCATTTAACCAACTAACCCTTTAACATGTAGCGTCACTAGAGTGCGCAATTTCTAGCGCAATAATTATTAACTCATATGATTAGCGTTAGACTTAAGTACAAACTGTAATAGATAATAAGTGTAATAAACAGATTTAAATTTTAAATTTTAATTTTTTTATTTAAATTTTCAAAATACTGAGTAATTTGATTTCTTCTGTATCCGTAAGTAGATGATGTTCTATTATCTGTTGTTCTGCTGCTGTTGTTTATCTGACCATTAGCAATAAGTTCATCGAGACTTAGGACAGAATTGTCATGAATAGGCTGCTCCTCTCCTTTAAAAATACTTAAATTGTGCAAAATACAACATGCTATTATTACATTAATAGCATTAGTTAATGCTAAACGAATTCCTACTGCCAAAACAGGAAAACGCCTTTTCAGAACACCATATTGGCGTTCTACCACATTCCTTGTTTTAATGTGAGCTTCATTATACCTCTGCTGACCTCTAGATGTAACGTTGAGATAAGGTGTCAACAAATGAGTCTGAAAGATATTTAAAGTTATTGTACATTACATAAGAAAGCTTTATATTATATATTATAATATCTGTTAGAGATTATTAATTTGGATTTTTTATTTTACAGGTGGTGCAATCAATTTAAAGGAGTTATATAAAATACATCCAAGTACCAATGATTAATAATCACAATAAATTAAATCATTTTTATATTTAAACAATTATTTCATTTACCTAATTGACACTATTTATTTGTATTTTTTACCTTTAATGGATATCCACTATCTCCTAGTAGGTAGCTATCAGCATAGACCCCTCTTTCAAACTTTTGGTATATATTGCTATTTTGATAAATAGCAGAGTCATGGGTAGAACCTGGCCAGCGTGCTACAACATCTTGTACTATCAAACTGGCTGAGGCTATAGTTTGGACATTTATGGACATATATCCTTTTCTATTTCTGAATAGTTCTGCATCATCTCCCCCTAAAAATAAAAATTATAATTTAACTTGATCTAAATATATGTATGTATAATAATGACAATAGTCGATATTACTGTAACATTATTGGTATATTAGGGTATAACTAAATAGCTATTCAATTATTTTGCTACTTTTATCATTATAACTTACATTAATACAACAAATTAACATTATTTTCAAACTTAAAGTTTACCTGGTGACTGTATTTTCACATGTGTACAATCAATACAGCCTAGTATATTTGGGAACCTTGCTATATTATAGAAATCTGTTTTGACTAATTCTTGCTCTTGAAGGGACTCAGGAAATGCAATAAATTGTTGACGTAGAGTAACAATAGCTTCGGATACCCTCTTCACAATTCTGCTACATGTAGCCACACTAGTTCCACCCATGTCTGCTACAGCTAGTAAGTGGCTGCCTGTAGCATAATATCTTAAAGCAATTAACAGTTGGCTCATAGGAGATATTGAATTATTTCTGTAACAATATTCAAATCAAAATAAAATCATCTTTATTTGCACATTATGTGTACATAAAAAGGTCTTAAAATTAATTAAATACAGCTATAAACTGCCATAAGTTGCATGCAAATGTCAAACAATATAAATTTAACTGGGCTGAATAAAATTATAAAATTAAATTCAACCTTATTTGAATGTACCTATGTACATTACAATTAACTAAAAATTTATTAATATCATAATAACATTGTCATTAATTTTAAATTGGCTAAAAGGTAGTTTCTTTCGATTGTATTGAAATAAATATTTATTTATAATAAGATTATTAAGTATGAAATCAAAAAGCTTAAGGTGTAAATCTTTCTAACGTAACTGTGCATTTTGATTACTGGTAGGTACACATTTATTCAACTTATTAATTATAATTAGATGAAAAGAAGCTAATATCTAATTAGATACGTAATGATTACTCACCTATTATCTGGATATTCCAAATAGGGCTCAATCTTTTCTAATAAATACAACACTGTTGATTTATATAACCTAAATCTCCTAAAAAAGTCTACTTCATCAAAATTCATAAAATAATTTGGCCGCTTTCGATAAAGTTTCGGTCTTCGACTTCTATTCACGTCAAAAATAGTGTCAATAGTTTCTAAATTATCAAATAATTCAAATAAATCACTGTCCATTTTCGTATTGTAACTTCTCTTATAGTTGTGTGTCGGTTTAGGGGGTCGATAATCAACTCCTTAAATTTAAGAGTCCCCTAAGCGATTAAGTGACCCCTAAATGTTGGTGAAACGAAAACAGTCTCCTAAACGACCCCTAAATATAGATAGGGGTCTCTTAAATTGTAGGGGATGTCGGTGAAATCGGGCATTAGTCGCTTTTTACGAAACCTCCGTAAAAAATTAAGATGGACTATTCTACTCAGCCAGATACCACACGGTATATACACTTATCACTAATTGAATAACTTAAAAAAATATAATTGCATTAAAAAATACGCTTTCTAAATAAAAGGTGAGAAAAAACGAAAAAAAATTTTTGTATATCTACAACTTCATTCCTGAGTTACTTTCATTTTGATATATATGAGTTACATGAGGACTTAGATAAATTCGACTAATATATCGATAATTATAAACGGCTATTTACTGAAATTAGCTTATTATTTGCAGATTTTTAAGCTGATTATGTCATCCTAGCATAACTCGATCTACGGAGTCTCTTTTAGGCAATCGTGATCGGCATCGACCTTCAAATTGAAAGCTCGTAGGTTTCAGATATTCCACCTACGGATTACATCAACACTCAAATATTTTAAAAACGTGGTTGCGATAAGTAACGTATGAAGCCATGATTTTTATATAGCTAGATAATATAATAGATACAAGGAAGTCACGCAATTGTTAACGATACAAACATAAAAATTAAACTTCATTATGGTTCTATCTATGATCAAATCAAATCACAAAAAATCTTTAATCAAGTAAGCTTTTGCAAGCCCTTTTGAATCGTCAAGAATTAATTTGATTTAATGAAGCTACAACTGGTTCGGAATGTTGCTCTTACGGAGAAAGAATCAGCAAGAAACTTGGCTGTTAATCTTTAAATATTTGCAATTTATATTATTGAACATGCAGTGTTGTATGAAGCTGAAAGGATTTTCAAATCCAAGCATTTTATCATTCAAATAATCTTCAATTGTGTAATGTGCTTTACATATAAGCATATTTCTTATAAATAATATTTTGAATTAGGCTTTACTTTGCGGAAGTCCATAATATAAATGTAATAACTATTTTGCTATAATCCGCGTTTAACTAATTTCATTATTGTTTTTAAATTTCTTATACTTAATTTAAACTTTTCTGTAGACAATCTATCAACTATGGAATTTTGTAGTAGCTAAATGAAAAAATATCGTAAGAAATAATTTTATTCAACCAACCGTGAGATTTTGTCTTGTGTCCGATGAACTCTTACATTTAAGATTACATTTTTAACGCTACTCTTGATTGTTGTAAAATATTGTTACAAAGTAAGATAAAACACGGGTTGATTGCAACGTTGATGTTGTCATAAAAAACTTTATGACGGCCATTCTTATAAAATTAAAGAAATTAAGACCAAAATTAGTGTCACTTGCAGTGCAAAAGCATGTAACGTAAAATATTAAGTTATATTAAACTCCACGTTACTATTACTGAGTATTTGCGAATTTAAACTCCGTAAAGGCATGAGTACGAATATATGATAAAATAAGAACTATTTTGTAAAGAAAATCTATATAATGCTAAGTGTAGGAAGCGAAAACCCTTCTCATAACCTATACATGCAGGATCAGTTACTGCACTACACAAATTTGTTGCGTGATTATTTCGCCCCGTAACCGAAGCATCATCAAGAGATAGGTTCCCGACAAAATTGCATTGCGATTTGTATGACATGTGATTTCTGCTTCTTACACTAAGACTTATTACTTATTACATTGATTTTTTAACAGTAGATTATAGCAAAACAATTGTATCATAACTTTTGAACACCGTGTGGTATCCGGGTGAATAGAATCATATCACCCTCATTTTTTATCGAGGTGTCGTAAAATACGACTGGTAAGTTTACGTCAGGTAGGCGGCCGGTCGTAAAATACGTATCCAAATCATGTGACAACATGTTTATAGCATGTTGTGCCGACCCCACTTAGAATAGGATAAGGGCAGGAAGAAGAAGAGAGGAATTGTATCATAAGTTTTGAAGGTATTTCATATGTGAAATGAAAAATTACCATAATGTCCGAAATGTACTGTTGTTATTATATAACTAAACAGTTTGCTACTCATGAACCAATGATGTCGAACAATGGTATATTACGTAATTAGCTCATGAATTATCTCAATTACAATCAAGTGATCTTATCGCATTTGATGCGCTACTAATGCGCTATTGCATTTAATTTGACTGGTGTTTAAATTTAAACCGACATAATGAATTCATGATATCGCAAAATTCGTGATAATTTTTTTTTAATAATTCAATATTCAAATCTCAATTTAACCATAACGTTGTCATTTTCATATTAAAATATTAAAAAAAATTTAAACCTATTCCAATAATATATTACCAACGTAAACAAATTATAATGAGTTAATATGATGTTCTTATAAAATGGAATGCCCTGCGTTCTAAATCTTTCGTAACGAAGGTTATTTTTCAGATTTGTAGTCAGTAAATTTATATATACAAATTTAATATAAGGTAAGATTTTTTTTTTGCTAACGTTCGTACAGTGATAATGAAGAAATCAAATGAAAGAAGAAAATAAACGAAATAAAAAAAAGAGAATGAAACAATAGAATATATCAATCCTCAAAATAATTTTATCATTTAGTATACCATTATATTAATAGTAGTCTGTTCACAATGTTTAAATTTACATAAAGTGAAATGAACAAATCTAATTCGAAACATTTCATTCAACATTGATAGCAAAAAAATAAACAAATAAATTATATTTTTCTGGTATTCTCTATGAGCAATGATGCGTCGTAACAGTTAAGATTTCGTCATGTCATTATAGAACACTTACTATCACTTTTATATCATCATCTTCCTGCCCTTATCCCACTCTAAATAGGGTCATCACAACATGTTATAAACATGCTGTTACATAATTTGGCTGCGTTTTTTCTAACCGGCCGCTTGCCTGACATCAACTTACCTCAGTCGTATTTTACGGCACCTCGATAAGAAAGAGGATGGTCTATTCTACTTAACCGGATACCACACGGTGAGTCAACTTACCTTAGTCGTCTTTTACGACACCTCGGTAAGACATGAGGGTGGTCTATTCTACTCAGGCGGATACCACACGGCGGGTCGACTTACCTTAGTCGCCTTTAACGACACCTCGGTAAGAAAAGAGGGTGGCACTATTCTATTCAGCCGGATACCACACGGCGTATTTACTACACTTTAATATATCGCTAGCTTTTTGTTTATTTTATAGAAAAATATAAATTAGACCAGCGTTTTCCAAAGCGGGGCCCACGCCCTACAGGTGGGCAGTTCGAAAATAGACTCGACGAGTTAATCACTTTAGCTCCGGACCATTTAATTCCAATAGAGTTTAGGGTGAAATTTAATGAAAAAAAAATTTGTTAAATAATTATGGTAAATATTTTTTTTATTTATCTTATCGTTTAAACTTCTTAACTTAGCAACTCAATTTTTTATATTAAAAGTTATTTATGTTGCACACGGGGCCATGAGAAAGCCTAAGGTGGGGTTTGGCATAAAGAAGGTTGGAAAACAATTAGACAGAAACCTTAAACAGGTTACATATACCACTAATGTTCTGTTTGTATTCGATTGGTATTTTTTATGGAATTAAGCATCACTGCGACTAATTCTCAATATGATAATTCTGAAATTAGACGTTATTTTCATATTTCACAATTTATGTTATTTACGTTTTGATTACCGACTTCTTTAAAGCACTGACCCACTTTTTCTATAACGAATCGTCGGCGTGCCTTGGTTCTTGCCGTGATAGTAATGCAAGAGTAGTAGCTATTTAAGGATTGCGGTCTTTGCAATCCCCGGCAATTATCCTGAGAGCTAAGTTAATCCGCAAGAGATTTCAGCTATGCAATCTCGAATGAATCCTTCAACATTCACCATAAAAGAAACCGTACCTGCGATTTACATGTAATTCTCATTTATATGTGCAAGTAGTATTTGAATGCGTAAACTATCATACATGATAAGTATGAAGTTAGTTAAAGAAAAAATTTACTATGGAATAAACTCAGTTTTTTCTCATGTTTCTTTTCAACAATAATGTTATATTATTATTAATCGATACGTTCACAGTTGTTTGCTATGCTGATGTTATCATGAATTGCTTTATGGAAATACCCTTATGTTTCGTTTTTTAGTTAAAAAATAGTCTTATGTATTTTTAGCCACTCTCGTCTTCCTATATCATCCTTTATATTTCGCTCCTGCATTATATTCTAGATCTGTATACTTCATCATGTTCAAGCTGTGATAGTCCAGCGATGACACCGTATGATTTTTTCGAAGGGATCACGGGTTCAAACTTCAGATAGGCACCGTTGAGTTATTCTGTTTTTTTGTGTCCAATTGATAATTATAATCTATCACACGGTTTTCGGAAACCACTGTGAAGAAATCTGCATATCTCTAAAACCTTCTGGGAATATATGTAACCTACAAATTCGCATTGGAGCAGCGTAGTGGATATTAGGTCCCACTCTTCTCCAAAAATACCTATGCCCAGCAGTTAAATAGTAACAGACTATTACTATAGATAAAATAGTTTTAAAGTATATGTTGTGATAGTTATATTAGTAGATATTCATCTCTTTTAACAATCCAATTACAAAGTGTTTCATCAATTCAAGGTGTAGAACGTTGAAATTTTCCAGAATAGTCATATCTCCTAGATTGTCTGTCCGTTACTTGAACTTGGTGTAACCGATATTCACCGAGGTGTGTGTTCCCGTAGCGGTTTATAATGTGATATCGTTTGGTTCAGTCTAATTTTCATACGTTTTGAGGTTGTTGCGGTCAGTTTTTTCTAGTGAAGGAATGATTTTGCCAAAGTTGCTGATTTATGAGATACACAATAAATTCCATCCATATATAACTTCGATATAAATAATAAATAAAATGAACTTTAGTCAACAACATACATTTCAATAAAATCAACAGAGTTTATTAAAAACATTTTTATATACATATAAGAACGTATCCTGAGGAAAAAGTCGTAGACACAGCCAAGAAGCTGTAAATAATAATTTAGAAATACGTATATGTAATTGGCGCCCAGATTTTCGAATTGCAAGTAATCATAGACACACGATTTGCCCAAATATGACGATAAATCTAAGATTCATAATCGATAAATGTCTTCTACATCGGTACTCCACTTTTTCCCGTTATTCGTCCTTTACCCGACTACCGACTCTTTAGAATAGTAGAAAAAATCTCGATGCAGGCTTCTGTAAATTTATCAATTAAAATGTTTCTATGTTGTGCTTTAAAGTTCATTCCACACGTACAGACAGTGAGATCATCGTGTCATTGTGCTTAAAAATATTTGAAACGTTGCTATAATACATTGTAATTATTCATAAATTATGTTTACAATATAGATTATTTATAAAAACAATGTAATTTAGATATTAACGTTTTTATAGTCTACAGTGTAAACTTTATTTTTTTAGTTAAAAAGTAATTACAATGTTGCGATTTAAATATCAAAGTTCCTCACAAAAGAGCGATGACATCACTGTCAGTGCTGAATGGATTTTATATGAACTATTTAATGAGGTCACTTTTTATCTATAGTTAGTTCAATATAAGTAGAACAATTTGTGCACGAAAATGTTGATTAAATTGACAAAATAAACAGTGATAACTCTGACAAACTTGCGAGATGTTTAAAACTAAAATAACTGATAACACGTTCAGGGCCTGTTTCACAAGTTACCAATAAACTGTCAGTTAGCTTATTCGGAACATATCTGAGATTATTTTAATTTGATTTGATTTGATATCTCGGAATTATGCGTTTCTCAGGTTTCTGATAGGCTTATTCAGCACTCAAAGTCCCCTATAAGTTAACAGGCAGATCATGTGGCTATTATTGCTTATCTGCTGGATAACAAATATCTATTTCAACATGAATGCGATTTTTTAAAAATTTTCACTTTTTAGAGACATTTATAAAACTGATAACACAGTCAGGGCCTGTTTCACAAATTACCAATAAACTGTCAGTTAGCTTATTCGGAACATATCTGACTCTCTAATATATATCTCGGAATTATGCATTTCTCAGGTTTCTGATAGGCTTATTCAGCACTTAAAGTTAACAGGTAGATCATGTGGCTAGTATTGTTTATCTGTTGGATAGCAAATACCTATTTCAAAATGGCCACGATTTTATTTTTTAATTTTTCACTTTTTAGAGTCTCTTTTTAGAGCATTTATGTGCTACTTAGTTTATTTGTCGGTTAACTATCCGACACTTTATCAGTAACTTGTGAAACAGGCTCTCAATCTACACAAACTTTGAGCTAGCAACCTTTTTTTAGCTTGTACACACCCTGCAACCTATAAAGACCAACCCTTAGTTGACACGCAGTCTTGACTGACAGTTATTACTTTTTTACACGCAAGGATGTCATAGTCCTATATCTGTACCTATATCAAATATCTAATATTGTCATGTCAGTCTTATACCTATATTATGTATCTAATATTCTCATACTATAGTCCTATACATATATCATATACCTAATATTATCATATCATGTTTTATACATACATCATATACCTAATATTGACATGTTATATTCCTATACATGTATCATATACCTAATATTGTCATGTAATAGTCTTATACCTATGTCATATATCTAATATTCTCATATTATAGTCCTATACGTATATCATATACCTAATATTGTCATATCATGTCTTATACATACATCATATACCTAATATTGTCATGTCATCTCTCATACCTATATCATATACCTAATAATGTCATTTCATAGTCTTATAACTATATCATCTGCATAGTATTGTCATGCGATGCCTTATACCTATATCATATACCAAATATTAGCATGTCATAGTCATATAGATATATCATATGCCTAATATTTTTATACTCGCTTGCGGCTTTATCCTTAAGGAATTCCCAATCCGAATTACTGCTTTATCCTTATGGAACTTTCGCAATGTCACATACAGTTGAATATATCGTCTATATTTTTAAGTTTTTTTTAGGTATTTACAATGTTTTACAATAGTTTAAAGTAAAAAAACGCTTCAGAGCGCTCGGTTTAAACTTTTACGTTAAAGAAATCTTTAATGCATTTCCAATTTTTTAATAAAATAATTTTAATATTTTAAATAAAGTAGAAGAGAGAAAGTTGTGCCACAATCATTGTGATTTCCCTAACCGCAGCTATGAACGTTTCTAATACAATTTATCTATAATTTTTTTTATCGTGAAGTGATAGTAAAATTATTATCGTAGAAATGTCCATGAACAAATGTATCAATCACATAAAACATGTATTTAATTAAACTTTAGACTTCTTGAGACTAAGACGTGACACAATGAATTTTGGAAAACGTAATAAGATATTATCCGCAAGTTATTCTATTTGACATATTTTACCTTTTAGATTAGATATTCTCTATCCGTACATTATTCCGAAGTGAATTGCTTTTGCCATAATAACAAGGAAAAAGGTAACTAGATACCCTTGTCCCATAATTTGATACACGTTCGGCAGAAATCTCGATGTCCCTCTAAGTAGGTCAGCCATGGAAATTTCTTTTTCCTGAATTAATTCTTAATGAATTATAAATATTACGTTCTTGGTAAACTGATGCTACGTAACATTTTATGAATATCAATAATTTTAATGATACAATTAGAATTTAATTAATTCTTAAATAGTTTCTAAAAAAAAGTACATTAAAAAACATAAATAGAGAATGAGTACGGACGCAGCACTAAAGCAGCTGAAACAACTCGTAAAAATGTTGCTATTACTGTTGTTAGTGTTTCTGATACGGAAATCGATTTTGTCCTGAATTATATACGCTTAGAATTATATGAAGAGTCATACAATTTTTTTAGTCCAATGATAGAACACTATCCAAAAAAAAAAACACGATAACGATCGTAATTTAAAAGAAATTAAATAAAACGATAGTAATAATCGGAGTTTAATCTTAGCCTCCTGAAATCTTCAGTTTTTGGGGAATCTGGTAGAAAAATACGCTAACTCTGCTTAACAATATGACCTGCTACTCTACAAGAAACGTTCTCAAATGGCCGGGGTTACAATTACAAAAAGTCTATAAATCCTATGTATATTCGCTCAAAATGTCGTACTTATCCGTCCATAGCCTTACATATCTTGCACATCTCTTTCAATCTGCAAATTTAACTAATTATAAGAATTTTCAAAAAGGCAACTGGGGGTATCTTATACTCGCTAGGAGCCATTTTCGAATCTAAATAGTTGATCTTTCCAAAAAAAATTCTTATTTAAATACACCTCAGTAAGAAATGAAGGTCGTCTGTTCTACTCAGCCGGATACCTTACGGTGGTTTAACTTACCTTAGTCGCCTATTATGACACCTCGGTAAGAAGTGATAGTGGTTTATTCTACTCAGCCGGATACTACACGGCGAGTTGCCTTAATTTAGGCGTCTGTTACGACAACTTGATAATAAATGAGAGTGGTCTATTCTACTCAACCGGATACCGAATGGACGAAGATTTATAAAATAAAGCTTACTCATGATTTCGCAACATCGATCGTTATCCTCATCATCTTCGTTTAAATTTGCATGTTGTACGTTATACAATACATATTAAATATCGTAGAGGAAGTAAAAATTGCTTTTACACACGAGTAAATATTTTTAGTCACGACACCGCTCAATACGCTATGTTTAACTCGCAATATAACACTAAAGCTTTATTTCGTTTCTAAATTTAATGTCTTTTTAATAATTGGCGACTCCGTTAAGTTTTTGCTAAAGTATATTACGTAATTTTAATAATATATAGGTTTTACTCGCAACGTCGTTCTTTTCTTTTATGTACTAAAATACACTCTTTAAATTGTATTGTTTTGTTTTTTGTTCCCGAAGGAAAAGTAGATATTTTTTGTTTTATGCACATCGTTTTTCATATCACCCTATTTTTGAAATATTTCCTTGCCACTTTGATAAAATGCTATAATGTAAAATAGAATGCAAATGATATTTTAACTGTGATTTGTAAAGTTGTGATAGCTCAGTGTAAACGGGCCGACTAAAAATAATAAAATACCCGGGATCAAGCCTCTCTTTTTTTTCATTTTTTTATAATTAAAAAAGAATTAAACAGCATGGTTCACCCAGGTACTTACTACATTATATTAGCTATAATATAAAATAATATAAGCCATTTCTATTAGGCAAAGGTTATCCGTAATCTTACAGAGAAAATTGTTGAAAGACACAAAAAAAAATGTCATATTTATATTTAGCGACTATTATACAATTCTTATAACAATACCTAATATACATTAACCAATATGTATTAAGTATTTGGGATATGTTTTGCTACAGTGTGCATTCAGTTAGAATTTATAATCCATATCCGGTTATGCCTAAGAAAGTTGATTTCTCAACCTTCCGGTTCAATTTCACTATGCCGCTGGTTACATTCAATAAATTGTCTAGCCTCTGTGTCATGCGCGCGTCAAATTAAAATGTATGGTAACGTCCCCCCGGCAACGAATTGCTCTTTAGCGATTGATAAATCGAGTTTTTTCACCTTCGACATATCGGAGAAAGTGAAATAATTGATACCGTATCATATTCATAGTTCACGAGGCCACCGCGTTCGACCTAGCTTAATGCAATATTTTGTTTTGAATACTAATCAATTGCAATTTCAAACATGAAATACTTAATAGTGGTCAAGTTGTACTAAATAATAATAATAAAATGGTGAATGAGTATAACGATAGCAAAATAATTTAACATTATTTCAGTATGAAACAAACAAATTAATGAACAATTTTCATGTTCTTGTCCGAACAGAGCAAATCGCATACTAAATATTAAACTGACCTTATTCAAAATTTGGCTTAATTGAGTTAGATACATCTATAGCCTTATACCTTTATTTCAATATTTTCCTTATTTGAATACTATATATGACATCTCCCTACAACCTATAAAAAGAGCTAGTGTTTTCTTGCTCTTTCAAGTTATGGGTGTCTTTAACACTCAGAGTTATGTAGGCGTTACTCTTTATTACGATATGCCACAAAACTTTTTTTGGAATTAGGTCATTTTAATACTACGCGTGCGAAATGATCAAAGTGATTTTTGTGAACATAACAGCGCAGAAGAGGTATATAAGCTACTTTTATCTCAGTGTACGACGTGTGTCGTGGACAGTACCTAGGTAAATAAGGTTAAGATTATTTTATCTATAGGTATATCTTCGTAAATTAATAATTAATATCTGATTTATGTAAATTTCAAAACTATATTCTCACGATCAAAAACTGCGTATTATCTCTATTGTCCTAATCCAGTCACCGTAAAATCCTTTTTGATTGACGTTTGTATAAGCTTAGAAGCATTTTATTTTATTTCAATAACATATCAAAGGTCTAACGGTCGAAACGATAACGTGTCATCGACTATATTTCTCGTCGATATCGCGTGGAGAAATGAGAGAAAATAGATGCGGTGATTTTGCACCGCAAACAGCTAGGAGTCCGCACAAACTGTGTTATAAAAAACCTATAAAATGTCAAACGTTTTCAAGGTCAACTAACGGTTTGTGGTGGTATCTACATAATACAGTATTTTTGCGTGTTATATCTAGTCAAAGTAAACCCTCTTTGAATCCCCCTTCTGGATAGCGAACGAAAATCCCACCTTAATCTTGTGTTTCATGCCCTTCCTTATCACGATTATTTCCTTTCCTAGAAAAGCACGTAAAGTAACGGCCTGTTACTATTCCACTGCTGGGCATAGGCCTCCTCTCTCTGTTCCTGGAGAGAAGGGTTGGAGCTAAGACCTACCACGCTGCTCCAATGTGGATTGGTAGGTTACACATATCCACATATTTCTCTAGAGATATCCAGGTTTTCTCACGATGGTTTCCTTCACCGAAAAGCACATGCTTAGTTGTAAATATAAAAAGAAGATATTTTTTTGAGATAACTGAGATAAATATGCGCCCTCCATGTTTGTATGTCAAATAATTTTTACCCATATTACACTTGGCCTTCATTCGCGACAGGGAATGAGTGATTTAATAGCTCTACCTACTAACACAATGATATTAAGTAAAGAGGTAATTTATGTTAACGAAGTTGTTGATGAGCTGAATTAGTTAGTTTATGCGCCTAATAATTTTTTTAATGTGATTTAAGACAATTGTTTTTTTGTTCATGACGCGTTGAGTTATGAGACTGCACTGTAACTGTAATTACAAGCACTGACTTCAAACTTACAATATTTTTTATAACTATGGTTTGTGATTTAGAAGTGGGTATGTAATGAACCTAATCTTAAATGAGCATTTGTCTTTATTAAATTTAAAATAAGAGTATATAATGTTATATTTTTGGTGTCCTCAGTTCTTCTACTAATACAACTCTCACGATGTGTAAAGCAAATGTATCGAAAGTTTTAATTCAGTGTTACAATAGATAGTCCGATTGTCTAACAAATTTTCGTCCCTCAATTGCGATTATGATATTGTATCATGAATTGCTCTCGCGGTGTCATTACTGCATTTACACAATCGATTCTCGGCTCGTATTGCAAAATGTAACGTGAAATAAAATTGCTTTTCGTCATATGATTCGGTAAATATAATGTGAACGAGTGTGAAGAAATATCGCACGTATTGTCTTACGTTTTTATATGTAAAAACAAATAAAACTCCTTGTTAAAAATTAACGTTCTTAGATTGCTGATGAAATTGGTATTTCAATGAGTATTTGACTTCGGATTGGCTGCAACTTTTTCGTGAACTTAATTACAGAGATAAGATTTTCCTTTCAACCTTTCAACTATCTCTATATATACCAAATATCACCTCAATCTGTTGCTCCTTTCGTATATGAAAGAAAGACACGATCACTTATCGTATTCAGTATACTAGTATTAAATAAATTTTCTGCCCTCACCTTAACTCCAACTTAATTTTGTTTACTAGACGTGTTTACTAGAAATCAATTAAGTGGAAGTAATTAATAAATACTTACTTAAATAGTCCCGTTTTATTAACGAAATTCGTATTTTGATATATGATTACAATGACATAAATGTACTTGTAAAGTAAAGTAGAATATCATTTAAATTTATAGACATCAAAATTATAGCGATGTTGTTTGTAATATGAATATTATAAGATTCATTACGAGGTCTCAAAAGGATATCAGATATACATAACCGCAATGTAAATAACGCTAAGATCTAAACCCATCTATTGACATATTACGCGTTCAACATTTATGATGAATAAAAATATTACGCTGAGTGTACAAACCAACAAAGCGTACTATCAAGCCAAAAAAGTGTATCTACAAGCTAACAAAGTATGTCTACAAGCAAACAAAGTATGTCTACAAGCCAACAAAGTATGTCTACAAGCCAAAAAAGTATGTCTACAAGCCAACAATGTATGTCTACAAGCCAACAAAGCATGTCTACAAGCCAACAATGTATGTCTACAAGCCAACAAAGTATGTCTACAAGCCAACAAAGTATGTCTACAAGCCAACAACGTAGCACTTCAACGATGAACTGCTTATACTTTGTTGTTACTAGTCTTTTTGTAGATTCATTTATATGGCCTATCTATAATAAAAATATAATAATGCTAGCAAATTAAAGTAGCACTACAGAAAAAAAAACCACTGGACTATCGTGTGTGAAACATTCGGAAAATTTTAATCACGATAAAAATAATTAATCATCATGAGTAAAATTAATAAAATAAATTTAATGGTTATCACTTTTTTTATTCTATACGATTATTTATTACTTTGTAACGCGATTAACGTTCATATGTACGTAACTAAAAAGCATTTTACGTTCATATCGTGCAAATTTTTAAAAGGTGAATTTGCGATTACATATCACGATTGTTAATATTATTATTGATCCTCATATATTTTTTTAACATCATTTAAATAAAATGGTATAGATTAGCATGATTCATTCTATTACTTAAGTGCTCTTTACATTTTGCGAACGTGCTTGATAGGTATGCACGAGTATGCTGAAGAGACTTTCGTGACTAAAGCTCGTCCCTCAGACTAATGTAATTAATTTCGACATTCTTTTTAAAAACATGATATCATGAAATTGGGGATATTTGTACTTATGAAAGTGGACTAAATGCATAAGACATACGGTCTGAAAATTCTGATACTACCATTGGTTATCAGTAAAGGTTACAATTAGATTTTTATATTTATTACACTAAAAATAGATCTATTACTACAAATGAAATAAATAATTACAAGCCGGTCTTATAATTATAGCGATCTTTCACAAACAACCTTTAATATGTGTTTGGCCAGGCGACAGCTGCGTTCGCTAAGTATAAAGAACTGTGTTTTTTTATTTGCGATAGATCAGGGTCATACAGGACTCTTTTAAGAGCCCTATGCTTTTGGTAAGTCGATCCTACTGAATCCACCTAGCCAGCCATCTTCCACCTCCCACTTTCCGCCTACCTTTTTGGTAGGCGGAAGGTCTTATAAAGCAGCTTCAGATTTATACCGCCTTTCTCGACGTATGAATTCGTGAAGCATTTTAAAAACATCATGCGCCTGCCCTTATCTCACTCTAAGTGGGGTCGTCACAACATGTTATAAAAATGTTGTCACATGATTAGGCTACGTATTTTACGACCGCCTGCCTGACGTCAACTTATCTTAGTCGTATTTTACGACACCTCGGTAAGAAAGAGGGTGGTCTATTCTACTCAACCGGATACCACACGGTGGGTTTTACGTTAGTCGCCTTTTACGACACCTTGGCAAGAAATTAGGGTGGTCTATTCTATTCCGCCGGATCCCTCACGGCATTGGGGTAACCATAATATTGCCTATTAATAAAGCATGAATTTAAGAAGCGCTTCAAAAACAGCTTTATTATATATTCTTAATAAATTAAAGTATGTATTTATATTCAGTTCAGTATAACATAGTTCTTAAGAAAAGTGATAATACATTAGCCCTAAGCGTTAAATATCAGCTTAATGTTTGCATCCGCAATAATTGTTATGTATTTGTTATATGACAAATCAAAATACACTTTCTTAAGCAATTGTATTGTCAAAATTTTCTATGTATGCCGTTCTCTCGACTCATACAATAGCCGGATCGCTGTTTTCAACTCCAATTATTTTACTTGTTTAGCTTTCTTTTGTGTGCTTGATTTACATTCATTTCTTTTTTCATTTAAATAAATATATCAACTTCTTGAATCTGAAAGTGATATGAAGAAACGTTTAAACGTATGACTCACTTTACTCTTACCTCAGTAATCTTATGCGGAATCGTCTGGATACGCGTACATGAAATATTTTACATGGCATATTTTTATAAGAATATTAAACTTATTTAATACTGAAAGTCTGAAAGTTGCGCCCATTACAGAAAAGATGAGAAGTGCGAGACTAAGTTGGTATGGTCATGTAATGAGGAGGGATGAAAATCATGTGAGCAAAATGAGTTTTAAATATGAATTTGGCTGTATGACTAGGGGGAGGCCGAAAAAAGATGGATAGATTGTTGTGAAAAATGATATGCATATTAAAGAAGTGGCACCAGAGTTGACGAATGATAGAGGAGAATGGAAGAAGACATATTGTGCCGACACCACTTAGAGTGGGTTAAGGGTAAGAGAATGATGATGATGTTGATTTAACTTATATAATTCTTCTCTTAAGCTTATGTTTTTTTCTGATTGACTATATGCTGTCCTAACGGCTCTTACAGCGTCACTGGGCAGGACGGTGAGTGCAGAAGCATCGTTGAGGTTACGAAATAAGGAGAGTAGAGCACAGAAGCTCTACTAGAGTCGGGGAACGTCGTCGTATCTCCTGTAAGGCCAGACTACAGCATAAAACGACGTTTATTGGAGGGCTGGTGTTATGACTGACTAGTCATCACGCCGTCAGAAGTGCAACGAGAAGCCACAGTCGACCATCGTTAAAAAGAGCATATGAGAGTGTTTAATGTTATATATTCGAAAAAATACAACAAAGCAAATAAAAAATATAAAAAAGCAATCAAATTCCTATATATTGGATCATTTATTGTCATAGATGTAATAGTCTTTTCGAATCTAACTTAAATTTACCTTTAGTAATAAGTAATTTGACCTTGTTATGTTAAATCGGACGCAGACATGTCTGACTGACGTCTTGTTTAAAACGAAGTATTGTATTTCAAGTATAAAGATGTTTACATGCTAAGCAATGCTTATGTCGTGTAAATAAATGCTACACAAACCTGTACATGCTTGTAGCGATGATCACATACGCACATAGTGAGATTGAGTGCATAAGGTTAAATTACAAGCTGAATAAATGTCTCACTCCTTATAAGGAACGAGACATATTAAAGGACGAGTAAAATCATAGATGATTTTACTTAAGCATACGCATTATTAACAATTTGTAAAAAACAAGCTTATGTTTAACCGCCATACGTAAAAGTTAACCATATTTAGATGCTACCAAATCTGTCCTAAATAAACAAACCGATTATCGCAGTTCAACGGTCACGAAAAATGTCCTTAACCCATATAGTTTATGTTTTGCATAAATCTTCACTGATTTGTCTAATTAGTTACAAACTTGAATATGGTGGTCACTTACTAATGTTTGGTGTCTACTATTATTTTATAAATAAGTATCGTGTCTTAAAGTTTTTCCAATTCATTATAATTTACTTAGCATTTGTTAGCAATTGTAAATATGATTGACGCTGAAGTAAATTTGACAAAGAAAACTAAACGATTGCGTGAATTTTCGAACTGCGGCCATCACGAAATCTATCCACCCAGAATTTCATGGTAACTAAATTTATTTCCACAATACTCTTTAAAACTAAAATAGACAAATTAATGAAGTAATTAAACAGTAGCCGTGTGGTATCAGTAGGAGTAGAATAGACCATCCTCATTTCTTATCGAGGTGTCGTAAAAGGCGACTAAGGTAAGTTGACCCACCGTGTGGTATTGTGTTGACTACACTAAACTACCCTCTACCTTACCGAAGTGTCGTTAAGTTCAAGTAAATTGACGTCAAGAAGGCGGCCGGTAAAATACGTACGACAAAACACGTAACAACATGTTTATAAAATGTTGTGCCGACCCCACTTACAGTGGGATAAGGGCAGAAAGATGATGAATGTAATTAAACTGATTAAGTATAAGTAGTTTTTTTAATGATTCATATGTTGCATATTGTTGTATTTAGTTATTGAAATGTTGCAATAACAGAGCATATATGTCAATGTTAATATATGTTTGTGAACGCCCACTATAAGCTGAGGTCGATGCTTAGGTCTAAACGTATCGTTAACCTTCAGGATTACTTGAAAGTAAATGCGGAATGAGCCCACACACACGCCACACGAGATAGGGTATTCGATATAATTTTTTTCTGAATTTAGTAATGACCTTTTCTTATCGTGAAAAGCTCTGATAGCCCAGCGTTGAAACCGTGCTACTTTTTTTAAGAGATTCACGGCTTCTTATCCCAGGCAAGCACCAATGAGTTTTTATGTAAATAAACCTTATGTATCTAATTGACAACAATTTATCACAAGTTTTTCGGTGAAGAAATACATCGTGAAGAAACCTGCGTATCTCCAGGATATTCTAGCGATATGTGTAACCTACCAATTCGGATTAGAGCAGCGGGATGGATGTTAGCTCTAACATTTCTCTCCAAAAAAAGGAAGACGGAAAGAAGAAAGGAAGGAGGAAGTATCTGACTAAGTAGAATAGACCACCCTCATTTCATACCGAGGTGTTGTAAAAGGTGACTAAGTTAATTTGAGCCGCTGTATGGTATCCGGCTAAGTAGAATAGACCACCCTAATTTCTTACCGAGGTGTCGTAAAAGGCGACTAAGGTAAGTTGACCCACCGTTTGGTATCCACTTGAGTAGGATAGATTACGCTCTTTCTTACCGAGGTATCGTTAAATACAACTAAAATAATTTGACGTCAGGCAGGTTGCCGGTCGTAAAATACCTAACCAAATCATGTGAAAACGTTGTGCCAACCCCATTTAGAGTGGGATAAGCGGATGATGATATTATGGTTGTGGTTGTTAAGGTGGTACGCGATATAACAAAGAAACCACACACACTAGATTGTCCACATTTATTATACGGAATTATATATTATACAGGTTGCGAAATAGAATGTTGAAAGTATATGAAAGAGAATAGAATGAAATGAAGTTAAGTTACAGAATTAAATAATAATATAGGAAGGATAATTGATACGAAATAAGTGAGTGTTTGCTAGGGGCAAACCGAGAGCTGACTGTGTTAACATCTGCGGCCGGCGTGCGCGCGGCTCGGTGCGAAAGGGTCGCGGGCGCGCGGCGGCGGCAGGGTAAAGGGTCTAGCATTGTCTTGCGCGTCGAACTATACTAAATATAAAAGTTGTAGATGAGTTTGTCTGTTTGTAAGTTATTTAACATGAATAATTTTAAGTGTGAATGTTATGTATGTGTAATATGCATGTAATGAGTATGTGTGTAATGATGACACGCAAGACATGCTACAGTACTCCCCCGCTGAGACCGTAACTACGGTCGATAGTGATCTGGGAAGCGAACTGTTCTGCCGCTTCTTGTCTTCTGGATAGGAGGAGGCGGAGACCTTGATGTTGGAAGTTCAGCTTCTCGCATAATATAAGCTGGTTTCAACCTGTCCACGCTAACCGTGGTGGGTTTCCCAGCAATCTCAATCTTGAAGTACTTAGGCTCTCGTTTAAGCACTTTATACGGGCCAGAGTAAGGTGGTTCAAGCGGTCTTCGGACATGATCCTGCCGCAAGAACACATGTGATGAGTGATTGAGGTCACTGGGCAGATGAAATGGGCCTTTCCTGTGCCACGTAGTAGGCCTCGGGGTGAGTTTCGCCATGGTGGAGCGCAGGCGGGCGACGAAGTTAGTCAAGTCAGCCGCTGTGTGATCATCAGTTGACGCGATGAATTGACCTGGTAAGCGTAAAGGTTCGCCATATACCAGCTCAGCTGCTGAGCCCTGCAAGTCTTCTTTCCACGCGCTT
This sequence comes from Morpho helenor, assembly GCA_029227775.1. NCBI lineage: Eukaryota > Metazoa > Arthropoda > Insecta > Lepidoptera > Nymphalidae > Morpho > Morpho helenor. Next base: position 12,854,523 of record JARGCU010000010.1, read on the forward strand.
CTTATCCCGAGAAGAACTAGTGGCAGTGCTTCGGTCCAGGAAGATGTAGGATGGCACATGATTGCGGCTTTAAGCTGGCGGTGAAAACGCTCAATCAAGCCATTTGATGCCGGATGATATGCCGTTGTCTTGAAGTGATGCGCGCCGATGAGGGAGGTGAGTGCTTTAAATAGATGTGACTCGAACTGTCGACCTCTGTCGGTGGTTAGCCTCAGCGGACAACCAAATCTGGCTATCCAGCCGGAGACCAGTGCTTTCGCGCAGGCTTCAGCCGTGATATCTTTTAATGGAAATGCCTCAGGCCATCGTGTATATCTGTCGATAACGGTGAGACAATATCTGAAATCAGACGAAACAGTTAAGGGGCCGATGATGTCAAGGTGGATATGGGAGAACCTTGACGTGGGGGTAGGGATTGAGGATAGTGGAGCTAGGGTATGACGATGAACTTTGCTACGCTGGCATAGCAAACATTCTCTAGACCACTCTCTACAGTTCTTTCGAATCCCTGGCCAAACAAATCTTTGTGTTACCAGTCGCACTGTAGCTGTACTCCCAGGGTGACTTAGACTATGTAACATGTCAAAGACTTGTCGTCTAAAGTTGTTAGTGACAAATGGACGAGGAGTAGATGTCGAGACGTCACAAAAGAGTTCTTGGTCTATATCCGGAATCTGTACCTTTTCTAATTTCAAAGATGAGCCATTTTGAAGCAGGTCTTGCAGTTCAGGATCTGTTTCTTGAGAAAGTGCAAGAGCCTGGTAATCTATTATGGATCCAATATTCTCTACTCGTGAAAGTGTGTCAGCGACGATATTTTCACGACCGGGAATGTACTGAATGTTGGTAGTAAATTGGGAAATGAAGTCCAAATATCGGAATTGACGTGGTGAGCATTTCTCTCTATTGATGGAGAAAGCAAATGTGAGAGGCTTGTGATCGGTGTGCACGACGAAGTTTCTTGCTTCCACCATATGTCGAAAATATTTGATCGCCTCATAAATAGCCAACAACTCACGGTCGTACGGGCTATACTTCTTCTGGGCTGGACTCAACTTATGAGAGTAAAACCCAAGAGGTTGCCATACGTCATTCATGCGTTGTTGGAGAACTGCGCCAATTCCAATGTCTGAAGCATCAGTAGCTATCGCCAATTCAGATGATGGCATCGGATGTGCTAGAAGAGTAGCTTCTGATAAACTGGCCTTGCATTGTTGCAAAGCTTCAAGCATCTCTGGTGTCATCTCAATGGGGCGCGATCCTTTCACCTTAGGTCCCGCCAGTGCTGCATCGAGAGGGGCTTGTATTTTGGCTGCATTAGGGATGAAACGTCGATAAAAATTGAACATACCCAGGAAACGCCTCAATTCTTTTGCAGTTCTGGGTGTAGCGAACTCCTGGATAGCTTGAACTTTAGTGTCCAGTGGTTTTGTTCCATCAGCCGAAACGGAATAGCCCAGAAACTTTACTTCAGGTTGTCCGAAAATACATTTGTTAGTATTTATTAGGACACCGTATTCTTTGAGTCTGCTAAGTAGATGGCGAAGATGAGACTTGTGTTGGTCTTCGTTGGGCGAAAAAACCAAAATGTCATCCAGATATCCGAAGCAAAATCCATCCATGTCTCTCAGAACTTCGTCCATGAACCTCTGGAAGGTCTGTGCTGCGTTGCGTAGACCAAAGGTCATAAATGGAAATTCGAAAAGACCGAAAGGAGTTGTTATAGCAGTTTTTGGTATATCGTTCTCGTGGACTGGGATTTGATTGTATGCCTTAACCAAATCGATTGTGGAGAAGACGGTGCATCCAGAAAGCTGATAGGAAAAGTCCTGAATGTTGCGAATGGGATACCTGTCAGGGACAGTGCGTGCGTTAAGTGCACGGTAATCACCACACGGTCTCCATCCGTCGTCTTTCTTCTTTACCAAGTGCAACGCTGATGACCAAGGGCTGTTTGAGCTACGAGCAGTTCCTTGAGTAAGCATATCCTCGAACTCATTTTTAGCAATCTTCAATCGATCTGGATCCAATCGACGCGGTCTGGTAGTAACTGGAGGTCCAGCTGTAGTTTTTATATAATGCACAGTATTGTGCTTAGGCAAAGTATGCATACCTGCTGGTCTGGTTACCTCTGGGTACTCCCGGAGTAGCTGATGGTATTCGGACTCTTCCGAAACGGCTTTAACGGAACACAAGCCATTTGGAATTTTCCTGTGTGGTGCAGACACTGCTAAGGTTGTAGTACCATCGATTAAGCGCTTATGCCTGCAGTCTACAAGAAGATTGTAAAATATTAGAAAATCTACACCTATAATCGGTTTAGATACGTCCGCTATGATGAATTTCCAGGAGAATTCACGTCGAAGTCCCAGATCAAGTTGCAGCTGTACAGGTCCATAAGTGTTGATGATTGTACCATTGGCAGCTATGAGTTCGTACTTGGTTTTGATACAGGGCGCCTGCATTGCCAACCGCGGGAAAACACACAAGTCTGAACCAGTATCCACGAGGAAAAGCATTTTCGATGTGCGGTCCGTTATAAATAGGCGGCCTGTTGGTGAGGGGCAGTCGTTCGCCGCTAATTCCGGCTGCCTTGGAAGTTTTCCGACTCGCTAAATGTACAATACTGTACACATTTCTTTGCACGCGAACCAAATTTATAATGGTACCAGCAATTGGGGTGATTTGGTGGTGGTTGTCGGGCTTGCGAGCGGTTACGGGAGCTAGAACTATGTTTACGACGCGTACGAGATTTTGATCGTCCGTGCATCTGAGTCGTAAGTGTAGCTACTTGTTTGGTCAGCTGATCGATTTGTTTAACCATCATGTCCATGGATGATGAACTTGACGCACTCGCTACTTGAGGTGTATTGGGCGCAATCTCGTAAACTCGGTCTGCGAGGTCGGCTAGTTTTTCTAGAGCCAAATCCGACTGCGAAGCTATAATTGTTTGTATATTGTTGGGTAATCTACTCGACCAGATGGTTTGGAGGAAATCTTTTGGAACAGATGGACCCGCAAGATCTTGTAAATATCGTAAAAATTGTGAGGGCTTGCGGTCACCTAGTTGCTCGTGCATTAAAAGTTGCTTTACTTTATTTTCTTGTGAGACAGATAAGCGACGTATCAATTCTGATTTTAATTTATCGTATTTACCTGTCTCCGGGGGCGATGTTATGATGTCCTTCACCTCTAGTGCGTATTGATTGTCCAACTGAGCAGCGACATAATAAAATTTTGTTGCGTCGTTCGTTACGTTGGATAGCGCAAATTGTCCTTCGATCTGTGCAAACCATAACGACGGTTCTTCCGGCCAAAACGGAGGCACTCTGACTCCTACTCGGCACACACTCGCGTTTTGGGCAGCTTCCATTCTTCTTTGTTCGTAAGTCGAAAGGTCACCAGTTATGGTTGTGGTTGTTAAGGTGGTACGCGATATAACAAAGAAACCACACACACTAGATTGTCCACATTTATTATACGGAATTATATATTATACAGGTTGCGAAATAGAATGTTGAAAGTATATGAAAGAGAATAGAATGAAATGAAGTTAAGTTACAGAATTAAATAATAATATAGGAAGGATAATTGATACGAAATAAGTGAGTGTTTGCTAGGGGCAAACCGAGAGCTGACTGTGTTAACATCTGCGGCCGGCGTGCGCGCGGCTCGGTGCGAAAGGGTCGCGGGCGCGCGGCGGCGGCAGGGTAAAGGGTCTAGCATTGTCTTGCGCGTCGAACTATACTAAATATAAAAGTTGTAGATGAGTTTGTCTGTTTGTAAGTTATTTAACATGAATAATTTTAAGTGTGAATGTTATGTATGTGTAATATGCATGTAATGAGTATGTGTGTAATGATGACACGCAAGACATGCTACAATATCAATGTAAGAAATTATAAAAAAAATCGAAAACATGGTAACCATAAGTTTTCACTTTCTAATAATATATCCCCCTGAAGATTTCCATAAAACAGGGAAAGTATATAATCGGTGCGACCGGCAAGGCCGTCCCGCGCCCGGTCACGCCCATCCTACGCTGCATACAGAAAGAAAGTGAAAACTGAAGTGGTGAAATTATACAGAGAACTGCTTCTTCCGAAGAGTGCTCGTAAATATGCCATTATGGTGAAGGCAATAACACGTTTCCAGAATTATGCAGTTAAACTTTAACTGTATATATTGTCAGAATGTTGCAACTTTATTACATATTGTTGCATTATTATGTGCGGTTTCCTATAAATATAATGGAATGAGTTATGTGGGAAAACAAAATGTTACGTTTTCATGACCGGCCGCCTGCCTGACGTCAACTTACATATACAACGAGGTAAAATAAGTTAACCTCGGTAAGAAAGAGGATGGTCTATTCTACACGGTGGGTTAATTTACCTTAGTCGCCTTTTACGACACCTCGGTAAGAAATAAGGATAGTCTATTCTACTCAGCCAGATACTACACTGGTAGAACAAATATTATACTATGAATTGAATATATTGTCTATATCACAGATCATAAATAATGGAAGGGCATTTTTTCTTAATGTCTTTACACTTGGTTGACTTAGTAAGCCTTCACGGTTGGTAGACTCTACACCCTTGGGTGTCGCACCTTTAGAAAAAGTCGTAACGTTGTGGGTTAAAGACCAGTTCTATTTGGTAATTACAGTGTCGGTTTTATTGACCTCTTGTAAAACGATACTGCGATACTCAAGTCGACATTTGATTTTTGAGATTATATCATGCTAGATTCTACACGCGAATTACGTCTGAATATACTTTACTCTGTCTCCCCAACAAATCATCCGTTTTCGTGACGCAAAAAAAGTATCGGCCTGTCTACTGCTGGCCATAGACATCTTATGTCCGTTTTTAGAGAGAAGGGTTGGAGCTAAGACCTACCACACATATCTTTAGAATTATCAAGAGATAGGCAGGTTTCCTCACCATGTTTTTCTTCAAAGAAAAATAAATAGTGTGATACATTGTGATTATCAATTAGCATCGTTACTTTTAACAGAAAAAACTGGTGTCTTTTTGTTTGAACCCGTGACTCTTCGACATCTTTAAAATAATTAAAAAAAATAACTATTTTATACAGAAATATCATATTCTTGTTATTGCTATTTTGGTACTTATATGTGACTGCAACAATCACACCTTAATATTTTTTATTAATGGCTGGCTAACTTTAGATTGTGTTAAATTTATTCTTGTTTATTTATGCATAATGGTTACAAATTTAACTATGTAGATAAAACTACAAAAATATGCTACTACAATAGAACCGGTAGCCACTTTAGCAAACAAATAAATATGCCTTATCGAGGAACCAGCAGCTATTAACGAAATAGAACATGTAAATTCCTCAAACTCAATTATCCTTATAAATTAGTGCGTTAGTTAATAATCGTAATTTATGTGATTTATTAGGCTTGACTAAACGTGATTCACTATTAGTTTCGACATATATGGATATCCCTTGCACGCGCAAAAAAATGTATTCAATAATACCACAGTACTTGCAAATTTCTTTTGGGACAATTTAAAATAATAAAAACCAAAAGTAATGAGAATATTATTTTGCTATAATCCGCAATAAAAAATTTATCCCGCCTCCGCAAAGTAACGCCTAATTCTATAAATTATAATAAAAACAATTAAATGACGGTATACATACCATTTTCGTAAAACATATAATTAATTATTGCATTCTAAGTTTATATTTGTTTTAGTTTTTTGAGAGTTACTAGTCACTTTTTAAACATCACATTGTCGATGTCGGCATGTACCGTAACTAAAATTTATGTCCCATTTTTGCATAGAAGTTAATAGATTACGTGAACTAGGTTGATGTAATGCAAGCATTTTCATATGTGTGAAAACATATCTGTCGGTGTTGTTTGATTAAACAACGGCGTTTTTTTTATGACGAACAAAGTTATTAAAAACTAGCTTTTACCTGCAACTTCGTTTGCGTGGACTGTTGTCGCGTTATAGGTTAATAATAGATAGCGCTTTTCAATGTCATCCTATTCCTGTCGAATTAACAGGATTTCTATAGCCGGTTAATATTTTAGTTAATTTAGGTTATTCCGGTGTGTAAGGAATATTTGTGCCAAATTTCATGGATATTGGTTCAGCGGATTTACCGTGAAAGAGTAACAAACATAAATCCATACTCACAAACTTTCGCATTTAAAATATTAGTAGGAATTTGGGAGTGGTTTGAACTGGAAAAAAAAATATCTTATAAGATATTTCTTCAATTCTCTACAAATCTGTCATTACTACAAAATAATCCCTTTGGTATACCAAAGGATGGTATACCAAATGGATTTTTATTTTGAAATCTTTATATATTAATTAATAATTAAGATTTACGCAAAGTGTTATGTTATAAAAAGGTGATTTTGAGATATGAGAATTATCTGAGAATTATGTTTTTTGTATTGAATTATCTTTTTGATTTAACTTTAGAATTATAAATATCAAACTGGAGAGGTTCTGAAGTTTATTATAAGTTTAAAAGTTTGTTTATGTCAAATGTCGAAATGAAAAATTTAACACTTACTTTACTTATGTTTTTAATTTCGCAGTATTTTCTAAAATTAACTGTCAATCATGGCTTGCAAAATTTTTAAGCAATTCAACTTCTCATAAGATAAAAATTCAACTAATTTAACTTAAAAAGACGCCGGAAGAAATTTGTACGTTACCTAACGACCTGCCGTGTTTAGACCTCGTCAAGTTGCAAAATTTAACTGCCATCTAAACAGATTCGGATTGCAGATACTGAGTGGTTATAATATTTTCTGGTAGGTAGAATATAATTTATGAATATATCTCAATAAATAATATATTTTGTCATCTAAAGAGTTAGTATTGTTTCATTTTGATTAAGTAATAAAATACCTGGGTGAGCGAGTCTTGCTCAGAATTTTTTTAGGATATAAAAAAAATGTAATTTAAAAAAATCAAGTACGTAAGGGCCATGACGTGTGGGATTTGAACCCGGGTGTTTTAACTTTTATGGTCCACCCGTTCCCCATTAAGCTATCACAACTTTACAAATGAGAGCAAATTTAAGCTTCGCTTTCTATTTTTATTTTAGCAGTTTTTTTAGTGCACGAGAACAGGTTTTAAACGACATTTTGTTTAAATGAAACATAGAAAACACACAAAAAAAGTTCAATGTAAGTCGTTGGAGACGTTTCCAAACTTCAGAAATTATACATATTAACTTAACTCATTTAAATATTAAAGATATATAAGAGCTTTTAAAAATTTCATGGCCCTACTGTTAACCATTGAGGAGTTCCCTCGTATGGAGCCAATCCTGGCAGTAGCATCAGGTCATGCTTAACATAAACGTGCATTGTCATTGGGACTGGACTAGTATGTAAAATTTCAGCTCAGTCGGACACCGGTTAGTGGGTCATATTTAACTTGCAAGATTCCACCTTCACATACATTGACTTGTATGTATGATACATACACACTATTAAAGAGAGGCTGATACAGAAAGCCTACTGTACTGTTGAGGATTTTTTAGATGATAAGAATGCGTGGATATATATATTGTTCGACCCTGTACAAGATAGAAACGATTAAATGTCACTAGTATTAAGAATTGTATTTTTAAAAGAGCAACCGCCAGGTTTCTTGCTGGCACTTCTCGGTAGGAACAGCTTTCCGAACCAGCAGTAGATTTGACAATTCAAAAGCACTTGTTTACAAGTTTATTTGAATAAAGAATCTTTTGAATTTGATTTTTTTGAACAAGTCAAGTCAGATAAAAGCTTTTAAAAACTCTATATGCGTTGTTAATGTAGTAAAAATTGCAATTCTCATCATTACATAATTGTATAGTCTAACATAACTAGGCGCCAATAGTACAAAAGGTGTGCTACTTCCATTCTACGGTTGTACTCATAATATAATTACGCTTCCCTTACAAATTATACAATCTTTATTGTATAATCTTTTAATGGTGTGATTACATATATGTAATTCACCTAACCTAGTGTTTATAATCTATGACTATCCTTTTTTAACTGTCGGCCTACATCTCTTTGAATACCGATTTTTAAGTTATTTTACCGAAGTAGAAGCACATATTGCACGCTTAGTATTAAAGTGACCTAATTCAAAAAAGTTGTTTTGTTGTTAATTGCAATAAAGCGTAGGATAGAGTCTTTTAAACTCGTGAGTGTAAAAGAGACCCATAACTTGGAAGAGCAAAAAAACATAAGCGTTTTTAATAGTTGGTAGCGTGATGTCATAGATAGCAATGGAATTAGGGTTACAATGTATCCAAATCGATTAAGCCTAATTTTGAAATTGGTCTCGATCACTTAAGCGTGCGATATATTTCGAAATAAATGTCATGTGGGTTTACTAAATAAATATATGGGCTTAATAGCACACACGCTCGTTCGTATCTCTTTACTTGAGATATGGATAACAGTAAACTACTTAATATATAAATATCCATATAAGTTTATATAAATACTTGAATACATATACACCCAGACTCGAAGAATAAACAAATTGTTTTTAAATGTCGCCACAGAAATGTCGCGATCCACGAAGCTAAAGGCAGACTTATTATATAATTATTATTGACTGGCCCGTTGGCGCAGTGGGTAGTGAACCTGCCTTCAGCTCCGAGGGTCGCGGGTTCGATTCCCGCCGAGGGCCGCCGCCGCCAAATGAATTTGTTGGCCTTTGAGCCTGGGTGTATATTTGTATTTAAGGTATTTAAAAAATATATAAGTATATATTCACCAATTGTCTGTCAACCATAACACAAGTATTAAGTTACTTACTTTGGTGACGGACGACCGTGTGTGTAAGTGTCCCATATACATATTTATTTATATTTATCATTTATATTTATTAATTAATTATTAATTTAAATTAATAAAAAATAAAAAAAAACAACATGATTTGCAATGGCGGGCTTATTTATACTCTTCCAGCCAACCAGTTTTAAATTTAAGAAAAGTAAATATTGTTAAATGTGTTACGTGCGCCAACGGGCCAGTCAATTCGATGGGGTTTGGATTTACTTAATGCAAATAATTTCAAAAATCGCACAAGCAGAGTAAGTGTAGTTACTCTGTAAATAAATCTGAATATTTTAAACCATGTACACGTTTTATTACGTCGCATCCTGTGCAAGTGCTCGCATGCCCGCCCTGTCAGCTTTCAAAGGGCGCGGTTCTGTTCGCCATTTATAAACATTGTGCATCAAAGCAATTTCCAAGAACACTCAAATGCTATATGCTACGTAGGATTTAAAATATTGTTGCTACTTAGTCATCATTCATCATCATTCTCCTGCCCTTGTCCTGCCCTTAACATGTTTTAAACATGTTGTTAAATATTGTGGCTAGTTATTTTTCGACCGGCCTGCCTAAAATTAACATACCTTAGTCGCTTTTTACGACACCTCGGTTAGAAATGAGGATGGTCTATTCTAATCATCCGGATACCACACGGCGAGTCACCTTACCTTAATCGCCTTTTACGACACCTTTGGAACAAATGAGGGTGGTCTATTCTGCTCAGTCGGATACCACAGGGTGGGTCAACTTACTTTTATCGCCTTTTAAGACACCTCGGGAACAAACGAGGATAGTCTATTCTACTCAGCCGGTTACCACACGGTGGGTCAACTTACCTTAATCGCCTTTTACGACACCCCGGTAAGAAATGAGGGTGGTCGATTCTACTCAGCCGGATACCACACTGCGGCATCTTAATATATAAATATATAATCTTATTATATAACTAAATATATAAATGGATTCAACTTCGTCAAATTACTGTCAAGGTCTATCTCGATTCATGCGGTGCTTATAATACTTCCTTATAATACTTTTTTTTATTTCTTCTATCTGAATCCATTAGATTTGATGTGACGTCATTTATAAGTTTTACGTCACCTTAACTCCCATTCGCGCGGTTTGTTTTAAAATATCGTTGCAAAACTCCCACGGTTGTATAGTCGACGACGCAACTATAGGATGTTTGCAGTTTTGCATTACAAATAAATGTCGTGCACATCGTGTCGTGTAGCTACTACTTGAGAAAGCTAATCATTTCCACTAGTATGTTATAACGTCTATGGCTTATTGACTTCAAAAATTTTTTTAATCGTAAGTCAGTGCTGGTCAATGAATTAAAATTTTCGAAAATGGAATATGGATGGATATCGAGATGGAATAATGCCGCTCGGGTTATTATTCCATCTACTGATTTTTAGAAGCAGGCGTTACTTTGCGGAATTCCATAGTACAGAAGTTACAATAAAATCATTTTGCTATAATCCGCGCTTGTTAAGACAATATATGTAATGCTAAGTGTATGAAGCAGGCAACATTCACATTCACAAGGTATCTGAATGTTGCCTGCTTCATCTACTGTCAAACAAAACTTCGTTACACAGTTTGCACTACATTCTATTTCATCTGGGTGACTAGTTTGATTAAATTATCCTTGTAATTAAGTAAGTATTAATATTGTTTACTTCGGGTTTAATTTTATTTTGTTATCATAATTAATTAATATAATAATGCCATTTGACTACTTTAACGTGTGACTTTGCGCTATGCCCTTAATATATTACAAGTATGTAAAAAAATCGATGAAAATTTTTGCCATTTTTTCATAAGACCACCTTTGATTAGTGTTTTTAGTTAAATAAGTCATTAATATCTTATTCAAATACAGTTACTCCAATGCTTTTATATTAAATTTGTTTTAAATTAACATAAACACTTTATTAAAATAGCATTGCAATGCTAGGCAAATATCTTATTCGAATCGTATCATTTATACACAACAATGTCCTTAAAATAAGATCAATTAATTCTCGTATCGGTACATTTTTTATTTAACGTAAATTTCAATAAGTTAAATAAATCATAGCAAACTTTTTGTTATGTCTAATTTAAGTCCCAACATACATGTAATGTACCTGTATGAATCAGCCGTTCTCCAAATATGTTGTGTCTAAAAATATTTTGCAGCTTTCAAAACAACATCGGAGGCATTGCCAATAGGTGATTAAAAAAGGCTTTTCATCCTAACCGGTTCAACGGCATTCGTTGACATTTATATTATGTTAAATTGCGGACTGGCTTCTACGAGACGTTAAAAGAAAGTTAAGATATTCTTTATTTATTGAAAACATCCTTTAACATTATTGTCATATTAAAAAATTTATGATGATTTTATAAATGTTCCATATATATCATTTGGTTTATGTATTAGTTCTAGGGTTTGATCAGTATTATTTTGAGCACTCTGTCTATTTTTAATTTTTTCACTATTGTCAGCTGTAGTTTAAGTACCTACGCTAATTTATGCGATACATAATTATTTTTTACTTGTCTCCGAAAGAAAAACTGGATCTTTTAGCCAATAGCAAATTAGCCATAATACGTACTAGACAGACGGACAGACTTTATGATAATATGGATACAAAAGGAATGTTTTATTGATGTTCTCATTGTACACGATATATCAGTTGTATATGCCGAAATTGGGTTGTATGTAATTTTTTTTAAAGCAGTAGCAACTTAATGTAACTATTATTCATTTAATTAAAAAATACCGCTTTTGCCGAAATTTATCATATTCTTGCAATCCGTTAAATATTAAGTTCTATGGTTTTTAAAATCATATTAGTAAGTAATAAGTAAGGTAATTTATTAATGATAATTATTTCTTCACAGCATTTTTTACGCGTGACTGTAAATTATGGTAAGTGATTTAGGCGTAGTGGAGGATGTAGACGGACTGATTAAATAAACGATATAGTAATATTTGTATCTTTATTGAATTGATATGGTAGTTTAGCTTAGCGATAGGTAATAGATTAATTTTATTGCGGGTAGGCGAAGAAGTGGGTGGGAGCGGGTATAACGACATTATGTATATCGTCTAGTGCCAAATGTTATGTCAGTTACTTACGGCGCTTCCCTTTTCGTCAGAACTATCTCTTTCTTTTTATCTTACACCATAATCGCAATGCCAATTTAACCAAGTCTAACCGAAAAGCTTTTGGTTAATATTTAAAATCGATATGATTCAACCGGATGACGTTTGCGATTAAGTTAAGTTGACTCGCCGTGTGGTATTCACCTGAATAGAATAGACCAACCTCATTTCTCACCAAGGTGTCGTAAATGGTGACTTAGGTAAGTTGACCCACCGTGTGGTATCCGGCTGAGTAGAATAGACAACCCTCTTTCTTACCGAGATGTCGTAAAATATAACTAAGGTAACTTGGCGTCAGGTAGGCGGCCGGTCGTAAAATACGTAGTCAAATCATGTGATAACATGTTTATAACATGTTACACCACTTTGAGTGGGATAAGGACAGGAGGATGATGATGATGATGATTCAACCGGAATCGAACTCAAAACCTCGGATCTTTGAAACTAACGATCATTCGACCGATCAACAGAAGTCGTCCGAAAAGCAATTATCGATATATCTATTTTAGGTTTAATTAAGTAACGGTTGTTCGATCCTTAATTAAGTTTATTATGAACAAAATTATTCATGAATAAAATTACATTTCCACAGAGATCAACAGACGATTCAACTTTATACCTACGCAAAATCGATTCCACATTACATGTGAACCCTTGTGAATATTGAACTTGTATTTTTTATGGTTTCCTACGTCATGTTATCCCTGAACGTGGAGCAGAGTTACATTGAATTAGTCACGATTTTTAATCAGTTTTCTAGTAACGAGAAATTGTTATGACAAATTCTATGTATTGGTTGCATAGGTCTATGGTTAGCCGTGTGTTATCCGGCTGAGTAGAATAGACAACGCTCATTTCTTACCGAGGTGTCGTAAGAGGCGACTAAGGTAAGTCGACCCGCCGTGTGGTATCCGGTTGAGTAGAATAGACCACCCTCTGTCTTACCGAGGTGTCGTAAAAGGCGATTAAGGTAAGTCGACCCGCCGTGTGGTATCCGGCTGAGTAGAATAGACCACCTTTATTACTTACCGAGGTGTCGTAAAAGGCGATTAAGGTAAGTTGACCTACCGTATGTTATCCGGCTAAGTAGACCACCCTTATTTCTTACCGAGTTTTCGTAAACGGCGACTAAGGTAAGCCGACCCGCCATGTGATATCCAGCTGAGCAGAATAGACCACCCTCATTTCGTAAAACGCGACTAAGGTAATTTGACGTCAGGCCGGTTGTAAAATACCTAGCCAAATCTTGTGACAACATGTTTAAAACATGCGCCGACACCACTTTGAGTGGGATAAGGACAGGAGTATATACGGAGTTTTTTTCTTCTAAAATTTTCGTTTATTTCTATAATTTATAGATTAAAATCAATTCCACGTCTACCATCTCTGCGTATCTAAAATGCATCTTACGAACTGTCACAATGGCCAGAATTCTAACGAGTCAACTGCGACTTTCCAAGCACTTGGACAACTTTCTTTATCGCATAACATAAGTAAAGCGATATGTAGACATTAATGTTTTCACTTAAATTCGATCGTTATGAAGCAATTAGTCCGGTTTTGTGTTAAAGTAATTATAAGTTGACTAGCTGCTTTTTGGGTCTTCGCTCGCGTGATTACCTTGTCTTACGGTGTTGTTTGTTCAAAATACTTTTTGTCCAAAAATTATTGCTTAGTTATCTTTAATATTTAAATGAGTTAATCTTGTATATATATATATATATATATATATATATATATATATATATATATATATATATATATATTTGTGAATTTTGGAAACGGTTCGATTTTCATGAAATTCAGCATGTAGGAGGTTTTGGGGAAGAAAAATTGGTCTAGCTAGGTTTTATGTAAAAATGTGTTAACCCTGTTTTTGGGCATTAAAAAAGTATTACAATTTATATTGAATATAAAACACTACTTTTGCCGTAAATTGTCAAGTCAGCGTAATAATTCGAGGAACAGGTGGTCTCGGAAAATGGAAATACCTATGATCGATCCCCAACTACCTAATTATTATTTCTATTTTTAAGTTTTTTTTTTATTTTGTAAAAAATTACCGAGCAAGGCTTGGTCAACTAGGTACTACTTACTATTAGAACAACATGTTAAGTTTATTAAGATGATAAAAAGTACAAACACTCTTTTCAGATCAGACAAGAAACGTTTGAGAAAATTAAGTGGATTTAAAACTCTTCGGCAAAACCTATTGGATTTATTAACTACAATATCAATGCTTATTCCATAAATGCGAAAGTCTGTCCGTCTGTATGTTACGCTTTGGATTGCCGGATACAATAATTATATAATATAGGATATATAAGTTCCTGGTTTTACTTCGCGAACTGGACAAAAACGCATTGAGTGTGTTAAATGCTTAAGTTAGCAAACGTCGTAAATCGTGCTAGTATATATATAAAGAGAAGATAATTTGTACCCAGAAATACCTATAAATAGCAAAAAGGAAGTTTAGAATTTGTAAACGGAATACCAAGTAACCTCTATTATTATGCCCGTATTAAAAGGACCTTAGCTCTAAAAATAAATCAAAACATTGGGACAGAAAAACTGACGCACTTTCGCGTGCTTATATTGGACTTTCTTTGTTACGCAACAGCAATTATAACTTAAAGTGATAAAACTGAACTTTTCATTTTAAAAGTATCGAAGGTGCAACGGGATTGGTTTCTACTTTGTTTCGTGTTGTGGCGCTAAATTGCGCGATGTTGCGGTTTTATAGCATATCTGTCTGTTTGTATGTGATCGATTTTCTGAACGGTATTTTTATACGGTTTTTTTAACTTTAAAATGAAAATATTTATATAACATAAAGTACCTACTTATAATGTTTGACAATTAAATATTTTTATCAAATTATTTCACTTTACGATTGCGAATAAATATAGTAGAATCAAATTTAAGCTGTTTAATTTATTATTATACAGATAAGGCGAAAAAAAATGTATTTCGGCAAAATGGATACCGCACATTATCATCGAAATCACGCTCCACTGAGCAACGGATGCCGAGAGAGAAAACATGAATAATTGTCTACCACCAGATCAGTGCTAGCTGAACGATGTATCCAGCATCCGACCGAGTTGTGTTAACCAGTTATAGATATGTAAATTGATTACCGTAAATGGACATTTGAATATGAAATGGAAATTTGCAAAATTCACTTTTACACAGATAAAAAAGGAAGTAAATTGGAAAAAAAAAATTCTTGCCAGCTTAGTTATAACAAATACTAAACGAGATATTTAAATACTACGCCGTTTGTCATAATAAGCGAATGAACATTCGCTATCGACCTTTTTTTATGCGATAAGGAAAGTGCCTGGATGCTATCCCGACGAAAAGGAAAAGATACAGCCTAAGGTAGACCGCGATTGCCAATGTAATGCCTATTCACCTTTGTTTTGTATTTTTACCGTATGAGAATTTTAAGTCGTAGGAGTCCGGAAAGATAGATGCAGGAATGGAATTCCATACTTTGGCCGTACGAATAAAAGATGACGAAGCGGTTTGTGCGTATTTTTGGTATATTAATAGTATAATCGACCTATCGTTAAACCTATTTAAATTTATAAAGTTTATGTTACAACAAGTTTTAAATACAACCTCCTTTATATAGTTGGTCGATAATATAAAAAAAACATTGTCATCGAGTTGTTGAGAAAAAATAAATGGCTTGACTTTTGAGAAAATTGCTTCTTATTTATTTGAATAAGTGTAAAGGAAAAATTTCTTGGTTTATCACTACAAAGCACGGACACATTTTTAAGTACAAAATATTCCATATTTACACAATATGCAGTAACAACTTTTTGTAACCTTGAAACAATGTAAATTGTATGTGACGATCAATTGTAACATCCTACTCCGTTAGGACACTTGAATTCATGGACTGCTATCCAAAGAAAAAATAAAGCTTAAAAGTATTTCATATTTAAAAAAATAGAGTACACACCATAATGTTTTTAGTTTAACCATTTAGCTTCTCACTAGTTATTTTCGGTAGCAAAAACTTCCGAACGACTGTTAAATTGTCAAAAAGAATTCGCCGTAGTTTAAAGTTTCCCACACTTATTTCATTCAAGACTGTTTTAATGAGAGCCAAATAACGCAACTTTATAAATAATATTCATGTGTTCTTAAATTATAACTATGAATTATTTTAATCTATTACCAAGACAGGTTCGAATTATGATAATTTACTCAAATACAATCTGAGGCTAAGATTTTGTTTGACGAAGATATTTTTCGATTCAGTGACAACATATTGTAGCTATACTGTCGATCAGTAAAATCTGTTGAAGGTGTAACAGCACAATTTAAATTTGACATAAAAATACTGTGATAGCCCAGTGGTGAGACCGTGCTACTTCAGTGGGTCACAAGTTCAGACCTCGACCAATGAGTTTTCTAATAAAACTTATATGTCTGATTTATAATTGCAATTTGTCACGCGCTTTTCGGTGAAGGAAAACATCGTGAGGAAATATGCATATCTCTAGAGATTCCTGGAGATATATGTAACCTACCAATCAGCATCCATCTGTGGGTCTTAGCTATGCCCAGTTGTGGGATAATAACAGGCCGTAACCTAAAATATAATTACAGGTAAAGGTTGACAGTAAAATGGGATGGAGTGACTATTATCCAAAAACATATATCACTTTGTTTGTATTTGTTAGAACAAAAAGTAGGATGAAAAAGTAAAAAAAAATTACTTGATTGACTTTTTTGCTTTATTAAAATATAGGCCGATTCAAGAGGGTTCAAGAGGTTTGTTTTATAAAATGTTACATGACACCAAAAGAAAAGTCCGTTCTGCGTTATGAGTATGATGATTAACTTTACAAAATAGATAAATCAAGTTTTTTCACTCAATTGATTAAAAGATTTATTAGTTATTTATTAGATAGATTAGATTGATTAGAACTTGATTAAAATAAAATTAATTTTGCGCGAATAAAAACTTGGTATTAATTAAATAACATTTTGTAATTACATTTTATGTTAAAGACAAATTAATTCTGTTTTTAATTATGACAAGTTTGTGCTACATTAGAAACTCAAGGTATTCGCAAAGTCAAGAATTCTATAACCTGGGAAAAAATTGTTCTACAATCACTTTCTTCTGAATTAAAGTAAGAGGGTCACTTTTTTAACAAGTTAACTTTTCACTAGAGCTTAAATAGTGCCATACTTTAATATAGAATATATATTTTTACTACAACTGCTAAAATCTAATTTATATAAAGCGCTAGATTTTCGCGATTTCGTTCGCGTGAACTATTTTCGTGTGATAGGTCGATAATAGGTGGTGCTTTTCAGTATCATCCTATTCCTGTAGAATTAACAGGGTTTCTATAGCCTTTATGTTTTTTCCGGTGTATAAGAATTATTGTGCCAAATTTCATCGATATTGGTTAAGTGGATTCGCCGTGAAAGAGCAACAAATATACATCTATACTCACAAAATTTCGCATTTATAATATTAGTAGGAAGTAGGATAGGATAGTATGTTATCATGTACCTGCAATAATGCAGGATTTCTGCACAATATGATTTTAAGGATGTAAAAATATTGTTAAAGATTATCCTGTAAAGAAATAACGTCTATTTGTACGACTTGCCTTTATTTATTTACCTGTGAACGCTTGTCAATTAAATTAAATGGTTTTTGTTTACATATCGAATACGCAAATGGCACGTCTTTTATTGTTGTGGAATCAGGTGTATTTTGACGTAAATGCTACCAAGACATACAATCATATTTATTTATTATTCTCATATTAAAGTATATTGTTTCTAGTTAAATTAAAATGATTATTGTATTAGAAGATCAAAGTTAATTAAATTTAGCTTCCAATAAAGTAACATTAAGTTACTAATTTTTTTGTAGCTTAACGAAAATAGATCCTTTTACTGGGAAATGATTCGAATAATGTGCCACTGTACAATGAAATTTTACGATATATATGACATTAGGTATATTTACAAATTTTTTAATTATTATAATAACTAAAATTTACGATTTACTAGACAACGAGTCAGTAGTCACGTTTACTCACCACCTTTTCACACGTATTTCATTTGAATTAGACTTAGGGGCAATAAACTTAAATCGTACAGTCCTATGTACAGAACAGTACATAAGGGCATGTCTAGCCTTTGCAAACGTGACGTTAGTCGGCCTTGGCGCTCGGCTTATCGTCGTTGTGAGTCGGCTCCATTCGCTCTTTAGTTGTATCTCTTTCGCACTCAATGACTGCCTTTCAAAGATCTCGAATTTCCACACGCTATGTTCGAGGAAACTGACTCAGCTGTGTTGTTTTAGAAATATTGACATAGCTAAATTCAGCCTTATTTAGATAGTAGCACAGCACATTTCCGGATGCGCTAACTCGAAAGTTAAACGCTTACTAGCTTTGCACGTTGGAGTATAGTTCTTTCTCTTTTTGTCAGTCTCGCACAGCTGCCTCTGGTCAGTACGTCAGAGGTGTTCAGCTTGTTCAGACGGTTCCGCGCAATAAACGCACCATATCCGCTGTCGGAAATATCGAACAGTCCACGGTACAATTATCCACGATTTTGCGGTGCCTTTGTATATTGACAGTGAACATATAGCAGTGGTGTATTTTGAAAAGGAAATTACTTTCCCTTTTAAATCCGAACCGGTTACAAACGTATACCTATTGTTTCCAAAACATTCAAAGTTTGTATAATGTCAACCAAGGAAACGGTGTAATGTGGCAATGAATCGGTATGTAGAATAGGGAACGGTAACAATTGCTCGTGAGTGCGTGTGTTACGGCTCAGTGGTTCGATCGTCGATGTCCCCAGTGTTGTATTATTAGTACTTACGGTGCGTTCGAACCCAGTGACTGATGGGAAAAATTGTGACCGGGGTGTGTCAAGGAGGGCGTCATGCAGACCATCACAGCTACGACCAGTGATCGTGGATACCAGCAAAACGGCGGGCTCAGAAACAACAAAGGCTCTTGCACCACAGGTTAATCGCTTTTGATATCGTCGATTATTTACAAGAACTATATCTTGTTTGTTTGATTCATTTACCTTCTATTCCTGTTTCAATAAGAACCGTTCGAAACGTCGATAGAATGCGGGTAGGTTATTGTGTTACGTTATAAAATGTTCGAATTACAAAAATCAATAGTTTCAAAATCCTAACGAAATAGTATATTGTATTAGTCGAAACTGAAGTCACGTAGCGTGAAGGTTATTATCGTTATCTCATAAATGTTTCGTTTATCTTTAATGAATGCCCAAATACTTATATATTGAAATGAGCATAACCGGACAGATCTAATATCTGATAATATCATTATTCAAATACTACTTAACTTAATTGATGATTACGTATTGTTTATTCTAATTAAAGGAAATTCGATAAGGTAAAAACGTATGTCGTTAATTTTGAACGATATAATGACCCCGATTATGATGCATGAGTTTTATTACAGATTGAAAATCCCATCCGATCATAATAATGCTAGTTTCTGCCCTTGACTTAATCTTTAGGCACTACTTCTTTTCATTGAGATTATGTGCTTTGCGATCAACAAGTTTAATGATCAAGTCATTAAACTTTCTTTCTTTAAAAGTTTAATGACTTGACTTGATCTTTCGTAGATCTACCGGCCCTAAAACTAAATTGGCTTTTGGCAATTACTTCAAATTTGTCTAAATATATTGCACAGTAACTTTCAAGAATTTTCAATAGTTCGGATATGGGTCGGTATTTACTAAAAAAAAATTCGCCTCTATAAATTGGATGGACTTTTGATATTTTTAGTGTATTTGAAAAAACATCCTCATCAAAACATAAATTAACGATATATGCTTAATAAAGAAATGAGACCACCGTCATTTCCTACCAAAGTGTCGTAAAAGACGGTGGTTGTAAAATAACTAGCCAAATCAAATAACAATATGTTTAAAACATGTTGTGCCGACCCCACTTAGAGTGGGATAGGAACAGGAGAAGGATGAATAATGAAGGGAATGATTTTATGCCTTATCTTTAATAATAATGAAGAAGGTATGTTATACTAACCCTTGATTTTGATTTTGTATTAAAGCCATCGCAGACGAAGTCGCGGGTAGAAGTTACTGTGATTATACAAATGTGTGTATGATCCCTACTACAAGTACGAAGTTTTTCATAAGAAGGTAGCTTAAGGACTCTAAGTGACTTTTGAGTTCCACTCGAATGGACTCCCGTTGACGTTCAACGTTAGCCTGTTCACTGATATTATAAATAGGAAAGACTGTTACTTTCATGGCTAATCTGCTTTAGCATTATTGATGAAACCTGCTTCCATTGTAGCCTGTATACGGGTCTTACATGTGGTCCCAGATCAAGGATAAAAATACCGTTTTTTGTTCGGGAACAGCTGAAAAACAATACATACTTGCTGGTATTTTAATATTTAATCTGATGCTAACGAAGTCTCTGATATAGCTAGTAAACAATAAATGGCAAAGAAATGCAAATCATCGACAGATGTATCAAAACTTGTATCCGGTACCGATTAATATCTCCATAATTGCTTATGCCTAAGGTGTGGGCGAAGACGAGTTTGCAAAGCGTCTTGGTTGCAAAGTTGTGCGAATACGACGACTGGCCACATCGGTTGAAGGTTATATTAACAATGTGTAAATTGTGTAATTCAACAGTTGCATTGTATTATTTATGGCCATTCTGCAGAAATGTCACTGTGTAACATCGTTCACTATTATGATTGTCTTTAAATTGTGTTTGCGTAATTTTACTTAAATTTACGGACCGAACCCCAAAATATACCTATATCGCACGCTTAGTATTAAAGTGACCTAATTAAATTTTTTTTTTCAAAAAATGTTTTTTAACAAACGCTTAGCGCAGCGTCTACAATTGTGTGTTAAAGAGTCCTATAACTTGGAAGAGCAAGAAAATACTTTATATAGTTACTTTAATATTTTGTAGCCTGACGTCGTAGAAATTAGGATTACAATTTATCTAACTCAATAAAAGCTGATTTTGAATTTAGTCATTTTAATACTAAGCGTGTAATTTGTACTGTTTCTTAATTTAACAGAAAATAATGTACACAAACTTTTTTTTAATTGGCTAAACTGTGTTTATGTGTGTGACAAAATGATATGATCTTACTTTTGTACTACGAAATAAAATATGAAGTTCAATTTAGTTCAACTATTAGTATTGCTTCGCACCTGGCAACTTCTAGAAAATTCTTGGTTTTGTTATAAAAACATAACCAGTTTTACTAATCGTATTTATCGTTTGATATAAAAATATATGCCATTCAACATGTTCTAGGTATATAAGTCGTCAATTTTAAAGAAAAAAAGTTGGGGCTTTAAAGTTTTGAAGAAGTTACATAAATAACTTTATTCGAAGAATTATATGTTCTATTGTGTTATTGGCATAAATACAGAAACTGATTCCTTTCCGCGATTTCAACGATAATTATACAATCCTGATTACCGCAAATACTCTACATAAATTGTCAATAAAAAAATGAGCTCTAGATCACGCATTGCTTTGTTTAAAAATAAAAAAAATTAAGCGATATAGGAGCATGACATGGACATCATTAACAAAGATTTTACTGCTTCCCGCCGGGAAGGAAGAAGTCATTTCTAATAGTGCCTATCATTTGGGCAATTAGCCTAAACGATAGTTATTATCAATTAACCAATTTCTTTATAAACATGGTGAAGTTCTTGAATATTTAAGATCGTCTGTTGGTCACCCTATTAGTGTATTTTTAATCTCGTCCGCCGGAAGGTGTTCGTTTTGTAATGCCGCCCACCTGTTACTTAAATGCTCTTATCACTAACCAGAATATTAAAGAGAAATAAACTACTGGTTAATTGAGCGCACTTAAAACCTATCTAAAATAACCCACTTTTAAGATAAAAAGATACATTGGTCTACTTTTGATATAAAAGAAAACTATCGATAGAGAATAATTTAGAAATCGAGAAAAGAAAAAGTTGAAATTTATTTGTAAATAGTGTTCGAATTTCGAATTTATTTGTGAAATATAACTAGACGCTTACTCTAATTCTTTAATCGTATAAAAGGTTCATTATTAATTTGTTAAGGTTTTCTAAGCAACTTTTTTTTAATACATAAGGCGAAGAAATTGTTTTCATGTACTTAATCTTGCACATTGGCACTTTATGTTGGTTGTACACTTAAAATCCTTTTTATCAAAAACGTAGGAAGCATCTGACAAGCAGCGGCATAGTAACCGGGTTTTTGTACTTTTGCGTAAGGAATTCCATGCAAGAGATGCAACCAGTAGTGGATGTCCTTAGACTTGTTGAAATTTTATTTCGTAAGACGTCATTAATGCATTGAATTGATGCAGTGCAGTAAATCAGTGCTAGTGTGAAATAACTTCGTCAGAAAAACCATATAGGATTTTAAAGGCAGCAAATCAAAGAATTTGTTTGATATATTTGTCAAATATTTGATCTCAGTGTCAAGTATTTGTAAATAATTACCATTTTGTGAGGTTTTCTTCGATGTTGGTCCTTGAGTGTTGTATTTTTGTAAAACACTACAGCCTCATAATGATTACTGCTTTGCAAACAAGCTGTTCGAGTTACCTCGTGGTTTCATGAACCTTTATATGTAGTTCACATAGTTAACGAAGCTTCCTTCAATCGAAAAAATAAGTTTCAAATTTAAAGCAGTATGTGACAATATAAATGTGCTGTTTATTTTTATTACGTTTGTAAGTAGATTTTGACAATAAATGATGTTACAGAAATAAAAAAAAATAGATCGAAAATACGCCTTTATTGAGTCGCATTAAATACAAATGCCTTCATAAAACTGTACATCTGTTCATCAATTGCCCAAACGAAAACCAATTACTTGTTCAAATTTGCTTGATGATTTGATGGACATTGAATCGCGGAGGCGTTTATCGTGAGAGGCGACCTTGTAAGCATCTGACATTGGAAACGCGATTTTATATAGCCTCTGCTTTTAAACCACAATGGTATGACCTTTGCGCCCGCGCAACTACATACGTTGTACATATCACTTAGGAAATATTAAAGCATCTAACAAAGTTCGAATCGCTTATGGGCGTCGATATACGTTCCACAAGTTGTACAATCAGTTTTATGCTTGCCTTTACACAAGTAAAATAAAAAACAGTTAAAAAGACGCTAATTCATAAAAAATATTATATTGAAGACTATGTTAATAATGAGAAAGCTTGGATGTAAGTTGCAACCAGTTAACCACTAGATTATATTACAATTTTTCATATGTCAAACAATTATATATTTTGGTTTAATTGTTTTTGAAAAGAGTGTCGAGTTTCTTGCTGGTTCTTCTCCGTAAGAGCATCTTTCCGAACCTTCAGCTTGTAGCTTCATTATAATTTGAAATTCAAAAGTACTTGAAAAAGATTTTTTAACTTTTTTTAAACTTTTTAACGTGCTTTGTAGTGTAATGATGTTTGATATACCAAAGTCGAATTTTACTATATTAAACAATCTTTCTTCTTCTTTTTGTTTAATGGCACTTATACTGCTGTTTGATGTCAGCAGTAATTCCGCCAATGTCAGCGTAGTGGAAAAAACAACATGAATGAGTTAAAATATATTGTGATGGCAACTATCTTTATTAAAATAATTAATTATATGACATAAACCATGACACGAAATAGCTAGTTTCACAATTGTCATTACAATAAAATCTACCACAGACTATCATCATATAATATGTATGTAATTATTTTTTGATGTTTAATTTGAAATCAATCTATGTTGACATGCACTTCTTTCAACCAAATAACCTTTTACCAAAGTGCTTAGTAACTTGAGTTTTGATAAATTGAATTTCCTTAGTTGAACTGTTGTTTTGTTCTCCACGATAATTTATTGCAAATAGGGGTTAGTTAGGGTGACCTAGTTACGACAGCGTATACGAAATTATTGTATTGTTTAAGCAACAGGGCCTCAAGATCTATTTCATAACCGTTTAGCCACTTACCTTCCCTTGTTAGCTGTCGATTCCAGTTATTATTTGTATTTTCTAATAACTAAAGGTAGAGTAAAAAAAGAAAACTAATCGCCTCCCACTCCCATTCTTTATATCCATAAGAGTCAGAAGGTCTTTGTCCAATATTGGGACAAATTTTGTCTCTTATGCATATGAAGTTTCGTGTTGATGCCCACCACGCTCCTCTGTTATGGTTTGTTAGATTACACATAACTCAGGCATCGTATCAGATACGTGTAATTTAAAATTAAGTTTGTCGTTAATCACAAAGAAATGGCAGTTGGCAGTGACCCTGCCGTCAGCTCCAGGCCCTGGATTCGATTAAACAACATTCGCTAAAACAATTTGTTCGTTGTTCAAGTTTATGTATTAAAGTAAATTTAAAACAATTTAAAATTATACATATTTATATTTCCTGTTTGTCTGTCACCTAACATATTTTACGTCCGGCCGCTTGCCTGACGTCAACTTACCATAGTCGTATTTTACACGGTAAGAAGAGTAAGAAAGAGGGTGGTCTATTCTACTCATTCGGATACCACACGGTGGGTCAACTTACCTTAGTCGCCTCTTACGACACCTCGGTAAGAAATGACGTTGGTCTATTCTACTCAGTCGGATAGCACACGGCAGATTAAATAAGTATTAATTAGTAAAATTGAAAAATAGTCTAGTTGTTTCAGTCATGTTGCATTTACTTGTACATGTAACTTTGTGAGTTTACTGTGTATGAATTGACTGGCCCGTTGGCGCAGTGGGTAGTGACCCTGCCTTCAGCTCCGCGGGTCGCGGGTTCGATTCCCGCCGAGGGCCAACATTTTCTATAAATGAATTTGTTGGTCTTTTAGCCTGGGTGTATATTTGTATTTAAGTATGTATTTAAAAATATATAAGTATATATTCACCAGTTGTCTGTCTACCATAACACAAGTATAAAGTTACTTACTTTGGGGACGGACGACCGTGTGTGTAAGTGTCCCATATATTTATATTTAATGCAACAATAAAATATAAATAATTTATAAAATTAGGCGTTACCTAAATATTAAAGTTATTTTGCTATAATCCGCAAAATTATTTTATTATTACTTTTGTTTTATAGCTAACTCGGTCAATAGTTTCAGTGGCCCGCGGTTACCTTATTTGCTCTGTGGGATTGCTGGTTCTATTTCCAGTTTGCTTAGAACGCGTAACGCGGTTCGTGTTGTTTGTATCGCGCTTTCTAACTGTTATCTTGTTATCGCCGGTTCCTTTCGTCTCGGTAGCCGATGCAAATACGATTAAGGACATGTTTTATACCTATTATTATTAAGTATGTTTTGTTCATACTATGAAGTCTGTACCGTTTGACCGGTATTCGTAACTGATAATAATAATATTACAAAAAATTACAACGCGTTACTCATAAAACATTATATGCTCATTATAAACATTTGCCGTGTGGTATCCGGCTAAGTAGAATAGTACCACCCTCATTTCTTACCGAGGTATCGTAAAAGGCGACTAAGGTAAGTCGACCCGCCGTATGGTATCCGGCTGAGTAGAATAGACCACCCTCATTTCTTACCGAGGTGTCGTAAAAGGCGACTAAGGTAAGTTGACCCACCGTGTGGTATCCGGTTAAGTAGAATAGACCACCCTCCTTTTTACCGATGTGTCGTAAAAAAACGACTTAGCTAAGTTGACGTCAGGCAGGCGGCCGGTCGTAAAAACGCAGCCAAATCATGTTACAGCATGTTTATAACATGTTGTGCCGACCCCACTTGGAGTGGGATAAGGGCAGGAAGATGATGATGATGCTCATTATAAACATTATATTATTCTTCTGTTCTATGTGTAATTTTAAGAAAAAAAAAACGCTATATATAGTTTCGTGCTTTCTACTATGCTACTGCACACGCACGTCCTGATGACTTTATAAAACTCGTTACGATTAAAATCATATTAACAATCTTCTGAGACAATATGTATGTTCCCTATAGACTCCGAAACGGCGAATTTGAATTGAATGGAGAATTTTTTACAACTGTTTATAATAGTTTTTTACTACTGTTATGTATATTAATATATAAAGCTTAAGTTTTTGTTTGTTTGATTGTTCGAACGTGCTGATCTCAGTAACTACTGGATTGATTTAGAAAATCTTTCAGTGTAAGATAGTCCATTTATCGAGGAAGACTATAGACTATAGGATATATAAGTAGACTATAATATCACGCTAAGGTGAATAGGAGAGGAGCAGCAATAAAAAATAGTACGAAAACGAAAACGTCTCGCTCGGTGACTTTATAAAGCCCTTTAAGGTTAAAATTATATTAACAACTAGAAATGACCACGCTAGTCAACCATTAATAAAGTCGCTCAATAAAGCACAGCGTGGTGACACCGGCACAAAAATAGAAAGTGTTAAATACATCGCATCGGCGTACCGTTCTGAATACTAGAATAAAGACAATGCCTCTTGATAAATAGTTCCTACTCCAACCGCATAATTAACTAGGATTCTTTTTTGGATGGTTCAAATAGCTCGCTATTAGTTACTAACCGAACTGTCTAATTTTATACATTGGTATTAACAGTTGGCTTAGAAATTCTTTCATAATTTACATTTCTTACAAATTGATATTTATGGGAGTAAGAAGTTTTTGTTTCATCGCTTCCCATCGCGTGACAAAGGTAAGCGATATTTTAGCTCAATAACATCGTGAGGAAATATACCAGAAAATGCGTGGTATATATTTGCCTACGAGTGAAGTCTTTTAAAAGGAAAGTTAAGGCTATTGGTCATAGTAATATCGCTATATAACTGAACTAGATTTTAGATCCCCAACTTTATTGGCGTAGACTGGTGGCGCGTGATAGGTGGATAATAGATGGCGCTTATCAATGGAATCCTATTCCTGTAGAGTTATCAGGATTTCTATAGCCTATATGTTATTCCGGTGTATAAGGAATAATTATTTTCAAATTTCATCGATATTGGTTCAGCGGATTCGCCGTGAAAGTGACAAATTTACATCCATACTCACAAACTTTTCACAAATTTATAATATTAGCAGGAAGTAGGATAGGATAGGAAGTAGAATTACATTAAAATTCAACATTTATGATAAGATATTATATTTATGATATGATAGAATTAATCCAAGTTAGTTTACCGCTTTCGACTCCGTTTTCTAAATGCTACACTTATGTTCTTTCGTCTAAAGAGTGTGCTTGATGCAAATCTGTCGAAACGTCGAACTTACTAACTTATTAATTATTCGAATGATTTTACAATATGTTTTATTCAAGTTTTAAATGTAATGGCTCATGATCATAACTGAGTACAATAAATTGTACGTCATTTATTTTGAACGCGGGGGTACATGGGTGTTTGTAAATATTGTTGTTTGTTTGGAACAATCTATTTATGACTCATACACAGTTTTATTATAGTAAGTTCTATTCTATTATATGATAACACTTTTGTTTTTGGTCAATGTCTATCATTAGTTAATATATACAATATTTATATTTACTATAACGATGACCTAACTTGCCACTTTGTTGTGGTATTGCTGGAATGATACATAGTCACTTCCTTCATTACGTTCTTATAATTTCAAGAAATGGTAACATCAATTTATAGAATTAGGGAATTTCTTTGTCATCATCATCTTCCTGCCCTTATCGCACTCTAAGTGGGGGCGGAACAACATGTTATAAACATGCTGTCACATGATTTGGCTGCGTTTTTACGACCGGCCGCCTGCCTGACGTCAACTTACCTCTGTCGTATTTTACGACACCTCGGTAAGAAAGAGGGTGGTCAATTCTACTAAACCGGATACCACATGGTGAGTCAACTGACCTTAGTCGCTTTTTACGACACCTCTGTAAGAAATGAGGGTGGTACTATTCTATTCAGCCGGATACCACACGGCATAATTAGGGAATTTCTTTGTGTACATCCAGAATACAAAAGTAAATAAAGATGATTGTTTGAATGTAGATTTTCATCAAAAATGCATTATGCACTTTCCTTACCACCATAATCGCCATATACTCACATTAGATAGAATATACATTTATTGCACGTTTTTAAAGGTGGATATCGTTTGTATTATATTTCGATTTTAACAGTTTTTCAATAGAAGTTAAAACGCCATACAGGGATTAAACGACATTTAAAGAAAAATAAACCTACCTAAACCGATTTATCGCCCTCGAATCCTTCTACATACTAAGTTTTATGAAAATCGTTGGAGCCGTTTCCAAAATTCAGAAAATATATCATCATTGTCTTACCCTTATCCCACTCTAAGTGGTCGGCACAATATGTCTTCTTCTTCTATTTTCCTCTATCATTCGTCAACTCTGGTGCCACTCCTTTCACATGCATATAATTTTTCACACAATCCATCCATCTTTTTTTCGGCCTCCCCCTAGTCATACATCCATTCACATTCATATTTAAAACTCTTTATACAAGAAAATATACATACAAGATTAACTCATTTAAATATTAAAGATTGTTTTTAAGAAAGATTGTTTTTATTTCGCTTCGCAAAGAAACGTCTGATTCTATTAGTTAAATAAGCAGGCAAGTATATAGATATTATTTATCAAGTGATGATATTAAATTAAATTTATATTTAGACTGCGGAACCTTAATCCCTGACTTAATAGGTCTTCACATGAAAAATTTATATTATGTAAAAACAAGATCAAGCATTACGATTATTGTATTGCATCACGTCAAACATAGATTTTGGATTAAAAAAGAAACACTTATGTTAATGATATTTAGACCTTGAAGAAAGGTTAGGAGAATACTTTAAATAATATATGCAGACATTTTTATTCGTATATATGAACGATGTTTTTTAAATGAGGTCAAATATTATAATATTAACTCAATTATTAGGCGTAAGTGGATTTGTGAATTGCTGTGAAACCGCAATGATTTTATTACGCTATCCACACGCTCTGAATATTCGAGTAGGCAGTTTGTAAAATCCCTGTTCAATGGACTGATATGAAAAACGATGTTTCATTATTCATAAGTAATTTTTACAACAAAGTAAGTCTTGATTGAGAGGGTACTGGTTAACAGTACAAGTGTGGTGAAATATAAATCCTACTGTCCTACTATAATCTACTCATCATTCTCTTACCCTTATCCCACTCTAAGTGGGGTCGGCACTACATGTTATAAACATGCTGTCACATGATTTGGCTGCGTTTTTACGACCGGCCGCCTGCCTGACGTCAACTTACCATAGTCGTATTTTTGGACACCTCGGTAAGAAGGAGGGTGGTGTATTCTACTAAACTGGATACCACACGGTGGGTCAACTTACCTTAGTCGCCTTTTACGACACTTCGGTAAGAAATGTGGTTGGTCTATTCTACACAGCCGAATACCACACGGCGGGTCGACTTAACTTAGTTGCCTTTTACGACACCTCGGTAAGAAATGAGTGTGGTACTATTCTACTCAGCCGGATACCACACCGCTATATATTCTACTATGATAATATAAATACGAAATTTCGTTGTTAGCAGTTAGTGCCCGAAATTAGGGATAAAAGGATTTTTTTTTTAAATTAAATCTAGCTAGATAGGAAAATCTATCCCCCTAAACCCTCTACATACTAAGTTTCATGAAAATCTTTGGAGCCGTTTCCGAAATTCAGAAAATATACATATATACAACATAAACGCATTTCAATATTAAATATATTATATACAGAGGTTGCGATATTCTGTTAACTTATCTCTATTATCGTTTAAAGATAACTATTGTTTTTCTCAGTTGGATTTCGAGTGAGTAGATATGTTTTGTACAATTTATCTCGGAACATAAAGAAAATATCGAACTAGGTAATCACCTCATTCTGTGACAAAGTTTTTAGTTTTATTTTATCTAAGAAAAACTGAAGCCTGAAGGCCATAGAAAAATGAATGAACTGAATTTGCTCGGTTTGATAATAGAAAGTTAAATAGCAATTATAGCACAATTCTGAAGTAGTTTTATAGTTACTAGCTTTTACCCGCGATTCCTTTAGAATTATTCGCGATTATTCCTGTAGAATTAACAGGATTTCTAAAGCCTATGTGTTACCTCGGTGTATAAGGAATAATTGTACGAAATTTTATCTATATTGGTTCAGCGGATTCGCCGTGAAAGATTAACAAACATACATCCATACTCACAAACTTTCGCCATTTATAATATTAGTAAAATTGTAACAGATCACATTTTAGGCCGGCTTTCATAATATAATGATTATAACTCTATGATTGTTTCCCACCAACTTCTATTAAGAAGAAAATAAACGTATAAGTAAATAATTTATAAAATCTATAAGATTCCTATTAAGTAATTTTAAGTAAATAAAAAAACTTTATTCAACAACATATTTCATACATTCAACATTTGTACAAAATCAGCAGAGATCATTTAAAACATTTTTATATACATATATGAACATACGCTGAGGAATAGGTTGTTCAGCTAAGAAGCTAGGATATTATAGATTTTATAAATTATGTTCTTTTGACATTGTATTGGTCAATACAAATATATGTTGACACCTCTATAACCAATACATTCTAATTCATTTTAGTATTTATCAGCTGATATTTAAATGATTTCCGTTGTGAAGGGAGATTTGGGGAGCGTTCACGAATGGGTCACGTTTGATTGCGCTATGAGAATGTCACTCATGCATAACGGATACAACTTGTTGAATGTTGCCTACGAAACAAAAATCTGGCCTAATTATTAGAACTTATGTAAGCCACGGTCGTAACACGCTGTGCGTTTAGTTAAATTATTATGGAACTATTAGTAGATTTGTCGAGGACTAATAAAGTCATGTGATTTGATTGATGAAATTTATGTTATTCACTTATTCATTATTTTAAAGAAATTAGGAATAGATACATACGAAAGAAGACTTGGAAATAAAATGACGTTTCAGAAAAAATAAATAGTCAATGTCTTTCAGACGCTTATTTAACATTGGTGTTGTTCATGTTGGCCTAAAGGTTGGATAGTGTAACTTAATTAATAACAATGAATTAAAAAATTAATTAAAATTCATCCCTAAATTAATTACACCAGCACCAGCAGTATATTAATTAGTTATAAAAAAATCACCACCAAACTTTACAGAATCATCCGCTGGGTCTAAAGATTTTCTGAAAATTCTAAAGATTGTCTGAAAATTTCATTAAAATCAGTCCAACCGTTTCGTAGTCTCTAAAGGACATACAGACAAGCATTCATTAACAAGATGGTGGATTTTTATACAAAAGCTTTATTGGTAGTTAAAATTATCAACTTTATATTCAACAAACCATAAGTTAATAAAATAGCGATAGTGTAGATAATTATGAGGTTCTTTTTCATCTTTTTGAATTGATTTAACAGCAGTCGTTCAAGTCAATTTCGTTAAGAGCTTTAAAATACCATCCGACATAAACAAATACTGTCTCTTGATAAGGTCATTCATATATAAATTACTAGCGGCCTGCCCATGCTTCGCACGGGTATAAAATATATATCCCACTCACTCAGTGTAAAAAAAATGATTAAAATCGATCCAGTAGTTTTGATTTATTCATTACTGCCCGTGGCCCGCAAGCGTTAAATTTGGAGAAAAACAATTTCCTTACCCTATACCAAGACGATTTCCTGCTATCTTTGGAATATCTAAACTCATATAGTACATTTTTACTTATTTACTTTTACATTTTACCTATGTATTTTATTTTTACAATTAATTACAGAATGTCTTTAAACAAACTCTTAAAAGATTCGAAGTGGTATAGTAGGGTGAAGCGCGGCGTCCTCACGGCATTTTAAATCTGTAATATCTCGGAAAATGTTCACTTAAATTACATACTGTAAACGGCCATATTGACCAATATTAAATCAACAATTTATTTAAGGTACTTAATTGCATAAGGATTAATGTTGTATTGTATAAAAATTGCTTTGAACATAAGGCATTATTTTTCGTAAAAAGTAAATGAAAAAAACTGCTATTGTGGGTTATCCATAAGAGATAGACATATACCATCGTGGACTTTTCTGTAGACCTTTTCAAGGCGTACAAATACTTACTACATCATTTTGATAAATCTCGTAGGGTTTAGCCTGCGTTTGCAATGTAAGCGGACAAAAATGTAATTATTTACAGAAACCTCAAAAATTACAGTATTTCTCTACTCCGTATTGAATGTTATTATACGTACAAACCTTCCTTTTGAATCACTCTATCTATTAAAAAAAACCGCATCAAAATCGGTTGCGTAGTTTTAAAGTTTTATGCGTACATACGGAAATATGGACTTTGTTTTATAATATGTAGTGAAGCAATAGGGGCGAGCTTAACTCCCCTTGCATGACGCCGCATTTTAAAGAATGTTATTCGAATAAGCCACCAGTTCTATTTCGGTTAGCATTCTTAAAGAGACGAGTATATTTGAACTTATTATTATATCTATTATTAATATATAAAGCTGAAGAGTTTGTTTGTATCGTTGTTTGAACGCGCTTATCTCAGGAATTACTAGACTTATTTGAAAAATTCTTTGAGTGTGAGATAGTCCACTTCTCGAGGAAGGCTAAAGGCTATATAACATCACGCTAAGATGAATAGGAGAGGAGCAGCGATAAAATATTACGAAAACGGCAAAATGTAAATTGCATGCGCTAAGTGACGGTGACGTTTACTAAACGTAAACGTCACCGTTTACTTAGCGCATGCAAGTAAGTTATTAAAAAATCATGTATTACAAAAATTTTCCCCTCTAAAAGTGTTAATAAAGTCCGCGACAGCATATCTCTAGCTTTTAAGGTTAACCCACTTCAACCATTTTTATAGTTATCCAAATACTATATTACGATTTTAATCTTTCCACACGGACGGAGCTGCTGGCGATTGCTAGTTATTAATAAGTCTATTTGATTCAAAGACTATATAATATTATACTTAAACGGCCTTCTGTTAATAAAGTCACTAGTATTTTATTTTTGATTAAGACCAGTTCCACCTAGTTTAGAAATACACAATATAAATATACGAATATTTAGTTTAAGCAAATATTTTGGTTATTATAGTGTAAGGAAACGATTTCTCATGTTTTTATTCCAAACGTCTAGTTTCCATTATGCTGATTGACTATTTTAAATGAGTTTTTTTTTTCACAATAGATAAGAGCATATGTGGGTAAAATGGAAAGCAACTTGCGTGCCGTGGTCGCATGGTATCATATCAGGGCGTTATGCATTATGCATTGGAAAACTATTATATTGCTTTTGTAAATTTATACCACTATTATTAATGATAAATGTCTGTCTGTCAGTCTCTCGCGGCTAATACTTTACGGAAGTTCAATACATGAAATTTTGTACAATTTAAGCTTATCATCATCATAATTCTCCTTTTTTTTTAAATAATTAAATAAATAAACATATATTGGACAGTAACAAAGTAAGTAACTTAATACTTGTATTATGGGTGACAGACAACTGGCGAATATATACTTATATATTTTTTAATACATACTTAAATACAAATATACACCCAGACTCGAAGACCAACAAATTCATTTATAGAAAATGTTGGCCCTCGACGGGAATCGAACCTGCGACCCGCGGCCCTGAAGGCAGGGTCACTACCCATTGTGCCAACGGGCCAGTCAACCTTATCCCTCCTACCCTTATCCCAGTCTAAGTGGGGTCAGCACAACATGTTGTTACATGATTTGGCTATGTATATTACGTCCAGCCGCCTGCCTCACGCTAACCTTATGACCTTAACCTTAGTCGCCTTTTTACGACACCTCGGTAGGAAATGAGGGTGCTCTATTCTACTCAGCCGGTTAGCACATAATGGGTCAACTTACCATAGTCGCCTTTTACGACACTTCGTTAAGAAATGATGGTGGTCTATTCTACTGCCGGATACCACACAATATAATCTAAATATTTGTGCATTCACTATTGACACATAAAAATGGGGTATTGCAAAAGCAGAATCCACCATTTCTTCATAAGAATGTCTTCGCAATTATTATATCATAGATAATAATTTTGATGAATATTCATCATTACATAAATTAAATAATTTAAACAAATGTTGGAGCTGTTTCAATAATGATTAAAATAGAACATGTAGCGTAAACTTTGTTATTTACGTCAGAAACATACATAATAATATTTAAATAATTTGGTGCAATTGCAGCTTATATACCAGGCTAACATGTACAATAAAGAAATCCCGTTTTACCTCCGAGAAAAGGAAGAGATGCATAGCAAATACATATAGTATTTTAACGCTTAAGTTGTCGCGAACCTATTTGCGGGTACAGTTTATATTTATTATCTGACAACTGTTGTATGTCTACTGACGATATTATTGTTAGTATGACGTAAATGTGACCAATACATATGTATTTACTATGCCCGATAGTGTTATGACATTTGGGAATTTGAGGTGTTTTTTTAATTGATCGAGAATCGGGTTTTTTGTATAACTACATAGTATAAAACAAAGTCACATTCTTTGTTTGTCCCTATATCCCTATGTATGCTTAAATCTTCAAAACTACGCAACAGATTTTGATGCGGTTTTTTTTTAATATATAGAGTGATTCAAGAGGAAGGTTTATATGTATAATAACATTCAATATGGAGTAGAGAATCACTGTAATTTTTGAGGTTTCTTATGTGATGTTGTAAATAATTACATTTTTTCCGCTTACATTGCAAACGCAGGCTAAACCCTATTAGCTACAACAAAAAAACGCTTATTATTTAAAATTTCATACGAACCGGTCGACAACTAGTACATGGTCAATTACTAGTGCCCTCACCTTATATATTGTTTTTTTTTTACAAAGACAAATGCGAAAAAGTCCAACGTGCATAAAGAGCGATGCTATTTTGTAAAAAAAATACTGGCGTCTAATTTTTTTTAATTAAATACCTTTTTTGTACTATTCTGGTGTAATTATGTTTTATGTTAATGTATTATGTTGATTAAATTTTTGATCTATGCTATATATATAAAACACACATGTGATTACACTATATTGTATATGTGCCTGT
This sequence comes from Morpho helenor, assembly GCA_029227775.1. Lineage (NCBI taxonomy): Eukaryota > Metazoa > Arthropoda > Insecta > Lepidoptera > Nymphalidae > Morpho > Morpho helenor. The sequence goes on from JARGCU010000010.1 coordinate 12,889,717, forward strand.
GTTGTGTGTGTGTTGTGTGTGCGTGCGTATAGAATAGCTAATTAGTCGATTTTATTTTTTTTCGTATACATAAACGCATTTGTTACTATGCAATAAAAATATCTGTTTAATTATACTTAGGCCACTTCCTCAATGATCGAAATTACATATCTAGAATGGGGTTAGAATATCGCAGCATAGCGATGTTATTACAAAACATAACATGTAAACATACCGATTTTGCACACCGGTAATAACAACCGTTATTAGATTATGCAATTCGTGTTACACATAATATTGTGATTTTCTAGTGTGTTGGCCTATTCCTATACATCAGTTGGGAAAATATGTCCTCGCTAATTCGAATTAATAGGTAACATTTGTCCCAGCTGCCGTGTAGTATCCGGCTGAATACAATAGTACCACCCTCTTTTCTTATCGAGGTGTCGTGAAAGGCGACTAAGGTAAGTCGACCCGCCGTGTGGTATCCGGTTGAGTAGAATAGACGACCTTCATTTCTAACCTAACTCAACATACAGAGTTTCATGAAAATCGTTGGACCCGTTTTCGAAACATACAAGATTAACTCATTTAAATATTAATATCTTCTAATAATAATACCGAGGAAAGTTCGATCACCCAGATGCTGTTTTATATTCTAGAGATGAGATCGGTATTTACGTTGAATAAAACTTTATTATTATACACACTGATTTCCACGCGGGCGCGTAGTCTCGGGCCCAGATAGTAGTTAACATATTTGCTTCGTGAAAAAATTCTAGTTTACATACTTTAAAATAATAAAATCACAATAAACCCTATATTGTTGTAAAACAAATCTTCATCATTAAATTCAAATTCAAAATATTCTTTATTCAAATAAACTTGTAAACAAGTGCTCTTGAATCGTCAACTCTACTGCTGGGTCGGAAAGCTGTTCCTCCGAGAAGAGCCAGCAAGAAACTCGGCGGTTGCTCTATTAAAAATATAATTGTTATGACTAGTTACATTTAGTGATTACTGTCTTGTACAGGGTCTGTACGAGCTACATATATCCACACATTCTTATCTTTTAAGTAATCCTCAATAGTATATTAGAAGCTGTGGTAGCCCAGCGGTAACACCGTGCGACTCTTTCGAGGAGGTCACGGGTTCAAACCCGGGCAGACACCAATGAGTTTTTCTGTTTAAACTTATGTGTCTAATTGATAATTGCAATTTATCACACGCTTTTCGGTGAAGGAAAACATCGTGAGGAAACCTGCATATCTCTAGAGAATTCTGAAGATATGTGTAACCTACCAATCCGCATTGGAGCAGCGTGGTAGGTCTTAGCTCCAATCCTTCTCTCCAAAAACGGAGAGAAGAGGCCTATTCTCAGCAGTGGGATAGTAACAGGCCGCTACTTACTTTTACTTTTATAGTAGGCTTTCTGGATCAGCCTCTGTTTAACAGTGTTTTTAAACTTGTTATATAGGTGGGTGAAGAGTCGAATAAAATTTCATTCAAACAGTTGTGTTAGTATTTAATAATAAATCTCACTAGATTTTGTATTGTAAACCCGAAACAACTGCTCGCCTTATTTTTTTGTGTGGTAACTTTTGCAATCGGACTGTGTAATCTAATCGTTGATTTTTCTTTTTTCCAGGTAAGCAAAAAACATTAGCGTTCGCGGCCACTCCGTTTTGCTACATAAAACTCGCCGGTGAGCATGTTTCGAAGCGAATTTTGTACCATTAAATCGGAATTCCTTTTTTTTCAGGTCAAGTGAAACAAGTTAATGTTTTAATTTATAACCGGTAATAAATCGCTGCGTAATTTACTTTACAACAATTTACTTATTTATCAATTAGCTTATGTTTGTGGCTATCCAGTTATAACATTGTATTAAGTGCAGAGTTTCTTACATAGCGATTTCCTCCTTAAGGGATTAAAATAGAGATTATATCCTATATATACAGATCTAATGTATAAACAGATTACATTAATAATATTTTTTTAGTACTCAATACGCTGGCTCTAAGCAGGGATACCAATATTGGAATATATTTTCGTAATTTTTTTACTATATTCCATTACTACGTTTTGAAACATGCCTATTAAAGTGTAGAATGTTTGATGTCCAAGATGTCCAAGATGTCCAAAATCAAGGAATTTATAAACCCTTGATTTTTGAGTCCCTTTAACGAATTTTTTGTCTTTTAAATACAAAAGTATTAAAATAAAGGTTAAAGTTACCATTTGGATATCATATTACTTCATATTATTTATTTACTTAAAACTTATGTTAATGCTAACTTTTACTAAATGTTTATCTCATATTCATAAAAATCTTTACAAAAACACAGAGTGACTTCTTCTAGTACTAATAATGTACTGTTTATGATCCATGGTCGACATTCTTTCTCTTAACTTTACTTAAGCATTAACATCCACCGTTATTGCGTTGAAATCGTCCACATTCTTAAGAAAAATAACCGTAATATATGATAATGAATCTCGGTTCAAATGAATGACATCATAATTTTACAGTTGTATAACCTTTGTACTAAGAACATCTGGATATTCTAGTCACATCTATGACCGCGTACAATAACGTAGTAGGGTGACGCGTAATGTAAACGTAGTGAACCGTATTAACCTAAGGAAATTGAACCTTATGTTATATGTAATACCAGCTTTAAATATTGACAGTAACTGCTGGGGAAGCCGGGTCTATAACCCATTTATGAGCTGTAGGTAGGGTTGCCACCTTTTTTTTTTGAAGAAATATAGTATTTGTTTTTTAATCAAATAAATATAGTACTTTTAGGAAATTCAGGAAAAAATAGTACACATCTATTTACAATCATTATTTATTTTTCTATGATTATTAATTATTACTTTTCGCTGGATAATGACAAAGGAGTTAGAGTTATTAACTAAGACCCGTAAATACATAAATGAGTTTCGTTCAAACATTCCCTAAACAGTGCTGCGGGTGCGTTGCATTCACAGTTGATTACAAAAAAGCGCGACAATTGAATTAGCGATAAAAATATAGTATTTTTCGTCCTATATTGTTTTTCTATAATATATAGTACAATTGATTAAAATATAGTACGATACTATATAATATAGTACGGGTGGCAACCTTAGCTATAGGCGGTAATTGAATTACGCCCCTCTGACGCCACAGACGATTCTTCGTGTAGCTCTTAATATAATAGAGACCGATGCGTAACACAAACAAGCATCCTTGACTTCACTCTTAATGCTAATGCTAAGATTACGAGCTATAATGCTGACTGTTTAACTCGACACGTCAAATGAATTATCTTCACTGGACTGCATTTGCTTCAGTTTTTTTTAACCTACACAATCGCAGTAGCGTAACGCAATTTGTATGGCGATGAAATAGTGGGCACTAGATGTCACTGTTGCAGCGTCATACAAATTGGCGTTACACTAACGCGATCGAGTAAGTTAAAAACTCGCACTAAGCACACAGATCATAAGGGAATTTTCGAATGACTTGAAATTTTCGATTGAATAAAAAAAAGTAAGTAACGGCCTGTTACTATCCCACTGCTGGGCATATACCTCTTCTCTCCGTTTTTTTTGGAGAGAAAGATTGGAGCTAAGAACTTCCACGCTGCTCCTATGCGGATTGGTAGGTAACACCACATATCTCCTGAATTCTCTAGAGATATGCAGGTTTCCTCATGATGTTTTCCTTCACCGAAAAGCGTGTGACAAATTGCAATTATCAATTAGACACATATTTATCTAATACGTTTATTTATTAAGACAAGCCAATAGCACATACTTATTAATACACTTTTTCATAAGGCAAGTTCTAGGTAAAACACCTTTTAAGGCGAGTACAGCGTTATCGTAGGTAGTTCAGTACAAAATTATTTATATTAATAAATGGAGACAAATTATACTTATACTTACATGAAATTTTGATAAAAACTATTACTTAAACTTAACAACTTAAAACAGGCGAGCAAGTTTATTTTCTAGAATATCTATAGAATATATATAGAGATGATAAAATATCGGTTTATATTCCTAAATTAACTGATGTATTCCTGGGACTGTTTCATTCTTAAAATTTACTGTAGAACTATTTACACAATATTGTTTACTCAATTGAATAATTGCATCGCGTTCAATTATTATTTATACATATATGAAAACTTAAGTCGGTGAACTCACCCTGTAGGTGTTCACGCATCGTTGATTCGGTTAAGTTGAAAGTTTGTACAGTTATTGTTAGTAAATGCGCCAATATTTCTCTTTGTTTGTTTTTTAATTTTTTTTTATCGCACACACAGAAACATTTAAACTAATACAAAAAGTTAAAAAAACCGCCGTGTAGTATCCGGCTGAGTAGACTAGACCATTTCTTACCGAGGCGTCGTAAAAAGTTATGCTAAATTATCATATATCTATCATTAATAGGTAATGGTGAAATTACTCTGCCCGTCTGCTTCTAACAGGTTGCGAAAATTGTTAACTACTCAATACCAATTAGTCATAGTGTATTTAAAATATATCTTTACAAAATTCTGGAGTTTTGATTGCTTTTTTAGCATTCCTTTTCACTTATCAATATAAAGATCTACACTTTTTAAGGTCTTATACCTTCTATACCTTAAAAAGTGATCTATAGTGTATTTGACTGGTCCGTTGGCGCAGTGGGTAGTGACCCTGCCTTTAGCTCCATGGGTCGCGGGTTCGATTCCCGCCGAGGACCAACATTTTCTATAAAAAAAATGAATTTGTTGGTCTTTGAGCCTGGTTGTATATTTGTATTTAAGTATGTATTTAAAAAAATATATAAGTATATATTCACCAGTTGTCTGTCTACCATAACACAAGTATTAAGTTACTTACTCTGGGGATGGACGACCGTGTGTATAAGTGTCCCATATATTTATTTATTTATTATTTATATTCGTATACTTGACTTTGCCAGTTTGCTTATCTATAAGATTTACGATATAGGCACGGTAAAGGTATTTAGATAAAGAATTCAGCTGCGTTATTTTTACCGTTTTTTTATAGTACCTTAGATCTCTGAATCTATTCAGATTATTCTATGAATCTATTCAGATGAATCTATTCAGATTCGATAAAACTATGTGTTCTTCAGGTACGTGGAAAACGAAAGTCAAATCTTCTAAATGTTACGTAACGGCCATAATATTTTTACAATTCGTCTGTTACGTGACAGTTGATTGAGAAATCTTGTGTTAAAATTTATAGTTTGGCGTGACTAACGCTTCTGAGGGAATCATGTCGTGATATAAAATCGGTAGCACGTGCGTACATGCGTCTTTCTTAAGTGACTAAACTTTCTACGCACTAAAAAACGGAGCCTCCGTAGAGCAAGGGCCATCTCAAAAGAGTCACAGGGCGCCAATACAGGAAACTCTTTCTTGAAGTTGTTTCTTAAATTTTAGTAATTTTCAGCAAATGTATTACATAACTGAAAGTTCCCTGTTTATACTTTCTATACCATATTTGTATTGTGACAATGTCAATTTTTCAAGTTTTTCTTTTTTAAGATTCTTTTATTTGTGCTCATGGTACGCGTTACTATGGCTCAGTCTGGTTTAGAATTCACCTGAAAATAAAATTCAACAGTAAAAAAATTGCTCCCAAACTTTACACTGGGTCATTCTAATGATTTTCTGGAAACTTCATAAAAATTAGTTTAGCCGTTTTTGAAGTCTATGAAGGACATGCAGACAAATCGATTTATTTATTAAATTAATCAAATCTAATCAAATCAAAATAATCTTTATTCAAATAAGCTCTTACAAGCACTTTTGAATCGTCAAGGATCAATATGATTAATGAAGCTACAACTAATTCGGAATGTTGCTCTTACCGAGAAGAACCAGAAAGAAACTCGGCGGTCAATCTTTTAAACATTTTCAATTTTACATAATGAAACCGCAGTCCTGTATGAAGCTGAAAAGATTTTCAAATCAAGGCTTTTTTATCATCCCAATAATATTCAATTTTGTAATATGCTTTACGCACAAGTACATCTCTTATACTTAACTTAAACCTTTCTGTAAACTGGTCTAGTATGGATTGCGGAATTTTATGGTTTGATATTTGAAAAGACTATTCAGTGAATCATTCTTACATTGAAGACCAATAATATTATACTCTAATTAAAAATTATATTAGCTTGAAAATGAAGGTAAGAGGTTTTAATCCATATTATTTCAGGAATTTCAATAAGTTATTTTAAACTTTGATGTTACTATAATTAAACATTTTAAAGCAAACAGGCTTAAACCTATTCATAATCAGGGCCCAACAATGTGCAGTCAACGAGGCGCGCGCTGCCGACCGTGACACCGCTTCCGTCGTCATTTCCGTCTCCCACCACGAATTATCTGTTCAATCGAATCTGTAATCTACTTTACACCCTAACAATAACCTCAAGGAAAATACCTTCGCGTTTACTAAGACCGGAGTGAGCACGATGTCTCTTTATTTATTTAATTTTGGCCTACCAACAAAATTACATCTATGTTAAGCCATAGGTACTTGGTCCTATTTGCTAATTACATATAATTTCACTTATAGGAAGACACAGCTTGCTTTTATGGATAATACGTACGATAAACTAACAGACTGTAGACAGAATGTAGTACTAAAACTATTATTAACATTTATGTAACTTTGCTATCATCATCGTTCTGCCCTTATCCCACAGTTAGTGGGGTCGGAACATGTTACAAACCTGTTGTTACATAATTTGGCTACGTATTTTACGACTGCCTGACGTCAACTTACTTTAGTCGTATTTTACGACATCTCGGTAAGAAAGAGGGTGGTCTTTTTTACTCAACCGGATACCAAACAGTTTGTCAACTTACCTTAGTCGCCATTTACGACACCTCGGTAAGAAATTAGGGTGGTCTATTCTATTCAGCCGGATACCAAACGGTAGGTCAACTTACCTTAGTCGTATTTTACAACACCTCGGTAAGAAAGGGTGGTCTATTTTACTCAACCGGATACCAAACGGTTGGTCAACTTACCTTAGTCGCCTTTTACGACACCTCGGCAAGAAATTAGGGTGGTCTATTTTATTCCGGATACCACACGGCGTGTCTCTTTGCTATCAGTGCAAACAAAATTGATACGACACGGGCACGTTCGAGTTGTGTACCATTTGGTTTACTAGACCCTAAATAATCGCTCATGGTTTAACACACTTTCTCATTCACTGAGATTGACTAAAGATCAGGCGTAGTTGAATGTTTAAAAAACTATATAACAAGTCTTTGAGGCCTAATTGTATTCTATGTTAATGCGGAAGAGCTAAATTAGATACCAATAAAGTTTGTTTTTGCAAAGATTTAATTAACGCTGTGACTCTGAAAATTATTTCCTTATCGTCATTTGGGATTACTGTTCAATACTATACAAACTTTTGTCTTTAAGTTTAGATTACTATTTATCTTTACATTTCCAGTTTGCTTTTTTGCTACTACCTCGTAATGTGAATAAGTGATATTGAAAAAATATTATAGGTGTGTTAGTTGTCCATTAATCTTATAGGGCATTGCAAGGTAGAACTAATTAGTTCCGGAAACCTTAATAGTTTGCAGTGCAACACTGTCTGTCTTTACAATTATAACTCGCCATAGATGAAGCTTGGTGATTTCAAAGTTTCTGCTTCTAATTAAATAACATTTATTGTTGTTTACTATTAGTCTTTTCTTAATTAACGTAGTTATAGATCATATATAAAGAAAAAAAATAAAATGATAAGGTTTAAAGAATCTAATATTATTTCAAAACTTCATATATTTTATGAACATATAATGTTTAGGTTAGTATTAAATATGAATGCGGGGAGATATATTGACTAGAAAGAGACTTGAAAAGAGATTGTTGAAGTGTGTGAAATATGACATGGATATAAAAGGAGTAGCGCCAGAATTGACTAATGATAGAATAGAATGGAAGAGAATAACATGTTGTACCGACCCCACTTTGTTATAATTTTTGAATGATTTTCCTACATTATATTAAGTGAACTGAATATGATTTTTTCTACTTTAAATAATAAGGATGTGTTATAGATCAAAACGAATTGTGTTTAAAAAAGATATATCTAATGAAGAGTTTTTAAATTTAACATAATTAGCGGATGTTTTCGAATTTGTTTAACGACCTAAACTTGTGTTTAAATTCCAACCCTAAGTAAATTCTGCTAAGATTTATTTTTCTAAAATCTATAAATCGTGCGGGTAAATTCTCTGTTGAAAACAGTGGACCTTTCAAATTCGTTTGAATAGGCGTGCGTACTTACGTTTGTATTTAATGATGCGGTGCATGCTATGTTTTACGTGCAATAGGAAGGGACGCCTAATTAAATAACCTAACAATAGCTACAAATACTGTTATATACAAGACATCGCGTATAACGTATACTTAGAGTATTACATTCACAAATAAAATCTGCATGTCTGCACGTTTTATTCAATAACTTAAATATTCCCAGGTTAAAAACAGAAATTGATATATTGATTATTTTTTTTAACTGATTACTAATTAAATTTGATTTAAAAACAATTTAAAGAATTAATTTATTGCAAATGTCACTATTGGTACATTTCGTCTATAGCATTCTGTGTACTTAGTGCTATTTTTTTTTTAACCTAATCGATCGCGCTAACGTAACGCCAATTTGTATGGCGCTGGGAAAGCGGTCACTAGATGTCGCTGTTGTAGCGTCATACAAATCTCGCACTAAGCACACTGATGAGGGCTATGAAGCTAAAACTATTCTCATCATTAAAGGTTCATTCAAATAAATTCAAATCAATACTTCTCTATTTGTGAATGAATAATTGTGCACAATGCTGGACACCCGTACCCCATATTTGCTAACTTTCGTAAAGATCACTATATTTCATACAATAACTCTAAAAATATAATAACTTTAAAAATTGTAATGGACCTAATTTTTTAATATCTAGGAAATACATGTGGTTAACTTTAATATTTAAATGAGTTAACCTTGTATGTGTGTGTGTGTGTGTTTTTTCTATTTGTTTTTATACCTTTAAAAAAATTACAAGGCTCGGTCACCCAGGTACTCTTTTTAAATAAAAAAAACAGTTAAAGTGTATTATTGTATGCGTGCGATATCTATCACCAGTGTTTGAGATTATTTATATCTATCATGATATCTATGATGAAGTTTCACAAGAAAGATCATAAAACGTCGATAATGCCGAACCACAGGAAACTAGATCTCTGAATACGCTACGCTTCGTCTCTGCTCGTGTCGTATGACATATGTGATACGAGGCTATTACATATCATATGGTATATACAAGAATACATATTCTAACTGGGGCGTGGAAAAATGCTCCGTTTGATCTTCCAATACAAGTAATATCAGTTCATATTATATGGTTTTATGCATTCTTTACATACTTCTTTACATACATTCTTACATACTTTCTCCTATCCATATCCCACTCTAAGTGGGGTCGGCAAACATGTTAGAAACATGTTCTCGCATCATTTGACTAGTTATTTTACGACTGTCCGCCTGCCTGACGTCAGCTTACCTTAATTTTATTATCTTGTTTAGCGACACCTCGATAAAAAAGAGGGTGGTCTATCCTACTCAGCCGGATACCACGTGGCGAGTCAACGTACCTTAGTCGCCTTTTACGACACTTTGGTAAAAAATGAGGCTGGTCTATTCTATTTGAGCCGGATACCACATGGCTATTTATGCATTCTTTTTCATTAATTTAATAATAAATTACTATAGATTTTGATATAATCCGCGATGAATTCGCGATTCAAAATGATCGTGGGTTTTTAACAAAATAATTTTATTATTAATTTTGTAATTTTTATCAATTGAATTACACTGTCTAAAAATTTACATATGAAAGGTTATTTCTTTATATTTATATTTCTAGACATATTTTTTACTATTGCCAGCGTTTTCGTTTTTTTAATAAACGCAATAACATGTAATAAGAGCAATATTATTACCGAAATATCAACTTACAGGACGGGTTATTTATAGGGTTACCTTGTTAATGCAAAAAGTGCGTTAAATAGTTTGTAAAATTAAACTAAGCACCTATTTTTTGATAAACGTCACATATCTCTGGCCGAACTTCACAGCCGATCTTTATATAAATATTCAAGTATTAAGATGTTTACCCAATTGATAATATCTGTGTTAAACGACTGCTACAAGCTAATTGGCGACGGTATATCACGACTCGATTAGTGATTAAATTTTGCGTTCGAGATATACGAGTGAAAGTGTCCTCGAAATATATATATTTTTTGTATATTATTTTGACGTTGTTGGTGTTAAATTATTTAAATTGACTTATTTGAATAATATAAATAAACATATCGAAAATATAGAAACGTTAATTTACTCGAGTGTGCTTGATAAATTCCTAATGAGATCACATTTAAATATTTATCACTTTATGATTATATCTAAGTTTTAACGGATATCCTAAAAGTATTAACGACGTCTGTTGATTACATCTTATGATTGACCTTTACCGAATGTGCTATCGGACCATATCCCATCGTCGATTATGGTTATATGGATCATGCATATGAAACGTCACTCGTTAACTGTGGCGCAGAATAGAAAGTGTTGCTTAACAATGCGACGAAGTGTCTATAACAGTGGTTCTCAAACTTTTTTGGTGACGGAACCTTTTTGGGAAGGTAAATACTTGATGGAACCCTACAAGAAAAAAATAGTTTTTAAAAGTGTATTTATTTATTATATTATTAATAAGCATAATAAAAGTACAATGTAACAGTTACTAATTATTATTATTATTATTTTTAATATTCATTATTTAAATAAACTTGTAAACAAGTGCTTTTGAATCGTCAACTCTACTGCTGGTTCGGAAAGCTGTTCCTACCGAGAAGCGCCAGCAAGAAACTCGGCGGTTGCTCTTTTAAAAATATAACTCTTAATACTATTTACATTAAGTCGTTACTGTATCGTACAGGTTCAAAAAGAGCTATATCCACACATTCTTATCTTCTAAATAATCTTCAAGAGTATAGTAGGCTTTCTGTAGCAGTCTCTTTTTAACAGTGTTTTTAAACTGCTGTAATGGCAATAAAAATATTACTTACTTTACCACATGACAAGTACAATAATAATTATTGTATGGGTATGGGTAGTAAGTATTGAATAATAGAAGATATGAAAAAAGAAAAATCTAACTAATACGCCAGCTGTTTAACACATGTTTATAGAAATAAATAAATATACCTACGCGCGGCCGCGGAGTCAAAACGTTCGACCAGAGAGAGGTAATTTGATTTTTTTTCTAAATTCTTGTGAAACCCCTACAGAGGTATTGCGGGACCCTAGGGTTCCGCGGAACACACTTTGACTAAAGCTGGTCTATAAGATCTTTATGTGACGTGGCGTGAATGTGCATGAAAACGTTTCACAGCCCGTTTTTAATCCCCAAAGTCGATAAGGAACTGGATCAGATGGTTTTATATTAATCAGTGAAAGTGTCCCACTCGGAGAACAATCGATTGTGACTTGAATTATTATTGTGGTATATGATAAATGTTTCTGTATCAAACAATTTCGTAATCTATGCTTTCATACAAGAGTATATTAACAATTGGAAAGCAATTTATACTCTGTTTTTATTTAATTGGTATACGCTATGATTAGGGAAGTTCTCTATCGTTCTCTTGTCAAACAATTATAGTTATTTATATTCTTCTTTTGCTTTTTCTACCTTGATATGGATGTTCGTTATTATTGTAAATGTTGTAGCCATCTTTAATTAATATAGCATTTAGTTTCTATTTTTTAATGTATCATGTATCTTTTGAACACGTATTTAATGTATATATTGTTGATGACATAATAAAATAGACTGTTGAACGTAGGTCTCTTCTGAGGACTTCCACGCTACACGATGTTTGCCGTCTGAATCTAGTGGCTCCCCACGAACTTTCCATAAAAGATATGAAATCAGTAAAAAAGGGTCATTAAAACTCCAGTAAAATAAAAAAGGTTGAAGCAGAGAAGCGTTTTTCCGGAGAGATGGAGAGAGTGATACGGAACTAAGAAGTATGACTAACCAGTGTGGAGGTTACAAATACCTAATAAATTGTAAAGGTATATGCGGGTTTCCGCACAATGTTTCCTCTATAGTAACGTGATGAATTCTAAACATCAATAAAAAAATGTCTGTTTAGGGTATGAACCGGCGAATTCTTAGTAAAGATCACAATCTTTAACAGTCAGCCATCTAGGCTATAGTAAAAGAAATCTAAAGTAGTAGTCAGAATTACAATAATAAGTGTTACAGCGTCATATTAATTTCCAACCCATATAGTAGGTGTTGGGTCCTCTCTCAAGGGAAGTTGTTATTAAGCTGGGCTAATTTGGCAAACAATAAGATAATACTCGCAAAAGTTAAGCAATATTTACCACTGGCTTTCGCCAGCGGTTCCGCCACAGATTAAAACCGTAATATAGTATTTTGATAAACATAAAAATGGTCAAAGTGCGTTATCTTTAAAATCTAGACATATGCTGTCGCGGACTTTTATTTAGAACTTTTAGAGGGGAACAATTTTGTAATACATGATTTTCGAATAACTTTTACCGTTTACTTTTTTTTTTTTTTTTTTTTTTTTTTTTTTTATTGTTTAATAGGCGAGCGCTTGACCGCAATCATGCCTGATGGTAAGCAGTGACGCAGTCTAAGATGGAACGCGCATGCCTATAAGATGCCTATTCACCCTTGCTTTGAAGGTACCCATATCATAAGTATCGGGGAAGATAGATGCCGGAAGAGAATTCCAATCCCGTGCTGTGCGCATCAAAAATGACGAAGCAAATCGGTCTGTGCGCCTTCGTGGGATGTCGATAACGTAAGGGTGGAACTTCTCCCGGCGCCTAGCGGTGCGATGATAAAAAGGCGATGGTGGAATAAGTTCATGGAGTACCTGAGCACACTCTCCGAAATATATCCTGTAGAATACCGATAGACAGGCTACCCTGCGCCGATGTTGCAAGCTGTGCAATTTGGCATTAGTTAGGTTTTCATCGGCAATGAGTCTTCTGGCGCGTCGATCCACCGAGTCCAAAGCATCCAACTGATATTTGGCAGATCCGTCCCACAAATGACAGCAGTACTCCATACACGATCATACCTGAGTTTGATACAATGTAAGAAGTTGTTTCGGTGTGAAGTACCGCTTGACTTTGTTAAGGATGCCAAGTTTCTTGGCAGCCGTTTTTGCTTTGGACTCGATGCATTTACCAAAGTTAAGCTTGGAATTTATTTGAATGCCCAGAAGCTCAATACTATCGGCAATCGGTACGGATATATTTCGGAAAGTAGGAGTTAAGGTGAAGGAACTCCGTTTGGCGCTAAACAGGCACGCTTGTGTTTTGGAAGCATTAAACTTGACTAGGTTGTTCTCACCCCAGTCGGAAACCTCTTTCAGAGTCAAGTTAATGCGTTCAACCATAGCCTCTCTTTGTTGGCGAATCTCAGCACTACTAGCTCTGGAACTGGACATATATCTTTCCGTGACCGTGCTGTCATCTGCGTACCCAAAGATACCGGGACTTAGCAGATCATTGATGTGCAGCAAAAAAAGCGTCGCGGAAAGAACTGATCCCTGAGGAACACCGGCATTAGTGGCCATTAGATCAGAAGAGCAGCCATTAATGACTACTCTAAACGATCGTTCATTCAGGAAATCAGATATCCAATTACAGAGTGTAGTAGGCAGCCCATAAGCAGGAAGCTTGCTAAGAAGACCGTCGTGCCAGACACGGTCAAAAGCCTTTGAGATGTCAAGGGACACGGCAAACGCCTCACCCTGCTTCTCAATGGCTTCGCCCCAGATATGAGTGGCATACGTTAAAAGATCTCCAGTTGAGCGGTTTCGTCGAAAACCAAATTGGAGATCCGACAGAAGATCGTTATCCTCCAAGTATGCCAGGAGCTTATTGTTCAATACACGCTCCATAATTTTACATATTATGGAGGTGATTGCTATAGGTCTGTAATTGACCGGATCAGCACGACTACCTTTCTTTGGGACTGGCTGTACATTGGCAATCTTCCACGCTTTTGGGACATGAGCAGTTTCTAAAGAGAGGCGATATAAGCGAGTTAAAACAGGAGACAACTCAGGTGCGCAATTCCGCATGACGATTGCTGGTATACCATCGGGACCACTTGCCTTGTTCACATTTAAATTGCGAAGTGCTCTCAAGACCTCTTTTTGGCGAATCCGAACTTCTGCCATGACAGAATCGCAAGGTTGAATGTGAGGTAGAGAAGCACCTTCTGCATCAAGGTATGAGTTTTCCGCAAATAACTTAGCTAATAAATTGGCTTTGTCGTTCGCAGAAAAAACCAGTGTCCCATCCGGCTTAAGCAATGGCGGCAGTGTTGGACGGCAGAAGTTCGACTCAACCGACCTCGCAAGTGACCAAAAAGCTTTGCTACCCCGGGGATAGGATGCCAATTTGATCCCGATACGATTTGTACGGTTAAATCGAGCCTTCTTAAGAACCCTCTTGTAGGATTTGGCAGCAATATTATATGCTCTCTTCTTAGCTGTAATGTCCGGAGCTTTTTGAGATCGAGCTTCAACCCAGGCTACAAACGCTGAATTTTTAAAGGCCTCTGCAGCGGCGCATTCACCGTTGTACCATCCGGGAGTCTTACTATTCAGAGGTACATCCACGTAAGTTATGAAGTATTCCATAGCTTGTCGAATAACCTCTGATATAGCATTCTCACAGCTCGACGGATCATTAGAAGAGAAGCAAACACTCCGCCAAGGATACGATGCAAAAAAGTGCCGCATCTCATCCCAGTCTGCCGACTTATATCGCCATACGCGCCTGGTCCCAGTGGAACTTAGATCAGGCGGATAGTGATGCGAAACCGACTTTACCACACAGTGATCAGAAGTGCCTAAGGGGGCTGCAACTGAGACTGAGAATCGGTCTGGGTCGGTAGTCAGCAGAAGGTCCAGACAACTGGGTGTATGATCTTCAACATCCGGTATCCTTGTAGCTTCTTCGACCAGCTGGGAAAGGTTGAGAGAGAGAGCGAAATTTAGAGCTTCTCTTCCAGCGTGGTCAGTTTTTTGGTATGGGAAAAGCCAATCTTTATGGTGGGCATTAAAATCTCCCAGAAGCACCAATTGAGCTGATGGATACCGATGTTGAACGATGTCGGCCGTTTCACTGAGATGTTTAAATAATTGAGTTGTCTCCTGGTCACCGCTATGCGAACGATAAACACAAGCATAAACCGTTTGGTCCAAGCCTGTATCAATGAGACACCACAAGATGGAAAAATTGGGTACCTCCAGGTTACGGAGTCGCCGGTAACAGACGTCGTCACGAGCATACATACAAACCCCTGCGTGGGGCTTAAAGTTGTGCTCCAACGCAAAGCCCGGGTATAACAAGTATGATGCATCGACCGGTCTGTTAATCTGCGTCTCCGTAAGGAAAAGCAGGTGCGGCTTGTCAGTCTCTAGGTGGTGATGGACTGCATAGAGATTGGAGTGCAAACCACGGATGTTAGCATGGTGCACTTTGAACGAGAGGAAGTGCAGCCGCTGTATAACGTTACTTCTCCTTTTGTTTTTCATATGGAATTTTGTTGGGTGGGTGAATAGGAATGGGAAAAGGAAGTAGTAGGAGACGCTCCATTTGTAAACAACGCGACTGTTGTTGTCAAAGCGCTGTTGGTAGGCTCAATTGGAGACCGCGGGGACGCCCGAACCCCCCTGGAAATCGCCATCGGGTCCTCTCTCCGGTCACCAACCGGCACGATGGAGCAATTCCAGGATTTTTCGCAAGGCAGCGGGGCAGCCTTTCGTAAGTGGCTTTCTTACTAATTGGGCCCCCTATAACCTGCGGTCGGCCAGCGGTGCACCGTGCTTCGGATCCCGCTGCTCTCCAAATTGAGCCGCCCGGCGATTTGACAGCGTAAGTCGGAACCTGTCATCAAATGAAGCGTAACTTTACCGACCCTTTTCCCATTTATAAGCTACTACAGGCATCGTACCGGAACACGACAAGTCGCTTGGCGGTACGGCTTTGCCTGTAGGGTGGTTACACTAGCCACGGCCGAAGCCTACCACCTAGAAGGTTACTCGTTTAGCACTACCCAGGGATCACGTGTAGGGTTATGAGGTGTAATAAGAACCTAATTTTAGTTAAACCTACGGACGCGAGTAACTCCGACCCCCTTAAACCTACGGACGCGAGTAACTCCGACCCCCAATTACTTAGCGCACGCAAGGAAAGCTTTAAATGTTACTGTTTTCGTAATATTCTGTATTGCTGCTTCACTCCTTTTCTTCTTATCGTGATGTTATATAGCCTTTCTCGATAAATGGACTATCTTACATTCAAAGAATTTTCATATCGGTCCAGTAGTTTATGAGATTATTGCGTTCAAACAACCAAACAAACAAACAAACAAACTCTATAGCTTTATATATTAGTATAGATTACCGAGTGAGTTCCTGAACTTCCCTCATGTCAACTGTCGCAGCTCAACTAGCCCTCTGACTCGTCAGTCGCAATTTAAAGATCTAACAATATGGTATATGGTTACTTCCTTGAGCTATTTTAAAACTTAACGAATTTTAAATTTAGAATTCCTTAAACGCACTCAAATATGTATCTATTTATAAAAATTACTACAGTTCACATGAGGTGAAAGAATTATCTTATTATGTTAAATATCGACCCAGATTTCTGACACGCGGCGCCAGACGTTTCCTTATTTACAAGATAATTGTGAATAAAACGTGTATAAATAATGTTTCAAAAGTCACCAGAAAAAGAAAGCTGATCGTATGTGTATTTAAACTTCTTTAGCATTAATCTTTAGCATTTAGTGAAAAGAAAAAAACTGGTTAAGAATATATTACAAAATAACAAGCAAAATAACAGCAATGTCTTACACTATATAACAAAGGTGAACAGTTGCCAACTATTACAAATTGTTATGCTACAAATGTGTTAGCAATAAACTTATTTTATTACCACACAATATTAGATAAATATTACAAACATGACAGTCAATTGTTACCTGTTATGGACATTACAATTTTAAACTAACGTTAAGAGTTAAACGTTAAAATTTAAATATGACATATTAAAATTAACAACAGTTTCATTTACTTGTCTCTTAAAACTATTTTTAGCATTTGCCATCAAGCATTTTTCTTCAGAAAATTGTTGTATACTAAGTTATAAATAACTACATAGTCGTGATATAATATCCCAAAAATCTTACATATTGTTTACATATCTCTTTCGAAAATAACACTGAGTAGGTATATTAAACATATGTGACTTCCAATGAATAATTTCGTACAAATAAAAAAAACCGCTATTCGTCCCGTTATTAAAAAAAATCTAAATATTATTATGCTGAATAATACACTAACGAAACTAAACATAGGCATAATAAGGATGTCACCTTATTTAAACGCAAACAAAATTAAAATTGCAAATCTTTAATATAATCTTTTGATAACCATATAAATAGTTACGAGAGTGTAAACCTTAAAGGCTAGATATATGCTGTCGCAGACTTTTATTTAGAGCTTTTAGAGGGGAACAATTTTGTAACACAAGATACGCAAGGAAAGGTTTAAATTATGCCGTTTTCTCACTATTTTTTATTGCTGCTTCTCTTCTATTCATCTTAGCGTGGTGTTATATAGCTTGTAGCGTTCCTCGATAAATGGACTATCTTACACTTAAAGAATTTTCAAATCGGTCCAGTAGTTCCTGAGATTAGCGCGTTCAAAGAAACAAACAATCAATCAATCAAACAAACAAACTCTTCAGCTTTATATATTAGTATACATAGATATGGACAGATAAGGGTCAACCACTTACCTTTACGGGATCGGGACTCAATTCTGGACAACACTTTTTAAATAGTTTTTGGTCACAAATCACTAGTTTTGGAAATTTGCTGTTTCTGCGCGTACGTTGCGTTTCACGAGTTGCAAGCGGTGTGAGAGGGGAGGAGGGGGTAGAAGGGATAATGGCCGATGGTTGCCATTAACCAATCAAATGTGATCCTTGATACCGCAAGATCGGATACTTTGACTTAACACTATAATTGTACCAACTTTTATTAATATTGATCCAGCAGACAATTCGCCCTATCCGAAGAATAAAGTCACATGTCCCATGTATAAGCATAGGAAATGTGACTTTATTATTATAGACAGAATTTCTCATTTATTTTATTAGTATGTATTACATTGCTATAGGTACAGTGCTGACTATGATCCTCAGTAATGAAGTACCGATTGAAGGAGACATCGCTTTTTAAAATCTATCGCATCTCCCTAGTAACAGTACATAAATTACAAACAGGAAGAATAAATACCACAAATCTATGAGTCTCGAATAATTTATACTGAGAACAAACTACGATATAATTTGTGAGCGAGTCTGAGTGATGGAAAATAGATTCAGTTGTGGTTTTTTTAAAACGTTTGTTTAACCCTTGACTGAACTGAGGAATTTATGACGGCCAGAAATTTTCCAGCACCGTGCATGTCTTTGATAATAAACTAGTAAAATATTAATACATACCTACAATTGATAAAGGAAAAACGTTAAACAATATTACAAATACTTATCACATAGGCATAAAAATACGTGTATGTTTGTAGATAAAATATGTCATGCTCATTATGAATAAAGTAAAAATAAAAAATTTCCATATGACGAAATACGCCTTACCGTCACAGAAATGTGATTTAATTATCGTTTAAATGAAAGCTTAAAATAAAACCCAAAAAATATGGGTATGGGCAGAGGAAAATCGGTTCCGTCACATAAAATTATATTGTTATTAGTTATGGCTTATTTATTTTATTTACAAATTTACACACTCACTTCACGGTGCACAAAGTGTTCTTAAATTTCTTTGTTCAATACTGGACAATGCACATAAATACTGCAATTTCACTCTGACTGCGTTTGCCTATTACGCTAATGTATATTCCTTAGCTACCTATTTTTACTTGTTATGTAAACTGTGTTGACTGCAAATTTCCCTGTATTATGCAACCATGTTTTTTTCCACCTTGCAATTTGATTATAGGAATTTTCTTGAATTTTCCCAATTCCTGCTGCAATCTAGCGTTGACTAGCAAATATAATGATATCAAATGTATTCACGCTCAAAATTTATTATTTATCCTTGAGTATATTTCTGCATTCTGTTTTACCATTTTGTATTGAACCCAATAAAATTTTGTCTTTGACTTCTTATAACTAGCAATGCACTGCTATTTTTCCCGCGTAGATACCGATGTCCTGGTCGTAGAAAGTCTACTATTTCGGATAAAGATTATTTTGATTGCATAGATTTGATTTTTGTTAATAGAGTTTTAGAATGTTCTACGAACGTTTTTGTAGATATTGATACGTTCTATTAAACTGTAGATATTTTTTTGTTTTATCATCAATCGTTTCCACAGCGCACGCGATGACAGATTTGTGATGATTTTTATTTAGTGATTCCCATTTTTTTTTTAATAAACATAGCCTATGTTACTCAGTGAAGATGCGGCTTTCTAATGGAGAAATAATTTTTGCACTCGGTCCAGTAGATTTTGTGTGAAAACATTACAAACATAAATACAAATGTTTCCTCTTTAAAATATGTCCTGTGTAAAGAAGCTAACAAGCCGTTCATCAAATCACAAAACGAATGGTCGTTTGAATAACTTAAGACCTCCGGTCACAGCCAGACGCCTCTGCTATAAATGTCGCATACTTGAGTTGGTAATACGATGATTCATACGCGTCGTACGTATTGTGTACGTTTAATGACGTATTTTCATAATAATAACTTAGTAATATCTTCAAAGAAACAAATCTCTGCATTAATACTGGGTTATCGCGATTAAATCCTGTCAGTTATTAATAAATAAGTCAAAGTAGTTAGAACAAATATTTGAACATAGATTGTTGCATTTCAAAATATTTTTCCAGTAAATTAGATTATTTAAAAAAACCGCCAAGGCATTGAGAATAACTCTTCTTCCTATTTTAATGAATTTTCAAACTTTTGCGAAGACATTTTCAATCTATTCAAGTGTTAAGTATCGCGTGGCCGTATAACGTACTGAGATTACAGCAAGATTTTCGAGTAAATAATGATGAATATGTATAAATTTGTACGTTAAAACATACTTAGCTTTACTTTGCGGAGGTCCATAATACAAAAGTAATGAGAATATTATTTTGCTATAATCCGCGATAAAAGGAAATATATGTAATGCTAAATATAGAGTGCACTATTCGTTCTCATACCAGATACATGCAGAATTTGAACACATGCACTACCCGACAACGATAACACAACAATACACAAGCACTGCACACATTCACCACCACAATCTCAACAATTGTTTCGCCCCGTAACCGAAGCATCGTCAGGAGATAGACTCCACGACAAAATCGCAAAGCATCATTGCTTATTATTATTATTAAATACTATATGTATTTAAGTAAAAAATTTGTAAACGCTGTAGAATTACTGAAATATACTAAATAAAAAGAAAAGTGAGTTAAAGTTCACCTTGCGATTAAGAAAACTATTACCGCCTGAGAAGTATGAAGCCGTTACTTTGACAATAACTGAGAAATTCCTATATAGTTTCAATCACATAAATTTTATTATTAACTTTAATATGACGGTTCCGTACGATACGGAAGTATCAGACTCGAATACACAAGCGAATAATTTTTTAATGCGTTCTAAGAATTTACTTTTTACTTTCTTTTAATGTATTTTGAGAAATTTGCTTTATAAACATAACCTTAAATCTTGGACTCTAAGCGCGTGTGAATTATTTTATTATTTTGTATGCTTATCACACTAGTGTATAGTTTCTTTAATACGTACATATTAAAAGGTACTTAGAACATATGGAGGACGTTGTTCACGGTCCTTATGCGTCTTATGGTACTTGTATCATCAATTATTTCAATTGCCCTTATCTCTAGTGACTGCAGCTGTAAGCGCCTTCAATTTCATTGAAGCATTAAAGATGGTCCTAATATTAAACGAAATGATATAAATGTTTTTATTTGTTTTATCTTAGAGTCTGGGTGGATATTCTTAGAATACTCGGATAAAATACCGCAAAGTATCAGGATCGAAATGACCTTTGATTCAGTTTGAATAGTTAAATTGACTCTTTATTTACTTCCGTAATATATGACGTAAGTTAATCAAAAAAGAAAATGTGCATAAATAAATTGGTATCCTATTACTACGTAAATTATATGATATGAAGTATTAAATCATAAAGGATCAAATTTATAACTGACTTCTTTAACTTGTGTATCAGTTATAGGGTTTTGTTATATCTAATGTTTGACAAAGGGATTATACAGCGATATCGATGGAATCAATTATCAGCATATTATCAACCAATTAACGTAAAAATTAAACACTAATACCGCCCTTATCTGTATCTGTTAAAAACGCATGAAAATTTGTTCAGTCGTTTTGAGTTTATCGTGAACAGACAGACGAAGCGGTGGACTTTGTTTTCTAATATGTATATAGTCAAATCATTTTTACACGTAAATACGTAAGTTGTTCCAGTAACATCTTTAAACTTAGAGGGAATTAAAAAAAATATTTATAATTGAACTTTAACGAGTTTCAGTCTACGCTAATATCCAAATAAAACTTTACTTTTAACTTTTTTTTATTTACAACAAAAATATAAAGTTATGTCTTTCTTAAATTTCTTACATGCTAGGACTATACAAATCATGCCCACGTGGAATGGTCCCAAGAATGCTGGCAGCGGAACTTTAAATTTTAACTTGTCTTTCCTACAAGCAATTTAGTTTAACAAGGAATTTTTCCGACGTCTTAGTATATAACCATTACATCAATTTTAAAAGTAATAAATTAAATTCTTTCTCCACAAAGCACACAGAATAAGCACAGTAGAATAGACCACCCTCTTTCTTATCGAGGTGTCGTAAAATAGACTAAGATAAGTTGACGTCAGGCAGGCGGCCGGTCGTAAAATACGTAGCCAAATCATGTAACAACATGTTTGTGTTGTGTAACTATGTTTATAACATGTGCCGACCCCACTTAGAGTAGGATAAGGGCAGGAAGATGATGATGATAAGTATTTGGATTTATTTTTACATTTTGTATCAAACTTTACCTGGTTTGTACAAGCGTTAACGTTGGGTAACGCAATATTGCATCATACATATTTCCTTCTTTTATTACGTTGTGTGTAGCTACTATCTGCTATATTTCAAGATTAATCGTATTGCACGAGTTAAGATAATAGTGTGAAACTTTCTAACTTGTTTTGTCTATACGTTTGATCGTGTCGCTCTTGTTTGAACATTTTGAACTCGATTTATTTGAAAAGTAACTGTCAACCAAGTCAATACAATTAAATATCTTGTAAATTTCATTGCTGTATTGTGCAAAAGCTGTGGCAGCCCAGCGGTAACACCGTGCAACCCTTTTGAGGAGGTCACGGGTTTAAACTAGGCATGGACAGAATCACCAATCACTTAATGATTATTATATGAAAAACTTTTCATATAGCATCATCTGCTAATGAGTTTTAGAGTAACTGCTACTGCTATACAAAATTATGGATATTCTATAAAAAGTAAAATAATAAATTAATACTGAGACTAATTCACTGATATTGAGCAAAATTATAGTTAATACAAACAAATGTAATTCTTATATCTCATATAATAGGGTCGATTATTCGGGAAGATTTAAATTTATTTACGGAGAAGAAAGCACTTTTACGTTATTCCAACTGAAACTATATCCTAGAAATATCGACCGTATTAAATATGATTTAAGAATTACATTTGTTTGTAATAGCAATCGCTTTATCATGTAATAATATTATAGCGAATAGCTGAATAATATAATAGCGGATAGCGTTTTTGCTAATCAATATTACTGGGCAAAATGATTGTTATTACAAACAAATGTAATTCTTAACTCCTATATAATACGGTCAATATTTCTAGGTTATAATTTCAGTTGGAATAGTGTCTTCTTTGAAAAAACAAATGTAGTCTTTATTTTAATTAATTTTCATTTTCATTATTTCTAAAATAATACTATCAATTAAAGATTAATTTTATTTTTTCTGTCTTTTGAAAACTAAAGTTAGAATTGCTAAAATGCAATGTGTATAAGGTAAAGTAGTGTTACACTAGTAGAAGGAGATAACATATTTAAATATAGACTTACAAGAGTCATAAAGATTGGATTAAATAAATTTAAATGATGATTGAATAAAATAATATAATTAGATTTAAATAGCGACATCTGTTCCGCAAATAGCAAAATATTTGGCCACTCTAAATAGTTCAAAAAAATGTCAAAAAGTGGCGAGAGTTTGTTACAGTCGTTGGAAATAATTGTTATAAAAATAAAAATCGTTAATCGGATTGTATTTGTTAGTAATGGATATTATTATGATAGTAGAATTTCTTGCTACGTTTATCCAGTCAACAAAAAAACATTATGTAATGTTATAAAGGGTCAGGTTTGTTTGTTAGAAAGAAGACGTTATTTAAAGTAAAAGTATAACCTAGAAATAACGAGCGTATTATATTCGTCCTAAGGATTACATTTGTTTGTAATAACAATAATTTTGCCTAACAACATTTATTAGCAAAAACGCTATCCGCTATTATATTATTTACGTTAATGGACTAAATGATTGCTTATACGAACAAATATAGTCTTTATGTCCTATACACTGCATACGACATAAAGATTACATTTGTTTGTATTCCAAAAGCATTAGCAGCATTAGCATTTCTTATACAAACAAATATAGTCTTTATGTCCTATACACTGCATACGAATACTGCATAAAGAATACATTTGTTTGAATTCGAATAGCATTAGCAGTAGCAGGTATGATCACGTGATTACAATCGATCATATCGTGAAACGAATATGATTCTTATATAGCAATCATACCCAAGCCTAGTTTAAACCGGGCCAGACACCAGTGAGTTTTTCTGTTAATTGATTATTACAATTTTAAATTAAATGATAATTACAATTTATGACACGCTTTTCGGTGAAGGAAAACATCGAGAGGAACCCTGCATATCTCTAGAGAATTCTACAGATATGCGTAACCTACCAATGTGGTAGGTCTAAGCTCCAAACCTTCTCTCCAGAAACGGAGAGAAGAGGCCTTTTTTCAGCAGTGAGATAGTAACAGGCCGCTACCTACTTAGACTTTATTGTAATAATAACCTCTTAAGAGGTTCTCATACATATATCATCATTCTCCTGCCCTAATCCCACTCTAAGTGGGGTCGGCGAAACATGTTTTGTCTAGTTATTTTACGATCTGCCGCCTGCCTGACGTCACTTACCTTAGTCGCCTTTTATGTCTCCTCGGTAAAAAATGAGGGTGGTCTATTCTACTCAGCCAGATACCAAACGGCGGGTCGACTTACCTTACTCGCCATGGTAGGAAATGAGGGTATACCCTTCCTAAAATATCCCTATTCCTAGTTTTTCATACTTATGGATGTAATTTTATTGCCAAATTTTATACTAGAGTAGGGGAATCCTGTAGGTGAGAATGTCACAATAAATTATGAGAGAGAAGGTTAAACTCGTATACTTATTTTTGTCTTATCACACATAAAACAGAGATAGATACAGTCTCATTTGCTATCTCTTAATTTCTCTTTGATGAAATAGGGCATATTTAACGCTGGCTTCCGTTGTAGAATATAACTAGAAAACGCCAGCGGCTCCGCCCGCGTGGAAAAATAAAAACCGTAATATAGTATTTTGATAACCACAAAAATGGTTAAAGTGGGTTAACCTTAAAACCTAAACATCTGCTGTCGCGGACTTTTATTTAGAATTTTATAAGGGGAACAATTTTGTAATACATGATTTTTGAATAACTTTCACCGTTTACTCAGCACGCAAGAAAAGCTTTAAATTTTGCAACTTTTATAAATTTTTTTTTGCTGCAAATTGAAATTTTATATAGCCTATAACCTTCCTCGATAAATGGACTATCTTACACTGAAAGAATTTTTCAAATCGGTCCAGTAGTTCCTGAGATTAGCGTGTTCAAACAAACAAACTCTTCAGCTTTATAATATTAGTATAGATAACGCTATGGTGGAAACGCCAGCTTACATTCCTGCGCAGTACTGATAAAGGCTCAAGGGACTAAAAGTATTGTATCAGAGTGATTAATTAGTATTCAGCAAGAGTAACATCGCATCATAAATTCAAATTAATGATGCACTTTATATAAATACTTTCTCGGATTCGTTTGAACTGTCAAATGGTTGTCAATTAATAGGAAAGCATTACGCGTCTAGGCAGGACGCTTCAGGACATCGCCTTAAGTCGAGGAGTTTACAAAACTCTACTGCCTGTCGTCAATTTACCTTAGTCACCTTTTCCAACACCTCGGTAATTAATAAGAGTGGACTATTCTACTCAGCCGAATACCTCACGGCGGGTCAACTTACTTTAGTCGCCTTTAACGATACGGAAAAGTAAAAAATAATACGACAGGTGGGGCTCGATCCTAGGAATTTTCACCTCTCTAGACCGCCCGTTCCCCAATATTAAAGATATAGTGAATTGTAAATTGGAATATTAGGTTCAACTCTTGTTTAGAAGCAGTGAATAAAGAAATTGAGGTCGAGTGTAATTGTAATAATGCAACTCAATAATATATTTTTGGGGTTAAAGAGATAAAAAAAATAACGAGAAATAATAATCAGCACCCAATTTTATTAATTGAAAAATAATCATATTATCTGCAATATAAAATATAATTGGACACAGTATTATAATTACTTAACATAGTATCTCAACAATTGCAAATATATGGAGAATGTAATTGTGAAATCAATTATATACAGACTTGATAAGAATTTGTTATTACTTAATATAATATTTATATCATAAATGCGTGCGTGTGTTTTTCGATTGTTGCACACTTACCAATTAAAAATATATGTTAATATTTTTTTTATATTACTCCGGTCAGGGCTCGAAAACTTTTATTTACATGTAAATGATGTGTTATTTAATCTATTTGTCGCAACGGATTTATAAAAATATACACTACATTATTATATATACAGTCCACTTTCAATAATGATATCACCATTTAGAATTGTGTTTGAGGTCCACTTGTTCCTTATAAAAAACTTATAAAATTAATTTCTGTGTACTATTAGTTGATGAGACTAATTTATGGATGCATAGAAACATAAATTTTGTAAAATAGGCTTGATAGTTTGAAAAGTAATTTTAAAACCAACGACAACGGAAGTCCGTGAATTGAAGTCCGTGTTTTTGATTTGATTTGATAATGTTCAGTTCAGTCTCTCAATATTCTTTTTTTTTAAATGGTTATGATTAAAATAGAGAATCGTAAAAGGCGACTAAGGTAAGTTGACCTGCCGTGTGGTATCCGGCTGCGTAGAATAGACCACCCTCAATTTTTACCGAGGCGTGAAAGGCAAATAAGGTAAGTTGACGTCAAGCAGGCGGCTGGTCCCAAAATAACTAGCCAAACCATCTAACAACATGTTTAAAACATGTGCCGATTCCACTTAGAGTGGGATAACGCCAGGAGAATGCATACACGGTATATACACGTTAAAAAATTTACATAAAATTCTAACGATTTTTAGAGATATAACTCTAAAAATATTTTTCAGACTTTTTTAATTTTATTAGTCAATAGTAGTAGTGAATACATATTCAAAATATTATTGATACTAATAACATTATTTTTCCGAGTCTACTAATAGTTATCCTTTTTTTTTAATATTTATTTTTGGGGGTTTTTTCTCAAGGAAAATGCCACCCTCATAGTAGCTACAAACTAACCTTACTTTCTATGACTTATGCCTACTTTAACCACATTGTAAAGCAATTTCGCTTCTCCTGAATCTGGGGAAGCCAAAATGCTATAACAAGTGGCAAAATCAAATATTAATCCTAATTTAAATCTAAAATCACTCCTAAAGTCCTCGTTCCGCACACATTCCATCAAAATATGAAATGAATCTTCGATAAAAAATATGTTAAAAATGTTTTCTATATATAAGTTTTCAATTCTTCCGAGTAAATGTTTATCCCACATTCACTTAGCTCCTTCTAGTTTATATTAGGCTTAACACAATTAAGAGTTAAATAAACATTCCTCTTTTAGTAATCCAACACGCTTAATTTACATCAACGTTGTACGGAACGTCCAATTCCGGTAAAATTAAAACACGCATGAGAAAGAAAACCATTTGAATTCCTAGTATATAATTAGTACGGAATCAGCAGCGGTATTTACCCAACGATTGTAAACTTGAGTGTTCGTAATTAATCTATGTTCAAATATTTTTACTAACTACTTTCAATCCAGAAAACTTTATAAATGAAAACTCAAACTTATTCATTTCTGACAGGTTTTAATCGCGTTAACCCAGTAGTCATTCAGAGATTCGTTTTTTTTAAGATATTACTGAGTTATTATTACGCCGTCTGGTATGCGGCTAAATAGAATAGTACCACCCTCATTTCTTACCAAGGTGTAAAAGGCGACTAAGGTTAGTCGACCCGCCATGTGGTGTCCGGCTGAGTAGAATAGATCACCCTCATTTCTTACCGAGGTGTCGTAAAAGCGACTAATGTAAGTTGGCCCACCGTGTGTTAACCGGTTAAGTAGAATAGATCAACTCTTTCTTACCGAGGTGTCGTAAAATACGACTATGGTAAGTTGACGTCAGGCAGGCAGCCGGTCGTAAAAACGCATCCAAATCATGTGACAGCGTGTTTATAACATGTTGTACCTACCCCACTTAGAGTGGGATACGGGCAGGAAGATGATGATTAATTTCGTGAACATACTCGGATCGCCGTAAGTAGTTGTCTGTAGATATTAAGAAGGGAGTTGGCTGGTAGCTCTTGCTTGACAAACAACTTGAGGGAATTTTGAAAAATAAAATGAAAAATGCGGTAAAAATAACGGAAGATATTGAAAAAGGTATATATAAGGATAAAAATATAATATCAATAGGGATAATTGGACTTTAGAGCGAGTAAGAAATGAGATTTTTGAAGCAAGCAAGTTAGCGATTAAGAATGAGAGCATTAAGATAGATCTTACTTCCGTACTTATCCAGGTATGTATGAATAACTATCGGGTACATCGACAAATGTAACTGAATATTGAGCTATGAGCCCTGAATAAAATGAGTAATAACTATTCGTCCGAAGAATAATCAAATATTGGATTTATTGTATGATTCGTTTGCCTTACGAAACATTACGTGGTATGGTTTGCGAAACTCGTTATAATGTTTTGTCACCTTTGCTTTAGTTCGTGTTCGGTGTCAGCTTTCATGAAATCGTCTTGTCATGCCACCTTTAGCAATTCGATGTGCAAAATCCACGCTGCAAAGCAAATATCTTGTTTCTTACATGTCTTTATTAACTTCAATATTTCACATCTACTCGTACTAAAAACAAGTTCTCTTTTTAAAATGAAAATTTTCATATTCTTTTCTTAACCTCGATAAACGCCAGAATAACTCAATTTGTGGACATTGGACTTTTTCAAGGGCTTCCACGCTACACGATCTCGTGCTGCCTTGATCCAGTGGCTCCTGCGCGACCTTCTTAAGGTCATCTGTCCACCTAGAGGGCACCTTGAAACCCCAACGTCCATCGGTTCTTCGAACTATGTGCCCCGCCCATTGCTACTTCAGCTTAGTTACCTGTCGAGCTATGTCCGTCACTTAAGTCCTTCTATGGATCTGCTCATTTCTGATTGATCACGTAGAGATACTCCAAGCATAGCTATCTCCATAACCCTCTGAGCGACTCTTAGTTTTCTTATGAGGCCTACAGTTTCGATTCGGCGATTGACCTCGACCCAACATATCATTATTTTAATTCCAGTATATTGTATCTACTGAATACATCAGGTAGTACAACTCGTGTTCATTATTCTACTAATTTAAATACAGTCCACTTAAACGGTTGATTATAACAGACTTAATTTATATAAACCTATACGATCGTATCACTGTTACAAAAGTGACACACGATCATAGCTGGATATGTGACATACATTCTATTTCATAATCATTTTAGACCTCAGAGGGCACGCTAAAATGGTGGTATTGAAGATACGTCGTATTTATAATATTGGTATGGATTTGTAATAAATACAAATCCATACCAATATTATAAATACGAAAGTATGTCTAACTATTAAATTTTCACTGCTAATCCTCTCGAGCAATATTGATGAAATTTGGTGCTATCAGTGTTATCGGGGCTAACATATAGGGTAATAAATCTTTTTTCTCTTTGGAAACTGAAAAACGTTAAAATTGAGACAAAAACAATTGAGAGTATTTGAATACTTACGTGAACACAGTTGCGGGTACAGGTTGTAGTAACAAACCCAATTAAAACAAACAAACAATTTCTTATCCCACTTCACTATTCATATCGTTGTACAATTTTAGTTATCGGCTATGAACTAGGGTCATCAACAAATATGCAGACACACATTGTGTTAAATAAAATTACAGCGTAAGCAAATGTTACGTATTATGTTACAAAATAAAGAATTATGTAATAAATTAATTTGAATAAAGAACGCAATAAACGGCATATATCCTTTCATACAATAGTGGTTACAGCATAATACCCTCAAGTATTGAACACCACCTTGAAATTAGGGATGGTTGAATCCTCCGGGCGTTCCGAACGGGGTTTATCGGAATTCCGCTGGACTTAGGCGGTCCCAAAGGCGGTCGATGTGGACATGGGGCATCGTACAAAGTTATTTTGTTCCCGACAGCATTAGCGTGGTAATGCACTAATGGTTTTTAGTAGGGGAGAGTCGAACATTCCCACCGTTCATCGTCGCGCGGCAATGATCTATAAGGAGCTTTTCATGATAAAAAGGCATAATTGGATTTTTTTTAATTTGATGCGATTTATTTCGTCTCTAGTTTAAACTTCTGTATAGTCTACGTAATAGCTAGTTAGAACGAAATAAACTAATCAGTTATAGATGCGCTTAAACAATTATAACAAATAGTCATTAATTATGTAAGATTAAAATGGTATTTTAATGCTTAGTTACAAAGATGTTAATTTCAAATCAATGACGGGGTTTAACATTATTAAAATTTAGCAATAATGGTACAACAAAATTGTTTAAATTGTTAATGTTAAATCGTTTATAAATGGTGAATTCTACACTTATCCCACTCTAAGTGGCGTCGGCACATGTTTTTCTCTTACATTCTCTCATATCATTAGTCTATTCTGGGACCACTTCTATGTGCATGTCATAATCACCCAATCCAACCACTTCTTTTTCCTCCCTCTAATCACATATCAATATTAAAATTCCAAAGTGGGCTATATTTGCTTTTCTAATTCAAAAAACGAAATCTGAAATATTTCTTTACAAACTTTATAACATAAAACTTATTTAAATTCTTTAACAAATAATTAAACAACATTTCTTACATTACAATTATATATTTATTACGCATTTCAAAGGTTTTAAACATTATGTCACTTATTACTTATAACGTTAGCATTTTCTTTGGTTTCAAGATTATTATGCAATAGCAAGGCAAGTATAATCCCCACAACTACAATTAAATAAACACTCTTTGAAATGTTGATATTTTTATATAAGAAGTATTACAATTATTTTATTAAAAGCAACTTAGATGACGCAAGAATCTGGGACATAAGTAGCTCTAACAAAAATACTAAACCTTGACTTGTATTGACTTGAATTGTTTACAGTTAGTGAAACTTCTAAGAACACCTACTTATTATAAAACATAGTTCCCAAAAGCTGTCTGTCTATATGTGATCGATTTTCTCAATTTAATCTAATAATAATCAAATTTTTGTAAGGTTTTTAAACTAAAAGTTATATAGGCAAATGTAATTAATGTATGTAAAATACTCGCCGGCTGGGAGCATTATTCCCGCGCCCCGCGTAAACTAGCAGAGTTACTCTAAAGTAGTGTATTAGAGAATTGTAGATCTACAAAAATACTACAAAGAAATCCGGAACAGCATGTCTCTATCTCTTATGGTTAACTGACACTACGTCTTTTACGCCCAAAATTTTAATTAAATAAAGTGATTTCCACGCGGGCGAAGCTGCAGGCACAGCTAGCATATATAAACTGTTGGTTTTGATTAATAAGCGTCTCGATGCAATTGATCAGCAAAACTTGTGGGTGCAACAATCACTCCTATATAGCGGTTGTAACAATATCCGAGACCGGAATAAATGATATTGAAGGCCAATTTGTCGACATTATAAGCTTAGTAAGCAAAACCGTGACATGGCAATGTTGTATTGTTAAAATATTCTGCGTTTAGTGGAAATAATTTAGTAACATTGCATTACCTAATGCTGCAAAAACAGCAAATAGACTCTCTTTAAATAATGTACCACTAAAAACAGAAAATTCAACTGTATTTTTGGGAGTATCCTTGGATACAAAACTCCAATGGAGCACACACATAACAACTCTTGCAGGGAAACTGAGTTCAGCGGCCTACGCTGTTCGAAAGATAAGACAATTCACAGACGTCGAAACAGCAAAACTTGTTTATTTTGCCTACTTCCATAGCATTATGTCTTATGGAATATTGCTATGGGGTAAATGCGCGGATAGTGAAAAAATTTTTGTTTTACAAAAAAGAGCTATACGTGGCATTTATAATTTAAGACCGCGTGATTCCCTGCGAGAGAAGTTTAAGGAAACAGTTATTCTTACATTTGCTTCACAGTATATTTTAAGCAATTTAATTTATGTACATAAAAATATAAAGAATTATAAAACGATAGGTGATGTATACAATAGACAAAGCAGGAACCGACATAAGCTTGCGGTTCCTGCTTTGCGTCTTGCAAAAGTGCGTAACTCGTTTGTGGGTTTTGGTATAAGATTCTATAATAAAATTCCGCAATCAATTTCAGCACTGCCATTACAGCAGTTTAAAAACACTGTTAAAAAGAGGCTGATACAGAAGGCCTACTATACTCTTGATGATTATTTAGAAGATAAGAATGTGTGGATATAGCTCTCTTTGAACCTGTACAAGACAGTAACGACATAATGTAAATAGTATTAAGAATTATATTTTTAAAAGAGCAACCGCCGAGTTTCTTGCTGGCTCTTCTCAGTAGGAACAGCTTTCCGAACCAGCAGTAGAGTTGACGATTCAAAAGCACTTGTTTACAAGTTTATTTGAATAAAGAATATTTTGAATTTGAATTAGAATTTGAATAACCTATTTAACATAAATAGTTTCAAATTCGTTCTTTCAAGAGTAACCTCTAAAGAAAACACGGTTGTATTGTCTAATGACAAGAATGATGTGAATGTTATATATAAACACATTCTATAATTAATTGTAAAAATAAAATACAAAGGACAAAATGCAAAAAGTAAATAAGTAAATATGTAGTATATAAATTAAGATATTCCAAAGATTCATGGTATAGGGAAAGGGGAATTGTTTTACTCCAAATATAACGCGTGTGTGCCACGGGCAGTAATGAATGAATCAAAACTACTGGATCGATTTTAATCAATTTTTTCACTGAGTGACATTGGCTATAATATATTTTATACCTGTGCGAAGCCGGAGCGGGCCGCTAGTAAGTGTAGTAAGTGTAAAAAGAAATAATCGTTTCTATTAGTGTCGAAGTTAATTTATGAAATAATTTTTACATTCTTGAATTTCGGTATACAAATTTTGTTCGCTAGAAATGTAAATTGATTGAAGGAATAGCGGCCGCTTTTAGTTTTTGATTTATTGTATTGACAAATTAATTGTCAAAAACAAAATGTCAGGATCTAAATCTACATAATCTGAAACAGCTACATGTAAAGTACCCTGTATTTGTACAGATTGAAGATCCAAAATACTTTGTGCCTTCATTAAAGTCAAACTACATTTTTATGTGACTAATTCAGACCTCGTTCTTTTCATTAACGAAACATGTGGGTGCAACAATCATTACTCCTACGGCCTTATGTTCACAACAGCCAATTCAATAAGAGTGTACATTCGCTGGCTTATTCGGGGACATACATATATTTAATTCATAAAATGTATCTTCTTTTAAGCAGCATCATTCTTTGTATTCATAAAAACCTACGACTAAGAAACTCTAATGGGCCCGACTAGTCTGACAAATTCTATAGTTTCGATGTGAGCGTATTTTATTTAAAGCATATAACTGCTTAGTCTAATTTATTAGTATGTAGTTACTTAATTACTAGTTCAGTTGTGTAGAAAAGGGCCAACCACTTATTTTTACAGGATCAAGACTCGACTCTGGAGACTCGCTTTAGTTTTGGTCACAAAACACAAGTTTTTGGAAATTGCTGTTTCGGCGCGTACGTTACGTTTCGCGAGTTGGAAGCGGTGTGACGAGAAGAAGGAGGGGGTAGGGGGATCGTGGTGGATGATTCTAAGTAACCAAATGTGATCCTTGACATCCGAGATAGGATACTTTGTCTTGTCTCGGTATTAAATACTGATGATTTAATACCCAGAGAAGATAGTCTTCTAAGTGTGAGTTTTCACATCACAGGATTTTACCTAGCCTATAAGCTTATGGCTACCATGCTACAGTGACTTTTTAAGCTATACCTTAAAATCAAATTACCTAACGACTTCTCAAACAGAGTCGAAATGCAACGGCATATTTACGGCTTATATACTAATATACGTTTGGAATAGTCTTATTTTAAGAGCGTCTACACAGGAACACAACAACACATAAAATCTGATCTATATATAGAAAAATCATGTCATTGTGTCCTTATTAAGCATCGTTGTGATCAATTGGTGCAGCAATATATAACAGATCAGGAAATCAATTCTCCATTTTTTGTTGCGCTTATAATGAGGTCGATTTTATAGTTCTTAGTCATAAGTATTTTCTTGCATTAATAATGTAGTTTCATAAGGGCAATAAACTAATTGTATTATAGTAAGTTACCTAAGGGGTACTTCTTGTAGTCTCCGTTGATTGAGTGAAATTTTCTAATTCGCTGCATCGACGTTTAATAAACATGGAATCCAAGCATTACAAATTTAACTGCCAAATTATGTAATATCTAGTTACATAATACCTGGATTTAATAAATACATTTCATAATTATTGTTTATTAATACCTTTAAAAAAAAATCTATATGAAATTTTATTTAATAGTTAAAATATGAAACGAACTATCTGTCCAAATGAACGAACAGCTGCTAGGCTTATAAGGGACCGATGTAAAAACCGCCCAGCTGCATTATTTACAAAGGGACAAACAAACGTAGGCACTCGTCCATTGGTGCCGGAAGTTGTCCTCTTGCGTGACGGCTGTACGCAAGAGGCCGAGTGGTACAAAAAGTGTCTAGTAACGTAATTGTTTTTTCCAATGGTTAAGCCATACATTTTGAATATAACTTTTGACATTCTATTATACAATTGATGATTACAATAAAATTTCATACTAGATTCTGGCTGCGACTTCGTTTAGTTGGTCTTCAATACTGTCGTAAACAGTAGGATTTGTCTAAAGATTGAACTATCTCTATGCAAAATTGCCGCTGTTAGGTGTTGATTTAATATTAGGAACGTTTTCAAACAAACACACCTATAATATTGTACTGCGTAACATTATACTAGTAGAATTCAGAGAATACTAATATTCTATATTAAATAACCTCACGTAATGTTGTTAGAGTCAATTAAATACCAATAATCAATAAGTATTAAATGTAGATTTACGCTCAAACGTAATAATATTTGATGGACCTTTAAAATCTTCCGTTTATATGACCTCGTAATAATCGTAAGATAAATGATTCAAAATAAACATCTGATCGACCTTTATCGCTAATAAAGTGAAAATGGTCAATAGGATCATTTATGAATATTATAATATTACATAGAAAAAGTTGACATCATCGGAAACAGGTAAATGAACAATTAACCTTTATAAATGTCCTTAATGCAAAATACAAAATTAGCTTGTTCTTTCAGTAAATATATTTCAATCTTGTTTGGTAACCTGTATTTGTATTTGATATAATATGTTACAGCTGCATCTGAGCTCTAAGTCCCGCTACGCAGCTGTAATATCTCGGGTTCCAATAAAAAGATGTAATGTTACATTACGCAGATGGACCAACAACGAAAAAATACTCGTACTAAATAATTTAAAGGACGGTGTAGTGTAATATTTATATACGCGACGCAAACATGATACATACACGAATATAAAATACTAATTCATAGACATACCACTCTACAAAGGAAACTTTTACACTGTCTCAAGCGTATCACGTCAGTAGCACCAAAGTCGTAGACGAGAGTGTACGTGTAGTGACTTACTGTAAAGTTTGAGCCTGCGTTAAACTCATACACTACAAGTAAAGTCATGCACCACAGATGGTTACTATATTTTAGGAATCTACGGCAATGTGCAAACTGCATACATAAAACGCCACTAAAACTTGTATTATCTCGACTTACCCTTTAAAATTAGCTTTAGTACAATAAAACAGATGTAAAATAAAAGACACTTTGAGAACTTCTTAACTTTGTAATATAAGAAATACCTAATACGTGATTCGAACGCTAAATTTATTTTAAATAAATGTACATTTACAACTTTTTTTGACTCGTCAACTCTAATACTGGTTCGGAACATTTCTCATGTTAAGAACTTAGAAGGGCTTGCAAGAAACTGCGCGGTTGCTCTTTTCACATTATAATTATTTTCATAACTAGTGACGTTTGGTTTTAACTTTTTGTACAAGGTCAGAATATATTTCAATGCTCGCATTATTATTACTTATATAATCGTCAACTAGGTATACAATATTAAGTTTTATATTATTTATAGATATTGATATATTATAGATATTTGAAATTGCTTTAATGTCAAGGTTAAAATTAATTTTGAATTATGTTTTACACATGTCAGATTCGAAATATGTATAGTTTACTTTTAAACTATCAATAATGATAGAGTTATTAATAATAGAGTAGGGGAGCCATAAGCAGACCTGTAAGTTACAAATGACACAATAAATAATAAGAGGGAAAATGAAACTCGTGTTGTCAGATCACCCTTATCAGCTTCTTCTTCTTGCAATCTTCACTACATATTATAAAACAAAGTCCATATTTCCGTATGTACGCATAAAACTTTAAAACTACGCAACCAATTTTGATGCGGTTTTTTTTAATAGATAGAGTGATTCAAAAGGAAGGTTTGTACGTATAATAACATTCAATACGAAGTAGAGAAATACTGTAATTTTTGAGGTTTCTGTAAATAATTACATTTTTTTCCGCTTACATTGCAAACGCAGGCTAAACCCTACGAGATTTATCAAAATGATGTACTAAGTATTTGTACACCTTAAAAAGGTCTACAGAAAAGTCCGCGATGGTATATGTTTATCTCTTATGGATAACCCACAATAGCAGTTTTTTTCATTTACTTTTTACGAAAAATGATGTCTTATGTTCAAAGCAATTTTTATACAATACAGCATTAATCCTTATCCAATTGAGTACCTTAAATAAAATGTTGATTTAATATAGATCAATATTGCCGTTTACAGCATGTAATTTAAGTGAGCATTTTCGGAGATATTACAGATTTAAAATCCCGCGAGGAGGCCGCGCTTCGACCTATAAGCACTTCGAATTTAGCAGCGACCGGAGGCGCAACTAATGTCCTTCTTTCAAGTTTATATTGTCTAATGATAAGAAAGCTATGAATGTTGTATGTAAAGACATTGTCCAATCAATTGTAAAAATAAATAATATCACTACATAGTATAAAACAAAGTTGCATTCTCTGTCTGTCCGTATGTCCGTATATCCCTATGTATGCTTCAATCTTTAAAACTATGCAACAGATTTTGATGCGGTTTTTTTTAATAGATAGAGTGATTGTAGAGGAAGGTTTACATGTCTAATAACATTCAATATGGAGTAGAGTAATACTGTAATTTTTGAGGTTTCTGTAAATAATTACATTTTTTTCCGCTTACATTGCAAACGCAGGCTAAACCCTACGAGATTTATCAAAATGATGTACTAAGTATTTGTACACCATGAAAAGGTCTACAGAAAAGTCCGCGATGGTGTATGTCTATCTCTTATGGATAACCCACAATAGCAGTTTTTGTCATTTACTTTTTACGAAAAATGATGGCTTATGTTCAAAGCAATTTTTATACAATACAGCATTAATCCTTATTCAATTAAGAACCTTAAATATATTGTTTATTTAATATTGATCAATATGACTGGTGATGTAAATAAGATTCACTTTTTCCACTACTTAAAATGATCGACAAGGAATTTAATAACAGACGTGTTTCTATATTCAATGTTTAATTGCGACTGACTTAGTATATGAACTGACTTAACACAACATACCGCCCACCAAAGGACCATAGGGGTCCTTTAAGACAACTAAATACAGAATTTCATCTAATACATAATCACATCAAAATAAGAAAGAATATTCCAATAATTACATCATGTAAATAGTTGTGGGCTTCTACAATAACATTAACAATGCAATTTACAATAAAATTTACATTATTATCACTACATATTATAAAACAAAGTCGTATTCTTTGTTTGTCCATATATCCCTATATATGCATAAAACTTTAAAACTACGCAACAGATTTTGATGCGGTTTTTTTTAATAGATAGAGTGATTCTAGAGGAAGGTTTGTATGTATAATAACATTCAATACGGAGTAGAGAAATACTGTAATTTTTGAGGTTTCTGTAAATAATTACATTTTTTTCCGCTTACATTGCAAACGCAGGCTAAACCCTACGAGATTTAACAAAATGATGCACTAAGTATTTGTACACCTTGAAAAGGTCTACAGAAAAGTCCGCGATGGTGTTAGTCTATCTCTTATGGATAACCCACAATAGCATTTTTGTCATTTACTTTTTACGAAAAATAATGCCTTATTTTTGAAGCAATTTTTATACAATACAGCATTAATCCTTATCCAATTGAGTACCTTAAATAAATTGTTGATTTAATATAGATCGATATGGCCGTTTACAGCATGTAATTTAAGTGAACATTTACGGAGATATTACAGATTTAAAATGCCATGAGGAGGCCGCGCTTCGCCCTATAGCACTTCGCATTTAACAGCTATATGTCGTTGTTTCAAGAGTTTGTTTAATGACAAGAAAGCTGTGAATGTAGTATATAAGGACATTCTGTAATTAATTTTAAAAATAAAATACATAGGGGAAAAATGAAAATATGTAGTATATGAATTTAGATATTAGATATAGCAGGAAATCTTCTTGGTATAGGGAAAGGAAAATGTTTTTCTCCGAATTTAACGCTTGCGGGCCACGGGCTGTAATGAATAAATGAAAACTACTGGATCGATTTTAATCATTTTTTTTACACTGACTGACATGGGATATATATTTTATACCCGTGCGAAGCAGGGGCAGGCCGCTAGTAATATATATACTGAATCTCGGAAACGGCTCCAACGATTTACCTAAAATTCAGCATCTAGTTTTGGGGGAGAAAAATCGATCTTGCTAGGTTTTATTAAAAAAAAAATTTTTTTTCGTTAATATAAAATAGTTTTCATTAAAATATTTTGTCCCCTATCCCTGTTTTTGGGCATTGAAAATATGGTATAATTTAGAATTGAAAGCGAAGAATTGTCATGTCAAAAGTAAAATTACGATAGCCTATGGGTAACGGGCGGACCGAAAATGTTCAAAATCCGAGTTGGAATCCCACGTCATCGGCGCCTTCTTTCTTTTTTGATTTTTCAAAAATATATATTTTTTAATCTTTAAAAAAATTCATTAATGGTTCACCCAGGTTTACTTATTTTAGGCTAGCTTCCCCACTCTAATACTATAACTAATGTCAATAATAGAATCTAGTGGTTGACTGTAGTGAGACAACAATGTAAAAGTAACTTATATTATTGGAGCACAGTGTACTAAAATATTAATTGCCACGCTGTTCCTAATGTACGTGTTTCTGTGAACACGAACGTGATTATTCGCACGCTTGTCACGTGTTCAGATACTAAGTTCTTTAGGTACCAATTGATAGCCTTGTATATATTGATACAGTGAATTTGTTGTTATATTTACACCACTGTACTATGACCATGATTTTCGGTATAAAGCGGTTTTTTTTTAAATTTAAACCAAAGAAACACAATTATAACATCATCATGTTCCTGCCCTTATCCTAACCTAAGTGGGGTCGGCACAACATGTTATAAACATGTACTCACATGATTTGGCTGCGTTTTTACGACCGGCCGCCTGCCTGTCGTCAACTTACCTCAGTCGTATTTTACGACACCTCGGTAAGAAAAAGGGTGGTCTATTCTAGTCAACCAGATACCACACGGTGGGTCAACTTACCTTAGTCGCCTTTTACGACACCTCGGTAAGAAATGAGGTTGGTCTATTCTACTCAGCCGGATACCACACGGCGGAGAAACACACTTATAACAAAAAATACAAACCTAAAACCAAAGAGGTTTGTCTGGTATGTTGGTAACATAGTAGTTTAAAACCTTTTATTTAACTTAACTATGTACTTGAACTTATGAACTTGAAGGTATGTATGTTTGTTTGTGAAGATGGAATCCTTCAATTAAATTTGACCCACAGTTAGTTTCGATGTTCGATTAGCTTAATACTGGGCCAGTTCCGATGACAATGCATGTTTATGATAAGCATGACTTTATGCGGCTCCCAGGATTGTCTCTAGACGAGGGAACCTCCTAACTGTTAACAGTACGGACATGAAGTTATGTTAAACGCTTTTATTGTATTCCATTGTTGATTATTCTTTTTATTTATTAGATAATCCGACAGTTCTTAACATATGCATAGATCTCTTATAACTTCCTCGATGTATTCCAAGTTTGTATATAGAAATGTGACACCTAATAGTATTGTATGTGGAGTAACAGAAGACATGCAACAATTATTAATGGTGTTACTTTGGTAGTGAGAGCGGTCAGTGCAGAAATAATAAATAAATAAACTTTAAAAGTTGTATGTTTTGTACCATTTACTTAATATAGATACGAAAAGGTTCATACTCGGAATGAATTATCTAAGCTTCGATAGGCTAAATTTTATTAGTATAAAAGACCTCGTAATAAATAAAAAATTTAAAAAAAATATGAGGATGAAAGATAAAGCCGGTAAAAAATTTGTTTGTTAAGTGTTCCTTACGTAGATTTAAAAAAAATCGTACGTTTAATATTTTATTTAATTATGAAAATTGAAAATTTTGAACTATATGGTGTCAGTTCGTGTATTGAAAATAACATTCAATGCCTTTTGAGTATTTAAAATAATTTTCAACCTAAAATAACTAAGTTAGATTTCTTAGATAAATTGAAGGGACCAACTTTTTGGTCATATTTTAAGGGACTAAGGAGCATCCCCTGTTTGTTGCATAATATCATTGTTCATATAGTCATTAAATAATTTTACAGAATCACTTCCTTTTTCTGCATGTAATAAAAATACACACTGAGAGTCCAAAGGTATTGGGCCAGAGTTTCGCAAAAGTGATCCAAAATACGAGAACGCGAACAGTGAAAGCAATAAACGCTTGGTTGAACGTGGTCTTTGTCTTTTTATTAATCAACTGTTTGCCAACAACAAATTTCGCATCGTGCTTGTTAATTTTTCTCGGCCGTTACGCCTTCGAAGATCTTTTGTTTTTTTTTGTTCACCCACGCTTTTGACAACAATATCAATACGCCCAGAAACCGCCGAGTTCTTTTTAGTAAGTGACACATATTCTAGGAATATTTAAGAGACCATATCTCACGATTAGTATTAAAGTGACCTAATTAAAAAAAGTTTTGTGGCAAGAAAACAGTAGCTGTTTTATGGAATTATGATTACAATATATCTAAATTTAAGGTAACTTTAATACTAAGCGTGCCTCATGAACTTTAAATAGTATAGAGCATTATATTATATTTTATATATATATATATATATATATATATATATATATATATATATATATATATATATATATATATATATATATATATATATATATATATATATAAATATAAATATAATATAATTCGTAACATTTGCATCTATTAATCCGCCCGGCGACGATGTCAAATCTGTTAAGGACAATGACATAATCAGGTCAAAAAAAGAACATCATTTTAAAGTAATGAATTAATTTAAAAGCGAAATTACGGAAACATGACATTTATTTTAATCAATCAAATTTATCTGTGTGAGAAATCTGAGAAATTTGTTTCTTTGCTGGTGTGTTTGAAACCAGTATTACCAGGTCTGATAATCGAGTATATCTGGATCGAGGAATCGAGAGTATACTGGAAGATTAATTTCATTTAAA
This sequence comes from Morpho helenor, assembly GCA_029227775.1. NCBI lineage: Eukaryota > Metazoa > Arthropoda > Insecta > Lepidoptera > Nymphalidae > Morpho > Morpho helenor. Next base: position 12,931,355 of record JARGCU010000010.1, read on the forward strand.
GTATAGTTGCTATCAATACCAAAAGAATTCTGTTCATTTGTTTATTTATCCAAGTCCAACACACTCCTCCGCGTCGCTTCAAGCCAAGATTCTGCCTCACTGGAGGCGTCACTCACAGGATATTGCTATCCACTCCTTAACACCCTGCGATGCTTCTGCGCCCCTGCCAATGACGCTGTAAAAGCCTTTAAAGCTTAACAGTTTTAGTAAGTATTCAAAAATAAATTTACCAAGTCATGCGACTCAATTTTATATATTGTTTTATTATTTACACCGGCACATACACAAAAAACGTAGAAAGTGCATTTAACTCAATAGACGATAGGGAGGCCCTCTGTGTATATATTTCGAAATAATGAATTCAAATTCAAGTTATTAAGTTAGTTTTACTGAACACCCTCAAAATTTCGAGAAAACTTAAAAAAAACTGATAACTTTATTTATAATATATGGGACACTTCACATACGGTCATCCGCCTCTAAAGTAACTTAATACTTGTGTTATGTTTGACAGACAACTGGTAAATATATACATATATTATTTTAAATACATACTTAAATCACATATATACACCTAGAATCGAAGAAACAACAAATTGTTGTTAGAAAATGTTGGCCCTCAGAGTGAATCGACTTCGCGACCCACAGAGCTGAAGGCAGGGTAACTGCGCCAACGGCCAATCAGGGCCATATATATACCTACTTAGATACAATAATCGGAGGTTTCAGTGATTACAAAAAAATATATTGTTCGTTTAATGCCCAGGAATAGTGTAACTCCATAATCACAGAATTAATGACCAAATATCATCACTTAACACTTAAAGATAACTATTTATCACTACACGAATTTATGACGTCTACATTCTCAATCTTAATGAATAAATTAACCTCAATTTAAACATATCCATTAATATCATATTTTTGTATAACATAAGCTTGATTACGTTATTGAATCGTTAAATGCATATTAATGATTTAATAGTTGGCTTTTTGAAAACTACGGAATAGAACGACAAGCGTCAAGAGGCTTTCACTTAGGCAAACTTGTACAACAAGTTTTCTCTATTTACAATATATCTTGTATCGACAAAGATATAAAGCAAGTCGCCATTGATATTTTAGTACAATTTTACCTTGTGATACACTTTATTATGTTACATTTGGCATAAACGGAGGGTTTCTTTACTGTATCACGTACGACTATTATTTATAAAACTTTCAATTCGCGTAAAACACTTTATAAAGCTTTGTGAGTTATCTATATATTTACATTTTTATTTTAGGATTTGTTATTTTAAATAGTTAAATAGGCTTTTTAATGAGGTAATACATAAAAAGGGGACGGACTAGCATTGGTGCCGTCAGCGGGGTGCAAGGGGTTGCAATTGCACCCCCCATCATGAATTTTGTATTCTGTATACTAATTTCTTCTAAATCTATTCATATTATAAAACAAAGTCCCCAAACGCTGTCTGTATGTCATATATTTTCTCAAAATCTACTGAATGGATTTTAGTACAGTTTTTACTAAAAGATAATGCAATTCTTTAGAAAGGTTTTGGTTACTAGTACATTACGTTGGAATTCCCGCGGGAATTACTTTACACTGATTTCTACGCGGGCAGAGCCGCGGGGACAGCTAGTTATTCATATATTATAGACAGGAAGTTGTTGAGTCAAAAATATGTGTTTAGATAACATAACTAGAACGTGATATCGTTGCGTTATATAGTGTGATGCGGTAAATGTCTAATGAACAGGTATATTTATGATGTACGTTGCGTAAACATGTTGTTAACTTATATATAATCGAGTAAAAATGACCTCCGTGGCGCATTGGTCGGTGTGTCGGTCTATCTGTAGTATGTTAAAATTAGAAAAGCTGTCAATTATATATTACTAGCTTTGCTATAGTAATCGGTGTGTTTAAAAGTTTTTCCTCCGTAAATCCCGACTCCGCAGGTGTTCTTGGATAAAAAATAGCCTATATGTTGCTACACAACCTCTCTATTTTTGAGTAAAAGTACCATCTAAATCGGCTTAACCGTTCCCAAAGAATGTCCTATTAATATAAACCTTTCTCAACAATTGCACTATATTTTAGTAATAGCTGTACAAAAATCCGCTAAGCAGATTTTGAGAAAATCATACACATATAGACAGACCTTAACGCCGTGTGGTATCCCGTTTAGTAGAATAGACCACCCTCTTTCTTACCGTAAAATACGACTAAGCTAAGTTGATGTCAGACAGGCGGCCGGCCGTGAAATATGTAGCCAAATCATGTGACAACATGGTGTGCCGACCCCTTAGATTGGCTTAACAATATAAGGGCAGGAAGACGAAGATAGACAGACAGCTTTTGGGAAATTAGTTTTATAATATGTATACATATAGTCTCATGGGTTATTAAGTCAGGACCATCCATTTACTTTTGAAATTCACCAAAAGTTACATTGTTTATTTATTATACTACATTTGAATACAATACGTAACCAAGGCATTAGAGTGCCTTGATAGGTTCTTAAAATAGCATCGAACGTTTAAGTGTTTTTCTCCATATACGAAATTTGTTTTTATAATTCTTTATACGTACGGGAGTAGCCAATTTTGTATAAGATAAAACTGGACACATGTGGAGAGACGTATACATTCTATAATTATGGCCTTGTTTGTAACAACCAAATTACATAGAGCATCCATACCATTTTAGTCGATAAAACCGTGGGTTCGCATTAACATAAAGACTTGGTTTGCTTGTACTAATGTCATGGACAATCTTAATAATTGTGATGTCGATCATATTCGTTGGCAGGCCCCAAGTTAATAGACTAAATTGTACGATAAAATTATAGTCTTTTTTTGCGTATTCTTTTTCTGTGTGCATGTATACGCAGTCGAATGTAATAACCTCGATTTTTTTCTCATTATTTGATGACGACATGCCAGCATTATCTTATGAGTCATGTATTTGGTTTAATTAAGTACCCAATCGCTTTGTATGCGATATTTGAAATGATTTTTTTATCTTTACGCGTCGGCAAACAGGGGATAAGCTAAAGGTTTAGGAAGTGAGTGGGTATATACCGAGCGATAAACACGGTTTTAATGTAAATATCTGGGTAACCGAGCCTTAAAAAAAAGAAAAAATTAAAGGGTAGGTGGGGCTCGATCCTAGGTATTTTCATTTCTCGAGACCACCAGTTCCCCGAATAAGCTACGCTGACTTGACAGTTTGTGGCTACAATTCAATTCAATATGAATTTTAGTATTTTTAATGCCCAAAAAAAGGGATAAAATGTATTTTCCTTTAAATAAAACCTAGCTAGATCGATTTTTCTCCCCCAAAACCCCCAACATGTTGAATTTCAGGAAAATCGTTGGAGCCGTCCGAGATTCAGAAAATATTAAAGATACGATATTATATGATAGTTATTCTGCCTTTCGATATACGGGTGAGTAGAATAGACCACCCTCATTTCTTACCGAGGTGTCGCAAAAGGTGACTAAGGTAAGTTGACCCGCCGTATGGTATCCGGCTGAGTAAAATAGGCCACCCTCATTTCGTTGTGACGAACTTACTTAGAGTGGAATAAGGCAGGAAAATCTGATCTGAGTTAGTTTTCTTGCCGGTTAAACTTTTACTTTACTATACACTATTGTTTACTCATCATTGAACGCTAATAATAAACTTATTGAATTTCTTCCACGTGATATCTAACTCATTGCTGTTATCTTATTTGGTTGAACTGCGAACAAATGGGGCCATTAATGTTGTATTTGACAGGCCGCCGCCCTTTGAACTATTAAGAAGGATTATTTATTCCAAAGTGGATGCCGTCTTTGTATGCCGTTAAAAGGAAGTCTAATGGATGGTCGGAAGTCGTACTAAAAGCCAATCTACACTAATATATAAAGCAGAAGAGTTTGCTTGTTTGTCTGTTTGTTTCATTGTTTGAACGCGCTAATCTCAGGAACTGCTGGATCGATTTCAAAAATTATTTGAGTGTGAGATAGTCCACATCGAGGAAGACTATAGACTATATAACATCGCGCTAAAATGGATAAAGGAGCAGAAATGAAAAATATTGCGAAAACGGAAAAATTAAAAACTAATTAACAAGTAGTGACGCTTACAAAACAACTTTATTGAATTAGGTCACTTTAAAACTCAGCATGCAATATAAGAATAATAATAATAAATATATGGGACATTTACACACACGGTCGTCCGTCCGAAAAGTAAGTAACTTAATACTTGTGTTATGGGTGAAATATATACACATATAATTTGAAATACATCCTATATACAAATATACACTTACAGCCTTACTTATAAACGTTAATTAAATTTAAGCAATGAGTAACTGGTTAGTTAAGAAACTTTTTTACTTATAAACGATACTTAACTTTAAACACTGTTTAAATCGCTGTTTAAATAGTTGTCAAAATAAACACCACTAGGACGTTGTTTAACCCTTGTTTAAGCAATGGCGTCGGCGTAACAGCTGATTTTAGTATCGCTCTGCCCGTTACACGAATCTCGATATATCCTATTAATATTATAAATGCGAATGTTTGTGAGTATGGTATGTACGTATATTTGTTATACGATGAAATTTGGCATAATTATTCCTTTCCACCGGAATAACATACAGGCCACGGAAATAAAGCGCCATCTATTATCGACCTATTACACTACAACAGTCCACGCGAACGAAGTCGCGGGTAAAACCATTTTTATAAGTTACAAAAAAAGCTTTATAAATTAAAGGTAACTTTAAAAACTTGGAACTTGGTTTTGGGCATCGACATAAACCAATAACAAAATTAATCGATTATGAATTCGCAACAATCTGTGCCGCTACAGACTAAAAATAAATAATATCACAATTTCATTCGGTCTTTTGTTCAGTGTTGCAGTTCTTAAATATTTTGAACGTTGATTAACTAATTGAATCCTAAGTAACGTTTATAAGTAAAGAAAGTTAAACAAATGTTTAACCACTTAAGCATTTGTTAGTTAAGTAATTGTTTAGTCAGTGATTAAAGGATTTTTATAAGTAAGGCTGCTAGTCTCGAAGAACCAACAAACAAACCCGCGGAGCTGAAGGCAGAATCACTACCCACTGTGCCAACGGGCCAGTCAACAGGATACAACAAGATTATCAAATAAATGTACTTGCCATGGCGCAAATGTTAATAATAATACCTTTTAAAAGATTTTCACCAAAACACTTCAAAACAAATGTTGACGGTTACACTAATATTATATTTCTCAGATAATTATAACCTCAGTGAAAATATAACTGTTCCCTATCATTTCGTATTAATTACGGCGGCAAACTTTGTACGTTATTTGTGGTTAAATAACAAAGAAAATAATTACTCAGAAGATTTAGTTTCAGGAAAGTAAAGTTAGCGAGATCATTATCAAAGTCTTTTGTTTTAACAAACGGTTCCACACAATTGTTCCGCCGGCAAAGCAGGTTTCTGTTGACACTGTGAGAGTGAAAAGGATGGAGTTTTCGCTTTTCATGAGATAAGGAAAAATAGGTCACTGTAATGCACTGTTTCCCGACATTTTTTGGTCCATGCCCCACGTTAAAAATTATTTTACCACTAAGTAACATAGATAAATTTTAATATTATTAAAATTGAATTGTCCAATTAAAGAACATAAATAATGGGTTTTAGGAAGAGCCCGACTAATTTCAATTTCATTGCTCTTATTCATGAGCGAATGACTTGAGAATGGTGGGGGGAAGGAACAGCCTTCATCCCAGGACGAAGACTAGAGCAGCGACTGGGAGTGTATAGAAGCCGCGCGACATCATTCCGAGTGTGAGCTTGGAAGGCACAACCGATTGACATAAGAAACTTGGAACTCATCTTAATCGCCGAAGTTACCGGCGTACTTGTGTTTTTGCAGACGATCGTGACTTTTTGCAGATGATCGTCAGGTTCGCTTTTTGGGCACTTACATTTGCGATGTGTTGAATCCAAGATAAAGCCATGCAACAGCGTCTTTAACGCATATGTGTAGGCGGATTGATATAACGAAAGCGAAAGTGACAGATTTAAAAAAAGTAAATTCAAAACACTTTACACAGCTTTCATCGAGTTTCTTGACGCTTTTACTCGCTTTAGGTTGTGATAATTGTTACACAGTTTTTTTTAATTAACATTAACATGAAACATTTTTGTATATCTTATTACGTTCTCGTTCTTAGTGAAGTAACTTCTGTTCCCTCTACCGTTAAGCAAACGAGGCTAAATTAAATTAAGAATTCTAAACTTGTACCTACAATTCCCTACATTGGGTCAATTTCAGAACTAATAATAGTTTTGAATTATATAAATTAGAAATCTGTATAATCAAGTATTTTATTGTATATCTAGGAAGTCTGTAGACCTAACCAAAACAGTTATATATGCGCCCATTAAAGAAAAGACGAGAAGAGAAAAGAGAGATATGGAATGGATATGTAATGAAAAGGCAATAATAGGAAATAACAAGTGTTAAATATGAATGTGGATGGATTTGTAACCCCAACAACAGATGGTTGGATTGTGATTGTGAAGTGTGACATCCATATGAAAAGAATAGCATCAGAGTTGACGAATGACAAGAGAGAATGGAAGCGAAAAAAATGTTATGCCGACCCCACTTAGACCCCCCTTATCCCACATAAGGGCATGGGAATGATGATGACGTTTTTTAATTTAAAACATTTACAAATAATTTCTTTGCCTTCATTTTCTAATTATATTTTACCTGATTTTGTAGCGTTCTATCTACACGTACTTATAACCTTGTTATTGCATTCATCGATTGAGCAGGTAGGAATAATAGAACTACATACATATATGTACATTTTATATCATATCAGAGCGAGTTTGATATTATTGAGAACCTCTATTTTTTTCTTTTACATGATGAATGCTATATAGTTATATATATTATTTATGTTTATTGAAATGACTTAATCTTGTATGTATATATTTAAATATATTTTCTGAATCTCGGAAACGACTCCAACGATTTTCTTGAAATTCGGCATGTTTTGAGGGAGAAAAATCGATCTATCTAGGTTTAATTGAAAAAAGCTCACTTTATCCCTGTTTTTGGGCAGTAAAAAAACTACGAAATATGAATAGATAGCTACTCATAATTTGAACTGTCAAATGCAAAGCTGCGACAGCCTTAGTGGTAACGCACGGACCAAAAAAGGTTCGAAACCTAAGTTCGACTTTAATTTTTTTTAACTTTAAAAAAATTACGGAGCAAGACTCGGTCACCCAGGTACTATATGTTTATAACTAAAAATGATAAAGCTTCAAACTAACTTATTAACACACATATTCACATTTCACATACAGAACAATATTATCTGCCAGAGTTTGCTTTAATATATTTAATACTAAGCATGCGATATATACTATGGTGTTAAAGATCAGTTTTTACGTCGAACGGAAACGGTAATACCGGAGACATATGATAAGGTGTACAGTTTAACTTTTCTTATCAAATGTTCGTGATGATAACCGGGTCGGATACCTTACGGTGTTCTTATTATTAGATAGATAGATAGAACACTCTTCATTCACCACGGAATTGACAATGGTAAACTGTAAAATAATATGTAATAACTAAACAATGTAATAACTGTGTTATCATTTAGTGACCGTACCGATTGTTGGGTATCTGTCAAAACCTATGCAGTCACTTATATTTATACGGTGTACGTTATATATGTTATATGTATAACGTTATATATACGTTATTTGTATAACACCGTTATAACATATTTTTTTATTTTCTACATTTTCAAATTTTTAAGAAATCTGAGTTTACCCCCACTGAAACGGTTCAGTGAATCTGAAATCCATATCCATATTTCCAATGGCAGTGCAAAACTTTGAAGGAATATTCAATGATATTGGTTTAAAGGAGGTTTAATATGAAATAGGTAAATGATTAAAATTTTAAACGTACCGTAAAACACTACAACTTTGCCCGATTTTTTGGTAAAATGTAATGAATTTAAATTTTTTCCTATAAGTACTTATGTATATTAGTTATTTTCATACAACTATATGAACATGTGCATACAGTAGCTGTAGAAATTGTTTAAAAAAATTATACTCAATCTATAATATTTTTGATTTCGATAGCGGGCAAAATAATCAGGAGTTTTGGCCAACATTGCTCATGTCGTTTTTTTGAGAACGACAGTTCTTTTAGAGGGGAACAATTTTGTAATACATGATTTTTAATAACTATCACCGTTTACTCAGCGTACGCAAGGGAAGTTTGCCGTTTTCGGAATATTTTTTATTGCTGCTCTTCTCCTATTCATTTTAGCGTGATGTTATATAGCCTATAGCCTTCCTCGATAAATGGACTATTTTATACTGAATGTTTCAAATCGGTCCAGTAGTCCCCGAGAATAACGCGTTCAAACAAACAAACTCTTCAGCTTTATATATTAGTATAGATATCACTATCGAAAAGTTCAGGCTGTGTAAGTAATTGGATAAAGCACGTTTTTCGAAAAACACAGGAACAGCGCCTTAACAGTAAACAACTAATTGCAGCTTCCAACAGCGAAACTAACGCTGAGAACAGTAATCCCAATGATGTCTCTTTCACAGCAATTAACGTTTCAATCAAACTTTCGGAACGAATTAATATCGTTTTTATTGTACTTTCTTTAATACGTTTAGCGAGTCTAAGAGCAATGAATGTGAGAACATATTTTACTAACCGTAATCAACATAAAGCCATGGAAACCAAACTATTAGAGTACCTTGCTTTACCAACTGTTCACGGGTTCATAACCCGAGCACTTACAATATACTTATAATGTATAATATCTAATATATTATAAGTATATATATAGTGACCAGCTCCCCGGCTTCGCACGGGGATAAAATATATAGCCCATGCCACTCAGTAAAAAAAAAATGTTTAAAATATATCCAGTAGTTTTGATTCATTCATTATTACCCTTGGCCCGCACGAGTTAAATTTGGAGTAAAACAATTCCCCTTTCCCCATACCGTAAACATTTCCTATTTTTGGAATATCAAAATTCATATACTACATTTTTACTTATTCACTTTTTACATTTTTCCCTATGTATTTTATTTTTACGATTAATTACAGAATATCTATATATATAACATTCACATCTTTCTTGTCGTTAGACAATACAAACATGTTTCTTTTAGAGGTTACTCTTGAAAGAGCGACATATAGCTTACTTATTATATTTTAACCCGTGTGGTATCTGGCTTAGAACAATAGATTACCCTCATTTCTTACCGATGTGTCGTAAAAGGCGACTAAGGATAACTTGACGTCAGGCAGGCGGCCTATGGTAAAATAACTAAGCAAAACATGCAACAACACGTTTTAAACATGTTGCGCGGATCCCATTTAGAGTGGGATAAAGGCAGGAGAATGATGATGATTTATTTCATTTTAGCGTGGGTCACAGTAAAATGTTTTTCAAAATCCATTTATTAAATAATTCCAAATTATAATGGAGATAATGGAGACTCGTGCGATCAATTATAGCTTAACACGTAAGTTTTTATATTTTAACATTATTAGGTTATAATTATATTATACGAAAAATAATTAAAATTTGTATATTTCAAATTGGGTTGGTGATTCTAAATTGTATGTTGACCGCGGACATTTTATACAATTGTAATTTTTTTATATACAGTATTTTGATTTCAGTGAAGTATGAATAAATTACTACTCACAAAACAGTTTTTCTGTTTACTGTTAGTGATATCGCGTGAATAATGTAACCACAAAAGCGTTGACGTTTGAATGTAACCACAGACTTCAATGACATCTTAAAATAATATCTATTTAATTATTATATTAATGTCGTTTATTATTCTATTTTTATATTATTGCAGTTATATTAATACATACAATTGAAGATTATTTGAGTGATAGTAGCATATCTTAACTGCAGTCAGCTACGCATCTAGCTGCAACGATTGTCTTGTAACCTTCAATCAAATTGTAATTATTTATTTAAAAGATTAGCGGCTGAGTTTCTTGCTGCTTCTTGCTGCTCTTCTCGGTAGGAGCAAACTTCCGAATTAGTGGTGGCGTCTTTAAAACATTTTACGATTCAAAAGTACTGTAAACAGTCCACTTGAATACAGAATATTTTGAATTTGAATTGATATTATGAAAAACGAATTGTAAACATTTTTCCAATAGTGAATTTACATTTATTTGGAATTGGAATGGAATTAAGCTGTGTTAGCCCAGCGGTGAGACTCCGACTCTCTAAAGACGATCATGGGTTCAAACCCCGGGCAGGTACCAATGATTTTTTTTGTATTAAAACTTATGTGTCTAATTAATAAATGCAATTTATCACACGCTTTTCGGTGAAGTAAAACATCATCAGGAAACCTGCATATCTCTAGAGAATTCTAAGTATATATGTAACCTACCAATCCGCATTGGAGCAGAAGGTAGGTCTTAACTACAATCCTTCTCTCCAAAAATGGATAGAGAAGGTCTATGCCCAGCAATGGGAATGAAATTTAATAAATTATCAGTAAATCATCCGATTATTGTGCGTTGTCATTGTAATCTAAACACGGAGTCTCAATAATAAATCTCATATAAATCTCATACTTAATAATTTACCGTTAAGTAGGACCTCGTCAAGCGTAATTTAGTTGCTAACGTATTGATAAAAATGGAGCGGTAGATTAAATTATTATTTTGAAAATGTTATGAAATCCGTTAGAAAGGCGAGTTCACGGACAGTTGTGTAAACTTGGTTATATATTTAGTACAGTTAAAATATTTCTACTTCTAAAAGTCTGTAGACTTATTAATTTTAATTTTAATCTATAAAATCATTCTTAAGGGTCGCATTTAATGCGGTCTTGAAGACCCGTTGAAGGTTTTTCTCAGATTTTTTCCTTTGACACAGAATAAACCTTGAATTTCAAAGGAAAATAATCGAATATCCTTATTGAGAAACTGACGATGAATCGACAATCTTTTAACAATATAAACCAAATACAATGTATACCTAATAGGTTTTAACTTACTTATATACCTATATTACTAATTCATGGCCTAGCCCACTTCGCTAAGCATACTTTAAAGATATCAGTAGTAAAAAAAATCTGTCATTGATAGTTAAAAAAATGCTCCAATCGCCACCAAACTTTACAGGATCATCCGATGGATCATTCTAAAGATTTTTTAATTTTTTTATTAAAATCGGTGAAGCCGTTTCGGTGTCTATAAATGACATACAGACATTCTTTTTTATATAACACTAGCAATCGCCAGCGGCTCCGCCTGCGTGGACAGATTAAAACTTACCTTAATACCTTTTGATAACCATAAAAATTGTTGTACTGGGTTAACCTTATAAGCTAGACAGATACTGTCACAGACTTTTATTTAGAACTTTTAGAGGGGAACAATTTTATAATACATGATTTTTAATAACTATTACCTTTTAATAGCTTTAGATTTTGTCGTTTTCGTACTATTTTTATTGGTGCTCCTCTCCTATTTATCTTAGCGTGATGTTTGGCACGTTCAAACAATCAATCAAACGAACAAACTCTTCAGCTTTATATCTTAGTATAGATACATTGCATTAATATGTTATATACCTAATAGTTGTTATTATTACTAAATATATTGTGATCTTGTATATCGCAACTACATTCTTCATTCTCCTGTCCTTGTCCTACTCTAAGTGGAGTCGGCACAACATGTTAGAAACATGTTGTTACATGGTCTGGGTGGGACACCTCGGTAAGAAATGAGGGTAGTCTATTCTACTCAGTCGGATAACACATGGCAGTATGCCACAACTACATTATTTTATTATTTAGAAATGTATGTGTAAAAAAAACAAAATGTATGTGTATTTCTAACTAAATATTCGAATAGATAAACAAATATAATAGCAGATAATTCAATCATGTCTAATTATAAATTAATATGGCAATGGACCGTAAGATACTCGTAGTATGATTGTTTCGTTAACTACATGTGACTATGCAAATGACGGATTGTCGTGGTGAAGTTACACTCACTGATTTCCAGTACTACGAGTATATTATTAACTTCAGCGTTAATTTTTCTAAACATAGACTGCGCTCTCTGGTGTTTTTTTTTTAGCTTCTGTAATGAGCGTAACAAACAATTTTGATTATGGAATCTTCATGTAATATTTTCTGAGCTTGTTATTATATCGCACCCTTAGTATTAAGGTGACCTGATTCAAAATTAGGTTTGATTAAGTTATATACATTTTAATGCCATTTATAAAATCGCGCTATAAAATTTTAATAAACTAGTGTTTTCTTGCTCTTCTAAATTTTGCGTCTCTTTTACACTCACGAGTTTTTTAGGTGCTACGCTTTATTTCAATTTGCCACAAACTTTTTGTATTAGGCCACTTAATACTAAGTGTGCGATATGTGCTTTATATGTACCTACTACTGTAAAAAATCAGTACTTGATTTTGTTGTTATAATAATAATAAAGCAGCCGTCATAATGTAGCAGTTAAAACTTCCGATCGTTACAATAAATACACATAGTGGAATCCAATAAATTTCTATAAAATAAATATTTTGTGAGATATTATTTTTTGAGGTAATCTTCTAAAACGGATTGAGATAGGTCCGGACGTTCTCCTCCTGTACTTCACGATACGGCCGCTGAACGTTTGCACTACCTCTGTTCTGTCTCCGCGCCCCTTAACCCCACAGACGAAGTCTGAGTTTAACGGTTAGGCTATAGTTAGTTCTTCTTGGTGATTCCGCCATTCCAAACCAGTAGTAGCTTCAATAATAATATTGATCTGTGACAATTCAATAGCGCTTGAGAAAGTTTATGTGAAAAAAGATTATTTTCATTTGATTCATGTGATTTAACAGTGGTGAGTGAGTTATGGGGACTCATTAAATGACGAATTTCAGTTAGGAATTTTAACGTAAAATTATGTTCCTAAGACAGTTATTAAGCGTCTGTAATAACAGGAACATACAACTTAACGTGTTTCCGATGTACAATAAGTGGACATTATTTACGGTTATAATACTTATCCGGTGTCCGATTCGAATCTACATACCTAAACTATCCCAAGTATAGTATCAACGAATCTTAAGAGGTTCTAATTAAGCCGAGGTCCGTTTTTATACATAGTTTTATACAAAGTTTAATAAAAAACTTTACTCCATATTATGGTCTCAAATCTCCGACGATAATTCTGCGCTCTTCCGTCGCTGCTTGTGACTTTTTTAAAAGCAGTTACGGTTAACAGTATATTGATAACTCTATATGTTTAACATAATAATTCTATCTATAATACTAATCTACGGATTCTATAACTTGTAAAGTATATTGCGTACATTAGGCACGACGACCTCGACGATCCTTCTGAACGCGGCCATCTCGCTAGGTTATTCAAAAAATTATTTTTTTTGCGTAAATTCTCATTGCAAATTTCCACGAAGTTAAGTTTTACAAAACATTTACCTCAAGTTTTCATACAAGGATAAAGCAAGTCCGTTTGAAAATTAAAGTTTAGGTTTTATGACAAAGAGAAATTTATCAACATGTTACACTATTTAAGCTAATCTCAAAACACCTTTTCGATAGAGCGAACGGAAAACCAGCATCCATCGACTGTAATCAGATTACTCATCTCATAAATATTTTTATAGATAATACGTGATAAGTCGATCATGTGTTTCGACATAACAAAAAAAGTGATGTATCAGCTAAGTCAGACACAAGAGCGTTTATCGTAAAACTGACAGCGCAAATGTTATCAGTAAGTACTTCGACATTTGTGAGCCGCGTTATCAAAGATATCGACTTGAATTTTATTTATAGAAGAATTTTATTTGATTATACATATCGCTACTGCATCAATGGTACTTTTGAATGTTTTTCAATCTGTTATTCCTGTTTGCATTTGGTCAAATCCTAATCCATAGTAACTTGAACTATAAATTTGTTCCTTACTTCTTGAATCTTAGACGCGAGTGAAGGGATGAAAATCTCACGAATTTTAAAGTGGGAGTAGTGAGTAGGGAGTGGGAGAGTAAAAATTTCTTAGTGATCTTTATCTATACATAGTTTGAAACTAACTCTCCAAAAGCTGCCTCAAAATCTACCCAACGGATTTGTGTTATGTTTATCCTAAAGATAATACAATTCGAAGGTTTGGGTTAATATAGTACATTCTCCAGAATGGCTAAACCGATTTTGATGGCAGTTTCACTAAATGAAGAGGCTGTGAAACAACATATAGACACCATTCTATCCTAGAATCTTTGCGGGGTCGGGATTTACGAAAAATTAAATAATAAACTTAGTGACAGAAATTAGCACGTGGGCCATTCCGCTGGCACAGCTAATAATAATATGTGAAATAAATTAAATTTCTATGAAATTTAAAACTTCCACTTGTTCGTAAAATCTATACAATATTAACTGAATCAAAGTAATATAACTAAATTACTAGAACCATAATTATCGGAAGGAAAAAATGGTAGCGAATATTAGTATATTGTGCCAACTCCACTTAGGTTGGAATAAAGGCAGGTTAATGAAAATTATATTATATTGGAAAGAATAACTCATGCTTTTGTGGTAGCTCTTCCCGGTAGAAGGAATTCTCCGAACCAGCAATAAAGTTGGTAATTCAAATGCAAAACTCATAAAAGTATTTGCATAAAGTAAACTGTGGAATGTAAATTTAAACATTGTAAGTGCATTTTACACAGAATCGCTTTTTCTGCGCAATAACATGTTTTACTATTGTTATCTAAGAAATTCGAGAATCTCTGATAAAAAACAGTCTTAGTTTACAACCACAGCATCAAGTGACGCGTAAACATGAAGAATATCAATAACGAAGGCAGTTCAATCATAACACGAAATATTTTTCTGACTTTTTGTTTTGCTGCATTTAGCCGTGTGGTTTCCGGCTAAGTAGAATAGACCACCCTCATTTCTTACCGAGGTGTCGTAAAAGACGACTAAGGTAAGTCGACCCGTCGTGCGGTATCCGGCTGAGTAGAATAGACCAACCTCATTTCTTACCGAGGTGTCGTAAAAGCGACTAAGGTAAGTTGACTCACCGTGTGTTATCCGGTTTAGTAGAATAGACCACCCTCTTTTTTACCGAGGTGTCACAATATACGACTAAGGTAAGTTGACGTCAGGCAGGCGGCCGGTTGTAAAAACGCAGCCAAATCATGTGACGGCATGTTTATAACAGGTTGTGACATCTCACTTAGAGTAGGATAAGGGCAGGAGGAATATAATATTTGTTTTGCTGCATTGTTACGTGGTAGTTTACAATAAGAAAGACTTAATTCAAGCAATGCTTATGTTATTTTCATTAAAAGTAATGAAAACACACAATACACAAGCACTGCACACATGCACCACCACATTCTCAACAACCGTTTCCCCCGTAACTGAACCATCATCAAGAGATAGAATCCACGATTGTTGTGTTATTGGTGGCTGGTAGTGCATGAGTTATTACAATTCTGCATGAATCAGGTATGAAAACGGATAGTATACTCTACATTTGGCATTACATATATTTTCTTTTATCGCGGATTATAGCAAAATAATATTTTCATTACTTATGTATTATGAATCTGCGCAATGTAACGGCTTATTCTATAAAAGTTATTTTTATTATACTTTCGTTACGTTAACTTTTATGCTAATAGTCAATTATGAGTTTTTCTGATCGCGAAGAAAAAACGATTTTTATCTTATTTGTCAGTTATATGCTTAAAACGTAAGAAATTTCATCAACATCTCTCTAGCTTAGCCACGAAAGCGTAACAGGCAGACAGACATAATTTCGCAGTTACAATATTAGTATTGATGTCAGCTTTTTTTACACTTGGCTATAAGAATAACGTGTTTTGTAAACGAATTACTTTCACCATTATCAGCTACCAGAATCAAAACGAAACATTCACAAATAAATAAAACATTATCGCTACATATACACTTAATTTAAATTCCACCGGAGCCTCCGTATTGCCTAACGCGTTGCCTTAATTCATGGAATGCTAAAACGTGTAACAGCCCTTAATTTGTTTTAAACATGTCCAACGTATCCGCTGATTGGTAATCACGAGCCGTAACTGGATAATGGACAATCGTGTACCGCCACCTCAACAAGCCACGCGTTTCAATTATTGAAGACATTCAGAACTAATGCAGTGTGTCTTAGGACACAAGAAATATTAGTCTTTTTTGGGCCATGCCCCTTAAAACTAAACTAAAAAACACATAAAAATCCTTTTGCCCCCTATGTAATATTCATAAATTCAAAAATTGCACTGTCACTTAAGGATCTTGAATCGGTTTTAGAGTTTGCTTTTTCGTTAAATTATACACTGAAATCATGTCTATGTAGTATAAACTCATGTCTAGTCCATTTTAGAATTGACAACTCCCCCCCCCCCCCTTAAAAGATTAAATCAAAAAAGGTAAAGAAAAAGATCGAGTGACTTCATTTTACTCAGACGAAGTTAACGGAAATTCTCTTGTCTTCTGATGCATTTACTTGCATTGATCTTACACCGGAAGGTGACGTAGTTAGTTAATCCATATATCTATTAGTAGACACTGTTTATGTGTCACTATCTTTCTGAATGTAAAGATATAACTAAAAGAACAGAATAGCAGTGAAATGGGTCACTGAATCAAATCGTTGTTAAGGTAAAGTTTGTGAATTCATTAAAAAACCGGTCGGCCATTACGAATTTTTTTCACCGTATTGTTTGAATTGAATGAACTTATTACTTACGTTTTCGTAAATAACTGGAACTTGGTTGCAATTTTACTAAGTTTAATTTGTTCTTGCAGACAGGCGGTGCGGACAGTGCGAGCGGCTCTGGCGGCTCTGGGATGGAGTGCTTGCAGATGCGCTCACCACCTCCGCCGTTCGATTACCTCATCTCGGAGCAGGCTAAGTCCCTTGTTGCGTTGCAGGTATGTCTATATATTAATATTATTAATTTTCATTCTCTTCTTCTATGGATATCACAAAAATCCACTCTTCTTCCTCTTCGACGCTCCGTTTTTAATCTCTACTCATTTAACTTGTTTCTTGAGGTATGACTTCGAGAAAGCCGACATATATATTGCTGCTTTAATTCATATTTGGCAGGATATGCATGTACTAAGAATTCTCTAGGAATATACAGGATTTATTAAAAAGTTTTCACGGTAAAGTGAATTATAAATTATTGCGTCTGTGCTTACTTGTAAAATGTTATTAACATAAATTCATTTCACAGTCAAAGTTTCTTTTAGTTATGATTTATCTTTGGCAACATTCCTAGTCTTTTGTATGATTGTTTGAATAATATTTTATTATGTTAATAGATTACATGATTTGTATCAACATATTTTTACTATTTACATATATTAAATTCTATAATACACTCTTTGTCTACGGATATCTGTCGACTTATTTTAACATACCTTACATACATACCCCTATGCATAAATCATTGAATATGTTTTATTCGTCGCCCGCATTCGAACACGATACTAGTGTGATTCAGGTCAGCAATCCGATACATATCAAATGTAGTAGAAGCCCGTAATTAACATATGAGCTTTTACAAGTCAATTTACATCAAGGAATTTTAAATATTTTTATGTGGAGGCGGGTTTTCTTCAAGGTGTTAATTAATATTTTGATTTTTGTTTAGGTTTTAAATTTATCATTTTTCTATAGATTATATGTAAAATAGGTATATAATAGATATTTTTTGAAGTTAAATTTAAATTTCTGTATGTCTTATCTTCAGGAACTTCAGAATGAAGTGGGGGCGTTACTCGAATTTCGCGATCTCGTCATCGAGACATTCCCGAATCTACGCTCCAAGATGGCGCCGTCGACGCCGGCCAGCGAGACACGTCGAGACTGGGAACCCGGCGTGCGCGTACGGCGCAAGCTCGCCGGGGGCGGTGGTGACGCGGGAAGAACCAAACCCCAACCTTCCGTACAGGATTCGGGCTTCAGCACCGAAACATCATGCGGGAAGGATGCCCATTCATCTGCCTCAGCGTCTACCTCCGCTTCCCGCTCTCGTCCGCTCGAAGATGAACTGTGGGCGCTGCTCGATGTCATACAGCGTAAGGGCGTACGATTGCGCGATGAAGCAGAACTATTGCGGGGCGAGCTGGACGAGAGGCAGTCGGAGACGGCGGAGGACTCGTTCGCCCGAGCTTTGTCAGCCGGGTGCGGCGACTGCACGGATTTGGTGCGGTTGCGGAGCGAACGTGACGAGTTGCTCGCCCGCGCCGCCCAGCTGGAAGCCGCCGCTGCGGTTGCTCCAACACCCGCGCCTTCCACACCATTGGGAAGACTGGACAGTGTTTTGGACACGCCGACGCGGCTACCTCGCGTCGTCACTCCCGACTCTAAGAAGTTCGCTGCGATTCTTCTCGAGAGCAATCCCGTCGAACTTCAACGCCAGCTTCTTATTTCCACCGTTCAGAATCAGGTTAGTGTCAGCTTTCAACAGATTCTAATCTTTAGCAGTATATAAACGGAATAATGACAACAATTATGCACAGTGTAATTATACCATTATGTTGAAGAGGCACTAAGTAGTTGCATCGTGCTATAAATATTTATCATTAAGGTAATTAGTCTGTCGATTAGTGAGATGCATTCTTTATTGCAGATTAAATTTAATTTCATCACTAATATCTATTTGTCTATTTTATTGAGTAAGTTACCATTTTTCAAATTACCTAATACGGTAATTTTCCTACTTTTGCAAGTCACCGTTTATTACTGTAATGTGAAATGATTCTGGTCGTAAATGTTGTCTGTATACGGTAATGATTAGTCACCGACGATAGGTGGAAAGGAATTGCACAATTTCATCGGTTATCGACTTTCTCCGTTTTAGCCTGCGGTGGATCCGCAAACACAAATAAATTAAAAATAGCAAATCATGATAAATGTTACATTTTTTATTTGGCATTCAAATTAAGATAACTTTCATATTTAACTTCTGCCACTAGATCTGAAAACTGTGTACTGTCTATATGAACCTTTACCTTTAATATTTAAATGAGTTAATCTTATATATGTATATATATTTTTGCTGGATTTTGGAAACGACTTCAACGATTTTCATGAAATTCAGTTGTAGGAAGTTTAGGAGGGGGGGGGGATAAATCTATCTAGATAGGTTTTATTAAAAAAATGTTGTTTAGCCCTGTTTTCGGACACTGAAAAAATGCCACAATTTTATGAAAAAGCAAACGTTAATTGTGCTGTCAATTTCAAAGTCACGATAGCTCATTTGGATAGCGGGTGGTCTCGAATTCAGAATACCAGGTTCGATTGCAGATAATATTATCTTTTTTTATATTTTATTTGCATTTTTTTATATATTTAAAATACTTACCGAGCAAGGCGCGGTCACTCATGTACTATACTACCTATAATATAATGTCGATATGCTTGAATGGTATTAGATGCAGCCCTCCAAAAACGCGCCGCCTTAAGCCGATTTTCGGTCTCGCAGGAGACACCCTTAAGGCGACGCCCCCTGTAGGGCGGGTGCGAATAATGCACTCGCTTGTACCATTCATTTCTCCCCGGCGATGCTTCTGCGCTCGCCCGTCTTAACGGTGACGCTGTCAAAGCCATTAGGGCTAACAGCATTAGTCATATTCTAAAAAAATGCTTGAATGCGCATTCGCGTATTATGATACTTGATTTAGTATTGGGTGTCATTGTGTCTTTTTGTGGCCGTATAAAACATCGGTTTATAATTGTACTTGAGAAATGCTATATTTTGTAACGCCGTGTGGTATCCGGCTTAATAGAATAGTACCATCCTCATTTCTTACCGAGGTGTCGTAAAAGGCGACTAAGCTAAGTCACCCCGCCATGTGGTATCCGGCTGAGTAGAATAGACCAACCTCATTTCTTACCGAGGTGTCGTAAAAGGCGACTAAGGTAAGTTGACCCACCGTGTGGTATCCGGTTTAGTAGAATAGACCACCCTCTTTCTTACGAAGGTGGCGTAAAATATGATTGAGGTAACATCAGGCAGGCGGCCGGTCGTAAAACGCAGCCAAATCATATGACAGCATGTTTATAACATGTTGTGCCGACTTCACTTACACTGGGATAAGGGCACGAAGATGAAATGCTATATTTTGTAGTTCCCTGGACTCCTTTTTCACTTTTTTTTACCTATATGAAACATTACTCAATAGGAGGCAATGTTCTGAGGCCGGATTATAAAAATATAGCCTCCGTAGCGAATCGCCTCTCCTAGTTAGAGCATTCTAAAATATCAAAAAACTAACCTATAACCTTGTTATTTCAATCGCGGAACGAATTAAGTAACAACAGTAGGTACGTGTGTCTGTTATTGTCGCCCGACAAAGTGTTTTGTCCCGCTAACTAGGTTTCTAATGACGCAACGTTGATTTCGGCAGAATTTGCGGACGATAAAATTAATGGAGTGTAGCCGAAACGACGTCAAACCGAATTACCTACTTATACTGCGTCCATCATATTATCAGTCTTTTGACAGCTCACGCTCATTAAGTTTTGTATTGCTTACGTACAAATATCATACAAATAATATTTGTACTTTATGGATGGGTACCGCCCACTTAGTGATGTCACACATAATGGTTTCTACGATTATGCCACAGATTAAAAATAATCGGTAGAAATCGATGTTACGAGTATTAAAAGACATTTAATAACATTATATAAAGTTTTACTTTCTTCTTAGTTAATACATGAATACAAATAAAACAATCAGGATATTTTAGTTTATTTTATTAGCACGAGTCGTCGGAATGATAATCAACACTAGACTCCTCCGATGAGGAGTCTTCAGTAGCAGTTATTATTAGCTCTTGTGTAGATAATATATTATCAAACGCAATATCACGTTCCCAATCAGAGAATATTACTCTTTTAGTTCTTTCCACCACACTTGCCCAGTTCTCGGCCGTTACGTGGGTGCAAGCATTTTTTAGCAATTGCAACATTTTATTCGCTGTGAATGGGGGGCTTGTATTGCATCTCGCAGCATGCCCTTTTACTTGTGCCCATATAAGTTCTATTGCGTTGTACTGGCAGTGGTATGGAGGAATCCGAAGAACACTATGGCCATATTCTGCTGCCATTTCATTGATTACATAGCGTTTTGCTCTCTTTTTGGTTTTTAATATTTTTATTAATTCAACTTTTAACATTGAGTCGTCCACATTTTCTCCATTGTCCCGAAGCCAATTAATTATTTCATGCTTTTTATTAGCCTGTGTTGGCATTTTGTCAATTTGACGGGAGTGGTAGGGCGCATTATCAATAAAAATTATTGATGGTTCTTCCAATGAAATGAGCATTTTTTTGAACCACTCTTCATACACATTTGCATTCATCTCTTCGTGGTAGTCATTTGATTTCTTCGATTTAAATGCCAACAGTGCGTCTTGTACAAATCCTTTTGCTGTACCTGCATGGCAAATGATTAGGCGCTCACCTTTTCCCATTGGTACTGAGGAAGTGGAATCAGCAGTATCATCAGTCCAGAAACGAGATAGTGTGTGGTTAGCGTTGAGCCATGTTTCATCCGTGAAAACAATATTTGCCCAATCTTGTATTTTCTTTGCCTTTCTTAAAAAATCACAACGTGCTATAGCTATATCTGTGCGTTCCATTAATAATTTTCTTTTATTTAACTTTTTATATGAAAAGCCAATTGTGTTCAAAACTTTGACCAAAGAAGATTTTTCACCATGAAATAGACCACTTCTTTTCAAAGAAACAATAAGTTTTCTCAAAGTTGGAATTTCTTTTCTCAAGTAGTAATCTAGTTTACGTAGGTTATCATTAATCGAATTACTTAATTAATAATTAATCGAATTAATCGGAATGGTATCGCATACGAGAATCTTTAGGACATCACTATCGTCAATCTGTCAAAAGATGGTTAATATAATGGACAGTGTATAACTAAAGTGACAACAATTTGAGACGAAGCGGGGACAAATGGAATGTCATGAGAATTACAGTATAGTAATAGTACTGTAAATATTCAAGATAGATAGATAAAATCTTTATTGTACAAAACACATAAAAATACATACGGACTTAAAGTAAACTTATGTATACGTACAAAGGGCGGCCTTATCACTGAGTAGTGATCTCTTCCAGGCAACCCTTCTTACAGGATTATCAGAAAAAAAAGAAGAGCGTGACAGGTGTGCAAAATAAAAACTTGCATATTTATAATATTATAAATATACTTAGATAAAACTATGAATCATAATATACATGTATATTTAATACATATATTTATTCATACATACACTATATAATATCAATAATAATTTTACTAGATATAATATAAATACAGGAAAATAGACAAATAGTAAGCTTTAATTTTATTTTTAAAGATAGGAAGTTATTACATTTTATTATATTCAATTACTTATAAAATAAAATATATTTATTATTAATTATTAGTAACTATATAAATCATACATTCATACTCACAAACTTTCGCATTTATAATATTAGTAGAATAGGATTAGTAGCAAGTATAATATTTCATCCTCCTGCCCTTATCCCACTCTAAGTTGAGTCAGCACAACATGTTATAAACATGTTGTCAGAGGGTGGTCTATTCTACATAAGATACCACACGACGGTAAATAAAAATTTTAAAACAATAATAATAATTTGCACATTTACTCAAATCACTTTTGTATAAAAAAACTATTTTCATTCTTTTGTTTTTTATTTGAGCTGTGATAGCCCAGTACACTGTGCGACTCGAGGAGGTCACGGGTTCGAACCCGGGCAGACACCATTGAGTTTTTAGGTTAAAACTTATGTGTCTATTTGATAATTGCAATTAATTACACGCTTTTCGGTGAAGGAAAACATCGAAACCTGCATATCTTTAGAGAATTCTGTAGATATGTGTAACCTACCTATCCGCATTGGAGCAGCGTGGTAGGTCTTAGCTCCAATCCTTCTCTCCAAAAACGGGGAGAAGAGGCCTATTCTCAACAGTGGGAGAGTAATAGGCTGCTACTTTACTTTTTTATTATTTTCGTACATTTAAAATAAGATATGGATATATTTCAAAAAGCGGGACGTTTAAAAAAATCGGTGAGACGCGGGACGGCCAAAAAACGGGACTGACCCATCAAAATCGGGACGTGTGGTCACTTAATACTTAACGCCTATTTGTTGGTTGATGCGTGTTTCGAAATTAATTTTCGAAACTCAAGGTTTCCTGTCGATGCCCTTTGAATGTGAGCGTCTGCGCGTTGTGCATTATATGCACGTATCCACGGATACATTGAGAGGTCAAATGGATTATTATTTGTATTGTTAACTAACTGCTAACAGTTTAGCAGACTTCAATAAGTCCGCGTTTAAATATACATAACACTATGTAATGTTCTATCTAGATAGATAACAAGTCCACAAAAAACAAATGATAAGTAAAAAATAAATATGTTGTTTTTCAATTAAAAATCATTTTGGTGTAAAAAAATGTTGCGAGTATATACATATATCCTCCTGCCCTTATCCCACTCTAAGTGGGGTCAGCACAACATGTTATAAACGTGTTGTAACATGATTTGGCTGCGTTTTGACGACCGGCCGCCTGCCTGACGTCAACTTACCTTAGTCGTATTAAAAAATGTTGCGAGTAAAGGAGGTAATTGGATTTTTAAATCTCATTCGTAAAGACAAACCTATTTTCAAGATAGATAGTTACACAAAGAATATCTTCAATAGTTACTAAGTTAAATATTAAAAAAATAATTATAAATAAAAGCTTTAACAAACAAACCGTGGACGTTGAGTGTGTGTGGTTCGTGTTAATAATAACTAAATAATATATTCAAAAAAAATTCAAAATATTCTTTATTCAAATAAACTTGTAAACAAGTGCTTTTGAATCGTCAACTCTACTGCTGGTTCGGAAAGCTGTTCCTATAGAGAAGAGCCAGCAAGAAACTCGGCGGTTGCTCTTTTAAAAATATAATTCTTAATACTATTTACATTATGTCGTTACTGTCTTGTACAGGTTCAAAGAGAGCTATATCCACACATTTTTATCTTCTATATAATCTTCAAGAGCTAACACTATTTCATTATCACTATTCTGTATAGTAGGCTTTCTGTATCAGCCTCTTTTTAACATTGTTTTTAAACTGCTGTAATGGCAAAGCTGAAATTGATTGCGGAATTTTATTATAGAATCTTATACCAAATACTTTAATACCTGCTCGTTAATTTTACACTTTAAATACAATATTTTCCAATATCACTGTTAATAGGTTTCCTTGTATCGATTCCAGGTGTACAGCTCGCAGTTGAGACAGGCGGCGGCGCAGCGCACTATACTGCTGGAAAAGCTGGAACGTGCCCGGGACCAGAACGAGGACCTAAAGTTCAGAGTGAGCATATTGCGATATATCCATTCATAACATTATTTTGCTATAATCCGCGATAATTATGATATAATTTATTGTAAATTATATATATGCAATATAACAAAGCTGTGGTAGCCCAGCGGTAACACCGTGCTACTCTTGCGAGGAGGTCACGGGTCCAAACCCAGGCAGACGCCAATGAGTTTTTCTGTTAAAACTTATATGTCTAATTGATAGTTGCAATTTAACACACGCTTTTCGGTGAAGGAAAACATCGTGAGGAAACCTTCATATCTCTAGAGAATTATGGAGATACGTGAAACCTACCAATTTGCATTGGAGCAGCGCTACTTACTTACTATAGCAATATAATATTCGTTGCTTTTGTGTTACTATTCGTAAATTAAGTCTCCTAATCGTACAAATTAATTTTAACAAATAAATAAATATATGGGACACTTACACACACGGTCTTCCGTCCCCAAAGTAAGTAATACTTAATACTTGTGTTATGGGTGACAGACAACTGGTGAATATATACTTAAATATTTTTTAAATACATACTTAAATACAAATATACACCCAGGCTCAAAGACCAACAAATTCATTTATAGAAAATGTTGGCCCTCGGCGGGAATCGAACCCGCGACCCGCGGACCTGAAGGCATGGTCACTACCCACTGCACCAACGGGCCGGTCAAAGTCAGTATTTTAATATTTTTAAATAACTCATTCCAGCTCGAAGAGAAGAGCATAGAGGTGGAAGGCACGAAGGCGCGGCTCCGGCAGCTCGAGCGCAACCAAAAGTGCACCGACAGTCTCGAGCGCAGCCGCGACCACAGCAGCATGCGCGACATGGAGCCGCTGCACATTCCCGACGAGGCGGACGACGAGCCGCGCATCTCGGAGACGCCGCGCGTCAAGCCGAGCCGGATCCCGAGGCACACGGCGCACAAGGGCGCCGCGCCGAGGCCGCCCGCGCCCGCGCGCACGTCCACGCCGGGCGCGCCGCCGAGGCCTCCGTCCGCGCACTCGGTGAGGTCCGCGCGCTCGGCCGCCTCGGGCCGCAGCCGCACGTCGCGCGAGGCCTCGGCCGCGTCCGCGTCGGGCGCCGCCGCCGGGGCCCCCCGCAAGGACAAGTCCGCGGTCCCCGTGCGCCGCTCGCCCTCCCACGAAAAGGTGCGCCCCCGCTCCTTTTGGAACACCTGGTTCACCACGTTCAAGGACTCGTCGTAGTGTCGACTAACCGTGTTAGTGCTAATAAACCCCACCGTGTGACAGTGCACCTCAGTGACTCACCCGTTTAACTGTTCTGTGACCGTACGGTATCGAGGAGCGGCGCTGTACATGCCATTATGTCGATCGTAAGTCTTACGTTCCATTCTTTGATTTCGTTTTGTTTTTTTATTATTTTAATTTCTTTAATTTATTTTTGTTACGTTATTTTCGTATCGTACTATATTATATTGTGACAGACAGAATGGTAGTGTAGACGGCACGTCACTAAAACTCTCCCACTAACATCACTGCGGCATCCTTGTGTCATATATAATTCATTATAACAAAAGTTAACTCATTAACGGGATTTTGTCGTCTATCAAATACATAATTCATAGTTCCGAATCATACGATGATAATTTATGAACTTCCAAACAAATCAAAATAATAATTAATTGATAGTAATATACATATCTTGAGTAAAAACAATATGTTTTTTAAAGATGTAATATCACCAGTAACGTGTATTATTTACCTATTCTCAAAATATCTATAAGAACTTAGATTAGAGAAAACATACAACACAGTTTTATTTTATTTTTGGAATATTCTGACGGTTAAGTTAAATAAGGGTCATAAGATTTATTTCATCATATAATGCTATAATACTACGATTAATGAAAATATATTTGAAGTCACTTCTATATCTTCCATAACACTTCACAAAACAAAAAATTGATAAAAAACTAATCTTATCTTCAGATATCTAACTCATGTTCGAGTGGAAATGAGACTTGCTTAAATATTTATCACTGTTTTATTTATTAAAATTTATATATATTAAACATTTCACAATGTTGAAAAGCCATAGTAAACTACAGTTTACATACATATGTAAATATAAAATAATATTTGTTTTATTAAATTTAAGATATGAAATTTTACATATTCATAACAAATTATGAAATTATTTAGTTATATAAAATAACTAGTGATCAAGTCACTGGTTGTTGCTCATTTTGATGTCGACTTCTCAGAACAAAACAGTTCTTGATAGTTAAAAAAAATCTCTGATCGCTACTAAATTTTACAAGATTATACGCTGGGTTAATCTAAAGATTGTATGAAAATTTCGTTTAAATTGGATCAGCCGTTCCGAAATCTACACGGAACATACATACATACTTTCTTTTTTGTATATAGATTAGTAAAAAATAAAATCAAAAAGATTCCAATAAAAGACAAAATACACATTGCTGGTGAAATTAAAAAAAATTAGTGAATTGTTAATCTAGAAAATCTCATTTTTAATATATCAGACTTAAAACATTGTTATATTATACAGGGTGGTACCGACTATACAACATTAAATGAATCCACTGATCACTAAAACGTATAAGATACCTTTGAAATGATTCAATCTTCCTTAATAGCAATAAAAAAAATCGGATGAAATAAATATAATTTAACTGAAATCTAAGGGCCCTTACGCACTAGCGGTTGGCCGCTAGGCGGTAGACTCGAGCGGTCCAACCGCTTAACGCGGTTTCTTCGCGGTTGGCCGCCATAGCGGTCAGCCGCGATGAAACCGCGTTAAGCGGTTGGACCGCTCGAAGGCGCGTGGCCCATAAATAAAATGGACGCCGTCGAGATAGCTTGTGTTATTTATTTTTACTCCCGAAAACAACGAAAGAAATATAAAAAAAGATACTGGATTCATCCTTTACTAGAAACACGCAACGAATTCGGCCAGTTCGCAAGTTGTTTTCAAGAACTGAAGAAGCACCAAGATAAATTTTTCGGCTATGTTAGAATGAGTGTTTCGTCATTTGAAGAACTACAAACAGTTTTATATGACACCATCAAAGGACAAGATACTAAATTTCGTGATTGTATCCAACCCGAAGAGAAATTAGTAATAACATTAAGGTAAGTATGATAAAAATAAAAAAAGTTTTAGTAGTTATTATGTTTTAATTTTAATCGCAATGTGGGTTTATAATTGAATAAAAAAAGTAGTAAACTATAACTATTACTGAGAATTATTATCATTAAAAAGATCTAGATAATCAGATTCTTGAGATATCTGTGAATATGTTGATTCAGGAGACATTACAGATTGTTCTTGATTACATGTTCCACGGTGTGTAGGTGGAACTGAGGGCGGTGGTGGTGGGTTATTATTTCTAGCAAATGATGGTGTCTGATATCCTTGGGATGGCCCTTGGTTGTAGTTAAATGGTCGTACGTAATCCCAAGTAGAGTTACAGTAGTTGTATCCAGACGTTTGGGCTTCAGTAATGACTTGCATTATTTGAGATTTTGTACGTAGGCGTATATGTTCAGGCACTTTTTTTATTTCACTAACCAACGACAAAAAGAAAAGTCTATCTTCATCTTCTTCCGCCTTTTTCAACTCTACATTCTTATTTAAGACGTTAATCAATTCAACTCCTATATCATCTTCTTTATTTTTCTTTTTTTTTCGTTTTGGCGGTGGTACTACGACTGGGTCAGCTACGTTTTCTGTTTCATTTCTTTCATTTTCTTGCCTTTGCATGCTTGAATCAGTTTCATTGATAGATACTGTGTCCTTCAAAAACATTAAATTATTGTAAAATATGTATTGAGTCTTTTTCTTAGCCGCTGACCCACTCCTGGTAACATTGTCCTTTAGAGCTTTCACGAAATTATCCCTAATGTTCTTCCATTTCTTTTGTAATTCTTTTCCTAGAACAATACAACAAACAAGTTAATGATTTAGTCATAAAGTAATAGATTTGTTGTAATTCGTGTGACATGTGCAATAAAGAATATACATAGGTCATTGAATTCAATAAAACATGTAATAATAATAAAATGTTTGTTTCAGATATTTTGCAACAGGTTGTACATTCACGGAACTACATTATACATTCAAAATTGGAGTAAGCACTGTAGCAGAAATCGTACGAGAAGTTTGTTTTGCAATTTGGTTTTGTCTGAAAGATATTTGTTTGCCTGAACCAAACAAAGACGCTTGGAAAAAAATTGCCAATGATTTTTTTCAAAGAGCAAATTTTCCTAACTGCTTAGGTGCTGTTGACGGCAAGCACATACGATGCATTGCACCTAATAACAGTGGCTCGATGTGTTTTAATTATAAAAGTTTTTTCTCTTTGGTTTTATTAGCAATATGCGACAGTAATTATAAATTTGTTATGGTTGATATTGGAGCTTTTGGTAAATTCAGTGACTCGTCAATATTTCAAAATTCGGTTTTCTATGAAAAAATGCAAAAAAACCAATTGGATATTCCAGAGCCACAACCGATTTCACAAAGCAGCGAGACATGTATCCCATACGTATTTGTAGGCGACGAGGCATTTGCGTTATCTACGAATTTAATGCGCCCATACGCAAAAAAAGATTTGGATGAAACCAAAAGAACGTTCAATTACAGGCTTTCTAGAGCAAGAAGATATGTAGAATGCAGTTTTGGAATTTATGCAAACAAGTGGCGTATATTTCATAGACCTCTAAATGTTCAATTCACTCTAGCAAAAGATATCATAAAAGCTACTTGTGTCTTACATAATTTTGTAAGAGATCGAGATGGCTATTGTTTCGACGACTCACTCAGTTGCCCTTTGCCAGAAAATGTAACACAGGAAGGGTTAAGAAGGAACAATAAAACTGCGTTGAGATACAGAGAATTGTTTGCCGAATATTTTATGACTGATGGGAAATTAGAATGGCAAAGAAATATGATTTAACTGAAAATAGACCTATTTATTATGTTCTAAGATGTTTAAAGTATGTTTAGTTTCGTTTAAAAATATGTAACAATAATAATAAATACTTACCAAGACTTTTTTTTGCCTCTGTTGTCATCTCTTCTTTTCCAAAAATATCTACTAATTCTTCCCACTGTTTCCGTTTTAAATCTCTATTCTTATAAACTGCTCCTTCACAATTCCAAATAGCTTCTCGTTGTTGAATTTCAACAATGAATTTCTCTGTGTCGAAGTTCATGGCTGCGCAACTCAAAACACGTGCATACTTCACCGGCGGCTCGCCGCAAACTAACCGCCAGTGCGTATACACAAGATGGCGGCTAGCCGCGAAGCGGGCCGCGGCCCTCCATTCAACCGCCGCGGTTGAAATTTTGTGGCGGTTTAGTGCGTACGATCATAAGCGGTTGCATATTAAACTGGAAAAGCGGCTAGCCGCGCGGTTAGCCGCCCCCGCGGTTAGCCGCTAGTGCGTAAACGATTTAACTTTGTTAGTAATGGTTGAATGACCTAACGCGGTGCACTTTATAAAACAGGAGAAAACAATAAAATTATTGTTTTGTTTCTCTCGCACCTAACTATTTAGTTTTTAGGTCAAGTTTAGAATGTTGGTTACTGCCATTGTATAATTCTCTCGCATCTCGATAAGTCGTGTTTATTTTTTTAAAAACGTAAAATTATTCTTGTGGCTAAAATACGTCACTGAATTAACAGGATTTTTTTATAATAATAATTCATATATTGCTAGAACATATGCACATTATAAGTTGTACTATGTATGTAGTATATAAAGATTCATTCGATATTATGTTCTACCGATATAACAACAAGCAAATAGGTACATGAGGTGTGTAAAATTAAATAAAATAAAACCTAAAATTAAATTCATGTCGTATGCTCAGTACCACCCTGTATTTACGAGGTTATTGACCATAATATTGTTATAATTCTCATGTAAAAGTTGATGTATGGGGGAATCATATTAACTTCATTATATAACTTGTTTTCAGCTTCGTCCCCCGAGCAACAACTTTATGTGGTATGGGTACTTGTCATTATTATCTAATCCTCGTAGATTTAGTGTGGAGTGTTTGAGGACTGTTTTGTTTTGTATTTAGTTTACTGTTTTTTTGTTTTTGGTTTTAACACGTGTGTTTTTTCATACAAATTGCATTCTCACAAACAAATTTTACACGTTACAGATTGGCTTTTATTTGTTTGCATGTCAAAATTTTGGGGCTCGATTGACTTTATATTTATGGGTGAATAAAATTATTAATATTGTTGACGCAATCAGTTAGTTTTGGGCGTAATTGGGCATTAATCTTTCCAAAATAGCTAGTGGTCAACGCAACTTAGTTAAACTTAACCAACTCAAGCCTTTAAGTTCCCTCAATCTTTCCAGAATGAACTCGTGGTAAATGCAACTTAGTTCGCTAAATTTAACCAACTCAAGCCTTTAGATTCTCTCAATTTTTCCAGAAAGAACTATTGGTAAACGCAACTTAGTTCGCTAAACTTAACCAACTCAAGTCTAACTTCCCTCAATTTTTCCAAAATTAACTTATGGTAAACGCAACTTAGTTAATTAAACCGTCTTCAATTTTTAAGTTCCCTCAATATGTTCCCGCAAGAAAAACGGGATTGTTTTATCCTGTACTGCGGCTTTGTCCGCGCGGTATAAAGTGTATTTAAAAAAAATGTTGAACATAAAAACAGTTATTGTGAGTTAACCATGAGAGATAGAGACATTCTGTCCCGTACTTTTTTGTAGTATTTTTGTAGATCTATAATTCTCTAGTACATAACTTTAGGGTACCTCTTTTAGACTACGTGGCGCACGTGACTAAAGCTCCTAACAGACGAATTTTTTACAACTACGTGACCTCTTTAACACAATATACATAACACCGTAATGCATTATCGATTTACCCTCCGGAAGAATAACAATATCTTTTAGTAAAAACCGTACAAAACTCCGTCCAATAGATTTTGAGAAAATCGATCACATACAGACAGACAGCTTTTGAGGACTTGTTTTATAATAAGTATAGATATAACTCCGGTGAAGTAAAGTAACGGCCTGTTACTATCCCACTGCTGGGCATAGGCCTCCTCTCTGCTTTTTAAAGGAGGATTCGAGCTAAGACCTACCACGCTACTCCAATGCTATCTATGAGATGACGCTACGAACTATTAAAAGGGTTAGAGTTTTCTTCAAAGTTGTGGGTTTGTTAAACACTAACGAGTTAAGCAGGCGCTAGGCTACGCATTATTGCAATTTGCCACAAAATATTTTTTGAATTACGTCACTTTAATACTAAGCGTGTGATTATAAGATTAGTTTGCTATAAACAACGATGAATGTAGAGTGCACTATCGGTTTACATATCTCATACATGGATTAGTAAACCGCACGCACAACAATTATGTAAATCCAACTGACTTCACAATTTTCTATACCAGATAGTTATTACATTGGCGATTTAAAACCACTTAAGTATTTCAGCGTAGCGTAGTTAATTAGTATTTGTACTTTTATTTATTTATTTTCAATTTTTTAATTTTTTTTCCATTGACATAGTGGCATAAAATCAGCCTCTTTGGCTTCTCACAAGACGAATATTCCACTAGGTATAAATTGCACAGTTAACACACGCAGACCCTATAGTACCTGCTAGTACCGTGGTACAAGCACTATGACACTGAGAAAACTTGTCGCCTTTAAATATCGAAAAACTTTTGAAACAGCTATCTGCTTGTATTACTAAGACCTACGTACTTACTAGTACCGTGGTACAGGAACTATGACACTGAGAAAACTTGTTGCCTTTAAATATTTACGATCGGAAACTTTTGAAACAATTATCTGCTTGTATTACTAAAACTTAAGTACCTACTAGTACCGTGGTACAGGCACTATGACGTTGAGAAAACTTCTCGCCTTTAATATGTATGATCGGAAAACTTTTGAAACAGCTATCTGCTTGTATTACTAATACCTAAGTACATAATAGTACCGTGGTACAAGCACTATGACACTGAGAACACTTGTTGCCTTTAAATAATTATGATCGAAAAACTTTTGAAACAACTATCTGCTTGTATTACTAAGATCTAGGTACTTACTAGTACCGTGGTACAGGAACTATGACACTGAGAGAACTTGTAACCTTTAAATGTTTATGATCGGAAAACTTTTGAAACAGCTATTTGCTTTAATTACTAAAAAAGCAAAATTAGGGTTAAAAGAAATACAAATAAAATTTAGGGTTTTCAGTCCTATTAATGGAACATTACTACATACTAAAAAGCTGTATATATCTACTAGAACCAAATATTACACTTTTAGTCTATGTTCAACTATATCGTGCCATTGTTTAATAAATTGTAAACCGTCACTAAATATAAACATACAAAAAACTAATATATAAACTTACCATTTATAACGTAAATACCAAATATTTAATTAGGTATATAAGATAATCAAGATTATAAACGAACATATGTATATAAATAAATGAATTATTTCTTCGTCACTCAAAAGAATGTTACACAAAAGTAAAAATTAATTTATAGTCGATATTATACTTATTTTATAAATCAAAATATACTTCTGGGTCAACAAATGATAACTTAATATATAGTATATATTACATTTATTTTATAAATTAAAATATCCATTATCATTTTTGCTTTATTCTTCTATTATTGCCATAGTTTTCAGAATAGTACAATTTAAACCCATATTTAAAAAAAACAAATGTTTCACAAAAAATTGAGTAAGAACAGTTTTAATTATCTTTAAAATTTAGCTTTTCAAATCACCACCATCATTATTGTCCAACATTTTTATGAGAGTTGAATGTTTACCAAAAATAGTTTGTTGTCTATATTTACTTATTTAAAACTAATGCAAAAGCAATAGCTTTCTACGATTAAAAAAAAATATGGCTAAATACTATTGGTAATTCTGTTATATTTGGTTGGTATATTATGTACACTAAAATGTTTGTGTAATTTCTATGGTGTCATGTGTATATTTTATATTACATACTCACGCACAAGCTGCAATTATAAAATGTCTACTGACAATTATAAATTAAATTCTAACTCCAAATTTTGTTTGATCAAATTAACTTTTACAAATACTTTCGGATCAAAAATTTTCAAGCCATCAAGAAACTACGCAATTGCTGTTTTAAAAATATAATTTAATAAGTAATTATTAATATTTTGTCATTCAAGGGCGGAGAATATTTAAATCCAGGCATTTTATAAGAAGATCTCCAATATTATAATAGGAAAATAAGTCTATGTAATATTTTTTTTGAAAATTATTTTGAAATTAGCTAAAGCCAAAATTAAAATTGATTGCACAATTTAATAAAACCATATATCCAAACTCACTCCAATGTAAATCTTAGATATTTTTATTATTTTCTGTTATATAAAATCGCTTTGGGGCTCATTTCATCGATTTCATTCACTTCATATTTATTTATGATACCACTGGCCATAGGGCGTTTACGAATAATTAAAAAACTTTTCATTAGGCTTAAAGCATGTATGATCTTAGTCAAAATCGTATAATTTCTTGAAAAAATTTTTTTTGTCTCAAAAATTCTTTAAAAAGAAACTATCTACTTATCATAAAGTAGCTGTCCTAACCCGATGATATATACAACGATTTCAAGGAACTTGTAGAAGCAATCAAATACCAGTATAATATTATATTTCTTACCCGACATAAATGCAGCCATGTGCGTGTTTAAGATATATGTTTTATCTATTTATAAGTAATTGTCATGTGGCACGCCTTATATATATTGTCTAATTATATATAACCTAAAGTTATGGGAGTGGCTCCAATTTGTATTTATACATTGTAGATATGGTGTTTTATGTCTATGGATGGATGTTGTATGATTGTGATATTTTCAAATTAGAAATCCGTCTCAAGGATTAAAAGACAAGTCAAATAATAATGTATGAAAATAGCTCAATATAAATGATAATAAGTAATATCGTCAAAATGAACGCAAGACTATATTCATAATCTCATTTTTCTGTAAATATCTCTTATTGTAATTTCCAAAAACCAGTTTAACATTTCTCAGTTACCTATATACATATGTAAAACATCGTCCATAAAATGTCTGGTTCTAAGACATTTTTAAGATTTCCCATTTCAATCCAAAAATTTGTTAAGTTTTCTTGGTCGTCTTAAAACCAGATTAATCGGAATCTATAGAAATACTCGGTTAACGAAGAGTTTTCAATTTTCAATGTGACTATTTGGAGTACTGATCACGAATTCCTTTACGCGTATCTACGCTCTTCTCGCTCTTAATATGAAAGTGTGATAATGTCGTGGCTGGCTTGTGAATCACTTGCATACTAATTAATTATCACATATTGTCAGCTTAATTTGAACTAGTTTTAACATAAAACAATGTCAACAGAAACCCCAAACGAATGGCAACGAGAGAGGAGAGAGCGATGATCAAGCACGCTGCGCCTCGCTAATGGCGGAGTATCTAGCGCGCACCGAGCGCCTCGCACCTTTATTCCCGCGCTTGCACGCAATCCGAGTGCGGCCATTGCCTCAAGAGCTGCTCAACGAGTGCCGTCTAGCTTACGAAACACCGGTAAACCTTGCGTTGGAACTCTCCAAATCAATTCTATACGAGAACGCAGATTCAATAGACATTGAAGCGCTTAAATCGCTTAACTCCCACGAGGACTCACTGTGGAACGGCAAACCTCAGCAGTACTTCGAGAGCTTGAACGCTCGTGATGTCAAGGACTTCGAAGACGACTCTTTGGCTTGACGAGATTAACTCTAATAAAGTTGTGTCGTACCTGAGTTGGTTGTATAATATTAGATTGTATTTTATGTAGATTTCTCAATCGAGCCAAAGGGACGTTTAGTAGTCGAATCTCTCGTAAGTATTGATTACATAGCTATGCGAGTATTGGAAAAAATTTGTTCATAAAGCGTGATTTTCGCTTTTCGCTTAACATGTAAGATTTTTGGTAGCAATTTTCAAAATTAATGACAACGAAATTTATTTTGTCACCTCTTGAAGTCACAGTATATTAATTGATCATTAAAATCGTATATATCTGAAGATTGCACATACATATATAAAACTTTATATACCGTAGTGAATGTCAGTGTTATTATGAATTTGGGTTTTGAATTTCAGCTGTGATAATTTCACGTTATGCCTCTCTCGTTCTTATTCCTTTTATAGTTTGATCGACTTCATCCAAACTACTCTAATGTATTTAGATAAGTAAATGAATTCCTAATGTACATCGTGTAGTTACTATATACTTTAAGAATAAAATTCAATACGAATTATTAAAATAATCTCTAATGAAATTAATTTATCCTTCCAAATATAACTGACGGTGGGCGTTATTTAAATTGTGTACTAAATATTATTTCCAATTAAGTGTATACATATATATAACTTAAATTTTACACTACTGAATGTCTATATACATATAATATAGCGAATGTATTGCATGTGCCGTTGAATGAATTATGTTAAAATGGTAGCTAAGTATTTGCATAAATTGTCATTCCTAAGCCGATGGCTAGACTGTAACTAATGTTTGAATTGTTGAACGACTGTAGTTAGGCTGTGAAATGTGGCGTGTGACAGTTTTTCCTTAAAAATTAAATAAACAATTTAGTTCTTGTTACATAAATGACTTTTAATGCAAAACCGACTATAAAAAAAGAAGAAAATACAATTGTCAAAGATTTTTGTTTTCTAAACAGGAAATAACGTAAATTTAGATGGTTTAAAAATTTTAACTGTCAATAAAATATGTATATAAGTTTTATAAAATAGATACACTTATATTCATGGATTAATTGTTAAAACTACATCCAAAACTTACGTTTTGCTAAACCCGAGTTTATCTTCTGAAGGCGTATATTTTTAACTTTTTACAACTTTAACGGAAACGGTGACATTTCCGCATTTTAATTCCTTTGATTTATAAATGTTTTAAATCACATAAATAATAAAAATAATCTATAAGAGATAAAAATACGTTAATGCTTATTCGAAATGATTTATCAATAAACCTTTGTTACAATATGTCGCAAATGTGACACAACCTATTTGTTGAAGTTGTTATATTAAACTGTAATAATCAAAGGCTATTACGATTATATATAAAAGGAAATGAAAAATGCTATTAGTATACATAAAAAGAAAGATTCCTTTGTCATACTCTAATACAGTGTTTCCCAACCTTTTTTGGTCCATGCCTCACGTTAAAAATTATTTTGCCCCTCTAAGTAACTCATAAATTTTAATATTAAAAGTTGAATTGTCCACTTAAAGAACATAAATAATAGGATTTAGGAAGAAAAATTGCTTTTTTTTTTGTTGTTGTTAAATTTCGCACCGAAATCTAGCATTGCACTTAAATAGCCCAGAGCGAAACCCTTAACCGTTAAAGGATTTGAAGGAAAGATTGAAGGCCCTTAACCATCAAATTGCCCCTGTGGGTCGTGGGCACAACGTTGGGAAACACTGATCTAATATGATATATCAAAAACACCTCAGTTTCAGTAAATTCAAAAAGTTTTGCATTAAAAGTGATGCATTAATTACGCAATAGCTCTATACAAACGTCCAGTGTTGAACGTCCCGATTGTATCGCACGATTATTTCTCGTATTAAAGGTGAGTTGGTTATTGTTTACGATGTTGGGTTACAAATAGTAGGAGACTGATTTTGTATAAAGACATAGTCATATTAACAAGTAGGGAAAATTTAGCCTTTAAATGTTTCTATTATATATACTTACCAATTGTGTTATAAAAATGTTATCGCCTTTTATGGATGTTTAGTGCAAATTCTGTGTCAATAGAAATAGCGCAAAATAAAGCTACAAGTAGTAATAAAATTCAGATTTAATTTTATCGATACTCAAATGTAGTTCGAAATTAATTATTAGTCTATAATTAGAAACAGTTGTACCTTTTTCTATTGCAACAGAATATTACTAGCAATATTCCAATTCTATTATGTACGACTGTATTTTATTGTATATTAAGTATTGTAGTAATTGAATAAGGTAATAAGTCAACTATTTAATGTACAGCTTCTAATCACGCTGCTAGAATGTGTAAATTATTAAGCCAGAACCTAATTAATATTAAGATACTCCTAAAATTATCTAGTTGACTTGAATCTAGTTGATGACGTATGTAAAGATGTACAGAAATCATATCATTATATATATACAAATTACTCAAATAAATTGTTCATATCAAATATACTTCTTTTTTTACTTCCCAATTTTTTTCTGTACCGACAATTGTTACATAGGTTCGTTAGATCAAGAATCAAATGACCTTATTCCCGGTTTCCTCCTAAATGCTTAATTTCAGGAAAATCGTTGCATCCGATTCCCAGATATATTTATATATATATATATATATATATATATATATATATATATATATATATATATATAT
Source organism: Morpho helenor (assembly GCA_029227775.1). Classification (NCBI taxonomy): domain Eukaryota; kingdom Metazoa; phylum Arthropoda; class Insecta; order Lepidoptera; family Nymphalidae; genus Morpho; species Morpho helenor. The sequence goes on from JARGCU010000010.1 coordinate 12,969,389, forward strand.
ATATACATACAAGATTAACTCATTTAAATATTAAAGATATTAATTTAATTACAATATACAAAGTCGATAAATAAATTCAATTTCAGAAATGCTTGGCTTGCTGCATAAACAAGGGCTGCGTGTTGCCATCTCTATCTATAAAGATCTATAAAGTCCGTAATATTTTATAAAAAAATACATTTTGATATTTAATTAATTAATTAATTCAATTAATAGTACAGTAAGAAAGATTTTTTTGTTAACCCGTATGTATACTTATTATGTGTTTCACCGCAAATATATCTTAAATAGGTAGAGATCTTAGGATGATACTGTTTGCGGAGTCTCAAGAAACAGGTATACAATATTGACACATATAGATGAAACACTTAGTACATTTATATGTTTTCCAACGCTTCATGTTGTTCAGGCCATTGGTCATTGGGCAAGTTTCGTTCAGTCTCTTTATCCTCTTCACTTAATAAAATATTTTGTCGCTCCGAGCATTTAGAATCTATATGTTCTGGATACTTATTATCTACAAAATAGAATTGTATTTCCTGTAACGATCTACCTTTAGTTTCGGGTAAGTAAAAGTAAAGGTAGAAAAGACAGATGAATACAATAAAAGCGTTACAGAAGAATACACCGTGATAACCTATCACAGAGAACATATTTGGGGCTAATTTAATACTAATAAACTGGATTACACCAGCAATAACTGCCATTGTAAAATTGGACATAGCTTTTACATCTAACGGATGCAGTTCCGACAGTAACGTCTCCAATACAGCGTATGGGCCAACGGATATGAGCACAGAATAAAAAGCTAGTAAAGGCACTTTAGTCCATATCACATAAACTGTATTGTCGGGACACAGATACAAGTAGAACGCAAGGATAACCTGAATGATATTTGCCATTGGCCCAGAGGTAAACAGCAAGGCTCTCATTTGGTATTTACTTACGAAAATACAAGACAAACAGCCACCTACTAACGTAAGTCCATCGACTAGTAAGGTATATAATACAATATCTGACGTGTTTGTTATATCTTGAATCATAGTAATCATGAATGTGTTCAGCAAAATGCGTCCTGCGGCCACTCGATAAATAGAAACTACTGTTAATAGAAGAAATATCTTTCTATAAAACTTTTCCTTACACATTATTCTGTATTTATTTAAGCAAAAAAGGAAAACGTTACTTTTATTTGATACACGGTCATTACTAGTAGTTAATTTTTGATCAAGAATTAATTTTTTGAGTTCACGCTCAGCCGCAATGTTTGGATTGCGAATAGCTTTGAAAGTTCTTTCGCACTCTTCAAATCGTCCTTTAGTGGCTAACCAGAATGGACTCTCTACCCAAAATAAAGGCAGTATAGCAGAAATAACGGTAGGCACTATACCTATTAAAGCTACGTACCGCCAATGTAGAATTAAACTCAAAATGTGCCCTAAAAGTGTACCAAATGAACCAGAAGCAGTCGTCAAATTTAAGCAAAGTGACCTAGCGCTCGGTGCTATATACTCGCCAACATTTAAAAAGCCCAAAACTAAAATCCCACCATAAGAAGCGCCTACTATAATTCTGGTCAGTAATATGATGTACTTCTCTTGAGCGAAATAGATCAGAATCCAACTAATTAATACAGGCGTTGTGATTATTGTGATTGATTTCCTTCGTCCCAATGTCTCCGTTATTATGGTCATTATGCCGATGCCACAAAAGCACGTGATGTTCATGGTAGACGCTGTGAAGGAGAAATCAAAATATGAAATAGCGATAAAACAGGACAAATTTTATACGTCACCAAGAGAGAAATGTTGTAAAAATGGTTGACTTTTACCAGCCAAAAACAGATTAGAACCCTTTATTACAAACTTTTATGACATCGCTTTTTAAGTCTCCGCGATCGAAATCTTTGAGCTAGTAGAAAAAAAGAGTTTTATCCAAAAGTTTTATAAATGTCGCATAGCCCGTTGGCGCAGTGGGTAGTGACCCTGTCTTCAGCTCCGCGGGTCGTGTGTATATTTGTGTACATATTAAGTATATATTTAAAAAATATATAAGTATATATTCACCACTTGTCTGTTACCCATAACACAAGTATTAAATTACTTTGGGGACGGGCGACCGTGTGTATGTGTCCGAAATGAAACAAAAAAAAATATGATACGTACCAATCCAAGAAATATCATCTTCGGTTATATTTATTGTGTTCTCTTTCCTACACAGATCATTAATCATCCCAGACATCTGACCAAATATGAATCCATCAGAAAAACTACAAAATCCTAGACCTGTAACGATTAATACCTGAAATTTTATAGCATACTTTAGTACAGTAAATACTCTTCATATCTTATTGCTGAAGCTTTGTATTCGATTCTCTTGAGAGTGGAAAATTCTAAGCATCCGAAAATGTTATGTTAAATGAAAATGTTAAATGTTATAAATATCTTAAGAACCACAGTTAAACTGCATCTGAACTTATTATAAAATTATTCTGTGAAAATATCCCATTATCGATCGTTTTCCTTTCCTTTTCGTTACCTTTCAGCTTAAAAGCAGAAAGTTGCGATGTAAACCATAAAATATATTGAAGATACCATGAATAGTAGCTTCAAGAAAATGTTATTTCGACGCGGATATATGATGATGTAAGTGTCCTATATAATTTCCACCAATTATTTAAATTTCTTGTTTTTACGTTTATTTGTTTTAAAAGATGTTGCGTTTTTTTTCAAATTTTTACGTCCTGTCGAGTGTCGACGCGATGAATTACCTATCGGTTAGCTTTTATCAAATCGATTTTAATTTGATTGAGGTCCGATTATTTCCAGTTAATATAATATCTAATATCTATGTATAACTTGTCCATCACATAAATTACTATGTAGAATAATAAGTAGCCTATTTGTCGCACCATAACCTTTTCGGAGAGTTAGAAATTATTCTAAACCTTCCATAAGAATTGCACTTGTAAAAAATCTTTTAGTGAAAACCGTACATTCCGATGAATGAACTTATCAGATACAGATTATCGATTTTTGACATTATTTTTGCTATAGGTATCAAGTTTTGTTATACCTGACGTAATAGAGGCGCATAATTCATTTTTACGAATTCACTTGAAGCCTGCGGAAGAAAACATTTATTTTAGTAATTCCACAGTAAATCAAATATAGTACTTAAATACTGAATACTGTATGTAAAAAGTCCTCGTGTATTTATGCACAATGAAAAGTTTATTTGAGCTTAACATAGTTATACATGGCTGGAATTAATTATTGAGAAATATAGATAAGATACATAGTATATGTTTACGTATTTTTAAATGTATTAATGACTTAAATTTATTTTAATTTTCGTGTAATTATAATATATCTTAAGCCAAATAAGTAAAGATTCTATTGAGCGTATTTTTTTCAGTCTGTGCTTTAAGTTGTAGAATGGAAATATTTAGCGTCATTTATTTATGACTCAGTTATGTACGTAAATGTAATTAATAGTGGATGAAAAATTTGATATGGAGAATTTTTTTCTCTATTATAAAAAAAAATCTCGTTAATAGTGTTTGTTGTATGAAGCCAAAGCGAAACGTCTATGTAGTTCAATTTTTATTATGTATTTAATATTTCAGGCTTAATTTTTTTGTTGTTATTTACGTTGTTATGTTATTTCTCTTGGTTATTTATGTTTATTTTGTTTCAAATTGTTATTAGTTGTAATCTATAATTCTGTAACTAAGAATTGTAATGTTATAAAATTGGTACTATATAATTAATTTAAAGATATATACGATATATTTTGGATTATTTAATATGTAATGCTGTTGGAGATCCAACTAATTAAATCGCAAGTAAAACGCGATTAAATATTAAATAGAAATAATAATAACGTAAGACTTACCAGTCCTAATTGACAACTTATTTATAACTACACGAATTCAATGATATTTTCGTCTTAAATATTGACTTAATTTATTACATTTAGATTTTGATCAGGGTCCCTTAAGCGATTTTTGCACTTGATAAGCATTTTTTAATTCACAATAATGGAATATATTGTAAATTATAATTTAAAAATGGAATAAATTATAAATTATAATTTAAATATATATTAAAACAGTTGCAATAAAAACATGAACCATACATTGACCGTATGAATTGAATGTTTAATAAATACCTAAGAGAAAATTTATAATATTATCAATCGAAGCTTTTTTTCGAAGATTATATTATAATCTTTTACATATTAACTTGGGTTATCAAAAACACAGGAAAAAATGATTGTATCTGATCATATATTCGTGGATATCATTATATTCAAATACATTTTATTTAATACGATGCTATTTCAATCTAAAAAAATCATAGTATAAAACGCGATAACGTGGTCTCGAACACAGTTGTTTTCATAAGTCGGCGACAGGTGACGCTGTACCGAAATAGCCCGCGCTAGCGAGTGTCCATCGGCCGAAGTATAGAATGCCTGCATACATTTGTTCGAGTAGGGTCGTCTATTCTACACCGGAGAGACAGCGCGGATGCGCGTCTCAAAACTAGTTTTTGAAACGTTATTGTACCTTGTACAAAAACGTTGAATTAGTAATTGTAATACATGTGTTAGAATCATTTAATATTTATAGAGGTGTTATATTAGGATGGCATTTGAATAATACTATTATGTGATATAATAGGTTTCTCATATTAGGGTATCATATCGGCCTATTATTTGGTAATAGCCTATTCCGTGAACTGACATATTATTTTAGTGAGATGGCGATTAAATTTTCTTCATACTTTTAACAGGCTTAGGACTGTTAAAGGTTATGTTGGCGTATTTAAAAAGTTACTAATAATTAGTTATCAATTATTGTACACCTTATGTACAATAATTGATAAGTAATCATAGTTTTTATATTTTTCTGTTCATTTAAATGTTTTTGTTTTTTATTTTTGTGGTTATATGAATGATTTATCATTTAAAAATATTATTATATTACATATCTACATTTAAAAACATCATTGTTTCTATCTGCGAGATATCTTTATACCAAATTTTATTTATTTACAATTAAAATCCTTTATATTTCTAATAATATTAAAACTATTGTTTACCCGATGCAAGGATTTGCATTATGCAGTACGCAACCAAATGTTAAACCGGTTTAATTTTTTCAAACTATTCTTTACAAAAGGAAACAATAACAAGTAAACAAAGGCAACTTGTACACATGCCGATTAAAAAAAAAACAAATTTTACCGTTTTTAAGGATTTAGACTATTTTTTGTTTTCATTGTTAGTTTTCTTTTTAACCAACCTATGCAGCATTCATACATAACCCGACTTGTAGCATTAAATATACATATCGTTTTTTTGGTAAAAGTTTTAGTAAAGAGCCACCTCCAACTGTTCCCGACTCTCCGAGATGATTTTTAGCGACCTAGCTGGCGCAGCGGCGCGCACGAAGTGCATTTTAATTATTAGCGGGTTTGATTTCCGACAGCTATAGTTAAACATAGTAAATATTAAATGCAACAAAATTGTAACCAAATAGGACGGTGCTAGTGCAGAAGCAAAAATCTACTGCTTCTCCACTACTGTTTTACCAGTGATTATATTTTATATTTATTATTATATACTATAAATTTTATTAGTACAAATGCGCGTTAACATGAAACCCGACGTGCGTGTTAACAAAATATAATTACAATATTATATATTATTACATTACAATATTCAATATTAGTTTAGTAAAATAGATTATCGTAGTGTACACTCGTACATTGCTCACTTACTTAGTAACCATCCCAAGGCGCATTTAAACAAAGCCTGACATGTATTTAGCAAATCAAATCCCGATTTCTCGCTCACAGTTGGCGACTCGCTACTACTGAAGTTCTATACACTGTCCATTATATTAACCATCTTTTGACAGATTGACGATAGTGATGTCCTAAAGATTCTCGTATGCGATACCATTCCGATTATAGTACCTACTATCATTAATCGAATTACGTACCTAAGTAATTCGATTAATGATAACCTACGTAAACTAGATTACTACTTGAGAAAAGAAATTCCAACTTTGAGAAAACTTATTGTTTCTTTAAAAAAGAAGTGGTCTATTTCATGGTGAAAAATCTTCTTTGGTCAAAGTTTTGAACACAATTGGCTTTTCATATAAAAAGTTAAATAAAAGAAAATTATTAATGGAACGCACAGATATAGCTATAGCACGTTGTGATTTTTTAAGAGAGGCAAAGAAAATACAAGATTGGGCAAATATTGTTTTCACGGATGAAACATGGCTCAACGCTAACCACACACTATCTCGTTTCTGGACTGATGATACTGCTGATTCCACTTCCTCAGTACCAATGGGAAAAGGTGAGCGCCTAATCATTTGCCATGCAGGTACAGCAAAAGGATTTGTACAAGACGCACTGTTGGCATTTAAATCGAAGAAATCAAATGACTACCACGAAGAGATGAATGCAAATGTGTATGAAGAGTGGTTCAAAAAAATGCTCATTTCATTGGAAGAACCATCAATAATTTTTATTGATAATGCGCCCTACCACTCCCGTCAAATTGACAAAATGCCAACACAGGCTAATAAAAAGCATGAAATAATTAATTGGCTTCGGGACAATGGAGAAAATGTGGACGACTCAATGTTAAAAGTTGAATTAATAAAAATATTAAAAACCAAAAAGAGAGCAAAACGATATGTAATCAATGAAATGGTAGCAGAATATGGCCATACTGTTCTTCGGATTCCTCCATACCACTGCCAGTACAACGCAATAGAACTTATATGGGCACAAGTAAAAGGGCATGCTGCGAGATGCAATACAAGCCCCCCATTCACAGCGAATAAAATGTTGCAATTGCTAAAAAATGCTTGCACCCACGTAACGGCCGAGAACTGGGCAAGTGTGGTGGAAAGAACTAAAAGAGTAATATTCTCTGATTGGGAACGTGATATTGCGTTTGATAATATATTATCTACACAAGAGCTAATAATAACTGCTACTGAAGACTCCTCATCGGAGGAGTCTAGTGTTGATTATCATTCCGACGACTCGTGCTAATAAAATAAATTAAAATATCCTGATTGTTTTATTTGTATTCATGTATTAACTAAGAAGAAAGTAAAACTTTATATAATGTTATTAAATGTCTTTTAATACTCGTAACATCGATTTCTACCGATTATTTTTAATCTGTGGCATAATCGTAGAAACCATTATGTGTGACATCACTAAGTGGGCGGTACCCATCCATAAAGTACAAATATTATTTGTATGATATTTGTACGTAAGCAATACAAAACTTAATGAGCGTGAGCTGTCAAAAGACTGATAATATGATGGACGCAGTATAAATACGGGTATTACCGTATTAGCTTGTTACGGAATATTCCCTATTATTAAGTAACAGTCTAATACTAGCCTGTTACGAAATATTCCCTATTATTAAGTAACAGTCTAATACTAGCCTGTTACGGAATATTCCCTATTATTAAGTAACAGTCTAATACTAGCCTGTTACGGAATATTCCCTATTATTAAGTAACAGTCTAATACTAGCCTGTTACGGAATAGCCCCTATTATTCAGCGGAATAGGGAGCGCTCCGGCGATCGCCACGCACACGGCGACCGATATCGACCCTATTATCTTGGACCCTATTATCTAAATAATAGCTATTATTTGACTATTTTATGGTAAAAGGAACCTTAAAACCGCGTATTATGATACGGTATTACGTGGACTGTATTATATTCCATATACCTATTCAATATTAGTTTAGTACAATAGATTATCGTAGTGTACGCGCGTACATTGCTTACTTACTTAGTAACCATCCCAAGGCGCATTGAAACAAAGCCTGACATGTATTTAGCAAATCAAATCCCGATTTCTCGCTCACAGTTGGCGACTCGCTACTACTGAAGTTCTTAATACGGGTATTACCGTATTAAGCCAGTTACGGAATAGTACCTATTATGCGGAATAGGGAGCGCTCCGGCGATCGCCACGCACACGGCGACCGATATCGACCCTATTATCTTGGACAGCTATTATTTGGCTATTATCTGGTAACAGGTTACTTTTACATTGCGTATTATAATACGGTATTAGGTGGGCTGTATTATATTCCATATACCTATTACGCATATATTCATAACACCTCTAATATATAATAATATAATAAATTTTATCTTTTAATAATTATATAAACCAGTTTTATACGAATATATAATAATAAAATAATACATAAAACATTTAAATGACGGTTTTAATAATTAGGTACTTTGCATCATTAATGTAAATCGACTGGCCCGTTGTCATAGGTGGCAATGACCCTGCATATATATAAAAATTTAAACTTAGTAATATTAAAGCTTACTGAAACCCAACACAAACTACACAATGCTTATAATTATAAATAATAAAAAAAAAAAAACAACTATATTACAAATGTATATTACAAATTGTAATAAGAGTTCACTACACCATATAATATATCTCTATTATGAAATGTAAACTAATGTTTTTTTTCTGTAGTAGTTTTTTCTTTGTAAATTGTGTTTAATTCTGATATCTTTTTATATGTATAAATATAATATAAGTTATCGAATTATAAATATAATATAATGTACTCAAAATTAGTGCACTATTAATTGAACAAAAACTATGAATGAAATTGAAAAAAAAAATCTATAGCCCACGTTTATTTTTTGGTCATTCTCTTTAATATTATATGTTAATCCTTTAGTCCATTTTGTAATAGCACTAACAAAAAGATTTTCGAAGATGAAATAAAACGATATATTGTTTTTTTCGAAATTTTTATTATTAAAAAAATTTGTTTCATAAACAAATGGTGAAAGTAGAAAGATTTAACCTCTTATTAAGAAAAATCTTGCTTTTTCTTATTTGAAGTAAAACATAAGAAAAATAACTTAAATGAGTCAAATAAAATTTTATAAAATGTTTGGCTTATTACAAACAGTAAACTCTTATTTTGAAAAGTTTAATATAGATAACTCAGTAAACTAAACTAAAAAAAAAAATAGGAATATATTAATTAAAAGTCAATACACGAAAGAAAGTATGACTTTTTTAATTATTATAGCTTTTATTACAAAGGCCTCTCTTTTCTTTAAAGGGAATGACAACAGTTTAGACCCACCACTCACCGACAGTGTGGATTGGCAGGTTTGATCTATCTATAGAATTCATCAGGATATGTTTTTATTTCCCGGAAATCAATTTAAAATTGATAAAATTTAATGAACTTATTGTATAATATTTCATAAAATTTTGAATGTTATATAACTAACAATGTCTACAATTGAGAAGAAAGCCTTGACACTTAATTCATATTAGCAATATACTATTATACGAGTAGTAAAGATATGAGATGGAACAGAAAAACCGATTAATAATTAATCGATTTTTATCCCATTAAAATAAATCGATTTTTTAAAAAACGTTTAATTTGTTACGAAATAATCGATTTTTAAAAATCGTTTTTTTCTATTTTAAAAGTTGCCTTATTTAATATCAATAATTAATTACAATAAAGGCTTATTAAAGTGGACAACTACCAAGAAATAATATTAGATCCGCTATTTCTTAAATTGGATTAAAATGTGTAGTTTGGCTAAATTGGTTTCATCGAACAATGCATATCTAATCTTAAAAAGCAAGAAAAAGAGTACAAAAGAAAAAGGGGATACCTAGAACAATCGATTTTCGATGAAAAGATAATCGATTATTTAAAAATAATAATCGATTATTTTTACAAATCGATTATTTTTTCATATCGCTAACTGCTCAAAACTAACATGTTTCAATTCAATAGTATTGACTTTTAAAAAAAATTTTTTTTTTAGTAAAATAACAAAAATCATTAAATTAAAAAATATATTACTTTAACTATTTTTAAAAAGTAACTTAAGATGACTTGCGATAATTTGAGTTCCTCACATAAGGAAAAAGCGTTATACTAGCCTATATGTTTCAACTGAGAAAAAGCATGTATATATATTGTATTACTCAGAAATAGAAATATAGTAATATAAATTATATTTTATATCTGTTGAAACTGGTAATATTTTATTACTTTTTATACAGTATTTTATATTTAATTTTGAATCAGTAATGTCTTTAATATGAAATGAAACTTTTGATTCCTTGCTGTACTTTGTTTGCATTGAAAAAATCATATAATAACATATAGATATAGATTATTAGGATGCAGTGGAAGGAAATAAAACTTTTTTCCTACGTGACAAAATTATAATATATAAACTAAATATCCATATAAAATTACATACAGAATTCGAGAAAAAGTGTTTGAAACTTCGTTCCTTGAGGGGAACCCCCGGCCGCAAACGTTTAATATAAATAGTATTATTAATAAATAACCAAGGCAAATAGTAACTAAATAACAAAAATCTAATTATTAACACTTAGCTTATTCATTTTTTGGCCCATATAAATTCAAGACTAGCTTATTTGAATGCTTATATGAAGAAAATATGTTTTTGCGTAGTTAAATTTAAAGGAATTTGGAATTTTTGATTGAAATTCTTGATTTGAAATTTGGGAGGAAAGGAATTGGTGAAAATATTATCCGCCGAGTTTCTTACTGGTTCTTCTCTTTAGGAGCAGACTTCCGAATCAGTGGTAGCTCCTTCAAAAACATTTGACGATTGAAAATTTACTGAAAACAGTCTATTTGAATAAAGAATATTTTGAATTTGAATATGAAAAAATAAGGTTTTTGCTTATGAGCAGTAGTATTAAAATATTCGGAATGCTAAGTGTTACCAATACAAAATATTATAGAAATGATAAATTAAATTCTGTAAGAAAATATTCATAATAATTGTAACTAAGTTAATAATATCCTTCCGAGTGTAATATCTTTAATTTCTTTGCTATCATCTTCTGTGATGACCTTAATGAACCCATGTTGCTTTAACTCTGAAACAAATATTTTTTAACAAACTTGTATTTACATGTTCTAAATAGAAGGTAGACTTTAAAAAGTTCATATATAAAATGGCTTAGCTGTTAACAAGGCACAGAATCAGTTTTAAAATTTGAAATATTTTGGTTTAAAATAGAATGAAAATCGGAATTTAAAATTTCGATTGGGCATTTGGAAAAGAATGGTCACTCAATATCCCACTGTTGGATAAAGTCCGTTTTTAGAGAGAAGGGTTGGAGCTCATCTCAGGAACTACTGAATCGATTTGAAAAATTCTTTCAGTGTAAGGTAGTCCATTTATCGAGAAAGGCTATATAACATCACGCTAAGATAAATATGAAAGGAGCAGCAATCAAAAATATTACAAAAACTGCGAAATTTGTAGCTTTCCTTGCGTGCGCTAAGTAAACGGTGATAGCTATTCAAAAATCATGCTTTGAATAGTTTAAAATGCAAGCTTTAAGCGTTCTAAACAAAAATCTGCGACTGCATATATCTATCTTTTAAGTTTAACCCACTTTAACCATTTTTATGGTTATCAAAAGAATATATAAAATGGCTTAGCTGTTAACAAGGCACAGAATCAGTTTTAAAATTTGAAATATTTTGGTTTAAAATAGAATGAAAATCGGAATTTAAAATTTCGATTGGGCATTTGGAAAAGAATGGTCACTCAATATCCCACTGTTGGATAAAGTCCGTTTTTAGAGAGAAGGGTTGGAGCTAATATCAGGAACTACTGGACCGATTTGAAAATTTATTACAGTGTAAGATAATCCATTTATCGAGAAAGGCTATAACATCTATATAGGCTATAGCATCTCGCTTTTAAGGTTTAACCCGCTTTTACTATTTTTATGGTTATAAAAATAATATATTACGGTTTTAATCTTTCCACGCGGGCGGAGCCGCTAGTTGCAAATATTAATTAGTCACATAAATATTGACTTATGTTTTTAAAATTGTGTTAAAAGTATTTACTTAAGATAGAAGAGAAGCAGCGGGCGGCTATGAACCGTTTGTACCCCGCTATAACCGGGCCCCTGCTCAGCAAGGTGTCCACGGTGATGGGGCCGACGCCCGACCGGATGCAGCGGAAGATCTTGAACATGGTCGCCTCCACGCCCCATTCCTGACTGGAAAATTTAAAAAAATATTAGATTATATTATAACAACTAAGGATTTATTTATTTATGTATCATAAAAAATGTTGGAAAAAAAACATTATTGGTAAAAAAAAAGTGTACAAAGGTCAACTTATCCCTATGATAGAGATCTCTGCCAGCTAACCTACGAAATGAGACAATTTATATTAAGGAAAAAGGTACGCAAATACCAAACATTATGAATTAGAATTACCTACTAATAATTTCCTAATTTAACAATAAAAATAAAATAAATATATAATATATTTACATATAAATAAATATATATACATACACACTATATATAATACAAAGTATAATATATAAATGTCAACAATTACATTATGATGGTAAAGATGTGTAATGTTTCTTTACCAATTTATCTCCTTTACGTATAGTAAGCAACGGCCTGTTACTACCCCACTGCTGGGCATAGGCCTCTTCCGTTATTGGAGAGAAGGATTGGAGCTAAGACCTACCACTGCTCCAATACGGATTGGTAGGTTACACATATCTCCAGAATTCTCTAGAGATATGCAGGTTTCCACACGATGTATTCCTTAACCGAAAAGCGTGTGATAAATTGCAATTATCAATTAGACACATAAGTTTTAATAGAAAAACTCATTGGTGTCTGCCCGGGTTTGAACCCGTGATCGTCTCTAGAGATTCACACGCTCGCACCGCTAGGCCATCACAGCTTACCGAATAAATATTTTCGAGTCCGTAGACATCTCGGAATCACCCAGAGACACTTTGGTCCTGTCGAGACTCCCGAGCGGCGTTTCGGAAGTGTCGCTGCTATTTTTCCTGTGCTCCTTCTGGCCGACGGTCGTGGGTTCGATGCCCTTCGATGTATCGTGGACATCTGCTAAGCCCTCTATTTGTAGCAGTGAGGTTAGACGCTCTGTTATCGTCTGTCTCCTTGTGACGTCAGGTTGATTAGTTGGCACTGAATCTTCAGGTATGTTTTCTTTAAAAAAAGGAGTAATTTAATTAATTTTATAAAACTATAAAGAAATTTATTTTGTATTATATATTATTCTCATTAGTTTTATATTATGAACCTCCGCAAAGTAACGCTTAATTCTATAAATTAATTAATTTAATTTTACACTAGCAATCGCCAGTAGCTCCACCCGCGTGGAAAGATTAAAACCGTAATATAGTATTTTGATAACCATAAAGTAAATTTAAGATAAGCAAATTAACTTTGCAATACCAAATCGACAACCTCGTGGCCAAATATGGAAATTGTTCGCGGTTGTTATCGAAAGGTAATATATTAGATACTAGCTGCCTGCCCCGGCTTCGCACGGGTATAAAATATATAGCCTATGTCACTCAGTGAAAAAAATGATTAAAATCGACCCAGAGTTTTGATTTATTCATTACTGCCCGTGGCCCGCACGCGTTAAATTTGGAGAAAAACAATTCCCCTCTCCCTATACCAGGGAGATTTCCTGCTATATCTATATTCTAAATTCATATACTACATATTTACATTTTATATATTACATATTATAACCATCAAGGTTGCACACGCGACGGAAGCTTAAAAATGGAGTAACTTCTCCCGTTTTCCCGACATTTCCCTTCACTGCTCTGCTCCTATTGATTGTAGCGTGATGAAAAGTATACTATAACCAGCTCAGGAGTATGAAAAAAAATTGTACAGAGTTTCGTTAAAATCCGTCGAGTAGTTTTTGTTTCTATAACGGTTATACAGACAGACAGACAAACAGACAGACAAAATTTTTACTGATTTCATTTTTGGCATCAGTATCGATCCCTAATCACCCCCTGATAGTTATTTTGGAAATATATTCCAGTTACAGAATTGACCTCTCTACAGATTTATTATAAGTATAGACTATTACTAGGCAAAATTTAAAGCTTGCGTGCGCTACGCAAACGGTGAAAGTTATTCAAAAATACTACGAACTTGTTCCACTCTAAAAGTTCTAAATAAAAGTCCGCAACAGCATATGTCTAGCTTTTAAGGTTAACGCACATTTTATATACAGCATCTATCTCTAACTAAATCTGATACTCCTTTGAGATAATACAAACCTTGTGCTGATATATCCACAGCAGATCGACGTCGAAAAACTTTATCCGACCGACGTTTCTTTGCCTGGTGACGAAAATATTTTATTATTTATTTATTTATTAATAGATCACCAAAAAACAAACAACTTAAAATAAGAAGTATTTTAATTAAAGGTAATAACAGCTTTCAAATTAAGTTACGACAACTGAGATATATAATTTAACTATAATAATTTATATGTAATCGTTAAATTAAAAGAAAAGAAAGAATTTATAAAAAAGAAATTTAATACAACCTGTAGGTAACAAAAAAACTGCGATTTTAGATCAGTACTAATTACTTATCACATAAAATCGCAAATATTTAAAAAATCACCTTGAAATAATATTATTATCACTTTTGTTTATACAAGGTGGTATCGAATAATTTTAGTTACCTATACACCCTATATACAAAATCTGCGAATTCAGCGAAATGTTTTTGCCACAGCAAATATTTTACGTTTTTTAAAAAATAAACAGATTTTATAGAGATTTACCACCGTACCCTATTACGACACAAGTAACGAAAAATAACCTTGACCTAAAAAGTAAATAGTACTGGCGCGAGAGAGATACAAAAGAATGTAATTGTTTCCTACTGTTTTTTTAATGAACTTGTGACGACAGTTTAGTCAACCTATACTAATAAAGCCAGATGTCAATTAAATTATATTTATTTTGTTCAAAAATACTTTTTTTAAAATAAATTTAATAAGATTGAATTAAGCCGAAGTTATCTTAAACGTTTTAGTGATCAGTGATTTCATTTAATGTCATATAATCAGTATCACCCTGTATATTTTATCCTACTTTTATTCTTCTTCTATACCGTTCGGTATCCGGCTGAGTAGAATAGACCACCCTCATTTCTTACCAGCTGTCGTAAAATACGACTAAGGTAATAATTGATAATTGAAATTTATCACACGCTTTTCGGTAAAGGAAAACATCGTGAGGAAACCTGCATATCTGTAGAGAATTCTGGAAATATGTGTAACCTACCAATCCGCATTGGAGCAGCGTGGTAGGTCTTAGCTCCAATCCTTCTCTCCAAAATAAAAAATGGAGAGAAGAGGTCTATTCTCCGCAGTGGGATAGTAACAGGCCGCTACTAAGTTGACGTTAGACAGGCGGCTGGTGAAATACGTAGACAAATCATGTGACAATGTTTATAACATGTTGTGCCGACCCCACTTAGAGTGTTATAAGGGCAGGAAGATGATTTTATTCTATTTCTACAGATGCTATTCTCTTTTTTCTGCATAACGAACTTATATTTATTTATTTCAAATAATTTATAGAATTAGGCGTTACTTTGTGAAGGTCCATAATACAAAAGTAATGAGAATATTATTTTGGTATAATCCGCGATAAAAAAAAATATGTGTAATGCTAAATGTAGAGTGTACTATTCGTTCTCATACCTGATACATGTAGAATTTGTAAGAACTCATGCACTACCCGACACCGATGGCACATCAATACAAAAGCACTGCACTCATTCACCACCACAATCTCAACAATTGTTTCGCCCCGTAACCGAAGCATCGTCAGGAGATAGACTCCAAAGTCTATCTCCTGACGATGCTTCGGTTACGGTAAAATAATATTCTCATTACTTTTGTTTTATTTATTTCATTTACTCACCGGTTCTTCAAATTGGCTGGCCCGCTTTTGTGGTGAAGCCATTGGTATTTTCTGTGTGGGCAGTTCCGATATATCCATTACATCACCAGGTTGTATCACCGCGGATCCATCTTGATTTCTAGAAACATCTTGTACTGATAGTTCTTGTAATTCTTGTTCTTGAATAGTCTTGTTGTGCGATATCATGGATTCTTCCGCGATTGTCTCTAGAAGGATCGCTGGTTGGGTTGTTCTTGGGAGTAATGCGTGCTGAAATTATTAATTATTTTGACTGGCGCAGTGGGTAGTGACCCTGCCTTCAGCTCCGCGGGTCGCGGGTTCGATTCCCGCCGAGGGCCAACATTTTCTATAAATTAATTTATTGGTCTTCGAGTCTAGGTGTATATTTGTATTTAAGTATGTATTTAAAAAATATATAAGTATATATTCACCAGTTGTCTGTCTACCATAACACAAGTATTAAGTTACTTACTTTGGGAACGGACGACCGTGTGTGTAAGTGTCCCATATAATTCTTTATGTATATATTTTTAACTACGGTATATAAACTTTTGATGTTGAATTATGAATAGCTTTGCAAACAAGAGAATAATATAGTTTGATTCTTTGTTAAATATTGAAGTAAGTATATATAAATGTATTCTCTGACTTGACCTCAGAGAAAAAAAAACCCTTAAAAAAAACTAAAAACGCTTTTATGATATATAATATATTGAACTAAAGGTGATTAATAATTTTTACCAGTTTTTTTACGAAAATACTAAACACAGTTTTTGTTCATTATTTTTATAGGTAGAATAAAAATAATGAACAAATATGTAATAACTATATTTATTTTCCACTTTCTAATGCCATTGATTCAAGTTTTCATGAACATGGAACATGGAACCGTTTTATTCAATATTTTCAAATATTGTCAAATTCAAATTTTTGAAATAAATTAAACTAATTTATCCAATGTCGTAAAAATAAAAGTATTATCGGTTCTTGATAACTTGCAAAAAGTACAAAGTTTCAAATCCGTCCGAGAGGTTACATACCTGTACATAAATAAAGTGATCACATTTTTATTGACACAAAGCGGGACAAATGGGATGAAATGAAAATTACAATTTAATTTGATTGTATACATTCATATACTTATTACCATTTATAAAAATACTAGGAGTCCCGCCCCAGCTTCGCACGGGTATAAAGCATATAGCCTATGTCACTCAGTGATAATCACAGTATTTCGCTACTGGAGTAGCGAAATACTAATACGTTTATAGCTACTACTATTTTGATAATTGTCATATTTTTACCATACTTATCCAAAGACTAAATTACGTTTAGCTGTCATTTATGTTTTGTTTTTCCATGTCATAGTCGTTTTTGCTATACCACGTTTTATAGTGACTTGACGGGATAAAATAAATGCGGTCGAACGGGATAAAAGGTATCCTATGTCTGTCTCCTGGTTCTAAGCAACCTCTCCACCAATTTTCAGCTGAATTGGTTCATCCGTTCTTGAGTTATAAATAGTGTAACTTAGACCAACTTTCTTTTATATATATATATAAGATATGTAAAAAATAATAATAAGGAACATCATGATTATAAACAAATAAAAAATTTTATAAAAAAAAATTTTCTTTACATTTTTATTATTTTTTTACATTAAAAATAACAAATGCAAATATATATGCGGTAAATTAAAAATTTGCGGGACTCGGGTCAGTTCACAAAAATGCGGGACTGTCCCGGCAAAATAAGGAAGTGTGGTCACTTTTTATATAAACATATTATATACCCTTCTCTCCAAAAATGGAGAGAGGAGGCCTATGCCCAGCAGTGGGATAATAACAGGCCGTTACTTACTTACTTACCTCAACATCCTTGGCAGGCGTTCGTGGAACCTCGAGCGTCCCTCGTGCACGTTTAAACATGTTCCCGAGAGTAATCCCGAACCTCGTGTAGGTCGCGGGTCCACAGTGCGCGGCGCGATTCAACAATACGTAAGAGGGAGTTACTATATTTATCACTTTATGTTCTTTTATATTCTGAAGGTATCACAAAAAATATTTTTGTTAGTACTCAACTCTCTGAAATCTTACAATTTGTTTTAAAATTACGATATTTTGAACTATTCACACCGTGTGGTATCCGGCTGAATAGAATAGTACCACCCTCATTTCTTACCGAGGTGTCGAGATGACCCACCGTGTGCCGACCCCACTTAGAGTGGGATAAGGGCAGGAGGATGATAAGAATGATGATAGTATGAACTGTTCGTAAGAGAAATGTGATTGTGCTAAATTCCATCAATATTAGTCAAGCAGAAAGCGTAACAGACAGACACAGCAGACTTTCGCGTTTATAATCACTACATAGTATAAAACAAAGTCACATTCTTTGTTTGTCCATATATCCCTATGTATGCGTAAATCTTTAAAACTACGCAACAGATTTTGATGCGGTTTTTTTAAATAGTTTTTTAATAGATAGAATGGTTGAAGAAGAAGGTTTATATGTATAATAACATTCAATATGGAGTAGAGAAATACTGTAATTTTTGAGGTTTCTAATGTGATGTCGTAAATAATTACATTTTTTTACATTCCGCTTACATTGCAAACGCAGGCTGAATCCTACGAGATGTATCAAAATAATGTACTAAGTATTTGTACTCCTTGAACCGTCTTTTTGTTATGGATAACCAAAAATAGCATTTTTTGGCATTTTCTTTTGAATAATGAAGATATAAGAATAATGCCTTATTTTCGAAGCAATTTTAAACAATACAGCATCAATCCTTATTAATTGAGTACCTTAAATACATTGTTGATTTAATATAGATCAATCTGGCCACGGGCAGTAATTAATAAATCAAAACTACCTGATAGATTTTAATCATTTTTTTTTCACTGAATGACATAGGCTATATATTTTATATCCGTGCGAAGCCGGAGGGCCGCTAGTTTAATGATATTTTGAAAAACGCTTGCCTTGTAAGTAAATTAATAAACTTTAAGATAATTTATAGAATTAGGCGTTACTTTGGGCCATTTTAGATCCATAATACAAAAGTAATAATAAAATTATTTTGCTATCTGCGAAGAAGTAAAATAGTAAATATATATAATGCTAAATGTAGAGTGGACAATCGGTTATCATACCTGATACATGCAGGATTGGTAAAAACACATGCACAAACCTCCACCACCGCCACCACAATACACAAGCACTACATATGTTCACTATCGTATACTCGTATATCTTATATCGTAACTATACGTTCTATTTTACTTCTTCGCGGATTATAGCAAAATAATTTTATTATTACTTTTAAACTTTAGGATTTTAAAAACTTACCTCACACCGTAGTTCCAAGTTATTATTTCCGATACGAGCTCGTAAGAAATCAGAACTCAATTGTATTCTTTTGTCTACAATTAATTTATTTTTTAATTTTCGTTTTTTCGACTGCGGCTCGTCTTCCAATTCCTATAAAAAGAGCGTTGTACCTTTTCAAAAACATCAACAGTCATTTAAACACGTATTGCTATATCAAAAACGATTTATTTTCACAAATAAATTATGAGTAATGCACGCAGTCCGAACTTACACGTAACTGTCGCGACAAAATATTATACTACCCTCATTTTCATTTGAAAAGTTTTTTTTAGGCTCGTCTTCCAATTCCTATAAAAAGACTGTTGTACCTTTTCAAAAACATCAATACTCATTTTAACACGTATTGCTATATCGAAAACGATTTATTTTTACAAATAAATTATGAGTAATGCACGCAGTCCGAACTTACACGTAACTGTCACGACAAAATATTATACTACCCTCATTTTCATTTGAAAAGATTTTTTTAGGCTCGTCTTCCAATTCCTATAAAAAGAGTGTTGTCCTTTTCAGAAACATCAATACTCATTTAAACACGTATTGCTATATCGAAAACGATTTATTTTTACAAATAAATTATGAGTAATGCACGCAGTCCGAACTTACACGTAACTGTCACGACAAAATATTATACTACCCTCATTTTCATTTGAAAAGATTTTTTTAGGCTCGTCTTCCAATTCCTATAAAAAGAGTGTTGTCCTTTTCAGAAACATCAATACTCATTTAAACACGTATTGCTATATCGAAAACGATTTATTTTTACAAATAAATTATGAGTAATGCACGCAGTCCGAACTTACACGTAACTGTCGCGACAAAATATTATACTACCCTCATTTTCATTTGAAAAGATTTTTTAGGCTCGTCTTCCAATTCCTATAAAAAGAGTGTTGTACCTTATCAAAAACATCAATAATTATTTAAACATATATTGCTATGTCGAAAACGATTTATTTTTACAAATAAATTATGACTATTGCACGCAGTCCGAACTTACACGTAACTGTCACGACAAAATATTATACTACCCTCATTTTCATTTGAAAAGTTTTTTTTAGGCTCGTCTTCCAATTCCTATAAAAAGAGTGTTGTACCTTTTCAGAAACATCAATACTCATTTAAACACGTATTGCTATATCGAAAACGATTTATTTTTACAAATAAATTATGACTATTGCACGCAGTCCGAACTTACACGTAACTGTCACGACAAAATATTATACTACCCTCATTTTCATTTGAAAAGTTTTTTTTAGGCTCGTCTTCCAATTCCTATAAAAAGAGTGTTGTACCTTTTCAGAAACATCAATACTCATTTAAACACGTATTGCTATATCGAAAACGATTTATTTTTACAAATAAATTATGACTATTGCACGCAGTCCGAACTTACATGTAACTGTCACGACAAAATATTATACTACACTCATTTTCATATGAAAATATTTTTTTTGACTCGTCTTCCAATTCCTATAATAAGATTGTTGTACCTTTTCAAAAACATCAATACTCATTTAAACACGTATTGCTATATCGAAAACGATTTATTTTTACATATAAATAATGATTAATGGACGCAGTCAGAAACTACACGTAATTGTCACAACAAAATATTATACTACCCTCATTTTTTTTTATTTCTTTCACTTTAACTTTAATCATCAATGTCAAAGTTGTATTTTAAAGAAAATAATTATATTCTTTTATAAAATCGTTAAGCGAGTGTTCTTGTGAGTTTTATAGAACAATATCGGGTTAAAGACATTTATTTTCTCAAAAAAAAATGTTCACTTAACTGAGAATTAAAATTAAACTATCTTATTTGCTTAAGACGCATGCACCACTTAACAATTCGTAAAATCTCAGCAAATTATTTTACTTATATAAAAAGAAATAACTTAAAAACGCCTAAAAAGCGATAACTTAAGTTTCATATAACAAATTTTTGTTTTTTTTATCAAAATATAGGACTTTAGCCGTTTTTTAAACAAAGTAATATTATTGGTTTCCTTGAGACTATTGGAAAAATTATTGTAACTGTGCTCCTTCAAACAAAATGGTTTTTTTTCCATAATTATTTGTTCGGGGATACCGTAAGCAAATTTTATGTTTTTCGTAGATTATGTTTAAAAGTTTTATAAGTTAGTGTAATATTTGAATGTGAACATGTTTTCTTTAATAGTTTTTTAATTAAAATACATGTGTATTTAGCTGCGTAATACTAAATAACTTCGTTTTAATGTATAATTCTATCTATCTTTAGTAGGTGTTAAATAATTGTAATGGAATAACAACAAAATTGTTTTACTAACCTCATAAAAATATAAATATGTTGGAAAAATATATAAAATTAAAAATATACAAATTTTAGTAGATAATAAGCTAGTTTTTACCTCGAGTATGATATCTTCAACACCATTTATAGTTTTCTCTGTGGCGGATTGATCCTTATGTTGGCCATTTTCTGTCGCCTCTATACCTTTTTCTGCTACTTGACTGTTGTCGTAAAAAACATAAAACTCATGACTGACTGACTGACTATTGTGACCATAGAGTTATCGTACTAGAGTAGGGGAACAATAGGCGTATTAGTTATTGTGCCTCTAATTATTTTAAAATGAAACTCGTACACTTATCTTGGTCTTATCACAGATAAAAAGAGAGACAGGTAATAAGTTTCATTTGCTTTCTTTTTATTGTCTGTGGACACATTTTCAGTTGGTTTCTAGTTTCTAGTATATTAACTCTATGGATTTACTACTATTTATAAGTCATTCAATTTTATACGATAAACAAGATTATTTAGACAAATTGCTTTTAAATGTATGATTATTGAATTTTAGATTATATTGTTAGACTAAATTAAACATTATTTGAAACTAGAAATATTTTATAACATGGTGTCGATATTATGGTATTTATTTTTGAACATTTTATTTTAGATAGTGATTTATTAATTTATATTAAAATCTTTAAATATTACGATTTATTATACTTATTAAGTATCGTCATTTAATTTAATTCATTCTTTATTTATAATTAATTAATTATTATTATTATCCTTAAAGTAAATGATAGTAGTTAACGTATAGGAACCGGCTATACTCACGTCTTATTCTATCGGGTTAGCCCGACTAGTTTCGAACCCCGGATGGGTTTGAAACTAGTGGGGCTAACACGATAGAATAGTAGTGTATAGAACCGGCTATACTTACGTCTTATTCTATCGGGTTAGCCCTACTAATTTCGAACCCCGGATGGGTTCTATACATTAACTATGAATACTACTCACGATAGTTTAAAAAGTGAGTGCTGTATACACGTAGATTTTTTATAGAACATCTTTACCAATTGTTTCTTAGGTAAAAAAAAAAATAGCTATTATAATATTATCCTGTTACCAAATACATAACAAATAAACTAACTTGTCTGGCAGAGGAGCAGTCAGGTCGGGAGGAGGAAGTTCGGATATTTCTGGGATTTCTGCGGGAAAAGGGTAATTAAATAGCGGGATCAGCATGCAAATAATAAGCAAGATGAAAGTAATTTATCTTTACGTTTACCTTTTTCAAAATCAAGTAGCGTTGGTATTTCTGCAGCTATAACAAAATTAAGTTTATTTAACATAAATAATAAGTCTATTAAGGGTCAAGATATAAAAAAATTACCTTATTAAATATAAAATAATAATTTTATTAATATCAATATTAGCATACAAATACAAAAAAATTTATTTCTTTCAATAATTCATTACAAAAAATACAGATTGAGACCTTCTAGTAAGTATTAGAAATAATTGTATTACGATAACATTAAATTGCCTTCAATAAAAATTATGTCAAAGATAAATAAAATAAGATTACATATTTGATAAGCATGTTTGTTCCTTCATAAGTAAACATTTTTATTTTAGGTTTTGTTATTTTAAACCTATAGTTATCATCATTCTCCAGCTCCTATCGCTCTCTATGTGGGGGGGGGGGGGGGTCCCAACATGTTTTAAACATGTTATTATATGTTTGGCTAGTTATTCTGACGTCAATTTACCTTAGTCGCCTTTTACGATACCTCGGTAAGAAATGGGGGTGGTCAATTCAACTCAGCCGGAAACCACACGGCGGGTCGACTTACCTTAGTCGCCACTTTCGACACCTCGGCAAAAAATGAGTGTAGTCCATTCTACTCAGCCGGATACCACACAGCATTTCATCTTAATTTAGTTAAGTTAACAGCAGGTCATCTTAACTTAGTGGCCTTTTACGATACCTCGGCAAAATATGAGGGTGGTCTATTCTACTCAGTCGGATACCACACACACATGCAATGTACTAATTTTTATATTGGTTCCTATCTGAAAATTCTGGCGGCGCTCATGCGGACTAGAGGAGTGAAGCATTATTATCCTCGATCGAGAAGATTCATAACAATGACTTATGAACTAAATTAAAAAACAATGCTTACATTTTCTAAACACTAATATATCGTGTTCGGATATTCTCTCCATCTGAGCGGGATCGTGTGGGGCCAGTCGAGACTTGTCGTGCGACTTGTCGGAGTCGTGCGGCAAGTCGAGTGCGCTGTGTTGTATCGCGGACGTCTCTTGAGCTAACATGGTCTCCACTGATCTATCTATTAGCGCGAGCATTGGCTGGTCCGGATGGAGTTCTCCGAAACCATCCTTCGAAATAAATGAGGTAATTAAAAGATTGACCGCCGAGTTTCTTTCTGGTTCTTCTCGGTAAAAGCAACATTCCGAACCAGTTGTAGCTTCATTAATCATATTGATCCTTGACGATTCAAAAGTTGTGAGATTTTGTTGAGAGTCGAGAGAGCTTATTTGATTAAAGATATTTTTATTTGATTTGATTATCAAAAGTAATTTTTATTCTTTTACTAGTAACTAGCGACCCGCTCCGGCTTCGCACGGGTATAAAAAAAATATAGCCTTTGTCACTTAGTGAAAAAAATGATTAAAATCTATCTAGTAGTTTTGTTTTACTCATTACTGCCTGTGGCCCGCACGCTTTAAATTTGAATTAAAACAATTTCCCTCTCCCTATACCAAGAAGATTTCCTGCTATCTTTGGAATATCTAAATTCATATACTACATATTTACTTATTTATTTTTACATTTTTTCCTATGTATTTTATTTTTATATTAATTACATAATGTCTTTATATACAACATTCACAGCTTTCTAGTCATTACACAATACAAACATGTTTTCTTTAGAGGTTACTATTGAAAGAGCGACATATAGGCCATGTGAAAAACAAACCTGCCCGATCGCAACTAAATTCGATGCGTTATAGGGCGAAGCGCGCAATCGCTATGCCCTGCATTTTAAATCTGTCATATCTTCTAAAATGTTCACTTAAATTACATGCTGTAAACGGCCATATTGATCTATATTAAATTAACAATATATTTATTGTACTTAATTGAATAAGGATTAATAATAATAAATAACATATTTTATTTATTTTTTAAGGTAGTGGTCAACCTCCTTGTTCCAGCTGGAGGTTGTATTGGTATTTTTTTTGATGTCAGGAAACTCATTATGAGTCCATACAAGAACTGTATCGTAATAAAACTTTTAATTTTTGGCCTGTACGTAATGTTTGTCATAAGAATTTTGGTTTAAATATTATGGTATCAGAGTAAATAAATACTGTTACTGTTTATTATGTTGGTGATCCATTAAATAAATAAATTTAACAAAGATACGAGTCCCATCTTTTCTTTCTCAACTAGTAACCTTAACACTAAAAGTATACCGGACTGTTCAATGAAATCCATCTTTCTTTTTTTTATATCTGAGATTTTATTTATTGAAATGATTTGTATTTTCAATTTTAACTTACGTTAACGAGTAGCCGATGTTCGGGTAGTGTCGGCTCACGTAGAGTTATATCTTCGACACGCGCTACTACGTTTGAATTCTGCAAAGCAATTTACAGCTACATCAGTGTTTCCAAACATGGAGCCCACGCTCAACTGAGGGGCAATTTCATTGATATTTGACTGTTATGGGGGGTATTTGATTGTTATGGGGGTAGTTATATATCAATGAGTTGCTAAGCAGATTTCCAGATGCTGACATTTTCACACGTAATGTTAAAACAATCCATATAATACAAAAATAATGATAAAATTTTCTCATTAGTTTTGAATTGTTACTTAGATAATAATTACAATTAATTTCTATTGTAAATGTTTTTTTTATATTTTTTATATATTCAAATTCAAATTCAAAATATTCTTTATTCAAATAAACTTGTAAACAAGTGCTTTTGAATCGTCAACTCTACTGCTGGTTCGGAAAGCTGTTCCTACCGAGAAGAGCCAGCAAGAAACTCGGCGGTTGCTCTTTTAAAAATATAATTCTTAATACTATTTACATTAAGTCGTTACTGTCTTGTACAGGTTCAAAGAGAGCTATATCCACACATTCTTATCTTCCAAATAATCTTCAAGAGTATAGTAGGCTTTCTGTATCAGCCTCTTTTTAACAGTGTTTTTAACAGTTATACTTACCTATATGCGTTTTGGCTAGATCTGAATAAATAAATGGGGTTTTGATTGTTATGGGGGGATTTGATTGCTATAGGGAGGGAAGGGGGCAATTTAATTGTTAAGAGGAATTTGTTATAAGGGGGGATTTGATAGTTATGGGGGTCGGGCAATTTGATTGTTATGGATGGGGGACAATTTGATTGTTATGAGGGGGGCAATCGAATTTTTTTTTTTAATATTAAATTGATTATATAATTTTAACAATGCAACATAAGAGCATTAAAAATTTAGTATTTGAAATTTATTTAGACTATTCTCTATATTTGCATATTTCAAAAATATTTCATAAAAAAATAATAATTTCTACTAAATATTTTTAAATTCATTTTCAGATACCTGAAACCGATTTTCTACTTCTTCGTCCTCAATTTCCTCAATCCGTATTCTGGGTAGTTCTCCGGTCGGTGGCCTTTTGCTAGCTCCAGGGCCAACAGAATTTCGAGCGTACCTACAAGATTTATCTGCATATTAGTACTTTGTGTGTAGTCGTGTGGTATCCGGATAAGTAGAATAAACCACCCTCATTTCTTACCGAGGTGTCGTAAAAGGCGATTAAGATAAGTTAACACACCGTGTGGTATCCGGCTGAGTAGAATAGACCACCCTCTTTCTTACCGAGGTGTCGTAAAATACAATAACGTAAGTTGACGTCAGGCAGGCGGCCGGTCGTAAAATACGAAGCGAAATCATCAATCAATCAGGCAGCTACGGTAAGTCAACCCGCTGTGCGGTATCCGGCTGAGTAGAATAGACCATCCTTATTCCTTACCGAGGTGTCGCAAAAGGTGACTAAGGTAAGTTGACCCACCGTGTGGTATCCGGTTGAGTAGAATAGACCATCCTTATTCTTTACCAACGTGTCGCAAAAGGTGACTAAGGTAAGTTGACCCACCGTGTGGTATCCGGTTTAGTAGAATAGACCGAAATAGACCACTCTCTTTCTTACCGAAATGTCGTAAAATACGACAAAGGTAAGTTGACGTCAGGCAGGCGGCCGGTCGTAAAAACGCAGCCAAATCATGTTACACCGACCCCACATAGAGTGGAATAAGGCCTGGAGGATATATACATATATGTATACAATATAATATCCGGATGATTCAGCTTTGCTCGATATTTTTCATAGATAAATATACTTAAAAATGAATTAGATGCGTTAATAAAGAGGTTCTTAAAAATATTTATCTCAAAAAACGAAAATAGAAAAAATAATGGTACATGAAACATCCGGCTTCGAAGCGAGGTACACTAATTATGATATAGCTCGAATATCCAACTGAGCTATCAAATGACAGCGAAATTAACCCTCACATTCAAATTATATTGTAGCAGATTTCATGGGAATATAATATTTTTTTTATTTTTTAGAGCCATCACATACATCTTCTGTTGCAGGGGTATCCATGAATTTTGGGACATCCACATATATAGTATTTTTATATAATTTTTTTTGTTGCAATTAGTACTTACTTTTTATGAGACATTTTCATAACAATTGCATTTAACATGCACACATCACCTAAAAAAAAACTTTAATTATTTCATCTTATAAGTCTACTATATACATCTCTTATACAGTATCTTATATCTATTTTATTTTTATAAATATATGGGACACATATACACACGGTCGTCCGTCCCCAAAGTAACTTAATACTTGAGTTATGGGTAACAGACAACTGGTGAATATATACTTATATATTTTTTAAATACATACTTAAATACAAATATTAATATGTTAAGAAAGAAAAGTAATATTGTTAAGAAAAATAGTTTTTGGCCACAACATACTTTTTTATTATGTATTCAGCACTTGTTGACAATAAATTTTCAAATGAGTTTCTAATAACCACTATTAAATTACTTGTACCTTAACCTTGCCCTAGTTAATTGATATTACATTTAGCTTATAAGCAGACATATATTAAGTAAATAACTTTCCAGCAATATTTACAGTTTTAAAACAAAATTATAAATATTTGTTTTCTTTGAAATCCGGGGTATTTTTAAATTAAAATTATTTTGTTGTATCATTAAAAATTCAGTACCCCATAGTATAATAAATAGGTATATTATATTTTTTTTAAATAAATAAATAGATTGCCATAAAAGCTTTTTGTTCCATTAAATAAGTAGCCAATATTTAGTTGTAATGTTTGAATTCTAAAATATAATTCCTATTAGAGTCTTAGTAGGAGTTAAACTTTAATTTTTTCATGCAATGTAAAGTAGTTTTAGGCAGAGAAGGCAATGCCAGAATAAAATAACTTTAATAAAACACTTTAGAACTATAAAATGAGAAAAATAAATGTTCAAAATGGTATGCATATCAAATTAAGAACAAAACTTATTTGTTATTGATGTGAGTTACATTAGCACATTGTTAATACACACTAATTAGAAACTAATTTGAATATTTTACTTTTGAATCAGAATGAAATCAGAAGATAAGCAATAACTTTGTTAATTTCTAGGACCAAGAAATGCCAAAAAAGGAGCTGTGAGCTATCTTACGTGTTAATAATATTAGTATAGAAGTAACTCACAAATAAAAACTTCGATTTTTTTCTGATAAAGACGTACAAGCCCCCGCAATAGTTGCGAACTGAGGCGCAGGGAGAATCTCTTTGTTGTGAGGCCAGATTCATTATTCATTACTTCCTGTAACTTATCACTAAAAAGAACAAATTATTGTACAAATTATTATGAATGATTAACAAAACATTTTACCCGTGAAACTTGCCATATCACGCGAATGTCTTGAGACCAAAGTTGGCGGTGAGTTATCGTTGCGAAACGTAAAGGCCATGAATCTGCAACCCAACATAAATAGAATCTGCCACCCTTCCTTAGTGATTCCACCGGATAAAACATAGTAAAAGTTTTATAATAAAGCAAAATATATTTTAGTATTGCTTTAGAAAAATACAATGAAGACTTGAAGAGTGACGAGTAACGATACAACGCCTAACGCTACACTTTACTTTATTCCCGCCGAAACTTTATGTCAATTAAGAATTTTGTCATTTCCGTTTGCAACAAAACGAACGAAAGTATAATTTCCGTTACATCCGTTAGTTCCGTTATTTATTTATTATTGTAAATCTTTCTTCATTTAATAAATATATATGTATCCATGGAAATATAAAATTTACTTAGATATAGAACTTTACACAACTTGAGATTAAGTTTTTTTTTTTATCTGAGGTAAGAAATAAGATTTTTGATTTGAACAATCTGTACAGATATATTTGTAAACGGAAGTTCATATAAATAAGTCTATGTATGGATATTATTCATGCGGATGTTACTACTTATACTGCGTCCATCATATTATCAGTCTTTTGACAGCTCACGCTCATTAAGTTTTGTATTGCTTACGTACAAATATCATACAAATAATATTTGTACTTTATGGATGGGTACCGCCCACTTAGTGATGTCACACATAATGGTTTCTACGATTATGCCACAGATTAAAAATAATCGGTAGAAATCGATGTTACGAGTATTAAAAGACATTTAATAACATTATATAAAGTTTTACTTTCTTCTTAGTTAATACATGAATACAAATAAAACAATCAGGATATTTTAATTTATTTTATTAGCACGAGTCGTCGGAATGATAATCAACACTAGACTCCTCCGATGAGGAGTCTTCAGTAGCAGTTATTATTAGCTCTTGTGTAGATAATATATTATCAAACGCAATATCACGTTCCCAATCAGAGAATATTACTCTTTTAGTTCTTTCCACCACACTTGCCCAGTTCTCGGCCGTTACGTGGGTGCAAGCATTTTTTAGCAATTGCAACATTTTATTCGCTGTGAATGGGGGGCTTGTATTGCATCTCGCAGCATGCCCTTTTACTTGTGCCCATATAAGTTCTATTGCGTTGTACTGGCAGTGGTATGGAGGAATCCGAAGAACAGTATGGCCATATTCTGCTACCATTTCATTGATTACATAGCGTTTTGCTCTCTTTTTGGTTTTTAATATTTTTATTAATTCAACTTTTAACATTGAGTCGTCCACATTTTCTCCATTGTCCCGAAGCCAATTAATTATTTCATGCTTTTTATTAGCCTGTGTTGGCATTTTGTCAATTTGACGGGAGTGGTAGGGCGCATTATCAATAAAAATTATTGATGGTTCTTCCAATGAAATGAGCATTTTTTTGAACCACTCTTCATACACATTTGCATTCATCTCTTCGTGGTAGTCATTTGATTTCTTCGATTTAAATGCCAACAGTGCGTCTTGTACAAATCCTTTTGCTGTACCTGCATGGCAAATGATTAGGCGCTCACCTTTTCCCATTGGTACTGAGGAAGTGGAATCAGCAGTATCATCAGTCCAGAAACGAGATAGTGTGTGGTTAGCGTTGAGCCATGTTTCATCCGTGAAAACAATATTTGCCCAATCTTGTATTTTCTTTGCCTCTCTTAAAAAATCACAACGTGCTATAGCTATATCTGTGCGTTCCATTAATAATTTTCTTTTATTTAACTTTTTATATGAAAAGCCAATTGTGTTCAAAACTTTGACCAAAGAAGATTTTTCACCATGAAATAGACCACTTCTTTTTTAAAGAAACAATAAGTTTTCTCAAAGTTGGAATTTCTTTTCTCAAGTAGTAATCTAGTTTACGTAGGTTATCATTAATCGAATTACTTAGGTACGTAATTCGATTAATGATAGTAGGTACTATAATCGGAATGGTATCGCATACGAGAATCTTTAGGACATCACTATCGTCAATCTGTCAAAAGATGGTTAATATAATGGACAGTGTATAATCTTACTTTTTTTATGTACTATAGGTATTCCTATCGACATCTCATTAAATTAAATCGATTCAAATCGGAAACTATATCGATTTGAATATCAAATACTAGATTTATACTACAGAACATACATTTATACATGAAGTCATCATTTTCAGCGGTCTATATATACTACTTGTCTTTTTTTCTTTAAATAAATTAAACAAATAAGTATATTAACTAATAATTTATTAACATTATTAAACTAAAGCTAATCATAATACAATTACGACAATCAGACAATAGGTCGGAATTACAAAAGTTATTTCTTGTTTTTGATGTTACATAATTTATAGAATTAGGCGTTACTTTGCGGAGGTCCATAATACAAAAGTAATGAGAATATTATTTTGCTATAATCCGCGATAAATCGCGGATTTTATCGCGGATTATAGCAAAATAATATTACATTTAAAATAAATTTACATGAGATGTACTTTTATTATATGAATTATTATAAGGATTGTTTCAGTCTGAATCTGATATTTTATAGTTATTTTTATACTCTATAAATAATATGAAAGTAAATTAAAATGATTCTTTACTCAAATTTCTTTGGGGTTAACAGTTTTCAAATATCAGTTTCTGGATAAAAAACCAGTATAATAACTAAACAACTATTATAAACGCGAACACAATTTTTGTAATTCACAAAATATACTCGAACTTCATCCCAGCCTTTTCCATTTCTTCTTTTAACCT
Source organism: Morpho helenor (assembly GCA_029227775.1). Lineage (NCBI taxonomy): Eukaryota > Metazoa > Arthropoda > Insecta > Lepidoptera > Nymphalidae > Morpho > Morpho helenor. Next base: position 13,000,787 of record JARGCU010000010.1, read on the forward strand.
TTTTATGCTGGTTTTGTTAAGATTTTCAGCCACTATACCACTTTCCAAGGCACGATCTAATACGTTTTTAGCTTCATTAATTTTATTATCAACCAAGTATAAATTGATCAATCGTGAATATGCATTGCCAATAGTAGCAGATGAAAGAACTTTATTAGTTTTCAATATTGAAATCAATTGCTCAATTTTCTCCGGTCTTCTTTTTATATGGCTTTCTTGAAGTAACCGTCTGAATACCACAACGCTTGCATTTTCCAAACATTTCTTCCATAGAGAAGCAGCTTCGTTGTCCTTATCCGCAAGTAGATATTCCATCCACAGTAAATTTGCAGGTAAAATATGTCCTTTTGCTGCTGCTAATTCAGCAATTTTTTCACCTGTACAATGGAAAAAAAAAATATTTAAGAATATGAAAAATATGAAATTATTTAAGAATTTAAAAATTATTGACACGAAAAATAACTTAAAACCTTGACATAAAAATGCACATATATTGTTTATGCGAAGGTTTCAAGAGATTCAAGGTGTATTCTGCACTTCGAAAACTTTTAAAACAATGTCCCCGAAAAATTGTAAACTCAAAAAGTACTAAACGCTTTTTATAATAAACAGTGATTACAGAGGAAGGTTTAAGTGTGCAATTTGTTAATATTTTGTGTAAGTTAGTTTAAATACATAAATAATGGACATGTAATCAGGAGGGATGAAATTCATGTGACCAAACGAGTGTTAAGTTGATATGTGCCTAGAGGGAGGCCTAAAAAGAAATGGCTGGATTGTGTGACGAATGACATGCATATAAAAGTAGCGCCAGAGTTGACGAATGATAGGGCAGAATGGAAGAGAAAACATGTTGTGTCGACCCCATTTAGAATGGGATAAGGACAGGAGTATATAATACTTTAAATTCGAAGATATTGGTAGAACGTTTTGGAAAAATATTCCTTAGATATCACAAACAAATATTCTATTATTCTTACATTTAGCACCCAATTCCTGATCTTGAACAGCATGTGCCAGTGCATTACTTCTTGGGAATTTTCTCAATGCAGTTTCAACTTCTTCATCCGTTTTCGCTGCCTCCAAAGCATCAAATACGTTATCAACATGTTGCAATCCAGCCCCTCTAGTAAATACAGCAAGCGTTAATTTATCATCATAAGTCACATTGCGGCGCATTGTATCACTAATATAGTTTCCTAGAAGCTGAATCTTTTCAACATTGCCATCTTCAGCCAATCTCTTCAACAAATATTTGAGAACATTCGCTTTAGGAAATACACCTCCTTCAATAGACTTTATAGCATAGTCCATAGCTTGTGATGTTTTCCCTTCTTGTACCAACTTCTCTACTTCAGCCGTAACATCAGCTTTAAATGGCTTTGCTGGTTCTTTGGCAGGTTTACGATTAACAGTTTGTGTTGGCTTAGGTGTAGCTGGTACTTTTGGTAGTGTTTTGGGTACTTCTTCTTCTGGTATAATAAATGGAACCTCTCTATTTTTGGATTTCAAATGTTTGCCGAGAAGCACCAGAAATTGGTCACTTGGTACCTCGCCCTCTTCTTGTAGCAACGTCCAGAGACCAAATGCTTTGTCTGTTTCATCAGCTTTGCAATAAGATACGAGTAAATGGTAGAATATATTGGATCGGTCAATATGTGACAGCTCCTTTGTGGCTTCAAGTAGTCCTTCGAGATATTCTGATTTGCCCTCCTGAAAACACAAACGTCATAATATCTTACAAGCTTTACTGATATCTTTAATATTTAATTGAGTTAATATTGTATATATTCGGGGGCGAAAAATCGATCTAAGTAGGTTCCATTTAAAAAAAATGACATTTTACACATGTTTTTAGGCACTGAAAAATGCTGAAATAAAGAATAAAAAGCGAATGATATTTTAGCTCAAAGTTGTAATAGCTTAGTGGGTAACAAGCGGACTAAATAAATGAAAATACACCGGACTTTAGATGGAGATTTTCTAGTTTTATGTTTTTTATATCTTAAAAAAAATACCAAGCAACGCTCGGTCACCTAGAAAAGTTCAAATACTATGTATTAAGTCTGTTAACTCAACTGGTAGATTAAAGATGGTGAGCTTCTCGGGACACTTCACTTCCACACCGAGAGGTGTTCCCAATATAAATAATAATAAAAATGAATATGCTTCACTAATTATAACTAGTTGATTTATAAATCATTCGTAATATTACACTGACAAATCAAGGGCAAAAAAAAAACAATATTATAGGGTACTTTGCTTCATTTTTTAAATTTTTACCTCAACATATCGTTGGCAAGCGTCAGTTAAACGCTTTTGTCGTGTCTGCAAACCCGGAGTCTCAAGTATGCGGCGCGCTTGCCTCAGCCGACCACACTCCACAAACGCTAGCACTAGATCGTGGAGTATGTTGACTTCACCGTGTATCTAGAAATTAACAATATAATTTATAGATAATTTATAGAATTAGGCGTTACTTTGCGGAGACCCATAATACAAAAGTAATAATAAAATTATTTTGCTATAATCCGCGATGAAGTAAAATAGAAAATATATATAATGCTAAATGTAGAGTGGACAATCGGTTATCATACCTGATACATGCACGATTCGTAAAAAACACATGCACAAACCTCCACCACCGTCACCACGATACACAAGCACTATATACGTTCACTATCACAAACTCAATGAGTTTGTGATAGTGAACTAATTCTATAAATTATACTTTTGTATAATTTATAGAATTAGGCGTTACAAAAGTAGTAATAAAAATATTTTGCTATAATCCGCGATGAAGTAAAATAGAATAGATACATGCAGGATTCGTAAAAACACATGCACAAACCTCCACCACCGTCCTGCAAGCATTATCAGGAGATAGAGATGATAGTGAACGTATGTAGTGCTTGTGTCCGCCGCAACCTCCGCCGTGTTGTATCCGGCTGAGTAAAATAGACCACCCTCATTTCTTACCGAGGTGTCGTAAAAGGCGACTAATGTAAGTTGACTCACCGGTTAAGTAGAATAGTCCACCCTCTTTCTTATAGAGGTGTCGTAAAATACGACTAAGATAAGTTGACGTCAGTTAGGCGGCCGGTCGTAAAATACTTAGCCAAATCATGTGACATGTTTATAACATGTTGTGCCGACCCCAGTTAGAGGGGGTAAGGGCAGGAAGATGATGAAGGGGTGCCAAAGTAGTCGGCCTCCTCGTGGCGCACCCTGGGCAAGCTTAGTCTTGGCGAACGGACCACTGAGGGGTGGCCAATCCAGTTGTCCCTCTGATTAGCAGAGGGCAATCTGGACGGGCCAGGGACTTCGGGGGGGTTGGGGTGAAGTCCCTAATGAGCGACGGGTCCAGTTGGGCTTACTCTAAGTCTGGCTGGACATGGTTACGGCCACCGTCGGCGAAACCCGGAAGCCCAGCAATGGGAACGGGGACCTTCGGGTTGCGAGGAAGAAAACCTCTATAAAAAATTACCCGGTGGGGGCGGAAACGCCCACCAAGGCGTTGGGGCCCCTACTTGGGGCGCGGTCTCTCCCTGTCGACCGTGACATAGCAAACACGGTGGGCAGGGAGCGATCGTGGGCAGCGATGGCCTCCCTTAGCTCTGCGGAGGGGGGCGGAGGGAGGCGGCGGAGCGGTTCCACGAACTGTTGTTCTGGATCCAATCTGCTGCTGGTGAGTCCCGGTGTTAGTGACTCGCCCAAGCCCATCGTCTGCCGCCCTAACTGGGGACCTTCGGGTGTTCCGAACGGGGTACATCGGACACCTGGCTTACAGGTCCCCGAGGCGGTCGGTGCATCTGGTGCTCCCGATGCACCGGTTAGCGGAGGGGGGTTTCTCTTTCGAGGGGCCCCACCTGGAGGTGTTTATTCTCTGGGATCAGAGCTGTCGGCGGGATGGGGGCAAAATGTACAATGATACCCTATCCTTGCCATCGGCAGCGTGGTGGAGCACACAGGTCGTTTTAGTCGGTGCGAGTCCGACATAACCGCCGCCTGTCCCCGTCGGGCGGCGGTACCCATAAGGGGTTTTTTCCTGTATAATAAAAAAAAAAAAGGAAGATGATGAATCTAAATTTAATTTTAATTTTTTTTTATAAATAATAAATATATGGGACACTTACACACACGGTCGTCCGTCCCCAAAGTAAGCTACTTAATACTTGTGTTATGGTAAACAGACAACTGGTGAAAATATACTTATATATTAAATACATACTTAAATACAAATATAAACCCAGGCTCAAAGACCAACAAATTCATCTATAGAAAATGTTGACCCTCGGCGGGAATCGAACCCGCGACCCGCGGAGCTGAAGGCAGGGTCACTACCCACTGCGCCAACGGGCCAGTCACGTATCATAAATTTACTGACTGGCGCCGACTGGCCCGTTGGCGTAGTGGGTAGTGATCCTGCCTTCAGCTCCGCGGGTCGCGGGTTCGATTCCCGCCGAGGGCCAACATTTTCAATAAATGAATTTGTTGGCCTTTGAGCCTGGGTGTATATTTGTATTTAAGTATGTAATTTAAAAAAAATATATAAGTATATATTCAAGTATTAAGTTACTTACTTTGGTGGACGACCGTGTGTGTAAGTGTCCCATATATTTATTTATTATTTATTTATGGACATGCGGGCGTGGGGCCCGGTGCAAAGTATTACTCCCGAGCCTTAATAAAGTGGACTGTCTTTTTATTATTGCTGGTTCGCGGAAACCCCCAAAATACTTGCAAACAACAAGGTAGGATGTGGCAGCCGTCTGGTACTGGGCGGGAATAAAATAACTGCCAAAGAGGGATGGAGGCACTTACTTGTGATGTCGGATCCAACACTTTGTCCATTCACTGCTGTTAACACTATTTACACTACACAAAAGTGCTAGCGGTGCGGTGCGAACTTATAGCCAAAATTATGCGCGTGCGGCGATAGATCACATACGGCGTTGATGTGCGACGTGCGACGACCGTCTTGCGACTGAAGTGCGTGCGGAAGGAAACGGGAAGGATGCTATTGCAAGTATGATATCAAACATCCCCCCGGCCATGAAGTATCCCTTCATAAAAGCGGTATAAAAACAAACAAAAATTAATCTACAGAAGAACCTAAAACTACTTATTCATATAATTTGTGCGTAATACATAAAAGTAAACTAAACCTAAACAAATTATAAATAACTATTGCATTGGCAACGGGCAGAGTTTGACGACGGGTCTATCATAAGAACCACTCTTGGTCTTAACTTGAGCGACTCGAACCACTCCATTTTTACCCGGGAAAACCTTATTTATAATTCCTAAGGGCCACTGCAACGGCGGTGCGTTTTCTATGTTAAGAATAACAACGGTTCCTACAGTAAGCGGATGAGACGGTGTATTCCACTTTTCTCGCATTTGCAAATTATACAAATACTCCGTCTTAAAGCGTTTCCAAAATGACTGGACAAGAGAGTCCATTAACGAATGTCTAGATAAAAGACTAGTACGTTCACTAATGTTAGGTGCGGGTATAAACTCTAGCGGTATAGCGGAAAGAAAATGTGAAGGCGTAAGCGCGGTTGGCTCAGAAGGGTCTGAGCTTAAAGCGTACAAATGATTGCGGTGATAATAATCAATTAAAATATCTAATATTTGCCCCTTTTTGGGCAATAAAGCGGGGTGCTTATGCGAAAAATCTAAAGTAGAATAGGACAGACGTCCACCTACGCGTAATATGCCGTTAGAAACGAAAGGGAATAACTTTCTCAATGCGGGCGAACAGTATTTATTATTTTTAATATTATTGAGATCGTCACTAAAGGCTTCGCGTTGTATCGCTTGAATTATAGCTAATTCTGCCGTATCCATATCCTCAGCTGTTATTGTTTTATTACGCGGAAGTTTTCGCAAGAACCGAAGGATATAAACGGTGCAGCGAATAAATTTGGTCCAAGAAGAAAACTTGGAACCAAGCGTTACGATAATATTTTCATCGTGCGGTCTTGTTACATGAGAAACAGTTTTCTTCTCAGGTACTGCGGTTTTATCACTAGGTGCAAAGGTATTTAAACACCATTCTTCAGAGCGAGACGAAAGCCAAGGCGGGCCTCTAAACCAAAGCGTGTGCTCTAAAAGTTGTGTAGGCATAAGCCCGCGTGAGACACAATCCGCAGGATTTTGAGTTCCTGCGATGTGATAAAAGTCAACCTTTAAAGTTGATAAATGCGTCTGGATTTCTGATATCCTATTAGCTACGTAAGTGTTAAATTTATGCGGTGAAGAAAGTGCCCAGCACAGAGCAACTTCTGAATCAGAGAATACAAGTACCTCATTTATAGTTATGCGGGTAGACAAAGTGTCATAAACTGATCGAACTAAACGTGCGAGCAGAACTAAGGCATTTAGTTCGAGTCGAGCGAGTGTGATCTTTGGCTTTAAAGGTGCCACGCGAGATTTAGAACAGACCAACGTAACTATAGGCGGGAGATTTGCAGTCTCAGTGTGTAAATATAACACACAACCATAAGCCTTCTCACTAGCATCTGCAAAAGCAAGAAGTGTAACTTTAGAAGTTTTCTCAATTCCCATATAGCGGTTAAATTTAAGTGGAGCGATAAGTGGCAACTCTGAAATATAGTTTTGCCATTTATGAACAAAATGTACAGGAAGAGTGTCATCCCAACCTATATGAAGTAGCCACAATTCTTGTATAATCAATTTAGCGTATAGGATGACAGGACCAATAAGGCCTAAAACGTTATAAAGACGAGCGGTAGTGGAGAGGATAGCTCGCTTAGTGCAAGCTGTCGGCGGTTGCGTTACGGTAAATACAAGATCATCAGATGCAGGTAGCCAGTGCAGACCGAGAATTTTAAAAGTGCTATTAGGGTCAAAAGATATAACCTCCGATTGGCGGTGAGATTCTGGTATGTGTTCCAACAATTCATGTGAATTGCTGGTCCACTTCAGCAGTTCAAATCCACCTGCCTTGAAGAGATGGATCAATTCATCCGCTACCTTAACTGCTTCATCGAGCGTTGAAACAGAAGAAGCCAAATCGTCCATATATACATCTCTCTCAAGCACGGCGGCAGCAAGAGGCCATCTTTGCCTTTCGTCACTGGATAACTGGCGTAAGGTGCGTATTGCCAGAAATGGCGAAGAGCGGAGGCCAAATGTCACTCGGTTAAACTGATATATTTCGAGCGGTTCATCGGGAGAAAAGCAATATATAATTTGTTGATATTTGCGGTGCGGGGGATTCACATTAATGCATAAGTACATTTGTTTTACGTCGGCGAAGAATGCTATGCGGAAAATGCGGACATTTAACAAAATATTAAAAATATCTGTTTGCAAATTGCAACCAGTATACAAAATGTCGTTAAGTGACAACCCTGTATCTGTACTAGCGCTGCCATCTAATACGACGCGTAATTTTGTAGTCGATTTATCGTTGCGTACTACAGGATGATGCGGGAGAAAGTAGCCTGGCGAAATACAATTGTCAGGTGACACGCGTGATAAAATACCCGTAGCAAGATAGTCGCGGATGACATCATTATATTTTTCGTGAAGCTCAGGTTCTCTATAAAACTTCTTCTCTAAATTAAAAAACCTACGCCGAGCGGTGATGTAGGAATTACCTAAATTATTAGTGTCCTGTTTAAAAGGAAGATCTACAGAATAAATACCATCCGGACTACGTGCGGTTGTTGAAATATATATTTCTTCACACCGTTGTTCGTCAGGACTCAAAAACTTGCGAACAGGTGTTTCTTCAAGTGACCAAAATTTTTCTATTAATTTATCTAATGGATCACTTGTAAGCGAACACATAGTGCGTGTGTGACAAGGCTTAGAAATGATAGGGGCGTCACCCATTACAATATAACCCAAAGAGGTTTCGAAAGCGGAAGGCATATTATTTTTACCTATTATTTTATCGTATAATAATATCCTGCAATAAATATTTACACCGAGTAAAACATCTATTGGACCCGGTTCACAGAACGCGTCGTCCGCGAGCGGTAAGTTGCGAATATAATCTATCGATGTTAAATCGACGTTCGCGTCAGGTAAGTGTGACGTAATGCGTTCGACAACCATAGGCTGTATAAAATATTCTGACAAACTGTCAAAGCGGGAGTTAAACTTGAGGTCAGTATAACCCAAAATTTTCTGAGAGGTTCCACCGAACCCCTGAACCTCAGAGTAGCGGTTTTGCGGAGAAATATAAAGTGAGAGTCGTTTACAACAGTCGAAAGAAATATAATCACTTTGCGACCCTGGGTCTATAAGACATCTCAAATAATGCGTGCGGTTATATTTATCTGTAACCCTTCTTGGCTGTGCCAAGCAAGGTAGTGGTTGCGGTGCGGTTTAAGCGGTCATAATGACAAACAAGAGCATTACTTGTATTTAAATTGGCGAGCGCAGAAGCATCGTCAGTGCGTTCTATACGCTCGGCCGACTCATTGCGAGGCGAGTCGTAAGCGCGCGAGTGAGTCATACGAGACGGCGAGTTAATACGCTGTGCGGGCGGTTGTATCGCGGCAGGCTCCTTAACTTTGTTTTGAATATTAAAATGTAATAAAGAATGATGTCTTGCAGAACAAAAATTACAAGTATGCTTTGATGCACAAGACATAATTCTATGACTAACACTCAAACAATTGACACAAAAAGAATTATTTTTAACGAAATTGTATCTTTGTTGCGGATTTAATTTCATGAAGGAAGAACACGAATACATATGAGAATGTTGAATATTCTTACATAAAGTACACTTAATTTTATCAGTTGAATTAAATACCGAGTCCGTATTAACAAAGGTTTTCGTTGACGGAACTTTCGCGGGAGAAGGAATATTTTTATTACGATATTTAATTGGCTGCGGGTTAGAAAAATTATTAATAGAACGCGACAATACTTTGTTTTGTTCCTTAACAAATTCGATAAGATTTTTATATGACGGAATCTTATCTTGGCGGTTCAAAATTTCAAACATTCTTACTGTATCCGAGTCTAGCTTTTGCGTAGCTAAATGAAAAAATATAAAATCGGTTAAATCCAATTTTAATTGCTTAAGCGCTTCGACCGAAGAGTCGAACGTGTTAATGAAATGATCTAATGCATTTATATTATTACTAGCGAGCGGCTTAAATTGTAACAATTGATTGAGATAAGCGCTGGCGAGCGAGCGGGGGTCGTCATACTTTTGTATCAGGGCCTCCCATATAATAGAATAATTTTCAGCGGTCAGCGGTAAGCCCGAACAAACAGACGACGCCTTATCAGACAATTTACCGACTAAATAAAATATCCTTTCACTATCTGATAGATTAGAGTTGTCATGAATCATACTTTTAAACTGCTGGTAAAATAAAGGCCATTTACAGACATCTCCATCAAAAGATAATAAGTCTATAGGCGGGAGGTGCGGTTTTAACTTAGGTATATGCGAAGATGATTGCGGTTTACTAATAGTAGTTTCGCTATTTAGCGCCAATATTTGCTTAACGAAACAAAACATTTCCTCAAATGAGATCCACGACTGGTAATTAATAGGCTTTTTAGGATATAATTTCAGATTAAGAACATTAAATGAATTTAAATTTTGCTCGAATTCCTTTCGCAAAGTATCGATGTTAATAGTTTTCGAAGTCAAAAGTGAAAACTTACTAGGATCCTTTTCACATAAGACAGCTGTATCATATATACTTTGCATCCGAGAAAACATGGCATCGCGTTTCGATTCCGATATTAAAAGCATATTAATATCTTCATTGTCAGATAAGGTTTTTGTATCACTTCTACTCATTATGAAGTAACAAAAATATCGTTATTAAAACGCGCGAGAATATACCTTATGCACTAAGTAATACGAGTCAACCAGCGTTTGATAAATAATCCGAGCGGGTGGTTTGAACAAAATGCAACTAGCCAGCGGAGCTGCACAGCGACGTCGTGACCTTCTAACTTAATATCGGTCGAACGAAATAATACGAAGTTAATAATTAACTAAGTACAAAGCGAAAAGAGTGGAATGCACGAATATGTATGCGATATATGATGATGTTATAGAACTAAAACAGTTGCCAATGCGGTTTAACAAAAATATAGTATAATTTTAACAACTATTTAGTATTACAGCACAAATTATCTGTATTAAATAAATAAGTAGTCAACTGCAGTATGCGGTTTATTTACGATAAGAACCGATTTAAAGTATAAGACAAATTTTAATGAATTTGAATGCGGTTTAACTATAATATGCGGTTAATAATTACGGTTCAAATCGAACAATAGACAAAATGGTGGACCGAATGAATATGATTATTAATAAATCCGGCTCGAAGGACCAAAAAATGGACATGCGGGCGTGGGGCCCGGTGCAAAGTATTACTCCCGAGCCTTAATAAAGTGGACTGTCTTTTTATTATTGCTGGTTCGCGGAAACCCCCAAAATACTTGCAAACAACAAGGTAGGATGTGGCAGCCGTCTGGTACTGGGCGGGAATAAAATAACTGCCAAAGAGGGATGGAGGCACTTACTTGTGATGTCGGATCCAACACTTTGTCCATTCACTGCTGTTAACACTATTTACACTACACAAAAGTGCTAGCGGTGCGGTGCGAACTTATAGCCAAAATTATGCGCGTGCGGCGATAGATCACATACGGCGTTGATGTGCGACGTGCGACGACCGTCTTGCGACTGAAGTGCGTGCGGAAGGAAACGGGAAGGATGCTATTGCAAGTATGATATCAAACAGTACACAAGTATCAAGTGAAGTCCTACCTGTGTACTCAGATCGGCTAGCCATTGTAATTTTGTTGGATCTTCTCTCAAAATTAAAGCTTTCATCAATTCTCCCTTCCACGGTGTACTTCTGTACTGCTTGCAGCAATATTCAAATTCCTTTAAAGCACCTTCTATGTCATCTTTTAACAAGTGAACCTTTATTAACGGCCCGAGTATCACATTAGATGGTTCTAAATATTCATTCTCGATTAGAGTTGTCGTCATTTCCTTTACCTTTAATAGAAACATGTATAATTAGTTACAGTATTACTACATAGTATAAAACAAAGTCGCTGTCTGTCCCTATGTCTCTATATCCCTATGTATGCTTTAAAACTAAGCAAAAGATTTTGATGCGGTTTTTTTTTTACATAGTGATTCAAGAGGAAGGTTTATATGTATAATTACATTTAATACGGAGTAAAGAAATACTACAATTTTTGAGGTTTCCAATGTGATGTCGTAAATAATTACATTTTTTCCGCTTACATTGCAAACGCAGGCTGAACCCTACGAGATTTACCAAAATAATGTACTGTATTTGTACACCTTGAAAAGGTCTACAGAAAACTCCGCGTTTATTTATTTCTTTTGAGAAAAATAATTCCTTATTTTCGAAGCATTTTTAAACAATACTGCATTAATCATTATTCAATTAAGTACCTTAAATATATTGTTAATTTAATATAGATCAATATAGCCGTTTACAGCATGTAATTTAAATGAACATTTTAGAAGATATTACAGATTTAAAATGCAGGGGCATAGCGGTTTTGTTTTACTCCAAATATAACGCGTGCGAGCCACGGGCAGTAATGAGCAAATCAAAACTACTGGATCGATTATAATCATTTTTTTCACTGAGTGCCATAGGCTATATATTTTATACCCGTGCGAAGCCGGTTCTGGTTCCTTAGTATTTTCTATCTTCACTTTATTTTACACATTTACATATTTGTGAGTTGTATAACTCCTAAAAAAGTATTATAAAATAATTACTAACAATATATGATCAATTTATGTAGTATTGAGTAATTTTATGTAGTATTTTTTTCTAATATGCAACCGTTATTATGCAATGCAATTTCCAAAGTTAAATTACTTTTATTACATGAGCTGTTTAAAAAATTTTTTTTTTTAATAATTTCTAGAATTAGGCGTTACTTTGCGGAAATCCATAATACAAAATTATTAATAAAATTATTTTGCTATAATCATAATAATTTAAATTTGTAAATAAAAATTCATCAGACTTATAGTACTGGTAGGTGCAATTAATAAGAATTCTTTCATAGAATAGAAGAATTAATTTGACCGTCTATTTCTTTAAGGACTTGGTTAAATGGCTATACATGCTTACCTTGTTATCATCTTTCATTTCAGCTAAACTGTTCAACATCTGCCACAATTTTGAGTTTAATATGAAGTTTGGACTATCAGTTTCACTTGATGGTTTGTTCTCCTTAAGAAATTGGACAGCCTCGTCGAATTTATTGGCGCGTACCAAAGCATATGCCATTTGAATCAATTTAAACTTGTTTAATTCAAATTGTGGGTCTTTTTCTGCTATTTGAGCTTTAATAGCGTAAGCTTTATCAATTTCATCATTAGCACAATAAAATTCGAAAAGTTGTGCCAGTGTTGATAAAGTAAGCTCAAACTCTGAACAAGATTTAAGTTCTTCAACATAGCTATTCACTTTGTCAATATTATTCTCTTTAATATACGCGCCAATAAGCTGCTTTCGTAGCCTATTTAAGTTGTTGCCATCTTTACTTTGGACTTGCTGTAATAGCTTCTCTAACTGTAATGCTGTTCGTGGACTTGTATTACGTCGCGTAGTCCCTAAAGGTGCAACTTCTAAATCGGGCGATGTTAATTGTGAAAGAAGTTCAGATATCGCAGTTGTCATATTGTTGCCCAAATACTGCTGTATATCTTCAGCAGCTGACGTACTTATTCTAAGTCCTTTAGACAAAACTTTAGTCAAAAGTTCCTCAGTCAAATTATCTCCAGCAACTATTTTGATTGCACTTTTTAAAATACGACCTATTTCATTGATATTAACTTGATCATCAGTTTGTATGTCTTCATTAGAAACATCTTCTTGTGGTGTTGGAGGAATACTACTGGTTACGTGTAGTATTTTTACAAATGAATTTATGTCTTTAGTTTTATTAAACGCATTTATTAATGGACGTTTTATTAATGTATATTGCCCTCTGGGACGATATGTTAATGCTATATCTGCGGCCTTATTTATATGTCCTGAATTCAATAATTCAACCATAACATTCCTTGCACTGTGGAAGGTGGGAACATTTGCTAATTGTAATTTTACTATTAAATTTTGAGGCGTATTATTTTCAATTAAATAGGGAATGACGTAATCTCTAAGAGCTTCTCCTGTAGGTGCTAAACCATCGTTGGTCATATTGCGAACTATTTGTAGTATACCTTCCTCATCTCGTTCTTTACCTTTTTGTACCAGTAGGGGCCAATAGTAATGTTGTCTTATTTCCATGCCATCGCTTTTTATTTCCTTAAAAAGTTTTTGAGCTAACTCCGAATGACCTTGCTGTAGAGATGCCTCAGTGGCAATAAATAACGCATTAGGCACGAGACCCTCGTTTTGTAGTTGTCTGCACGACTGAATGATTTCATCAACAGATTTTTTAACTTTTAACAAATGTTTTACATAAAATGCACCTTTGAATATAGTATCTTGTACATTTGCTGCTTTGGGCATTGTTTTCATTACTTTCTTGGCAATGTCTTCGTGACCTTTGTTCAGTAATTTTAGTATGAGGTTGCAAACTTCTTGATTGTAGCCTGCAGCTTTATGTAAGTGTGGAAATATTTGTTCAACTTTATCTCCATGACCGCCAAGTGCTAGCTGTTCCACAATGTCTAATAAGTCCTGAAAAGATTATTTAATAAAAAATCATCATTATTTAATTGGAAAAATGTAACAGTTAATATATGTTGTTAAGGTTCATACATTTTACTAACCTTATCAGTGAGATAATTATCTTGATCTTTTGCTGCATTAATAATATTTTCAACATTTTCAATATCACCTTGTTTTGCATAGCCACATGCCAATAAGGCATATGTACGATTAGAGGGCTTAAGACCTGCACCAGCCATAGTATTTAAAACTGCCTTGGCACCATCAGTATCGCCATGAAAAGCATGACCCATTATTAAAGCATTAAGAACTGGTTCTGATACAGGCATGTTTAACTCCCTCATTTTTTCTAATACTTTAGTAGCTCCATCTACGTCACCTTCTTGGCAGTATCTCCACATAAGTCTTTGGTATGTAACTCTGAATTAACAATTAAATTTATAAGTATTAAGTCAAACAGTACACCATACTATGTTAACTAATTTTATAAATGTAAAAGTGTTTTTTAGACAGAAATTTAATAGAATCAGAACTGGATTTTTAGAAGAGATATAACTGAAGAGCCAGAACTACAGAGCCAGCCAGAGAGAATTGACCACCCTCATCACTTACCGAGGTGTCGTAAAAGGCGACTAAGGTAAATTGACCCGCCGTACAGTATCCGGTTAAGTAGAATAGACCATCTTCTTTCTTACCGAGGTGTCGTAAAATACGACTATGGTAAGTTGATGTCAGGCCGCTTGCCGCTCGTAACATACGTAGCCAAATCATGTGACAACATGTTTATAACATTTTGTGCCGACCCCACTTAGTGGGATAAGGGCAGGAAGATGATGATAACTGAATGGCCAGAGGGTAATGACATGATAAATTATTGAAATATTATAATGGCAAGATAATCTATTTTATTAATATCCTTGAAACACGTTATGGTATCTGGCAGTGTAGACCACCCTTATTTCTTATCGATGTGTCGTAAAAGGCGACTAAGGTAATTTGACTCGCCGTGTGGTATCCGTCTAAGTAGAATAGACCACACTCTTTCTTATCGAGGTGTTGCATAAGACGATTAAGGTAAGGTAAGTTGACGTCAGGCAGGCAACCAGTCCTAAAATACCCAGACAAATCATGTGACAATATGTTGTGCCAGCCTCACTTATGGTGGGATAAGGGCAGGAGGATGATGAAACACATTTAAACACACACATCTTGATTATTTAAAACACACACACAACACACAACAAACCAATTTTGATGAAAAATAATAGTATCATTTTCTTTGGAAAATTATATGTAACAAATGCTCATTTGATAATACAAATATTGAAAAGAAAACAAATTATTTATCTTTTTTTAAAACAAAGAATGCAGTCAATTCCGCCGTGTGGCATCCGGCGGAGTAGAATAGATCAACCTCATTTCTTACCGAGGTGTCGTAAAATACGACTGAGGTAAGTTGACGTCAGGCAGGCGGCCGGCCGGTCGTAAAGATGCAGCCAAACCATGTGTCAGCATGTTTATAACATGTTGTCCCAACCCTACTTAGAGTGGGATAAGGGCAGGAAGAAGAAGAATGCAGTCAATTATATTTAATACTACACCTGTTTGGTTGTAATCCTTTTTTTTCCATTTCCTCAAGAAACTTTGCAGGAGAAAAGGGATGTTCATTTTCAATATAAACTCGTAGTAGTGCATTATAATGAGATACATCCATCGGGACACCCCTCTCTGTTAATACATTCCATATTTTCTGAACTAGCAAAGTTCTCTGTTCAGGTAACTCTTCCGGCACAAGATCTCCTAAAATGTTTTGTTTAGCTAAACTTGATTGACTATAATAGAGTCTGGTTGTATATTTGTATTTAAGTATGTTTTTAAAAATTATATAAGTATATATTCAGTCCGTCTGTCACCTATACCACAAGTATTAAGTTACTTGTATATATTTATTTATTTAATATAATTATTATTTTCAAGTATGTAATACAGTTAATGTTTTACTCGTTAAATAGCATTTAGAAACAAGCAAATATACATATATTTTTATAGAAGACATATTGCAAAAGATTTCAACAATCCTAATACAAATCAATTTGCATTGAAGGGTTCAAGTGAATTGGTGAACTGGTTACTAAACTCTCTCAGTATACTATTATGAATGAATAAATGAATATATTATTATGTTACACTAGCGGCCTGCCCCTGCTTCGCACGGGTATGAAATATATATCCCATGTCAGTCATTGTAAAAAAAATGATTAAAATCGATCGAGTAGTTTTGATTTATTCATTACTGCCCGTGGCCCGCACGCGTTAAATTTGGAGAAAAACAATTTCCTTTCCCTATACCAAGAAGATTTCCTGCTATCTTTTGAATATCTAAATTAATATAGTACATTTTTACTTATTTACTTTTACATTTTCCCTATGTATTTTATTTTTACAATTAATTACAGAATGTCTTCAAACAAACTCTTGAAAGAGGGACATAGCTGCTAAAGTCGAAATGTTATAGGGCGAAGCGCGGCGTCCTCACGGCATTTTAAATCTGTAATATCTTCGAAACTGTTTACATGCTGTAAAGGGTCATATTGATCAATATTAAATAAACAATATATTTAAGGTTCTTAATTGGATAAGGATTAATGCTGTATTGTATAAAAATTGCTTTGAACATAAGGCATCATTTTTCGTAAAAAGTAAATGACAAAAACTGCTATTGTGGGTTATCCATAAGAGATAGACATATACCATCTCGTAGGGTTTAGCCTGCGTTTGCAATGTAAGCGGAAAAAAATGTAATTATTTACGACATCACATTAGAAACCTCAAAAATTACAGTATTTCTCTACTCCATATTGAATGTTTTTAGACATGTAAACCTTCCTCTAAAATCACTCCATCTATTAAAAAAAAACCGCATCAAAATCTGTTGCATAGTTTTAAAGATTGAAGCATACATAGGGATATACGGACATACGGACAGACAGAGAATGCGACTTTGTTTTATACTATGTAGTGATATTATTTATTTTTACAATTGATTAGACAATGTCTTTACATACAACATTCATAGCTTTTTTATCATTAGACAATATAAAGTTGAAAGAAGGACATTTAGTTGCGCCTCTGGTCGCTGCTAAATTCGAAGTGCTTATAGGTCGAAGCGCGGCCTCCTCGCGGGATTTTAAATCTGTAATATCTCCGAAAATGTTCACTTAAATTACATGCTGTAAACGGCAATATTGATCTATATTAAATCAACAATTTATTTAAGGTACTCAAATGGATAAGGATTAATGCTGTATTGTATAAAAATTGCTTTGAACATAAGGCATCATTTTTCGTAAAAAGTAAATGAAAAAAACTGCTATTGTGGGTTATCCATAAGAGATAGACATATACCATCGCGGACTTTTCTGTAGACCTTTTCATATATATATATATTAAGCCTTTATTCAGACATTTGTTATAAATTTTCATTTGTAATACTAAGAATGATATTTAATTTCCGTTGTCTGTTTGTCTTCGGACAAAGGCCTCCTCCAACTGTGACCATTTTGCTCTATCATTGGCAGTTCTAGTCCATTTTGGCCCTGCCACAGCCAAAATGTCATCGACCCATCTTCGCAGTGGTCTGCCTCTTTTTCTTTTCTGATGTTTTGTATGCCAAAACATCATTTTCCTTGACCATCTTTCATCTCCTCTTATTGTATGGCCAGCCCATTTCCATTTTAGCCTCCTGATGGTGTCAATTACATCTTTAGTTTTCGTTTTTTTCTTTATAGTAGATGTTCTTATTCCGTCGGACAGTCTTTTGCCAAGCATACTTCTATTCATGGCATTCTGACATACTGTAAGTTTCTTATCTTGCGCTTTTGTTGTAGCCCAGGTTTGGCTGCCATATGTGAGCACTGGCAATATGCATGTGTCAAATAGTTTTCTTTTTATTGACATCTTCATCTGTTTGTTTTTCATTATTTCTTTTAAGCTCCAATATTGCTTCCATGCATTTCCGATGCGTCTGTCTATTTCTTTTCCCGCTGGTTCTGTTGTTGAAATTACTTGACCTAGGTAGATGTAGTCATTTACATAATCAATTGTGTCGTTGTTTACAATTATTGGTTCTTTATATCCGTTCGTCATGGCTTTGGTTTTTTCTAGGTTCATGTGCAATCCTACTTTGCGGCTTCCTGTATCCAGATCATTCAACATTGCCTGTAGTTCTTCTTTGGATTGTGAAAAAAATAATCAAATCGTCTGCGAATCTTAGGTGCGTCAGCTTTTCACCATTAATTGATAACCCACAATTTTCCCAGTTAAATGAGCGAAAGACCTCCTCCAGTACTGAAGTGAATAGCTTGGGTGACAGAGGATCCCCCTGGCGCACACCCCTGTGGACTTTTATTTCCTTGCCTTTCCTATCTAGTTTGACTTTGGTTTTAATGTTTATGTAGATGTTCCTTAGGATTCTAATATACTTATTTTCTACTCCTTGTTTTTTAAGCGCTTTCCAGATCTCTTCATGTTCCAGCGAGTCAAAAGCTTTGCTGTAGTCGATGAAACAGCAGTAGAATATAATATTGAACTCATTACATTTTTCAAAGAGCTGCTTTACGACAAATATGTGGTCTATGGTGGAGTAGCCACATCTGAATCCCGCTTGCTCAGGTGGCTGGTTGAAATCAAGCGTGTTTTTAATTCTATCAAGGATTACTTTTGCAAAAGACCTTTTCATGGTGTACAAATACTTAGTACATCATTTTGATAAATCTCGTAGGGTTTAGCCTGCGTTTGCAATGTAAGCGGAAAAAAATGTAATTATTTACAGAAACCTCAAAAATTACAGTATTTCTCTACTTCGTATTGAATGTTATTATACATACAAACCTTCCTTTTGAATCACTCTATCTATTAAAAAAAACCGCATCAAAATCGGTTGCGTAGTTTTAAAGTTTTATGCGTACATACGGAAATATGGACTTTGTTTTATAATATGTAGTGACAAACAAATGTTTTTTTTTACTTCAAAACATTTAGTTATAATATAATGAAATAATTAAAATCTTTATTTAAATCAGCAATCACTTTTAAATTGTCAACAAACAATTAGATTTGAATGAAATTACCTATTGTCTGAGTTTTTTTACCAACAAAAATCAGCAAGAAACAAAAAGAAGAAAAAAGAAAATGTTTATGGCTTGAGGATGTGCTGAAATATTTGGTTAAGAGATCAGGCACATATTATATGTGAGCAAAGTTGATTTTAAGTAATTAAATTGTTTTTTAACACTGGCAGTCACATTGAATGACATACAGGACAAAATAAAAATAGTACAAATTGCATCATAATAATTATCCACATTAAGCATAAATAAATGTAAAATAATTAAATTTAAAATTATAAAACATTGTTAACTTATCTAGCAAACATATTGAAATAAAATTTATGTAGTACATCATATTTTTGCTAAAAAAAAACCAAATATTTTAATTTCATATTTTATAATTCATATTGGAATATTACTTACCACAACATCTTATTACCAACAAGGACTGAGAGCTTGTAATATCATGGTTGGCCCTAAGCTCATCAAAGACGTCATCTATATCCTTCTTCGTTATTCTCCCAAATTTCCTAACCTCTGAATCTAACTTTTGTAAAAGTGGGTCAAGACTCTCACTTTTTTTGCTAGCATAATCTCGGAGGAGGACACTAGAATAGTCATAGTAATAAAACTGCAGTTTACATCAAAATAAAATATATATAGTACAAATAATTGATTTGAAAAAAAAGTATGAGAACAATTAAAAATATTTTTAAGTTACTGTTTGTATGTAAAACAATTTTAACTCACTTGTTAGATGCACTTAAAGCCCTTGGATTGACTAATAAACTGGCATCAGCAGTCTTAGCTGAATTCAATATCAAAGTTCTCGCCGCACCAGTAAAGTATCGCACTAATTTTGTCGACCGCAAAAGAGAGGACATTTTATTGTTGAAATAATAACTAGAACATTAATGTGTCTTAGACTGCTAGTACAGTTGTAAATAAAATTATTACACAAAATAGTAAGGTAAATCGATCACTTATTAAGGAAGAAAGAAATATTGAGGTTATCTTGTTATATCATTTTATTTAATAATTTCGTACTTTATACTCTGTGCACCGTTAAGTGTTAACCCATAACTACACGAATAATTTGAAGAATATAAACTACTGTTGTGATTCCACTTAAAAAACTTTTTAATCCAACTGGTATCAATAAAATTATTTTATGGAAGTGATAAAAATATTTTTATAGTATATTTTATCAATTATTAATTATATCATTAGTTAAATATTTAAAAATAGCGTTTATGTAGAAGTTTTTAAAGTATGGACAAATAATGAAAAATTAAGACAGTATAGCAACATAATGAAGAGGTCAGAAGATATGGAGAAGAGATTCATAAAGTTTTTAACAGAATTTATCAGCATATTTTTGGCTTTATCAATAGGTTATTTTATAGCAGTCATGCTATTTTATAAGCTATGGACTTCTAAATTACTTTGTTCCTTTGCTAAAATTAACTATAAGGAACTCAATCTAATAACTAATACGTGAGCAATATTGTATTTATTTTATAATTATGTATATAAATAGCATGTATTGACTATAGTGTGTAACTATCCTTATAGTTTATACTTGCTATAATTTCGCATAACGTAACGTAAACTAGTGACGGCATATATGTAACCTGTTTTATAACTAGTTATTTTCGTAACTAGTTACTTGTTCAAAACTCACGGCCAAGGCTAAGACGTTATTCTATTGAAGTGTTATAGTTACTTCGGAGACGGTTGACAGCTGTTGAGGGATTAGTTATGTTCGTTACTCTTAATACAGCCATATGTTTGAACGTATTATCGAAATTACAAATAATTTTTATTAAGATTGAAAAATTTATCAAAATTATAATTAAAATTTGCGTCACATCAGGGGAACATAAAATTCATTTTCCGTAAAATATTTTAAAAACAAAATAATTATAAAATCTCCTTAGTCCTTCCTTGACGCAGTAATAAACTTTTAATAATAAAATAAAAAATTTTTATCTTAAATGTTTCCATGCATGCTTTATTCTGGCTTAGGACTGACTGCATAAAATATGTATTTATTATCAAGAATATTAAAAAAAGGAAAAAAATACAGTTAACATACTAGGCTAGTGCAATTTAATTGAAAAATACAAAAATACTGGTGATACTGTAACCTCTTGGTGCTAAGTATCGCGTAGTAAGGCTGCGGCAAATAATAAATATAATATTATAGTCCTATATGGACTGGAACTGAGTTTGTTATAATATGAGGAATTAATATAAAATATCAATCTAATTTATAGAAACAATTAACAAGCTTTGCTAATTTGTACGTCAAAACATCATTCTGGCTCTGTTTTTATGTTATTATTTGTAAAGGGTCATAAAAAATCAACACATCTGTTTAGAAAGCGGCGTTCCAATGCTTTACGGCTAAAAACAATAAAGACAAACGAAACTAATGGTATCAATTACTAAAGAAGCACGCCTACATATTAAAAAATTCTGTTTATTGCTTTATACATTTATATTTTAAAGATTTTACACCCTCGAACTTAAGTCAAGACAAACTTAAGTTGAGTTAGTCTTAATTTAACTTTTATGCAATTTTTATGTCAGCATCATTATATTCTAATGAACATCCAGTACTGATATATCTTTTGTAATGTCTTTGTTTATGCTACCCTTCACGGTCTAGCAGCTACCCGCGATCCACTTAATGTCATCTGTCCACCAACGCTGCGCTTGCTGGTCCGAAATCGCCGTTTTAACACTGGGTCGATTGTTCGAACCATTTACTCCGTCCATTGCCACTTGAACTTCGCGATACATTGGGCTATAGCGGTTACTTTGGTTTTACCGTATCTCCTCATTTCTGATTTGATTACACAGAAAGACTCCAAGCATAACTTCTTATAAGGCCCATAGTTAACGAATATGTATCTAATCTTTACTCCTGTCTCCTATGCTGTTATATTACTTAAATACTTAGGTATTCTATAACTACAACTTTATATATTTTTTAAAATAATTTTACCTATTTAATACCTACGGGAGAAAGTTCATTTTTGTTACTCAATAAAATAAGAACCCTAGCGTTGTTCTTGGAAACACGGTACTCGAGTTGTCATCGGCACCGGAATAACTACGAGAAGTGACGTCACCGTCACAAGAAACTAATTATTAAAATAACTGCTAGTGATTCGGTTATTCGGTTACAAGTGATACCGTAACGTAGCATGAAACGACGAAACGAAACGCAAATACAGCGTAACGTAATGTCGCATGAAAGCTGCTACGAGAGTAGCTAGTTACGAAAATAACTACTTCGCCTTTGTACGCGTAACTAGTTATTCCGTTTCATAGCTCGTAACCGGTTATTGTATACAGTTACGTGAAATAATGCCCACGTCTACATAAATCAGAAATTTGCTAGGTAAAATAAATTAAAAGCAAAATACAATTTTGAATTTCATTGCAAGGAGTTTAGTTGCATTTTTCTTTGATCATTTCTTTAATATTTTGTATGAACTTCAGAGTATTCTTTGATAATAACTGTGAAGTTTGGACTCCAGAAGTCCAGGAGGAAGTGACGGTGACTTAAGCTACACATAGTCCAAGTTTAAGTATAACTCGGCTTATTTTCATTTAAAGCAGGCAATTAAAATAGTTCACCGGCATATTTTAAGTTGGACATTTCAACTAAGTATATTCTACGTTAAAAACATAAAATGGTAAGTTATTTATGATTTTTTCCTACTGACATTGAATTGACCTTTATTAGATAAAAGTTTAAGAAATTAGACGGCGAATAGTATTTTGTTTAAAATAATCGTAGTCACAAAAATGTTGATGTTATCACATTCTACAATTGGGCTATCTAATAAATGTAAAGATTACGAACGATTATTCGTAATTATTACGTATTATTACGTTACGAAGAGGACGATTAAAAGGAGACCGTTGCACTAATTATGGCGTTCTTATGTTGTGGATCCTCTAAATCCAAGGACTTAGATAATTCTGTTGACATAACTAGATCAGTACAAACCGTTATGAGGGTATTACAAAATTAAGGAAATACTAATTAAATTTAAATGTAGCACAAATAATGTCATCTATTTGTTTTAATTACAGGCGGAACCAATTAAAGTTGTAGTCACAGGAGCTGCTGGTCAAATTGCATACTCACTTTTGTACCAGATCGCTTCTGGTGCAGTATTTGGCCCTGAACAACCTGTACATCTGCATCTTCTTGATATTGCTCCTATGATGGGAGTCTTAGAAGGTGTTGTTATGGAACTTGCAGATTGTGCTTTACCACTTCTTGCTGGGGTACTGCCTACTGCTAGTCCTGAGGAAGCATTCAATGGTGTTGCTGCAGCGTTCCTTGTTGGTTCCATGCCTAGAAGGGAAGGAATGGAGAGGAAAGATCTCTTGTCTGCCAATGTACGTATTTTCAAAGAGCAAGGACAGGCATTGGATAAAGTTGCTCGCAAGGATGTGAAGGTGCTTGTTGTTGGTAACCCAGCAAATACAAATGCATTGATCTGCTCTAAATATGCACCATCAATCCCCAAAGAAAACTTTACCGCTATGACTCGTCTAGATCAGAATCGTGCACAGTCTCAACTCGCTGCTAAGCTCGGTGTGCCTGTTCAGGATGTGAAAAACGTTGTAATCTGGGGTAACCATTCATCAACACAGTTTCCCGATGCATCAAATGCTATTGCGAAAATTGGTGGTGTAGCTAAACCAGTACCAGCAGCCATAAATGATGATGAGTTTTTGAAGACAACTTTTGTATCTACTGTACAAAAGCGTGGTGCTGCAGTTATAGCTGCTAGAAAGATGTCATCTGCATTGTCTGCAGCTAAAGCAGCATCAGACCACATGAGAGATTGGTTCCTTGGAACTGGAGACAGATGGGTAAGCATGGGTGTTATTTCTGATGGATCGTACGGAACACCTAGGGATGTTGCATATTCTTTCCCTGTTACTGTAAATAATGGAAAATGGAAGATTGTTGAGGGTCTAACTATTACTGATTTTGCACGTGAGAAACTTGACCTAACTGGTAAAGAATTAGTTGAAGAGAAACAGGATGCCTTGGATGTTTGTAAAGATTAATAATGTTGAATTTAAGATACAATTTGTACATGTTACTCATCCACAAAGAAATAAATATGTCAAGATTATAAATACTGAATGATTTTTGTATCTTAAAAATAATTACTGAATGTCTACAGAAATAGAAATATAAAAAAGTGTAAAGTGTAGATATTTAAAAACCTAATCTGTTGATTGTTTATGATTTTTATGTTGTAATAAATACATTTTGCAATTTACTTTGCTTTTATATTATGTTTATACCTAACTTATTGCACGTTGACACTACAAATGGAGTATTTAAATAAAATTCTATCATTTTCTTCTTTTAATTTTTTTCAAAAGTGAAAAAATTATTAACTTTAATGGTAACAAGATGGATATTGTAAAATGCTAGTCAAGGTATTTTCAATAGAAGTCAAAAGGTATTTATAATAGAAACAATTATCATAATTTAGGAGATATATGCTAAAATACTCCATAAAACATTGTAAAAGATGTAAAAAGCAGTAATGTATATATGTAAAAAAAGGGTGTGCCACATGATTCTATGCATAACCATAATGAATAGAAAGTATAACAGATTAGCATTTATGTGAAGATAGTAAGAAAAGCATTTTTTAGTCTACTCAAATCAAATGTTCTCATTTGCAATATTCAGGTTAAGAAGCGATTACGTTAAATGAGAAATGATGTTTCAAGACTAAAATTTAAATATTTGTGACTGATATTTGTGTGCATAATACTTGCCTAATGAAAAATAATAATCTTAATTAGCTGATTTTGTCCTAGCACAGATGACCTTCATAAAACGCGTCATGTTTGTAAAGATATTGATAAAAATATATCAATGCTCCGATTTAGAACGTCTTAGCTAATTGCATAACATAGAAAAAGATAAAATCTAGTATGTATTAAAAACGCTTAAGATTTTGAAGCAAGTGCCAAAGTTTAGAATGAATACTTGGATTTTTTAGTGACAAAATTTTTATTTTAGGCATTTGAAAAACAACATGTAAGTACTGGATTACGGTATGACATATGGATTTAATATACACCGTTGACCCGCCGTGTGGCATCCGGCTGAATAGAATAGACCACCCTCATTTCTTACCGAGATGTCGTAAAAGGCGACTAAGGTAAGTTGACCCACCGTGTGTTATCCGGCTGAGTAGAATAGACCACCCTCTTTCTTACCGAGGTGTCGTATACGACTAAGGTAAGTTGACGTCAGGCAGGCGGCCGGTCGTAAAAACGCAGCCAAATCATGTGACAGCATGTTTATAACATGTTGTGACGACCCCACTTAGAGTGGGATAAGGGCAGGAAGATGATGACTTATTACTAAAATGACTACGTAAGTAAACGAGTTTTGTTTTGCCACTTTTAAGTCTTTCAGTTTGTTATTTTAATCTATGTCGCCAAACTCAGCACAAGTGGGGGGAGGGGGCTTCCGCTATAGGATACGTCGGACTTCCACCACCATCCTACTTGCATTGGAATGATGTGCACTGATCATGTATTACATTAACTTTTCTCAGTAAACTAGTAATTAAATGAAAATTAAAATCATGAATGGGGGGGGGTCTTCTCGCATACCCTTGAGGGGTAGGCGGGGTACGGGCCTCGAGGCGAACCTCTTTGCCCGGGCCGGTCCTCGCAGGCTTTATGGCCTGGACTGTATTCGGGCTGTAGGCCCAGGTCACCTAGGTGACCTACAGGATCTCTGGTTCGGGGGGGTCTGGGAATGTTAGCTCCCAGACCGCGATGTTGTTTTCGGGTGGTGTCATCTCCAGTGGTGGTATCAACGTCGGTGGTGGTGTCAAATTAGGTGGTGGTGTCAAATCCGGTAGTGGTGTCAAATCCGATGGTATCGCCCTTTCGCCCGTCGCGTCGTCCTCATCGTCACCATCGTCGTCCGCGTCGGGCCGCGGTGACGGTGATCGCAGAAGCTCACGAGGCAGGGAACGTCCCTCGGGTGGTCGTGCGTGGAGTGGCGCGAGGTGAACGTGCGCGCTGTTGTCATCATGAATGAAAATCATGAATGAAAATGGTCGTAGTAGTTCTATAACTTTCAACAAGATGGCGTTGATCAAACAACTTCTAACCTAATTTCCTAAACAACTTATACACATTAACCTTCCACGTGAATCAATCTGTCTGTGATTTTGCTTCTTGGTGATAATTACTTACTGTTTTGTATTTCTACAAGTCTGATTTACAGGTAGGTAAAAGTTTTAACATCTCTTTAAACTATACTGTATAGCTAGAATGTTTAAAAACTAAAAATTTATGAATTAAAATACTTAGTGCCGTTATTTAAAAAAAATGGCAGCACTGAATATAAGACAAGTCGTTAATGCTGTCGAATTTCTGCAATTATTGGTTTCTACAGATCTTCCGATTTTGATATAAAAATCATTAAAACCAATTAAATAGTTAATAGAATGTGACGTTACTTTGCGTTTTTTTTTATTGTGGTCGTAAATGTGTGCAGTACTCGTTTATTGTTGTGTTATTGGTAGCAGGTAGTGCATGATTTTTCACAAATTCTATATGTATTAGGTATGAGAACGGATAGCGGACTCTAAATTTAGCATTAGATATATTTTTTTTCGCGGTTTATAGCAAAATAATATTTTAATAAAATAATATTTTAAAAAGGTCAACCACAGTCAAGGTCACGGTCGTTTCAAGGTCACCAAATTGGTAAAGGGTAATAAAGACAGAAAAGTTTAAATAATTTATTTCAGACACCATTATTATTTTAATCTTAATAATTTTTGTGATAAAATCTTAGGCATTAGTAGTAACTTCATCGACGATTTTTATTTTATTTTTTGACATAAACATAAATTTTTTTTAAATCGATACACATAAAACACCCAATTTTTTGAAATTTTTAAAAATGGAAAATAAATATAACAATAAAAATCTGTTGACATGATTCTCATGTTTCGTATATTAATTCATTATGTACAACTGTAATCTTTGTATTAACAACAGAACCGTTTTCATTATGGTTAAAACAGTCAATTCCGAACCAGTCATTCAATAACTCGTATATTTGTTACATATCAATTGAGAAACTACTTTATTTTGAGGTAATAAAGTTAATAATTTGATGAACATTTGACCAAAAAGAAAGTTCTTGAAGAATGACCGTTTGGACTTTCTCAAGGAGGCGGTTGTTATTTTAATCATATGTATTTTCCATTTTTAAATAATTTCATCAAATGACGAAGCATAATAACATAAAATTAAAATATTCTTAATATACAATTAAAATTAAATTATTCCATTCTACCCAAAAATTAAAATACCTTCAAACCTATACTTAACGATAAATCACAGATATTTCGGAATATGATAGTGAATAAGTCGACAATTTGAATTGCCTGTATCAAATTGCTAATCGTATCGTATTCCGTACTAGCATTAAATAAAACTTCGCAATAACATTTAAACAACTAAAATGGAACGTATATATTGCAATATATCAACTTATTCATGACATACACGGATATAATACTTAATATTTAACCCATTATTGTCTAACATTGATTCCGGTGGTCTTTGTAGAGAAATTAGAATCGTGGAGAGTGAAATTCATTACGATAAGGGTCGGATTTTTCTAACATTTTACGCTTCAACGTCTGCTAGTTTTTCGTACTGTATAACCTCGCTTTATCACCATTTTTCACGACAAGATGAACTATTGCAGACTATACTGAATGCAAATACTTTCACAGTTACCTTCTGTGTGTTTAGTCTTCTTGTGTGGTGTAACGCCATTTTGTATTGCTGGAACAGCGGATACTAGATGTCGCTTAAGCTAACGCGATCGAGTAGTAAAAAAACTCGCACTAAATACACTGTTAATTTTGATTTCAAAACACAAGCGTTAATTAAAAAATAATGGTTCGACTCTCACCCAATGATGCTGTAAAATCCGTTAGAGGTAAAAGCATATTGTGTATTAAAAAAAAATGTTATTATTATTACAATACAGTTATCGATGTTTCAAAAATTTACTTATATAAACCATCAATTTGCTATTACATTCAGCTTTCAAACGGTATCTCAGCATAAAATACGCTACGAAACGGTATATTATTGTAAATACAAGCAAACCGGCTATCTGTGTGAGGTAATTTTCATTCGCCATACCCAGATCCCTTAAAAGGATTTTCGTGTCGGCGTACAAACAAAATTCTGTATTGCAATCCATAAGGGGCCTTTTTTTGTACAACGCGAGACAGAATCCGGCTAAGCCGTACCGCAGATAGGACAATTTCATGAGTATTTGCATTATCCATTCGATGTGTGGTCCGAAGCCCATGCCGTAACAGCAAAGGGCGAGAAGTGGCGCCGCTGTTGAAGGCCCGATGATTGAGCCATTCTGGAATAATCCATGTAAATATTACGAAAGACGATTTATTTCAAAAGTAATAATAAAATTATTTTGCTATAATCCGCGATGAAGTAAAATAGAAAATATATATTGAAAATATTTATAAATAAATATATATGAAAATATATACTCCACGACCGAATCCGATAGTGGAGTCTATCTCCTGATGATGCTTCGGTTGCGGGGCGAAACGATTGTTGAGTTTGTGATAGTGAACGTATATAGTGCTTGTGTATTGTGGTAGCGGTGGTGGAGGTTTGTACATGTGTTTTTTACGAATCCTGCATGTATCAGGTATGATAACCGATTGTCCACTCTACATTTAACATTATATATATTTTCTATTTTACTTCATCGCGAATTATAGCAAAATAATTTTATTATTACTTTTGTATTATGGATCTCCGCAAAGTAACGCCTAATTCTATAAACGGTTTATTTCTCTATTTCTATTTTACAATTTCACGGCTAATCGACTCGACCAATATGAATGAAGTTTGACACAATCAAAGCATATGCACAATCCCGGTTTTTCTAGCGTGAACTGCGAAAAAGTAATAATGCATTGTTTAGGGTACGTAAACGCTTAAGTCAATTTAAGTTGTATTGATAATCTGTAATTTTCTTTACAGCTTGATCTTTGCAGCTTTAGTTTATAAATATTGCTTAAGAACAAAATACCAACCAGTAGTTGTTTTGCACATTTCCAAGGTACTTATAAACTGTTATACCTTAACTCCACTGTTGAAATACTATTTTACAATTCAACAATTACGTTTAAAATTATTATTTTTTATAATAAACAGTATGAAGTTTTTTACTCATTTTTGATTTATGATTTTTGAAAGTTTGATCATGTAGGGTTAAAAATTCTTCTGAGAAATTCTAAAATTGATCAAATCAAAAATTTGCCTCAAAACGCGCCTATGCATCCAAAGTAAATTCACAGCTTTTAATCGACTAACGATTCTATCGTAATACTATCGCTAACTTTTACTAAACTTCTAACAAGTATAATAAAGAGCATTTCTTAAACGTACCTAAATATACAAATGCATTTGGGAAATGAGATATGCGTTACTATACTCCATAGGTTTAGGTACTTAACTAAAGGTAAACATGTCAAACAACAAGGTTATTTTTTTAATATGCGCCATGACAAACACATTTTAAACCTTTTCTACAAAACGACGGAAAATATTAAATATACTATAATACTGAATTATCACACAGTGACTTTATAAAAGATTGATATTGTGTTACATCAGATAATCTAATGTAATTACTATTGCCAGAATAGCGTATTAAATTTGTTTAATTGGTTTTAATCTGCATCTGATGAATATAATTGAATTAATGAAATGTTTATGTTTTTAGTATCAAAAGCATAAACATTTGATTTTATAAAAGAAACGTTTCATTAATTAAAATATTTTGACATGGGCAGTTTCGTTTCAATTTCTTTATTTGTAGATCTTGTTATTGCAGTAAAATGTTTGGCACGCCTGAGTCATATGGTTTTGTTTGTTTACATTTAGTTAAGTACCTAAACCTAAGGAGTATACAAATAATTAAGAAACTTACAGTAGCATTAAAAATAGATCCAATTAGTAGACCAAGACCCTCAGAACATATCCCAGTCATTATGCCGCTGATCGTGAATAGCACGAAACGATCAAACTCCATCAGCTGGCCTGACATCAAGTAGCCGATGAATATAAATAATGTCCCCAAAATGACCTGAACAAGAGACATTTTTACATTAAAAACAGTCGTAATATCGCATATTTCGTTACACTTTTTAGATGGAAACATGAAAAATTAAATACAAAAGGCAACAATCATTCAATGACTCTTTTATCATACCTTCATTTAATGGACACATCTTATAGACAGTCTAGAGTAGAAAAGACCACCCTAATTTCTTACCGAATTGTGGTAAAAGCCGACTAAGGTAAGTTAACCCACAGTACCTGGTTGAGTAGAATAGACCAGGGTTTCTTAAACTTTTTTATATAGCGACCGCCTTTAAGCTTAGGAAATTTTAAACGACCCCCTCCTCCATATAAATATTTTTCAAAAAATAATTATAATAAAACTACAATAGTATTTTGTATGATTTTTATTTGTATTTATATTTGTACGTAGTGTGTATACTAATTTTAAAATTTTATTTATAATTGTTGTAAACTAACCAATCATAAATTTAATAAAATCTATTTAATTAAATTTAATAAAAAGGGAGGAGGAGGAGAAATATCAATAAATCTTTGTTAGAAAAGTTCTTTAAAGGACAGCTGCAGCCATGTAGTTGTATCAATAATGATTGAAAAGTATCAGATCTTTGCGACGCCCCTTTCAGTAGTCTCGCGACCCCCCTGGGGGTCGCGACCCACACTTTAAGAAGCCCTGGAATAGACCGCACTCATTTCTTACCGAATTGTCGTAAAAGGTAAGTTGACCCACTGTGTGGTATCCGGTTAAGTAGAATAGACCACTCTCTTCATTACCGAGGTGTCATAAAATACGACTAAGGTTAGTTGACGTCAGGCATGCGGCCGGTCATAAAATAGTAGCTAAATCATGTGACAACATGTTTATAGTATGTTGTGTAGAATAAGGGTGTGCAGGATGATGATGATGATTACATCAATGCTTCAAAATAACTAAAACTTTCCTTAAAACTATTTGGCTACTCCTGTAAAGACATGTTTTAGATTATTTTAATCAAGTTCGCTTTGTCCATGTCTCAGAACAAAGTGTCTGAAATTATCCACTTCAGTGCACGTCAAGCTAAATTGCGTCCATTTGAGGCCACCGTCGTGAACAACCGCAGCGCGTTCCAACCACACGATTTGCAACTGTTTCGGTTATGTGGACTTCAATATGACGCCAATGTTATGTGCAAGAAACATTGACCAAATCAAATCAAAATAATCTTTATTCAAATAAGCTCTTTTAAGCACTTTTGAATCGTCAAGGATCAATATGACTAATGAAGCTACAACTGTTTCTAAATTTTGCTCTTACCAAGAAGAACCAGCAAGAAACTCGGCGGTCAATCTTTTTAATATTTTCAATTTTACATTATTAAAACGCAGTCTTGTATGTAGCTGAAAGGATTTCAAATCCAGGCATTTTTATCATCCAATAATCTTCAATTTTGTAATATGCCTTACGTATAAATATATCTCTTACACTTAATTTTAACCTTTTTGTAGACTGGTCTATGGATTGCGGATTTTTATTGTAGTAGCGATTAAGTTAATTGATCCCAAGAACAAGATCCTGGACGAAAGCAAAATTTTACGTAGGCTAAAGTTTCCCCTTTTTTATTCCTCAATTAAAAATGGTAAAATTTAGCCTAAATTTCTTAACCGCCTTTCTTCAACCTATGTATCCTGGTGATTATTTAAAAATACTTAAGAAAATATTAAAAATCTGATGATATAAATACCGATGTTTGAACGTATTAATAAATTGTATGTGATAGTTATGTGTATTAAATATATGCAAGTTTCTGTTCTTACCCTGAATGTGAAGACACTTACCATAATAGGTAAAGTTGATAAAGTCATTGCAGTATAGTAGGCTTTTAAACTATACCAGCGATTGAAGTACTCACGACGCAGCATTCGCAGTTCCATTGGAACTAAAATGATAAAATGACATGTCTGGTTCTATTAGGTTCTCATAAATAAGAGTTTCTTAAATCCTCCTTCTTTGTCAACCTTTGGACGTCCACTGCTGGACATAGGTCCCTTTATTGGATCTCCATACCAGACGATTTTGTCTCGATGATTGTGCCTCATCCACTTTAACTTTAACTTTGCGACACGATTAATATTATCTATCTTTATGGGGATTAGATGTCTTTAACTTAGAAAAAGGTTTACTATCTCACTCCTGGGCATAGGCATCATCTCTTCGTTTTTGGAGAGAAGCGTTGGAGCGAATGCCTGCCACGCTGTTCCAATGCGGATTGGTAGGTTACATATATCCCAAGAATACTTTAGAGATATGCAGCTTTGAAACTTGAAATAGCCCAGCGGTGCGACCGTGTGAATCTCTAGAGATGATCATGGGTTCAAACCCGGGAAGACACCAATGAGTTTTTCTATTAAAGCTTATGTGTCTAATTGATAATAACAATTTATCACAGGCTTTTCGGTGAAGGAAAACATGAGGAAACCTGCATATCTCTAGAGAATCCTACTGATATGTAAAATCTACCAATGCGCATTGGAGCAGCGTGGTAGGTCTTAGCTACAATCCTTCTCTCCAGAAACGGAGAGAGGAGGCCTATGCCCAGCAGTGGGATAGTAACAGGTTGTTACTGACTATGCAAGTTTCCTCGATGTTTTCCTTTACCGAAAAAGTGTGATAAATTGCAATTATCAATTAGACATAAGTTTTAACAGAAAAACTCATTGGTGTCTGCCCTGGATATCAGCATGATCACAGCTCGAACATCATTATAAATGTTGGATATTAAAGTACTAAGAAATATTTGAGATTCAGAATAGTCCATTAGGATAACGCAGGTTTAAGATAACGGAAAAAAGGGTCTTATTGACGTATGTAAATCGCCCTTAAATCCCTAAGGTTATTATAACGGTTAGGAAATATAGGGCGAAACTTTGTTGGTGATATTCGCGATGAAAAGACTCTTTGATAGACCGAAACATAATGTATCCGAATTTAGTGCTAGTAAAAGGGGTTTGGAAAATTTACTATCAAAGTTTAGTATTTATGTCCATGGGTATAA
This sequence comes from Morpho helenor, assembly GCA_029227775.1. Lineage (NCBI taxonomy): Eukaryota > Metazoa > Arthropoda > Insecta > Lepidoptera > Nymphalidae > Morpho > Morpho helenor. Next base: position 13,033,868 of record JARGCU010000010.1, read on the forward strand.
ATCTTACTTTTATAAAAGTTCAAATACTCCTTCAGCATTTGAATATTAAATCTTCGAAGATGTTTACCTTTTTTAAAGACGTAATTGTATTATAGTTATTTAATAAACATATACTTGTATAACATTTCTAATTAAAATTAGTGCGTTAAAAGTTGATTTTTATTTTTTAATCGTGCAACACAGTGTTGTTTTAAACACGCAGTTATAAAACTAGATTTTTCGTCTAGTGTTGCAAGAAAGAATTAAATCTAAAAAATATTTTAAAAAAACATTCAATGCTACAGATTTAAAATACTAATAAGTTAGTATCAATCAGTTTTATGCGAAAAGAAAAAATATCACATACATAATAAAACAGGTATCATGATGTAAGTGTACATGAAGAAAACAACACAACTGAGGCAGAACTTGAAGTTGGCCATAGGCGCGTTTCCGTCGTTGCCTATAAGGAAGAATATGCCTCCAAGGAGTACGGCAGCGCTCACGTGATGCAGGAGTTGGATCCACAAGCTCAGCTGAAAGTAATTAGTATTTAAATATCAGTAAAAACCTCTAAAAAGGTTGTATATATCGAAAATTATTAGGTCGTTACTTTACTTTTCTTAATACATTACCAGCATTCAATTAAAGGCTGTAAGTAAAAAGATTTATTTGAAGAAAGCAAAATACAGTATAATAATAGAACTTGAATTTTAGGTTAAGCTGTCCCTTCATATTTGTATCATATTAAAATTAGCACTACTTTAAATGACTGAAAGTTGGGCCCATTACAGAAAAAATGAGAAGTGCGAGACTAAGTTGGTATGGTCATGTAATGAGGAGGGATGAAAATCATGTGACCAAAAGAGTTTTATATATGAATGTGGATGGATGTATGGCTAGGGGGAGGCCGAAAAAAAGATGGATGGATTGTGTGAAAAATTATATGCATGTTAAAGGAGTGGCACCAGAGTTGACGAATGATAGAGGAGAATGGAAGAAGAAGACATATTGTGCCGACCCCGCTTAGAGTGGGATAAGGGTAAGAGAATGATGATTAGGATTAACACTACTTTACTTATTTTGTTTTTTACGAGTACTTTAATGATAATGACCTGTCACTTTGAGAAGATATAATAACCAATTACACCAACCTGTGCGTGTTTTGTTGTGCGTGAGTTCGAATATTGGATAACGTACAAAAAATAATCAAGATTGTTATGTTACTTTCGTGTTTTGTTCTCACTGTTATTTTTATTTTCGCAATCACTACACTCATCGTTAAAAGTTAACTAAATTACTTTTGGCCGGTAGACAGTCTTTCCCTTATCAGGATATAGCGACTTCCACGCTCTTTATATATGACATGATTTTATAATAAAAACTTGTGCATTGTCATTTTTAATTTCATAATGCGAAAAAACTTTGGGACTATGGATACTTATAACTTGTCAATCCAGCGTGATAAATTTAAGTCTCCAATCCTTTACATCAAGGAGAGATACGTCCTTTATCTGTTAGATTGCGGACTTACGGGAGGCAAACTTAGAACGACGTTATCCGTTGTTAGTAGAGCTTTTTTAACCGCCTTACCTCATAAACGCCATAAGATTCACCAGAAAAAAATGTACTCAGCAGTGAATAGTACATACTCTAACTACCTTTATAGACTCGTAATATACAAGAAAACATTGATTTCAAAATGATTATTTTTTGAAATATAATTATAATACTTACCGAATTCCTTATCGTCTGTGTAAACATTCGTTTTATTAAAATCAAAAATTGTGTCATAAATGTTGTGGGAAATTCCATTTTTTGCAATTGTTCTTTGGCGATGTGCTCCACGAATATCCTTTGGATGGATTCATCTGAATGTAATACTGGTTTCCTGTTATCATTAAATAAAATCCATTTTACGATATTATCATATTAAGAGATTTAACTGTCATTCTGTTACCCTTATCTTTTAGATTAGACCCTCATTTCTTACCGAGGTGTCGTAAAAGGCGACTAAGGTAAGTTGACCCACCGTGTGGTATCCGGTTTAGTAGAATAGACCACCCTCCTTCTTACCGAGGTGTCGTAAAATACGGCTAGGTAAGTTGACGCCAGGCAGGCGGCCGGTCGTAAAAACGCAGCCAAAACATATGACAGCATGTTTATAATATGTTGTGTAGACTCCACTTAGAGTGGGATAAGGGCAGGAGGATGTCTTGAAGCGTAGCTCTTTAAGGTTATTTAAAAAATAAATCATTTTTTACGAACCGTCCTCCCCTAGCAGTTATACGATCAAGCTGTTTGCTCAGTTTTCCATTTTGACACAGCTCCGACATTTGCGCCGCTGATTCTATGTCACCAAGTATTGTTTCTAATACAAAATCGGCTGGATTATGCGTCTTTGGACAAACATGGCCAATTTCTGATAAAAACGGTACTAGTAATGGCGCCGCACCCTGTAAGGAGGAAGTCAGGAAGTAGTACAAACATATGAGTTGATTCCGCAATCAATTTTAGCTTTGCCATTACAGCAATTTAAAAACACTATTAATAAAAGGCTAATACAGAAAGCCTACTATACTATTGAGGAATAATTGGATGATAAAAATGCGTGGACGTAGCTCTTCGACCCTGTACAAGACAGTAATAACTAATGTAACTAGTAATAAGAATTATATTTTTAAAAGAGCAACCGCTGAGTTTTTGCTGGCTCTTCTCGATAGGAACAGCTTTCCGAACCAGCAGTAGAGTTGACGATTCAAAAGCACTTGATGCAAAGTTTATTTGAATAAAGAATATTTTGAATTTGAATAAGGTTTCAAACTACAATGCATGTATATGATAAGCATAATCTGATGTTGCTACCAGGATTGGCTACAGTTAACTGCAGAACATTTAACATTAATGACATGAAATTTTGTTAAAAGCTTTTTTAACTTGACTCGTTCTTCTTCTTCTCTTCTATGTCTTGTAGTCATTATTACAGGGCACATTTTATCAATAAATCGATGTAATATATCATTTGCTGATACATCAATGAAATGGTAAAGAAACATGTATATCTTCTGATCCAAAGCAAACCACGATCGCAATAAAAAAAATACCAAATAAAATTATTTGGTAGGTTATTTTTTGATTTTTTACTTTACAGCTGCTTTAATCCCAAATCTGTAATATAATGGTTTTTTTTTAAATCTTTATTTAAGAGCTTGGTCATGCCCGACTGTCGCTCTGTATAGACAGCTTACAAAAATAATAATATTATCCACTATTAGACCTTATACCTAATGCTTCATTATATAATTTAACTAAAATATGTGCAGTGGTTGATAGTGGATCAGCTAGGGTAATATTTATACCACCAGTTGAGAGTATCATTTTATTATTACCTAATAGTTTAGATCTCAATACGCGGTTTCGGTCACATTCCAATAAAATAATAATAATAAAAATACTTTATTGCACAACTAATAAAAACAAACATAAATAATGTTAAACTTAAAAGTTGTGCAAAGGCGGCCTCATCACTAATAGTGATCTCTAACAGGCAACCTTACATAAGAGACACTAAAACTAGGAGTATATAGGACGGTGCACAAAGTATTTATTAATAAATGTAAATACATTCTAATAAATACACCCTAATACATAATATTAGAATAATGATACACAAATACATACCTTATATTATTTATACACACTATTTACGTATATATTAAATTACAAAGATAAATAATAAATCTTGAGACGATGTTTAAAAATGCCAACAGATTGTGCGTGTCTAATATCCCGAGGTAACATATTCCACAATGTTACAGCCCGTACAGTAAAAGAGTGACTATAGCAATAGGAGCGACAGTATGGAAACTTAAGCTTATTGTCGCAAAATATGTATGTTTCTTAGTGTTAAATTTTCCCTACGTAACTAAATGAAAACAGGTGAAGTTTCACGTTTACGTTTTACGTTTTAATTTCACGTTTAAAGGAGAAAACGTCAAAAATTACCTGCAGTAATTTTGAAATGGAACGTAAATCGAATTGCGCTTAAAGTGAACGTAGTTATAAAAGGATATAAAGGGGCGAAACTCGAACACGGTACTGTTTCTATACATAGTAATTTCAATTTTATCGTTTCCTTGAAATATACGACTAATCGTAAATACAGGATGGAGAAAGCTTTTAAGAACGAAATACTTGAAATGTCTCGGTTGGAAATTTTATGGTATTTTAAATGAAATACATTTTCAACGTTATTGCCGACATATTTTGTTATAGATGAACCTCTTTTTTTATTAAGGGATGATAATTTATCGCTCATAAAATTTTAAAATGGTAACATTTAAAATAAAAATTTTAAACAAAAATAATACAACAATATGTTTTTGATACAAAAATAAATGGATTGTAAATAGTAATAATGTATATATTATATATTATCATTGACCTGCCCTTATCTCACTCTAAGTGGGGTCGGCAGAACATGTTGTTACATGATTTGTCTACGTATTTTATGACTGGCCGCCTGCCTGACGTTCTAGTTACCTTAGTTGTATTTTACGACACCTCGGTAAAGAAAAGGGTGGTCTATTCTACTTAACCGGATACCACGTGCCTTTTAGGACACCTCAGTAAAAAACTCAGTCGGACACCACTTACCTTACTTTAGTTGCATTTTACGACACATTGGTAAGAAATGAGGGTGGTCTATTCTATTCAGCTGGATAGCACACATCGGTTCAACTTACCTGAGTCGCCTTTTACGACACCTCGATAAGAAATGAGGGTGGTCTTTCCTACTCAGACGGATACCACACGGCGGAAAAGATCAATGTTACATGAACATCAAAATGTTATAGAGATAAATTATGTGTAATAAATTCAGGAGTTTCATGGTAAAGTGGACATACACCTGAATACATCGAAAGTGACTAATATTTTAGCGAAGTTCTGAAAGCTTTATTCTCCCAGGGGCTTGCGGACCCAATAATAAAAGTCACAAACAAGATATAGTGTCGGCGAGAGAAATATGAAAATTGCAAGAACTTCAGGAGCAGTTTGTGAGACGGTAGTTTATTTCACGGACGAAAAACTATTGGTCATGAAAAATTTGACTTTCCGATCAGTCGATCAGAAACTTCATTTTTTCGCATAAAAGCGAAGAGAAAATTTATTTTAGATTATTCTTATATTTTTTAATTGAATATCTAGCCTCGTTATTTGTTCAGTATCGACTGAGCCTAGCTCGGTAATTTTTTTAAAGATAAAAAAAGGTGTAATAAATTGAAAATTAAAAAAAAAATAACAAAACAGTTAAGCAGTTGGGGCTCATACCCAGGTATTTTTACTTCTCTAGACCGACTATTCCCCAAATGAACTGCCATGACTATATATTTGACAGCGAAAATTGTTTTTTTTAATTCAACGTAAATTTTAGCATTTTTACGAAAATAGAGATAAAAGACATCTTTTTAAAATTAAACCTAGATAGATCTGGCTAGATCTCTTATATTTCAAGTCTAGTCAGTGGTATATAAAATTTACAGTGGTATATAAATACAAAGACAAAAATATTAATGTATTTAGTGGAATATTGTAAGCGAAATTGGTTATATTGCCTTTCACTATTAGAAGATTCAATAAAGTTGCTATATAACTTGCTGCGGTTTAACTTTGTTTATTTCGGTTTACTTATGGAGAAACTCGTTTTTCCTTATATGACGATTTAATTGAGATGGAATATTAGGAGTGAATGCCTATTATGATATTGTTAAACGTTCATCTTAGCCCAGAAATCATCATTTCCATATTTAACTCGAGCGGCAAATAGACTAATAGAATAGTAATATAAGGCTAGAGCATTTAATTTACGTTATTGATAGGTTAGGAGTAGCTTCGCTTAACAAGATACGTTAAGAGATGAGGTTTTACAATTTCCTGTTATTCCTCTTGAAAAGACGGTATTTTATCCTATAACTTACCCCGGTATATAAGCAAAAATTATCCCATTTTTATCTATATTGGTTCAGACAGACATACTGTAAAATCTAGTACCCTATATTTAAGTATTCATTTGTTATTTTTCTTCAAATCTTGAAACAAATTGCACAGTCATGTAATTTTAACCATAAAGGAATTAGGTTAAAAGGTAATATGGATTTAAAAAGTCTCTTAAAATTTTTCAAAATTTCAAAACTCTGTTCAAATTTATCGTTGCATAAATCGTAACCCATTTTATAATTTACGATTGCTTTAACATTACATAGGGGAGTTTAATATTATGTTACTGTAAACTTTAGTCAACATTTTATCGAAGTATCGTTTAATAACGGAGTTGTGGAGATTTCTTCAACAAGCTATTTAAAAACGACGAGTATAAAATGAGTTTTTAATGCGATTTTCTCTATTTTTTCCCAGTATGGAAGAGTGATTAGCGTGAATATCATTATTGTTATTTGTGTTATAATTGCAATTTCTTTTGAAAAATTCCTATGAGTATCTGTTTTTAGAGTAATGTATTGTTCTGATAGTTCTGATATTGCAAGATACAACTTCCCTAGTAAATGTGCATTAGTAAATAATAAAATACAGGCAGGCACCAAAGAGTACCGGTGAAGGAAAATATCGTGAGGAAACCTGCATATCTCTAGAGAATTCTAGGGATATGTCTAACCTACCAATCCGCATTGGAGCAGCGTGGTAGGGCTTAGCTCCAATCCGTTTCTCCAAAAATGGAGAGAGGAGGCCTATGTCCAACAGTGGGATAGTAACAGGCCGTTACTTTACTTACTTTTTATCGAGATTTAAATTTTCGTCTTTGCGGGAATCGAAACCACGATCAGTGAGGCTAAAGGGAGGGTCACTGCCAACTAGTCGAAAAAATACTAGTCGATAAAAAAAAATAGCATTATTGAGTGTATTGAAACGTTTAAGTTGTCGGGAACTACGTTGTGAGTAACACTAGTTTTCAAAAAAAGTACCAGTTTTCAGTTACCGGGTTCAAAAGACTGGTAATTGACATAAAATTGAATGGAGTTGTGATCTATATCAATTTTCATGGCCAATTAGCGACTTTAACTCTGATTTATTTAATAAGATATAGGTACAATAAAATTAATGAATACAATTTGGAAAATCCACCGACTCGAATCGATCGAAAATTTACCGACCTTATTGCGTTCTTTAATTAAAATTCATAGACTATAAGAATTATGTGTCTATTGAGATTATTTTTTTGTAAATTGAACGACATGGAGTAAAATTAAGTTACGAGCGGTGTGATTGATTTATTGTGTAGTTTTTTTGGGCTAATGATAGATCTTTCCGATCTATAGTTATCTTTAATATTTAAATGAGTTAATCTTGTATGTATATATATATGTATATATATATGTATGTATATATATATATATATATATATATATATATATATATATATATATACATTATCGGAATCTCGGAAACGGCTCCAACGATTTTCCTGAAATTCAGACTGCAATTTTGAGGGAGAAAACTCGATCTAGCTAGGTTTTCTAAAAATAAATCGTTTTATCCCTGTTTTTGGGCATTAAAAAATACTAAAATTTACTTTTAATTTATTGAATATATAAAACACTATTTTGCCGTTAAATATCAAGTCTGCGTAGCTTATTCGGGGGACGGGTGGTCGCGAGAAATGAAAATATCTAGGATTGAGCCACACACCTACCCTATTGTTTTCTTTTCTATTCCTATTTCTTTTTTTTATTTTGTAAAAAAATACGGTCAACCAGGTACTAATTTTAAAAAAGGCAATACCATACAAGAAGCTTTTTTACCTGATAACAGCACAACCCTCTTGCCAGGACATAAACTCGGTCAAACAGCGAAAACAACGAAGCCGAGGGTTGGTGTACAGTGCATATTATCGTTCGTCCCTGACGAGAAAGAAGTCGCAGCAGAACAACTAGTTGGCGTATGGAGACTATATCTAGGCCTCTGAAAAAATATCCAAATTAAAATTATAAATGCTGTCTGGCTGTAAGGGTTATGAAACACTTACGTTAATATGCTGTAGTAATGTTGATGAAATTCTGGTATAATTGATGGTTATAAACGACTTTTTATCATACACTAGCTTTCGCCAACGGCCCGCCCGCGTGAAAAGATTAAAACCGTAATATAGTATATTTACAACCATAAAAATGGTTTAATTACCTAAAACCCTAAAAGCTAGACATATGCTGTCGCGGACTTTTATTTACAACTTTTAGAGGGGAACAATTTTGTAATACATGATTTTTGAATAACTTTCACCGTTTACTTAGCGCATGCAAGGATGACAATGCATGTTTATGCTAAGCATGACTTTGTACTGTACCAGGATTGACTCTAGACGAAGGAACACCTCAACGGTTAACGGTAGGGATATGAAATTCAGTTAAAAGCTTTTTTAAAACCTTTTTTTACTATTTCATTGCAAAAAAAACACATTTCAAACGTTGCATATAGTTGAATACTTCTCGACGTAAATATGTTAATGTATTTAAATAAGTAGAATATATAAATGTTTAAAGATGTTTATCCTAATGCAACATGCTCATTAAAATGTTTTTTTTAATAATTTATAGAAACTTTTGGTACAAATTTTTCTTCGCATTTTATATAGCAACTTTTTGTCTGCTGGTCCTTCTTTGCAATTCAAATAAGTCAACCTTTAATTGCGCTCTTTGATTCATTTTTTTTTAGGTTAAGTGTACACAAAAATGGTTCACGATAATTTTACATATCTAACAAGAAATAATTAATTCAATTTGAATGAATTTGATTTTGAATTTATAAATCTGTGATTCATTGCAATGAAATCTTAACGCATGATAAGTTTGTTCTTAAACGATTATAATATGATTATAACGATATATGTATTTAATAATTAAGTTTGACCGAGTTTGACCCTTACTCGGTAATTTTTTTAAATGTAATTTTTTTTATATATAAAAAAATGCAATAAAAAAAAAGAAAAAAAATCGCCGGGTGTAGGAATCGATCCCAGGTTATGTACTTTTTTTCGCGCATTACCATATGGCTATCATGGCTTTGCATTTCACAGCTCAAATATCTATTGGTCTCTGTTCCTATTTTAGTAGTTTTTTTTAGGGCCCAAAAACAGGGATAAACGAGTTTTTTAAAAATAAAACCTAGCTAGATCGATTTTTCTCTCCCAAAACCCCCTATATGCTGAATTTAAGGAAAATCGTTACTAACAAATATTTTTTCAATATAGTCAACAGACAACAATTCTACTACGCAGAATGAAATTTTATAATAGAAACCACGTCATCATCTTTCTGCCCTTATCCCACTCTAAGTGGGGTCAGCACAACATGTTGTCACATGATTTGGCTATATATTTTACAACCTATCTGACATCAACTTACGTAAGCAATGAGGGTGGTACTACTCATCCGGATACCACACGGCGGGTCGACTTACCTTAGTCGTATTTTACGACACCTCGGTAAGAAAGAGGGTGGTTTATTCTACTTAATCAGATACCACACGGTGGTTCAACCTTTTTTTTTTTTTTTTTTTTTTTTTTATGTCAGGAAAACCCATTATGGGTCGTCACCGCCCGACGGGGACGAGCGGCGGGTATGTCGGACTCTCACCGACTAAAAACCTGACAGTGCTCCACCACGCTGCTGGTGGCGGGGACAGGGTACCGTTGTACACATTACCCCCATCCCCGCCAGCAGCAACTCTAAACCTCAGAGTGCGCCACCTCTGGGTCGGGGCCTCTCTAGACTAGGCCCTCACTCCGCTAGACGATGCATCGGAAGCACCAGATGCATCGACCGCCTCGGGGAACTAACTCAAGCGAGCGTCCGATGAACCCCTCGCAAGTCCCCGTTAGGGCGGCATGCGACGGACTTCGGCGAGTCGCCTGCGCCCCACTCGCCTGCGACGGATTGGATCCAAGGACTCGACTTCCCGGATCCGCTCCGCCGCCTCCTTCCGCGACATAACGTCCTCGCAGAAGGAGGCCATCGCTGCCCACGATTCCTCCCTGTCCACCATGGCACGAACCACGGTGGGCAGGGAGAGATCGTGCCCCACCTGAGCCACAAGTTCCGCTCGCTGAACCACCCAAGCTGGGCAGTCTGCGAGCGTATGCAGCGCCGTATCAAACTCGGCGCCGCACTCGTGGCACTCACCGGTCGCTTCGCGCCGGGCCACCCTCCACAGATACCTCCCGAAACAGCCATGTCCGGAAAGGATCTGAGTCAGGCGGTAGGTGAGGACCCCATGCCTCCTGGCGACCCAGCCCTGGAGAACGGTGGTTCAACCTACCTTAGTCGTCTTTTACAACGCCTCGGTAAGAAATGAGGGTGGTCTATTCTACTCAGCCGGATACCACACGGCGGGTCTATTTACCTTAGTCACCTTTTACGACACCTCGGTAACAAATGAGGGTGGTACTATTTTATTCAGCCGGATACTACACGGTGTGTAATAGAACCCACGTATATCTTCAAATAAACAATGTTAGATTCGACATGTAATCTTTATTAATAGGAACAGATCGGGTACTGTGGTTAATGTTACCCTTAAGACGAATTTGTGTGGAACCTTCCAATAAAACCTACCCACGTAACTAAAAGTACTTTATGTAATGAATACCTTTGTATGTTACGAAACAGAACCTTTTCTTTGTAATCATCATTCTTATGCCCTTATTGCACTTTAAGTGGAGTCGGCACAATATGTTTTAAACATGTTTTTACATGTTTTGGCTAGTTATTTTACGACCGGCCTGCCTGACGGTAACTTACCTTAGTCACCTTTTACGACACCTCAGTAAGAAACGAGGGTGGTCTATTATACTCAGCAGGCTACCATATGGCGGATCCTTTTCTCTTTAACTCGTCAATATTTAAATATACAAGCAATCTCTTCTATGAATAGTATATAGATAGAGAAATAGGGACGATTCTCAAATATATTACGAATCGTTTTATATTGTATCGAAATTAAAATCAAATCAAAACCTTTGTTTTGTAGATCCACACTTAGCATATAAAAAGGTGGGAATAATAGCAACGGTATATTTAGTAATAATTACGCAGAAAAAGTGAACCTGCAATAAAGTGTTAAAATTTTTCAATTGAGGGGCAAGTGGACGCTGGGTTACAGTGGCGACCTCTTACTTCAACTAACAACACATCCAAAATGCCAACGACAGAGCTTCTTAAAGTTTTATGGTATGTAACTAAAAAAGTGAAAAAAAATTACACTTACGTGGTTGGTTCGTCGAGGAATATGACTGGTGGGTTGTTAACGAGCTCTAAAGCTACTGATAGTCGTTTAGATTGACCGCCCGATAGTCTATGCGACATGGTGTCCCGGTGATCCCACAGGCCAATAGTTTGAAGAATTTCTTCCACCTGGCAATCAAATAATATTTGTGTGTACTATAAAGAAAATAAATAAATATTAGAAATTAATACGTGAATCGCTGATAAACAAATACTGACAATTGTCATATGCCAAATCTATTAGTATAAAGACCTGGTTTATATTTAACTAGCAATCGCTAGCAGCTTCACCTGCGAGGAAAGATTAAAACCGTAATATAGTATAGTATACCGATAATATAATATATATAGTATTGAAACCCATAAAAATGGTTAAAGAGGGTTAACCTTGAAAGCTAGTCATATGCTGTCGCGGACTTTTATTTAGAACTTTTAGAGGGGAACAATTTTGTAATACTTGATTTTGAATAACTATCACCTTTTACTCAGCGCATGCAAGGAAAGTTTTGAATTTTATTGCTGTTCCTTTCCTATTGAGTTTAATAGGAGCGTGATGGTATAGCATATAGCCTTCCTCGATAAATGGACTATCTTACACTAAATGAATTTTTCAAATCGTTCCGTCTCTACATATAACAGACTATGCTGACATAATATCCGAAAATATATGCCGTAATTGGGTGGTGTCGTTGATCTAAAGCAACATAAAATTGTATGACGCATAAATCTCTCGAAGAGACCTCTGTAGATGGATGTTCGTTGTTGAAGAGGGAGTTAAAGAAATGGCGCGACGAGTAAACAATTATACTGGCAGCTCACTTCTAAAAGTAAATCTCAGTCGTGGTTCTAATTAAAGGACATCTTAAAACGACCAGTGGGCTTGATGCGAGTTTTTTTAACCTACTTAATCGCGTCAGCGTAAAGCGAATTCGTATGGAGCTGGAACAGTGGTCACTAGATGTCGCTATTGCATCGTCATATAATGCGATCAGGAAGGTTAAAAAATTACGCACTAAGCACATAGAGTAACGCGCGGGAGCTTCTACGCTTTACTGCTATCTTCTGTTATGTTCTATGCTAAACTGTTCTATCAGCCGAAGGTGCTAAGGCTGTTGAGGATCATTAAAGCATAATTTGTATTTAGTATCCACGTAACAATAGTGTATGAACTGTATGTGTACTGAATCACTTTCCAATAGATTTTATTGCCAAGTTATGTTTTATACGATTATCTGAATATGATTACAGGAAGCTCTGTTGGAGGTTATTGATGAAGCTTTTCCTTTTTGTTATTATGTTTCAATATCGTTGTATAAATTTTGTATTTCAGAACTGCGAGATAAAATAAATTGCAAATCAGACGTTTTAAACTTTGTTTACTTTAATTTTATTCAATGCTACTAATATTATAAAGTGTGTGAGTATAGATGTATGTCTGTTACTCTTTCACGGGGAATCCGCTGAACCAATATCAATGAAATTTGGCACAATTATTGCTTATACACTGGAATGTGTATGGGCTTTAAAAATCCTGTTAATTCTACAGGAATAGGACGACATTGAAAAGCGCTGTCTATTATCGACTTATCGCACAACAACAGTACACGCGAACAAAGTCGCTGGTAAAATCTAGTTATTTTTTAAATTAACCGAAATTACAGTGTATCACAAATAATATTTGTCGATCCGCCGTGTGGTATACGGCTGAGTAGAATAGACAACCTCCATTTCTTACCGAGGTGTCGTAAAAGGCGACTAAGGTAATTTGACCCACCGTGTGGTTTCCGGTTGAGTAAAATAGACCACCCTTCTTTTTAAGGTGTGGTAAAATACGACTAAGGTAAGTTGACGTCAGGCAGGCGGCCGGCAACATGTTTGTACCATGTCGTGCCGAACCTACTTAGAGTGGGATAAGGGCAAGAGGATGATGACTTTTAGGCCTTAGTGATGATATAAGTAAGTAACGGCCTGTTACTATCCCACTGCCGGGCATAGGCCTCTTCTCTCCGTTTTTTTTGGCGAGAAGGATTGGAGCTAAGATCTACCACGCTACTCCAATGCGGATTGGTAGGTTACACATATACCCAGAATTCTCTAGAGATATGCAGGTTTCCTCACGGTCTTTTCCTTTACCGAAAAGGGTGTGATAAATTGCAATTATCAATCAGACACATAAGTTTTTACTAGAAAACTCGTTGGTGCCTGCCCGGAATTTGAACCCTAGACCTCCTCGAAAGAGGGAACATTGTTACCGCTGGGCTACCACAGCAGTGATGACATACTAAATGTTTAATAAGGCTAGGGTAAGAATAGTAATGTAAAAAGTGACAACGTGAACCTATATTTACGCAATAAAATAAATAAAAGCACTATTCGCAGAAAAGTATAAATAAATATATAAAATATAGTATAACTAGGTCATGGACGGCTAGATTAAAAAGTCATTCATTCCAGTTTTGTCCTGTTGTTTTGTTACTTCAACAAATAATATTCTCGAGAACGCTAACATTAAGTTCGATATTTGAAAATAGAACATCTTCAAATGTTGCACACAAATAAAACTTATTTGCATTTAATTAATTATATGAGCTTGTTTTATTTACGCCGTGTGGTATCCGGCTGAATAGAATAGTACCAACCTTATTTCTTACCGAGGTGTCGTAAAAGGCGACTAAGGTAAGTCGACCCGCCGTGTGGTATCCGACTGAGTAGAATAGACCAACCTCATTTCTTACCGAGGTGTCGTAAAAGGCGACTAAGGTAAATTGACCCACCGTGTGGTATCCGATTAAGTAAAATAGACCACCCTCTTTCTTACCGAGGAGTCGTAAAATACGACTAAGGTAAGTTGACGTCAGGCAGGCGGCCGGTCGTAAAATACGTAGCCAAATCATATGACAACATTATTGTAACATGTTGTGCCGACCCCTTAGAGTGGGATAGGGACAGGTGGATAATGAATTTTATTTTATAATATTTTTATTTTAATGTGATAAATAAAATAAAAACAAATAGTTATTTTATCTAATCACACCTAAAAAGAGAGAGAGAGATAGATACACTTGCTTTCTCTATAATGCACATTTTAGACTGGCTGGCTTTAGGGCTACACGGACATTTGACACTATATGCGGACGACACGTGTTTATTTTATTTTGAAACTAATATAAATGACGCTATCGCTAAAGCTCAAGAAGATTTAAATACACTATTCGAATGGTTTCAATTTAACTTGCTTACTATAAATATTACCAAAACCTGTTACATAATATTTAAGGCTAAAAATAAAAAAATTCCCGTACATAATCCTTTAACTATTAAAAATATCGAATTAGAACAAAAAACTTGCGAAACATACCTAGGTCTAAGAATGGACAATTACTTAACATGGAACAAACAAATTGATCATATTAAAAATAAATTATCTTCACTAACTGCGTCACTTTATAATATAAGCAACTATGTACCTAAAAAAGTTCGTTTAAATATATACAATTCCCTGGTTAAAACACATTTATTATATCTAATAGAGATATGGGGTAGTGCTAATATAACTAAGTTAAAACAATTACAAAGATCGCAAAATAAGATTATAAAAATACTTTTTCGGTATCCATACTACACATCAACACAAAAATTTGTCTCAGAAACTAAGCTAATGAATATTAAGCAACTATATATATATAATACATGTATTCTAATTAAAAAAATAATTGATAAAACCATCCATACTAGTTTATCCTTTAAAAAAAAATTTCAAATATCTAAACGTAGCCTTCGTCGACCAAGTTTACTTGTATTGCCCAAATTCAATACAAATTATGTCAAGAAAAATATTACTTATGCAGGAGCACAATTCTTTAATAAAATACCTACTAATATCAAACATGTAAGCTCGTTAAACTGTTTTAAATCACTTCTCGCAAAATACATATTTGAAAATTACACATAATAAAAGTTTAAGAATAATGAAAAATCTAGTATAACTAAAATAATTTACAGTCAAACGATAATTAAAACCGTTTAACGAGCAGGTCTTTTGGTGACCGCCTAAGTTAGTTAAGAGTTTATGTTCTCATGTAAGTGGCCATTGGCTTTTTTTGAGAATAAATGATTTAAACCTAAATCTAAACCTTTCCTATCCTAGTTTAATAGCTTTATGTGTATAATACAAAACAACTTTCATTCAGGCGAAATATAAACGAAAATATACTTCAAAATGGATATGAAGTGTACGATCATATAAGTACAAAGGAAAATGTTTATAATTCATTACTGTGTAGATTTTGTTCGTTGTTTCTTGATTTATGGCAGTTTCATTACATTTTTAACGACAGATTAACACAAAATGTATGTAAGGTGCTTCATCAAATTTGACAATAATGATTGTTTAACAATTGTTTGGTAAAATTGAAATATAACTCTTATCCGTTGAAAATTTATGAGAAAACTTTATTCAATTCACCTTTTGCTTAATTTTACTTAGAACTTTAAATATATTCGATTAGCCATATAGAAAACAATAAGTTTATCTGTAAAGACTTATGTGTAGAAATGCAGTTTATTACACGCTTTTTGGTTAAAGAAAACATCGTGAGAAAACCTGCGTAATCTGTAGAGAATTCTGGGGATATGTGTAACCTACCAATTGCGTCCATTTTCAAATAGGTATTTACTAACCAGCAGATAAGCAAAATAACAGCCACATGATCTACCTGTTAACTTATTAGGGACTTTAAGTGCTTAATAGGCCTATTGGAAATCTGAGAAACGCAAAATTCTGAGATATGTGTCAGATATGTTCGGAATAAGCTAAGTAGCGGCCTGTTACTATCCCACTGCTGAGAATAGGCCTCTTCTCTCGGTTTTTGGAGAAAAGGATTGGATCTAAGATCTACCACGCTGCTCAATGCGGATTAGTAGGTTACACATATCTCCAGAATTCTCTAGAGATATGCAGGTTTCCTCACAATGTTTTCCTTCACCGAAAAGCGTGTGATAAATTGCAATTATTAATTGGACGCATAAGTTTTAACAGAAAAACTCATTGGTGTCTGCCCGGGTTTTAACCCGTGACCTCCTCGAAAGAGACGCATGGTGTTACCGCTGGGCTAGCACCTAACTGATAGTTTATTGGTAACTTGTGAGACAGGCCCTAAGTCTATTTATACTTACAATAAGTTCTTTCTCAGCGTGTCCTAGCTCTTTTCCTAATTTGAGATCAGCAGCTATCCTCATTGACTCCCTCACTGTGAGTCTTGGTTGCAACAGGTCATCTTGCATGATGTAACTGCTCAGTTTCTTAAAAACGCGCATGTCACGTGCATGACCGTTGACTGTTATCCGACCATTCACACCAATTGAACTGAAATAATAGCATATAGATGACTAGCTGTGCTTGATCCGCCCACGTGGAAATCAGTGTCACCAAAGACACAAAGTTATTGTGAGTTACCCATGAGAGATAGAGATATGCTGTCGCTGACTTTTTTGTAGTATTTTTGTAGATCTACAAATTTCTCGCACGTTACTTTTTTACACTTACACACAGTCGTCCGTCCCTAAAGTAAGTTAATACTTGTGTTGTGGTAGACAGAGAATTGGTGAATATATACTTATATAATTTTTAAATACATTAATACAAATATACACCAAGACTCGAAGACCAACAATTTTATTTATAGTAAATATTGGCCCTCGACGGGAATCGAACTCGGGACTCGCGGAGCTGAAGGCAGGGTCATTACTCACTGCGCCAACGGGCCAGTCAAAACATAAAAGTCACTTAAGTGTATCTTTGTTGGTTTACGCGGCGTAAGGCGACTAAAACTGCCAGCAAGCAATTTTTTACAACCGTAGAAACTCGTCAACACAATTTACATAAAACCGCAATGAACTATTAAACTAAACCTTGCATAACTAATCCATAACTCGTGAGTGTTTAAAAGACCCCCGTAACTTGGAAGAGCTGGAAAATACAAGTTATAGTTCGTAGCGTGATGTCATAGGTGACATTAATATATGAATAGCAATGTATCTAACTGAATTAAGCCTAATTTCGAATTCAGTCACTTTAATACTAAGAGAGCAATATGTAATGTAGAGTGTACTATTCTTTTTCATACCTGATAAATACAGGATTCGTAAAAACGCACTATTCACCAATAACACAACAAAGTACACTAGGAGTACACCAGAAATATGCAGGTTTCCTCATGATGTTTTCCATCACTAAAAAGCGTGTGATAAATTGCAAATATCAATAAGGCACATTAAGTACCTAAACAAGTATTAAAAAAAAATCTCATTGGTGTATGCTTTAGGATTTTAACCCGTGACCCCGATGTAATCCTAGTTAAATGCAAAAAAACTCAAACTAAGAAGATAGAAAGTAGAAAAAGAAAGTTAACGAATCAACTTTCGCAAAAAGTGAAAGTGGAGTACAGATTTTAGTTAAATGTTATGGAATGTATATAAATGGTGTCTCGCTCTGAAAAATCACACTTACCATTTCTCTTCGTGGGTGTTAATTTAGTTATTTAAGTTAATTTCTCTATCATCATCTTCCTGCCCTTATCCCACTCTAAGTGGGGTCGGCACAACATGTTAAAAACATGTTGTCACATGATTTGGCTGCGTTTTTACGACCGACCGCCTGCCTGACGTCAACTTACCTCTGTCGTATTTTACTACACCTCGGTAAGAAAGAGGGTGGTCTATTCTACTAAACCGGATACCACACGGTGGGTCAACTTACCTTAGTCGCCTTTTACGACACCTCGGTAAGAAATGAGGTTGGTCGATTCTACTCAGCCGGATACCTCTCTGTATCACCGTAACATTTAGCATAATATTATTAAACAATGGTTATTTTAATAATAAACTCTTCTTATTTGTTTATTTCTATAAAAATGCAAGAAGTCGATGCAAATCGATAGCAGGCATAATTTAGGAATTATTTATGGTAAACATAATGTAAATTATAATGAGTCAATTACTGTATTATGTATATTCAATAAGTGTTATTGAGTGGAAAGGTTAATCTTGAATAATTATCTAACGGCCGTATTCGCAAGAATTAATTCATAATAATACAAAATAATAATAATCAAGGCCGTGTGGTATCCGGCTTAGTAAAATACACCACCCTCATTTCTTACCGAGGTGTTGCAAAAGGCGACTAAGGTAAGTTGACGCCAGAGAGGCTTTCGGTCATTAAATAGTAGCCAAATCATGTGACATGACAAACATGTTTATAACATGAAGTGCCGACCCCCACTTAGAGTGGGATATTGGCATGATGATTGATATAATATTTTTCATATAGTAGAGGAGTATTGTAAGTAAACTTGTGATAGCCCAGCGGTGCGACCGTGTAAATCACACCCGGGCAGACACCAAAGAGTTTTTCTATTAAAACTTATGTGTCTTATTGATAATTGCAATTTATCACACGCTTTTAAGTGAAGGAAAACATTGTGAGTAAACCTGCATATATCTAGAGAATTCTAGAGATATGAGAAACCTACCAATCCGCATTGGAGCAGCGTGGTAGGTCTTAGCTCCAATCCTTCTCTCTAAAAACGGAGAGGGGAGGTCTAGAACCATCAGTGGGATAGTAACAGGCCGTTACTTACTTACTTAGAGGAGTATTTATATTTATAGTGATACATACGTGTATCCAGCCAATATGTTTAGCAGGGTCGATTTTCCAGCGCCCGACGGACCAATGATGCATGTCAGCTCGCCTGATCGAAACTCGCCCGACACGTTGTGAAGTATTCGACGCTCTCCTAGAATACAAAAAATGAAAACATAATAAAGGAAGTACTCAACAATTGTGCACAATTTACTACTTATTGTTTTACAATAATTACATGAAAAAAAACAGAGTGAATAATTTATTAGTAACTGGGTGACTGGTTATTTATTAGTACAAGCTGTGGTAACCCAGCGGTAACACCGTGCGATTCTTTCGAGAAGGTCACGGGTTCAAACCCGGGCAGACACCAATGAGCTTTTCTGTTAAAACTTATGTGTCTAATTGATAATTGCAACTTATCACACGCTTATCGGTGAAGGAAAACATCGTGAGGGAACCTGCATATCCCTAGAGAATTCTAGAGATATGTGTAACCTACCAATCCGCATTGGAGCAGCGTGGTAGGTCTTACTCGTAGGCTCCAATCCTTCTCTCCAAAAACGAGAAATGGCCTATTCTCAGCGGTGGGACAGTATCAGGCCGCCGCTACCCTACTAATACCTGAGTGACCGAGCCTTTTTTAATATAAAAAAATACAATAAAAAAAAGGAAAAAATAATTGAGCAGGTGGGGCTCGATCTGGGTTATTTATACTCCTCTAGACCACCCGATAACCCCACTGAGTTATTTTAATTTTTTAATACATAGCTAGAAAATTATTTGCATTCTATTCTTCCTTTTAGCATTTTTCAGTGTCCAAAAACAGGAATAAAAGGACTTTGTTTTAAAAGAAACCGATCGATTCCAAACACCCTACATGATGAATTTCATGAAAATCGTTGAGAGCCGTTTCAAATTTCAGAAAATATACATATATCTACACAAGATTAACTCATTTAAACATTAAAGATAAAATATATTATTATTAAAAACAATTGCCACGTTTATTCAAGGAATAGAGATAAGCACTTTACATTGTTTAACATATTAAACATTAAAAAAATGAAGAAATATCGCTATAAAAAGAAAAATATAAGTCCTTAAGGTTCTAAAAAACATAACAATGGCTACGAATCAAGTTATTAATTTAAAGGCCTGTTTCATAAGTTACTGATAAAGTGTCGGATAGTTAACTGACAAATAAACTAAGTAGCAGATAAATAGGTATTTGCTATTCAGCTGATAAACAAAATAACAGTCACTTGATCTACCTGTTAACTTATTAGGGACTTTAAGTGCTGAATAAGTCTATCAGAAACCTGGGAAACGCAAAATTCCGAGATATGTGTCAGATACGTTCCGAATAAGCTAACTGACAGTTTATTGGTAGGTAAACAGGCTCTTAATTGAATATCTAAACACTAACAAAGTTATAATATAATTTCATATTTACAGTATAGTCAGTTTAATAACTCAGTATGGTCAGTTTAATAACTTTAGCTGTATGAAGATGATGGATTTTCTCAAAATCTACTGAACGTATTTTTGTGCAGTTTCTATTAAAAGTTGAAGTTAATAGTACATTCTTCGGAACAGCCTAACCAATTTTAAAGGGATTTTCACTGGAAGATAGAGGAGATTGTAGAGCAACATGTAAGCCTTTGACATTAGACTTTTTATCTTAAAATTCTGCAATGGTCGATATTTACACGGAAAATACTTAGTACTTTGCACTCGGGCGAAGATAAGAGCACATCTTGTATGTACCATAAATATTTTTATTTATCTTATGATTTGATAACACCAGAAGCGCTGTTGCTGGAATGCGAAAATGTGTCTATCTGTTACTTTTTCACGGCTAAACCACTGTAACAATATAGATAAAATCATTTCCAATTGATGATTCTATATTGGGCTAGCATGGCTAGTAAAAGATTATATAATGCATAATTGAGGGTATTGTAATATTTAACTAAAAGGAGGTTTTGCGCACAGCTTGTTGTACATAGCTTTACACATTTTCAAAGTAACATTGCATTCACTATTTAACGGTTTTGGACATTAACCTAAACAAACGTCCCGACACGGTATTTTTATGTAAAACTATATAGTAGACTCATTAGAGTGAACACTGTCCATCAGTATTCAAAAGAGGTACTATTAACGCTTGAATAAACCTTTTCATAAAACTAGCAAGACCATAACAATTTCCCTACGCTAAAACGGTAGTTCTATTTTATGAACAAAATCCCCGTTTTGCAATAGATAAAACTTTTGAAATACGAGTTCGAATATTGAAAATACATTTTGGTGATTGAAATTCTAACGCAAGAAATATCACGTGAATTTTGTGTTTATGAATAAAAAGATACGCATTTACATTAGCTTTTTAAACTAATAACATAGATTCATAGTGAGAAACAATACTGAGACTAGCCTACCAAGGTTACCTCCGCTGAACAAATATCGATGAAATTTGCCACAATTATTCCTTAGACACCGACAATAATATATAGGCTACAGAAATCCTGTTAATTCTACAGGAATAGGATAACATCGAAAATCGTCATCTATTATCGACACGACAACATTCCACGCGAACGAAGTCGCGCGTATAAGCTAGTATACTATATATCAAATAGTTGACTTTGTTAAACACCGTTCACAAAAGTCATTAACTACTTGAGTGACTGAACTTTGGGGCCATTAAATTTGATCGTTCCTTTCCCCATGCCCCGGTAGTTATCACAATCATAACTTTAGTTACAAATTTAGCAAGTTGGTGGATAGCAGATGGAATTTTCTTTTCAATACAAATTTTTGCCTTTGCAATTTCATATATTTTTAAATAGCATTCTTAGTGGATTTTGAGAAGAAAGCGTCTAACGGCGATTAAGGTACTATTTAACCTACTACCCTAGTAGTTAACTTGATGGGCGATGGATATTGAAAGATCTTAATTCAGACCTATATGTTGTATGCTAGTTTAGTTTAGTTACTTAGTTTCCTCCAGAACCCGGATGAGCAAGTTACATAAGTATTGCTTGTTATCGGATTACTTGCATCGGATTAGATTTATTCTATACGTAAGCAACACCATTGAATATAGAAAACTGGCTTTATTATAGAGGTTAACTAGCATTCCCTCCTTGTAGAAACTGGTTACGGGTCGTTATTTAATTTTAATAATACTAAGACTTTATTACAATGTTGAATAATGTATCTTTAATATTTAAATGAGTTAATTTTATATGTATATATATAAATATATTTTCTGAATCTCAGAAACGGCTCCAACGAAATCCTTCCTGAAATTAAGCATGTAGGGGGTTTTTGGGGTAGAAAAATCGATCTAGCTAGGTTTTATTTGACAAAGACTTCGTTTTATGTCTGTTTTTTGGCATTAAAAATATGGTATAATGTAGAATTAAAAGCGAAGGATTTTTTTAGCTGTCAAACGTAATGTTGCGATAGCCGATGGGTAACGGGCGGACCGAAAATTCTCAAAACCCGGGTTCGAATCCCACATGTCATCGGCGCCTTAAATTTTTTTTTTTAGTATTTTTTTATATCTTTTCAAAAACTACCGAGCAAGGCTCCGTCAGCCAGGTACTTATAATTAAGAAGATTATGAAGACTGCAAGCAGTTCTAATGTTACCTTTACCTTTATATAAATCCTGTTTATGTAAAGTATATAATCGTAGCTGTGAAAGCCGAACTTCAAGACCATGTGATTCTTTTGAGAGGGGCCCGAATTCGATCCCAGGCATTAATGAGTGTTTCTGTTAAAACTTATGTGTCTAATTGATATTTCCAATTTATCTTACGCTTTCAGTGAAGGAAAATATCGTGAGCTGCATATCTCTAAAGAATTTTGAGAATACGTGTAATCTACCAATCCATTGAAACAGCGTGGTTCGTTTAACCTCCAACCCTTCCCTAAGCCTTCCTAAATTTCCCTAAACAAGAGACAGGAGCCTATATGTGGTATAACAGGCCGTTACTTTATATTCTGAATAGTGTTTTTTAAAAACTCAACTTATGAACAAATAATAGTAGTAGGGAATAGCCGGTTCTAACTCACTCCCAGCACCTTGAAATCCTTGAAATAGGCTAACTTAGCGGATTCTAAAAAAAGCTCGCCAAAGCAGATTCCAATCAGACTAAATTCCAATTGACCGTCGGAGGTCTCTTCGGATTTTCCAATTGGATCCTGGGTTGCAAAAGGAATTTCCTTACTTACCCTCGTAACGAATCGTTTTTTCTCGTATTTTATTAGATTAACTTAGCGGACTCCTTGACCAATTGGATTTTCCATTTGATCCACGACTTTCCTTTCCTTGATTAATTAATCAAATTAACTGAATTCTCATTACAGTATGAATGTCTGATATTTAATGGCCGATTCTGGCACATTGGCTTGGTTTTATCAAACTTGATTAGGTTTCCAATCTAAGATTTTTCTTAATAAATAACATTAATCGTTTCAATTTTTGTTTTTATCATTAATTTGATATCAAACTGATAATAATTGAATTGGATGTGTGTCAGATATAAATTCAATATGAAAATGTAAATAAAAAAAAAGTCTCGTACAAATAACTCAAAAGTTTTATTTTTTCGAAGAAACGCTTTGACTTTTTGCTGCTATTTCAAAGAAAGTGTCTCATAAAATAATATTTTAAATTAGACAGGGTCGTAGTAATTTATTATAATAGACCCTAATAAATCAATGGAAATAATGGGCATCGACCATTCGCCCTCTTCCTTATAATATTCTTTTATCCAGCCTAAACGTTGTATTCTGTGGCAACAAGTTTAGACACGATCTCGCAAAAAGCAGATGTAAAAGGATCACATGGCATCATGTATATCATAATTTATTATAATAGACCTTAATAAATCAATGGAAATAATGGGCATCGAACATCCGCTCCTTTTTTATAATATCCTTTTATCCAACCTAAACGTTGTATTTTGTGGCGACACGTTCAGACACGATCTCAAAAAGCAGATATAAAAGGATCACATGCATCATGTATATCACAAGATATTTTAATACCACGCGGCTAGTATCCAGGCTGACGTAGTGTTCAAGTGAAGGCAGTAACTAGGCAATTATTAATCATGGAGGTAAGATTACGTACTTATATAGTATAATTTCATGATATATATGAATATTCGTATTAAATTTTAATCCCTGTTGACCAAGTGACAAGAATACGTGTTACAACGATATCTTTGTTACTAGTAAAGTTAAATTAATAAGACCAAGATTAATATTTTTTATAATTAAAATCTTATGTTTCTAACCTAACCTAACCTATAACGGTCACAAAAATCTATAGATTCATTCTGCAATAAAAATAATATTAATGTATTAGATTTTAATAATAATAAAGGTTCTTACTGTATATGAATAATTTTGATGACACTAGTGATTATATTTACTTATTTCTATTTTTTTTTCAGATCTCACCGAATCTCGATGAATTCAATGTAAAAAACTATTATTATCCTATTAACTTAAGCGATGACGAAAATGCAAGCAATTCTTGCATATTGAAAAATAAAAAAATCGCAACGAAAAGAGCTGGTAACAATATCGACATATTCTTTGAAAAGCCTAAGAAAAAGAAAAAAACCATTCCGTCTTCATGTGTGGCTCAAGCGTGTGATGGAGGTGTATCATTTATTTCTTCCAATGATAATGACGGAGCGAATGCTTCATACCTCATGAAAATAGAAATTGATGACATGAAGAATCTGAAAGAGGTTTCGCCTGTAGACTATTGGAAACATGCAGACTTGCGATTAAAGTACTACATACAATCCAATACTGATAAACATTATCAGAACACACGAGATATAATATACAACATTACAAAGCAGATCGCCTGCAAGGAAGACTGTAAAAAATATTTCATTGATAGAGACAGTAAGAAACAATAGAACTTTCTCTAACTCATCACAAATCAAACCCATAATATAACTTTACTTACAAAAACCTTTTAAAAAAATACAACCCCCACTGCCGCTCTCGCCTCGCAAACAAATTATAAAGAGATCAGTCATTCGCTACAAGCGTTCATACTAAGCACAACGAAACACAATGGCTGAGCTTGACAACTCTGTATACGACGAAGAAATGGTCGCGATATGTGAAGAAATTGAATTAGAAAATGATATGTGTCGTGTCCTGGATAAGAACGAAGAGAGTGATATTGAAGAACAATTAGTGTTAATATGTGAGGACGTGGAGGACCAAATTAAAAGGGGTTATTCCAATCCAATAGCTCCATTAAACTTCGAGTACATGGTTGAGTACCAACCAATGTCTCAACCATTATTTGAAGAAGACGAAACGGATGAACTAGTGATCCTGTCTCCAAGTCCAAGTTTATATAGCCCTGATTCATTCCATGCGTCTGACTACAGAGATTACGAAGTCCCAATTCCATTCGTGATTCTTCAGGAGAATCTATCGAATACTCTGGAGATAGATTGGGAATCGATGGGAGATTAAATAATAATTGTGTTATAATTTTAAGTCAAATATGTTCTTTTACTTTAATTTTTTGTAATAAATTTCTTTAAATTTATATTAAGTTTTTATTTATTACGCTTAGAATTTAATAGATAATTGAAATAAATAAAACAACCTCATTTCACATAGTTATTGTTTATTCAAGTTTTAAATAAAGAAATAAACATTTGTTGTACAAGTTTATCGTTTGTTACAGTGTCATTAGAAAAAAAATCAATAAAGTTAGACATTGAAATATGATTATACTTAAAATAAATATAAACTAAACAATAGAGTCCACATTGCGCACTGAAATAATTTTGAAGTATTTTATTATTAGAAATCCACTTTTTACAGTTGGTTTTTAAAAACATTTCATGATATCCTTCTGGTTTACGGCCAAACGAATCAAAATATTCTCCAAATCCGTAAATATCTACATATATAGCAACCC
The DNA here is from genome assembly GCA_029227775.1 of Morpho helenor. Classification (NCBI taxonomy): domain Eukaryota; kingdom Metazoa; phylum Arthropoda; class Insecta; order Lepidoptera; family Nymphalidae; genus Morpho; species Morpho helenor. The sequence goes on from JARGCU010000010.1 coordinate 13,059,761, forward strand.
AATGTGATCCCGGTCTTGTATCAGGATCTAAATTTGAAATGAGATATACTGGCTTAGTAAAATACACAGGCATTTGATTCGCCGCAAACACATTGAACTCAATATTTTTATCTATTTGTTTTAAATAATTTTCTATCTCTTTTGTATCCATATCTTTGTAATAGCATGACCTAACAAAGAATGACTTAAACATTAGAAATCTCCACTTATATTTATCTTAACTATTATAATCTAAGCTGACTTCTCGATTTTTATTGACTTCAATTACATTATCAAACTCTGCATACACAATGCAATTAAGTGTTGTAGTTAGAGCTTTATCGAATCGAACTTCAAACCTTACACTACCCCGCTTTATAAGATTCCAATGAGAGTTTGAGTTAGCGGATAGATCTGGAGTTAAATCAAATGCATACAAGCAATAACCATGACTGTACTCTGCCTTGGAAATATCGTTTCCTTCGTTCAGGAAATGAATTCCCGTTCCCGAAAACAAGGTATGATATGCACTTATATATGTATTATCATGAAAAGATGGAACCAACGTTTTCGATGGTATAGATTGACCGTCGACATACAAACCAAATAAGTTGAGACCATAGTTACCAAAATTAAACGGATTCACATTAAGAGCACCATTAAATGCAGCATTACTAACGAACCCAACAATACATCTTTTAGGTATTTGACCTAAAAATACATTGTCGAGCATTTTACCCTGGATTCCTGATGGGATAGTCAAAACCTTAACCTCGGCACGCGTAACTGGATATTTTGCAGGAGTGGTTGCTAATACTTTTTCATGAGCAATTAATACTGAAGGATTGATACGAACTTTACGCATAATGAGACTAGCACTTGAAATATGGACTTTGAATTTTTTATCTACAGATGAACACATTAAATTAAAAGTATCTTTTGAACGAACTAGTTTTAAGCGCATTTCAACACCATTGATTAAAAACTTATCTTGGTTGAAAATATCAGCATGTATGTGACCTATCATTTCAATAGTGTGACTTTCCTTTGCCAGTTCTTCTCTTTGAACGTATCCTCGATTTGAAACATCACATGAATCCATGCTCGAAGCAGTGTCTTTGTACCAAAGTCCACAAGTAAGATGGCTTTCCTTAGCAGCTTTTCCATAATTGAGTAACGTTTCAATGTATGCGCGATATCCATAGGTATTATTTGGAGGAGACACTAACTTTTGATTAAGATAAATATCACACTGACTAAAAAGAGAATGCAACCAATTATTAACTGGAGCGACATGAATTCCTGCTAAAAGTTTGCTTGAATCACCATTCTGTATTTTAGCTTTTATATGAAGTAAAGTGTGGGACAAGTCAATGTAATCGTCTCCATTGCCCGGTACTAAAAACTCAATCGGTCCATCGTCAGTCAATGATGAAATGGGATTGTAATGTATCCATTGACCACTCTCAATACTCGTTTGCGTAGATGGTAGAGCAAATAAATCCAACTCTGATTTTACGCATTCACAGGAATGATGATGTAAAAACGCCATTTTTGAATTACGAGAAGTAATTTAAGAAAATATATCTTGAATATTTTGTCGTTTATTTCTTTTAGTACCGTTCCGTTTGGAAGGTTTTTTAGAAGTGATGATCTTCCTTTTTAGCTTTCTTATTTTATATCCGGATCCAGACATTACTGAATCTATTTTTTCATCAGCTTTCCTTTTCAAATTTGAAGTTGCCGTTTTCAAGCGTGATTTGACAGATTCACCCATTGGTTGAACATTTAACATGTCAGATAGAAGACCTACACCTGCATTTAAAGCTTCTTTGCCTACAAATCTCGCACCATTTTTTAAAAGTGGAAGAACCGATCGGAACAAACCCCCCAAAAAGCTCCCTATACCATGACCTCGCTGATGTGGTGCACCTTTGTAAATTACCCCCATACCAGAACCAGCTTGATGAGTATAATAATGTAAATATGGACAAGACATGATTGATATTTTCACTTGACTTTTTTAAAATGTACCTTTATACACGTAGTTCCAAACTGGAATGGTACTCTTTGACCTGTACTTGTTCTTATATCTATTTCTATAACGTCAAATTCCCTGCGCATAACAGGTACATAATGAGGGGACGAAAAGATATTTATTTTAGAAGCGCCATATACATATTTGGTGGGATCCAACGAAACAATTCTCAATAAAGGTGTCATGACATCACCCACTACTTGTGGTTCTACTATATCACAATATATTAAAAGTTGTGAAGGTAGACCCAAGTTTAGATTCGCGGGATATTTTCCGAAGTTATGTTTTATTAAATTAGTAAATGGTGCAAAGCCTAACTGCACACTCAGTCTAGGACTACATACCACAGATGTAACGTCGATTGCCCAACTACTCACTGTAACGAGTTTCGATAATGTATCATATCTAAGCTTAACTTTATCCTTTAATTTTTCATTAAAATCGATAACGAATTGATCCACACTAATATAGTTGGTTGGTGTCATGTATTCCAGATGCGTGAATAACTGCGATTTATCGCCTTTAGACGTGATGTAAATAATATTTTCATTTTCTTCCAGATTAAACATACTACATGGGTAATGAAATTCCACAATAGCGACTTCCCATTCGCCTTCTAATTTCATAGTCTTTGGTAACTTGGTAAAAAAATTTGCTGTAGTGTTTTCAGCAAAGTATGTCATGGAACTGTTACTTAGCAAAGTGAGATAAAAGCTGTCTTCTCTCATATTTTTTCAAGTTCTGATACAGAGATCCAACTATTAAACTTGTTGGGATAACCTCTCCACTTAACAAGAACCTCTTTTCTGTTTCCTGAGTTACGAGAACGCAGTATTTTATCTATTTTATAATGAGTAGTGGGGTTATAAATTACTTTTTGTAATTCATTCTCGTAAAATGTTCCTATAATGGGCTCATGCTGAAGATCTTTGAGTGTATAGACTACTTTAGGCATGTTATTTTTTATAGCTGTTATGATAAAAATTTCATCACTCCAATTAGTTTCATAGCCTTTTTGAAAAATATGCTTATGTCTAGTTATTCTTACGTGATCACCAACTTCAAACTTATTTTTTTGTATAACATCCAATCTATATTTTTTATTCTCATATAAATTATTCCAAACGTTCATGATGTTACTAGAACTAACTTCAAATGGGCACATCTTAATGCTTGAATGAAAACTATGGTTATAAGAATAAAGCAAATCATCCAAAATATCAATATAAGTGTATGTATTTTTATGTGTAAAATAACGCCACATTTTAGTTTTTAGAGTTCGTTGAAATCTCTCGACAATACTAGCTTTAATATCTGGGTTATTTGTAGTATAGTAGTTTACATTTTTAGTTTTAAAATATTGTGCAACATCCTTTGATACGAACTCTGTTCCTTTATCCGATTGTATGTGTGTGGGGGTCGCGTTAGCTTCAGTAAATATACTTTCAAACGCTTCCTTTATACTTTCTGAATTTTTCTTTTTTAACGGTCTAGCGAAAGCGTATTTACTAAAAACATCAATAACACAAAGTATATATTTAAAACCATCATTATATTGAGAATAAGTCCGCATATCACTCAAATCAGCTTGCCACAGTTCATTAAAATTTGACAATATGTATCTATTTCGTTGAAATTTTCTATGTACCGGTTTATGTAGTGTATAAGTTTCCTGGGATTGCAACCAGTCCTTTACTTGTTTTTTGTTCATTTTACCTTTTAACGCTCGAGTTAACTTGTCAACACTGCTGTATCCCGCTGGATTCGATACGTCGTAATATATATCTTTAATGTCTAGTACGGATTCCATCTTTCCCAAATGTCTTTTCTCTTTCTCAGTTTATATGATGTTTTGATTTTTGGATTACTATCATCACTTGGTGTTAGATGTTGTTGTCCTTTCAGAGAAAGATTATTAATATACTCAAGAGTTTGCGGATTACCAATACAAGTGAGAGGAACCCTTATATCTTTAATAGTTTCTGTAAACTTTTTCCATCCATTAGGTTTCGGGCGCTTTAAAGGCCTAAGAGTATAATTCACGAGATCAACAATGTTGCTGTCGTCTACAACTTCATTATCGATGAACACCAAACCCTCCTCGTTCCAACTAATTTTATCTTTATGATTGAGAATAGTGTCCAATAATAATTCACTTCTTCTCCGATACGTCTTTGGAATGAATTTATTTATGTAAATAGGTGTATACAATGTTTCATTTGATACATCTCGTGCGTCCTTATCATGTACGGAGTTTTCGTTAACTGGTGCGTCCTCGTCTTTAATTGTCTTTTTATGAGGAGTCAAATCTTCTGAATATTTATGCTCACCTTCAACGGTCACGGGTAGTTTTATTGGTTTTCGATTTTCATTAGCGAAATGGAGATATCTTTGTAAGATTTGCATGTACAGTGACCATTTTTCGCGATCGTCCATTTTACTACTTAATATATTTTGCATTTCTTTATCTAATCTAGATAAATTACTTTCAGGCGTTGTGTCTCTTGATTTAAGTCTATCAATAACATCTTGTTCAATGAGAATCATTTTCTTAGTATTATCCATTTTTTTAAATTAAAATAATTGATCATAAAATTTTTTTTAATAATCCGCTCAACACAGCTCCTAGAATGATAGGCAGAAATGCTCCTCCTTTTTGAATGATAATTCTTTTTCTTATTTTATTTTTACCTTTACCTATTAGTTTTCTGAGAATATTTTTATGTTTTCTTAATTTTGATTTCTCGTTTTCTTTTAAAACCACTTTACCATTTAAGGTGTTATAAATGCATTCGCAAATACAATTTATTTCTTCCTCGTTACAAGCTTTTAATAAAGCTGTGCGGTATTTAGGTTTGAGAGTGTGTAACGATTTTAATAAATCCTTATGAGTTGTCACTCGTCCAGGCATTATATCCGACTGATAGCGATTTTTAAAATAACTTAATATTTATATAATATTAGTTGAAAGAAAACAGTTCAATTTAACAATAGACGATCGTTTAACTCTTTCTGTTGGGGTTTTATCTTTGAAAATTTCTTGAATATATTTACAAACCAGATCTATCTCTTTTTTACTAAGCGACTTTAGCAATATTTTACGATATTTTGGTTTGAAAGTTTGTAATGCACACCTTAACGATTTTTCATCTAACGTTGTGCTATCTTCGACCATTATTTATCACTAACTATAATTGGTTGATGTATATTGTATTTAAGTCCCTTCTTTGGTACATAGACAACACATAGATTTTTTATTGGATCGATTTTGGTTTTAAAGCGACAGAGATCATGTGTATTCTGCTTTAAGTCGATCATTAGATAACCATGTGGTTCGACAGTAGCATCTTTATAAGCTTCTTCAACAAATTTACAATTATCTGGAAACACTTGACGTGCTAAGTAACGTATTTGTGTTCGATCTCGAGGATTTTTGAAGTAAATAATATAGCTTGTATTGAGAGATATATCTCGTTGTCCTCTACCTTGGTGAAACAAGTTCTGCGTAATATAAAACACACTTAAATTTCTGTGGTGACTACCTTTAGTAAAAATGTCAACAATACGACCATCGGACTCTCTCATAAGATCATCAATTATAACTAATCGTGGCTGTATGCCGTCGAACATACTCATATCTGGTAACCCTTGAACATAAGATACATTTTCTAGGTTGTAGAGTGGCTGCATTTCGTCATAGCACCATAAAATTTGTGCAAAACTTGTATTACATATATCATTACAATATTTTAGAAAATTAGTAACAAAGTTTGATTTACCACAACCACTCGGACCTGCCACGATTGCAGTAAATGGATGAAGAAAGTGATACATTTTTTGAATACGTGTGTTTTTGGAAGAGGTAGGAATCCAATTAAAAAAAACTCAACAAGTTCTTATTTTATATTATAATTACATATTTACATTCTTAGGTACTATTGACGAAATAATAATAATACTTAGCAATTCTTAAACATAAAGTCATTTTAATAGTGTATGTTAGTTTATTCATCACTTTTATATGATTTTATTTTATAATGACCCCAAGCCAGAGTATCAGTACAGTTACTAATTAAAAATCGTTTAGTATCAGAATGCGATAAAGAAATTTTGTTAGCCTTTTGAGTAAAAATAACATGCTTTATCGATCTAAATCTGTACATTTCACATATTTGATTATTTTTCTTAAATAAGACGTTTTTGTAATTTCGCATATTAAACTTTTTTGTAGCGGACTTATTAACTCCCTTTGCTTTAGCTATAAATTTATTCTGTACGTTCATCGCATACATTTTTGACCTTAAACCGACAAATTCTGTAAAGATCTTACCGTTATTTTCATCTTTGAAAAAACCAATCTTTTTTTTGTTTATCTGAGGGTAACCAAAAAGATTATCAAAAGGATAGTCAGAGGTATCAAAGTATTTGTTCAAGTCCGGTTTAATATCTTCATAGAAATCATCAGTAAAAATCTGATATATGAAGCTGTCAGTGTCGGTATACATCATTTTACAGCGTGAACCGTATTTATTTTTCATATAATTATAGTGAAAATCGTACATGAGCGTTTTGGATATGTCTAATATGCAAAGTCCTAGATAGATGGGTTTATTATAGAGTATTTTTGTTTTTTTAAGTTGAACGGCCACTAAGTTTTCTGAAAATATAGACAGACTATGAAATTCAGGTCGTGCTACTAGATTTTGAGCACCTTGACATTTACCCCTATTTTCCCAATGAGTACAAAGTTTGACATCCACACGTTTTTCTACATTTTCCATAGTCTTCCCAAATATTGAATTATTCATTAATTTATAAAAATCCTTTTCAAAATCAGATGTTGCAGACATACGTAATTGTGTATTTAAATCTATATAGTTTTGTAACCATGGACTTTGACGAAATTTTAAAATCCTATGAACTTTTTTCAACTTTAATCCCATTTCTATGCACTGTATGAGGTTTCTGTAGTGAATAACGTATTTAGTTTTATCATATAAATTTGGAACTAATTTTGTTTCTCTGCTACCACCAATACATATATTTTCTGGGCATAGTGGAAAGTCTGAATGTGATTCATGCAAAGTTTGTGGATATTCTAAATCCACTTCAAGAATATAACCTATTTCTGAGTCAATTGGAAGCATAAAATTTGTGTCACAATTTACCCATTGAAATTCACCCGTAGGAAGATATTGAGACATAGCCCAGCCATACAAATTATTCGCGTCTAAGTAAGTAAGGTAAGATGTAGGAGTTTTCTCACTAAAATTGAACATATATTTATTATTAGCATGAGCATAACGGTTACTGCATTGAGAAATACCACCACGTATACCAGACTTTATGAAAGCAATTTTATCAAAATCTGTCAATAGATCTAATGTTATTTTTGTGTGCTTCAACATTGCATCCCAACTTAGGCCAGGTGCAGTGTAATATTGTGCAGGATCTAAATCGTAAGTTTTGATACAAACGTTTCTAAAATTTTCAAAGATATCAGTTAGAAGTAACACGTCAGTTTTCAGGTATAAATCAGAATAATCAGCCATATTGCGACACTTAAAATGATGCCACACATCTTTAGCGTGGTTATAATTTTCATTTGTAACATCGCTATTAGTTAGTATATTGTAAAACTGATCTTGTGTGGGAAGTGAAGTTAACTTTAATGACTCAAATGAGGTCATGTAATCATATGGATAAATGCCTTTGCGTTTTAAAAAATAAAAATCGTCAGGGTGCTGAAAATTTTTACGCAGCTCGATAAAATCCTCATCATTCAAATTATTTGATAAAGATTCCAAGCTGCATGATAAAAATTTAAAAGAGTCAATAAATCTTAACTCAAAATTTTGATTCTCGATTTTTAATATCTTTGAGAAGGAAATGTAACGTTCTTTATTCTGTGGTATAACTTTAATGTCACCTTCAGCAAAATTTAATGCGCGCACTATGAAATGAGCATCATAATTACTAAGATTATGCAAAATAATCGGTATAAATCGAGGGGTTTCTAACTTTTTACAACAAGCTTTATGACTAACACCTGTAAAGATTCCAGTATATTTATCAAAATTTAAGCTACTATCTAATTTCAGAGTGTCTTTGCATATGCAACAAGTAGTTGTCAAAGATATTCTTCTCCTAGCTTCATCTGTAAGCGGATGAGGATCAACTTTGACATAATACTCTTTAGATATATATTTTAAATCTTCATTCAAACTTTCCATAAACACTTTTGCACAATCACTACCTGTATAAGTTATATATTTGGAGAGGCTATCGTTATACGCACATTTGATATAATATCCAAAACTATACACATCATGTTTTTGAAAATTACTGGTATACGATAGAGATGGATTATTATCACACCCTTGTATTGGCTTTAAAAATGCTTCAAAATCTGCGTATATCACAAAAGGTACTCTTAGTTCACGTTCAAATTTGTTAAATGAAATTTTTGCCTTACTGATATCAGGCAAATCTGTTCTAACGTGATTACAATCAAATTGTCTATGAGAAATCAATTTATCATATGTTTGAAAATAAAGCAAGCAGCCATCACAGATATAGACTGCATGTTCATGTGAAGTTAATTGACGACTGACTAGTCTAGAAAGGTTTTTAATATAACAATAATGACCGTTAGAACCATTATCTAAATATAATAAATTTACATGAACTAATTTACGACATTTGGTAAAATGGAGAGGCCCAATTATCTTCGTAGATTTATTATTAGATTTTTCTATTCCAAAAACGTTAATACTAATATTATTTAAGCGTTCAAATTTTATAATATCTTTTAGTCTTACTGGAAAAGCAATACCCTTGAAATTTAGCAAGTTTTGTTTAGATAAATATGAGGAAACTCTGTCTGCATTTCTATTCACAGGATATAAAGCGGATAGAACAGCCCATAGAAAACATTGATAATCATTGTTTTTAACATTAACTACTGCTCGTTTACGTTTGATATCTATCGGTAGGTCTATGTATGAAGATCCTTTTAATGGGTTGAATTTGTTAATGTTTAGATCGACATATCTCATTTCTTTAAGACTCCAACCACTATCTTTCTTTTCAAAATTACTTATTTTGTTTGAAATTTCAGAACTTATATTTGAGTAAATATCATCAAATTCATCACCTAAACAGAACATGTAATTAAAAGTTTGAAAGTCAAAGGAGTTTTCTAAATTTTTCGTTGCCTGAACAAAATCCCCATTTAAAATAAAATTAACTTTAACTGTGGTATTTTCTTTCAAGACTTTTTCCAGTAATGTTTGAACAGTGCTTCGAATTGAACCAAGAAATGATTCAGGAGTTTTAAAGTCGGTATCAGTTGTAGCAGAGTTAGAGAATACTCTGTATGTTACTAATCTCTGACCGAACGCTTTTTCTATTAACTGAACATTATTTAAGTTCGGTATCAACGTGAAAACATTATTTTTATGCCTATTACTTTTAAGATGATTGGTAAAGTACCTTTTGTTAACAAATATTTCACAAGTTGGGCATTTAATGCTATTTAAGTTTGCAGAACTTACAGATGGCTCTGTTTCTGTGTTCGGTGGTGAAGCTGTTGCCTTCCCAGGTGATGTAGACTTTTGTGCGTATAAACGCTTCCTTGAATATTGAGGAGTTCCATGTTCTGTGACATTTCTTTTGACTGCTTCTCCAACTTGTCTCACTCCTGCTCCAAACTGATCCGTACTGGAATGAAGTAAACCAATAAATATATAAAATTCAAATAATATTCCGTGTTACGTTTTAAGTTGATGTTAATAAATATTCAACTTACATAAACTATTTATTTTTCAGACTTTTTGCATAAAGTACAATAAGCTTCCATCGGGAATACTCCATCAATTTCATCATATATATCATCAAATACAGAACACGTTTGAAAATGTCCACTACAAGGAGTAAAATAGGGTTTTATATCAGGATCCTGTAACATCCACCCTGGAAGTCTATCACTGATATACCACAAACGTATGAATTTATGCATCTTATCGATCAAAAACTGTTTTGTAAATGAACTAATATCATCACTGGTTAAGAATTCCATAGTAACTTTTATATATTCACTGCGTACTCGTGACTGAATAAAACGTTCTAGATGTCCGTATATTTATATACAAAATCAACCCCTCCATAAAAGTCAAGTTTAAACAAGATTGATCACTCACATCTCTGCATGGTCCTTTTCAATTTTTTTACATAGGTGCAAAAAGTTGTCTTCAATTTCTTCACATATCGCGACCATTTCTTCGTCGTATACAGAGTTGTCAAGCTCAGCCATTGTGTTTCGTTGTGCTTAGTATGAACGCTTGTAGCGAATGACTGATCTCTTTATAATTTGTTTGCGAGGCGAGAGCGGCAGTGGGGGTTGTATTTTTTTAAAAGGTTTTTGTAAGTAAAGTTATATTATGGGTTTGATTTGTGATGAGTTAGAGAAAGTTCTATTGTTTCTTACTGTCTCTATCAATGAAATATTTTTTACAGTCTTCCTTGCAGGCGATCTGCTTTGTAATGTTGTATATTATATCTCGTGTGTTCTGATAATGTTTATCAGTATTGGATTGTATGTAGTACTTTAATCGCAAGTCTGCATGTTTCCAATAGTCTACAGGCGAAACCTCTTTCAGATTCTTCATGTCATAAATTTCTATTTTCATGAGGTATGAAGCATTCGCTCCGTCATTATCATTGGAAGAAATAAATGATACACCTCCATCACACGCTTGAGCCACACATGAAGACGGAATGGTTTTTTTCTTTTTCTTAGGCTTTTCAAAGAATATGTCGATATTGTTACCAGCTCTTTTCGTTGCGATTTTTTTATTTTTCAATATGCAAGAATTGCTTGCATTTTCGTCATCGCTTAAGTTAATAGGATAATAATAGTTTTTTACATTGAATTCATCGAGATTCGGTGAGATCTGAAAAAAAAATAGAAATAAGTAAATATAATCACTAGTGTCATCAAAATTATTCATATACAGTAAGAACCTTTATTATTATTAAAATCTAATACATTAATATTATTTTTATTGCAGAATGAATCTATAGATTTTTGTGACCGTTATAGGTTAGGTTAGGTTAGAAACATAAGATTTTAATTATAAAAAATATTAATCTTGGTCTTATTAATTTAACTTTACTAGTAACAAAGATATCGTTGTAACACGTATTCTTGTCACTTGGTCAACAGGGATTAAAATTTAATACGAATATTCATATATATCATGAAATTATACTATATAAGTACGTAATCTTACCTCCATGATTAATAATTGCCTAGTTACTGCCTTCACTTGAACACTACGTCAGCCTGGATACTAGCCGCGTGGTATTAAAATATCTTGTGATATACATGATGCATGTGATCCTTTTATATCTGCTTTTTGAGATCGTGTCTGAACGTGTCGCCACAAAATACAACGTTTAGGTTGGATAAAAGGATATTATAAAAAAGGAGCGGATGTTCGATGCCCATTATTTCCATTGATTTATTAAGGTCTATTATAATAAATTATGATATACATGATGCCATGTGATCCTTTTACATCTGCTTTTTGCGAGATCGTGTCTAAACTTGTTGCCACAGAATACAACGTTTAGGCTGGATAAAAGAATATTATAAGGAAGAGGGCGAATGGTCGATGCCCATTATTTCCATTGATTTATTAGGGTCTATTATAATAAATTACTACGACCCTGTCTAATTTAAAATATTATTTTATGAGACACTTTCTTTGAAATAGCAGCAAAAAGTCAAAGCGTTTCTTCGAAAAAATAAAACTTTTGAGTTATTTGTACGAGACTTTTTTTTTATTTACATTTTCATATTGAATTTATATCTGACACACATCCAATTCAATTATTATCAGTTTGATATCAAATTAATGATAAAAACAAAAATTGAAACGATTAATGTTATTTATTAAGAAAAATCTTAGATTGGAAACCTAATCAAGTTTGATAAAACCAAGCCAATGTGCCAGAATCGGCCATTAAATATCAGACATTCATACTGTAATGAGAATTCAGTTAATTTGATTAATTAATCAAGGAAAGGAAAGTCGTGGATCAAATGGAAAATCCAATTGGTCAAGGAGTCCGCTAAGTTAATCTAATAAAATACGAGAAAAAACGATTCGTTACGAGGGTAAGTAAGGAAATTCCTTTTGCAACCCAGGATCCAATTGGAAAATCCGAAGAGACCTCCGACGGTCAATTGGAATTTAGTCTGATTGGAATCTGCTTTGGCGAGCTTTTTTTAGAATCCGCTAAGTTAGCCTATTTCAAGGATTTCAAGGTGCTGGGAGTGAGTTAGAACCGGCTATTCCCTACTACTAATAATACTATCGTTTATAAAAAATTGAAAAACTTAAACACTTAAATTTTCTAAACTTACTATACTTTAATAATATTTGTACACTAATGGAAATGTCAATATCTTAGGTTTACAATAGTTATAGTTTCAAATTTTATTGCAAAGTGACAAACGGAAATAAATGAAAAGATATCAAGAATAGATAAAATCTGCGCTAAACGAATCAATCATAAAGAAGGTGGAAAGACGACATTAAAAATATTTTCATAGAGTGAAAGATTCAAGCGCAAAATCATGGACCCTTGAAAAGACTTTGCCAGCAGGTAGTTTGCTAACGAAAAAGATGTAAGTAAAGCAAATCCGAGTGTGTAATAAATCCCACCAAACACTATCCACTTTCCTATGTTTATGCTAACGGTAATAATAAATAATGCATACCATAATCTACGTCATGCCCATAATATAAATAAAATTCATAGCGCGATCATGGATGCTGATAGATTCATCCATAAAGATTCTGCGAGATTACAGACAACATTTACTTGTATATGATTTCTACATTATACGGAAAAAATACTGTTATAATGTGTATAACAAATGTAATTTTGCTATTTGTTATAAGCGCAAAAAGAAAAATAATTATGGTTTTCTAGAGTTTATGCCGTACTTTTATAAGAGTTTTAGATAAGTTATTTATATAAATAATTAAGTATATAGGTTTTTATCGACAAATCATAGGTGTCTACGCGGAGTTTGAACAAATAAACTCTTGATGACGATCTCCAACTATCACAGTCCGTCTATAACATTTATATAAAATCTTATGTTTTGTCTATCTTTAATGTTTAATTGAGTTAATCGTATATATATATATATATATATATATATATATATATATATATATATATATATATATATATATATATATATATATATATATATATAGAATTTGAATTTTGAAAACGGCTCCAACGATTTTCATCAAACTTAGTATGTAGGGGATTTCGGGAGCGATAAATTGATCTAGATAGGTTTCGTTATAAAAATATAATGTTGTATGCATTGAAATACTGCTATAATATTATTGGAAAACATAGGCTAATTAAACTATTATTTGTAAAGTTGTAATAATTGCTCAGCGGCGTAATCGGTCGATCCAGAGAAATGAAAATACCCCACATCAAGCTCCGCCTGCCTTATTATTTAAAATAAATACTTAAATACATATATACACCCAGATTCGACGAAAAAACTAATTGTTTTTAAGACAATATTGCCCTCGGCGTGAATCGAACCTACGATCCACGAAACTGAAGGCAGGGTCACTGACACCTGTACCAACGGGCCAATCAGTTATTTTAATTTTTACAACTTTGTTATTTATATAAAAGTGTCGAAAACGGAAATACTTAAATGTTGTTTTTAAGTTGTTGTATAGCGGAAGTGAGGTTTGCGAGCGATTAAAATATTTTCTTTAAATAGGGAAGGTAGCCATATTGGTGTAATTATAGTTTTATTTAGTCGATTATTATTTAGTTTTTTTTCGATCGTTATTGACACGATGTATTGTTGCTATATGTTAATTGGACAGGTCCATAGCTAATCCAATTAAATTATCTATGTTGTTTTAATAAAAACGTTTTTGAAATACTTGATTCATCATTTCCTATAGATGCCGTGTGGTATCATGTGACAACATGTTTGTAACATGTTGTGCCGACCCCACTTAGAGTGGTTGGTAAAAACGCCATGTAGAATGCGGCCGAATAGAATAGACCATCCTCATTTCTTACCGGGGTGTTGTAAAAAGCGACTAAGGTAAGTCGTTACCCGCCAAGTAGTATCCGGCTGAGTGGAATAGACCACCTTCATTTCTTCCCGAGGTGTCGTTAAAGGCCAGTAGGATAAGTCTACCTACCGTGTGGTATCCGGTTGAGTAAAATAGACCACCCTCTTTCTTACCTAGTCGTCGTAAAATACGACTAAGTTAAGTTGACGTCAGGCGACGGCCGGTCGTAAAATACTTAGCCAAATCATGTGACAAAATGTTGTATCGACCCCACTTAAGAGTGCGATAAGGGCAGGAGTATGAAGATGAATATGAAGTTGGCAAAAGTCATCGTTTGTTTTAATTTCTTTATTGTACAAAAAGTATATATATACATAACATAGATAAAAAAGACAATTGTACAAAATCGGACTTATGCCTTTAGCAGATTTGTTCTTAAAAAATACAGGTCGTTAACCTTAAAAGGAAAAGCTATAATGATTAACTCGAACTATTTTTCATTTGAATCGTTACACTAATGATTATTTCCTGATTACGGATTCAACGGCCTGTAACAGACAATTCTAATAAAGAACATTCTACTCAGTTTTAGATCACGCTGTTAATTAAGTGTTACATATACTAGGTTGCGAAATCATTACATAGTACAAAACACAGTCGTCTTCCCTGTCTGTCCCTATGTCCCTATATCCCTATGTATGCTCAAATCTTTAAAACTACGCAATATATTTTAATGCGGTTTTTTTAATTGATAGAGTGATTCAAGAGGAAGGTTTATATGTATAATAACATTCAATACTGAGTAGAGAAATAATACATATTTACAATACAATATGATAATAATTACATTTTTTCCGCTTACATTGCAAACGCAGGTTGAACCCTACGAGATTTATCAAAATAATGTACTAAGTATTTGTACACCTTGAAAAGGTCTTCAAAAAAGTCCGCGATGATAAAGGTATGTCTATCTCTTATGGATAACCCATAATAGCATTTTATTGTCATTTACTTTTTACGAAAATAATTAAAAATAATGCCTTATTTTCGAAGCAATTTTAAATCATACAGCATTAATCCTTATTCAATTAAGTACCTTAAATATATTGTTGATTTAATATATATCAATATGGCCGTTTACAGCATGTAATTTAAATGAACATTTTAGAAGATATTACAGATTTAAAATGCAGGGGCATAGCGGTTTGTTTTACTCCAAATATAACGCGTGCGGGCCACGGACAGTTATGAATAAATCAAAACAACTGGATCGATTTAATCATTTATTTCACTGAGTGACATAGGCTTTATATTTAATAACCGTGCGAAGCCGGCGCGGGCCACTAGTATACTATATAATGACATTGAAAACCACCATCTGTTATTGACTAATCACACGACAACAGTTCAACAAAGTCGCGGGTAAAAGCTAGTGTTTATATAAATTAAAAATGTCTCTAACGGAATATTAAATACTACAAACAAACTAATAAAATACTTTTAAGTTGAACTTAAGATTTTGATGCGATTTCTTATAATATATAAATATTATATTTTAAGATTCTATATTAAAATTTCACAGTCAATTTTACCTTTGTCATTACAGCAGTTGGAAAAAACTATTAAAAGAAGGCTGATACAGAAAGCCTTAACTATTAACGATTACATAAATATTAAAAATGCGTGGATATAGCTACTTTTCGATCCCGTACAAGATAGTATATAATTAAATGTAACTATGTAGTTAGCTGTGATAGCCCAGCAGTGCGACCGTGTGAATCTCTAGACACGATCATGGATTGAAACCTGGGCAGACACCAATGAGTTTTCTATTAAAAACTTGTATCTAATTGATAATTGCAATTTATCACACGCTTTTCGGTGAAGGAAAACACCGTGAGGAAACCTGCATATCTCTAGAGAATCCTAGGGATATGTGAAACCTACCAATCCGCATTGGAGCAGCGTGGTAAGTCTTAGCTCCAACCCTTCTCTTTAGTAACAGGCCGTTACTTACTTACTTAGCTTATTAGGAACATATCTGATACATATCTCGGAATTTTGCGTTTCTCAGGTTTCTAATAGGCCTATTAAGCACTTAAAGTCCCTATTAAGTTAACAGGTAGATCATGTGGCTGTTATTTTGTTTATCTGCTGGTTAGTAAATATCTATTTGAAAATGGCCGCGATTGGTAGGTTACATATATCCCCAGAATTCTCTAGAGATAACACAGGTTTTCTCCCGATGTTTTCTTAGTTATAAGAATTATATTTCGGATAGAGCCACTGCCGAACAGGAGCAGCCGAACCAGCAGTAGAGTTGACGATTCAAAAGTACTAATTTACAATTTGAATAAAGAATGATTTAAGTTTGAAATTAGAACATCTTTTGTTCTAACTTGATTTAAAAACAAAATGGCATAGCGTTTCAGTTGTGTTGCTAGGTGAAATTATATTACTCACATTTCACTTCCTGGTTGGATGGCAACTATTACCCTTAACTGAATTTCTTAGTTCATAAACACATTACCATTTGATCAAAAAATCTTTACCCTCAAATCATTCGTATAATCAAAGGATTTGTAGAAAAGGAGATAGATGGAATTGGCGTAGGTCGGCCATGCGTCTTCCTCGACTTCGCCGGTAATGCACGCAGTATATTTTCCCGAATGGCAAGTATATCGCTCTGAATGTGCCGGCACCTAATGGTTAAAATTGGGGGCAATGGTGTGTGCCAAACTTTATGTAATATATTCTTATGTCTCCATTATTTGTTACTCAAGTTTCTTGACAGCTCGTTGGCGCGGCAGTGACCCTGCCTTCAACTTTGAGGTCCCGGGTTTGATTTGATTTCTATAGGGATTTTTTTTAAATATAATTTCTTACCTATACAAATAAATAAATATATGGGACATTTACACACACGGTCGTACGTCCGCAAAGTAAGTAACTTAATAATTGTGTTATGGGTGACAGACAACTGGTGAATATATACTTATAAATTTTAAATACATACTTAAATACAAATATACACCCAGGCTCAAACACCAACTAATTCTTTTTATAGAAAATGTTGGCCCTCGGCGGGAATCGAACCCGCGACCCGCGGAGCTGAAAGCAGGGTCACTACCCACTACGCCAACGGGCCACTCAAATTGGATTGGAACGGAATTGAATTGGTTCTTCGAGTCTGTGTGTATTTATATATTAATTTAAATGATTCCCCGGTCTATATACCACTCTAAGTGGGGTCGGCACAACAAGTTATATAAACATGTTGTCACATGATTTGGCTACTATTTTATGACCGGCCGCCTGCCTGACGTCAACTTACCTCAGTCGTATTCACCTCAGTCACCTTTCAGAAAATTCTAGAATACCAGACGTAATAAAATAGAGATATATGTAACCTATAGCTATAGATAAGTTTCAATATATATAGGTATACCATAGATGAAATTGCATGGCGCAGCTGGTATTATTAAAAAAATTGCGAATATTTGTATTCTGTTTACGGGTGTTAGGCTTTAATAACGTATAGCTTTAATTTAATTACAAAAATTGAATTATCCTTAAAAAAAACAAAAAAATTCCATACAAACGCCCTTGAAGGTCGCAACTTTCGGCCGAAACGCCACCAGTGTTGTTGGCATCTTATATTTTTTGATTTTAGTGTATTTTAATTAAATACTGGATGTCTCGAAAAGATCAGATAATTTTGGTCATTGATTACGACGCATTATATTACACAAAACGAAAAATGTTTATGTAATGTAATTCATCATTCAGGTAAATAGCGTGATAAACCTGTATATGCTTGGAGAATTTTTATGCTTAGTATAACTGGCCGATCAGTATTGGAGCGTGCTATATACAAGATAAATCATCATCTTCCTGCCCTTATCCCACTCTAAGTGGGGTCGGCACAACATGTCATAAACATGTTACATGATTTGGCTACGTATTTTACGACCGGCCGCCTGCCTGACGTCAACTTACCTTTGTCGTATTTTACGACACCTTGGTAAGAAATGAGGGTGCTCTATTCTCCTTAACCGGATACCACACGGTGGGTCAACTTACCTTAGTCGCCCTTTACGACACCTCGGTAAGAAATGAGGGTTGTCTATTCTACTCAGCCGGATACCATACGGTGGGTCGACTTACCTTAGTCGTCTTTTACGACACCTCAGTAAGAAATGAGGGTGGTACTCTATTTCGCCGGATACCATACTATATACGAGGTAAATTAAATATCATCTCCAAATAGAGAAAGGACTCCTTTTCCAATCTTAAGACTGTAATATGATACTTTAGGTAACTTTTTACATAAACTCATTAGATATTAAAGTTTACAATTATTTGAACTGAAACGTTAACTGACATTAGCTGCTTTCCTGATTTTATACATGACCAATTAATATGACAACTTCCGGCAACAACTCCGATTAAAACTTTTTTAAATTATAATTTCCGTAAACTTATTGAATCTTTATTTAATTTCCGTTATATTTTGTGCTATATTCGGAAATAAATAATAATTTCCTTAACACGATAAGTTAATAAAAAAATTATACATTAAAAACAATGTAAATAATTGTAATAATATTTTAAACATACGGATTTCTGAACGAAACTAATTTAAAAATATACTAAAGCAGCGGTGCACAGTTGTAACAGATTGTTCTTTCAAACGAGGGTCCTCTAATTCTAAACTTTGTTAAAAACTTTGCCGGTTTCAATTAAAATAAATTATGTATTAAATCTCTATAGTATCTCTCGGTTTCCTTCTCTTGATGAAAGAAAAGTTTTAAATTTTACTAATATACTATACAGTCAAATGTGTGTTATTAAAAATATTTTTCAAATGATTTGCTTTTTAATTTATAGAATTAGGCGTTACTTTGCGGAGATACATAATACAAAAGTAATAATAAAATTATTTTGCTATAATCCGCGATGAAGTAAAATAGAAAATATATATAATGCTAAATGTAGAGTGGACAATCGGTTATCATACCTGATACATGCAGGATTCGTAAAAAACACATGCACAAGCCTCCACCACCGCCACCACAATACACAAGCACTATATACGTTCACTATCACAAACTTAACAATCGTTTCGCCCCGCAACCGAAGCATCATCAGGAGATAGACTCCACGACCAAACCGATTTGCGATTTTGGTCGTGGAGTCTATCTCCTGCATGCTGCATCCTGCATGTATCAGGTATGATAACCGATTGTCCACTCTACATTTAGCATTATATATATTTTCTATTTTACTTAATCGCGGATTATAGCAAAATAGTTTTATTATTAATTTTAAATTGCATTCTAGTGTTCCAGCATTGGATTCTTCTTCTTCTTTTTCAATTGTTGAATGAAGGTTTTTTTCAAATAAAATTCGATTTTCTGCTGCTTAGATCTGTAAATCTATTTTATATTCAAGAGATTGCCTTTTCACTGATACCCTTTCAGAGTTAGTTTTCCAGCATTTTAGGCTCCCAAAACCCATCTGTTCTTTAACTTAGTAACTGTTTTTTACCACTTCAACTTAGCGACACGGAATGCTATGTCGATAATTAGGAATCTTTTAGGAATCTCTCAAACTTTGATTGATGACATAGACGTAATCTCCATCATTCAGGGGAGAACAAATAATAAACACACTTTCGCAATATTAGTATTGATTATATGGCCTTTAGGTATGCTAATTTTGCCCTTATCCACTACTCATGTAACTTGTGTGTACATAGGACGATCGACTTCGAAATTAAGGCTAAATAATCAACATAATGTTGATATCTTAGAAGTGGGATGCCTATTTGACCTTTGCCTGGTTTTTATGAGGTTTTTTTATTATCACAAAAAAGAAGGAAACTATGCAAGGAACTAAAAAATTAAGCAATTTATTTGGCCAATACTATGCCACCTCTTTATATAAATACACAAAAAAAACTATACACGCTAAACTAAGCAATTTGAAAGACATTTCATTAAAGACTATTTAGGCGTAATTTTTGAATTCTTCACATATTTATCCTACTAATATTATAAATGCTAAAGTTTGTGAGTATATATGTTTGTTACTCGTCACGGCGAATCCGCTGAACCAATATCAATAAAAATTTAGCACAATTATTCTTTATACACCGAGATAACATATAGGCTATAGAAATCCGGTGCCATCTATTATCAACCTATTACGCGACAACAGTCCACGCGAACGAAGTTGCGGTTAAAAGCTAGTAATCTATAAACTGTACTTATACTGAACAATTACTGATAATTTATCACAATCTTCTCGGTGAAGGAAAACATCTTAAGGAAACCTGCATACCTTTAGATAATTCTGGGAATATAAGTTACCTACCAATCCGTATTGGAGCAGCGGGGTGGGTCTTAACTCCAACGTTAACGAGAAAGTGGTACCCGCGACTCATTTTGCGTTAATATGATTGCTTAATACTATTAATTATGTACCTATTAATTTTTTTAGACAATAGACAAACAGAGAGACCGACATTCGAATTTTTACTATTAATATATCGATATAATTAATTAATAAATAGTTTTGTTTGTGTCAATAAATAATTTAATCAATAAAATTTTAGCGTGCAAACGGGTTTGGCTAATTATGCATGGTCTATTGGCATGATTTTTTGTAGCGGTCACTAAGTTATTGGATGCTGAAATTTAATGACTTAGGTAGACACTTTTTTGCATTTATAATGCAGTGCATTTTATTATTGATGATGATCGTCTTTAATTGTCACGATAAGAAATGAGGTGGTCTATTCTACTCAGCCCGATACCACTCGGCAGGTCAATTTACTTTACTCGCCTTTTACAACTCCTCTACGTGTGGTCGGCATAATATTTAAACATGTTATCACATGATTTGGTTAGGTATTTAACGACCCGTAGCCTGCCTGATGTTAACTTACCTTAGACCCTTAGAAAGAGGGTCATTTATTCTACTCAGTCCGATATAACACGGCGAGTCAACTTACTTTAGTCGCCTTTTACGACACCTCGGTAAGAAATGAGGGTGGTCTATTCTACTCAGCCAGATACACGACGGGACACATTATATATACAAGATCAACTCATTTGAATATTAGAGATATTTCAATGCGTGAAAATAAATGAGTAAAGCGTTTTTTAAAAAAATCACTTCAATTGTATCAAATCACCTAGGTACATGTATTTTCAATGCTGATTTACAAAATTCAACTTCGTGCGTCATGAAATGAAATGAATGTCTCTAGTCAATGACTTATTCATGATTTACTGGCGGGACTGATATATTTTTTACATTTTGGGACTTCAATATATCTGGTACTGAATATTTTATTATGAAATTTTTTTAACGGTAGCGTATATTTGATAATACTAAGTAGTTATTCACGATGTAATCCTGCTTTTTTAGACTAACCACGTAAGCTCTGGCGATCAACTAACTTTAGTTTATACATTTTCCAATAAAATACATTTTACTTGTTTTGATTTGTCAAATTTATTTATAGAATTTTATAATTTTAAGGTTAAAAGATTTCCAAATCAAATCAAAATATCTTTATTCAAATAAGCTCTTTCAAGCACTTTTGAATCATCAAGGTTATGATTACAGTAGATTCGTAATTTAATGAATTATTATTATTATATTAAAATGATAAGATTTTATTATCAAGAACTATATCTGTCAAAAAACGACATTGATACTGGATCTATATTAAAAAAATACATGATAAATGATTATTAAATTTTTTTGTAAGTGTTATAAAGACTCGAGAACGGTTCAAAGGATTTGGTAGACCAAAGAACGTTTAAAAGGCGATAAAATATGAAGAAACAGTAAGAAAAATAGGAAAGCAATATTATTTTCCGCACAAATTGTTCGTTTTATCAAACAGGGTTCGTTCGGAAATTAAATGTAAAAAATGAAAATAAAATGGAAGATAATATAAACTGTGCTATATAAAAAGATCAGTAATATGCTGCTCAAGGTAGTAAACAATTTGCCGGGTCAGTTTTTATTAATATAGATTCAAAGGAAACATTTGATCACATCGGATTGGATATTCAGCGAGTGGAATTCAGATTTGTGGGGTTGCGTGTAAAAATGCATCCACTCTATATAGATTAAAAATGTCGTCGATTTGCTTTTTAAATATAGAATGAACTGTATACGTTCACAATGTAATGTCAAAGAGGAATGGGAAAGATAAAAAATTCGGATAGTCATGATTTAGTTACTCTGTGTGGCATACGGCTGAATAGAATAGTACCACCTTCATTTCTTACCGAGGTGTCGTAAAAGGCGACTATGGTAAGTCGACCCGCGGTGTGGTATCCGGCTGAGTAGAATAGACCACCCTCATTTCTTACCGAGGCGTTGTAAAAGACGACTAAGGTAGGTTGGACCACCGTGTGGTATCTGATTAAGTAGAATAAACCACCCTCTTTCTTACCAAGGTGTCGTAAAATACTACTAAGGTAAGTTGATGTCAGGCAGGCGGCCGGTCGTAAAATACGTAGCCAAATCATGTGACAACAAGTTTATAACATGTTGTGACGACTCCACTTAGAGTGGGATAAGCGCAGGAATCAATCAGGATTTAGTTCTACATAAATACAAAAATAAATTAAAACGGGAAAAGTCACCATAGTGTTTGTCTTATATTAAATCACTGAGGACATAATTATTTTAGACATATAGAAATTTAAATTTATTTAAAACGTAAATTCGGTTTTTACGCAACGGACTTTCTGGTTAGAACATCGTGAATTAATTTCCTGGCAATGAGAAAATATTATTTTCCTGAAGACATCATCTTTACAACATACACCATCATCAGCATAATACATACTGTATGTGACTTTTATATAAGAAAACAAAAGTTAAACTTTGTATATCTGTAGCCAAATAAAATGAGCGATACAATCTTTATATACATAAAGGAGAAAATATGTATGTAATATATAATATAAACTAAAAAATAAATAAATTAGTAACGGCTCGCCTATTTTAATGAAATTTCAGATAATACTAAGTATGAATCGGCGGAAGTTCTTGTAAAGTTTGATATCGATCGGACCATTTTTCATATCAATGATAGTTTTGTTTTGAGGGCAAATCGAAATCTTACTGAGTCACAGCAAGGTGTAGCCAGACCGCCAGTAATGTTTTAAATACTCATTATGGATGCAAAATAGAATTTTGGTATACATTGTTTTTATTCGACATCGAACGATGTGATGGCTAAGCTTGTGCGTTAATGTCATTGTCAGTAGTGCAAGAGATAGTATTTGGTATACAGACATCATCTACACACCATGTCTTGCAGTTTATGGACACTAATATATTGTTTAATTACAAATATTAACAGAAATTTAAATATATGTAAACATTTTTTTTTTTCATATAAACATTGTCATATTGTATATAAATTTATAAAATATAAACATACATTTTTTTTACTTTAAACATACAAATGTGAACAATGTTACTGCGAGAGACAGTAAAAGATGTTTTATATTTGTTCAGAGACCTCTAATGACGTATTCAGGATTTGTCGTTCTAATTTTTTCACTCCTTATGAACGCTTATATCAATATTAATTAATAATTAATATTAATACTTAATCATTTATATACAAATGAATTATACACATATTGTTTTTTTTTTCATGCGCGTTTATCTTTTTATCTCATTCAATGAGACTTTGATTTGACTTTTAATCTTGACGACCTCTCTTTTGAGGGTTATGCTGATCTTCTTGGCTTGATCGAAAAAACAATATATAAATTTTATTCCAAAGTACCTCGATAAAGAAATTCTAGGTATAGCGAAGTGTGGCTATACTATCAGCTAATAAACCGTCAGCTTCTATATGTTTGCGACCATAAATATAACATTACCACTAATAATACAATAAAATACTAATTTGATCAATGGTTCAACTTTCAAACTCTTTCGCATACTTTTAATAAGTAAAAGTAAATCAAGTTTATTTCTATAATTGTAAATGTGAAAGTGTAATTTTTCTACATAACTGTATGTATAATCAGACATATTAACACCATGTTTTCACTACATTATATAATAAATCGTTGTCTCCCGCGCTACTCAACATTTGCCGCGGGTCTTATCTTGTGAATTTGTCCCAAGAGTCGAAGGTTGTTTCGAAGCCAACCAAGAATTACAGTAGGAACATGGCAGTCTGTCGTAATGTTCTCAAGAAAATTTTATGGGCCCATGAGGGATGTAAACGACATGTCTATTAACCCTTTTACTTAAAGGGACATGCTAGTTAAAAAGTTAGTTTGTACTACTTTGTTAGTGTGTGTTACTTTAATGTTTCCTTAAGTAATGGAGATATAGTTGGTACCAAAAATAAATTAGTACATCGCAGTTTATTCCAGTGAAACACTGTTTGCAAAAACTAATTTTTTAAATCCTTGTAAATAATTCATGATAACCGCAAAGGTCAGATCAGTGGCAGTATCTTTAATATTTAAATGAGTTAATCTTGGAGGAGAAAAATCGATCTAGTTAAGTTTTATTAAAAAAAATGACATTTTATGCATGTTTTAGGGCTCTAATTTTTTTTTGAAATTTTCGTTGAATACAATCACAATTTTTTGCTGTCAAACGTAAAGTCATGGTAGTTCATTTGGGGAACGGGCGGTCTAGAGAGGTGAAAATACCTAGGATCGAGCCAAACCTGCCCTATTATTTTTTCATATTTCTTTAAAAAAAAATTTAATTTTGTTTTTTTACATTATTTTAAAAATTACCGAACAAGGCTCAGTCATCCAGATATTAATCATTAAATTAGTTAACTCAAATACAGCACTAATGATTGAAAAACACGTTATCGTTGTTAACTTTGCCGTCACTAACCCGATGTTTTGCGTAATGACTCGTCGATTTAGATACTTAACTAAAGGTTACTTGTATACTCGTATGTCAAAAAAAGTTCTCTTTAGTAGGCAGATTACAACATATTACATTACACTTTTTATTATAGTTATTTATTATTTTCTAAGCCTTTAAAATGATCGATTGTATTTGCACCATTTTATTATAGCATGATTACTATATATAATTTTAAAAAGTTTGAAACAAATACATTTTTAATGTAATTTATCGTAAACCGTCTACGTTAAAGACCTTTTTTTTAAAATTTGACATGACATACACATAAAAATTTAAACCTTAAAATATAAGATATACTATAAGACAACATGATCACAGAGCGACTTTGTAAAAGATTCATATTGTGTTACATCATAATCTAATATACCTAATTACTATTGCCAAAGCTATAAAAAAACACTGAAACCATACATATTTAATTTCATAAAATAAATTATTTTGACATATCCAGTTTTATTACAATTTCTTTATTTATAGATTATTATTGCAATAATGTAAGTAAATACAAGATTAACTCATTTAAATGTTAAAGAAACAAACTGAAAACGAAATAGGAATAATAATTGGTGGTCCACCAATTCCAATCACCTTAAATATCCTACTTGATTTTAACCACAAACTCTACAAATCATTTAGTATCCAAAAAAACGTGTTATGTCAATTTGAATAAAACGTACTAACGATATTTCGGAATACATTGACATTTTTTAAATTTATTCGTTCCAATACAATGCAATAACTAAACTGATTAAACTATTACGTTAGTTGCGATTCGAAATTGTTATTCCATGTATTGTGTTGAATAAATTTAAATAAATTGATACATTTATTCACAATCTATGTTATACGTTTCGAATGTAATATTTTATAACCCAAACTATTTTCTGTTCACGATTTCGTCTGCGTGCATTGCCGAAATAAAAAGTAGCCCGTGTCAATTTCGGTTTTTACAATTTAAAAAATCACATCTGTTTCTTTGGGATAGGAAAGAAAATAAACAAAACAAGCAAATTATCGAATTTATAATATTCGACTTTATAGAGGTATTTATCTTACAAAGAATTCTTCAAAGATGATGGTGACTTGAAAGATGATTTAAATGAGTAGGTATCATAGAAAAAAGAAAGCAATCAAGTCATTCTATGTATCTGTTACGCTTTCACGGGTAAATGTTATTAATGCAAATAAAGATTAAATAACGGCCTAACATCTATATTTATTACACAACAAAGTCGCAAAAGAGCTGTCTATATCTGATAAATTTTCTCAAATTAATTGAACTAAAGAAGTGTTTGCCTAACCCTGATAATCCTAATGACCACAAATATGACAAATTTTAAATTTACATCAAACTAGCGACCCGCTCCGGCTTCGCACGGGTATAAAATATATAGTCTATGTCACTCAGTGGAAACAATGATTAAAATCGATCCAGTAATTTTTATTTATTCATTACTGCCCATGGCCCGCACGTGTTAAATTTGGAGTAAAACAAAACCGCTATGCCCTTGCATTTTAAATCTGTAATATCTTCTAAAATGTTCATTTAAATTACATGCTGTAAACGGCCGTATTAAGGTACTTAATTGAATAATGATTATGCTATATTATATAAATGTATTGTTTAAAAATGCTTCGCAAATAAGAAATTATTTTTCGTAAAAAAAAAAAATAATAAACGCGGAGTTTTCTGTAGACCTTTTCAAGGTGTACAAATACTTAGTACGTTATTTTGATAAATCTCGTAGGGTTCAGCCTGCGTTTGCAATGTAAGCGGAAAAAAATGTAATTATTTACGACATCACATTAGAAACCTCTAAAATTATAGTATGTCTCTACTCCGTATTGAATGTTATTATACATATAAACCTTCCTCTTGAATCACTCTATCTGTTACAAAACCGCATCAACATCTGTTGCGTAGTTTTAAAGATTTAAGCATACATAGGGATATAGGAACATAGGGACAGACAGGGAAAGCGACTTTGTTTTATACTATGTAGTGATTTTACGTTGTCGTCGTTTTCTAAATTACTTCATTCGAGGTTTAATCGTGGTTTATTTTTCGGTGTTCTTAACAATCTAATCATTGGTGAAGATATGTATAGCATAACAAGGGTTAGGCCTTGATTGGGTCGAACATGGGAGATCGCCGAAGACAGCAATAAAAGACCCTTGGGAGGGTTCCCTTTATTGATTGTCTGCATTCAGATTACCGATGTTGATTTCAGGGCCGAAGCCTTCGCCGGTTACTTAATACGCAATCTACTAAAAGCTCCGTTGAAAGTAAGGTTGTAGGCCTTATTTACTCCGTCAAAAGGATTCAAAATGTAGTAAAAATTGTAAATTATTTCTTAAATATTCTATTCTATTCAACAAAAAATCACTTCAATAAAAATAAACCGTTTTTCTCAGCGCTTAAAATAAAAGTAATAAAATAGGAAGAAATCTAAGTAAAATATAAGAACCCAAGTGAGTTACTAAGAATAATGTTCTAAGTAATGACCCTAAACATATATTTTTATTGTTGGAAGAAGATAAGATTGTTAATTGCTTGAAATAAGGTATATTAGAAATAAGATAATTACAATTATTTAGCAAAAATTGCATACACACTCAAATTTTAAACATAAATTAAAATTAATGTTGCAACATGATTTGGCTACGTATTTTACGAACGGCCGCCTGCTTGACGTCAACTTACCTTTGTCGTATTTTACGACACCTCGGTAAGAATGAGGGTGGTCTATTCTACTCAACCGGATACCACACGGTGGTTCACCTTATCTTAGTTGCCTTTACGACACCTCGGTAAGAAACGAGGTTGGTCTTATCTACTCAGCCGGATACCACACGGTGTTTCAACTTATCTTAGTCGCCTTTACGACACCTCGGTAAAAAGAGGTGGTCTATTCCATTCAACCGGATACCACACGGCGGGTTAACTTAACTTAGAAGCCTTTACGACACCTTGGTAAGAAATGAAGGTGGTCTTTTCTACTCAGCGGGATACCACACGGCTAGACATAATACACATACGATGCGTTAATAATTACTTGCTAGTTAAAACAAAATAAGTTGCTTTTGTATAAATCGAAACGTGTACTTTTAAAGCAAATGTTAAAAAACACCTAATCTGTAACAATTAATGATATATATTTTTTTTCTTTAACCGCTAAATATTTTGTTCTACCATCTATTTTTTATTATCTTATGTTTATTGTTATCCATTTATTTATTTCTTTTTTGCCTAGGCACATCGCTATAGTTTATTGATTTTCATCTCTTAATTATTTATGCCTATTACTACTTTCTTCTTCTGTTTGTTTGCTTGCTGCACCTATTTTAATTTTCCGTTTGACCCTAAGGTTGACTGGTAGAGAACGCTTATTTTAGTGTTAAGTCCGCCTTTTGTACTTTTATCTTAATAGTGCAATAAAGATTAAAAAAAAACCGAAAGCCGGTTGTTTATATCGAACTGCTTAATTTTTTCCTTACATTGCTTCTGCCTTTTATTTGTTTTACGATTTCAACAAATGCAGTCAAAGGCATATTTACGATCAAAATAAGAATGGACTGTCAATAACCTCGACCTGTTAAATGTCACATTAAAAATACGACGTCAAAGAAAAAATAATTTGCATATAAAAGATTTTTGGAACATCATTTACATCAAAATTAACGGACTTACGTTGTAAATACGTATTTTTTTGGTTAGTATGTCCTTGTTATATTATAAACATGTTGTCACATGATTCAGCTAGGTATTTTACGACCAGCAGCGTGCCTGACGTCAACTTACTTTTGTTGTTTTTTACATTTAGCATTAAATATAATATATAATAATAGTTATATATATTTATTTATTTGTGAATTATATTATATTAAAACAGGAGGTGTCGTAAAATGCGACTAAGGTAAGTCGACCTGCCGTGTGGTATCCGGCTGAGTAGATTAGACCAACCTCATTTCTTACCGAGGTTTCGTAAATGGCGACTAATTAAGTTGAACCACCGTTTGGTATCCGGTTTAGTAGAATAGAACACACTCTTTCTTACCCAGGTGTCGTAAAATACGTAAGAGGTAAGTTGACGTCAGGCAGGCGGCCGGTAAAAACGCAGCCAAATCCTGTGACAACATGTTTATAACATGTTGTGCCGATCCCACTTAGAGTGGGATAAGGGCAGGAAGATGATGAATTACTTTTTAATTTATATATCTACTAGGAGTCCCGCCCCAGCTTCGCACGGGTATAAAGCATGTAGCCTATGTCACTCAGTGATAATCACAGTATTTCGCTACTCCATATTGAATTTTATTATACATATAAACCTTCCTCTTCAATCACTCTATATACTTAAAAAAACCGCATCAAAATCTTTTGCGTAGTTTTAAAGATTTAAGCAAACATAGAGATATAAGGACAGGACAGAGAAAGTGACTTTGTTTTATACTATGTAGTAACGTTTATAGCTACTACTATTTTGATAATTGTCATATTTTTACCATACTTATCCAAAGACTAAATTACGTTTAGCTGTCATTTATGTTTTGTTTTTGCATGTCATAGTCGTTTTTGCTATACCACGTTTTATAGTGACTTGACGGGATAAAATAAATACGGTCGAATGGGATAAAAAGTATCCTATATCCGTTTCCTGGTTTTAAGCAACCTCTTCACCAATTTTCAGCCGAATTGGTTCATCCGTTCTTGAGTTATAAATAGTGTAACTAAGACCAACTTTCTTTTATATATATAGATGTAATAAACATCTTTTAAATTAAGCTACATAAAAAAATATATCTATTACAACTTTCTTAATTAACATATTATTTAAGAATCGCCAGCAGTGGTCTACCACTGCGAATAGCTCTAGAAGCTTATGCATAACTTAAAATAATTTAAGCCGCAAAAGTTCCGAAGTTTAGAGTTAGACGACACTCGTTGAAAAGAACAATTTGTTACAACTGCGCACGGCCATTGCTGTAAATAAGTTTATTTATGCTAAGTATAGTTTAAACTTACAAATTATGACAAAGCAGGCATAAATATGGAGCTACTCGTAAAGCCCGAATCTCCGTCAGAGATATGCAATCGTTGGAAAAGGATGATAAGGAATAACAGAGGTAGATAAACGACGTTTTATCCGGTTTAGTAGAATAGACCACCCTCTTTCTTACTGAGGTGTCGTAGAATACGGCAGAGGTAAGTTGACTGGCAGGCGGCCGGTCGTAAAAACGCAGCCAAATCATGTGACAGCATGTTTATAACATGTTGTGCCGACCTCACTTAGAGTGGGATAGGGACAGGAGGATAAGATAAGAAAAACTCATTGATGTCTGCCCGGGTTTGAGTCCATAATTGTCTTCAGATATTCACACGTTCGCACCGTTGGGCTATCACAGTTTTTGCAATACCAGAAATACCAGGCTAGTTTTATACTAATACCAGGTCTTTCTGATAGATTGTTTATGACACATTAAATCAGCCTTCGCTTAACCTTAACGGACTGATGTCATCTAACGTCAAATTAAAAGATGTGTTAAAACTGATAAAACTAATTGCACATACACTGTATGCAAAATGACATCCGCAAATAATAAAAAACATGTAGGTTCTAATGAAGGAGGTATATTTGCGATGATTGCTAACTACCGCTCTTGACATCGATTTGCGAATATGAAATGCAGTGCATATATGAACGACCGATCCGTTTCACACTATTTAATTTGTTTTGGTTTGACTGATGTAAAATATTTACGTATATAATGTTAACAGAAATTATCCTACAGTTCATGATTTATATCTTGAATATAAATAAAAATTAATTACTAGCTGTGGAATAAATTAATATATTAAAATACAACAATCATTTTATTTTATTGCTAGGTAAGACAATATGGGTTTATGTTAATGGAAAAAATTACTATCAGTTCGGAATGCTGTAATCCGCCGAGAAAAATTGTGTAGACACAACTTATTATAACTGTTTTTCTAAGTTATTTAATAGGAACATCAAACTTCATGACCTATAATATCAAGACCATGTTCTAAAGGGGGCTAAAAAACCTGCGCTATTGAAAGGATCCTCGCTTCTTAGTAACAAAAAAGAATAACCTGGAATCATAAACAAATTTCAATTTACTTTTGATGCAAAGTAGACAAGTCCTTTTATCAGTCCATTAAAATGTCTATATTTTTTACTTAACTCATTTTAATGTGACTTTTTCCAGTGACGAGTTTTTCTGTCTTATGTGCTTAATTTATATTTGCAATTTATCACGCGCTTTTCGGTGAATGGAACCATCATAAACCCTGCATATCGGTAAATAATTTTGGGGAACGTGTAATTTCCAACCAGTATTTGAACAGCGTTGTAGGTCTAAGATCCCATCTTTCACTCTAAAAAGGAGACAGGATTTCTTTGCATAGCAGTGGTGTGGTATAAGGCAGTTACTTTTTATGTTTTTAAACTATATATAGCTACTTTCAAAAGATCCTTTAATAAAAAATATGGCTTAAGTCACAAAGATGCATTGCATTATGCTCAATTTAATTTTCTAACAGTATTGCGCTTGTTACGTTCGATATCTCATATAATCGTTTATATAACTTTGTGGAAGATATATTATGTTTTGCACATT
This sequence comes from Morpho helenor, assembly GCA_029227775.1. Taxonomy (NCBI): domain Eukaryota; kingdom Metazoa; phylum Arthropoda; class Insecta; order Lepidoptera; family Nymphalidae; genus Morpho; species Morpho helenor. Next base: position 13,091,513 of record JARGCU010000010.1, read on the forward strand.
TTGACGCGATTCGCGATAGATTGGTAGCGTGAACCGATATTACAAATAGCCGAGGCAGGAAATTGTTCCACCAACTGGACAGAAACAAATTACGTCGATTTCCGTTTTTTCGACCTTTTCCGAGTTTATTTTTAACTCTAGCGATTATATTGTATACACCATAACGTCCTCTCACGAAACAACCTCGTTATATGTAATACTACAATGTTGTTTATTATAAAATAAATCGCTACAAAAACTTGTTTATAGAATATTCCGCATAAGCTGATAATAGTAAAACTATTATCTGGGAATGATGGGAGGCCCTAATCCTTATGGAGTTCGATGGTTTAAACTACGGTTTATGAACTGTGAGTGTTCTTTAAAAAATATATACATATATACCTATTATATTATAAATATATAATATTAAGTTAACGTCAGGCAGGCGGCCAGGAAACCAGATCATGTGACAACATGTTTATAATATGTTGTGCCGACCCCACTTAGAGCGGGATAAGGGCAGGAGAATGATGAATAATTGTAATCATTTAATAATGAGAACTTGACCTATTAGAAGATTTAGTTTATTTGATCCTGATTAAAGTTAAAGTCAAAATGTTTTCAATTCGGTCGCGTCACTGACCGTTAAATCGATGTCAATTTGTTAGTTTTGTAAGTTAATTTAGTTCCAGCATATTCAAGTGTTAAAATAATTAAATATAAATGACTGTATCGATTACTTTATTGAAGATGTAATATTTGACCTCGTCTGATGCCATTTACATTAATTAGCGCCAACTGTTTTACACGTTAATTAAATATGTATTTAGTTATTTTAACTGTTAAGTCCATAATATAAAACTTTAATGACCTTTTAAAGAGTCGCAGGTAAAGCAGGTGGTTTTCCTTAAAAAAAATTTATGATTATCGGTAGATAGAAGTAATAAAAATATACATTAAAATACCTCAGTTAAATTTATTGAATAAACAAAAATTGAGATATATAAAAACTTTCTTAAAAATCTTTTTTGTCGATTTTTTCGGTGAAGGAAAACATCGTGAGGAAACCTGCATATCTCTAGAGAATTATGGAGATATGTGTAACCTACCAATCCGCATTTGAGCAGCGTGGTAGGTCTTAGCTCCAAACCTTTTCTCCATAAAACGGAGAGAAGAGGCCTATTCTCAGCAGTGGGATAGTAACAGGTCGCTACTATAACTTGTACATTTTTATTAATGTGTATAATAATAATATAGTAATTATAAAAATTTACATCAGGCATAACAAAAATGCATTAAATTTTAATGAGAAGAGAACATTTTTCATCTATTGTTGTTGTAATTTTGTAGTTATTTTCCGAAACCGTGTGAAAATTTGATACTATTGTGCCCATATAAAAAGTGTAAAAAACATTTGAATGTAACAAAAAATGACCTTGCGATGTGAGACCGGATGTTTATACAAATCCTTGGGACCCAAAATTCTATTGGTTTGCGAAATTTATGACACGCCGTTTGAAACTTCGGATAATGTGGTATAATAAATGGATTAACTTATTTATGATTTGATCACGTAGATGAACACGCATATGACGCTCTATTACCCGTAGATGTATTGAAATGCCAAATTAAAATGTTTAACATGTTTATTCAATGAAATGATAAATAGATTGATGAGCAATTAAAACTCGGTGCTTAAAACCTTTTAGTGTCCAAAGTAGGTTTTTAAAATAAGTTAATATCTAGGGAGACCTTTCCTGTCTAATTTACATTTATAAGATAAGAAAATTTATCACATTACGATACATAAACATATATATAAATATATAGGACGCTTACACCAGTCATCCGTCCTCAAAGTAAGTTACTTAATACTTACAACTACAGGAAAATATATAATTTTAAATACATACTTAAACAAAATTATGAACCATAATAGTTAGATATACAAAAATTAAAGTCAAATGAAATTAAGTTATGACGGGGCTGGTATGTAACTGCAGATACTAAAGTCTCTAAATAAATAAAGATTAAAATAAAATAATTTATAGTATTAGGCGCTTTTGTCATAGAGTCTATCTCCTGACGATGCCTTGGTTATGGGGCGTAATAATTGTTAAGATTGTGGCGGTGAATGTGTGCGGTGCTGGTGTATTGTTGAGTATCGACGGCGGGTAGTGCGTGAGTTTTTACAAATTCTGCATGTATCAGGTTTGAGAACGATTAGTACACTCTATATTTAGCATTACATATATTTTATTAAAATATTTTCATTAGTATTGAATTAAAAAAATTATACACCCAGGTTCGAAGTACGAACAAACTGTTTATAAAAATGTTGGCCCTCGGCGGGAATCGAACCCGTGACCCGCGGAAAGCAGGGTAACTGCGTACTGCGCCAACGGACCAGTCATGACGTCGTATTTACGCAAATCCATAAAATCAAGTTATTTGCACGGCGTGCTAAACTATATAATCAACTTGTTTATATCGTAAGTACAGGAAACCTTTACTTAACACTGTTATATATTTTAGCCGACGTTTATCTTGTCTATTATTATAATAGCTAATCTTTGCTATTATAATAATATTTACACTAATAATATAAATGTGAAAGTCTATCTGTCTGTTACGGTTTCATAGTTATTTCGCTGGTGCAATACAGATACACTTGATTATCTCTGGGAACGGAAAAACATAATATATTATTTAACAGTAATGAAAATATTACTTTGTTATAATTTTGTCATGGAGTCTATCTCCTGATGATGCTTCGGTTACGTGGTGAATCGATTGTTAAGATTGTGGTAGTGAATGACTTTGATTTTTCTTACTTAATTGTATACAATTCTTTTTTTTTTGCAATATTTACACTCTAAAACGCACTTTTGCTTAAACTTATATATATTTTAATTCACTTATCCTTATCTTAAAATATAATTGACGCTTATTTACACTTCTGCTTTAACTTATCTCTATTTTAAATTAGCTCTTATTTCTACGAGAGACGCTTTTTATTATTTTTCTACAATACCTTATAAATTTATTGTTACAATTCTTCTTACTTATTAAATATGGAATATTATTTTGATCTATTTTAATAGAAAGGTTTTGTTCTAAGTCATTTCTCGCTGCTGCATAAATGGGACATACTGCACACATTTATAACTAACAAACAGAATAACAATATTGTTATTGTAGTGCATGAGTTTTGACTATATCTGCAGATATCATGTATGAGAAGGACACGTTGTTTAGCATTACATATATTTTCTTTTATTGTAGATTATAGCAAAATAAAAATAATTTCATTACATTTGTATTTTTTTTCTTTATTAGTTATTGTATCTTTTTAAATATAACATACCTTTATTTACAATAAAAATTGTATTATGGACCTCCACAAAGTAATGCCTAATTCAAGAAATTTTCAAAAACTAAGTTGACAAGTATACCTCTAGTACAATATAAGTAGCAGATACGTATTTTTGTTATTAATAAAATATATATACATCAGCATCCTCCTGTCCTTATCTCACTCTGAGTGGGGTCGGTACAACATGTTACAAACATGTTATCACATGATTTGGCTACGTATTTTACAACCGGCTGCCTGCCTGATGTCAACTTACCTTAGTAGCCTTTTACGACACCTTGGTAAGAAATGAGGGTGGTCTATTCTGCTCAGGCGAATATCACACGGCAGGTCAACTTACCTTAGTCGCCTTTTACGACACCTCGGTAAGAAATGAGTGTGGGACTATTCTATTCAGCCGGATATCACTCGGCGTAAATATTGATATTCGTTACTAATACTGTCCTCGATTGCAATTGGATGAATTTAATTTTAGAATCTTAAACAAAAATCAATACAATTTACATAAAGACCGTGACGTTCGCCGTAAAGTAAATTTGTTCTATCGATTTCCTTTAAGATTAATGAGTACACTTGTTAAACCTTGGCATAATTCTATTTTTGTTTGAGAATTTGATTCGTTTAATATTTTGTTTGTTCAAAACCGTACATTTTTTCATTTTAATTCTATGGCGACTTTTGAGAAATCTTAAAACGAATGAGTACTGTAGGAAATTCTTGATAGGTAGGATATCTATGTTTCACTGTATGTCCTACCTAGTACTTTCGTACAATAAAAGTCTTTAAAGATTGCAAGTACTATATTTCGATATGTTACAACGCAGCGCGCTAAAAAGGTGCGAAAGGTGACCGCGCTGATCTTCAATTGACCTCTCGGTCCATGTATTCGTCCGGCTAAACAATTTAATAAGCCTGCACTCTTATAAAAGCAATTCCGCAGTTGCTGCTTTTGTCCGCCGATCACTATAGGCGTATACATAACTCCCCCCCTGGAATACCCGAGGTATTCAAGTAATCATCTCATCTCGGAGTCTGGGAATAACGGGCATATCCGCGTGAGTGCTCGTCGCACTTGGCCCCTACGTGTTACGATGTCGGCGACTCTGACTACACCGTCGATACCCGGATAGAGATGCGTCACTCTTCCCATATTCCATTGAAGAGGGGGACTGTTGTCCTCCTTGATGATAACAAGGTCTCCGACACGAAGATTATTCTCATGATTCTTGCGCCATTTTGATCGCTGCTGCAGCTCGCTGATATACTCAATTTGCCAGCGCTTCCAAAAGTGCTGGCGGGCTTGCTCGATGCGTGCGTAGCGCTGGAGGTGGCTGGAATTCTCTTCACGAAGATCAGGACCCGGAAGCGATGTCAACGGCCGGCCAATCAGAAAGTGCCCTGGAGTGAGGGAAAGAAGATCGTGAGGAGAGGAAGACATGGGATACAGGGGACGGCTATTTAAGATAGCTTCCACCTGCGTGAATAGTGTAGAGAGTTCCTCGTACGTTAAATTTAAATCACCAATTACACGTTTAATATGATGCTTAGCTGACTTGATACCACTCTCCCACAGGCCACCGAAATAAGCAGCGTAAGGCGGAATGAAATGAAATTTTATGTTTTCGGTAGCAGCAAAATCGGATAGAGAGTCAGAGTTTTCTTTAAAAAAGTTAGCCACTTCCTTAGCAGTAGCAACAAAATTGCGACCATTGTCGGAGTAAATTTCCAACGGCTTGCCTCGTCGAGCGATAAATCTCCGCAAAGTCATAATATAAGCGTCTTTTGACAATTCAGTCACTGCTTCCAGATGGACGCACTTAAACCTAAAACAAACGAAAAGGCACAGATAACACTTGGAAGTTTTTGCGCCTCGACCCTTCCTATTTAAAATCGTAAATGGACCTGCAAAGTCCACTCCCGTAGTCTCGAAAGGAAACGCAGGCGTTATACGTTGTGATGGAAGATGACCCATCATCGGTGTTATGGTTTTACCTTGCAGGCATCGGCATCGTACGCAACTGCGCACTGTACGTCTTGCGAGGTTTCTACCACCTACTGGCCACACGTAATTTCGTACTGTATATAACAACAGCTGAGGTCCCGCGTGCATCTGTCTTATATGTTCGTACCGAAAGAGAAGTAATGTGAAATGATGCTTAGAATGCAAAATAATGGGGTGTTTTTTATCATAGTCGTAATTTGAACTATTCAACCTACCACAGACACGCATAACACCATTTTTATCCAAGAATGGGCTAAGAGACTGAACGTTGCTCTTAGTTGAGATTAGTCGATTTTTCTTTAAAGCATCATACTCATCTGGAAATGACTGAACTTGAGCAAACTTACAAAGATAATTAAATGACGTAGCTAACTCATCTACTGTAAGAATACCGTTACGTTTATTTTTAGAAAATCTAGAATTGTGTATAAATCGAAGCAAATAGGCAAATGATCGTTTAATCCGCATAAAATTAGAAAATCTCTGAAATAATATTATAGGTTCTTGAACTTGAACTAAGTGTGACTTTATTTCGGGCAAATCGTGCACATCGTCTTTGGGAAAAGTTGGCCATTGAGATTCAGCAGCAGTCAAGAAACTTGGACCTGACCACCACAACTCCGATAGCTGAAGATGGCTAGCTCTCGTACCCCTTGAAATTAAATCAGCAGGGTTGTCATTTGTGGGCACGTGACGCCAATCGGCTGATGCAGTAGTTTCGCAAATTTCGACAACCCTGTTGGCCACAAAGGTTTTAAGTTTGCTTGGGCTAGTATTCAACCACCCTAAAACAACACTAGAGTCACACCAGTGTACACATCGCGATATTTTACAGCGCAAAGAATCTATTACTGATTTACATAACCGAGCTGACAGTAAAGCTCCTAGTAGCTCCAGTCGCGGGATGGTTAAAGGCTTGCTGGGGTTGACCTTCGACTTTGCGCATAGTAATTTTACAAATATAGTTTGATCAGAACTTATTGATCTTAAATAAAGACAAGCTCCGTGGGCTGATATGGCTGCGTCACAAAATGTGTGCAGTTCGATATATACGGGTGAATCGCATAATACCAACCTAGGCACTTGTATCAACTGTAAATTGAATATTTCTCGTTTTAGTTCGTTCCAGTAGCTCTGTAAATCGGAAGGAACTGGATCGTCCCATGCGATATTTCGACGCCAAAGTTCTTGCATGAGCATCTTAGGTTGAATTGTACACGGACTAAGCAGACCTAAAGGATCAAAAACCTTAAATGAATGTGATAAAATTGATCTTTTTGTACTTTGGTTACCGCAATCATTTGGAATATTTGTCAATACGTGTAATGTATCGGATGACGGCTTCCATTGTAAACCTAAAGTGCTCGTAGACTCGCTAAGTGTTAACGTTTCTTGGGGGTTTGTTGTCATTATGTCATCAAAAATAGAAGGCGCATTAGATTTAAACTTTCGAATAGGAAAACAACCCGAGCGCAGAACGGCTATAATAGAATTTAAAATATATTGCAACTGTGATAACGATTCCGCGCCCGTTAGCAAGTCGTCCATATAAAAATCGTGTTGAATGATTTTCCTAATTGTCGCATCCTCGCATTCATCTCCTAGCTGCCAAATACACTTAGTGCTTAAATAACTGGCGCTTGCGAAACCGTAAGTCACCGTATTAAGTCTTAGCGTCTGAAGAGACCTTGACTCGTCTTCTCTCCATAAAACTAACTGCAAATTACGATCTGATTCGTGCACTTGAATCTGACGAAACATCTTTTCGATGTCACCTGTCAGCACGTACTTATGTTGACGAAAGCGTAGAAGAATGGAGAAGAGAGAGTCTTGAACTGTAGGGCCAATCAGCTGCAGATCATTGACCGAGACACCAGAAGAAGTGCGAGCAGATGCGTCAAACACCACACGTAATTTGGTTGACTCACTGCTTTGTTTAAATACTGCGTGATGGCATAAAAAATACGAAGGATCTAGCCTTTGTTGATCTAGAATAGAACAATGACCTAATTTTAGATATTCGTTAATGAATTCAACGTATTGAGCCTTTAGCTCGGGGTTTGCCCTGAATCGTTTTTCTAAATTGAAGAATCGCTTTCTGGCCATTATATATGAATTGCCCAGACAGTCGGGTAAGTCTTTGAGGGGCAAGCGCACACAAAATCTACCTGAAGAATCACGAGAAGTGTAAGTCTTAAAGTGCTGCTCACATGCTTTCTCGTCTTCGCTGAGCAAATCCCTTTGTGGCAGCTCTTCTAGCTCCCAAAATCTGCTCAGTAGCTTATTGGCATTTTCTTCCTCTGAGGTAGATGTTAAAAAATTGCAATGGATATTCGAAATTCTAGATTGTAAATAAAATGAACCAGATAAAATCCAGCCAAATTCTGAATTAATTAAAAATGGTTTACTAGAACCGAGAGAATGACGTTCACTACCTACTATGGTCCAAAATAGATCAGCGCCGACCAGCACATCTATTGGTGATGGCTTGTAGAAATTAGGATCGGCTAACTGAAGACTCTTGGGTATGGTAAACGCTCTCGAGTTAATAAGTGACCTTGGAATGTCACCTGTAAGCTCAGGCAGTACCGGACAAGTCAACTTCACAACATAGTCACTGTGTAACGATTTTAATTGAAATGAACAAAGCTCTTTTACGCAGTGAGAAGCAGAATTTCCGATTCCTATGACCTTGACAGGCTCCATTGAAAGAGACTGTAGGTCTAACCTAGCTTGTAGTTGCTTAGATATAAGACTAGACTGACTACCGCTGTCAAGTAACACGCGCGCTAATACACGTTTACCGGTTAATGGATTGACAGCTTCGACTAGAGCGGTAGATAAAAATGTTAATTTATTATAATTGTTTGTTGCAAAATTAACTGTGACATCTGTTTGCACGTCGGACGTCACGGTGCACAGAGTGTCTGTAGTATTACTTTGAACGGCATGTTGATGATTATTGTTGCAAAGTAAAGTGTTATGCCGTTTTTTGCAATTGCGACAAGATCCGAAACGACAAGTGTAAGCATTATGCCCTGAACGCAAACAATTGCGACAAAGCCTTAATGTAGATACTATGCCCTGCCGCTGTTCAATGGTTTTAGATTTGAAATTTGAACAGTCGTAGATGTGATGCTGTCCCCTACAAACAGCACAAATATTTTTGTCGCTAATGTTTTCGCTAATTACCTGTGCAGAAAATGAATTAGCTTGTGATTGATTCCTTTTAGTAAATTTAGAATTATTTATTTTGCTATGTGAGATTTTGTCACCTAGGGGCCTATTGTGATTGTAAGTTTCGAGAATGTCAGCACGGTCCTTCAAAAACTTTGTAAATTGCTCAAGAGTAGGAGATTCGGAAATTGAGTTCCTGTATTCCTCCCATTTCATGCTCGTATGGCTAGAAAGTTTGGATGAAACGATATGAATAATAAGGGTATCCCAATGAGACGTGGGCTCCCCCAAACTAGACAGAGCACGCAAATTTTTATTAATATTATCGATAATAGACCTGAGTACCTTATCCGATTCACTAGATTTAATTTCAAAATTTAAAAGTGCATTTAAATGGCTCTTAATTAATAATCGTTTGTTATCATAGCGGTCGCGCAACAACTCCCAAGCTTTATTGTAGTTTTCTTCGGAGACTTCGAGATTACTTATCACCCGAGCGGCCTCCCCTTCCACGTATGAATTAAGATAGCAAAACTTGATGGGCACCGGAATCCGCGTATTATCATGAACGAGCGAACAGTACAAATCCCGAAATTCGAGCCACTTGTAATAGCTCCCATCAAATTTCCCTATTTGCAGTGTAGGGGGTTTAAAACCTATCCCGGAATGATCGTGACAGCATGAAGAAGACGAGTTATGAGCGTCAGCAACATAAGATGTGTTTGTTTGGTTGTATTTCGTTTGAAAGCTTTGTGAAAGTGCAATAAGACTGGCAAACTCCATCTCAATCAAGTCGCGTTCTTCAAGCTCATCATCCAACTCTGATGAATTTAAAATCTCTATCTGACCTTGAATCTCCTCAAAAGAATTCGATAAACTTTCTATCTTTGTTAACTGAAAATTTAATTTAGAAATTTCTATGTCCTTTATAGATTTTAAAGATTCAACTGTAGCTAAGAAGTTCTTAAATTTCGTTAAACGGCCCTTAATGGAGCTACGTTTAGTATAAAGTTCCCTTAATTTCGCGTCAGACATGATTCAAACAATTACAAATGACATGAACAGCGTAATAAATGTGTCGTCAAGCGATTTTACGAATCGTCTTATAGGAACGATACAAAGAAATTCTTTAATAACGTGTAATTCAAATAGATATTATTTCTTACGATACTCCTTTGTATAAAAACCGGTTCGCTATTCAACCCGAGCGGCCGCTGCCACGGGTCGGTTACCTGCTCGCTTAAACAATGGGACGACTGATAACAAGTCAGCTGATGCACCTGTAATTGCAAATTAAAATGCTTTGAAACGACTACGTAATAACTATCACGGAACAGAATATGCTGTGAATAAAACACAATTAACAAAGATAAAACACTATGAAATTATTATATTTGATATATTAATAATTTTTAATTAATTTGTTTAATATATTGTTTTATTGTAAACGTTTACCTAATACTCAAATATATTCTAGTTTATTTGCACTATTTGGTCAAAGAAATATGTATATCAATTTTAATAAATTATATAGCCATTAAATATAGAAAATACGATTTAGTGCTGAAATTAGACACTAGACACACAGGCTGGAAATTAACTTAAAGGGAGAATAGAGAACTTTGAAAATTGAAAGGAATAAGAAGGAACACTTAGCTGATTTTTGGCCCCAGCGCTACGATGCGAAGTCCTTTTTCACCGGTCGCCACAATTCCCATGTAGGAAATTCTTGATAGGTAGGATATCTATGTTTCACTGTATGTCCTACCTAGTACTTTCGTACAATAAAAGTCTTTAAAGATTGCAAGTACTATATTTCGATATGTTACAACGCAGCGCGCTAAAAAGGTGCGAAAGGTGACCGCGCTGATCTTCAATTGACCTCTCGGTCCATGTATTCGTCCGGCTAAACAATTTAATAAGCCTGCACTCTTATAAAAGCAATTCCGCAGTTGCTGCTTTTGTCCGCCGATCACTATAGGCGTATACAAGTACCGTATATATAAAACAAAGGACTGGATTTGAATCTTTAGATTCTAGGTATGTTTATGCTTCATTATAAATAAATTTTCAAAATATGTCTGTGTTACTTACTATAAATGTTACTAAAACATGTTATACTTAATTATAAGTAAAAGTTCAAATATACAGCATACTGTAAGAACTGTATCTTTGAATATACCTAAAATTCATAAAATATTTAGACGTTTTAGTTTTATAACATTTTATTAACAATTAAAATAACACACTAACATACAGATATATAAACACACTATGTATATAACGGAGTATATAGCAGAATATAACGAGTGTAATATGATATGGATTAAGAATAAGAAGTGAAATAAGAATGAACAAAAATAAATACTATAAAGAAGAAGTTACCTCGCATTTTTAGTAACCACTCTTTCACCTGACGTTTATAAGTATCTTTAGTAGTACTAATTTGTTCAGGCAGAGCATTCCAGTACTGAATAGCTTCCATTTGAAAAGAATGACCAATAAAATCGTTCTTGTTAGAAGGAATCGAGACTAAAAGAGATAAGCAGTAAATTACTTATTGTAGTACGAACTACAAACATAATTACACACACATGAAAGATTTTTGACGACATGATTGCATGCAGCATATCTTTAATATTTAAATGAGATAATCTTGTATCTATATATACCTATATATTTTCGGACTCTCGGAAACGGCTCTAACGATTTTCCCGAAATTCAGCATGTAGGGGATTTTGGGGGAGAAAAATCGATTTATTCAATTGAATTTTCGCGATTAACTGTCAAGTCAGCGTAGCTTATTCAGGGAATGGGCAGCCTCGAGAAATGTAAATACCTAGAATCGATAATTAATTAATAAGTCAGTCGGAACTGTAACTAGCAAACCTTATATATGAACTAAAAGCTCTTATTTTTCTAGTTTGCCATCGCTTTTAAAAAATTACAGCGACATAAAACAAAACAAAATGTTGTTAAACAATTTGTTCAAATTACAATAATAATACTTGAATAAAGGCAGGAAGCCGCTAGTTTTTATAATACGCTTCTCTTTTGTTCAGTAATTTTTCCGGCGATTCGTGTCTTTTATGCAATTACTTATGATTATTGGCTTCACAATAGTTATGGGAAGAATGGACCACTTATATTTATGACTAGCAATCGCCGGCGGCTCTGCCCGAGCGGAAAGATTAAAACCGTAATATTATATAAATAAAAATTAAAGCCGTATGTTGATAACAAAACACAACAAAAATAGTTAAAGTGCGTTAACCTTAATCCGTTCAGTATATTGGAGAATTTCGATTACATACAGACAACCTTTGGGAACTTTGTTTTATATTACTACATCGAATAGATTTTTTTCTACGGTTAATAATCCATTGTTATAGTTTCCTTTAAATAGTTATACATATTATTTATTAACTTTATTTTTTTCAAATCTCCGTAACTTTGAAGTAGACCAAACTATCCGCTTTCAAATCTTAACTAAGATTATGTTACAACTTGCTTTTACCCGCGACTTCGTCGAAGGGTCTTCTCGTTTACTCCCCGGATGGGGGTAAACGGGGTGCGGGCCTCGAGGTATTCCTCACTACCCGGGCATCTCCTCGCGGGCACTTAAGCCCGGTACGTGTTTCGGCCGTAGGCCGAGGTCACCTGGGTGACCTAAAGGTGTCGGTATTTGGGCCGTAAGCCCAGGTCACCTAGGTGACCTAATGGATGACTTGTTCGGTGGGGAGGTCTGAGAATGGTAGCTCCCAGACCTCAAAGTCGTCTTCAGGTATGTCTCGGTCTGGTGGTGTCTTGTTCCGTGGTTTTGTCATATCCGGTGTTTCCGCCCTCTCGCCCATCGCGTCGTCCTCGTCGTCGCCGTCGTCCTCCGCATCGGGACGCGGAGACGGTGATCGCAGGAGCTCGCGAGGCAGGGAACGTCCATCGGGTGGTCGCGCATGGAGTGGCGCGATGCCATGGAGGTGTACGTGCGCGCTGTTGTCCGCGCGCGCGAACAGTCGGCGCGCAAGGCGACGAACGAACTCCTCCACGGTCGGCGTTTGGGTATCCCGATGCACGACGTCGTTCCGCACATACCTCGGGGCTCCTACGATCAGTCGCAGGCAGCGGTTCTGCTGGACTTGCAGTCTTCGCCTCTGGTACGCCGAACATAGCGCGTACCAGGCGGGTGCCGCGTACGTCAAGCGCGAGCGGACGTAGGCACCGTAGACTCGCAGTTTGGTGTTGACAGGTAAATGGGATGTGAACAGCGTGTGGAGCTGGGACCTGGCAGCAGCAGCTTGGCCCACGGCACGGTTAACCATGGGGACCATGCGCAGGCTGCGGTCCAACTCACACCCCAAAAACCTCACTGTGGTCTTCCACTCTACGTCCTGGCCTCGTAAAGTCAGCTGACGTAGCGGCTTGGAGCGGCTGGTGAGCAGAGCGGCCGTCTTCCCGACGTTGACGGCCATCCTCCACTTGTCCAGCCATTCCGGCAACAAGTCCAGCATACGCTGCATGCGGTTGGTGGCGACGATCTGGTGGTAGGACGACGCGAAATACGCGCTGTCGTCAGCGAAAAGCGACAACAGCACGTCCTCCTCCCCTTCCCGCAGATGGTGGCGCAGGGTGGGGATGTCATCCGTATACGCCGCGTATAAGCGCGGCGATATACAACTGCCCTGGGGTACTCCGGCTTGGATGGTGCGTGGCTGGGATTCGGCACCATCCACTGCCACGTAAAAGCTACGGCCGTGTAGAAACGATGCCAGCACTCGCACATAAGCAGGCGGCATGGTGGTGTCCAGTATTTTGACCAGGAGCCCGGCGTGCCACACGCGGTCAAAGGCCTTCTCGATGTCGAGAAAGACCCCCACGGTGTAGCACCCGTTGTTTCGCTCACTGGTCAGGTGGTTTATGACCCTCGCCAGCTGGAGCGTCGTCGAGTGGCCGCTGCGGAATCCAAACTGCTCCTCGCGCAGGGGCAGATGGGGCGTGACTCGACGCAGCAGCAGACGCTCAAACAGCTTGGCTATGTGCGAGAGCAAGGTGATCGGCCGGTAGCTTCCAGGCAGGCGGCGGTCCTTCCCCGGCTTGGGAAGAACGATGATCTTCCCGGTCTTCCACGCCTCTGGGAAGTGGCCGGTGCGGAGTACTCCGTTGAACAGTCTCGTGAGCGCTACGAGACCTGTTCGGGGCAGCAGCATCAGCGCGGCGTTGGCGATTCCGTCGGGGCCTGGCGCCTTTCGCTTATCGAGGCGAGCAGCGACCGACCGCAGCTCTGACAGGGAGATGAAGTCCTCTCCCCGGAGCGGCGGTGTCGGGGCCGACAGGAACCTCTCCAGCTTGTCCTGGACAGCCGCGTGATGACAGATGACGTGGAGGTTGGAGGTGTTGGGGGCGTTGGGCGTGAATGTCTTCTCCAGGTGGGCCGCCAGAATCTCAGCACGATCCTTGGCGGCATAGGTGCGTTTACCCGCGGCATCGAGCAGCGGGTAAACGGGGGTGTCATGTCCGGTAAGCTTCTTGCAGAGAGAGTATAGCGCTGTGTCGTGCTCGGTCGCTCGATCGACGGTATCCTCCCATCGCGCGTCGTCGAGAGCGACTATGGCACGCGCGATCTTCTCTGCAAGCCGGTTAAGGTCAGACTTCACCCTAGGGCAGCGAGTGCGGGCCCATAGGCGGCGCAGGGTGCGCTTCCGTCTGAGCATGCGGCGGAGCGAGCTCGGCAGGTCCTTCCTTCGGTTGGTAGTATCCGGTGAAGTCGACGTGGTGGTGGTGGCTGCTGCTTTGGCGGCGATGATCGCCGCCGCGACGAGTGCAGCAGCATCGTCGACTTCCGAAGGTGTGGTGATCGGGCCTGCTAGCTCAAGCCCGGCAAGCTCGGCGGTGTAGCGCTCCCAGTTCGTCCGCGTCCGCGGCGGGCGAGGCACTAAAAAGCCTCCCTGGGTGGCTAGGGTGACCAGAACCGGTAGGTGTTGGGTGTCAAGGTCATAGAGGACCTCGACATCAAACGGGTGCTCGAGTCCGTGGTGCAGCACTATATCAAGGACATCTGGCTGGGAGCGGCTGTCGGTGGGTATGTGGGTCGGCGCTCCCGGCCCCATCACACCGTACCCGCTCCTCACGCTATCTTCGTGCAGTTGCCTCCCGACCCCAGTGATGATTCGCGATCCCCACGCATGATGTTTCGCGTTGAGATCACCCACGATCACTGCGGGTCCCTGCTGTCCGAAGATTGTCCCGACATCGGTGCTGCAGAAAGTCAATCCGGGTGGTTTGTAGGCGGCATAAATGCGGAGCTCTTGGTTGCCCACGTTGACACGCACCCCCTGTGTACGGGTGCTAGTGAACGGGGTGTGCTCCAACTCTTCATGTATAATATCCCTCCGCACCAGAGCGGCCGTACCTCGGTACGGATAGCCCCGGGGAGAGATTTCATCACGCCGATACACGAAGAAGTTGGGCACGCGGAGCTCGACGCTGTCCGTGAGTTTGGTTTCGCCCAGGAGGATAACATGGATGTCCTGCGACTGGGCGAGTAGTGTTAGCTCACGGACGTGTCCTCTTATGCCGCCCGGATTCCAGTATAGTACTCTTAGGGCTTACTTTAAATAGTTATACATATTATTTATTAACTTTATTTTTTTCAAATCTCCGTAACTTTGAAGTAGACCAAACTATCCGCTTTCAAATCTTAACTAAGATTATGTTACAACTTGCTTTTACCCGCGACTTCGTTCGCGTGTATTGCTGTCGTGTGATAGGTCGATAATAGATGGCGCTTTTCAATATCATCTTATTCCTGTAGAATTAACAGGATTTCTATAGCATATATGTTGTTCCCTTGTATAAGGAATAATTGTGTCAAATTTCATCGATATTGGTTCTGCGGATTCGCCGTGAAAGAGTAACAAACATACATCCATACAAACTTTCGCATATAATATTAGTAGGATTGGTGTTGACAATTCACTTTTTTGTTAATAAAATCTTCTTCTTCAAAAGTAATGATTAACTATTATTTGAATAAACAAAACTAAATGTTTGTAATTTGTCTCTTCTACGTCGATACGCTCTTGTCAGAGCAGTCGTGACCGTCACATAATTGAAGCGCTTATCGCTCGCCTTACAATGTTTCGCCATTTTTCTCAGTTTGCCGTCTTCCTGGCGCATTCATGAGGGCCACCAATAACAGATATTATTTGGTCGGTGCACCGCATAGGCGATCGACCGCGAGGTCTGGTACCCTCGACCCTGCCTTGGACTACAAGGCGTTCTATGGACTCTTCGTTTCCGCGCGAGACGTGGCCAAAGTATTTAAAACTGTACTGGAATGTAGTCGACGGACACTGCGTGAGCTCTTCGAGTATCGATATATTGGTCCTGAGTTCAGTCCAAGATACTCGAAGCATCATTCGGCAGCACCACATCTCCAGAGCGTCTATCTTCTTCTTTTCCGTTTCACGTAATTTCCACGTTTCAGAAGCGTATAAAAAGATTGGGAATACCAATAAACGTACCAGTCTAATTTTTGTGGCTTTTATCACTTTCCGGCTTCTCCATATTCTTTTTAATTTGTCCATAGAACTTCTGGTGTATAAGGAATTTAATCTGTCTGTTATTTGTCTAAATAAACCTCATATAAAATTAATAATTCCCTTTCAATAAGCCTTCAAAATTTTATACGAGGTGCAGTAGGAAGAGCTTTATAAGAATTTTAGAGAAGGAAGAAATTTATAAGCAATTATGAATTCATGGAATTATAAATACTACCTAGAAGCTGACTGCTCTTCAAGGAAGCCCTTTCACTTCCTAGATACTTATGTGGTATTATGACCAATTGTTTTTATTTTCACCTCAATTAAGGTTGACAATGACGAAATAAATTACGAATTGCTGACGGCAAATATTGGATTGAAAAAAATGTTCTTTTAAATAGGCAGATTACAAAACATAAAAATTAAATATAATTTTTATTTGTTTCAAAGTATTTAAGATTATTATTATTATTTTATAGTATTTGTGCCATTTTATGAAATCACGAATACCTACTATAAATGATTATAAAAATTTAAACACTAAAATATAATATAATAATATTATTTAATGTAATGTGTTGTAATCCGACTAATTTAAATAAACCAACCTTTAATATTTAATAGAGTTGATCTTGTATGTATATTTTCGAAATCTCGGAAACGGCTCCGACGATTTTCCTGACATTCAGCATGTAGAGGTTTAGGGGGAGAAAAGTCGATCTAGCTAGGTTTTATGTAAAAAAAAATCATTTTTTTCCCTGTTTTTGGGCATTAAAAAATACTAAAATACAAAATTTAAACTGTCAAGTCACCGTAACTTATTCGGGGAACTGACAGTTTCGAATGTAAATACCTAGGATCGATCCCCAACTACCTAATTATTTTTTTCTTTTTTTAAAGTTTTTTATTTTATTTTGTAATAAATTACCGAGCAAGGCTAGGTCAACCAGGTACTAGCTATAAATATATAATATTCACGACTTCGTTAGTCTTGTCATGAGTATTACACGTGGATTACAACTTATGTTTGTTTGTTTCCATCTTATAATCTGAATCACGTCAACACTGTTTAATTAAATCACGTTTGAGACATAACTTTTACGAACTTAATTTTATATTAAAACAGATATGAAATGCTTTTAAGTATTAAAGCACGTAATAACTGCATCATAATTTCCTTGGTATATATTAAAATTAATTGAGGTGCTTATTTTTTTTACTTCCTATACTATAATGTAGTATATATGCACCGGCCTGTTACTTCCCACATCTGCCGATCTTTCCACGCCTTTACTCTTCTTTTTAAAGAGAAGATTTAGATCTTAGATTCACCATGCTGTTCTAATGCGGATTGGGAGGTTATATTATCTTCAGAATTCTCTATATATATGCTGATGAAATGATGCTGATGAATTCTCTATATTTCCTTACGGTGTTTACCTTCACCTAAAACATTGTGATGAATTGCA
Source organism: Morpho helenor (assembly GCA_029227775.1). NCBI lineage: Eukaryota > Metazoa > Arthropoda > Insecta > Lepidoptera > Nymphalidae > Morpho > Morpho helenor. The sequence goes on from JARGCU010000010.1 coordinate 13,109,057, forward strand.
TATATCAATTAGACACATAAGTTATAACAGAAAAACTAATTTGTGTCTGACCGGAGTTTGAATCAGTAACTTCCTAAGAGTAGTACGGTCTGACGACTGGGCTGTCACAGCTTTGCTAACATAAACAAAACATAGGTAAGGAAAAAAGTAATAATAAAATTATCCGCGATGAAGTAAAATATATAATGCTAAATGTAGAGTGAACAATCCGTTTTCATACCTGATACATGCAGGATTCGTAAAAACACATGCACAAACCTTCACCACCGCCACCATAATACACAAGTACTACATACGTTCACTATCACAAACTCAACAATCGTTTCGCGCCGCAATCGAAGCATCATCAGGAGATAGACTCCACGACAAAATCGCAGAGCATCGCAAATTTCAATTTACTTTTGAGGCAAAGTAGATAAGTCCTTTTATTAATCCATTAAAATGTCTCCAAATTTTTTACTTAACTCATTTTAATGTGACTTTTCCAGCGACGAGTTTTTCTGTTCAAACTTATGTGCTTAATTTATATTTGCAATTTATCACGCGCTTTTCGGTGAATGGAACCATCGTGAACCCTGCATATTAGTAAATAATTTTGGGGATACGTGTAATTTCCAATCAGTGTTTGAACGCGTGGAGGGTCTAAGATCCCATTCTTCTCTCCAAACAGGAGACAGGATTTGGACTTGTAGAAAGAAAAATTGTTGATCCGTTTTCTGACTTTATTTGGTCGTCACTAGCTATAAAAGTATATCAGTGGTAATAAATGAGCACCCTCGGTTGCCCTTTCTTTCTTTGATTCTCTATTATGTATAACTTCATAGTCTTTTACACTTCTGCATGCACAAACCTCCACCACCGCCACAGTACACAAGCATTACATACGTTCACTATCACAAACTCAACAATCGTTTCGCCCCGCAACCGAAGCATCATCAGGAGATAGATTCCACGACAAAATCGCAAAAAACACACCCGATGGTGCCCCTGCGCTCGCCCATCTCCCCGGTCAAAATGTATAAGCCTTCAAGGCTAACAAACAGCATGAGTTAGTGTCCGAAAAAAGGACGGTTTAGTTTAATAGTACGAGTACATAACATAAGGATTCTCGTGGGGTCGGGATTTACTAAATAAAAAAACTTGAAAAACTTTGTGACTCACTGAATTTCACGCGGACGAAGCTGCGAGCACAGCTAGTATATAAATAAAACAAAAGACCAATTCATGAAACTTCGCTAAACTAGTGTCAATGGCGTATCGGAGATAAAATCAAAGCGAAAAGGCATAAAATGAACAACAATGGAGAGCACGTTGTTAGCTCATGATCGCCTTCCGATAGTGTTTGGTGCAGTTCTATATAGTTTGACAAAGCGAAATGAGATAAGGAATCTCCGCTCAACTGACTGCCAAATGTAAAGCTTTCGCATTTATTGAATTGTTATAGTGTTGTTACTATATGATATATTAGCTATTACCCGCGACATCGTTCGCGTGAACTGTTATCGCGTCATAGGTTGATATGGCGCTTTTCAATGTCATCTTATTCCTGTAGAATTAACAGGATTTCTATAGCCTATATGTTATTCCGGTGTATAAGGAATAATTGTGTTAAATTCCATCGATATTGGTTCAGCGGATTCGCCGTGAAAGAATAACAAGAATACATCCATACTCACAAACTTTCGCATTATAATATTAGTAGGATGGGATAGGATGGTATGAAAGAAAAGGCCTGTTACTTTCCAATAGTTGGACATAGGCCTTCCTCTTTTTTGGAGAGAAGGATTTAAGCTTAGACCTAGTACAGCTCAAATGCGGATTGATGGGTTACACAAAAAAAAGTAAAGTAACGGCCTGTTACGATCTCACTGCTGGCCTTAGGCTTCCGTTTTCGGAGAGAAAGATTGGAGCTAAGTCCTACCACGTCGCTAAAATACGGATTGGTAGTTTACACATATCCCTAGAATTCTCTACAGATATGCAGGAAAAGCGTGTGATAAATTGTCTATTACGAATATAAATTATAATAGAAAAGTCATTGGTGCCTACTCGAGGTTTGAATACGTGATTCTTTCTAGATATTTGCACTGCCTCACCGCTAGGTCATCACAGTTTAAGGTATAATATTATATACTATAAATAAATATATGGGACAATTACACAGTCGTTCGTCCCAAAAGTAATTTAATACTTAAGTTACAAGGACAGAACTGGTAAAGATATTCATATATAATTTTAAATAATTATATAATAAATACACCCACACTCGACCGGTTGGGTTATTATATTCGCTCTCAACGGTAGTCGAACCCACGACCCCCTGGAGCTGAAGGTTGGGTCATTGCCTCCTGCGCTAACGAGCCAATCCCTTTTTAAATTTCATACTCGTATATTACTAACTAGCAATCACCAGCGGTTCCGCCCGCGCGGAAATATTAAATCCTTAATAGTCTATAGAATTAGGCGTTACTTTGCGGAGATCCATAATACAAAAGTAATAATAATATTATTTTGCTATAATCCGCGAAGAAGTAAAATAGAAAATATATATAATGCTAAATGTACAGTGGAAAATCGGTTATCATACCGAATACATGCAGGATTCGTAAAAACACATGCTCAAACCTCCACCACCGCCACCACAATACACAAGCACTAGTGAACGTATATAGTGCTTGTGTATTGTGGTGGCGGTGGTGGAGGTTTGTCCTGCAAATCCTGCATGTATCAGGTATGATAACCGATTGTCCACTCTATATTTAGCATTATATATATTTTCTATTTTACTTCTTCGCGGATTATAGCAAAATAATTTTATTATTACTTTTTTTTCCGTAATAGTCTTTTGATAACCATAAAAATGGTTAAAGTGGGTTAACCTTAAAATCTACATATATGCTGTCGCGTACTTTTATTTACAACTTTTAGAGGGGAACAATTTTGTATTCCATGATTTTTAAATAACTATTACCGTTTACTCAGCGCACGCTATGAAAGCTTTAAATATTGCCGTTTTCGTTATATATTTTATTGCTGCTCCTCTTCTATTCATCTTAACGTAACGTGATATTATATGGCCTATAGCCTTCCTCCATAAATGGACTATCTTACATGTAAAGAATTTTTCAAATCGGTCTAGTAGTTCCTGAAATTAACGCGTTTAAACAAACAAACAAATCTTCAGCTTTATATAGTAGTATGGATATATAAAGCTGAAGAGTTTTTGTTTGTTTGATATATTTAATTCCGCAGTAATATAGCGTGGCGGATACAATCAAGGACCGCATTCATTGTAATGTAATAAAAAAATGAATAAAACATGTTTTTACAACGTTCATTGACCGACCCAGAGAAACGATTTGATTGATCTACAACTAAGTATAATTAAATTATTAAATACAGGATTAATCGTTAATTGCTTATTGATTGCCAATTGTGATATTTTATCACGCAATGCTCCAATTATGTTACAATCATGCCTATAATATCAATGTGTTGTGAGTAAAATATATACAAAACTTTTATCCCAATCCGAAGATCCACAAAAAAATGCATGAAGAAGGTCATGCAGATGCTGCTCTTCCCATTGACATCCGCCGTTCGGAATTTTTATATATTCTTCAAATCATTTGAAGTTACATTATTTATCGTTGAATGTGTAATGTAATTTATTAATGATATATGTATTATAATATATATAATTGTAAATATCTGTGTAATATTAGTATTTAATTGTATGTTTTATGCACTATACCATATCCATACCATGCCATCACATAGTATTCTCCTCTTACCAAATAGGTTGTCTGTGAGAGATCGCTTTAGCGATAAGACCGCCTTTGCACGCTTGTCCTAATTTAATTTAATATAAACCAATGTACCTCTGTATAGTGCAATAAGAATAAATAAATAGCGGTATTTTGAAATACTTAATCGAAACATTGTGCGTGATGGTAATGAAGATGCTGTACCTACTAAAAAGGTCAATTCCAAAAACTCTTAACGCGATGTTATCTTGTTTAGTTGTAATTAGATTCCGGGTCCATAGTCACATTACAGATAGTACCTGGTTGGCCGAGTCCTGCTCGGTAATTTTTTACAAAATAAAAATTAAAAAAAAAGAAAAAATATTAGGGTGGGTGCTGCTCGATCCTATGTATTTTCATTTACCGCGACCACCCGTACCCCGAATAAGCTACGCTGACTTGACGGTTTTCGGCAAAAATAGTGTTTTATTTATTCAATGTCAATTTTTAATGCCCAAAAAACAGGGATGCCCGATTTTTTTTAAATCGATAATTTTTTAAAGCTAGATCGACTTCTCCCCCACAACCCCCCACATGCTGAATTTCAGGAAAATCGTTGGAGCCGTTTCCGTGAATATATATATATATATATATATATATATATATATATATATATATATATATATATATATATATATATATATATATATATGTGTATACGTATATATACATATATATATACGTACAAGATTAACTCATTTAAATATTAAAGATAACCAAGAACTAAAGCACTTGTTAGGAGAAGTCCGCGCGTCTGTACTCAAGGGAGTTATAACGAATAACCATTTAGATCTACGTACTCCTATATTATTGGTCCTATATTATACCTCGTCTTTGAAAACATACAGTTATACCGTTTTTAAGCTTACGCAATCGATAAATCCTTGAAAAATCAATAGCAAACTTTGAACCGGATACATACAACAAAACGTTAAAAAAAGCTTCAAAAAATAATACAATTAGCAGCTATCAAACCATACTTGTGTTAACTTTGCTCATTAGCGTGGCGTTATGTCATATTTTGTTCTTACATATAGAATATTAACATAATAACAAAGACATACATATACATTAACAATAATAACAAAGAATTAGCCATATAATGTGAAGCATTTTTTGTAGTAACCAGATTTTTACATCTGCTAAACATTTATGTCTTAAAAAATACTAAGCAGAATTTTGTACGGTGTTTAAGTAAGTAATAGTAAGTAGCAGCCTGCTACTATCCCACTGCTAAGAGAATAGACCTCTTTCCGTTTTTGGAGAGAAGGTTTGGATTTAAGACCTACCACGCTGCTCCAATGCGGATTGGTAGGTTACACATATCTCCAGAATTCTCTACAGATATGCAGGTTTCTTAACGATGTTTTCCTTCACCGAAAGGCGTGTGATAAATTGCAATTATCAATTACACACATAGGTTTTAAAAGAAAAACTCATTGGTGTCTGCCCGGGTTTAAACCCCGAAAGAGTCGCACGGTGATACCGCTGGGCTACCACAGATTGTTTATTTAAATGTTTGTACGGTGTTTATTAAAAATAAATTATATTAAAAGTTTAAAATCCCGCTGGATCGGAATTTACGCGGGAAAAACATTAAGACACTAATTTAGTATGACATAAGTAAAAGTTAGGTATGTCTGCTTTTGAAACAAATACTAATCAGGTACTTACAAAAAGGATAATTTTATTATTATTATATTACGCACAAGCAAAATCTGTGTGCCTTTAAAACAAGTTTATATACCCTACGAGTATATACATTTTAAATAAAACTATAATATTAAAAAATATTTGACCCAAAAATTCGCAAATACTTTTACCAAACTGGTATACGACCTTCAGTTAGGCGTTGATATCTATTGCAAATTTCCGCTACAAGATTACAATTATGCTATTACATAACTGTCAAGATGTGTCGTAAATAAATTTGCAACAACTATTTGCCTCGACGATATTTCGTTATTATACTTGTTATTAAGGTATATTATTATTTTATCGATTCTTATTAAAATTATTTTTGGTCTAGAATTTTTGCTAGCTTTAGCTGACGGCATTGCACTAACTAATTAAAAGAGATATTTATGCCAGCTCGACTAAATATAACATACTGATTAACAACCTACTTAACAAGCTTAATGGGTGTGTCAAGCTTAAGAATATGAGTAAATAAATTAATTAAAAAAATCCTCGTTAATAAATTTTAGCTTTTAGCTTGGAAGATATCTTAAAACGAGGCTCGTACAGAAAGCTTACATACAATTAAAGATTTGAGTTATAGAAACATAATTTAGCTGCTGTCAGCTTTGCAACGATTAACATTTAATCAATAAATCAAATTGTATTTTTATTTTAAAGAGTATCCGTCGATTTTCTTGCAGTTTATTCTGAGTAGAAGCAAACTTTCGAACTGGTGGTAGTTTAAAAACATTTGACGATTCAAAAGTACTGAAAAAAATTTACTTGAATAAAGACAATTTAAATTTGAAATGTGAATAGTATACTAGATATACTAGCTATAATAGATATAATAGACATACTAGCTTTTATCCGCAACTTCGTTCGCGTGGACAGTTGTCAGGTGATAGGTTGATAAAAGATGTCGCTTTTCAATGTCATCCTATTCCTGTAGAATTAACAGTATTTTTATATGTTACCCCGGTGTATGAGGGATTAAATGTGCCAAATTTCATAGATATTGGTTCACCGGATTCGAATGAAAGTCGTAACAAACGTACATCTATACTTACAAACTTTCGTATTTATAATATTAGTAGGAAGTAGGAGAACCTTTAAACATCAACTTTCGAAACCCCAGGTTAATACATAGGTTAATAAACGTTTTTCACTTCTTCGAAAGTAAGCAAAATAACTTTAGTTTTACGAAATTTATGGTATTTTTATACTTTTTAGTATATGAATAAATTTGGTTACCCTAGCCATCTTAGTAAAGCTAACGTGTTTCGGTATTCGAAGTACTTTCTGGTTATTTAGGTCCTTAACGTATGCAGTTTCATTAAGCAATGCTAGTTGCAATCGTTTGGTATTTCATGGAAATATGCCCACTTACTCTAATGATATGTCTCGTCAACTCAACAAAATATTCCGATTTACTAAAACATTTTATGCCCATAATTGATATACATGCAAAAGTGAACGTGTTTTTAAAATTAAAAATAAAATTTATAAAATACTTTTTAGCAGCTTAAACGTTTAAGTACCCTCCATAATGAAATATGTGATTATGTTTCATAGTTCCTTTTTTCTTACTTCTTAAATCTTTTTTATTAAAGTATATTTGAAGGTTTTCAAAAATTTTTTTCTTATATTATAAATTTCGCAATATAACGTCTGTTTCTATAAACTAACGATGCAATCTTACATTCCTGTATTATTACAAAACTGCGTATCTTAATGAGTACATAAAAATCGCTAATGCATAAACATACATGCTGTAATTATGCTGAAAGTTTGATTTGATTTATATACTATTTGTATTGATTTATTTATATACTACTAGCTGGGCCGTGTGGAGTTCAGTACATATATACAATACAAAGTATTTGCGTAAAATTACGGCGGGAATTCTAGGATTAAACGTAGTCTTTATGGTGCTCTATAATATCCTATAGTTCTGAAAGTTCCATCAAAATCAGTTAAGGCGGTCCCGGGAATATTTTACAAACGTTCTTCCTCATGAACTGGAACTCTCTTTTTTGTAAAAAAAGTATATTTTTTAATGTGGACGGTTGTCTGTAAGACGTATGACGGATAACACTACCTAGCCTTTTCTTTATTTTTTAGTGCGTTTTTTAAATCTTTTAATAAAATTACTGAGCAAGATAAAGATAAATACATTGTGCCCAGGTACTATATATTTATATTACAAAATATTATTATAATAAATTCCTGCAGAATAGACAAATATTTGTCTTGAAACATTTATAACGCGGCCTTTGTTTATATGCCGTTAGGTCTTCAAAGTTAAACAATATGGCGTAGAAGAGGTGGTTGAATGGGGAAACTTTATTCATTAGTTATATGTAGAAAGGTGACCCCATTTCTAATGGGCTGCTTGAGAAATGCAAATAACCGCCAACTAGTATACGAGAATGGTGTTAATTAGTTGGTAAACCATTTATAATATGAAATTAAATAAATTCACATTCAAAATATTCTTTATTCAAATAAATTTGTTGTGCTTTTAAATCGTCAACTCTACTGCTGGTTCGGAAAGCTATTCCTACCAAGAAAAGCCAGCAAGAAACTCGGCGGTTGCTCTTTTAAAAATATAATTCTTATGACTAGTTAATGACATTTAGTTATTAATTTATTACAATGATTTTTTTATATACTTATCTTTAAAAAAATTAATAATCACTGATGTAATATACAACCGATAAGTTGATGTCCTAATAACGGTCGATTTGAAAATAATACGTGTTGATTATTCAATTGTGCTATTGCGCCAGAAGAAAAGGTGAAGTTGATTATCTATCTATACTAATAGATAAAGCTGAAGAGTTTGTTTGTTTGTTTGTTTGTTTGATTGATTGTTTGATTAAGATTGTTGTGGTTAATGTGTGCAGTGCTTGTGTATTGTTGCTAGTGGCGGAGAGTGAGTTTTTACAAATTCTGCATATATCAGGTATGATAACGGAAATACAACTCTACACTTAGCATTACATATATTTTCTTTTATCGCGGATTATAGCAAAATAATATTTTTATTTTTGTATAATGGAGCTCCGCACTTCTATAAATTATTTGAACTTGGGTCTGTGGTTGGCTGTCAAAGTGACAAGTCATAAATTAAGTTGCTCCTAATTTAAATTATTTATTTTAAGTTTACTTTAGTTTATTTATGTTTTTAATTTAAGTAAATGTAAACTAATAATTACTGAAAGTTAAGTTATTATAGTTCTTAATACAGTAACTAGACAAACAGCTGTCAGGAGTCACCGGTTGGAATTCATATCTCAACGGACTAAAACCCGGGGAGTATTTCTTTTCATTTTATAGTTATAAGCTATTTATATATATAATCATATAAAAAGCTATTTATATATATCCAAAACAAAATAATAAACTTTTCCAGCACTTTGTTAAAATGTATAAAACAAAAGTTGAGTGAACAGATTAAATGTTTTATTTAGTATAATAGATTTGGTACAGTTTTAATTATTTCTTTTGTTATTAATTACTCAATAATACTTATAAATCGGAGTTGGAACCTTTCTTATTAATCTTGTTTTAAATAAAGTGTGTTGAAATCTCACACCTCACATAATTTCTCATTTATGAGAAACGTCACTTCTCATACATAGGCATTGCTTTATCTCTCTTTGCTTGACAAGTTGTGGAAGCAAAGTTGAAGAAGGCCCTACTGCCATACATACATCTTACTAATAAACACATATTCATTCAAACTTGAAACATACACTTAGTAAACACACTTCATTATCATTTTTATATTGGCAAATAAAGACTTCGAAGTACTGCTAAAGTTAGTAATATATATAATATTGTGACCTGATTTACCGGACAACTGTATGTTTAACTTGCATAAATATTTATAAATAATTCAATCAAGTGAACCATAAACCTTTGCACTATAATTTTATTTATCCTGCACATCTTTAATTATTTAGTATATTTGAAGTACATAATACTGTAAAATTTAATATAGCTGATTTAATTAATAGTGGGTCAACATTTTTATTATATATATAGGTACTGCTACTGTCTGGCTGACTAGTAGCTTCTTAAAAAATTTATTTAACACATTTCTTCTTACAATTTCAGAAATCAACTTTATATAAAAATGATGACCCGTCAAGCTTCATACAAAGAGATGGAGTCAAAGCTTAAGCTGGCCCTCAATGAACTGAAATCTGTTAAGCAGCTCAACACTCAACTCTTGCAAGAGAGAGAGGAAAGTGAGGAGGAAATTAGTAAAGTTATAAAGCAATCCTCACAATACAAGAAACAGCTAGCGGAGTTGCATACTAAGTATATGGACACCTTAGGTGAAAGGAACCAGCTTAAGGATACTGTTGACTCTTTTTATCAATGTAGCTATGTACATGAAAGGGCCCTGAGTCGCATTAGTGAATTAGAAACCAGTCTACATGAGACTCAGCAAACAATGTTTAATTTGGAACAGTTAAATAAATCTCATGAGGTTAATGCGACACAAAGCCTTTTCAATGAATTAGTTGAGTGTGGTTCTGTTTGTGGTTTAGAGCGAAACCCACAAATAATTGATTTAACCTCTGAGACTGACTCACTAAAGACCGTACACTTTAGTAGTCATAGAAAATTAAAAAAATACATTAAAATTAACAAATTTATTAATAAAACTAAAAAGATTATTAAAACCAAGAATTGCATTCAACAGTTAGGAAAAAGTAGAAAAGAACGTATGAGCTTAATTAATAAGATTAAATCAATTAATCATAAATTACACCATAATAAATATATATATGATGGTGAAATTTTGCAACTTGAAATAAAAATAGAAAAATTAGAAAAATCTTTGAAACATATGACAGACTTGTATTCAAAATCTCAAATTCAAATTAATGAGCATATTGCTTCCTTCGACGGTCTATTGGAAATTTGCAATGACAACATGGAACGATTCGTGTCATTGTCAAATAAGTATAAAGAGTATGAGGATAAGGAATGTCAATGCTCTTTGAGGAAGCACATTGAAAGTACTTCACCATCATATATTAATACTGTTAATCTATCAAACACTTTAAATATAAACAATGTTGTAAAACCAGAGAAAAAAACCATTATTTTCTCTGACAGGTTGGGCAAAAGTTTTGGAGCAATTATGAATATGTACTTAAGACATTCAGTAATTAATAAATGTTCACCCGGAGCAACTTATGATTATATAATGAATAATTGGAATTGTAATGATTTTGATTCTAATACTACAGTCATATTAATGTTTGGTGACAGCTTAAATGTAAAAAAACCACAGATTACAAAATGCATCGAAAAATTAATACTTTTAAATGAGAAATATAAATGTAAATTTGTTATGTGTGCTTTTCCCTACTCAGATATACTGACTAGTAGGCAGAATGAGCACATATATAATTTAAACTTACAAATGTATAATTTGACATACCGTCATAGTGACGCTATATTTTATTTTGACATAAATAAATTTATTTCCTCATTTAAGTTGACTAGAGATACTATGTATCTGTCTAAAAAATGTTATCGGAGTCTAGCTTCATTGCTAGCATATAATTTAAATGATACAGTTACATGTGATGTAACTAAGTCTATTGACTCATATACAAACTGTACATTAAGTACTAATTATTCATATATTGACATGTGTACTAGTAGTAGTACTAATAGTATATCAAGTAACATTTTAGGTACGGAAAATGTTACTTTAAACTAGATAATAAGACAATAGATAGACCTTGTAACTTGAATATTGTACACCAGAATCTGCAAGGTCTATCTGGCAAGGAATTTGAAATAGAACTGTTTATGAATAAATTTAGTATTGATATTTTATGTATAACCGAGCATTGGCTAAACAGTTCTAATTTCTTATTAAATATTAAAAATTATAAAGTGTCCAGTGCGTTCTTGAGGAAGACCGCCCAGCATGGGGGATCTTTGATATTAACTCATTCCAAAGTACATTGTAAAGAACGAAATGATATTGTCGGTCTTTCTGTTGAACGTACCATTGAACTGTCTTGTGTGGAGTTAGAGCGCTATATTATAGTTTCTGTGTACCGCCCACCCTCCAGTGATTATATATTATTTGAGAGCGTCATGGAGGAAGTTCTTAAGAAGATCTCTAAATCTTCAAAACAAGTTTTAATATGTGGAGACTTTAATGTTGACATCTTAGTGGATACCTGTAATCGTTGTAGGTTACTTAATTTATTTCAATGTTTTGATATGATCAATGTATTTAACGAACCTACCAGGATAACTGCAACTTCGGCTACCGGTGTTGATAATATTTTTACTAACTACAGTTGTAATATCTTAGAAAAATCTATAATAAATCGCTTAAAGTCTGACCATAGTGGGCAAATTATATCTGTCCCTAACTATATGCAGGAAAAAAATGATTATATCAAGTACAGGCCTTTCACTTCGAATAAAATAAAGCGATTTCAATCAAAAATATCATCAAAGATATTGCAATTCGACAAAAGTCGCGGTAGCTCAGATGAACTTTTTAATGCCCTCTTTGGAATGATTGGTTGTGAGTTTAATAAGACTTTTAATATTATAGAAAAAAAAGTGTTCAAAAATCTTAGGTTTAGCGAATGGGCCACTAATGGCATCTATAAGAGTAGGAATAAGTTATTTGATCTGTATGCAGAAAAACAATATAATCAGTCCCCCACTTTTCTTGAATATGTAAAAAAATATTCAAAAACGTTTAGAAGTGTCTGCACACAGGCCAAATCTCTTCATATTAAGAGTAAAATAATTAATTCCAAAAATAAAATAAAAACAACCTGGAATGTTATTGGAAATGAAACAGGTAGACGTAAAATGCAAAATTCTTCCATAGAGCTTAAAATTGGGAATGAACTTATTAATTCTGATACAGCAGTAGCTAGTGCTTTTGAGCATTTCTTTCAGAATATACCCATTTCTATCACTGGCTCAATAAATTCATCCCCAATGGAAGCTTTTAATGTTTTGAAGGACAGCGTCACGGAGTGCAGTGTTAATTTTAACTTTGAACACATTTCCCCATACGATATCGTCAAAACTTTTAAAACATTAAATATTAAAAAAACAACTGATCTGTGGGGAATGTCCGTAAAATTAATTAATAATATTATTGATATTATCGCCCCGATTATGGCCAAGATCTTTAACAAATCTGTAGACACAGGGATATTTCCCAATTTAATGAAACATAGTAAATTGATCCCACTTTTTAAGTCCGGTGATAAGAGCGACCCTCAGAACTATAGACCCATTTCGGTCTTGCCAACTCTAAGCAAGATTTTTGAGAAAATCATTTTAAAGCAGCTGCTCCAGCATTTTAATTTAAATAATTTACTTCATCCTGAGCAGTATGGGTTTACTAAGGGTCGGTCTACAACGGATGCGGGTGTGAAGTTGTTGAAGCATGTCTACGATGCGTGGGAGAACTCACAAAATGCCATAGGGGTATTTTGTGACTTGTCCAAAGCATTTGATTGCGTTCAACACGAAATTTTATTGCTAAAGCTTGGCTATTATGGCATTAAAGACAATGCACTTCGTCTCGTTGCATCGTATCTTCACAGCCGGATTCAAAGAGTGTGCATTAATGATGTGCAGTCATCCGGAACGGCCTTAGTTATGGGTGTGCCTCAAGGATCAATCCTTGGTCCGTTTCTGTTTTTAGTTTATATAAATGATTTGCCATATTTTATTCATAATATTTGCGATATTGTACTGTTTGCGGATGATACATCATTAATTTTTAAAGTAAATAGGCATGACAATAATATTGACGAAGTAAACAGGGGTTTATCGCAAGTAGCTCATTGGTTCAGGCTAAATAACTTGGTACTGAACTCGAATAAAACTAAATGTATTGAATTTGCATTACCTAATGCTGCAAAAACAGCAAATAGACTCTCTTTAAATAATGTACCACTAAAAACAGAAAATTCAACTGTATTTTTGGGAGTATCCTTGGATACAAAACTCCAATGGAGCACACACATAACAACTCTTGCAGGGAAACTGAGTTCAGCGGCCTACGCTGTTCGAAAGATAAGACAATTCACAGACGTCGAAACAGCAAAACTTGTTTATTTTGCCTACTTCCATAGCATTATGTCTTATGGAATATTGCTATGGGGTAAATGCGCGGATAGTGAAAAAATTTTTGTTTTACAAAAAAGAGCTGTACGTGGCATTTATAATTTAAGACCGCGTGATTCCCTGCGAGAGAAGTTTAAGGAAACAGGTATTCTTACATTTGCTTCACAGTATATTTTAAGCAATTTAATTTATGTACATAAAAATATAAAAAATTATAAAACGATAGGTGATGTATACAATAGACAAAGCAGGAACCGACATAAGCTTGCGGTTCCTGCTTTGCGCCTTGCAAAAGTGCGTAACTCGTTTGTGGGTTTTGGTATAAGATTCTATAATAAAATTCCGCAATCAATTTCAGCACTGCCATTACAGCAGTTTAAAAACACTGTTAAAAAGAGGCTGATACAGAAAGCCTACTATACTCTTGAGGATTATTTGGAAGATAAGAATGTGTGGATATAGCTCTCTTTGAACCTGTACAAGACAGTAACGACTTAATGTAAATAATATTAAGAATTATATTTTTTTAAAAGAGCAACCGCCGAGTTTCTTGCTGGCTCTTCTCGGTAGGAACAGCTTTCCGAACCAGCAGTAGAGTTGACGATTCAAAAGCACTTGTTTACAAGTTTATTTGAATAAAGAATATTTTGAATTTGAATTTGAATTTGAATATTTAAAAATTTACAAAGAAGAGTTTGTTTGTTTGTTTTATTGTTTGAACGCGCTATTCTCAGAAACTACTGGTTTTGAAAAATTCTTTGAGTGTAAGATAATCCATCTATCGACGAAGGCTATGTAACATGCTAAGATAAATAGGAGAGAAGCAGCAATAAAAAATATTATGAAAACGGTAAAATTTATTTCCTTGCGTGCGCTAAGTAAAGGGTGAAAGTTATCCAAAAATCATGTAATACAAAATTGTTCCCCTCTAAAAATTCTAAATAAAAGTCCGCGACAGCATATGTCTAGCTTTTAAGGTTAACCGTCTTTAAACATTTTTATGGTTATCAAAATACTATATTACGGTTTTAATCTTTATACGCGGGCGGAGCCGTTAGCCATTGCTAGTTACCAATAAAAATGATAACGGGTAAGAAATAGCACCTGACCGAGCCTTGCTCTCGCTCTGCATTGTAGAATAGACCACTCTCATTTCTCACCGAGCTGTCGTAGATGATGACTAAGGTAAGTTGACCCACCGAGTGGTATCCGGTTGAGTAGAATAGACCACCATATATTTCATTTCAGATATCACAATTATTTATCGACGTTTAAATTATCTTAATAGATTTTAAATCAATACTATAATATTAATGACTGTTAAAGTAAATAATTTCAAAACTGTTAGCATTTAGTATTCGTGTCAAAGCCACCTTTTGAAACCTCAGTCAAACTTATTTTGCAATTTTCCGGATGCCACGGACAACGTGCTAGTCTTTGTTTTTATTTTTTAATTGTGGAATTCCTAATTTTAGAAAAATCTGCTTCTAAAACTTTAACCTCAAAAGTTTAAAATTACAGGATTTAGGTAAAGATTATTTATGCTTACAGTTTTTCTCGTTATATCATCATCATCCTCCTGCCCTTATCCCACTCTAAGTGGGTCGGCACAACATGTTGTAACATGTTGTCAAATGATTTGGCTACGTAATTTACGACCGGCCTCCTGCCCGACGTCAACTTACCTTAGTTGTATTTTACGACACCTCGATAAGAAATGAGGGTTATACTATTCTATACAGCCGGATACCACACGGCGTGGAGAAGTAAATGGTAATAAAGTAAATTATTAGTTTTATTTTCATACCGAGTTAATCTTAATATTTTATACAGTATTTATAATAAAAAAATTCGGAAACATGTGTCATAAACTGTAGTTTCGCGAAGGTCATTTTTGTAAATATTAATCCGGCTTAAATTCTGAATATATTACACCAGAGGTCGACAACCTATTGAGACTAAAGACGCACCGGTATAAATTTCAAAGTAAACTTTTAAGGGCCAATAAGAAAATTGCATCGATGTACCTGTGTATTGTTCCCAATAAAAGTTATTATTATTATTATTAAAATATTAAGTTACTTTCTGGACAGACAGCCGTATGTGTAATTGTCTCATATATTTAGTATTAAAACGACTTAAAACGGACGCTGCTATAAAATTTTCAAGTAATAGCAGCAAGAGTCACTTGAATAAAAATGTAATCGCGAATTATAGCAGAATAATTTATTATTTTATCATACTGTTCAAAGTACCTAACACCTAAATCTATAAATTAGGTAAGTTGATATATTTCGACAAACTGAAATCTGCTGTACTTAGTATTTTATACATACTAAAATGCAAATGTATGTTTGTTTGTCTTACTTTCACATTTTCGGGAATCAAAGATTATATGATTTTTGGTATATTAAGATTACACATAAACATTTACAGAAGACATTCAAAAAAATGTATTATTATAATATTTTTCTTTGCTGCTTTTATTAGTTAATTAATAAATAATAACCGAAATATATAAATTTAATATATAAAAAATACTTATATAAATATACAAATATCTTAGTGTACTTACTTAGCTTAGTTCTATATTGATTTGTTATCCTAATCAATTGTAAGTTGCATTTAGTTTTATAATTATTATTGTATTGTTTTACTTACTAGTTTTGAGTTACATTTGCATGTGGTGTTTACCTTTAAGTAGTTTTACATTTAGACTTAGTGTAATAGTATAAAAGAATACGTGTTTGAATGAAATGTTAAAGCTGATAAACCTAAGAAATTAAAAAAAAATTGTATTAAAAGTATATGTTCTAAATATTAACTTAATGGGACCATTGGGTCATGCTGTTTAAAAAAAGGGATTTTAAAAATCTATGTAATGCTAAAAGAAGTATAATACTTGACGTATATTTGAGTAATACTTAAGGCGTAGATTTACAAAAATAAAAGAGTAACAGAGACAAAAGTAAAAGACACACTAAAGTAATGTACCAGGGAATTGTTGATGTACAAAAATACTTTAAAAAAGTCCGCGACACCATGTCTCTATCTCTTATGGTTAATTCACAATAATTACTTTTATGTTTAAAATTTTAATTTTGAATTTTTTTGTGAAAAACTGATTTCTACGCAGACGAAGCCGCTAGCACAGCTAGTATTATTATTTTTTTGGTATATGCTAAGTACATACAATACGTATTCGGCTGAATAGAATAGGACCACCCTCATTTCTGACCGATTTGTCGTAAAAGGCGACTAAGGTAAGTCGACCCGCCGTGTGGTATTCGGCTGAGTAGAATAGACCAACCTCATTTCTTACGGAGGTGTCGTAAAAGGCGACTAAGGTAAGTTGACCCACCGTGTGGTATCCGGTTTAGTAGAATAGACCATCCTTTTTCTTACCGAGGTGTCGTAAAATACGACAGAGGATAGTTGACGTCAGGCAGGCGGCCGGTCGTAAAAACGCAGCCAAATCATGTGACGGCATGTTTATATCATGTTGTGCCGACGCCACTTAGAGTGGGATAAGGGCAGGAAAATGATGAAGCTAAGTACATACAATATACAATTCAAACTTAAATAGGTTTAAAAACATTTATTTTAGATCAAGTGTCTAAATATTGACAAACTTGAACTCCGACCCTCATTAGAAGAATTTTAATAGTATTTGAGTTACACAATAAAGCCTTGCGAAGGTTATATGTGGATTTATATTTGTATATATAAAAAAAGGTATGGTTTAAACAGTTCGTGAGACGGTTGAGCTTTGACCGAGACCCTGACCGCTGGGTTTCCTTGTAATCACTCTGCTTTTAACTATAACCTTGTTTGATTAAACATTCAGAGATAAGGTTTAATATGGTACAGAAGCGAAACGTGTAATGACGTAAATTGTAAAAAAAATGAACTAAATGGAGTAGATAAACGTTTATTGATGTTTTAGACGACCTTGCTCCGAGATAAGAAACTAGCAACATCCTAAATCAACTTCCAAACAGCAATATAAAATACTCGCTAGTTCTGGCGAATTAATTTTTACTAAATTTGGTTGAACAAAGTTATTATTAAAATAAATATGATTAGAGTATCTCAATAAGTTAATAGGTATTACTCTTAAATTTGTACTCTGTAATTCATCCTTTTTTCAGAGTAAAAACGGGATTTTTATAATCCCATATGTTAGAAAGGTATATATGCTTATTAGAATTATCTATTTATTTATTTATTTATTTTTATTTTTAATTTAAATGATTAGAATTGGTCCCGTGAAACAGTTCCAGTAAGAATCACTTCTTACCGAGGTGTCGTAAAAGTCGTTTAAGGTAAGTTGACCCACCGTGTGGTATCCGGTTACAGGGAATATACCACCCGCTTTCTTAACGATGTGTCATAAAATACGTCATAAAATTCGGAGCTAAATCATGTTTGAACATGTTTATAACATGTTGTGCTAACCCCACGTAGAGCGGGATAAGGGCAGGAGGATGATGTTACTTTTAATTTAGTGATGGCTTATATTTGTGTAGTGTATAGGCGCAAAAGTTTATTTATAAGTTATTTGATCTCCTTAGACATTAGTAATACAATTTTGATCTCTAAACAAACAATATTGGTAACTTGGTAAAAATATAGAATTTTCTACATTTAAATATGATAAAAAAAAAAAATTGTAGTAGTGAAATCATATTTTTACTAAATCGGTACCATCATACATCAAAATAATCATAAATAACTATAGTCTTATCAATCATTTATTTAACTTTTGACATCTTAAGTAGTTATATCTGACTCGATATCTATAAATTATCGATTTTATTTACATAGAAATTGTAATCGATTTCTCTTATTGATATTTTCTTTTTACTGAACATTTTGCATTGCTTTCTAAAAATAAACATGCATTTAAATGAGTATATTGTAGGTATTAAAATAAATTACATTTAACAATGAGAAAAGTATTTATTACTTACCAATAACATCCTCATAAATCATAGACAATATCCTTTGCCAACAAAGCAATAGCCATTTTATGTTAATCGCAACGAAATAGTGGTAAACTAATCACTTTTCACAATAAATATGGGTGATAATTAATTAGCACACCACGATGACGTCAAATTAAAAAAAAACAAAGTGCCCATAATGCATAGAACTTTTGACTGTGGTTTTAAAGTAATGATTACGGAACTTCATAGGCGTGTAGGGTAGTAAATAAATAATAACCGATTTTTTGTATTAATAATTTGTCATATTCTTTGTTACATCGAAAGAATTTCTATTTTTAATAGGTATTGCTATAGCATATATTAATAACTAATGATAATAAGTTGCACAACTGATGGCCTTATCACTAAATCTCATCATATCGTGATCTCTTCCAGGCAACCATAATAGAATCATTTAAAATTTTAAATAGGCAATGTTTACTTTATCATTACTATTTTTTTAGCAATGTATACAATACAATATAATACAGTACAATATAATATAATATAATATGATATACATAATAATATACAACAACGTGTGATGTAATAAACAATAATAAAGAAATAAATATTAACAGGAAAATAACAAACATAGGCCGAACTAATATTTAAGGAAATGATCTTACAATTTATTTTTGAATATTGCAAGTGTTTTATAAAATTCTTTCCGAAATATTTGATTGAAAACACTCATTACTTCTCCATGGTTTTTTACAAGTAAGTCTACATTATTTAATAAAAAACTTTAGTATAAATAAAGCAAATATATTAAATTGCAGCCTAACTCATAGAATTGTGTTTCAGAACTGCCCCGAAACTAAAATAACACGGAAATTTTCTAAAAATGATATTGTATTTCTCAGTCACGCGTATATGTAAAAAAAGTTTTGAATCGATGTTTTAAAAACTTACTTAAAAACTTGTTATCTACTATTACGGAATCAAATTTTTATAATTGTCATTATTAGCTTTATAATTGTCATTTATCATTCCAGAAATTTGCAGGTGAAATAAATTAGCAAGTACTTCCATTTTGTAATGATACGATAATGATTTTGAATGAATGAATTTAAACATTATTAAATTTCAATAAAAAATATGTACTTATAACTAGATTGGAATGTATTTTACTAATCGTCTGTAGTTTATTAATTCGGCTGAAAAGAAGAATATTCTTTATTGTACACAAAGAACAAAAATTACAGACATGAATAATCTAGAATAGGTACAAAAAACTTATCGCTAAACAGCGATTTCTTCTAGGCAACTTTAAACGTTACGGATCTGTTAATAAAATAACTGGTAGAATAGTGTACCACGGAGTAGATAAAGATAATTATAAAATTAAATAATATATATTTCTCTACATATAACTTACATCAAAATATACACGAATATGTCTGCCTTACCTTTTCCCGAACTAACGGTGCACCCAACGTCTTCGAAAAGAATATGTACCGGAGGTCGTTTTGCCATACGATTTAGTGCTTTTAAAGTGGATCCAGCTCTTTCCAATGCTGCTGGGGTCCAATGGTTGCCATCATCGGAACTCCCATCCAATGGGATAACATCGTTGGAAGTAGAAGTGTGGGCCAACGCTGCGCCGGCAATGGCACGACGTACCAAGGGAATATTCGACATTTTAAATCACAACTTTTTAAAAACTCTTTTAACACATGTCACAACTACTAAATATATTTACTTTTTTGTGTCAAATATATGAAATTAGCTTTGATTAAATTGTCAAATTTAAATACGATGTTCAACACGATTACTTATAGCTGCGCGTGCGTCTTTCGACACGCGCATTCTACAGAAACGGCGCCGTGTAACTAACCTCCTGCGGTTGCATTTTGCAACTTGCAACATGACAACTTGTTTACTATTAAAAAAAACTATGATCTTAATAGATGAAACTTTGGTCCTTTGCAATAGTTATTGATGTAATCGCTTTTATCTTTTGGTAAATCGCGTAGTCATTTCGATAATTACGTCATTTATATTATGATATATGTATATCACGACCTGAAAGCCTCAATTGAAGCGTATTGTTTTATTACAGACAAGTAATATCCCGCGGTTTCACCCGCGTATATACTCATGGCAGTGGAAAGTCTACTAAGTCGGACTATGGATTTATTTTTGTTGAATAGTTTTGGTCAATGTGATAACAGATTTTTATGACCATTTTTTACACCTTTACATTTTAATGTACCTTTTACTTTAATTACATTTTAATATGCCTATGTTGCTCAGTAAAGATGCAGCTTTCCAATGGTGTAAGAATATTTAAAATCGATCCAGTAGTTTTTGTGTGAAAACATTACAAACATACATACAATTTTTTAATTAATAATATTAGTATAAATGATATTCAGTAAGCGATTTAAATACTTGTATGTGTATATTAATGTGTGTATATGAATACATGAAGAAAAAACTTTCTATCCTATTTTTAAGTATATTGCGCACACGGCGATGAGTAATATTTGATATTAGAAAGTTCATATAGAAAAAAATGTATGTTACTGATACATTTAGTAAAATAAAATATTTAATGTTCAACTTTATCCTATAAAGGACCAATGTGAAATAGAGATATGAGGTTTGGGACAAAGAAGGTTCCCGCGATATATCAAAACTTTTTCTAAATTCAAATATTTTGAGCAATTCAAAAGCATTATTACAATATTACGAAATTATTGTGAGATAGTTTTTATTTAGGTTTGAGATTAAGATTTAGGTTTGTCACTTTGGATTAAGGAAGTGCTTTTAATTGATATTTCGTAACTTTATGACCACAGAATGATTACTTGTCATTAGTAGGCAGTAATTTGGAGAGAAAAGTTATCGATAAACCTCTAAGTGGAATACAAAAAAATGTATCACATTTATTGTCGAATATAACAGTATATACCGGAACTTAAGGCATATTTTAAGAGATTTCAAAAGAAATATTATAAGTTGCCAACACTATATACAACTCAACACTTTTAGATTGTATGCATCAATACAGAAATACTATTCTAGTCCCATCGTTACGCCGGCCTTTTTTTCGTTTCAAGTTCAGTCATCCGCAACATTTTTAGCGTATTGTGTTTTCGAGCCGTCGCATAGGTATTTTACTATCGAATCGTTTCGTCAGTTGAGATGGGTTTTGTACGCAGTTTGCGCTTTTTTTACAATTAACTCTATTGTTTGTGTTCAGGTTTTAGCATTCTGCACTGTTAAATGTTTTGGGCATATATCAAATTTAATTCTTTATGTTTTCAAGAGCTGAAACCCTTCTTTATAACTTGGAAAGAAGAATATGGATTACACTCACCAAGCTTTAATAATGTAGTTCAGAATGCCTTACATGCTGGTGACGAGGTTCGAACAAAATAAATCTACTTTAAATGAGATCTGGCTTCGTTAGTAATGGGTGACTGACCTGGCGCGGCGCGCTTGTTCATAAAACAGGAGAAAACAATAATATTATTCATTTGCCTCTTTCCCATCTATACTATTAGGTTTTTAGGTCAAGGTTAGAATAGTGTGTTAGGTTACGGTCATTGATCACTATAAATCGTGTTTATTAAAAAAATGCGCGTTAAATAAGCGTAAAATAAGCGGTAATAAAATGATAATCAGTTATATGTGACTTATAATGACATATTAAAATATATAAGCTTAAAATGTACGGAACCCAAGCTGGTTTATAACACTAGCCTTATTCTATAGATAGCTATGTTTTGATTGTCGGTCTGTCCACAGATCGCACAACGATTAAGCTTTGTTCGCTGTGAGGCCGCAATGGACGCATCCGTTCATTTTTCCTGTAAATTTCATGCATAGGAAAGGATTTTAGTTTGTATATGAAATGGTAAATATAACAAAGAAATTTATTATTTGGAACTGATATCATCTTCCTGCCCTTATTCCACTCTAAGTGGGGTCGGCACAATATGTTATAAACATGCTGTCACATGATTTGGCTGCGTTTTTACGACCGGCCGCCTGCCTGACGTCAACTTACCTCAGTCGTATTTTACGACATCTCGGTAAGAAAGAGGGTGGTCTATTCTATTAAACCGGATACCAAACGGTGGACCAACCTTTTACGACACCTCGGTAAGAAATGAGGGTGGTACTATTCTATTCAGCCAGATACCACACGGCGTATTATTTGGAACTGATAATTGTGTCTTATTTTAATCTGACATAAGATTATAGCAGATTAAGACTATCTTCAAATATTCAAAGTCCCTAAAAGTAATATATGTGATCGATTTTCTCAAAATCTACAAAACGGATTTTATACAGTTTTTACTAAAAGACAGTGCAATTGTTGAGGAAGGTTTGAATTAAAAGTACATTACTAATGTCCTATTGGACTCCCATTTGTTGGGATTCCCGCGGGTTAGGATTTACGGGGATAACCTTTGGGATACAATGATTGTCACGCCGGCGGAGCCACGGGCTCAGCTAGTATTCAATCAATCAATACAATTACTTTACTATGACACATATATATATATATATATATATATATATATATATATATATATACATATGTCATAGTCATATATATATGTCATAGGCGAGCGCTTGACTGCAATCATGCCTGATGGTAAGCGATGATGCAGCCTAAGATGGAACGCGCTTGCCTAGAAGATGCCTATTCATTCTAGCTTTAAAGAGATCCATTTACATGTAACACCATATGTTAAATTGCAAATTAAAGTTTATGAAGAGAACTTTGAGCTCTATAAAAACTATGTATCAAATAGTCACGAAGAGTAGTACATAATCAATTTTATGCGTCACCATTTTCTATGAA
Organism: Morpho helenor; assembly: GCA_029227775.1. Classification (NCBI taxonomy): domain Eukaryota; kingdom Metazoa; phylum Arthropoda; class Insecta; order Lepidoptera; family Nymphalidae; genus Morpho; species Morpho helenor. The sequence continues at coordinate 13,132,507 of JARGCU010000010.1, forward strand.
TCGAGAATTAATTAACATAAAATTAGGTTAATCATATTTAAATTAATAATCAATTCCATAATCACACTTGAATTCGTCATTCTAAAGAAAAATCAGTAACAAACTAGGTGTTCACTTTTATAAATATGTATTTGCTTTTTACGTAGAAGATTAGAGAAATCTTAAAGAAAGAAGAAAAAGTTTTTTTAATTTACAGCAAAAATTTACAAGTTATATTTATCTTGAATTATTTACACGCTAGGACTATACAAATCATGCCCACGTGGAATGATCCCAAGAATGCTGGCAGCGTTTCCGCGCTGAATCGCTAAGCTGTTTCTTTTTGTAAAAAAGGACCCTCTTCAAAAAAAAAGTTAAAAATGAAATTTATGGTCGGTGGTTCTTGATAAGGTTAGTTCAGGTAGAAGTCTCATTTCCTGGAAAGAAGGGGTGCAGTGGATCCGAGAAGCCGAGTTCTGGGATCGGATCCGCCGCAGGCGAGCCGGGTGTAGGCAACTCTCTCAAGACCATCGTATGCCGCCTTAACGGGAAGCTTCTAGGTGTTCCGAACGGGGTTTATCGGACGCCCACCTGATAAGGTCCCTGAGGCAGTCAATGCATGCGTTTTTTCCTAACAAAAAAAGAAATGTTGTAATACTTATTCAGAAATGCTTTTTGATAATGTGTCGATTAATAAATATGTACTTAGTTGAAGATCATAATTGCGCTTTTTTTGTGAATCTGGATCTGGATTACAGACTTACTAAGAATCTCATAAATTCGTAACAAATTTCGTGATATTTTCATTTAAAACCAAGTAAGAATTATTATAATTTTAAGTCATGATATTATGAAAATAACATTTAAAAACAAATAGCCAAAGATGGTATTGTTTTTTAATTTAGCAAATATACATTATAAGTATTTCCATATTGTTCATAATTATTAATATACATTTTGGATTTCTAATTTTCATAGAATATACTTGTAATTAAGTAATACAATTAAAATGACAACACTTGTGTTTAACTTATGAGCAATAAATGCAGAACAATTGGGGCGAAACGTAATAAATGTATCGCACCATTTGTGTTATGAATTTTGAGTGGTTAAACTAACGCACCTAAAGTTACAATATTACAAAATTAATTTATGTTGTCTTCATATACTTATTAGAATAAGTATATCAGAAGTACACTTCTTTTATTACAAATATTTGTAAAGATTTCATTTTAAGAAAATCGTTAAATTACTTTGTGCGTCAGTTTCATTTCTACTTTGGAATGGTCTCGTTATGTTTCCATTAAATCACAGACTAATATTTGTATAAATCATTGCCACTTCCGATATCTGGTTTTTAATGGATTAAGTACCAAGATGTTTCACTTGTAAGGATTGAATTTAATTTAAGCAGATAATTACAGGTGATATTTACTCGTAGTTATAGCATTGATAGAATGTTACGGTGAATGCGTGGTGTAACAAGATTGGATAAAATATGAAACGAGTATACAAAGGGAAGTCTGAAAGTTGCGTCAATTGTAGAAACGTCGAGAGGTGCAAGATTAGGATGATTGGATATGTAACGATAAGTGAAAGAGAATGACAGAGAAAAACATGTGCCGACCCCACATAGAGTAGGATAAGAGCAGGAGAAAGAAGATGTAGTAATGACATCGAAGCTACGTTATTTATTTATTTATTTTACAGCACAGGATTCCTCTTTCGGTTCATTATACCAGGTTTATTTTGATGTGTGTGCGGAGGAAACTTCGTCGTGATCCGTTTACGACATTCGGATAGTTGTAGTGTATCTCCAATCGACCTTAATAGTTTTAGGTTATTCGTTCCACTACAGACAAAGTATAAAAGTTACCCAATACATATATCCTTAATGCATCAAAGAATAAAAATTATTTAGACAGTTAACGCTAGGCCGCAACGTTAGATTTATGTCAGACAAAATGGCGGTCACAAGGAACAAAACCTTTTATTTGCAGAATTTTCAACACTATTGTTTTAAATTAATGCGTTTCGCAGAATAAGGCTATTTGGGGAAATAAATTTTCACAAAAACTCCCCTTGATTTACTGCTCTAACAGGAGGCAAACACCATAAATTATCAAATCAGTGAAGGCGAAAAAAATATATTTGTGATCGTGAATATAAACACGAGTCCGCGATTTTTGCATTTCACACCCCGAAGTCATATTTCTTAACTAGCAATGTTTATTTTTATTGACGTTGGGATAATTATACGTCTTCTTTGATGGCATATAATTATCCTTTTTATGATATAGGTATATGAAGTGTTTCATAAGCGCCGTGTGGTATCCAGCTGAATAGAATAGTACCTTACTCGTGTCTTACCGAAGTGTCGTAAAAGGCGACTAAGGTAAGTCGACCCGCCGTGTGGTGTCCGGCTGAGAAGAATGGACCACCTTCATTTCTTGCCGAGATGTCGTCAAAGGCGACTAAGGTAAGTTGATTCTCCGTGTGGTGTTCTGCTGAATAGAATAGAAAACCCTCTTTCTTATCGAGGTGTCGCAAAAGGCGACTAAAGTTGACATTAGGCGGCCGGTCGTAAAATACCTAGTGAAATCATATAACAGCATGTGTACAACATGTGTGTCGACCCCACTTAAAGTGGTGTAAGGGCAGGAGAAAGAAGAAGAATATTTCCTCGATACCAAAATATTTAGTTTTTATAGAAAAGATGTTGAAATGAAATATTACTTCTTTTTGACATCATCTTTTCCGTTCAATAATATTTCCTGTATTCCTCTTTGTTAATAGCAGTTGGTGGTTTTGATGGATTTTATTCTCAACAATATTGCAATAATATCGGCATGTACTGACACCATCAAACTTGTATCTGAAATCTCGGTGCAAATCTCTGATCAAGCAAGGTTTGTATTTAACAATGAAAGAATTACATTACCAACGTAATACTGGAAAACGTATTTTTTTGTGAATAATTTCCGAGGGTCGGTCGTAAAGTCGTGTGTTTATACTGTCATGGGCGGTGACATTAACTTCGCAATATAACAGACATGGGGACTCTATCTGGGGGAAATAAATCGTAGCACCGGTCAAAACCGCTACGCGCAGTTTAGCAAGTTTATAAGCTAGGAAATAGGACCTTTTTTACGTTTTGATGAGAACAGATTTGATACAGGAAGTCAGTTTAGTATTGTGGAAAGAGGGGCATGAGGAGACCAGTGGACTAAATGACCAGAAAAATTCTGAACTCAAAGCCGCGTTATACAGACTTGGGAGACCCCGTATTAGATGGATAAAAACCATAATTGACGACCTAAAAAGAGGTAAACATACATACTCAGATGATCCAAAAACGCCAGCTCGCCAGATGATCCAGAAACGCAGCCAAACGAGAGCCGATCCCGATTAAAAATGGGAAGAAGGCCAAAATATATTAAACAAATAAATAAATATATGGGAAAAGTGACCCATATATTTATAGTAAAGTAAGTTACTAATTACCTATGTATATTTATATATTTATAATTATAGTAAAGTAGGTAAGTAATTTATTTCCCAAAGTAAGTAACTAATTACTTTTGTAATGGAATGGGTGACAAATAAAAGGTAAATATATAACTATATAGTTTTAAATACATACTTAAATACATATATACCTAGGCTCGAAGAACCAACAATTTTTTGTTACAAAAATGTTGCCCTTGACGGGAAGCTGAAGGCAGTTTCACTATCAATTGCGCCAACCCGCCAGTCAAAATGTTGGTGATGTCCTATTTACTGCTTCATTAAAGAAAAAAAATCGAGTATTTCCAAGTGTTGAATAATACCCTGTGATACCATTTCATCGTATCATTTACATTGTATAATATATTATACGATGTGAGCCTGCCTATGTATAGAAATGATGTGCGGGTACCGTCCACAGTCTCTAGGGAAATAAATCTAAATCACTTGCTTGCTACAAACATCTCTCTTATGACTTCACATAAAGTCGTAGGTTTATTTTTGCGAATTTTTTAATCTTTTTAAAATGTATTGCATGCAATGCATGTCCACAATTCGGTTACTAACCATTACATCAGATTTGTCAAGGCTTTAATCCATCCATATTATCCAGGGAAAATTTTCTAGTACTTAGAAAAATACGTGAAGCTACTGAAATTGACCGTTGATGGACACTCCCTATGGCTTGGTAACCGATTTTTGACAGTACGGGTTCATATTTGAACCGATTTAAATCTATTATCTATCGATATATTCTACTCAGCCGGATACCACACGGCTACACAGCTTATAACCCGTTTATACAAATAGGAAATATAATTACTGCAGTGTGCATTTGGTTGCAAATAAAATTAAAGCTTCAAATAAATAATCCCTTTAAAATACATAATTGAAATAAAATTATATTACTATAAATGATATATTAATTTGGTAAAATATAAAGCGATTTCATGGAAAGTATTTCTGCTAGAAATTTTCAGTTACCTTTAAAGTAAAAGATGTCTTATTCTTTTTGCTACGTTATTACTCTGCAAAAAAAGTAGGCGCTCATAAGGCATAATAAATAATGAACGAAAATATGGGAAGGCGGCAAAATTTCATATTTACCCGTTATAACTTTTGCGACCCTGTTACTTATTAATGTATTAAAATTTATTATTATACCCCTGTAGGGGCGACCTCGCATGCATTGCCGGGTGACTTCCCACTAGGCGGTAAAATGACATAAAAAAGAGAGGTTCTGCCCATAAATTTTGGCACAAAATCTTTTTAAAGAAATACTTTTGAGAAAAATTATTGCAGCCAGCAAGCTGGATAACCGATTACCGCTGATTAACACCGTGCGACTCATGCGAGGAGGTCACGGGTTCAAACCTGGGCAGACACTATCGAGTTTTTCTGTTAAAACTTAATGTGTCTTAAGTGTCTAATTGATAATTGCAATTTATCACACGCTTTTCGGTGAAGAAAAACATCGTGAGGAAACCTGCATATCTCTAGAGAATTCTGGAGATATGTGTAACCTACCAATCCGCACTGGAGCAGCGTGGTATGTCTTAGCTCCAATCCTTCTCTCCAAAAACAGAGTGAAGAGGCCTATTCTCAGCAGTGGGATAGTAACAGGCCGCTACTTACTTACTACTTACTATTGAGAAAGACCAGTAAGAAGAAAAAGAAATAGGTCTGAGTAAGTAAAAGAAAAGTAAAAAAAGTGTAAAAGAAGTAGGTCTCAGTAAGTTCTAGACATTTTTTTAAGGACTGATGACAGTATCAAATTGAGTAAGTACGAAAAACCATTTTTCAACAGTCAAATTCTGGGTTACGTTTTTAGTGATTACGGGACGAAACTATCGTTGAGATTGTGGTAGTGAATGTGTGCAATGCTAGCGTGTTGTGGTGTAGATATTATATTTGTGTATGGGACTACGTATCCTCGTAGTATCTTTTAATTAGATATATAGATTTAGCTTGATAATACTATCGCATTCGTGGATATTGTATGATGTAGCTGTTGTTGTTTATTAATAAACTAGCGGCCTGCCCCTGCTTCGCACAGGTATAAAATATCCCATGTCAGTCAGTGTAAAAAAATGAAGATGCTAAAGTCGAAGTGTTATAGGGCGAAGCGCGGCATTCTAAATCTGTAATATCTCCGAAAATGTTCTCTTAAATTACATGCTGTAAACGGCCATATTGATCTATATTAAATCAACTATTTATTTAAGGTACTTAATTGGATAAGGATTAATGCTGTATTGTATAAAAATTGCTTCAAAAATATGGCATAATTTTTCTTAAAAAGTAAATGACAAAAAATGCTATAGTGGGTTATCCATAAGAGATAGACATATACCATCGCGGACTTTTCTGTAGACCTTTTCAAGATGTACAAATACTTAGTACATTATTTTGATAAATCTCGTAGGGTTTAGACTGCGTTTGCAATGTAAGCGGAAAAAAATGTAATTATTTACAGAAACCTCAAAAATTACAGTATTTCTCTACTCCGTATTGAATGTTATTATACGTACAAACCTTCCTCTGGAATCACTCTATCTATTAAAAAAAACAGCATAAAAATCTGTTGCGTAGTTTTAAAGTTTTATGCGTACATAGGGATATAGGGACTTTGGTTTATAATATGTAGTGACTAGCTTTTACCCGCAACTTCGTTTGCGTGGAAACCAGTCGCTTCTGTCATTCTCCAACTCAGCAAATATCTCCATAAGTTGATAATAGATGGCGGTTTTTAATTTCATCCTATTCCTGTAAAATTAACAGGATTTCTATAGTCGATGTATAACTTGGGCGTATAAGGAATAAATGTGCCAAATTTCATCGATATTGATTTAGTGGATTCGCTTTGAAAAAGTAACAAAACATACATCCATACAGATTAGTATGAAGGTAGGATGTGTGAAAAAAAGTCTTAGTCACATAAATAAAGCATTAGTAAGTAAAGTAAGTAAGTAACGGCCTGTTACTATCCCACTGCTGGGCATAGGCCTCCTCTCTCCATTTTTGGAGCTAAGACCTACCACGCTGCTCCAATGCGGATTGGTAGGTTACACATATCCCTAGGATTCTCTAGAGATATGCAGGTTTCCTCACGATGTTTTCCTTCACCGAAAAGCGTGTGATAAATTGCAATTATCAATTAGACACATAAGTTTTAATAGAAAAACTCATTGGTGTCTGCCCGGGTTTGAACCCATGTTCGTCTCTAGAGATTCACACGGTCGCACCACTAGGCCATCACAGCTTTAGTATTTATATTTATATATAAACCAAAAACAATTAATCATTTATGTTACAAAACGTATCTTGAGTATTTAAGTAAGGAATGTTCCACTTTGTCGATTTAAAATATCAACCAATTAATTTCTCTCAACTGATCGCAGGTGTCAAAGTCAGAAAATCTTGCTTTAAGAATTTAAGACAACCTTAAATAAGACAAAGGGTCGTTTGGCTCTTATATTTTAATTAGAGAAGCGCCTGTATTAAAATTAGCAAAGGGTGGGAAGCGGCAAGCTGTTTTGCCACAAGTGAGAAATTTCAACAAAATTACTGAATTAAATTCTTATTAACGACGTCGTTTTCTTAATTCAGAGTCCGAATTAAAATTTAAAGGGATTTGTAAATTGACAAGGATTTGTGGCGGATTATTTTCAAGATTTAAGTAAGTAATAAATTAAATCATTAGTTAAATTAAACCTTTAACTTAGAAGGATATTTTTTACATAATTCTAGGTACACTAATATCTTTTAATGAAGTTTTAGATACATACGTTTTGATGACTAAAAATACTACAGAAGGCTGTCAGAAAGCTTACTTATCGTTTGACTTCAGCTTAGTCGAAGCGGACGTTAGTATCAAGGCAATTTGCTTTTGTCATTTTATTAAGTATTTTTACTCTCTCTACAATAAGTAATTACTTGACTTTTAGGTCCGACAAAATTTCCTATGTCATTTAGCCATCTCGATACATAAGATTTTAATGAGTTTCTTGTTCTGTTAGACATTTTTTGATTTGATTTGATAATAATTATATTAAAGATTTCAATGAATATTTTGTATAATCTTTTTAAAAAATAATGATCCAAATGATAGTATAAAAAGATATTAATTAATCTCTTTTATTTGTCTAAAAAAAAGTTGAGTTTGTGATAGTGAACGTATGTAGTGCTTCTGTATTGTGGTGGCGGTGGTCGAGGTTTGTACATGTGTTTTTACGAATCCTGCATGTATCAGGTATGAAAATGGATTGTCTAATCTACATTTAGCATTATATATATTGTCTATTTCACTTCATCGCTGATTATAGCAAAATAATTTTATTATTACTATGGATCTCCGCAAAGTAACGCCTAATTCTATAAATTATTCATTTGTTTAAGATAATAACGTCAATATCAGCACTTGTGCAATGAACTTTGGCATATTTAGTAAAATTACTTTTCTACGCGGCAATCAAAATTACAAAATGTTCTTAGCATATTTGTAAAAGAAATATTACTGCAAGATCTAAAAAGTGACGCAAATCAACCTTACGTAATCATTTTTAGACGCAATGATGCTGTCACAAGCGCTAAGTGGAATTAACTTGTTTGTTGCACGGATATGTCTAATGGCTTCGCTTTATAATAGGCGATTACAGATGATTAAGCGCGACTATGTAGAGGGAATACTCGGCTGTACTCGCCAATCATCATCCATGATCGCTTACGGTCGCCTACAATCCGGGAATTGGCGGTTTTCGAACACGCAAAAAGGAAGTAGACTGGGTGATATGTGTGATCGTAATTTGTATGATAATACGGACGATCGTGTTTACAATACGATTATAGATGATCACACGATCAACGATCACCGCCAATAGTAAAAAGCAAGGATAAGCAGCATTTTATGAGCAGCCTATATATCTCATGGAAATAATCGTCCCGCCCTTATCCCACTCTAAGTGGGGTCGGCACAACATGTTATAAACATGTTGTCACATGATATGGCTACGTATTTTACGACCGGCCGCCTCCCTGACATCAACTTAGCATTGACGTGTTTTACGACACCTCGATAAGAAAGAGGGTGGTCTATTCTACTTAACCGGATACCACACGATGGGTCAACTTACATTAGTCGCCTTTTACGACACCTCGGTAAGAAATGAAGATGGTCTATTCTAGTCAGCCGGATACCACATGGCGTATTTCATCGAAATAAGTGAAGGCCTAATTGTTAATATTTGATTTGGATCTAATATCAAGGATTTGAGACATGCATCCTTATATTTTTGAAGTATTTTTAACATCAAATCGCTCATGGGCTGCAATAATGGCACAATTAAAAACAACTTGTTTTGGACTAAGAATAGGTGTAAATGTTAAAACAGCAGCAATACTGGCAAAACACATAATTTAATATTAGGCCATACGTTTAAGCAAACTAAAGCTTCATGTTTTTTCCTTAGCAATAACAACTTTAAACTCATATATCTCAAAACATGATCCTTTGAGTTGTGCCACTAGTGCCTTTGAGCCAAATATGTCTCTTCCTATCCACAGAGTTGCGCATATCATTCTTTCCAAACGATTTAGATTTAGAATCAGAAATACAAGATTATATAAATAGTATCAAAATATTTAAATAATCTTCGCTACTGCTATAATCTTGGTTTAAACAAAACGCAGATAGTGGTTGATGAAAGAAAATTCTAGGTCAAAGAATGTCGCGTGCGAAACTAGGGCAAATAAAGCTATTATGAAAACAAAACACGGCAGCGAAAAACTTCTAGAAAGCTTATCTGCACGAGCTCTTTGAAAAGAAAAGTCTCGAGGACTCTGTGAAAGTAGGCAACGCATTTTGTATCAGAGTCTTACTGGAATTATTTAATAAGAAAATAGTCTGGTTATATTAAGATATTTTTTGTAGGTCAAGCGGTTTTTAGTGACCGACCATATATAGAAACTAGGAATTATAATTTGCATTTCAGCACGTTACATATTAATCTTATTACATACGGAATTTATAGAATTATTAGACGTTACTTTGCGGAGATCCATAACACAAAAGTAATAATAAAATTACTTTGCTATAATCCACGATGATTCATTCATTCATCGCGAATTATAGCAAAATAATTTTTTTATTACTTTTTTTCATATTACATACATCTTCATCCACCTCTTGCCCTTATCCAACTCTTTGTGGGGTCGGCACAACTTGTTGTTACATGTTTTGACTAGTTATTTTACGACCAGCCGCCTGCCTGACGTCAACTTACCTTTCGCAATTGAATCGTGAATTCGCAGGAACAACGTATATAAATAACATTAAGTAATAATCGCCGTGATTTTATTATTACTTTTATATTATGGAGATTCTCAAAGTAACGTCTATTTCAAAAACATATTTAATTAATGAACAGAATGGAAATATTAATACTGAAGTATGCTGGATAAATTTCTACTAAAAACCGTTTTTATATTCCTGTGAATATAAAAATGTTTTTAATTTATACAAAATGCTATTAAATATAACGCTTTCCATAAGAAAAGAGCCGGCAAGAAGCACCTGACATCTTATTACCCGAACATAATTCTCCCGTTAACACGCCGTGTAAATTTTGCCCTGTTTCCTTATTTTCTACTTAGGGTTCTCTTAAAGTAAAAATATTATCTGGTAAATTATTCGTTCTATTACAAAAAATAACTACCATATCAATTTACACTAATTGAATTTGGTCCTAAATCATTAAAAAAATTGTTGCTTAGTATACAGTCATAAAAGCCTTTAAGAGCTTTGGTGAGACTGTGCGACTACTAATGAGTTTTTCAGTTAAAACTTATTGATATTTGTAAATTATCATACGCTTTTCGGTGAACGAAAACATTGTGAGGATAACTGCATATCTCTAGAGAATTCTAGGGATATTTTTAAAAGTGCAACCGCCGTGTTTCTTGCTGGCTCTTCTCGGTAGGAACAGCTTTCCGAACCAGCAGTAGAGTTGACGATTCAAAAGCACTTTTTTACAAGTTTATTTGAATAAAGAATATTTTGAATTGAATATTCATTACCTACTAATCCGTATTGGAACAGTTTGGAACGTCATAGCTCTACCCTTCTTTCCGAAAAACGGAGAGAGGAGGCCTTTGCTCAGCGTAGGTTAGTAAGAGGCCTTCAGCCGGCTAACTCGATCGTGCTTTTATTGTCAAATTAGAATTCAAAATATGATTTATTTCAATAGCTTTATTAATCGTCAACTTCATTGGCACTGGTACTTAGACTTACACCTAATGAAAAAATTAGCAAGAAATGCTAAAGTATCTACGTTCCACATAACTGAGGGACAAAGCCATGTTACTCTAAGAGTTGAAGACAAGAAAAACATAACAAAATAGATCGTTAATATTTTAATTAGAAGGGCCAGAGTTGAAATGAGCATAAACTGCAAAGGGGCGAGCCATTTGCCACAGAGAAAATTCAGCAAAATTTATAGAATTTAATTCTTGGTGCGAATATTTGCTGAACGTTGTACAAAACTTCTTTGTATATTCAAGAGAAAAGAATATTTTTGCAGTCTGTAAGATGGTGTAACATATTTATAACTTTGGTTATATTTAAATAATGTGCGATATACAGTATATATAGAGTACAACAAAAGAAAATCCTACATTTATTTCAGGGCTTAGAATATATTTTTCACACGTCAACATGAAAGTGTATTTCATCCCCTATTGGGCAGTCGTTAGTTTTGATAAATTGTAAAGCCGACATTTATACCAACAAACTACAAGTCTGTCGGAACTAAAACGCAGTTTACGACGTGAATGTCGTTTACGGTTGAATTATTGTTCGGTTTCGAAATTGGTCGAAAGTTCTTTCTATCCAGATTCGGAATTAATTTCTGTTTTTTTAATTTTAAAATTAATTTGGGTAAATAAACCAGTAGTGTTGTATCCGGCTGAGAAGAATAGACCACCTAAAATAACTCTTCCCTAAAATACGACTAAGGTAAGTTGACGACAGGCAGGCGGTCGGTCGTAAAATACGCAACCAAATCGTCTCTGTGACAACATGCTTATAACATGTGCCGACCCCACTAAGAGTGGAATAAGGGCAGGAGGATGATGATGATAATAAGCCAATAAATGTGTTATACTTTTTTAAGTTATTTTTATATTTCACATTACGAAAAATCTCCAACACTAAAAAATACTCATTTAATCATATTTATAGTGTAGTGTAAAATTTAATAACACTTAAATGGAATAACTATGACATTGTAAAGGGTGTTCCCGCAGTTTCGAGCGCTAGTGTAATAAAATACAGTGTTTATGTGCGAGCGACATCTGTAGACGATTAATTGAGAAACTGACTTACACAAAGTGTATTGGTGTTATCTTCAAATTGAGAATGTAGTAGTAGACAATGTGGACTTGGGATCAAAATGTTGAAGAAATAAATAAATTCCACTAAATTGGCTGTACCGGATCATATCCGTTCAGTATCATATACTTACTTATAATATTTTTTTCTAATTCATGATACTCAATTAAGTTATTTTCAAATCATGATACTCACTTACACCTGATACTAAGGTGCACAAATATATTATAAATTTAAATTGAATAAATAATGAAGATTATATTCTTTAACGTAAGCTTGTAATAACTGTAAACATTATTATTATTGAAAAAAAATGTTTACCTGTCTGTAAGTTATTAGGAAACAATACGCATTCAAAATTTGCAATAAATATATGTAACAAGGTATGTATGATATGTACTCATATCTTTTTTTTTTTGAAGATATAAACTTTATGTCTATAGTCTTGATTTGAATATTATCTGATTTTTTTATATTAAATACAATCTTACTTTAAGATCTTGCAAGAAGTTTAAATGCAGTGAAAGATTTTTTACATTGTAATGATCTCTAATGATTAACAATGAACTAATTAATATTAACGCGCAATTTTTGACATCACTCGTATAACTGACATTGATCTAATATTTGTTTCTTACCTTATATTTGTTTGCTTTATCACTGTAAAAACTATTGCTATTTATGTTTGTTTGTATTATTTCTATTGGATTAAGAAAAATGAATGTTAATTTTAATTTGTTTTAAATTTTAGTGTGCATTCAATTTTTGCGAAACAAGAAACTTTTATCTTTATCTATCTAATGTACATTATCTCAAGCAATAAAAGTTTTTCTTATCTTATCTTACTATTGTTCGTCCAAATATCCGCTAGTGTTTTTAATTTTTAAACATTTTTTTACAACTTAAACATTGCATGTGGCGTGTCGAAATTTTACGCTCAACGAAGCGTCAAAATACGGGTAGCTTTATACAATTACCGAATCCAATTACATGCCTCAAACAATTATTTAATCATTTACAGACCTCTTGTATTTTTTTACCAGATGTTATTAATTTTACAAATGCGTTTTTTTGGTAACGATTTGGTTATGTGGAAACTTCGATATGATTTTGTAGATTTATGAAATGTAAATTAAATTACGAATTCATAAGAAAATCCCGACATAATTTGTTAAAAAATTCATTTCAATCTTTTAAAATTAAATCTATACGTATTATAAAACAAAGTCCCCAAGAGCTGTCAACAGATTTTTGTACGGCTTTTAAAAGGTAGTGCAATTCTTCCGGAAGGTTTAGGGTAATACACTACCGTTTTATGAAAATTGAGATAGTTAAACTTTGTGATAGACTGTTTTTTCATGCAGGCGAAGCCGCGGGCACAGCTAGTAAAATATGTAAAGAAATCTTTTTGAGGATATTTCAAAAATAAAGTATAATTTTTTGTTTAATGATTCATTGTATCATTCATGTTAGGCCTGAAAAATTAACTCTGTAACATAATATAGCAAAGTTTACACATGTATTTTTCTTATTCTATCTCTATATTACTGCTCTATCCTGGAAATTTTAAAATAATTATATAAGCAGTCCCCATACAAAATGTTCATTGATCAGTCTTAGGTTTTAAGCGCATCCTGCTGGAACACTAAGAATAAGCGAAACTGTAAACGGTGCAACGTCCAGAACATCCATTTTTGGAATGCGGTGAAGGATCCGTCTGCGATACTCTATATAAGTGGCAATAAAGTTATTATCCCGTCATTTGTACCTATTCTTTCACTTTATTCCAAAACTGCCTCTTTAACTCCCAAAAATTAAACAAGTTATTTTTAAAAAGAACTTTAAATTCAGCCACTTTTAATATTTTTATTTCTCAAAAGATTTTATAAATAAATGAATTCACCGCATTATGTTGAAAGCAAACATTGCGAGTACGTTGCATATTTTAAGGTCATATTGTGATACTTATAATTGGCTGGATATTTACTTTACCGTAGTAACGTTGAAGCGTAAAAAAATGAGCCACGAAATTAAGTTTCTGTTAATTTTAAATTGAATTTAAGTGACCAAGTAATCTTGGTTTTTGTTAATTTTGGCAAAGAGTTATTGAGCTAACTATTGAGTTAGCAAAACGATTCTTTACAACTAGAAGGTATTTTTCACTGTTAGTAAGAAATAGATTTTTTATATACTTGTTATAATAGTATTCCCTATCAGATAATGCTATGAAATTATGCAAATACATGTGCCCGGTGACAAGAGGGTTGGCTCTTTTCGCACAAAGTCTCAGATAAAATCTTTTTTGAATATTTTCAATCGCATTTTTTTTAATAAAAAAAATTACCGTGCAAGGCTCGGTCATTAAGATTTCTGACTTTAATTTACTAAGTGATCGGATTTACGATTAATTACTTATAATCTTCAGCCATAGCTCTTTTGCTTGTCCACTGCTTAATATCATAATACAAAAAGGGTTTAATATGAAAATATAGTTTCTAAGTTAAAAGCATTTTATTCTATAAAAGTAAGTGTAAAAGATTCAATTTTGCCATATTGCCAATAAAATTGACGACAAATAAGCGTTAACAGTGCCACTAAAGTCCCGCTTTGTCGTAAAGTTCCATAATGATAACATCTTTTATTTACGTCGGGGTCGTACTTTGGAACCGGTATCTGGAATACTTTGGTCAGCGAACGGGGCTATCTCAGTGGTTTCCTTACTGCAAATAGAATGAGCCTATTAAACTGACCCTTATCATAACGGATAATAGTTTGCGTTTATTCATCTGAAATATAGTACTATTTTAGTTTAAACAGTATCCTGTAAGTAAAAATGTATGGAAAACTAGTAATGTCATGAATTACTTATAATTTAGTCATAAGTAATTCATGACATTTAACTGGCCGGTTAGCGCAGTGGGTAGTCCCGCCTACAGCTCTGCGGGTCGCGGGTTCGATTCCCGCCGAGGGCCAACATTTTCTATAAAAGAATTTGTTGGCTCTTTGAGCCTGGGTGTATAGTTGTATTTAAGTATGTATTTAAAAATTATATATGTATATATTCACCAGTTATCTCTCACCCATAACACAAGTATTAAAATTACTTACTTTGGGGACGGCCGACCGTGTGTGTCCCATATATATATTTATTTATTAAAAAAAAACAAAATAATCATTCTCCTGTCTTTATCCCACTCTAAGTGGGGTCGGTACAACAAGTTATAAACATGTTGTTCATTATTTGGCTAGGTATTTTACGATCGGCGACGTGAACTTACCCGTCGCCTTTTACGACATCTCGATAAGAAAGAGGGTGATTTATTCTACCTTGCCGTATACCACACGGTGGTACAACTTACCTTATTACTAGCTATATTACTACTAGCTATATTACTAGCTGTGCCAACAGCTTCGACCGCATGAAAATTAGTGTCACAAATATTTTCCCATTTTCCCAATATTTTTAGTTGCTGCTCCTCTCCTATTATCTTAGCGTGATGTTATAAAGCCTAAAGCCTTTCTCTATAAATGGACTACCTTACACTTCAAAAAATTTTCAAATCGGTCCAGTAGTTCCTGAGAATATCGCGTTCAAACAAACAAACTCTTCAGATTTATATATTAGTATAGATATGCAGCTCATACTTATAGCTGACTATACTGGATGGGTATTGAAGCCAACTTCGCTGATGACATCGCTTTGGCAAATGCACGATAGCGGAAAATCTTATATTTCCGGAAAAATAATGCCATCTTCGTATACCGTATCAGTTTGTTTTCTGATTCGATCACCACGAATGTGTTGCCCAATACCTATTTCAGATATTGCGCATGAAAACAAAGGATTTTTTCAAGCGTTTCGGTAAATCAGAAAGAATTGAACAAAATCAAAGTGCTTTTCTTTTGGTTGCTTTAATATTGCGTTTTTCTAATATCGAGTATAGTTTATATATGTTGAACAGTATTTAATAAATTAAACCCATTTTTGTTTATTAAGTAAATTTAACTGAGCTATTTTAATGTATATTTAATAAAAGTCATACGGGTTATTTTCTAAAATTACCAAACTATGCTCTCGCGAAAACAATAAATCTGTCTCAATCTTCAGGGATCGATCTGATTTTTTTGATGGAGATGTTTGTACGGTTCGTGAGTGACAGAAGCTTCTGTTTTTTCTAAGAATACATCGACGCGAACGAACTTGTGGGTAAAAGCGAGTAGTTAGTTAAGCAAAGTTACGTAATCAACCAGGCCGTTAGTTTCACTGCTGGATTTTGTCCAGCCATTTTGCTCCTTTTGGAGAAAGTTATTATTATTAAGGAGTTTAGACTACACTACTCCAATGCGGAATCTTAAAAGATAGTAACTGTTCCAGCAATAAAATGGTATTGTAATTTTTTTTTGCCGAATTGAAATTTTGAACATAAAAGTAGTTACTATAGTTAATCATAAGAGATGGAGCCAAGCTTTCGTGGACTTGTAATAATTTTGTAGATCTACAATTCTCTAGTACGTTACTTTAGTTTCTCTGTTAGTTTACGCGGCGCATGCGTCTATAGCTTTGAAAGGCGAGTTTTCACATAACGGCGCGACCTCTGCAACACAAATTATATAAAACCGTAATGTATTATTAACCTGATACTTCCGGCAGAATTGCACTAATTTTAAATGGTAACGTTACAAAATTACGTTCAGTAGATTATGATAAAATCGATCATATACCGACAAACAGCTTTTGGGAAGTTTGTTTTATAATATGTAAAGAAGATAAACAAGATATCAAAGATTAAAAAAATACGATAGGATACTCTGTTTGTTCTATTGCACTAAATAAACCAAGATTTAATACCGATGAACAAACAACCAGCAAAACAGCGAAGTAAAGAATATCCAACACGCCACAGTCAACATAAAGTAATGCAGTTAAACTGAGAGTAAACAGGTAGTTTTAGAGCCAACTCTCGTAAAGTTCCCCAATGATAAGATCTTTTAGTCATTAACACATTTCGTAGCCGCTTTATGCTCCAGATTATTTCCGAGAAAACACCAGTTAGTTTGCGATGACCACTACTAAGCAATTATCTTTTATTAAGAGGTAAGAGTATTTAGTTTAATGCTTTAAGTAAAAGTAATAATAAAATATTTTTCTATAATTTTATTTTGTTTTAATTTACTTTTGTATTATGGATCACCGCAAAGTAGCGCCTTATTCTTAAAGTTTTAAGTTTAAGAGAGTTCAAAAAATCGCTTTGAAATATATAAAGAAAAATCTTCATGTACTTCTGCCAAGAAATTTATGTATATTCCGTAATTTTTTTCGAAAATTGTATGAATGTGAATTTTACTTTTGATATAAGTTACATCGAACACGTGGCCTTGTTATTTTGTTGAAAGTATAATAATTGTTTACGTGTAAGCTATGATAACTCAACAGTGAGACTCTTTCGATTCGGTCACGACTTCTAACCCTGAGCGGTCATCCACGAGTTTTTCTATTAATACTTATGTCTAATTGATAATTGCATAATTTTTATTATCTAATTTATAATTGCATAATAAATTGATTTTACTCGCTTTTCGCTGAAAGAAAACATCGTGAGGAAATCTGCATATCTCTAGACAATTCTGGATATTTGCAGGTCTAACCTTCTAATCCGCATTGAAGCATCGTCTAAGCTCCCTTCTCTCCTAAAAGAAGGAGGAGACATATGCCCAGCAGTGGGATAGTAAAAGGCCTAGGGTACTTTGTTTTACTTGTATGTCCTATGAATACACATATATATTCGCATATATTTAATCATATATAATTACGTTTGATATATCTTATGTTTAATAATTAGATTTCTATAGCGCAAATAAATTAATAATTCCAAATTTGAAATATTTTTTTTTTAATTTCCACATGCTTCTATTTTAATAAGAATCTCAATTATAGTTACCTACCTTTGTTTGTACAACGCAATTTTCCAACAGGAACTATAATCTCCGTAGCATTTTGTTACGCTATCGTTGTTCCAAGTTTCCACTTCAATTTTCACGATATTCCTAGCAATTGCTTCTTCGATACTAACCAGATGTCGCGCGTAAACAAAGTATTTTACGACGGTGCAATTCGTCCGGGTAAACTAGACCCGCTTTTATTGATCATACGACCTTTTTGAACCAGAAATAATACAAAGTTTCCGTTATCATTCCCTCCAATAGTCTTCGCAATTGCTCTGTTGGTCACCACCAGATGTAGCGCGTAAATAACAAGTTTTATTACACGTAACATGAATTTGTACCCGCATTTGTCAAGGACAGTTCTTTTTAGGGCGAACATTTGTTCAGAATTAAACGATATTTGGGTAATATAGCTAAAGAAATATACTGTGTACATTGTCTGATGACTTTTAATAAATTTTCTCTTTAAAAAGAACGCCTCCTCTGGAAAAAGTGATGCAAAAATAATTTAGTTGACTTCCGCAGCGCAAATGTTATGTTGCTTTGCTCTTTAATTTAATCATTTATTTATATTTCTTAACTAAGCAAAAGAAATGTCGGTGCTCTTTTTATCATCATCATCATCTTCCTGTGCTTATCCCACTCTAAGTGGGGTCAGCACAAAATATTATAAACATGTTGTCACACGATTTTTCTTCGTAATTTATGATCAGCCGCCTGCCAGACGTCAAGTTACCTTTGTCGCCATTTACGACAGCTCTTTAAGAAATGAGGGTGGTCTAATTTACTACCACCACCACCACCACATGGCTTGTAATCAAGATTAAAATCAAAAATCATTATTTTATGTACCGTTTTCTAAAACGAACTATGCACAAAACTCACCTTTAAATCGTATAGCCCGTTTATATAATGACTGTTATAGTAACATAGATCTATTCAATATTAATAAGGAAAAACTAAGTTTAGAAATTTTTAATAGACATACTAGTGACTAAATTTATTTATGAATTGCATACATACACACACACATACACACACACATACACGCACTCACACACGCAAGTACAAACAGACGCTACACACAGAAACACACACACACACATCCACATCCACATACACAAATCTTAGTTTTGGCGGATTTTTGTATTGTAACTAGTGATAAGATTAGCTTAAGGCATTAAAAGTGTAATCCTAAATTGGCTTATTTTATAATATATATTCATACTTTGTAATGAAATTGTAAAACGCTGTTGGATTGCCAAATAAATATAAAAAAAAAAAAAAAAAAAAAAAAAAAAAAAAAAAAAAAAAAAAAAAAAAAAAAAAAAAAAAAAAAAAAAAAAAGATTGAGAATAAGGAATTAGTAGCCGGAAATCGAATCTGAAACCTCAAGAAGGGAGAAGTTGTCGTCTAGACAGGCTCTAAAAAGCCAAAGAAGTAGTCGTTTCATTTTCATAGAAAGACCTCGACTATTTTTCTTCAAGCGCCATGACGTAAATGACGTATTTTAGTGCCAATTTATCGAGCTGAAACTACACTCGCCTTTATTGAGGTCAAGACGGTTAGATCTTTTGAAAAAGTAACATCGACGATACAAGTTTCCGCTTTCATTTGTTTGGGTAACTCTACTGTGCTCTCGTATATTTTTGAATATAAGTAAACACAATAAAGTCACTTGATTTACATTTGAAGTTGTGTTTACCAAACGGTGGGAAAGTGTGACTCTTTTCAGATTGGCCTAGATTCTAACCCTCGGCAACCACCTAATAAGGGTATTTTTTTTGTAATATATGGGACACTTACACGCACGGTCGTCCGTCCCCAAAGTAACTTAATACTTGTGTTATAAGTGACAGACAACTGGTGAATATATACTTATATAATTTTTAAATACATACTTTAATACAAATATACACCCAGGCTCAAAGACCAACAAATTCATTTATAGAAAATGACGGCGCTAGGCGGGAATCAAACCCGCGACCCGCGGAGCCGAAGGCAGGATCACTACCCAATCCCCCAACGAGCCAAAAATTTATCTATTATATCTTAATTCCCCAGAATTCTCTAGAGATATGAAGGTTTCCTCACGATGTTTTACGAAAAGCGTGTGATTAATTGCTAATAGATATTAGGCATATTAGTTTTTGAATATGATATATTGTACGACCCTGTACAAGATAGTAATGACTAAATGTAACTAGTTGTAACTATTATTTTGAAAAGAGCACCCGCCGAGTTTCCTGCTGGCTCTTCTCCGTAGTAGAGTTGACGATTCAAAAGTATTTGATTACAAGTTTTTTGAATAAAGAATATAATGAATTTGAATTTGAATAGATTAAAATCATTGGTTTTGAACCTGTGATACCCTGGAAAGACTAATTAACTAATTAAAAGTAAAATGTATTGACACTTATATTTTATATAGTCTTTGAAGTTACCAAATAATTTTCTTCTATTTTACTAACAGATGTAAAATGCAAACAAAGCATTTTGTAATGGATAATTTTAGTTAGCTGAAATGACAACAAATTTAACTGCGGATTAACCCCTTACAGACAGCTGCGTCAGGTCCCCCTTTTTATGAATCGTTAATTTTTATAAAGTCATAACTTTATTAATTTATTAAAGTGATGCCTTTTTTGGTTACTTAAAGAACTCCTGCATTAATGTTTTAAATAGTATATAGAATTTTATAAACAGAAGTAAGCCTAGTTCTGAATGTAGACTTAATACGACTATAAGTTGCTCTGTCGTCTAGACTATTAAGTTATAGTCTTGGACTTGCATAGACAAGTAGGTACAATATAAAAGGGTCACTCATGATCTGAATAGGTGATGAATTAAGTGATGTTATAGGAAAGTCATAACTGTTCTTTTATTACTTATATATATCCATAAGCTGCCGTCTTTCTGTTCATACATAAATATAAAATCCATTTACATAAATTTGTGTATCCCCACTAAAACAATTATTGAGTTAGTGGACTTTGAATCCATTTTAAGGTAATTGTAACTTCTCGAATTTCTAACAGTTCAATTTTATCATCAATCTTCTGCCTTTATCCTACTTTTAGTGGGATCGGCACAACATGTTTTGGCTAATTATTTTACGACCGGTCGCTTACCGTCAACTTACCTTAGTCGCATTTTACGACATCTTGGTTAGAAATGACGTTGGTCTATTCTACTCAACCGGATACCACACGGCGGTAACATTTCAATTTCATATTAACAAATATCGTGTCTGGTATATTTTACTCCTTCTTTTTAACCGTAATATCTAGTAACATGTCCCAACAAACCAATAACAGGTCTCTTGTATGTAATTACGTAATCATTTGAATTGCAGTAGCTGAAAAGAAATAAGCGAGCTAAGCTTTCAACATAAATGCAAGAGCTATTAGGAAAAGAATAAAGAGAAATATCCGTATATTTCTCCATTCAGTTCAATTTTACGACCAATTTGGTTGTGAAAATTATTTTATTTTACGAATATTTTCTGTTTAAACTTTTATTATGTAATCAACAAATAGTACACTAGGTTTCTGCCGCGACTTGGTTCGCGTTAACTGTTGTCGCGTGATAGGTCGATAATAGATGGCGCTTTTCAATGTCATCCCATTCCTGTAGAATTAACAGGATTTCTATAGCATATATGTTATTCCGGTGTATAAGGAAAAAGCGGATTCGCCGTGAAAGAGTAAAAAATATACATCCATACTCACAAACTTTCGCATTTATAATATTAGTAGAAAGCTGTATTTATTAAATATTATAATACGATAACCCGGCGCACGTACTGTCAGGGGAGAGAATGCGTGCTAATCACGAGTACGGAAAGCATCGCGGACAGACGACGGGTTCCTCACGGCATTCCAGGTGTGGATGTGCCGGACGGAGGATGCACCGTCTCAGACGCGCTAAGGCGTAGTGTTCCAGTAGGATGCACTTTAGAGCCCTAGGATCTGATAGCGATGTCGATCTGATAACATAATGTATGGGGACTTCTTATATTACTATGAAAGCACTTCGATAGCGCGGAGCAAACGATCAATGGCGCCATCTAGTTTTGATTGCGGAATCAGGTGTTCCTAGTACGTTGTGTTACAATATTTATTTATCGTCATTTTTTATTCCACTTTAAATAGGTTCAGTACGACATGTTTTAGCCATGTTGTGATTGTCATTTGGCTAAGTATTTTCGACCGGCTGCCTGCCTGACGTCCTTACCTTAGTCGCCTTTTACGACACCTCAGTAAGAAATGAGAGTGGTCTATTCTACTCTGCCGGATACCACACGGCGTAGTAGTAGTAGCTTTTTATTTTTATTGTATCTTTCCAACCAGGCAATGATGTTGGGATTTATTTTACCAAAATTAATTAATAGATTAAATTTATATAAAAAAAAATTTCTCTATATTACCCGTATTCTCTTTTTTCTTCAATTCTTGTCCTTTTCTGTTACTCAAAGGTTGACTGGAAGAGATCCCTTTTAGGGATAAGTCTGCCTTTATACATGTGCTTTTTTACCTTTTCTTTTTCGTCTTAATATATGTATAAAATAAATAAATAAATGACTTGAGTTGATTCATTTGGATTTATTCTAGGTTTTTAAATTGTGGGCCGAAGCTAGTTCTAATAATTTTCTATCCTGCTAATTCAGACAAAATGAAAAACTCAATGCTATGGAATAGAGCATGTTCTAATTTAAATTCAAAATATTTTTTATAAATAAGATCACTTGCCCTAAAATACCTTGCTCGTTATAGTAAATCGTGGGAGAAAACAACGTCACGTATATTGGGTTAAAAACAGCGCCGTCCCCTTATAAATAAACTTTACCTACATTAAAGCAGGCGCCTCTGAAGGCAATCTAATATCTGGCAGGTTATGAACTTGGTAATAAGGCCCTTTCGAGAATTTACTGTTATTGTATAGAAGTTAAGTGACTAATCTGTTGGGGCGCCGTTTTCATTCGCTGGCAACGTTTCTTTTGCTTATTTTGTGTCTAATAAACATACCTTTAACAAGAACAAACTATGAACGTGTCGGAACACTAATACTAAATACTAATATATAATAAAATACAGAAAGACAAAAACTGGCCGTGTGGTTTCCTTACCACACGGCGGATTAACTTACTTTAGTCTACTTTTACGACACAACGGTAAGAAATGAGGGTGGTCTATTCTACTCAGCCGGCTACCGCACTGTGGATTAGCTTACCTTAGTCTACTTTTACGACACCTCAGTGAGAAATGAGGTTGGTCTATTCTACCCTTTTGGATAGCACACGGAAGGTTAACTTAACTTATTCGACTTTTACGACACCTCGGTAAGAAATGAGGTTGGTCTATTGTACTCAACCGAATACCACATGGCGGGTATACTTACCTTAGTCACCTTTTACGACACCATGGTAAGAAATGGGGGTGGTCTATTCTACTCAGCCGGCTACCGCACGGCGGTTTGGCTTACCTTAGTCTACTTTTAACCTCGGTAAGAAAAAAGGGTTGGTCTATTCTATTCAGCTGGATACCACATGGCGGGAGAACTTACTTTAGTCGCCTTTAACGACACCTCGGTAAGAAATTAGGGTCAATTCTCCTCAGCTGGATACCACACGGCGGAGTTTGGTGCTAAACATAAACTTTTAATAGTGAATTTTAACCGGAAAATTTGCTGTTACTTTATTCGGAACCAAATTCTTATTTTCATGCTCATCGTGAAAAACATTTAGTTACGAATTTCCCTGAGGTGTTGTACCGTGAAATTTGCATTAAATAACAGGAAACGAAAATCGTCTGGGAATTCTGGTTATAACGGAAACACTAACTCTACTTCCTGTCACCTTTGATTACACTAGTATTGCACGAAATATGTTTTAGCATACGTGTATCTTCGCTTTAGCTTTCCTGTCTGTTCCCTAAAAGTTAGGAGAAAACCAGTTATAAAAGTCTTTGTACCAAAAGCTCGAACAAATGTCACTAAAAACTCGACAATTCGACAACTTTATCAAATACAATCTGATATTTACGAGTTGTGACAGTTTCCTTTTTATTCCTACTTATTTTAATTTTTTTATTAGGTGTATCGTTATATCGATGTTAAATATTTTTCCTGTTCATATTTGTAAAAGTTGATATTCTTTGTGCGTGTGCACCTAGTTTGGTGTCAACCATGCGTTTCCAGGGCTTAAGCCAGGCCAGGTTTATCCCATAGCCGCTTTAGCTTCACAACACGATGAGATATATCGGTAAGTATAAATCTTCCACGAATTTTCTTGTTTCTGATTTGGTCACTTCAAGTATAGTCTTCTCCATCACCTTCTAAATGAATAAATAAACAATTTAGAATCGTATGATATTTAGTTAATGTATAAAACCGGCTATAAGCACGTCTTATTCCATCGGGTTAGCCCGACTGGTTTCGAACCCATCCGGGGCACTTATTCATGAGCTCTTTACACGACGTATTCGCGGCGGGAACTGATATTTATTTTATTTTTATGATATTTATTTTATTTTTCTTTATTAGAACATCAACAAAAATGCACTTAAAATAGATTTAAACATTAACAATAATGTGTCCTGCTACAAATACATCGTTATTTACACAGCATGCATACTTATGGCTATACGCGCCTAACAATTTTAACAAAAACTAAATATATAAATATTTATATTTAAAAAAATTACTTTAAAAAAAATGGGAAAGTAAAAGGCAGTACTTAAGCTAAAAATATTAATAAATATTTCGCCCTTTCAGAAACTAGAAAAATTTGTATAGTGGTAATATACGAATATACAAATTATTTTAAACTTTACGTTATTGTACTTGAATGTGAAAAAAAAAATTGAATTACAAAACAGAGCCATGAGTGGTATTTACAAATTAAACCCGCGTGATTCCCTGCGAGAGAAGTTTAAGGAAATAGGTATTCTTACATTTGCTTCACAGTATATTTTAAGCAATTTAGTTTTTGTACATAAAAATATAAAAAAATTATAAAACTATAGGTGATGTGTATAAGAGGTAAAGTAGGAACCGACATAAGCTTGCGGCTCCTACTTTACGCCTTGCAAAAGTACGTAAATCGTTTGTGGTCCTGGGTATAAGATTCTATAATAAAATTCCGCAATCAATTTTAGCTTTGCCATTACATCAGTTTAAAAACACTGTTAAAAAGAGGCTGATCCAGAAAGCCTACTATACTGTTGAGGATTACTTGGAAGATAAGAATGTGTGGATATAGCTCGCTTAGACCCTGTACAAGACATTAATGATTAAATGTAACTAGTCATAAGAATCATATTTTTAAAAAGAGCAACCGCCGAGTTTCTTGCTGGCTCTTCTCGGTAGGAACGGCTTTCCGAACCAGCAGTAGAGTTGACGATTCAAAAGCACTTGTTTACAAGTTTATTTGAATAAAGAATATTTTGAATTTTCAATTTGAATGTGACTCATTACAACAAAACACTAATAAGATAACTCATATGTTACAAAATTGCTCTTTCATATAAGGATCCATAAGACCTGTTAAATATGAAATGCCTCCAAGGGAGCTTGTGATAATGTGGGTGAAGTGTATTTATGAAGCCAAAGTGCCTTTATTAGTTCTACAGATTATCCCTTCCCCCATTCAGTTGTGTGCAAACATTAACTATCCCGCAACTTGGGGCTGTCTTTGAACAATCTTATCTTTGTACATTCTAACAGAGGATTTAATGAAATCCAATTTAATACCGTCTAGATGAAACCAAACCAAAATCAGCTATGATAATATTGTTAAACTCCTTAGTTAATTTAAAAGGAGGTGACGAACTATTTTTAATACTTCGATTATATAATAACATGCTGGAACTAGATTCGAACTAGAATCTAGTTCAAGCTTGTTACACGTGTTCGCAGGCAAAAGAAAATAAACGGTGGGGTTGAACCGATTAGTTCTTTTTTTTTTCAAATTGTTTATATGCTGTTAGCCTTAACGGCTTTTACAGTGTCACCGGGCGGTAATCGATTAGTACATAACTAAGCTTATTTGAGTATTGCATCGCTTTGTGATTTTGTCGTGGAGTCTATCTCCTGATTACGCTTCGGTTGCGGGGCGAAAGTTTGTGATAGTGAACGTATGTAATGCTTGTGTATTGTGGTGGCGGTGGTGGCGGTTTGTGCATATATGTATCAGGTATGGAAACGGATTGTCCACTCTACATTTAGTATTATATATATTTTCTATTTTACTTCTTTGCGGATTATAGCAAAATATTTTCATAATTACTTTTATACTTCAATTATAAAAAGGGATATAACTCCAGTATAATTCCTGACCTGCTCTGTGCGGATTGCAGGACCATAAAGGTTTCCCCATTTAAAAAAACTTTTAAAATAAACTGTCTCTATAAAATTTTCGTATTATTTAATCTACAGTACAAACAATGTTACTGAATTAAAAAAATGTTCGGAATACATTTTAAAATTAATTGCCCGCATAGACTTTTAAAATATTTAAAGCCTTTTATATTTTATTTTACGGTGAAACATCTGGGATACCAGCGGTAGTTATAAAGAACGACAGAGAGACAAAATTGAAATTTTTCAAATTCAAATTCAAAATATTCTTTATTCAAATAAACTAGTAAACAAGTGCTTTTGAATCGTCAACTCTACTGCTGGTCCGGAAAGCTGTTCCTACCAAGAAGAGCCAGCAAGTAACTCGGCGGTTGCTCTTTTTGAAAATATAATTCTTAATACTATTTACATTAAGTCGTTACTGTCTTGTAACGGTTCAAAGAGAGCTATATCCACACATTCTTATCTTCTAAGTAATCTTCAAGAGTATAGTAGGCTTTCTGTATCAGCCTTTTTTTAACAGTGTTTTTAAACTGCTGTAATGGCAAAGCTGAAATTTATTGCGTAATTTTATTATAGAATCTTATACCAAAACCCACAAACGACTTACGTACTTTTGAAAGGTTATGAGATTTTGTCGCGGAATCATATCACTTGATGATGCTTAATGGTAAAAGGTGTTGATTTATGGAAATCTTAGATTTAATAGTTGTTACATTTAAAATACATTATTTAAGAAGTAAGATACATTATTCAAGTATAGTAAATGATAATTATAATGGAACTAGAATTAATATAAGGATTTATTGTTAATGTATCTATAATATATCGTTGGTATATCGAATAAATAACATACATCCTCCTGCCCTTATCCCACTCTAAGTGGGGTCGGCACAACATGTTATAAACATGCTGTCACATGATTTAGTTGCGTTTTTACGACCGGCCGCCTGCCTGACGTCAACTTACCTCTGTTGTATTTTACGACACCTCGGTAAGAAAGAGGGTGGTCTATTCTACTAAACCGGATACCACACGGTGGATCAACTTACCTTAGTCGACTTTTACGACACCTCGGTAAGAAATGAGGTTGATCAATAGATCAACCGTTTCCGGCTGAGTAGAATACTACTCAGGTAGAATACTACTCAGCCGGATACCACACGGCGCGTCGTCTTACCTTAGTCACCTTTTACGACACCCCGGTAAGAAAATGAGGGTGGTACTATTCTATTTAGCTGGATACCACACGGTGGGTCAACTTACCTTAGTCATCTTTTACGACATCTCGGTAAGAAATGAGGGTGGTCTATTCTACCCAGCCGGATACCACACGGCTAGTATCGAATAAATAAATTAAAAAAAATTAAAATAAATCCGTTCCTTACCAAATTCTACTCCGTTTCGCGGTTTTAAAACCTGGGACACCTATGATAATATTTACAGTACATCAAATGCTTCGTAATCACGGAAACGGCTCCAACGATTTTACTGAAATTCAGCATGTTTTGGGGGATAAAAATCGATATAGATAAGTCTTATTTAAAAAAAGTCGTTTTATCCCTGATTTCGGGCTCTAAAATTTTTGTAAAATTTACGTTGAATACAATCACAATTTTTCGCGGTCATCCAGGTACTCAATTATTAAATACTTCATCGTTCCTTTTATAAAATAGTTGTATTACACCTACTTCTATAAATTTGGGAATTATGAAATTAGTCCAAAGGCGGCATGACATAATTTGTGTAAACTTTGTTTAATGGGAAGGTGCCTTTATAAGACGGAACCCTCTCCTTTATCATTCGCCAGTTATTGTGCGTCAGCATTACCTATCCGTAACTTTGCTTTATCTTTGGGACAATCATTTATATCTCTAGTAGGTATAAAGTATTTTTATGACTATGTATATGTTTGTTACTCTTTCACGAAAAAACTGTTGGACGGATTTATATGAAACTTTACAGTAAGATAGGTTATATATCGGAATAACATATAGGTTACAAATTATAATGATTTCATGTAATTTTAGTTCGCCGCTAGCGAAGCCGCGGACAAAAGCTAGTATTATAAATGCGAAAGTATGTGAGTATGGATGTATGTTTGTAACTCTTTCACGGCAAATCCGCTGAACCAATATCGATAAAATTTGGCATAATTATTTCTTATATACCGGGGTAAAATATAGGCTATAGAAATCCTCATAATTCTATAGGAATAGGATGACATTAAAAAGCGCCATCTATTATCGATAGGTTGATAACGAAGTTGCGGGTAAAAGCTAGTGATACATAAAGTAAACTCGGTATCCAACAATAGCCTGAAATACCCAAAAGGGCGATCATAACAACCCCTTCAAGGAGACCTGTGAAATATGAAATTACTTTCAAGGCTATTTGCGATAACGTGAGTGAAGTTTTGTTTATAAACGAAAGGTTATTGCCTCCCTGTTCAGTCGTCGTTATGTGCAGATATTGCGAAACTTCGCTTTGTCTTTGAGGACAATCTTATCACGCCATCTCTCAAACTGAATTCTCCAGTTCAATTTCGGAATATCGGAAATGTAATATTATTACATTCGCTGTTTATTATTTAATTTTAATCACTATCCTGAAATTATGAAAGAATAATGAAAATTATCAAAGATTTTTCTGATGTTAAGGTAAATAAATCTTTAATATTTAAATGAGTTAATCTTGTATATATCCGGAATCTCGGAATCTCTAATGATTTTCCTGAAATTCAGTATGTAGAGGTTTTAGGGGGAAAATCGATCTAGCTAGGTTTTCTTTAAAAAAAATCTTTTAATCCCTGTTTTTGGGCATAAAAAAATACTAAAATTTACATTGAATATAAAATACCTAGGATCGAGCCCCATTTATCCAATTATTATTTTTTTTTTGGAGTTTCTTTTTTATATCTTTAAAAAAATTACAGTCATCCAGGTACTAAAATAATAAGTTGATAAAAATGATTTTTTCACTATTAGAAGGAAGAAAAAATACATGAAGTCACTTATTATTACTAGCCCACTGCTTGGCATAGACCTTCTCTTTCCAATTTAAGATTGAGTTTAGGACCCACCGTGCCGCTCCAATACGGATTGCTATGTTACACATATTCCCAGAATTCTCTAAAGGTTTCCTCACGATGTTTCCCTTCACCGAAAAAAGTGTGATAAATTGCAATCAATTAGACACTAATTATAATAGAAAAACTCATTCTATAAATTATCTTATAATTTCGATTAATTTGTACTAATTCTTTATTTCCACACACAGAAAAAACGTTATGCGTTATGCCGGTTTATGATGAATATAATCAAAAATTTTAATTCTCGGCCCAATGAAGATATAAAAAATATTACATTCATTTTTGAAGGAGTAACTCTCGATGTTCAAGTCAGAACAAATTTAATATAAAGTGGGCAATGGGAGCAATCACGCGGTTAAAAGCTTACAAACTTTTGCGTTTACGGAAACACAAAACTCAAACAGCTGTACATAATATTTTGTATTTGGGTAAATACCTATTTTGGCATGCATGAGCAAAGTTTTTGTTGTGTACTTTTTGTTTTGTATGTAGTAGCGACAATTTGCAAATATTTGGAATCTCTTGCAAGAACATTTGGATTAAGGAATATCAAAAGCTTTTGTATTTTATATTAGGTTGTATGATCTAGCCGTGTGGTATCCGGCTAATTATAATAGACCACCCTCATTTCTTACCGAGGTGTCGTAAAAGACGACTAAGGTAAGTCGACCCACCGTGTGGTATCCGGCTGAGAAGAATAGACCAACCTCATTTCTTACCGAGGTGTCGTAAAAGGCGACTAAGGTAAGTCGACCCACCGTGTGGTATCCGGTTGCGTAGAATAGACCACCCTCTTTCTTACCGAGGTGTCGTAAAATACGACTAAGGTAAGTTAACATCAGGAAGGCGGCCGGTTGTAAAATACGAAGCTAAATCATGTGACAGCATGTTTATAACATGTTGTGCTCCACTAAGAATGAGATAAGGGCAGGAAGATGATTTGCCGACTCTTACAGTGGAATAAGGGTAGAAGAATTGTGATTTATTAAAATTATCAGTTTGACATGAATTATTAATTATAATGACTTATATTAGTAAAACGAATATTCATTCTAATTATTAATTATTAGAATAAATAATAAAATGAAATTCGAAATCGTTAGTAACCAAAATGCGGACTATGGTTTAAAGAGGTAAAACACCCTACAGAGTTATACATTTATATTCCCTAATTTAATTACACTGAAGTAAAAACAATGGCTGACATATAACAAAGACTTTAAATAGGGAAATAGGAAATGCACTAATCACAACTCATTGCGAACGTAAATTCGAAGCACAGCGATAAAACAAATGACCAAATGATTATGAAATAGGACCCCCAAATTTCGGTTGCAAACATAGTTGTCGAATTGTGGCATTGTTGTTTACAAACAGACAAATTATCTGATATATATTAGACCTGGGTTAAATTCGAATTCAAAATATTCTGTACTCAAGTACTTTTGAATCGTCAATTGTTCGACACTAAAATTAAGTATATGCTAAAATTTCATTCCTTCATTTTATTTGAATCGTGGAATAAAGTGAAAAAGTTTTACTGAGTTGTTTGCTATACTTTATGTATATATTATATTATAATAAGATTTGTTAGGATTATAAGGTATTAAGGTTTGTATAATGTTATTGTTTATTACGTATCTATAATATTGTATAGTACGTTATTGTGTACTGATATACCGTGTATCACATGAAGTAGAAATAAATGTCTTTTCTTTCTTTATTTCATTACTTGTGATATATTGTTTCTGTTAACCATATCCATACTAATTTTTGAATTTTTGTCTGTTTGTTTGTCAGTCTGTTACGATTTCACGTCTAATTCGCTGGAACAATGAAAATTCGAGCTAATTAAACAAAGTATAAATATATAAATAATTATATAATATAAATATATGGGACACATACGCACACGGTCGTCCATCCAAAAGTAAGTAACTTAATACTTGTATTATGGGTGACAGACAACTGGTAAATTTTTAAATAGGTACATACTTAAATACAAAATATACCCCGGCTGTAAGACCAACAAATTCATTTATAGAAAATGTTGGCCCTCGGCGGAAATCGAACCCGCGACCCGCGTAGCATAAGGCAGGGTCACTACCCACTGCGCCAACGGGCTACTCAAGTATGTAATCTAGCTAAGATTTTGAACCTAACTTATAAAGCAAATCATGCCAACGGCATATTCAGAAATACCGGGAATATGTTGAGTTGCGTTAAATCTGAGGTCGAAGTGGAAAGTTAAGTTACAAGAACATTTGTGTTACAGAAATAAATCTAGCTGAATACACAAAAGAGTCGTTACACCTCGCGCTTGCTTCATATTCTTACATTAACCTTATCTTTATGTTTAACGTGTCACTTGAAGGAGCGACATTAAGTATCTCTGTATAAAATATAGTTGGCAGATTCGCTATAATGCTCTCCAGCTAAGCTATATTACGTTTAAAACTTTAGACTATTCTAGTATCAATTTCAAAATTGTTCTAAAGAAAATGATAAGCCGTAGCAAATCTACATAATTATCTACAGAAAGAGGCAATTTTCACATCACTATTATATGGAACCTAGCCATCCGCATTGGAGCAGCGTGGTAGGTCTTAGCTCCAATCCTTCACTTCTAAACGGAGAGAGGAAGCCTATTTCCAGCAATGGGATAATCCAGGCCGTTACTTTACTATTATATGGAAATGCAGGTACAAAACATGCCGTGTGTTATCCCCGGTTGAGTAGAACAGACCAACCTTATTTCCTACCGAGGTGTCGGAAAAGGCGACTAAGGTAAGTCGTAAAGGGTGACCCACCGTGTGATATCCGGCTGAGTAGAATACACCACCCTCATTCTTACTGAGGTGTCGTAGAATAAGACTAAAGTAAGTTGACGCACCGTGTGGTATCCGTTTGAGTAGAATAGACCACTCTCTTTCTTACCGAGGTATCCAAAAGTACGCCTAAGTTGACGTCAGGTAGGCGGCCGGTTGTAAAATAGGTAGGCAAATCATATGATAACATGTTGTGCCGACCCCACTTAGAGTGGGATAAGGGCAGGAGTATGATGACTATTATATGGAGTTGAAGGTACAAAACATGAAAAAAAAACTCTTTAATAATGCCTCTGTAAAAACTTTAATCCATATTTGTTAATTATAACGTTCACGTTTTAACAGAAAAATTCATTACTAAGTTTGAACCAGTGACTCGAAAGAGTTGCACAGTCTCACCACTAGGCTATTACAGATTTAAATATGTAATACAAGTTAATTAATTCGTAAAAATCACTGCGCCGTTGACCCCATAATCTCAATTGTAGGACGTAATTTTTCTCGCGTCAAATATTTACAGGAGTTAACATAATCCCAAATATGATATACATATTCAACGGTTATTTCTCTCTTCATCGGGATTTCATGGAATATTCATATTTTATTAGCAAATGTAAATTGTGTATTCAATTCATCCAGTATGTAACGAAAATGTTAATTACGTTTAATTTAATATGAGGAAACAAGTTGTTAAAAATATAACTTATTAAGGGGAATCATAAAACAGGAAAAAATGAATAAGTTATATCAATTAATTGAAATGCTGAATAACATATTAGAATGTTTTTGAATATTAAATATGTAATGTGAATATTATAATGTTTCTAGTAAATTAAATCGTATTCTCAAAACAATTTTTTTAAATTATATTCCTGCGAATAAAGTGTTAAATAAATATTAACAATTATTTAACGTGATCATTTGAATTTATACCTCAACTTCAAAATTACTGTCAGTTACAATTTTACAATATATTTATTTTTACAATATATATCAAAACGTTTTTAATTTATAACATAATGCACAAGTAATAACTCTCTTAAATTACTTACACGCTAGGACTATACAAATCATGGAATGGTCCCAAGAATGCTGGTAGCGTTTCTGCACTGAATTGCTAAGCTGATTCTTTGTACGAAAAAATGAGCTAGCCCTTTTATCACCGGAAGGGGCAATTAACCGAGGTGTTAAAAGGGATAAAATTTTGCATTTTGACTCCATAAACGGCACAAATATATAACTATCGATAAGAGATGTATACTTCCGCCACTTTTCGAATTCGGCCATTTTCCCCGCAGCTCAAGGTCTTGACGCTGTTTCCTTGATAATACTTATTCATTTATTCAAAAACTTATTAATTTCATACAATTGTTCAAGGCCAGATATATTCAAAACTAGCAATCCCCAGCGGCTCCACCCGTGGAACGATTAAAACCGTAATATTATAGTCTTTTTATAACTATAAAAATTGTTTACAGTGGGTTAACCTAAAAGATATTTGCTGTCTAGACTTTTATGTAAAACTTTTAGAGGGGAACAATTTTGTAATACATGATTTTTGAATAACTATTACCGTTTACTCAGCGCACGCAAGCAAAGCTTTATATTTAGTCGTTTGCGTAATATTTTTTATTGCTGTTCCTCTCCTATTCATCTTAGCGTGAAAGTTATATAGCCCATAGCCTTTCTCAATAAATGGACTATCTTACACTTAAATACTTCTTCAAATCCTTCCAATAGTTCCTGAGATTAGCGCGTTCAAACAATCAAACAAACAAACAAACAAACAAACAAACAAACTAACAAACTCTTTAGTTTTATATATTAGTATAAATTAGATAAAAGATGTACAGTCAATTACACAATTCCAAAAATCACGATTTGCATACGTTATTGTTATAAAAAGAAATATCTTCGAAAATTATTCATGATCAGACCGCAAGCTGTAACAGAAACAAATTGTAATTTAATATAAATGAATTATTCATAACTCATTTCAACGATTCTACGTCCCAATTTGGGATATTTCCGCGGTCGGTACACTTCGATGGTTCCCAAATACGTGCGCGTGGTTTTGTAAGTAGGGTGAGTTTAAAGGTAGGTTATTTGAAATAACATATGGAACATGTATCGAAAGTATATTAAGTATCATTTTAATATCTCTGTTACGGATATAAAAGTATATATCCATAACAGAGACCACCCTCATTTCTTAACGAGGTGTCGCAAAAGGCGACTAAGGTAAGTTGACCCACCGTGTGGTATGCTTCTGAGTAGAATGGACCACTCTCATTTCTTACGGAAAATCATAAGTGGCGACTAAAGTAAGTTGATTCATGTTACGTCGTTAAATAAGTAGCTAAATCATGTGACAACTTGTATATATATTGCAATGAAACCTAGAGAATCCCCAGATAATTTCTAGGTTATTAGTATGAGATGATCATCCAAGGTTAAAAAAGATCTTTTGCCCACTTATTTATTTATTTATTTATTTTATTTTAAAGGATTATCTACAGGCTACATCTTAGTCAGGATGTAGACCCACTTAAAGATAACCACAACTTGCGCTTCGGTTGGGTCTATAACCTTCACATAGTATTAAGCATATTTATATTTATAAGTTAACATATATAACATATATAACTTGTGGAATAGCAAAGGTTGCCTGTGTGTTTTGGTTCCCAACTTTATTTCCAACGAAATGAGTTTATTACATCGGAAGCATCGAAGTTACAGAAAGTTTCGATTGTTTTGTTCGTCAACAATTTACCCCAAAACCACCGACCGCGAACTCAAACTTGTCTCAGTTTCTATCATTTGTATTTGGCGATAATTCATACTCTCGTGTACTACGTAATGCTTTCTAAATTCTCCGGTGACGATATGTTTGCTTTTCCACGAAATTCGTATGCCTTTCCGACATGACACGACGCTCAAGGCAGACAAATGTTTGTGGTAGACGACATGAAGTGAGACGTATGTTAGGCTTGAATTATTTCCGACGAATTTTGAAGACGAAGTTACCTGGGAAATAATTGGTACAATGTGTATTTCACTATCGAATACTCCTTTCAAGAACCATCAAAAACAACATCAACAAAAACAAATATTACCATGCTCTATGATTTATTATGATTATGTTATCCCAATTTTATGGGAAGTAAAATAACAATACCATAACACCATTAAACACTATTTATCAGTGGTTTGAATATTTAATCGCTCGTTTCCTTAGATAATTATGCGGCTCGTCATGAGATTCAAGCAGGATACAATCTAACCGCCGCTGGCATAGGTTAATGTCGGATAATTGATTGAAGTTTGCATTGAGATTAAATAACAATAAATTACAACGCGGTGAATGAAAAAAGATTCATGCATATGAGATGACAATGTTCCGCCTTGGATGTGTGGTGTGACAAAATTTGATAGTACTGAGTATATAAGGGGAAGTCTGAAAGTTTCGCCCTTCATAGAAATATGAGAAATTTGAGACTAAGTTGGTAGGTCATTTAATGAGGAGGGATGAAGAGTTTTAAATATGAATATGGATAAATGTACGACTAGGGTGAGGCCTAAAAAAGGATTGATGGATTGTGTGAAAAATGATATCCATATAAAAGGAGTATCACCAGAGTTGACGAATGATAGAGGTGAACGGAAGAAGAAGATATATTTTGCCAACCCTATTTAGAGTGGGATAAGGGTAAGGAATGATGATAATGCGGTGAATAATGGTAACATTCTAATTAAGTAATTCAAATAAAAATAAAAATAACTAAGATTATAAATTATTTCCCCTTACCTTATAAAAAAGGATGAATATCAAATTTGTATCCACAACGTACCTATGTGAACTGGTAGATTACACATATCTCGGAAATCTCTAGGGAAATGTAGGTTTGCTAATGATGTTTCTGTTTAGCGTAAACCAGAGGATTTATTGTAATTATAAACGTAACATACCCACAATTTGGGTTTCTCGGTAAAGACAACGCGCTTACAAATAATTTTTATTTATAAATAATTTTAATCACATTATCAAGAGCATCATCCCTTAGATTTATAATTTTCTAGAATCACCATCTTGCTAACAGTGAGTATTTGCAGCGACATAACAAAATAGCCAGGATTATTTATCAATTGTTTCTATGAATCAGGATACAAAATATTCTCTGTTTATTTATAGAAATCACTGATGCAAGAATATTCAACTTCTGAGATATTAAAGTCAGGTTTTGCATTGCAGCGAAGTTTATTGCGTTCCGTTTTTATCGAGTATACTCGACGACAATATTTGTGATGTATTTATTCAAAGGTCTTTTGTAAAATACCCCACGAATGGAACGTTCTCTATATATACCTGCAGTTGAAATGATGGTTTACTGAAAGTAATAGTTGATACCGTTAAAGGGGTATTTGTTGTAAATCTATTTACGTACGAGTATAAGAAAGAGGGCCATATGTCTCTATTTCTGGAAAGAAGTAGACGAAGCCTATTTACACTTTACTACTACAATTTATAAATTTACAATACTAATAATATGTACTATTTACAATTTATAAATTTTGTTTTGCGAAAATCGACGACTATAGAAAAAATATGTTATGCTAAAATAGACAGTCTATGTAATGCACATCATTCTCTTGCCTTTCTCACACTCTAATTGGGGTCCGCACAAAATTTTATAAACATATTGTCACGTGATTTGGGTACGTATTACGACTGGCCGCCTGCCTGACGTCAGCTTATCTTAGCCATGTGTAATTGTATCACATATTTATATTTTTTTATTCGAAATACAGGGAGCTACAATTGCTTCTAAGCCATTCAACATACTAATAAACACTCGATATTGCAATATTATAAATCTGTGTGTATGACTGAGCAGCAATGAGGATGAAATTTGGTAATCTATCTATATTTATACTTATTGTTTTAAAACAAAGTACCTAAAAGCTCAAAATCTACTGTACGGAATTTTGTACGGTTTTTACTAAAAGGCAGTGCAACTTTTTCGAAAGGTTTAAGTTAATAGTACTGTAAACCATAATCGATTTTATGTAAATTGTGTCGTAAAAAAATCGCCTTCTTCGAGTATTACTCGCGTACGCCGCATAAACCAGCAAAGATATACTAAGGCAATGCAATAGAGAACTGTAGATCTACAAATATATAAAAACAGTCCGCAGCAGTGTGTCTATATCTCTTATGGTTAACTCACAATAACTAATTTTATATTCAAAATTTCTATTCTGAAAAAATTGGACACATTGATTTGCACGAGAGCGACGAGGCAAAGCTAGTTAAGTAATATAATACTGCAGTCGAATATTAACAAGTCTTTATGTTTATTACGAAGCCCTAAACCATGGACAATATGATTAGGTGCGAAGAACCTTATTTCTATTCAGGAGAAAATTCAATCTTGCTATCTCGTAGAGCCAAGTAAAGGCCCTCTAGTTGAAATTAACGTACAAAGTCGTTCCCAATAAGTTAGAAGGATACTCGTATTAACTCGAATGCGAACTGTTTCACTGCCTTGCAGAGCTATTATGCAAATAAAAT
Source organism: Morpho helenor (assembly GCA_029227775.1). Taxonomy (NCBI): domain Eukaryota; kingdom Metazoa; phylum Arthropoda; class Insecta; order Lepidoptera; family Nymphalidae; genus Morpho; species Morpho helenor. The sequence goes on from JARGCU010000010.1 coordinate 13,170,171, forward strand.
GTGCAAAGGGAGATCATGGGGATTTAGTAAGGTTATGCTAATAGTATTGCTGAGTCTTTAATTTGAAAATGTTTACGCATTTTCTGATTATATGTTACAGTTTCATGATGACTTTTAGTATCATATAATGGTATATGAAAAATATATAAGACAGGGCAATATTTTTTGAAAAATGTGGTATCCGTCTGAGTAGACTAGACCACACTCATTTCTTACCGAGGTGTCGTTAAAGGCGACTAAGGAAAGTTTACCCAACGTGTGGTATCTGATTGAGTAAAAAAGACCATCTTCTTTCTTTCAGGTGCTGTAAAAAGGACTAAGGTAAATTAGCGTCAGGCAGGCGGGCAGTCGTTAAATACGTAGCCAAACCATGTGACAACATGTTTATAACATGTTCTGCCGACCACACTTAAAGTGGAATAAGGGCATTGTATGAATATAGCACAGGCTCTAACACGTGCAAACAGTATGTCACTGCATGTCAGCTTTCACCCAGGGCTCTAGTGTTACTGATGTGGTGCGCTTTAAATACTGAAAAGTTTCCTGTGTACAGTAGTATTAACGTATAAATATATAAGTATATTCATGCAGCTATGTGTATCCTATATATAAAAAATTAAGAATCACATATCTCAATACACGTATAGTATTTAACAATCACATTAACTATAAAATGGTATGTAGTCAGTATATTAAGTGATAAACAGTATCTGACGTCAACTTACTGTAGTTGTCTTTTTCGGCCCTATGGTAAGAAAGAGGGTAATCTGAATAGATTACCCTCTTTCTTACCATAGTGCCATCATAGAAAGAGGGTAATCTGAATAGATTACCCTCTTTCTATGATGGGTAGAATTACCCAGCCGGATACCGCAAAGTATAGAATTTAAAAGTAATGTAAAATAACAATATTTACCAAATATCAACTAATCAGTTTACGTGAGTATCGTCCAATCATTCAGATCTATGCAATATTCATAAGGAAACCGACCGTAAAGTATGCCTGTAATGGCATGAATTCAGAAAAATTCCTTTCTCTGAAATTGTACCTTTATTAAAGCCGGCAATCATGACGAAAACGGTATATTTCCGCATTTTGGCTGCCTCGAGATGATAACGGTATGAAACCATAAAATCAACGCAGAGTATTTGAGAATACGACGTCGTTCTTGGAAAAACCCGAGTAATTCTAGATCTGTGAGGGGAGAATCGTTTGATTTTATTCAATCATTGTAAGCACCATTATATTCTATTAAAAATGAAGGTAGATATTCATTATTTTCCGTGGCTTTTACGCTTGAGTACGATAGGAGTATTTTATCATATATTTTTATTTTGACCTTTTGTTATATATCCTTCGTATTGAAAGATTATACACAAACATAATTTTGTTCATTAATTTGTTCGTTAAGTTATATCAAATCAAATGAATGTAATCTTTATTCACGTAAGTTTTTATAAGCACTTTTGATTCATCAAGAATCAATTAGATTTAGTGAAACTATGTTCGGAATACAACTCTTACTGAGAAGAACCAGCAAGAAACTCGGCGGTTAATCTCTTCTTAAACATTTAAATATTTTCAATATACATTATGTAACCAAAATGATCTTCAATTATGAAATATGTTTTACTTACGAGCATAATTCGAACATTTTAATTTAAATTTTTCTGTAGATAAGTCTAATATGGATTGCGGAATTTTATTGTGAAATTTTGGAGCTATCTTTGAGTTTCCTTATCGTCAACTTCAACAATGTGGTTACTATGATTTTAAATTTTGCTTACACACACGGTGGGTCAACTTACCTTAGTCGGCTTTTACGACATCTCGGCAAGAAAGGAGGGTGGTCTATTCTACTCATCCGGATACCACACGGCTACCCGTCACTTACCCGTCCTTACGTCACTAAATATATCCTACTGATATTATAATAGCGAAAACTTTGTGAGAATGGATGTATGTTTGGTACTCTTTCAATTTTGGTGAAGCAATATCGATGAAATTTGACACAATTATTCCTTATACATCGGAATACCATAAGGCTATAGAAATCCTGTTAATTCTACAGGAATAGGATGACACTAAAAAGCGCCATCTATTATCAACCTCTCACGCTACAACAGTTCACGAGAAGTCGCGAGTAAAAGCTAGTCATTCATAAAAGTATCACTTTAAAATCTCTTATTTTAATTAATTGCAGTTTTAATTGGTGCGTGAATAACACTTTGCGCGCTTTACAGAACTTAGTTGGTGAATTAACGAGTTTCCACGACGCTCTGTCGTCGCTAAAAGGACTCCACTACACTTTTGAGTCATTTCATTATAAAAATGTCACAGGAGGGCTTTTTTCGTACAAATTATATGAATAAAGCACACAGATTATAGCGACTGATGGGCCATTTGTTTAGTTATTCATGAACTAAAAGTTTTATATAATATTGCTGCTCCATTCATCTTAGCGTGATGTTATATTCTTGATATTATACCGTGATATTATACCGTGATATTATATTGCCTATAAGATTGCCTTCCTCGATAAATGGACTATCTTACACTTAAATTTTTTAAATCGGTATATTAGTTCCTCAGATAAGCGCGTTCAAACAAAGAAAAAAATTTATCAGCTTTATATATTTGGTTTGCCTTAATTTGTTTTGCCTTTATTTCACTTCTGAACGCAGTAACAGAAGAAATATGAACTTTAAGAATAACAGTTAGTTATTCTTAAAGCTTTTGAAGGATGTCCCTTCAAAATTCCTTAACTAAAGGTTTTTAAGGACATCATTCAAAGAGCTTTAGTTAAAGAGTTAGGACATATTTTTAAAGAATGCGTTAAAGAGGACGTCGACGATTAATAAAAAAAAGAGAGGAAGCTTTCGCCAAGCTATTGGAGAGGCTTTGATTTAAGACTTTCTAAGAATAACAGGAATCTAGAAAGGTAATCGTTTTTTAATTCGACATTTACACATTGTTTTAAATTATTATAAGCTATATAGATTTTCATATATTATCCAACCCCAAATTCCCTATACTTAAAATAGACGTTAAATGTCCCCCAAAATAATTTAAACAGATATAAGCGAGAATGCAAACTGTTTCGGCGCCATGCGAGGGTATTATGCAAATAAAATGTGCAGAGCTAAGCTGCCGGATTTAGTAACCTTATGCAAATCACACAGCCAACATTTAGTGACTTGATAGGCGACGTATACCCCGTATTAAATTATTTATTCACAGATATTTAAGGAATAGTGCTGTCATTTTTTATACTAAATTTTCTAAATTCTTTAGAAAAAAAAATTACACCACGGTTTATTGGTTTCATATGTAGGGTTTGAACGGAATTTAATTTTTTATAGGAATATTGATTGATTTCACATTTCATCTCATAGTAGATTTGGTGTCCAGTAAAAGTGACGGCCTGTTACTATCACACTGCTGGGCATATGGGCTTTTCAGTGAACAACAGCAATCTCAATTTTCTGGTGGAGTCGTCCTGGAAATTTCATTTGTAAATTAATTATAACCTCTGCCTATTACTGTTTTTTGCAATATTATTAAAACCTTTCTATATTTATTTACAGCTTTCCTTGCATGCGTTAAGTGCATTAGGTGAAAGTTATTCAAAAATAATTTATTACAAAATTGTTCACCTCTAAAAGTTTTAAATAAAAGTCCGCGACGTAGCTTTTAAGGTTAACCCACTTTAACCATTTTTATGGTTATCAAAATATATAACGGTTTTAATATTTCCATGCGGACGGAACCGCTGGCGAGTGCTAGTTGTTTGTAAATCCTAATACTATAAATTTGGTAATGATGTTTGGATAATGTGAAGTATGACATGCATAAAAACGATTAGCGCCAGAGTTGACGAATGATAGGAGAGAATGGAAGAGAAAAACATGTGGCGGTTCCACTTAAAGTGGAATAAAGGTAGGCAAAACATGGTAACTCATATTATACGCAGTTACATCAGTTTAAAAACACTATTAAGGAGAGGCTGATACAGAAAGCCTACTATACTGTTGAGGATTATTTAGACGATAAAAATGCGTGGGTATAAATATTGTTCGACCCTGTACAAGATAGAAACATTAAATGTAACTAGCATTAAGAATTGTATTTTTTAAAAAGAGCAACCGCCGAGTTTATTGCTGGCTCTTCTCGGTAGGAACAGCTTTCCGAACCAGCAGTAGAGTTGACGATTCAAAAGCACTTGTTTACAAGTTTATTTGAATAAAGAATATTTTGAATTTGAATTTAAATTTAAATTTGAATTTGAATTTGAATTTGAATTTGAATTTGAATTTGAATTTGAATTTGAATTTGAATTTGAATTTGAATATAAATGGAAGCCCACTTAACACTTTCACAGCTGACCCGTTTAAGCAATTTTGACGAAATTTGGTAGAATTTATGCTTATATACATAGGATGGGAGGAAGATAGGATAATATATAGTATTAAAAAATCTCATGTTTCCTTGAGCTGCAGGAGAACACAGTACTTAGTTCAAGGTATTTCAACAAATTTATGCGAATGAAGTTACGAGTACGGGTACTTTATAATTAATTAAAACTTAAATAAACCTCTGTATAAATTGACTTAGATTTTAGATACAAGTTGTTTAGGCCCAACATTGAAATTTTAACTCCTAAATTCATAAGACCGACATTATCCATTTATGAACATTCCGAACATAATATTGAAGTAACATAAATTATTGTAACAAGTGAAATAGAATATCAAAGCACTGTGTTGTTCTTACCAATTAAACTCAGTATACAATATTACTGACAAGATACGAGCAACGTGAAAGGTATATTCCGACATTATGTTAACGTTGCATGTCTAAAGTGACGGCACAACACGGACGCAATTACCCGAGTATATTGCTACGTACAGGGGTTCGTGGACTGCGATAAAAATACCTGGTGACTCGTTAAAAAAACTTTATTAAGATTTTCACTACAAAACTACTACTTACAATCACTTCAGTCCGTTATCTAATAACAAAGCTCACTATTGTTCCACTTTTATTTTCGTTTCTTAATTCGTTCTTGATTGCTATTATATAATTGAATTCTGAGGCACAAGATACCGCTTATATAGCTAAAGAACCATATCGCGTTCTCGAATGTTCGCGAGTTGTAGCGGCGATACGGAATACGATTAGTAAACAACCTGAATGTTCCACAGAAGCTAAGCGAATTTCAACTCTATTAGAAATAGATTACGAACTCTTTTTTTCATGTTCGTAACTCAAGGTACACGATTCTTGTTGTACTTATGCCTTCGTTTGTCAAAAAATACGTATATACGATATATATACGTATGGTAACTGGTTCTGCTTGTATAAGGTATATGATCGTTGTCTGCTTTCTACTCTTAATAAACGCGAATTATAGCAAAATAGTATATCTTCTATACTTAAGGTGTTAAATTTTTGTTCATATCCGACATTAAGGCAAAGATCTCAGTTTTTCCAAGATCCAAGCTGGAGCGACGTGGACCCACTATGAACGGAATTCCACATTGTTTATTTTTATTTAAAAATAGCTCTTAAGGGAATGTCTTAAGAGGTTCAGTAATTTTACTTTTTTGAAATAATCAAGCTCTCAACGCTCTTACAAACGAGACCAAAAAAGTACTTTAGTGTTATTTGACCTTTTTTCTGTTCAAGTTGTGATGTATGTCAGTAATATACGCTCGAGCAAAAATATATCGAGGGCACTGTGATACAAAATTATAATAAAAACTGTCCCTTATTTCATACTACATTGAACAAGCTTCCGTTGGTCGGGCGTAATGTGGAACCGCTAGAAAATCATTCGGGTGATTGGAAATACAAGACTTTAATAATTTTATCCTGTTTTAGATTGGTACAGTGCCTTATTATATTTTGTAATTGAATAAGGTAGGTAATTGGGCCTGTTAGTATCCCACTGGTTTGCATAGGCCTTCTCTCTCTGTTTTTTGTTAGAATGGTTGGAGCTAAGACCCACCGCGCTACTCCATTGTGGATTGGCAGGTTATACATATTCCCAAAATTTCCTAGAGATATGCACACCTATATTTTACTTCACCGAAAAAGTGTAATAAATTGTAATTATTAATTAGTAGGGCTCGATCCTTATTCGATATTTTCACCTCTTTAGTTAGACCGCCCGTTCTCCAAATGAACTACCATGACTTTACGTTTGACAGCAAAAATTGTGATGACTTCAACGTAAATTTCAAAAAATGTTAGAGCTCGAAAACAGGGATAAAAATATATATTTTTTTAAATAAAACTTATCTAGATTGATTTTTCTCCCCCAAACATGCTGAATTTCAGGAAAATTATTGAAGCCGTTTCCGAGAATCCGAAATATATATATATATATATATATATATATATATATATATATATATATATATATATATATATATATATATATATATATATACATATACACATACAAGATTAACTCATTTAAATATTAAAGATAATTTATTACCTGTGTGAAGTTTGAACTCACGTATAAGTAAGAATTTCTCGGTTTAAGCGGTCGACCATGCAGAATAGACTTATGAACAATTAAAGTATTATACATTTTTTTGAAAATGTATTAGATATCCAAAAAGATCATTTAAAAGCGATAGGTATTCTGACCACAAGTTTGAGTTCTTCTTAATACTAATCCCAGATGAGTTAAGTTTAAGGGCTCATTTTACGACTCTCAATGCTATCTTGGACACTTGTAATCCCTTGTAAGTGTTCACGGTTAATAGAACTTAGGTTAATTAACGTGTGGAATTAGTGGCAATCGGCTATTCTAGAATGATTGTACTTTAGATTTTAGTGAATATTTTTTTTCCCTTTGAACCAACTTACGTTCATAGCAGACTTGACTTTACTTATTTTTAATAGTTTTATTTTGCTTTATTGATTCGGTTGTTTGGGAAAATCAAGTTTTTTGAATGTAGTACACGCCTTTAGTTCTTATGATACTTATATGTTTCAGAATTATACTTGGCCGCTGCCTCGAAGTAGTATATAAAATCTTTTTTTTAACCCTCTTTAAATGGCCGCCAATTTAAAATCTATTTTTAAAGCACGAGATTGATGAGAAGAGTTGTACCCTATCGATATTTTATACTAATTGGACCCGTCGATTTGTTTGTGTCAACTTAAGGATTTAAATTCCCTCAATTCTCTCAGGAATTGGGTGGAACACTACGTTTTACCCAATTCCTGGAGCGGAAACGGTTATTTTTTAAGTTTATGTCTTTCTCTGGTATAAGATTAAATTTTACCGAATTTCATCAATATTAATCATGTAAGCCTAACAACCAATAAACAGACTTTTGTCATTTATAGTATTAGTATGACAAGGATACAACCCCTATCTTTAGTAAATACTTATATCTTAGTGACATGGAATTCGTAATCATTAATTTAGTAGAAAAATTCAAATCAAAATGTCATATATATTTATTTCATCACAATGTTTTTGACGTCACTGTAACCGGAAATTATTATTAAAATACGTATAGGACAAATAAACACATTTTCCCATTCAATTTTTTTTAATACGTTTCGCATTCTCATTTTCCGCTTCGTAACCTCGATGATGGAAGTCCTAATTTTATGTTTAGTATAAAAAGACATTGTTACTTTATGCAGCAAAGTGTCTGTTTGTTTGTCAAACATCATGCATCGCTTAGTTATATGCCTTGCTGGTCTGATCGTGCTGGTATGTAATTTAATTTATTTAAATTCAAATTATTCTTTATTCAAATAAACTTGTAAACAAATGATTTTGAATCGTCAACTTTACTGCTGCTTCGGAAAGCTGTTTCTACCGAGAACAGCCAGCAAGAAACTCGGCGGTTGCTCTTTTAAAAATATAATTTTTATTACTAGTTATAATACGATAACCCGACGGATGGGGGGAAAGAATACGTACAGATGACAGGTACAAGAGTTTAATCGTCACTTTTACATAGAGTATCGTGGACGGGTCCTTCGCAGCATTCCTTAATTGGATGTACCGGAAGATGCACCGTTTACAGTTGCGCTAGGCGTAGTGTTCCAGTAGGATGCACTGTGTAAGCTTAGGAACTGATAGGCGATGTTGATTTGAAAACATAATGTATGGGGACTTCTTATATTATTACGAAAGCACGTCGATAGCGCGGAGCAAACGACGAGTGGCGCCATCTAGTTTTGAGTGCGGAATCAGGTGCTCCTAGTACGTTGTGTTACATAGTTACATTTAGTTATTACTGTCTTGTACAGAGTCGAAGAGTAGCTACGTCCCCGCATTCTTATCATCTAAGTATTTCTCAGTAGTATAGTATATAGGCTTTCTGTATTAGCCAATTATTTAATAATTTGTCATGGCTAGAGTTGAATTCAAGCAGTGAACAACACTAATCTTGTTTTATGTATATTTTAAAATGGGTTACGGGTTCAAACCCTGCGCAGGCACCTATGAGATTTTATTCTAAACCTTATATATCTAATTGATATTGGCAATTTATACCACGTTTTTGGTGAAGGAAGGAAGAAATATGCAAATCTCTAGAGAATTCTGGCGATATGTGTAACCTACCAATCCGCATTGGAGCAGCGCGTTGGGTCTTGGCTCCATCACTTCTCTCCAAAAAAAATATATAAATAAATAAACGAAGTGAGGAGGCTTATGTCCAAAAATGAGATAGTGACACACCGTTATTGTACTTTATTTTTTTTAAAGATTCAATAAAAAACCTGGTTGTCTACTTGAGGCATATCTCTATTTTTAACAATGTTTTACTTCCTATATATTAGACTATTTGTATCCATACCTTTTTCATGTCAACTTTAGTGTTTCAATTTCCACAATTAAGTACAGGTTACTCTCCTATAACACGGTAGTTAGGTTCTTAAGTAAGGCCGTGTTGTGTGAAAATGTGTTGTATGTAACGTTTCACATGGACGATAGGCTCTCAACATTTATGAAAAAATGTACTAAATTTTTAACTTCAGAATTGTAATATTTGTAGTGTACGTCAATCATTTTTACTTTTTCATTATTCTCCTGTGTTTTTTTAGGATTTTAATTGTAACAATGTAATTAAGTATAATGTGATCTACTATTATTGGTACTATATAATTAAGTTGAAACTATATAGGATATTTATTGGATTGTGTAATATGTAATGATGTTGGAGATACTAATAAAAAACCAAAATTACTCATAGCTAGTAAATAAAGGCGGTTCACGTTCAAAAAATTTGTTGAAAATAATAATTCTATACTTCTTAGTTATTTAGCTGTCTCAATTTTGTTTTTACCTTATACATTTGTATAAAGCAGGAATAGTATTAAAGGCAAGAAAATACATATTTCAATTCGCAAACTAATAAATTACGTCTTTGTTTCAGCTTAAAGCGGAAGATATTGGGGAATGTTTCGAAATACTGAGGGTAAATATTAAATTTAACTATTTCATTTCTGGTACTCTCTTTAAAACGATGGAAGTTCACTGAAGAATATAGGTCTCTTCATGGGATCACCAATCGATTTCAGACCCATTTCGGGTACATAGTATGGTAAAGAGGTGTAAAGTCTTTAAATACTTATTACAGCTGTCCGCGGCTTTATGACTGTTTTTAGAATTTAGATATACGACTTTTATAAAACATTTTGGACAGCAAAATATATAATTGTATATTAAGAAATGATTCATTAATTTATAGCGGTTAAATTGGACGCCGTGTGGTATCCGGCTGAATAGAATAGTACCACCCTCATTTCTTATCGAGGTGACGTAAAAGGCGACTAAGGTAAGTCGACCCACCGTGTGGTATCCGGCTGAGTAGAATAGACTAACCTCATTTCATACCGAGGTGTCGTAAAAGGTGACTAAGGTAAGTTGGCCCACCGTGTGGTATCCGGTTTAGTAGAGTAGACCACCTTTCTTACCGAGGTGTCGTAACATACGACTGAGGTGAGTTGACGTCAGGCAGGCGACCGGTTGTAAAAACGCAGCCAAAACATGTGACAGCATGTTTATAACATGTTGTGCCGACCCCACTTAGAGTGAGATAAGGGCAGGAAGATGAAGATGATGATGAAGGAATAATTGTACCAAATTTCATTGATATTGGTTTAGCGGATTCGCCGTGAAAGATTAACAAACATACAAACATTCGCATTTATAGTATTAGTAGGAGTATAAAACAAAGTTCTCAAAAAGTGTGTAGATTTTGAGAGAATCGATCACATATAGACATGTGATCGATTCTCTTAAAATCTACAGAACAGGTTTTTGTACAGTTTTTACTAGAAGGTAGTAGAATTCTTCCGGAAGGTTCAGGTTAATTGTGCATTATGATTTTGTGTAAATTGTTTTGAAGAGGTCGCTCAGTTTAAAAAAAACTCTAGCTGGGAGCTAAAGACACATGCGCCGCGTAATCAAAGAGAGATACAATAAAGTACAGAATTGTAGATAAAAAATATTAGGAAGAACCTGCGACAGCTTGTCTATATCTCTTGTGGTTAATCACAATAACTACTTTTATGTTAAATTTTTAAAATTAAATAAATACACTGTCTAGTCTATTTATAAAACGCATTTGTATAAGATGATTTACAAGTAGTGTGGTATCCGGCCAAATAGAAAAAGTCAACTTCATTTCTTACCGAAGTGTCGTAAAAGGCGATTAAGGTAAATTGACCCGCCGTGTGGTATCCGGCTGAATAGAATAGAACCACCCTCTTTATTATAGTGATAGGACTATGGTGTTCGGTGATGTATGTAAAGAACATATTTTTTTCCAGTTCCATGCTAAGTGTTGCCTCTTCAAGCCCATGAATGAAAAAGAGGATATTGCAAAGGAATGTTTTGAAACTTTGAAAACAGGTCCTCATCACCATTCCGTAAGTTTCAATTAGAAGTAATAATAATATTATTTTGCCATAATACGCGATGAAGTAAAATAGAAAATTTATATAATGTTAAATGTAGAGTGGATAATCTATTTTTATACCTGATACATGCAGGATTCGTAACACATGCACAAACCTCCACCACTGCTACCACAATACACAAGCACTACATACGTTCACTATTACAAACTCAACAATCGTTTCGCACCGCAACCGAAGCATCATCAGAAGATAGACTCCACGACAAAATCGCAAAGCTTTGCGATATGTAGTGCTTGTGTATTGTGGTGGAGGTTTGTGCATGTGTTTTTACGAATCCTGCATGTATCAGATATTAAAACGGTTTGTCCACTCTACATTTAGCATTATATATATTTTCTATTTAACTTCATCGCGGATTATAGCAAAATAATTTTATTATTACTTTTGTATTATGGATCTCCGTAAAAAAGTAAGTATCGGCCTGTTACTATCCCACTGCTGGGCATAGGCCTCTTCTCTCCATTTTTTTTTTTTCGGAGAGAAGGATTGGAGCTAAGACCTACCACGCTGCTCCAATGCGTATTGGTAGGTTACACATATCTCCATATTTCTCTAGAGATATGCAGGTTTCCTCACGATGTTTTCCTTCACCGAAAAGCGTGTGATAAATTACAATTATCAATTAGACACATAAGTTTTACTAGAAAACTCATTGGTGCCTGCCCGGGGTTTGAAACCTAGACCTCCTCGAAAGAGGCGCACGGTGTTACCGCTGGGCTACCACAGCTTATGGATCTCCGCAAAGTAAATATTCAAAAGCACTTGTTTACAAGTTTATTTGAATACAGAATATTTTGAATTTGAATATAATTAATTAATTGATTATACGACACGGTATTTATTATATTTTGACTATTATAATATTATTTTAATAATAGTATTATTACTTTTATATACTCTGATACTATAATACAAAGATTATAAAACTGAAACCAAAATTCTTATGACAAACATTACGTACAGGCCAAAAATAAAAAATTAAAAAGTTTTATTACGATACAGGCCTTGTATGGACACCTGTATTATAATATAACTTTTTAATCATAACGATACACCTATACAACCTCCGCCTGAACCAAGGAGGTTGAACCTGTACCTTAAAAAAAAAGGTTTCAATGAACGAGTCCGCGGCAACGCAACATGCATGCGCGATCGATGTTTGCGCCTTGGCAGCTCGTTCTTTTAAAAACATTTGTGTTATAAGAACCTTTATTATGCAACAGTATCATAATCTACTATTTTTTATGGTCAACCTAAATGTAACTCCTAATCTTATAAACTAATGAATATTTTATTTTTATTTTTTAGTGTGAATTTGATATGTGTTATGGAGAGAAATTAGGAATCGTCTCCTCTAACGGAACAATCAACAAAACATCTGTCGAGACAACTTTAAACGCAGATTATGCCAACAATACAGATGTACTAGAGATCGTAAAGGATAAATGTGTTAACGGGGATTTGAGCTACTACGGTCCGCCGCAAAGAATGTGCGACGTTGGGAAACTTGCACACTGTATACGTTTCAAGTGACTCGTTAAGCGATTCTATGACTGAAAAACAGGTACGGGCCTCAGTTGATTCGTTAAATTTCTTCAATACCTCTGAGAAAGTATTGCTTACTGACCCTGAGGAAGTAAAAAGCATTATTAGTAAATTAAAAACTAGAAAAGCTCCTGGTATTGATAACATAAACAACATCATAATCAAAAGTTTTTCTTTTAAAACAATAGTATACTTAACTAAAATATTTAACGCTTGCCTTATTAACAATTTTTTCCCTTCTAACTGGAAAATTGCCAAAGTTATAGCCATTAAAAAACCTGGAAAAGATAGGAATATACCATCAAGTTATCGTCCAATCAGTCTGCTACCTTCGCTAGGTAAAATTTTTGAGACCCTCATATACTCCCGGTTGTTGAAATTTGTAGGTCATGTCATAATACCGGAACAATTCGGCTTTCGACAATATCATTCGACGTCCCAGCAATTGGCAAGAGTGACGGAACATATTGCTCATAATCTCAACTGTAACAAGTCAACTGGTATGATTTTGCTCGACGTTGAAAAAGCTTTTGATACTGTTTGGCATTCTGGACTGGTACATAAATTATTGAATGGTCAAAATGGTGTTCCTTATCCGCTTGTTAAATTAATTCAATCATATCTTTCAAATCGTTGTTTTTCTGTTTTCATTGGTGATAAAGCCTCCAATCAACGTATTATTCCTAGTGGAGTTCCGCAAGGGTCAATATTAGGGCCACTTTTATTTTTAATTTACCTTAATGATATTCCTAAACAAGCATATACTCATATTGCTGTCTTTGCAGATGATGTAGCATCGTATACGTCATCCAATGATATTGATTTAATCGTCTCCCGATTACAACTTTCACTAGAGTTACTACAATCATATTATTCAAAATGGAAACTTAAGTTGAACACGTCGAAAACTGAAGCAATACTGTTTACGCGCAAACGTACTGTGCCCTCTAGGCGGCTTTCAATTAACGATTACTCAATTCCTTGGAGCAAAAGTGTCAAATATTTAGGCCTTCACTTAGATAACAAAATTAATTGGACAAGTAATACAGAAGCATTACGAATTAAAGGTATGAAAGCTCTAAATTCACTTTCTCCTATCTTAAACCGAAAATCTAATTTAAGTCCCAAAACTAAACTGAAGATTTACTCAACACTTGTACGTCCGTGCATAACCTATGCAGCTCCTGTCTGGAGTAGCACCTGTGACACTAATTATAAAAATCTTCAAACTATTCAAAATAAAGCTTTAAAGATTGCTTATAATACTCCGTTTAAAACAAACTTACGCAAATTACATAATTATATTAAATTTCCTTTAATTAAAGATTTTATTTTAAAACTAACAAAAAAATTTTATCAGGTTAAAAATCCAAGTAATCCAAACAAAATAATTGCATCAATAGGTAAAACTCGTAAACACATGTTGCGCTTCAAAAATTATGGTCGATACAAGTTGCCCCATCACTACGTGCTGAGCTGTAGATAACAAAGGCGCCTTACCATCTGATCGCTTGTTTCACTCAAGTGTATTTCTACCCGCTACTATAAATTATTATGCACGCCACCTAATAAATTATGTAGTTAACTTTTATACAACTATAATTGTATTGTTTTATAACATCACGTTTGAATGCTTATTATGTATAATTAATTAATCTGACTTGTAACTTGTACAAATCTTCATGTGAATGTAGGTTAATCGTATGTCTAACCCGCTTTATACTGTTTCTGTTTTTTTATTAATTATATTTATATTATATTATAAAAGTAATTGTTTTTCGAAACTTACAAGTTCTGTGTGAGGTGTTATTAGCCTTAAGGAACATTGTTGTCTTCTTTACTGGTGTATTCTTAGAAATATGAAATGCATACATGTATTTTTATGTTGTTCTAAATAAATAAATAAATAAAAAAAAAATAAAATACTGTATACGTTTCCAAACCGTATTTGTAAGTTTCTACCTCAATAACGATATTTATAAGTGTAAGTGTAAGATATAGTAGTATTTGGGTGACGGAGCCTTGCTCAGTAATTATTGAAACATATAAATAAATACAATTAAAAATATAAGGTATATCTATCTTAAATTACTTACACCCTAGGACTATACAAATCATGCCCACGTGGAATGGTTCCAAGAATGCTGGCAGCGTTTCCGCGCTGAATCGCTAAGCTGATTCTTTGTGCGAAAAAGGAGCCAGCCCTCTTGTTACCTGAAGAGGCAATTAACCGAGGTGTTAAAACGGATAATTTTTTTTTGCACTTTGACTCCATGGTCCTAAGGTCTCAACTGCAAACGGCACAAATATATATTTCTCGATGAGAGATGCATACTTCCACCGTTCGCCGGATTCGGCCATTTCCATCGCATTTTCATATATTTTTTTAATGGCCGAAAATAGCTATAAATAATCTTACTCTGAATATTAAATTTTTATTGATAGAATTTAGATTAATTGAAGGAAAATATCAGTTACAGAATGGTAGCCACAATGGATTATTTAAGGGGATGAAATCTGAATTCTGTGGAAAGCCTTAATAAAAATAATTGATAATTTATATGATAAGCCTACAAATTTTTGTCAAGCACCAGTTAGTAATGGATAATTTAATTGAACACCTTTTACTTTACCATCACATCTGCCAAATCGGATCGGCTGTTCTCTTTTATAGCATGCTCGTAAAGCTATAATTGAAAGATTAATGACTTTCTACTGTCGGAAGCTTTTTTATATTAATTGGAAAACCTGACTGCAACCTTAATAGATAAAACTTTGGATATAAATATAAATAAATCATCATCCTCCTGCCCTTATCCCCCTCTAAGTGGGGTCGGCACAATATTTTATAAACATGTTGCGATTTGGCTAGGTATTTGACGACCGGCCGCCTGCCAACGTCAACTTATTTTATTTACCGGATGTATTTTACTACATCCGGTTGAGTAGAATAGACCACTCTCTTTCTTAAAAGAGGGCGGTCTATTCTACTTAACCGGATACCACACGGTGGGTCAACTTACCTTAGTTGCATGTTACCTACGAAACACTGTAAGAAATGAGGGTAGTCTATTTCACTAAGACGAATACCATGCGGCATTGCTTTTGCCTAAATAATATATATACAAATTATTTTGAAATTACTAAATTATGCAAGTTTCATTATATTGTTTTTTTTTTCAGAATTGCCCTTCATGGAACGATACCGAACGTTGCAATAAAGTGAAAGATAAAATTGGCAGATGTCAAAATCTTTTCCCATAAGCGTAATACTAATTTGAAATTGTAGCCATCGCAAAGCCATCTATTTAACCAAACATGATTGTTACCGCCATATCTCTTTCCTAACTTCTTTCTCTATCATACAAATAGTCCCGTCCTCCTCGCACGCTTACTTACAATAACCGCGGATCGCCGCGGGAGGGCGACACTCGATTTCTGAAATCCGTTCGGGACGAACACGCTGCGCTCGCGAAATAATTAACACATTTATTTAATCAGTTTAAATTTAGTGAGTGTTGTGAAGTGCCAGAAACTGCCTGCCGATTATCCTGTTCCCGGGATCACACCAGATAAGCGTGCCTCCTCTTCATTCCACCTTAAAATATAGTTCTTCAACCGCCGCCATTTTTTTTCTTTACCGCAATGAACCATCCCCTTTAATACAGTCCTTTAGTACACTTGCCATCATTATTTCTCATCCATTTATTTTATTGGTTTTAAATAACAAATTATGCTAATTATTGTAATCTTTCACTGCGGATTGGGGTATTTAAATAAATGTTTGAAATATAGTTCAATTGTTTTATTTACCTATATTTAAGAATTCCAAGATTGCATATCCTATTACATAGTTCGAGTAATGACTAATATATTGTTAAAGACTTTCTGTGAAGCGGAGAATATCTTACCTGACAGTGAAACATACTATTGAGAATACTTCTTATCCTTTGTACTATGGAGGGACAGATAAACCAAGCTCTATAGATATAATCTTGTTTAATATGCTTATATAATTTTTAATATCTGGGTGACCGAGTAATTCTTGTCAAAAATAAAAAGAAAAAAAAAGGAAAAAATAATTATTAAGTTGGGGATCGATCCTAGGTATTCTCGACGTTGTTCGTTCCCCGAATAAGCTACGCTGATTTGACAGTTTAAATTTTAGCATTTTTTAAAGCCTAAAAACAGGGATAAAACGGTTTTTTTTACATAAAACCTATCGATATCGATTTTTCTCCTCCAAAACTTCCTGCATGCTGAATTTCAGGAAAATCGATGGAGCCGTTTCCAAAAATCCAAAAATATTTATGTATACATACAAGATTAACTCATTTAAATATTAAAGATATTGTTTATGTTATATTTACAGAGGCCTGTCTGTTTGTAACGTTTTCAGATATGGTTCAAAACGTATAGGATAAATAAATTCCGGATTATCCTTCCGGGACGGGACAAAAACACATAATACATAACTAAAGGTATGTTAACATCTGTTGTCATGCATACCAAGTAATATATGAGTTTATATGTATTGTATGCATTTAGCATAGGCGCAAAGACGTTCTAATGGTATGTCATTACACGTCCGCTCTCACCTACGGATCTGGTTTTACTGACTTGGTGCGCTTAAGACACCGTAAGGATATAGATATATATATCCGTACAAGGCGTGAATAACTTAACAAGTGAAATACCTTTCAGGGCATCCATAAAAAAGTTTATATTTACTACACATTAATGAGAATTATTTAAATATTCCAAGTTTGTATGTGCTATATTTTTTTAAATTTTTTAAATTTTTTTTTATTAGGATAACCAACAAGACTTACATTAATAGTACTATAAAATACTCTATAAACTATACAATTAAATGTAGTCTTAATTATAGGTTACCACGTCATGTAAAAGGGACGCGTACATTATTTAAATATATTACTAAATAAAATATTATATAAAAAAAAAATTATAAAATATGAAATGTAGCAATATTGTAAACTTAATTATTTCTTTTAAATTTACTATATACGAGACTTATCCACTTTACTGAAATGATTAAACATAAAAAAGGATGTAAGTTGACTTATCAATACATAATAATATACCACGCCTTGTACGGGAATGATATTGTTCGTAAATATGTCATAATTTTATTTATTTCGTAATATATTTCTTTGTCTTTGGGCGATTGTCATTTTTTTTTTCACCGATATGTGGGTAGCAATGAAAACGCCACTCGACGATCGGTTCGTCTGTCGCCGTGCGAGTGTCTACGTGAGCGCGGAACCTTCGCTAATGGCCGCTCGATCGCTATACATAATTCGCATAAATTCATAGTAAAACATTTAACAATTCATCTGGGACTTACAATATAAAGTGCAGTGCCTATCTTTAAATTGTCGTGTCGAGTTTCGGACTCGTAATAGTGTTAGTGTTCGTTCGAGTAACATTTCCCTGGCGTCACAAGAAACGGCCGGCCGCCGGCGCATATCGAGGACTTTGAACTTTCCAGTGCATGGTGGCAGTACAAAGGCATCGAAAGGTTGGTGGTGCTAAGTTGTTGCTTCTTATCGGTTATAATTATGCATTGCCCAGAAAGATGGAAAATAGTTAAAGCCCCGATTAGCCCCTATACAGTCCACTTAAATTACCAACAAGCGACCTAAGGTCCAGGGACCAGGTTGCTTTTAATTAGGGAACATTTTCGTACAGATATGTTTATATAAATATACAAAGTAAGAATCACACATCTCGTCCCATACACCATAAAGCGGGCACAATCTGTACAAATTAATATAATTTTAAAAATAAATACTAAAGTTATGACGTCGTAACATTTTAATCTAAGCTATCCATCCATGTACGATGAAAATTACAATTAGCTTTTATTTAAATCATCATCATCATCTTCCTGCCCTTATCCCACTCTAAGTGGGGTCGGCACAACATATTATAAACATGCTGTCAAATGATTTAGCTGCGTTTGTACGCCCGGTCGCCTTCAACTTACCTCTGTCGTATTTTACGACACCTTGGTAAGAAAGAAGTTGGTCTATTCTACTAAACCGGATACCATACGGTGGGTCAACTTACCTTAGTCGCCTTTTACGACACCTCGGTAAGAAATGAGGTTGGTCTATTCTACTCAGCCGGATACCACACGGCGGGTCGACTTACCTTAGTCGCCTTTTACGACACCTCGGTAAGAAATGAGGGTGGTACTATTCAGCTGGATACCACACGGCGAATTAGCTTTTATTTTAAATCAGTTGTGATATTATTCAAATCGTATGGCTGTATCTGTTAACGCACACTATATACAATAACACGATATAATAGGAATACCACAATTCCCGTTCCGAGATGCACTTCTCTTGAATGACGAACAAAGACTGACCGTCACTGAAACGTTTTATCAATAGGAAGACTAAACCGGAAATAACAACGGCACAGTGTTGCCACCATTTTAATCAAAAAGGGCGCGATACTCTTGTTTCATAACTTTGTTGCTATAAAATACAAAGCGGAAGTCAGTGGCGACAACATATCTAATAACGTAATTTGCTTAAAATTCAAACACGGATTGAAATTCCGCAATTAAATTTTATCACTAAACTATTTCGTTAGCTTCGCTACAAAAGACAAATCTGATTCATTCGAGTCGGTAGTTTGTGCTTTAAATCCATTCAACTTTGGGAATGTAGTTTACGAAGTCGTAAATTTAAATTGCATGAGAAGTACGAGTACAAAGTTACGGAAACGTCTAGTTTGTATTTTGGACGTTAACGTAACTGAAGAAAAATATATGTTTTTCCCGGTGTGGAGCTACGTAGTATTTGATATTAAAATAGTTTAAGTCTGGACATTATTTATTTATTTATTTCAATTACCAACAATGGTTACAATACTTAAAATATGCCGAGTGGTATCCGGCTGAAAAGAGTAGTACCACCCCCTTTTCTTACCGAGGTGTCGTTAAAGACGACTAAGGTAAGTTGACTCACCGTACGGTATCCGGTTAAGTAGAATAGACCACCCTCTTTCTTATCGAGGGGTCGTAAAATACGACTAAGTTAAGTTGACGTCAGGCAGGCGGTCGGTCGTAATATACGTAGCCAAATCATGTGACTACATGTTTATAAAATGTTGTGCCGACCCCACTTAGAGTAGAATAAGGGCAGGGAGATGATGGTTACAATACTTAAAATATTAATATTATATTTTCATTTTCTTATTACAATTGCACCACTATTTATAGGTAACTATGACATGATTTATACGATAAAACAGCGGCTCTAAGCACTTTCTATAAAAACAACAAAAATGTTAATTTGAACTACTAAATAAAGTAAGCTGTGGTAGCCCAGCGGTATCACCGTGCGCCTCTTTCGAAAAGGTCTAGGGTTCAAACCCCGGGCAGGCACCAATGAGTTTTCTAGTAAAACTTATGTGTCTAATTGATAATTGCAATTTATCATACGCTTTTCGGTGAAGGAAAACATCGTGAGGAAACCTACATATCCTTAGAGAATTCTGGGGATATGTGTAACCTACCAATCCGCATTGGAGCAGCGTGGTAAGTCTTAGCTCCAATCCTTCTCTCCAAAAAAAAAAAAAATACGGAGAGAAGAGGCCTATGCCCAGCAGTGGGATAGTAACAGGCCGTTACTTACTTACTTACTACTAAATAAAGTGTAATAAAAAAGTCAGGAATTAAAAATTATATAAGTAAACTTAATATAACAGAAATAAAAATAAAAATTATACTGTAATAGGAGCTTCCCTTTTTTTTAAAAGAGAGATAAGTGAGCTTTTATAATACTAGCTTATAAGCTTCACCCGTATGCAAAATCAGTGTATCACAATTTTCCCCTGAATTAAAATTTTCTAACAAAAATAGTTATCATGAGTTTATAAGAGATTTTTGAATAACTTTCACCGTTTACTTAGCGCACGCAAGGAAATCTTTTGAATTTTGCCTTATTTGAAATATTATTATTGCTGCTCCTCTCCTATTAATCTTAGCGTAATGTTATATAGCCTATAGCCTATTTCGGTATATGGACTATCTTACACTCAAATTTTTCAAATCGGTCCATTAGTTCCTGATATTAGCGCGTTCAAACAAACAAACTTTTTAGCTTTACATATTAAGTATAGATGTACACACACGTTCGCCGCAAACTAATTGCGTGCTTTGCTAACACTCGGTCGACTCACCGCACTTCTATTTCAATGTATTATGTATACATTAGTCTAGATGTGTTTACGATGACCTATTCACATATTAAAAAGGAATATGAAGTTTGCATCTACTATGGGTATGCCGTGAAAGTCGAACGGTGAGACCTTGTAATCCTTTTTCCCTAGGTCACGGGTTAATATCGCGGACAGTTAAAGATTATGCTCTTCAACCATCAGACCATCACTTTTATCAGTTACTACAAGCCACATCTGATGGTGATTTTACAGTATAGCGGAATCGCAAGTTCGAACGGTTCAGTAGTAGTTGTTTTTAAATAATAATAATGGGCAAAATTGGAGGGAAGAAGGAAAAAGCTTTCCTTGCGAAGAAGAAGAAGAAGCTGGACGACGTAAATAATCGTGGTTGCGAAACATACGCGAGTGGACGGGCATTGCTTCTGTTTCAGAATTGTTTCGTCTTGCGAAGGACAGAGTGGCATACAGTATACTAACGGCCAACCTTCAGTAGTGAAGAGGCACGTAAGGAAGAAGAAGTAGTTGTTTAACTGGCTAAAGGCGACGTTATGGTCTAAAAAAATCCTTGAACCCCAGACCTTCGTTATTTTATAAAAGCTGAACGTTTGTCAGCTCCCAATACATATAAGAAGGTTGGTTCATTATGAAAGTTTGTTGATAGTCACTTTGGCAGCTAAGCGGTACTAAGGATGTCTAAAATACACATCTAATGTCGTCAAATTATAAAGTGATATTTTGATAATATCTTCAGTATACTTTTTATTTTAACAATTCGTACACGGGTTCTTAGGTCATAGTGTTGCCTTTAGCCAGCTTAAGTAAGCTATTTAGTGCTGTTTAAAGTGTTGTATTGTCAGTTACGTGTAAGACATGTTAATTTAATAAGTGCGTTTAATACTCCTTGATGCCTAAGCTTATTTCTCTATGTTCTGTCGATATACAAATGTTATACAGCGAATTTAATGTAATTTATCTTAAGTTGTCTAACTTCGTAAACTCCTTAATACAACTCGAACGCAGAGGGAACAAGTATTTAGGTCAGGGAACTAACAAATTCAACTTAATCGGGCTAATTACTTTCTAACGGCTTTTAATCTTTCTAATTTCAGTGCAAAGTGGTTTCTGAATGGCTCTGAAATACCGCCTACCAACACTTAGTATCCGAATATCGCAAGGGTTAGATAAACGGTCTTAGATTGGACTTTACTTGTAATATAATATTGATGTACTGCTATCTTGGAAGTATTGAAGGCGCATTTAAGATTTTATTTACACAATTTGAATTGTAACTAAAAAATTAAGTAAGTAACAGCCTGTTATTATCCCACTGCTGGGCATAGGCCTCCTCTATCCGTTTTTGGAGAGAAGGATTGGAGCTAAGAGCTACCTCGCTGCTCCAATGCGGATTGGTAGGTTACACATATCCCTAGGATTCTCTAGAGATATGCAGGTTTCCTCACGATGTTTTCCTTCACCGCAAAGCGTGTGATAAATTACAATTATCAATTAGACACATAAGCTTTTGATAGAAAAACTCATTGGTGTCTGCCCGGGTTTGAACCCATCATCGTCTCCAGGGAGTCGAACCGCTGGGCTATTTATTTTTATATAATTTGAATTGAATGGAATTAAAATAATGGTTTCAAGTAACCAATACTAAATGTGAGGTTTCGCGTATAAAGAAATACAATATTTTTGTTGACAGAACCTTTTGGGGTTTTGTAAATTAACTGCCTAAAGTGACTACCTTCAGGTCGAAAAAATGGTACTTTTAATTCGAGAGATGTAGGCCCAATTATTATTTATTGACTTTTATATATAGGACGTTTCTATGCGTGGCAGAACGTTTTTGTACCAAAAATCAATTATTCCTAAAATAACCAGCCCGCGCGGTCACCCTTGACCTTTATTTTGTCAAAAAGCCTACGACCCAACCGTGACATGACATGATTCTTTGAATATTAATCATTTTCAATAATTTAAAAGATTGAATGCGATATTTAAGATAAACCGCGTACCATGTACCAATCTATATATAATTACTAGCAGTATTTAGTGTCACTTGTTGTTATTTATTTATACACACTTACCAGATATTTAGTAAGCCGTATGGTATTTGGCTAAGTAGAATATACCAACCTCTTTCGTACCGAAGTGTCGTAAACGGCGACTGAGTTAAGTTGACCCGCCGTGTGGTATCCGGCTGAGTAGAAAAGACCAACCTCATTTCTTACCGAGGTATCGTAAAAAGTAACTAAGGTAAGTTGACACGCCGTGTGAGTATTTGGCTGAGTAGAATAGACCGCGCTCTTTTTACCGAGGTGTCGTCTAAGGTGACTAAGGTAAGTTGACGTCGCGTAAGCGGTCGGTCGTACATATATATTTTCTATTTGCTTATATTGCGGACTATCTTTAATATTTAAATGAGTTAATCTTGTATGTATGTATATATATATATATATATATATATATATATATATATATATATATATATATATATATATATATATATATTTATTTATTTTTTTTCGAAATCTCGGAAACGGCTCTAACTATTTTCCTGAAATTCAGCATGTAAGTAATGCAGGGGTTAAGGGGTTTTCGGAGAGAAAAATCTGACATACCTAGGTTTTATGTAAAAAAAATTCAGCATGTAGGTTGTCTACATGCTGAATTTCAGAAAAACCGTTGAAGTCGTTTCTGAGATTCAGAAAATATATTTATATATATACATACAATATTAACTCACTTAAATAGTACCTTGTCCGAGCCTTGCTCGGTAATTATTGGATAAGTGGGGCTCGATCCTAAGTATTTCCATTTCTCTAGACCGCTCGTTACCTGAATAAGCTATGCTGACTTGACCATTTACGACAATAGTGTTTTATATGAAATTTAAATGTTAGTATTTTTTTAATTACCAAAAACAGGGGTCGAACAATTTTTTTTTATTTGAATTTTTTTGAAGATTAACTCATTTAAATATAAAAATATTAAAGATAAAGATTACTTGTGTATTACACAAGTAAGTAATCTTTATTTATTCCAATTCATACTAGAGTCTAATAGATTCCCTTCAAAGCAATCAATACTACCTCATGTAGTAGATGAAATTGAACAATTTATCATAGATCCATCCCCTCAATCACGGCCGCAGAATGTCCGAGTATGACACATCTCTGATCGTGATGGATTAAGATCTCTTCGAAATATGATTACTCATGTTTCTCCTTACTTGATGATAGCGAGTTGAGTTCATATTAATACAAATGTGACAGTCTACGTTAAGATTTAATAGATTTTTAACTCCTACATTGCGGAATTTCATAGTATAAAATTTATTGAAATAATTACTTTGCTTTAATCCGCGTTCGTTAAGAAAATATATGTAATGCTTAGTGTAGAAAACCGTTCTCATACCTTATACACGCACAATTAGTTAATTAATTAATAAATAGGACGGTACGGATTGTGAAGAGGTACCTCAGTCTGGAGCTCTAACCACCGGTAGCTTGAGTATTTTCTCCGCTCCCTGTGGTCAACGATTTTTTTTTAAATATTTTTTTTATTTTGTCGACCTAATCTATTTTTCCGTTTCCGATAAATTCGAACAGATTCGAACAGAACAGATAAACAATGAATATTTTAATAAATTTCAAACTTGCAGCTTAAAATACAGATTTAGATGCTCGACTTTGATAAAGCATTGTTTTAAACAATGTACCGATAAAGCTTACCGAACAAAGCCAAAATACGTTTTATGCTCTTAACGAGCGTAGAAGCGGTTGCTATTAAATCGCTATATATTTGTTAAACATTATATTATAGGAGCGAACTGTATTATTTTATTATATAATTTTTCATAAAAAAAGTTGTTTTAATTAATAATTTTTTCTCTCTGCCAGCTAACCTACGAAGTCAGACAAATCCGTTACTATCCAACTAATATTATAAATGCTAGTAAAAGCTAAAAGCTAGTAATAAAATGCGAAAGTTTGTGAATATGGATGTATGTTTGTTACTCTTTCAAGTCGAATCCGCTGAACCAATGGCGATGAAATTGGCACAATTATACCTTATATACCGGGAAAACATATAGGCTATATAAATCATGTTAATTTTATAGTAATAGGATTACATTGAAAAACCCCATCTATTATTAAACTATCACGATAAATGTCCGCCCGATCGAAGCAACCAAGGATAAGTATGAATAAGTAAAGCAAGTATTATATAATAGTATATACTTTTTTTTTTCTCGTATTACAATTTTTTTTTGTAAAATAATCTAATTCCACGCAATGTTTTTTAGTTTTTTGTTTTTAAAAGCGGTTTTTATTTCCCGCATGTTTTCGTAGAATTTTATTTATTTATTTATTTTACGCTTCATGCAATCTAGTCTTCGGATGTCACGTCAGATAGGTATAATTTGTGATTAAAGCAGACGATCATCTTCCCAATATATCAACAATGACTAATGAAGGCCCAACTAACACATAAGTCTGATGGATATATTTCAGTTGTGAACAAACAAAACTATCAGATTATATTAAATGATGGATTAGCTATAACGATCTAATTGGAGAAACAACCAACCTTAATTATTAATTACATGACATAATAAATAATAAAGCTATATATTGCTGTATGGATAAACTGTTTCTTTTAATTGTAATTATGAATATAAATAAAAAAATATATGTGGCAATTACACTCATGACCGGCCGTCCCCTATGTATTATATTTTTGTTATGAGTGACAGACAACTGGTAAATATATACATATAAAACTGTAAGTAAATAGTTAAATATATATGTATATATCCACAGTGGCAGACCCAACAAATTGTTTGTAAAAAATGTTTGTCGTCTACGGGAATCGAACCCGTGTCCCGCGGAGCTGAAGACTGGGTTGGCGCCACGGGCGAGATGTTTACTAATCCTGATTTATAATATTAATAATGAAACAGAAAGTGCATAAGTATTGTAAGTTAACATAAATTAATTGAATAACTTCAGTTTATTTTTCTTTTATGAACATTTTCTGCAATTACCTTTATATCGTGGAATTTAAACCATGGCAACATAAATATGATTTTTGGTTTTACTGTTATTCTATTCGAAAACAGTACATTTATACGATACGGTTCAACAAAAATCAAAAGAGGATTTTTCAATCCGTCATATTATCCCAGTATGTAATTCAATTTTAAGATCGTTAAGTCTAGTGTTTTCCAACCTTTTTTGTACCATATCCCACGTTAAAATTTATTCTGCCCCACTTTTGTAAAATACATAAATTTTAATATTAAAAAATAAATTCACTTTCGAAACTTAAATGGTAGGTTTTAGGATATAATAAAATAATGAATTTCATATCTGTGGTTTCATAAAAATATAATAAATCTAATATCTGTGGTTTTGTATTTTAAAATTCTAAACATGAATATCTGAGCGTGGACTTGATATGATTGCTAGTTGCTTAGTTGCCTAGGCTGAGTGTATCATCGGCTTATCAGATGTCTTAGAGTTTCATTGTCATTGTTTTATACGTTTAAAGTAGTTTTTGAAACTTAAATGACAAGTTTTAGGTTAGTTCCTTAAATTTGGCACCGAAATCTAGTGTTGCATTTAAAAAGCCCTCATTTTACAGTCAATTTGCCCACCTGTAGGGTGTGGGTTCCAAGTTGGGAAACATTGCGCTATTAGGATTACCGTGAAAACGTAAAAAACAGGCAGACTTTCAAATTTATAATGTTAGTATGAAATATGGCTTAGTCCATATTTTCCCATACCCAAGCCGTGCATTTATTGATAAAGCAGAGATTAAACGAGCAGCGCGTGACAATATTGATTGTAAATATCGTTTTTAATAACAGACTGGTGATTTCGCAATTAAGATTTACACCACGGTTTATTGGTTCCATATGTATGGTGTGAACGGAATTAAATTTTTTATAGCAATATTGATTGATTCTGATTAGTACATTCTATCACAAAGTAGATTTGGTGTTCAGTAAAAGTGACGGCCCGTTATTATACTATGCCATTACCAATAAGAACAAATATTGCCAATAAGAACAGATTTTTTCTGGTAATTTAAATAAATATAAATATATGGGACACTTACACACGGTCGTCCGTCCCCAAAGTAACTTAATACTTGTGTTGTGGTAGAAAGACAAGTGGTGAATATATACTTATATAATTTTTAAATGCATACTAAAATACAAATATGCACCCAGACTCAAAGACTAACAAATTGATTTATAGAAAATGTTGACGCTCGGCAGGAATCGAACCCGCGATCCGCGGAGCTGCGGCAGGATCACTACCCACTACCCACGCTAACGGGCCAGTCATCAATTTCAGAACAATTTCTTTGTAAATTAATTAAACACGCCTAAGCTTCATACATTATTCCGTATTCCTCGACGTGAACGCGTTCTATTATATTTCTGCCTTTAACAAAAAATATTCCGTAAAATCCCCTTTCTACGTAATGGCAAAACGTAAAGTGCACACGACTACTATTCAGGAGCACAAAACGATTTAGCGTTCCTCTACCGTGTAGAATCCATTAAAAGACCTTGCACTACCCTAGTTCTTTCAGGACAATGCGTTTTCATCTTAGAATACGTCACCGCTTACTGTGAAGCGAGTACCGTCTATTTTACAGAGTACTTTTATTTAAGTCGCCTCTTAGTATAAAGGAATACCTTCATTATTTAAAGATAAGAAATATTAAAAGTTACATTACATAACATTATGAACAGGAGAGGCAAGTTAACACAAAAGGTCTCCTTTTGTGGTAATATTATCTTCCGCAAAATGACAATGCTAAAAAACGATATTTGTCTTGAATCTCCAAAGGATTACTGCTGCTTGCCTGCTCTTCACCATCGGCGATGATCGTTAATCGTGTGATCGTCTATAATCAGCACGATCATCGTACAAGTGTCCACAAGATCGACCGTATTATCATACATACGTACATAGCGAATCCCTTTGATAAGTGTCCGATTCCAATAGACGAAGATTGGCGAATGCAACCGAGTATGCCCTCTACACGATCATGCTCACGCTTAGTCGTTTGTGATCACCGATTATGAAATGGATTAATTAAATATCACCCAACAATTTACTACGCTACATCCGTGTTACGTAATCCACTAGAAAAAGTCGATCATCAAAATGTGGTTGATATATCTGCAACTCATTGATATCTTCATTCCAAGTCATCCATTAGCGTGGTTTTGTAGGCAACAAACAACAACAAATTGCAATTTCATATCTGAATTATTCATAATCTATTTTAACGTTTTCGTGTACCAGTTCAGAACAACTCATCGTTCTCATAAGACTGTATGATTTTTTTTCCTCCATACGTGAATGTTATTATGTTAATCATATTTTTCTTGAAGAATTGAAGTATGAATCTATATGAATATAAAAAGCTGAAGAATTTGTTTGTTTCTTTGTTCAATTGTTTGTTTGATTGGTTGAACGTGCTTATCTCAGGAACCACTGGACCGATTTGAAAAATTCTTTGAGTATTAAATATCCATTTATCGAGGAAGAATATCCCGAAGGAAGGTACCCGAAGAAGGTACAACCCCGCAAATTCTGGGTACACTATTGCTAGGTCATAGAAGATTTCAAATATTCTTCTAAAACCCAAAAGCAAAAAACCTTTGAACATATATAAAAAAATACTATTCATCAGAAGTTAAGTTTGATGATTTTATTTGCCGTCTTTATTTATACGGGCCTCGGGGCAATCGAAATTGTCCTTTAATAAAGTCCAAATTGATATTTACTTAGGTTCGTTTTCAGATTGCGCAATTCTAATCTTTTGACATCGACTCAGTGGAAGCAACCTTTCAAGCGAGCTTTATAAACAACTTTATTAATCTACTTGTATTAAATATAGTTCATTGGATTTCTACACGCTTTGTGGATAAAGTGATTAACAAATTATAGTGACATCCGCTACTATTTCACGTCAGGATAAGTTCGTCATTTCTTCTTGTAGGAATAAATTTTAGATCTTACACGCTGCTCCAATGCAGTTTAGCAGGTAACATGTCCCAAGAATTGTTCGACATATACAAGGGTCAACGTCATATTTTCTTTCACCTCAAAGTGCAATGTGTAAATATAAATTTAACACATTAGTTTTTATTGCTCATCACTGGTTTTAACTTGTCCTTTACGAGGATCTCCGGACGTTTCGAACGGAGATACGAAAGAGTTCCCCAGTTTTACAAGACATTCGATGCATCTGCTGCTCCCGATGCGTCGACTAGCGGAGGGAGGGGCCACTATTTAGAGATACTCCAACCACTTTGGGGTAAAGAGTTGCTGCTGGCAGGGATACGGGCAATATGCACAACATTATCATGTCCTCGATATCAGTACCGTTGTGGAGCACTGTCAACTTTTTAGTTCGTGAGAGTTTTAGTTCTTCCTCATCGAATGGCGATGACCATGGTAAATGTTTGTTTCATATTTTCCTGACATAGAAAATTTTGATCAATCACTTGCATAAGATCGATAATAAAATTATTAAAATCCGTAAATATATTGCGTATCATAAGAGCTTTTAATTTCAAAGTAATATCGGATTTTACAGTTTATGGCAGTTGCTTACAAAACAACGGCTCTACGCCTCGTAACCTAAATTAATTCAGCTCGCTCACTTACTCAAGTAACTTCGTAATAAAGTTGTCAAGACACACATGTTAACGCATTTTCCTTGCTGTAAAACCACTTTATACTTATTAATACTTACAAAGTTTTATTACAGTTCACAAATTGATTTATATTATTAAAAAGCGGTAAAAACATACTTGATTTCTTGTTGGCTCTTTTTGGTTTGAGCAATTTTCTGAATCATTAGAAAATACATTAGTAAACTGTTTATCTTAATGGATGGTTTTCTGTTCTTCCTTCCATAACCTAAGATTTTGGCAGAAATGACAGGACTACTGAAATATTTAAAGACAAACATAGAATGTGAAGTAGTCATATTTTTTATAAATAATTAATTTAGATCAAGTCTTATAAGTCGGTAAACGAGATTAGCTCTCGACAAGAGAGAAAAATAGTGACATTGATGAATTGCCTAGACTTTCTCTCTTATGTTCTTTCTAATTCAAGTAGCTAACTTTTTCCACTATACTATATAATTTTTATTTCTTATAACAAAGTTACAATGTAAATTAAAATATTTACATTGTAACTTTGTTAATTTTTTTAGTTAAGTTTAATTAACGAAACTACAAAATGAAAGACATTGGACGACGTTAAATGCTTAGTGCATTTAACGTCGTCCAATAAAAATGTAAAGTAAAAAATATTTATGTGGTATCCTATTTCTTTTCAGAATACTTTATTTTTTCTATTCTAATAAGATAGGAAGTAGAGGCAGTTCCCTCGTCTGGAGCCAATCCTGGATGTAGTATCAGATCATGCTTATCATAAACATCCATTGTCATCGGGACTGGACCAGTATGTAAAGTTTCAGCTTCAACGGACACCGCTTTTTGTTTTCGAAAAGTTTAATGTTTAC
Source organism: Morpho helenor (assembly GCA_029227775.1). Classification (NCBI taxonomy): domain Eukaryota; kingdom Metazoa; phylum Arthropoda; class Insecta; order Lepidoptera; family Nymphalidae; genus Morpho; species Morpho helenor. Next base: position 13,200,478 of record JARGCU010000010.1, read on the forward strand.
ATCTAATAAAGACTTGCAAAAGAGTTTATTCTCAATATATTGTCATTTTTATGTTATTATCTATCTATAATTAATATCATATACCTATATAATTTTTTTTCGTTACTTTTTTGTCTATAACAGACTGGCCCGTTGGCGCAGTGGGGAGTGACACTGCCTTCAGCTCCGCGGGTCGTGGGTTCGATTTCCACCGAGGGGCAACATTTTCTATAAATGTATTTGTTGGTCTTTGAGCCTGGGTGTATATTTGTATTTAAGTATGTATTTAATTAAACAAAAAAAAAAAGAAAAAAAAATAGTTTTGATGAGAGACTGGCTTAGAAAGCCTACTTTAATTTTAATGCAATTTAAAGCTAATTTAAATTTTGTTTTTGATTACAATTTATTTTTTCATTATATTCAAAAGGTGTCAATAGATGTTTTACACGGATTAATGTAAGTAAATGGTATGGGAAATTTGTTATTCGTGACGATTAAGAGAGACCGCGACCCAATTTCCTCGTATCCAGTTCATACTCATTTAGTCGAGTGCTTTAGTCCCACTCGCTACTACGACCTATTCATACTTGTCACTGGCTCTAGCAAAGGTGTATTTTCCATTTCTCTGGTTCTTTTTATAAACGCTGTAGAAAGAGGCACGAAATTTTTTGCAATGGAAATGCTAGAAAAATTCATGGTAATATGTGTATTTTTGCTTATTTTTCAATACATACGAGTACGTTGTGTTTACGTTGGTATAAAATAAAGCCAGAAAAAGAAAGAAAATGAAGCCATTTTTTTTGTTACATGTTTTTTAAAACTTTATCCTCGTATCACTATCACAAAGATTCAATATTGTCTCAACCGATCACTATCTACAAATGGTCATAAATACTTTTATATATGTTTGTTAACTAATCTTTGTACTTTGAACTATTCATAGTAAATTACAATAGCTAATTCAATTTAAATGTTCTGAATAAGATTTGAATAATAATTTTCAAGTTTCATCTGTAATTTGAAACGGATAAGACCTAAAAATCCACCAAAAATTTCATTAAAATGAACGGATGGGCCTAAATGCGATTTTAATACCTACTTATACAAAGATTTATAAACATAAACCACACAATATATAGGGCCGTTAAACTACCCAGCACACACACTAAAATAACAATGATGACGTCATCAATAACACAAGGTAAACCTTACGTAAAACGACAGAGCTTCTAATACTCCCGTCGAGTCGACGTTCAGAATGCTAAAAACTTCCACACGAATTTCACTTGAAGCACCGTCGATCCGAACTAAGAATTCCTATTTGTACATTCACCCTAGTAAACAACAAAAGCAAAACAAATGCTATTTAACTTGTTCCAACTGCAAAACATCTATCTGACAAACGTTTGAATTAATAAAATATAACATTCAAAATATAACGTAAGATGGCCACATTTTAATCAGAATATGCAGCACGTAATAATAAAAATCCTATTTGTACCTGAACTCTTGAGCGTTTCCCATTCAAGTTTAGTACAGAATATAAAAGATTCTCCGTCTGTTTGTGGAATTCAATGGAGTCGCAAGAAAACATTCTTTGGATATAAAAGTCAAGTTCTGTCGCTTTCGTTTTGCTCCGTAGTTTATTTAAGTCCGTCCCATTGTGTACTAGAGCATTTTCTGTCTCAACTTTTGTTTCCGTATGTGTAAAGCGATATATACACGATGGAAGGCACTGTCGCATTATTCTTGTCGTATCGAACAAGAGACTATATGTTCCATTACGTAAATTGAAAGTGAACATTTTAGAGCAATCGTTTGAAATTGTTTCTATGTAGTGTAATAATAAAAGTCTTAACTAATAATATTTTGGTGTTTGGGTTTGGTTTCAACTATGAGTTTACCTACGAGTTTATTTAACCTATGAGTTTATTTTATGGTATGAGTTTGATGGCACTAAATAAGGTATATATGGGTGTCTTGTTTTTATTGTCCTACTATTGGAATATTGATATAGCTACTGTCCGAACCTGTACAAGATTGTAATGACTTAATGTAAATATTTATAAGTATTATGTTGAAAAGAGCAACCGCCGAGTTCTTGCTGGCTCTTTTCGGAACAGCTTTCCAAACCAGCATTAGAATTGACGATTATTCAAAAGCATTTGTTTAAAAGTTTATTTGAATAAAAAAAATTGAAATTGAATTTGAACTTGCATCTTTCCTTAAAGATAATATTTGGCGCTGAAAAACGTTGCTCCAATGGCAGGTTGGACATGGTCAAGAATTCACTATGGATATGCAGGTTTTCTAAAGATGCTGAATTTTACAATAAATAAATAGCACTTGATGAATAGTAAATATCAATTGCTATCACGTCTTTATAGGTATCCTGCAAACCTCAAACATTTATTAAGAGTAACGAAAATTAGTTTTACTCGTTTTGCCACGACGATTTGTAGTTAAATTAAAAATTGCCACGAATATGTTAAACCTTTACTATAGGTCTTATTAGAATAGGTCTGAAATTTTTTGTATATATTTCCTATAAAAATATAAATAAATATAAATATAAATAAAATTTCCTATATAAATATCCTATTTCATCGCAGTATTAATTAGTATTAATTTCATAGTATTGAAAATGTTGGACGTAGTGCATGAACAGGTAATGCGTCAAATCTGGTGCACTTTTGAGTGAAATTCGCATTTGACATAGTCGTAAATATGGAACTCGTACATAGCATTTATTATAAAATATAAAAAGTAATCAATAATACTATGTCTTTGAGCATGATTATTTGTATTATTGTAAAAATTATATCTTCGCTTTTACATAAAAAACTGTTTTAAATTACAATGAAAATATTTAATACTACTAGGAAACTTAAATCAATTTGCCATCGTAAATCTAATAACAATAAAATCATAACACCTTAGATTTGTGCAGACGTGTAAACGACACCTAACGGAATATTATAGTGTTATGAAAAATCACGATCTTCATTTTTCTTTTACTTGCCAAGTATTTATGTTCTACTTGATGTACTATTTTTATATTTTACGACCTGATTTTTATGACTTTGAACATACATCATAAATTAGTCTGTCTTATTCTATTTAAAATAAGCTAAAATATTCTCGATTTATTATTTTAAATCTCCTTTTCCTTTGAAAATTAAATTTAAATTAATATGTAATAAACAAACTACACATCATTACATATTAGAGATTATTTAGATGTGCACTAAAACTATATTTGAGGTCGAAGCTTGTTATTTTGTATTTGATAGATTTGTAGAAGCATTAGTTGGTTTAGGTATTAGATTGCTTAATAAATTACAATCGATATAATATGTTATTAGTCTCTTCATCATCTTCCTGCCTTTATCCCACTCTAAGTGGGGTCGGCACAACATGTTATTAACATATTGTCACATGATTTGGCTACGTATTATACGACCGGCCGCCTGCTTGACATCAACTCATTTTAGTCGTATTTTACGACACCACGATAAGAAAGAGGGTGGTCTATTCTACTTAACCGGATACCACACGGTGAGTCAACTTACCTTAGTCACCTCTTACGACACCTCGGTAAGAAATGAGGGTGGTCTATTCTACTCAGCCCGATAACACACGGCGGGTCGACTTACCTTAGTCGCCTTTTACGACACCTATATACCTATATGTAGTCTATAAACGATAAAAGATTTGATCTTAAAACTCTACAAGCCTCGTTCAGGAAAGCAGTTTGAAATCTGTTAAAACATATTTAAAGTTATATAGTGATGTTACGAGTCAATTTTTGGGTAAAAGCAACTTTCCAAACTTATTATAGCTTCATTATCACGTAACTAATCGTTCATGATTTCAAATCACTTCAATTTGATTTAATGTTAATCTAATTTTATTTTTAACCAGTATAATATAAATATTCAGCGAGTGTGCACGATACAGTGTAATTACTTGTTTTTGTGTTAATACAATCAATGGCCGTTATTTTACTGATTAAACATTTTGTATTGAAAAAAGCTGGACAAAAATGATCCATAATTTTTTATTACCATAAAAGTGAATGAGATAGACACTGGGTATATGATATGTTATTAGGATATTAAATTTGATTAATCCCATAAAGAGTAATGAAATTTTACTGTAACTGGGTCAATACTTTATGCTTTGTTATGAAGAATCGAAATCACATTGTACAATGATAGATGCCATAATAAAATTCCGTAATCAATTTTAGCTTTGCCATTACAGCAGTTTAAAAAACTGTTAAAGAGAGCCTGATACAAAAGCCTAATACAATACTATACTGTTGAGTATTATTTAGATGATAAGAATGCGTGGATGATTAATAATAATAGTGGACGATGAATCAATGAAGTCATCATCCTTCTGCCCTCATGCCACTTTAAGTGGGGTCGGCACAACATGTTATAAACATACTGTCACATGATTTGACTGCGTTTTTACGACCAGCCACCTTCCTGATGTTAATTCACCGTAGTCGTATTTTACGACACCTCGGTAAGAAAGAGGGTGGTCGATTCTGCTAAACCGGATTTCACACGGTGGGTTAACTTACTGGGTCGCCTTTTACGACACCTCGGTAAGAAATGAGGTTGGTCTATTCTACTCAGCCGGATACCACACGGCGGGTCGACTTAGTTTAATACTCGGGAACGTAAAGACCTTTTTTAAAAAACAAGATTTTATTGTTTTACTACAAACTTATTATTTAAATACTAATTAAATCTAAATTTATAATTAATGATCGCGACTGAGCAGAAGTAGATGCTCTTACCGAATGTCTCTTACTTTAATTAAATTATCCCACCTGTGGAACATCAAACGACATTTCTTTCGGTTGCGCAACATCAGACCGCCCATCAATATGCTGATGCTGCGTTTACGTCGACCGTGTGGATATGAGGTGGTGACGTAACTACTTACTTTAGTCGCCTTTTACGACACCTCGGTAAGAAATGAGGGTGGTACTATTTTATTCAGCCGGATACCACACAGCGTCAAGGAAAAATATCATCGTTTGTTATATATGTCAGGTAACGAATAACCAAGCGCACTCAGTCGTTAATTGAATTCTTCACTGAAACCTAACAAATTGAATACTGTATCATGTGATGCATATGGATTGAATTTGACCGAGAATTGTGACGCAGTTCATTCCGTAAATACACATTTCATGTTACTATGTTGCAGTATTTCTTACAAAGGCGACAAACATTCTAAAAATACAACGCAAAGCGAAACATTACTCAATCAAGCTTAGTTTTATACTAATCGGCTATATAAATTATTACATTTGTATTATAGATCTCCGCCAAGTAATGCCTAATTCTATAAATTATTTGAATTATTGCTAAGTTTTATTGTAACAAGTAAGGAAGTAAATAAAATAAGCTCATTGTCATCATCAAAATTTATTGTTAGTCGTGGGTTTGTCGAACTGTCCATCAGTAATTTTATTATAAGATAGGTATATAATATACATATATACTGGGCAGAAAAATGTAAGTAAGTAAGTAGCGGCCTGTTACTCTCCCACTGCTGGGAATAGGCCTCTTCTCTCCGTTTTTAGAGCGAATATTTGGAGCTAAGACCTACCACGCTGCTCCAATGCGGATTGGTAGGTTACACATATGTATTTCCAGAATTCTCTAGAGATATGCAGGTTTCCTCACGAAGTTTTCCTTCACCGAAAAGCGTGTGATAACTCATTGGTTAAAAAAAAACTCATTGGTGTCTGCCCGTGTTTGAACTCGTGACCTCCTCGAAAGAGTCGCACGTTGATACCGCTGGGCTATCACGTCTTATAGTCAATGGTTAAATGAAAAGCTTGAGTTGAGACAGAAAATTGTCAAATTCAGCCTCTAGGTTTGAATATCTTTATTGCTTGAAGATTGAGCGTAGAAAGCCTTCAAAGCTAGGCGAAACAGTGTAGTAAAAATTTATAAGGCGATGTACTCTCTGTTGAAATATTGTATGTACGGCAATTATACATATATTTCCATACGAGTTGGTAGAATATACACACGCGAGGAATATAGATTCAGTATAATAAAATAAGTAAAAGTTACATCACTAAAATTTACAGTAAGGACGCTAAAAATGTTTATATATTTATTTATTTATTTATTATGTACCATAAAAAATGATGGAAAAAACATTATTGGTAAAAAAAAGTGTACAAAGGTCAACTTATCCTTATGACAGAGATCTCTGCCAGCTAACCTACGATGTGAGACAATTTATAGTTAAGAAAAAGTTGGTACGCAAATATCAAACATTATGAATTAGAATTACGTTACTAATAATTTTCTATATTTTAACAATACTTCAGATTTCTATCGGAGAATGGATAGAATCAGGTAATTTTAAATTAGTGTTTTTGTCATTGTATATTTCAAAGATGTACGTTTGTTTGTGCGTATGTAAATGTCACTTAAGAAATATGTTATATTTGTGTTCGCTAACTAAAGTCGTGTGGTATTCGGCTGAGTAGAATAGACCACACTCATTTCTTTCCGAGGTATCGTAAAAGGCGACACGGGAAAGTTGACCCGCCGTGTGGTATCCGGCTGAGTAGAATAGACCACCCTCAATTCTTACTGAGGTGTCGTTAAAGGCGACTAAGGAAAGTTGACCCGCCGTGTGGTATCCGAATGAGTAGAATAGACCACCCTCAATTCTTACCAAGGTGTCGCAAAAGGCGACTATCGAAAGTTGACATCAGGCGGCCGGTAGTAAAATACCTAGCCAAATCATGTGACAATATGTTTATAACATGTTGTGCCTATCCCATGTAGAGTGGGATAAGGGAATGATGATTGTGTTCGCTAACAAAATAATAGCTCTTTCGTAACTAAATGAAATGAATTTGAGTTAGAATTGTGCTAAATAATGTTTTGCATAAAACTTTCTAAAAGTCAAAAGTGCTTTGTCAACAAGGCCCGGAGTGACGATGAGAGCAATAATGGAGTTAAAAGCTTATGGAACTTAATAATTCGAAAACCCAACACGAAAGGCAAAACTTTTGCAAATTTTGCAAAAGTGGGGTCGGCACAACATGTTATAAACATGTTGTCACAAGATTTGGACACGTATTTTACGACCGGCCGCCTTTTTTTAAACAGGAAAAAACCCCTTATGGGTACTGCCGCCCGACGGGGACAGGCGACGGTTATGTCGGACTCGCACCGACTAAAATAACCTGTGCGCTCCACGCTGCTGGTGGCGGGTATAGGGTACCTATGAAGACATTACCCCCATCCCCGCCAGCAGCAACTCTGTACCCCAGAGTGTGCCACCTCTGGGTCGGGGCCTCAACGACCTCAACGACCGGCCGCCTGCCTGACATCAACTTACCTTAGCTGTATTTTGTACGACACCTCGGTAAGAAAGAGGGTGGTCTATTTTACTTAACTGGATACCACACGATGGGTCGACTTACCTTAGTCGCTTTTTATGACACCTCGGTAATAAGTGAGGGTGGTCTATTCTAGTCAGCTGGATACCACACGGCGGGTCGACTTACCTTAGTCGCCTTTTATGACATCTCGGTAAGAAATGAGGGTGGTACTATTCTATTCAGCCGGATACCACACGGCGTTTTATTATGATACGCAATATCTCATTTTAATTTCGTGAGGATCGACGTAACGTGATTTTTCCTATTTTAATTAATTAAACTTGCGTGCAAGCCTTCATATTACAAATCAACGTTGATTTATGTCGCGAGAATGAGTAATCAATTTTGGCGGGATTCGTCGTCCAAATAATTAATTAACGCGCCACAAACTGTAACCTGTTAATCACGGCCAGAAACCTACTTTCTTGCTTTATTTTTTACTAATAATATCCCACGGTTTCACGCGCGTACATATTGATCTCATGGCAGTGGAAAGTCTACTAAGTCGAAATATATATTAATTTTGGTTAAACATATCATCAATAGTTTCCGCAGCGCATGCGATGACAGATTTTTATGACAAAAATTTTACACATTATGAAATGTTTATAACGGATCCCTATTTTTTTAATGTAATATAGCCTATGTTGCTCATTAAGATGCAGCTTTCCAATGGTGAAAATTTATTTTAACACTAGTTTTTGTTTGAAAACATTACAACCATACGTACAAATTTTTCCTCTTTATAATATTAGTATAGCTTTTTCCTGCTATTTCGTTTGCGCGAAATATTGTCATAGGTTGATAATAGATGGCGATTTTTAGTGTCATCCTATTCCTGCAGAATTTCCAAAGCCTCTATGCTATTTCGGTGTATAAGGAATAATTGTGCCAAATTTCATTCATATTGGTTCAGCGGATTCGCCGTGAAAGTGGAACGAACACACATCCATACTCACAAACTTTCGCGTTTATAATATTAGTAGGATTTCCTTGTTTTTTTCTTATTCATGAATCTTTAATATTTAAATGAGTTAATCTTGTATATAAATATTTATGTGAATATCGGAAACGGCTCCAAAGATTTTCATGAAATTCATCATGTAGGGTTTTAGGGGGAAAATCGATCTAGCTGTTTTATTTTTTTTAAATTGTGTTTTATCCCTGTTTTGGGCACTGAAAAACTGCTACAATTTTATGAGAAAGCAAAGGTTAATTGCGCTGTCAATTTGAGATTCAATTTAAAAATTAAATTGTCTTTTTTCTTTTTTTTAACTGCATTTTTTCTAAATTACCGAGCAAGGCTCAGTCACCCAGGTACTTTCCTTTTTTTGTCTTTTGTTTGAAGGTTTTCTACCAATTTGGGTAACAAATTACTAGTAAACTTGTTAACTCCTCCAGCTAAGGTAAAATTTTTATCTTTAGAAGTGGGTTAACATCGGTAGCATAGGAGGCTGGGATTCGGACCCAAGACCTTTCGATCGCAAGTCCGTTACTCTAACCATTCCGCTATCATCGCTTCAACTTTTAATTGTGCTCAATAATAATATAACGATTGTGTTGTGTGGAGACAGAGTCAATGTAATATATTTTTTCACACGATTCTTGTAAGGTATGTCAGAAAAATATTAAAAATTCTCTGGCACACAATGAAAATAATAAATTTCCTTTTGTTTGCATGAATTCTAAGATTAAATGAAATTCTTGACATACAAACAATGGTTCTTTTTACCTCATATTTAAATAATGTAAGTTGTAACACAAAACATTTCAATGCTTCTCTGGTTTTGTTTTAAATATCTTGTCTTATATTATAAATTCGGATGTAAGTTTGTTTATCCTTTAAGGATTGCTGGAGACTAATTCAGGCTTCCATTTATTTCGTTACCACAGTTTACGTAGACAAAGTCGCGGACGGGAGCTAGCATGTCCTGTAAATCTACTGGCCCATTGGCGCAGTTGGCAGAGGCCCTTCCTTCAGCTGCGTGGTCGCAGGTTCGACTCCCGCCGAGGGCCAGCATTAATAAGCAGTTTGTTGCTCCTTCGATTCTGGGTGTGTTTATGTATTTAATCATTTAAAATTATATATGTCCATATTTACGGGTGGTATGTAACCCACAAAACAAGTTTAAAGTTACTTTACGGACAGCGGTGTGTGTAATTGTCCTGTATATAAAAAATCACATACTGACATATGGTAAGCAACAATATATTGAAATAATATTCCACCGCCTTTGCGTAATCTGCAGTCTAAACAAGTATTTAAAAGCAAATATAAAGATTTATTATTTCAAACACAAAAGCAGTCTTCGGGACATTAATGAAATTGCTGTTTAATTTAAAATGCATTTTTAGTTTGCCTTGAAGTGCGGTGCCTGATGATGATATACTATGTAGACCCATATGATGTTGACCCATGCACTGTCTTAAATTATGTTTAAGTTATTATTTAAATATATTCTGTTTATTTACTTAGTATTGTTTATATTAAATGTATGTATACATCATTTATTTTACATTTCTTTTTTCTGTATTGTCCCATGCTGTAACTTTCTTTTCATTCTGGCACAATGGCAGCCACTGAAAATCAGTGCTAGGGTTCCTGCCCTAGCTTAAAGCTGAGTGGTCTACTATTTTTCGACCTATTATTGCTTATTTTAAATTCTTTGTACATTTTTTTAAATTTTTTATTTACGTAAAGGTCACAAATAAAGGTGTTTAAATTTAAATTTGAATAATGTTACATGGTTTCAAGACATATTCAGTATTTTGTAAGTTTGTAAAAATTCAAAAGCCTTACAAATCTTCATAACAAAAATCTGCATTCCAAATATGCAACATATAACTTGTAGTCATTAACTTGAGTGCTTTCCCATCTCGGTCGACTTTTAAGAATCTATTCAAATTATTTTTAATATTTTGACCCATATATTTTTAATATTTGCTATTTTTGGCTTTCTTTAAGTCTCTCGACTTGACTGTGCTTCGGTTTGGAATTTCCCGTTTTCATAAGAATTTTCGTGTGAAACATATGAAAATGATTCTATAAAGAAATGCAAGATCGTTTCACACGATTCTTCAATGTGTTTTTAATTTGTCTGTGTTTTTCATTTAAATATGGAAAGCACAGCAATACTTGTACACTTATATACTATGATTGGCTGATCTAGATACCTGATCAGGTACCTGAGAATCTAATAGCAGAAGAAGTTAATGTCCTACTAATTTTGCTAATATTTTAAATGTGCCAAGGTGTCGTAAAATAAGACTGAGGTAAGTAGGTGAGGTAGGCGGCCGGTCGTAACAGCCTAATCATGTGACAGCATGTTTATAACATGTTGTGCAGACCCCACTTAGAGTGGGATAAGGGCAGGAAGATGATGATGAATAAATATTTTTTTTCTGAACACTAACTAAGCTGTTAGCCCTAACGGCTTTAACATCGCCTCCAAGAGACTGGGCGAACGCAGAAGCATCGTCGGTTTGACTATAAATTGATTGAAGTTAATTTATCAATGAAGTCGATGCGTCGAAAAAATCGCGGGTATCAATAATATGATATAAAGATTATAAATATCATCATCATTCTCCTGCCTTTATCCCATTCTAAGTGGGGTCGGCACAACATGCTAAAAACATGCTGTCACATGATTTGGCTGCGTTTTTACGACCGGCCGCCTGCCTGACGTCAACTTACATTAGTCGTATTTTACGACACCTCGGTAAGGTATGAAGGTGGTCTATTCTACTCGGGTGATTACCACACGGCTATTTAAAGATTACATATAATTAACTTTTTATACTTTAAGTCAACTATTTGTTATTTCCTGAACTAAATTGAAATATGGTTTAGCGGCCTTGGATACATCATCATACGTTTTCAAGCACCAACGCCTGGCTATCGTGCATTATTAATATATTTACATAATTACTGAACCTAAACAGCGGGTGAATATTATTTTAGCAGTTCATATCGCAGCATAAGTAATCTAAAATTAATATTATCTGTGATTTCATTCGCGTCGATTTAAAAGTTTAATCGTATTTTATCGATTTCGATATCGATTCGATTTTTTTTTTGCCTAAAGGTTATGCCAATGTATAACCCTTGAATCGTACCAAATTTTGTTTACTTAATACTAGCTTCGCCCGCGGTTTCACCCGCGTAATTAGCTTACATAAAAGTAGATTGTAAAGAAGTAAGTTGTGAGTTGACGCTAAGATGTAGAGACCTGCTATTGCGGACTTTTTTGTATTATTAGTGTAGATCTACAATTTACTAGTATATATAACTTTAGTGTCTCTCTGCATTAATACTTATAATACAAAAGTAATACAAAAGCTATCTATAATATAATAATAATGCTATCTATAATACAAAAGTAAGTTCGTCGCGTATTATAGCGAAATCATTTTGGATTATACCAAGATTAAGTTCATAGTTCATCGCGGATTATACCAAAATAATTGTAATAATACTTTTGTAAAACTTTCCGCAAGAATTTTACTATTTTTTAGTAAAAATTTTACAAAAATCCGTTTAGTATATTTTGAGAAAATCGATCACATACAGCTTTTGGGGACTTTATTTTATAATACAATCAGTACTATTAAATTAAATAAATAAATTAATAATAATTAAATAATATATGTAAGAACATTTTAGAGAAATTCATATTTTACACAATAGGCGGCTTATTACCCAGGGCGTATATATTTCAGGTTTCCCTTTGCAGAAATTAAAGCAATAAACTCGATGTAATTATAAAACATATTTCGTTATAATTATAATTAGGTTGCCAGAATATTATAATACGAAAGTAATTTAAACCTTTTATAATGGTAAAGGATTGCCTGCGTTTGTACATAAAATTATAATCTGATTAATGATTACTTACATACTTATATACATACTGTAGAATCACAATATATATAGTAATATTCTATTCGTACGCAATAATATCCATATGTACAAGACCAAATTCGATGTATATCATAGACATGCAAGAGGTCACAAAAAGCTTATGATACCTGTGTCGCAACTTAGCAGAGTTAGCAACTCATTCGATGGTCTCGGTATTCGCTTCTACTAAAATTCCGCAATCCATATTATACCATTCTACAGACTTAAGGTTTAAGTTAAGTATAAGTGATGTACCAACCCAGTACCGAACCAGTTCATTAATGATATTGATCCTTGACGATTCAAAAGTGCATGAAAGAGCTTATTTGAATAAAGATTATTTTGATTTGATTCAATGTAGAAATTCATATTAACAGTTTACTTGGGATGATGCTTCGGTTGCGGGGCGAAACGATTGACGAGTTTGTGATAGTGAACGTGCGTAGTGCTTGTGTATTATGGTGGCGGTGGTGGAGGTTTGTGCATGTATTTAACGAACCTTGCATGTATCAGGTATGAAAAGGGATTGTCCATTCTACATTTACCATTGTATATATTTTCTATTTTACTTCATTGCGTATTATAGCTAAATAATTTTATTAGTTTTGTATTATGGATCTTCGCAAACTAACGCCTAATTCTACAAATTAGTTTACTTGGGTGTAGCCTAATACCACCTACGACATGCCTGCTGCTAGGGGAAAGTTACTTGAATGTTAAAAGAGCATTTAATTTACTTTCAAGCTTGAACACGTGACCCCCTCGAAAGAGTCGCAAGGTCTCACCGCTGGGCTATCACAGCTATCATATTTCATATATTCAGATTTTAAATAACTTGTAGACGCCACCCTGGGTGTGAATTTTGAGTTTGAAAAATTCGTGATTTTTTGCCATCACGACGATAAATAACTAACAAAAAGACAACCCTGAGCTTTAGTAGGAAAAGCAATCATGTTTTTGAAATTGAAACACAGTCTGTGTACCTGCGCTACTTCATAAATATATCTCTAACGTTAAATTTAAATAAAATTCACTTTGCATGCAGAATTGCAATGAGATTAGCTTTTAAATTCGTAGCCAATTTATTCAACGCGTTTATTGCGGGGATATCTTTAATATTTAAATGAGTTATTCTTGTATGTATATATATAAATATATTTTCTGAATCTCGGAAACGACTCCAACGATTTCCCTGAAATTCTGCATGTAGGGGGTTTTACGGCAGAAACTCGATCTAACTTTATTTTAAAAAAAGTTTTATCCCTGTTTTCGGGCATTAAAAAAATTATACAATGTAGAATTGAAAGCAAAGGTTTTTTTTATGTCAAACGTAACGTAAACAGGCGGACCGGAAATGTTCAAAACCCGGGTTTGAATCCCACATGTCATCGGCGCCTTTATTCTTTTATAAATATTTTTAAAATAATTTTTATATTTTAAAAAAAATTACCAAGCAATTCTCTTTCACCCAAGTACTTAAATAGTTTTTATTCTGAACATTATCGTAGAGTCAATTGTTTTTGACTGGCTTTAGTTAATAAGAACAACAAAACTCAGCAGCGAGGCTGTTGTGCATAGCACGGGAATGGAATTCTCTCCCACCATCTACCTATCCCAATACTTATGATATGGGTACTTTCAAAGCAAGAGTAAATAGCCATCTTATAGGTGCGTTATAGTTTAGACTGTATTATTGCTTACCATCAGGCATGATTGCAGTCAAGCTCTCGCCTAACAAAAAAAAATTAATAGTCGTGTACAAAAAGTAGCCAGTTGTCAGCAGAAAAATGTATAAATGATTGGGCCCACTCCAATATTCATGCAGAATATTGTCATCTAGACATTTCAATAAAAACAAAATTGAACCCATAACGTTACAGAATATATTGTCAAAGATCTTGTAAGAAACATAATGTTTTACGACTTTACGAACATTAACTTTAATGGTAAGTGTGTCTTTCTTTGATACGTCATTACATATTTTGTTAGAGCCTTTAAGGCCCAAATGTGTATGACAAATAGATTTACTTTTTAGTTCTGATTGACTGTTTCCTGCCACAGACCGTAAAAAAAAGTTTTGAAAATAGCGCCAATTATCGAGACAAAATGGTTTCCCTATATAATGAGACTGCATAACATTTACAAAATTATATTGTAAGATTTTGAAATAAGTGTCAATTATAAAGTTACTAAGTCAAGATATTGCGTATAATTACGAAACATATTTTATTAAGAGGTATTTAAGTTTTTGTCAAACTAACATACATTCTCCTGTCCTTATCCCCCTAAATGGGGTCGGCACAACATGTTATTTATTTATTTTTACAAAATAAACATGTTGTCATGATTTTGATAGGTATTTTACGAATAGCCACCTGCCTGACATCAACGTACCTTAGTCGCCATTAGCGACTACACCTCGGTAACAAACAGGGTGGTCTAATCTACTCAGCCGGATACCACATGGTGAGTCAACTTACCTGAGTCGCTTTTTACGACACCTCGGTAAAATGAGGGTGGTCTATTCTACTCAACCGGATACTGCACGGTGGGCCAACTTACCTTAGTCACCTTTAACGACACCTCGGTAAAAAATGAGGGTGGTCTATTCTACTCAACCGGATACCACACGGTGGGTCAACTTACCTTAGTCACAATTAACGACAACTCGGTAAAAATGAGGGTGGTGTATTCTCAGCCTGATACCATACGGCTAACTGAAATACCTAACTTTTGCCAGAACTAACATAATTATGTATTTTAAGTTGAACTATTAAAACTTCTTTAAATTCTTAATTATTTAATGCCTATATAAGGAAAAAGATCAGGTATTCTAAAACAAACTTTTGAAAACCAGGTAAAAATTACAAAAAAACCAGAAAGTTACAAATTAGTTTTAGCATGAACACAAATTATCCTCCTTAGATGCAGCTTGGCTTGAAAGTCATGTTATGGACAGTTCAAAGCAAACTCTAACGAGAGAAGTTGACATGTTTGGGAATTAAAACTTTCGCGAGTTAGCTATAAGAGTAACCAGTTATTCCGTATAACAATGCGAAATTTTCAGGACTGCCAAACAAGTTTAGTACGTATCTGGGATTTTTAATCACGTCGGGGCTGTGAACGACATTGTTTTATAATTATGCCTATTATTTCAGTTATTAGTGATGAAATGACATGGAATTACTTCGAACTGTCTTTTGCTATCTGTTGTGTGTAGGTGAGTGCGTGTGAAAAAGCCACGGTTGTGCGAAAGTGTATAGATGTGCTGCAGTTAGATTATTTCTGAATAGTGAGCAAAATTTCAAATCTTCGTATAATTTATTCTGTAGGAGTTTTATTAACATTACTCTGTTTGGACGTGAACGAAAGATGAACAAACATACTTTTTCATAAATAAATGTAGATATTCCTATTGAATCTCCTTTCTAATTCGGTTGCACGCTTAATTTTTTATCTATATTAAATTCAAAATTCAATAAATAAAGTCTATGAGAAATTTAAGTGAGGGCTATTGTAAAATATTTAAAAAGGAATATGATTTTTTACTTCGACACTCCATCGACATCCATTTTATTCACAGTATCCTGGTGAACCATAAAATTTATCTCAACGGGTAACATGCTGTTTTACGACTTTGCAAACATAATATTAAGGGAAAGTTATGGCTTTCCTTAACATTTGTTATGGAAAGCTATTGGTTATTTTTGGTTAGATGCAGCCACGCAATGATGCTTTTTTAAAATCCCCTTATACGGTTTTTATTTAAGGAAATCAAAAATAAAAATGGCTTAAATCATAATTGATAAATAAAAATCTTTGAATACTAATACTTGTAATACATTAATTTCATGGGTTTAAAAAATAACTATTATTAAGTAAAATGCGGTACACCAATGTTCGGTTACAGAGAGCGCGTTTCAATACTTACTTAAAGGTAAAATATGATATTACACATGTTTTATGGAGCTTTGGAAAATTCAGTTGTTAAGCTTCATCGTACTGAACATATCATCGTAGTAAATGACCTGCGTGGAACATCAGTGTACTATAAACTTAAACCTTTCTCAAGAATTACACAGTTCTATTAATTGTAATATTATTAATTTACTATATTCTTAGAAAATCGATCGCATACAGACTGACAGCTTTTGAGGACTTTGTTATATAATATAGATAAATGAGCTTAAAGTAGTTAGTATGAGTTAACTTTAACAGATAAAGCAATGCTGGATTATTTGCAGTATTTTTGTACTTCTACAATTCTATTGTACATTACTTTGATGCATTTTTGTTGCTTTATGCGGCACAAGCGATGAAAGTTCCAATTCTTAAAACCGCCAAACCTCTTCGACAAAATTTACGTAAAACCGTAATGTACTATTTAACCTTAACCTTCCGGATTTACCTTTTAGTAAAAACTGTACAAAAATATGTTTTTAAGGAAATCGATTTTTTACAAACTGACAGTTTTTGGGTGCTTTTTTCAGTGCTTTGTAAAAGGTATAGACAAAAGTTGCTTCGATGAATATCATTCATCAATGAATATTAAAGTATTTACTACTGGCGCTAATGACTTTTTTAATGTATTTTCCAATACAAATTCTATGACATATAATAAACACAAAAACACATCTTTTAAAAACCACGTAGGGTCTATATGAAGTTGTACAATTCGCAATTCGTACTTTTTCTGTAAAACTATGTCTAATAAATATTAGTTTTTAATTTTATTTTACAATTACTTTTGACACTTATCAAGTTAACATGCATGCATGCATGGTTGTTACAGTGATTGTTAAATATGGTGAATGTTATTCTTAAGTACGCCAGGACTTAAGTTCTGCTGTTTCTGAACTTATAACTTTTATATTTTCAGAAGCTTGGAAGCCGGTTCAGTTTTATTAGAGTGTAACATTTGGGCACTAATTCTTTCTAAGTACTTTAATATCTGAACGAGTCTAAATTTTACGATGTACCTTATGATTATTACCGTGTTTCTTTTCATTTTAGGGAAATAATACTTTTAGTTTACCAGGTTTAGTGGAGAGTTGACAATGTAATGTAAATATGCATTGTAGTCGCTATGTGCGGTAATTTTTTTATACAATACGATATAGTCTTACGATGTATATTAGTACAACATACGATATATATTAGTACAAGAAAACTTGTTCTAGTTCATTTATCCAGTTGTCGAACCCATCTGCTTTCTGTTTTTTATGGTACAATTCAGGAAACATCTGTTATGAAATGAAGCAAATAATTGCGACATAAAGTCCTTATGGTCGACAGATTAGAACGCGTGAACTTTATTTAGGGTTGAGTGTTTAAATCCAGCTGGCACCTATAAAAAAAATGTGTTTAATCGACATTTACAATACATAGTACACTTTTCAGGTAAGAAAAACGTCGTGTATAAACCTGCATACATTAAGAAATCACGTATAAATAACTAGAATAAATAAAACAATTTAAAAAACAAAACAATGGAAGTGACAATCTCGTTTTTTTAATTAAATATCTAAAACGTACGAAAGTATATCCCGCACAATATCGCGGATAACCGCATTGTAGGTTATTTCAAAATTGTACAAGTTATATCTTAAATTACTTACATGCTAGGACTATACAAATCATGCCCACGTAGAATGGTCTCAAAAATGCTGGCAGCGTTTCCGCGCTGAATCGCTAAGCTGATTCTTTGTGCAAAAAAAGAGCCAGCCCTCTTGTCACCTTAAGAAATAATTATGTACGGTTATTTTATATATCTAAATAAAAGAAAGGAAAAGCATGAAAATTGTATTTTATAATGCATTGTGGTAGTGGTATTTTGAATTTCACGGCTATTAAAGCACTTAAACAACGCTACTACACAATTGTTACATACAAATAAAACTAAAACGGTTTTATGGTCCCACTCGGGGTATTGAGGTATACGCCCACTGTATAAGTGTTTATATCCTTACACGTTTAATGTGCATGTAACCAGTCATAAGTAATTGATAAAAATTAGGCGTTACTTTAAGGAGGTCCATAATACAAAAGTAATGATAATATTTTAATATAGAAACTAATATAGGTATTTTTGAATTTAAACTATCGTGAGTAGTATTCATAGTTAATGTATAGAACCGGCTATACTCACGTCTTATTTTATCGGGTTAGCCCGACTAGTTTCGAACCCAATTACACGATGTTATCGCGGCGGGAACTGGCAGTTCCCGCCGCGATAACATCGTGTAAAGAGCTCATGAATAAGAACCCCGGTTGGGTTCGAAACTAGTCGGGCTAACCCGATAAAATAAGACGTGAGTATAGCCGGTTCTATACATTAACTATAATATAGGTATTGCCAATTTAAGAACTATTGGTTTCCCTGATCAAAGTTGCACAAATATTACTTGTACAATTTCTATTTATTAAACGACAGAAGATAAAAATTAAGCTATTATTAAACCAAATCAAACTTTTATGTAACTAAATATTAGTATGAATTAGTATGTAATATTTTTGTCATTATTTGTGCGCTTTAGTAACAGAACTATTAAATTTAAAACGACAATTTTTTTTTTGATTTTTGAACTTGATTGACTTCGACTTTGATTGTATGTCGAGAACTTTTCAGATCGCCAAAAAAGTTCGGTCATATTTGAAGGTGTTTAGATGTTGCGTGTATAAATCTACTTCTGAATTCTATTTATATATTTCACTTACTTACTTATGTACCATAAAAACGTTACAAAAACATTTTAATGAAAAAGTGCAATTTATTTATTTAATTTTTATTCTAGTTATATGTAATAGGCGGGAACTTTTAAGTAAAAAATCCGCCGTACTCCCATGTAAACTTGCACACGGCGTGTACATGTTTCAATTTAACTACCGCCTTTGTGTTCACTTTGGAAGCGTAGAGGGAATTTAGAAACAAAAGCCGTTATACATGGTTCATGGATTATTCGATGTTTTAACGCACGTAGAGTAAATATTTATTTTTCCCTTCATTTTCCAATTTTCCACTAAAATCCTAATTGAACGCATAAGTACAATACAATATTTGAAGTTCAATATTTTAACGATTTTTTTATTTTTTCCATAAGGAAAGTATTTTAATAGCACGTTATTGAGTAAATCGACGAAATAGTAGAATGTGGAACTGTATTTCTCGAAACATACACATACAATATACATTATTTTATCAACGGCTGCGTGTCTGACGTCAACTTACCTTGCGTAGCGTCTTACGACACCTCGGTAAGCAAAACGGACTGACTATTCTTCTCAGCCGGATACCACATGGCGGGTCAACTTAACTTAGTCGCCTCTTACGACACCTCGGTAAGAAATAAGGTTAGTCTATTCTACTCAGCTGGATACCATACGGCGGCGTCACATGTTTCTATCTATGTAGGATATAAAAATAATCTACATACATTAGATACTTGTTTGTCTGTCATAAATTAAGGTTACTAAGATACTAAGATGACGTCCTAAGAAGGGTCAAGGGTTTCAACAAACAGTATAAATTTTATGACGACAAGAAAAGTGGCTCTTTCTTAGACGATGTATATAATAAATATTATGAAAACGATCCCCCTTCTTGACCTCCAACATATTATGGCAACATTAAGTTTTATAAACTCATAAAATTGTACCGTCTTGTGATAAATTTTAAGTAACGTCATCTCAGTAGAGTCTGTGCATATACAAAGTTAGAGCAATTTTATGCCTGAAACTTTAACGACAGCGTCTATATAACCGCCTTAGTTTTACCGTTTTAAGTTAGCCTCTGTAATACTCATAGTTCATTAGCGACCAGCCATTTTTAAAATGATAGAAAGAAGCTTTTACTTAGCGGAATTCCATAATACAGAATTTACAATAGAATTATTTTGCTGCAATCCGCGTTTGTTAATAGAATATATGTAATGCTAAGTGTAAAGTAAGGTAACAAATGAGGCTGGTCTTTTCTACTAAGCCGGTTACCAGTAAAAATAAATATTGGAAATAATCAATGTTACAATAATAAAGATACTGGGCAAACAGCGTTAACAGCTTAGGTTAAAGAAGAATCATGTCATTATTAAGCGATTGAAGAATTTAAAAGCGATACAGTGTAACGTTTCAAAGCAAAAAGTCCAATATCAGAGAATCAAATGATAGATGAAACACATTAGCGAGGGCGAAAAGCGATAACTCACTCAATATAAAAGAGGAAATTACATCAGAGCTTCTAGGTTTCAAAAATTTATACGCCAATGTACATGATTCCATTAAAAAAAGAATTTTAATGGAAACTGTGAATGGACAATGTCGTTTATCACATAAAATATATTACTGCAGATACTATTAAAGCCGTATATCGCTTATACAGACATACATCTATATATAGTGCTGCCAATTTATTTAGATTTACTTTCATTTTTAATTCAAATTCAAAATATTCTTTATTCAATTAAACTTTGTTAATAAGTGCTTTTGAATTGTCAACTCTGTTCGTTCGAAAAGCTGTTCCCACCAAAAAGAGCCAGTAAGAAACTAAGCGGTTTTTTTTTAAATATAATTCTTATAACTAGTTACATTTAGTCATTACTATCTTGTACAGGGTGCGAAGAGTAACAAACAGTTACGAAATAGCACTGAATTAAACATAACCATCGAATAATATTTGTAAGGATAATTGTATATTCATCATCATTCTCCTGCCCTTCCCCACTCTTAAGTGGGGTTGGCACAACATGTTTTAAAAATTTTGTAATATGTTATGGGTACTTATTTTACGACTGGCCGCCTGACTGACGTCAAATTGACTTAGTTGCTTTTTACGACACCTCTTTACGAAATGAAGGTGGTCTATACTACTCAGCCGGATACTGCACAGCAGGATAATTGTATATTATCTTTAATATTTAAATAAGTTAATCTTGTATATATTTATATATATTCGGAATCTCGCAAACAGCTAAACAATATTCCTGAAATTCTACATGCAGGAGGTTTTTGGGGAAGAAAAATCGATCCAGCTAGATTTTATAAAAAAAAAATTCATTTAATGCCTGTTTTTGGGCATTAAAAAAAATACTAAAATTTACATTGAATATATAAAACAATATTTTTGCCGTTAATTGTCAAGTCAATGTAGCTTATTCGGGAAATGGGTGGTCTTGAGAAATGAAAATACCTAGAATCGAGCCGCACCTACCCAATTTTTTTTTATTTTTTTTTAAATTTTTTTTTTATTTTGTCAAAAATTACCGGTCAACCAAGTATTGTTTTGTATTAGTTTCAAGTTTCAGTTTTTTGTGTACCATAAAGAGATTACTACTATGTATTTCAGTTGCATCCAGAAATACTCTAAAGAGGAACAAGAATTAACAAAGTTATAACTAATTTTGAAAGGATAACCAAGTTTCTTGCGAGCTCTTCTCGGTAGTAACAATGTTCTGAACAACTGTAAACTCACAAGTTATTCTATACGATTCAAAAGTAATATTTAAATTATACGATTATAGCTACTCTAAATTCAACTTCCTGCCGTTATGCCACTCTAAAAGAGGTCTGCACAACATGTTATAAACTTGTTGTCACATGATATGGCTACGTATTTTACGACCAGCTGCTGGTCTGACGTCAACTTACGTCAGTCATATTTTACGACACCTTGGTAAGAAAGAAAGAGGTCTATTCTACTCAACCGGATAGATACCACACGGCGGGTCGACTTACCTTAGTCGCCTTTTATGAAATCTCGGTAAGAAATGAGGGTTGTCTTTACTACTCAGCCGGATACCATACGGCATTACAACTATTCTAAATTATTAAAATAAATTTAGCCTAATCGTAATAATAAAATATTTATCTATGTGGGATATTGATTCAACAATAATTGTTCCAATTGTTGTATCGGTTAATGGTCTTATCGCGAAGAGCCTCGAACAATATCTTAAGAGGCTCTCACTTGGTTGTTGGATCAAGCGTAGGATACAAAAGGCAGTTTTGCTTGAGACGGCACGGATTGTGAGGAGGTTCCTCAGTCTGGAGCCCTAACCACCGGTAGCTTGAATACTTTCTCCGCTGTCTGTGGTCAACGATTTTTTTATATTTTTAAATGTTTTTTTTGTATTCATACAGAAAATATTAAAAAATTTAATGTAAATTTGTATATAAATAAATAAAAGAAATATTTATCTTACTTTGTTTTTCACATTTTATAGCGAAACCTCATGATACAAATTTATGAAACTTTTTTAGTAGACTAAAAACTAAAAAAAAACAAGTCAACTTGTAAGATTATTAAATTGTACATACTTTCGAAGTTATTTAAATTCAAAATATTTTATTTTTATATATAACTAAACAACCTCTGAAACATTAGCTCCTGATTTAATAAATTTCTTATACTGTACTTACTACAATTAATCCTGCATAACATATGAGATAGGATAATACAGTCCTTCCTTTAAAAATAAAATAATTTTCATTCAAATTATGACACAATAATATTATTATCAGTATGATATTAATTTTAAATAGCCAAATCCTACACACAAATTTAGTAGTAAAAACTGAAAGTTTACCATATTATTTGAATATAAATATTAAACTATGTATTACATTTATGACGTTAGGAGTTTCAAAGCTTGAAGTCTTACCCGATTTCCGTCTGTGGAATACAATATCTCGCAGACAACTTTATTCTGCGGCTTCCCGCAAGTTTCACAAGAAGTCTGAGAGGCGTAAAGTTTCGCTGAAATTTGGAAAATTATTGGACCTTCTGGCCAAGAAGAGCATTTGTCCATTTATATCTAAGCTTTGGAACTTTTGAATGATAATTTAGGTCAAGATTGATTAAAAAAAAATCGAAAAATAATTTATAGAATTAGGCGTTACTTTGCGGAGATTCATAATACAAAAGTAATAATAAAACTATTTTGCTATAATCCGCGATGAAGTAAAATAGAAAATATATGTAACGCTAAATGTAGAGTGGACAATCCGTTTTCATACCTGATACATGCAGGATTCGTTAAAACACATAAAAAAACCTCCACCACCGCCACCTTAATACAAATGCACTACATACGTTCACTATCACAAACTCGACAATCGTTTCGCCCCGCAACCAAAGCATCAACAGGAGATAGACAACACGACAAAATCGCAAAGATTTGCAATAACAACTACCATGGTTAGTACTAACTTGGGTTTTGCAAATAATTGAATTATCTATATATAGACTCCACGACAAAATTGCAAACCTTTGCGATTTTGCTTTGTCTATATATAGATAGTTCAATTATTTGCAAAACCCAAGTTTGTACTAACCATGGTAGTTGTTATTAATGATAATAAAAGCTGCCCCTTAAGTATAAACAAGTTTTCATTCAAGAAATTAAAATGTTAGTATTATAGCCCCGGTTTCTCATTAAGTTCTGCGTAAATTCAAGTTTAATCTTAGAAAGATATTCTTGTAAGTTTGTAGAACATTATTTATGTATTTAATTATATTTTTACTGTCCGTTTTAATTTGAAACTACGTTCAACAATGTATATATAACTTTTTATGGATGGTAATAGTACTTAACTGATATCTCACATTCACTAGTACAAATTCCGGGTAGTCTCTTGTTAGTTTTCTATAAAAATGAATAAATATACATAATTATGATTGATATAGAAAAGACGAGAAGAGCAAGATTAAGATGGTATTGATATTTAATGAGGAGGGATGAAACTTATGTGACCAAACGAGTGTTAAATATAAATATGGATGGCCTAGAGGGAGGCCTAAAAAGGGATTGTAAAGTATGATATTCATGTCAAAAAAGTATTGCCAGAGTTCACGAATATAACAGAATGAAAGAGAAAAACATGTTGTGCCGTTCCCAATTAGGGTGGGATAAGGACGGGAGAATGATGATTGAAAATTTCAAGCGTTTTAAGACGATAATATCATCAATTTTTGTATCTCTAATGTATATCCTACTAATATTATAAATACGAAAGTTTGTGAATATGAATGTAGGTATGTTTTTACTCTTTCACGGTGAATCCGCTTAACCAATAAAGATTAAATTTGTCACAATTATTCCTTATACACCGGGGTAACTAAAGGTTATAGAAATCCTGTTAATTCTTCAGGAATAGGATGACATTGAAAAGCTATCTATTATCAACCTATCGCACGACAATAGTCCACGCGAATAAAAACCATGACATTTAGTTATGGTTTTTAAAGTAAAAGCAAATATTTGCTAATATATATCCGTAATTTTATTTATGTACCATTAAAGAAACATTATTAATAAAAAATTGTACATAGGTAAACTTATTCCTATAACAGAGATCTCTGCCGAATTTTCCGAACCAGCAGTAAAGCGGTCTTTTTAAAATCACTTGTTTACATGTTTTATTGAATAAAGAATATTTTGTGTTCAAGTATATTGATACAATCCTCATGCCAATTAGAGAGTAAATGTATTTTTACAATAAATGTATTAATAGCTCAGTTATTTTCTTCTATTTAGCATATTATAGGTATTTGAACTGAGCCTTTTCATTTTTGCACGTATTTACGGGAATCCCCAATAGAAGTTTACGTGAAATAAGTGACAACAGAACTTTGCAACGTGTTAGCATAGTACAGTAGTCTAGTTTTCTGCGCTCTGTACGAGTATCTGCCATTAAAAAAAAATATTTTTTTAACGTTTTGCTTTAAATAAATAAATAATATTTCCTTTTTTTTAGAAGGAAAAATAAAACCATTAATTTTTAATACGAAAAATTAAGATTAAAGATATAGGTACTCGTACCATATCGTTTTCAGTATATACTCATACCAGGCTTTGAATGTGCTATATTACAATAAATAGATAAATAGATATTAAATAAAATCTATCTGTCTCACTTTTTTATGTATAATCGACAAAGATGAAGTATACGAGTTTCATCTTCTCTCTTATTATTTATTGTGACACTCTTATTTACAGGCCTATAGCTTCTCTACTCTAAGTATAATAATTCTATTATTTTCACACTATATAATTTGACATGTTACTAGTGAATGCTCAATATATCATCAAAGAAGAAACACAACATATGCAAGTACTAACTGTTTGACATAAGCTATGGCCCTAATATCGTTATTCGCTGGCTGGAATTCGCAATTAAACGGCAAATTAGCTATTACAATATATCAGATGTGGTTGCAGTGATCGCGTTAGATTGGATAATAGGGGTTTATATATGTGATGCTTATTGCAATGTGTTCAATTTTAATACCAGTATAATAATGAGCAATGCCGCCATCGCAAATTATGTTGTTTTCTATTATTATTTTTTATTTGAATTAATACAATAAAGAAATTACAAACAAACACACATGTCATAGAAGCTATAAGAGTCTAGGTTATTTGAAGCTGTTAAAGTATTTTCGTATAGTTGCCTCTTTTAAAAGAGATAGGAAAAATATGTCGAATATAACTCGTTTTCACGTTTCAATGCGAATAAGTGCGTTATATATAGTAGGATAAAACCAGAGGTGAGTAGAGTCTATAAAAATATAAGATGTATGTTTTAATTAATTACTAAGAAAATTCCCTTCGAGAAGATTAAGAGTATTTTAACAGATAACTTAATATGAACGAACGTTTTAATATATTCATGCAAGGATGTTCTTTTTGCTGTAAAGTGTACTATCAATTTGTCAATGTACGAGTAACATTAGAGTTTTACAGAAACTCGGGGATGATTTAACTTCTCGAATCCTTTCCTTGATCTCAAATGAAAATATTATATAGAGACAGTGAACATTATTTTGCAAACACTTACTACGTTATTTCACCAGTAAAACAAAAGTTATATTTGTTATATCTAAGGATCTAAATCTACCCCAGTTCTCAATCTACTTCGATTTCACAGTGGAATAGGCAAGTAGGTTATGCCTGCTCAGGTAATTACCAATTTGCATTAACCAGAATGCACGCTCATACCACTTCAGTAAATCTTATCTATTTATAGTCCTCTGTAATATCGCCATATAAATATATTTTTTTATAATATGTAGATTAAAATCTGATATTAGCAATATGATCTTAAGTCCTGTGTATCTGTTCTTAGATGTAAGTTAATTTTTGAAGTTAAGGTAAGCTTTAAGTTGCCTATTTGTCTTTTGGCTAAACTGAAAAAGTAATAAAAATATTATCTTTAATAGGTACTATAATTCGTAATACAATATGTTATGCTAAATGTACACTCTATATTAAGCATAACATCTTTTATCGCGGATTATAGCAATATAATGCTTTCATAACTTGGTCTCTGCAAAGTAACGCCTAATTGCGTAATTTATGCTAAATTTTATTGTTAAAGATCAGAATAGTTTAATTTATATATTTTTATTTGTGATTTTTAAGGGTTAACCATGTTTTGAAAAAATTAAATCGTTTACCCAAACCAATCTAGAATAAACTAGTCGAAATCGTTAGAATCTAACAATTTCACAGAAGAATGAATACGTCCCTGTGCTTTCTAATAAATTGGATAGAGGATTATTGTAAGACGCTTTCTAAACAAATAATCAGATAACAGTAGAGCTTGTATATTATTAAAGATTTAATTTGGATTGGAATCAGTTCAAGTGGAACATTAAATTAAGTTAAAGTGTAGCCACAAACAGAGTATTTTTTAACGATTTTACCGTTTACTTAAAATCGTTTGCGTGTCTCAAGGGGTTCATAGGTTTATACCCTAGAATAAAATTTTCTATTTAAACTTTTATGGCTGTTTCAAAACAGAAATATATTTTTTCTATTATTAAAAATTATTGCCTTGCAAAAGTACGTTAGTCGTTTGTGGGTTTGGGTATAAGATTTTATATTAAAATTCCACAATCAATTTTAGATTTGCCATTACAGCAGTTTAATAAAACTGTTAAAGGGAGGTTGATACAGAAAGCCTAAAGTATTATTATAAAACAAACTCCCCAAAAGCTGTCTGTCTGTTTTTTAATTATGCAGAATAAAGTGAGGATGGACTGATGTTTATATATTAATGGAATTGTCTTTTGAGTCACATTATCTGCCTCTCTTAAAGGATCGCTATCAGACAGAATCACTTAAGCGAAGTGTGTTTATTTTGAGATATCTTTGTTTTGCTTACGCTTTTAAATAACCATTTATGCATTTTAACTTTACGATTAGTTTGCATTAACATTTTGTCGTAGAGCCTATTCTCCTGATGATACCTCGGTTTCGTCGACCGCGGATACTGTTGTAATGAGTGTGTGTAGTGTATGCTCTTTTTTATTGTCGTGTTGTGACTATTACGTGTCGTGTATATACGTAGTATATATTTTAACTTTTTTCATTTTTAGGCATATAATAAGAAATGTCTTTTTATATTATTTGTGTATTTGTCTTCGACGTCACTCAGTTTAAAACATAAATAATACGCTTTTATTATACAGTGAATAATTTTATAATTAAATATTAGAATACAACTCCTTGGTTAGAAAACTCCACATAACCAAGACATACATAACAGTAAAAGGTTGTTACTTTATAGTATATTTAATCACTCTTATTTGTTGGAAAATATACAGATGTCAATAGAACGTTGCTAAAATAGAAAACAAAATCGAGATTTTCCGAAGGAAATTCTGAGCAAATGTCATTGCCATCGATAGATCACGCCTGTCGACATAAGAAGGCGCATTCAAGATAATCTTATTTCGCGAGGA
Organism: Morpho helenor; assembly: GCA_029227775.1. NCBI lineage: Eukaryota > Metazoa > Arthropoda > Insecta > Lepidoptera > Nymphalidae > Morpho > Morpho helenor. Next base: position 13,228,537 of record JARGCU010000010.1, read on the forward strand.
TTGGGCAAATTGCGATGAACACACCCAATCGTGTATACGATCGCTTCGTCTGAACTTCCACATGAATATTATACTTTTGGTCGTAGTAATGTAACGACCTGTAACTATCTCACTATTGAGCATAAGTCCAATTAGCCATAAGGCCATAGTTCTAATCTTTCTCTCCAAAAACGGAGAGACTATGACCTTCCACGCTGCTCCAATGTGGATTGGTAGGTTACACATATCACAAGAATTCTTTGATTCTTACGATGTTTTTCTTTAGTGAAAAAGCGAAAAATTGCAATTATCAATTAGACATATAAATGTTTTAATAGAAGAACTCATTGGTGCCCGGGGTTTAAGCTTGTGACCACTCGAAGGGGTCGCTCGGTTTTAATTCTGCGCTATCACAGTTTCGACATGCATTGGACTCCAGACGCTGATTGATTAAATTCAAATTCAAAATCAAGTTTATAAATCTTTTTTGAGTCACTCGTACAGCGTACTTCGTAACCGAGCCTTGCTCAGAAATTTTTGAAAAGATATAAAATAAAAAGCAATTAAAAAAAGAAAAAAAGGGCGACATGTGGAACTCGATCCCGAACTTTGAACTTTTCTATTTCACCCCATAACGATTAGGCTATCACATATTACATTTGACAGATAAAATTTTGTTTACTTTCTATTCATCATTTTTGCATTTATGCAGTGCCCGAAAACAGGAATTTGCTGAATGAATGAATTGCTTTCCACCCATGCGTGATCGTTAGAACCGTTTCCAAGATTCGGAAAATATATACAAAAATAACTCATTTAAATATTAAAGATGTAATATGTACAATCTGTTTATATACTCGTAAGTATACTTAATCTTTTAACATTATTTCTAGTTTATAGTACTATAAAACTGGTTCTCAATCCTTATATTTTGAATGTACACACACGTTCGCCGCAGACTAATTGCGTGCTTTGCTAACACTCGGTCTATTCACCGCACTTCTATTTCCATTGACTAATTGCTAAGTACTGTTCCAATTTAGCGTTAGAAATTGACTGCATCGTTCATTGTTAAGTGGATTGCGTTTAGAAATTGTAAATGAATTAAAAGTTGAAGTGAATTTTTGGGTAAAAGCTAGATATTGATAAAAGATAAATTCAGAGCTCACTTCTCACTTATCAGCTTACTTCTGTTCTTCTGCATTCCTCTCATGTTCGAAAGTAGCTTAGATTTAATACTCTGTGACATATTAGCGTATTAAGATAAAATATTTACATAAGAAATTTCAGAGAAGCTTGTCGGCAATTCAGAGGATTATAGATGACCATTCAATTCATTCAAACCCACCAGTTAAAAAATAATATAAAAAAAATATTTTGTCATTACAATGGTAAATCCAAGCTAGAACATTATAAATTGTAAAACGTTAATGCATAATAAATTAAAGACTACTTTATTGAGATTATACATCATACACAGCATTGATTAGTGATTCTTCTAGTTATTCTACGATCAAAGGGAATTAAATAAAAATGATTTTATGTGATGTGAAGAAATAATACATGTAAATTTTTGTAAATTAATAATTAATTAGGTTTTGTAAATTACGCCGTGTGGTATCCGGCTGAATAAAATAGTACCACCCTCATTTCTTACCGAGGTGTCGTAAAAGGCGACTAAGGTAAGTCGACCCGCCGTATGGTATCCGGTTGAGTAAAATAGACCACCCTCTTTGTTACCGAGGAGTCGTAAAATACGACTAAGGTAAGTTGACGTCAGGCAGGCGGCCGGTCGTAAAATACGTAGCCAAATCATATGACAACATGTTTGTAACATGGTTTGCCGACCCCACTTACAGTGGGATAAGGGCAAGAGGATGACATGGTTTTGTAAATTGACGATATGTTAAGAATTTAACGAAAATACCATAATATACGAAAAAAGAAAGCTAAAAATATTTTTTTAATTAGCAAGATTTTACAAAGTAATGAAAATATAATTTTCCTATAATCAGCGATAAAAGAAAATATTTGTAATGCTAAATGTAGAGTGTACTATTCATTCTCATATCTGATGCAGAATTCATAAAAACTTATGTACTACCAACAACTAATAACATAACAATACACAAGTATCGCATACAGACCGACGTAGCGGAGAATTTCGTTTTATAATATGATTGAAATAATGATGTTATGGTATAAACATCTGCCAAGTTTTTTTACATAAACAATTAATTAAATTAATTAATAAAAATATTAATGACGAAGTGAATATTGCAAGCAAGACTGTTGTTAGGTAAAGTAAAAGAAGAAATAATTTGTCAAAAATTGACAAATATAATAAAAGACAAATATTAATACATTATAAAGGACAGGAGGTAAAATAGATTGGGATATTTAGTTTATAGATAGTGAACAGAAGGATGTGAAAAAGATTGTATTCAGATGAAAAGAAAATACAACTATAAAATTACGTTTGACTTTTATTTTGATATTGCCAAAGATAATTACATTAAAATAAAAGTGCATCATATAATCTTATAAGTATACTCAGCATTTCATTTACAAGAAGAAATATACTTAAAAAGTCCTCGACTAATTATCTATCCCCAGATACAAAAAAAAATGTGCAATGTATGGACGCAAAAATATCAAGTCTACGACTTCATGGACACAGTGGATTTAAGCATCACATAATATGAAAATGTTGTTTTCAATACCTGGAAAGAAAAACGACAAAGATTACATAACATCTCACATATATCTTTGGCTGAATATTGTATTGCAGTAATCTCGCATCTATCTGTCTATTTTTGAGTGAATATTGGATTTCTTTCAAAGTCTTAGAAGCATGTTATCGTCAAATATTTATGTTGCAGCAATCTCGCACCTATCTGTCTATCTATCTTTGAGCAAATATTGCGTATCTTGCAAAGTCTTAGAAGCCTTTTATCGTTAAAAATTTATGTTGCAACAATCTCGCATCTATCTATCTGTCTATCTTTCAGTGATATTGAATTTCTTGCAAAGTCTTAGAAGTCTATTATCATAATTAATGTATAGAAACCGGCTATACTCACGTGTTATTTTATCGGATGAGCCCGACTAGTTTCAAGCCCATACGGGGCTCTTATTCATGAGCTCTTTACGCGGCGTTATCGCGGCGGGAACTGCGTGTAGCAGCTCGCAGGGCGCGACTCGAGAGTGGTTGGAGCGGGGGGAGGGACGGCAGCGGCGCTGGTCGCGCGTCTTCTGAGCACTCCCCGTCGCTGCTCTGGTCTTCGTTATCGGATGCCCGGAAGAAATTTGTGCATGCGACGCTTACAGTGTCCGGTTCTAGCAGGTCTTTAGTCGTGCCAGTAGTGCCAAAAATAGGTTTCCACGCTGGAGGCAGTGCCCATCCACAGTCTCTGTTAAAGTTCGGGTGACGGCTTATTTCAATTGACTCACGTATTTTTCTAGGTACTAGAAATTTTTCCCTAGATAACACGGTAGCCTTATCAAACCTTATGTAGTGGTTAACACCCGAATCGTGGACGTGTTCCGCTATGGCTGACCCATTTGTGTCCATGTTTTTGACACTACGTATGTGCTCCGAAATCCTCGTCAAGATGTTGCGACGAGTTTCACCTATATAGTTCTTCCCACAACCGCAGGGAATCATATAAACACCAGGCACGCCAAATTGATTAGGATCTTTCGGTGAGCGCAGCAGGCTACGTATTTGACCAGGAGGACGGAATATCGTCTTGATATTGAACTTACGACGAAGATAGTGGCCTATCCTATCCGTCACTCCCTTAACATACGTTAAGTAAGCAGGCGACCGTGCTACGTCCACCGATTTTCGCGTTTTCTTGTTACGTGCCACACGATAACACTGGCGCCAGTTATACCCATTGCTTTCCAACGCCAGTTTTATTTGGTTCAGCTCTTGTTCCAAATATTGTGGGTCACATTTGGAACAAGAGCTGAACCAAATAAAACTGGCGTTGGAAAGCAATGGGTATAACTGGCGCCAGTGTTATCGTGTGGCACGTAACAAGAAAACGCGAAAATCGGTGGACGTAGCACGGTCGCCTGCTTACTTAACGTATGTTAAGGGAGTGACGGATAGGATAGGCCACTATCTTCGTCGTAAGTTCAATATCAAGACGATATTCCGTCCTCCTGGTCAAATACGTAGCCTGCTGCGCTCACCGAAAGATCCTAATCAATTTGGCGTGCCTGGTGTTTATATGATTCCCTGCGGTTGTGGGAAGAACTATATAGGTGAAACTCGTCGCAACATCTTGACGAGGATTTCGGAGCACATACGTAGTGTCAAAAACATGGACACAAATGGGTCAGCCATAGCGGAACACGTCCACGATTCGGGTGTTAACCACTACATAAGGTTTGATAAGGCTACCGTGTTATCTAGGGAAAAATTTCTAGTACCTAGAAAAATACGTGAGTCAATTGAAATAAGCCGTCACCCGAACTTTAACAGAGACTGTGGATGGGCACTGCCTCCAGCGTGGAAACCTATTTTTGGCACTACTGGCACGACTAAAGACCTGCTAGAACCGGACACTGTAAGCGTCGCATGCACAAATTTCTTCCGGGCATCCGATAACGAAGACCAGAGCAGCGACGGGGAGTGCTCAGAAGACGCGCGACCAGCGCCGCTGCCGTCCCTCCCCCCGCTCCAACCACTCTCGAGTCGCGCCCTGCGAGCTGCTACACGCAGTTCCCGCCGCGATAACGCCGCGTAAAGAGCTCATGAATAAGAGCCCCGTATGGGCTTGAAACTAGTCGGGCTCATCCGATAAAATAACACGTGAGTATAGCCGGTTTCTATACATTAATTATGAATTCCACTCACGATAGTTTAAATTCAAAAAAGTCTATTATCGTTAAATATTTATTTTGCAACGATCTCGCATCTATCTATCTATCTTTGAGTCAATATTGGATTTCTTGTAAAGTCTTACAAGCTATTATTGTTAAATATTTATGTTGCAGCAATCTCGCATCTATCTATCTATCTTTGAGTCAATATTAGATTGTTTGCAGTCTTAAAAGCTTAAATACGTTAAATATTTATGCTGCGGCAATCTCGCATCTATCTATCTATATATCTTTGCGTCAATATTTAAAATCTTGCAGTCTATATATATTCGTTTAATATTTTAATTGCAGCGATCTCGCATCTATCTTTAAGTCAATATCGGATTTCTTGAAAAATCTTAAAAGCCTAGTATTGTTAAATAACTATGTTGCAGGAGTTTTGCATCTATCTATCTTTGAGTGAATATTGGATTACTTTCATAGTCTTACAAGCCTGTTATCGTTAAATATCTATGTTGCAGGAATTTTGCATCTTTCTATCTTTGAGTGAATATTGGATTTCTTTCAAAGTCTTAGAAGCCTGTTATCGTCAAATATTTATGTTGCAGCAATCTCGCATCTATCTATCTTTCAATCAAAGTCTTACAAGCCTATTGTCGTTAAACGTTTCTGTTGAATCACATTCGATATTTTATTATCTACGTATAAGAATCTGTAGGAGAAGAAGAGTCTAGCCAAATAACATATTTTACATACCGCGAACATAGGCTTGACACCGGCTACTAACATTCCGAGAGCCGTAAACTCCAAAACGATTTGTACCCGTTGTAGTAAAAGCATCACGGTCTTTTGATTTGATATAGACATAGTTTCCCATGGCAAGTCGTATACTATATCCGGTAAGTCATCAGCCTATTAAAATAATTAATTAATTAATTAATACATTTTAACCTTACCTATGGTTATTGCGGTATTAAGCATAAAATATGTATTAAATATTTACCAAATTGGTAATATAATATTTTTGGTGTTGAATGTTTAAAATATATACATATAAAGATACTTTTTCAATATCAGGTGATACACTAATAAATATATCAAAGCGTTTGTCACGTTTTTATCTAGAGAAATAATGAAACAAATTTTATGTTACTCTAAATCATCATCCTCATCCTCCTTGCCCTTACCCCACTCTAAGTGGGATCGGCACAACATGTCATAAACATATTGTAACATGATTTGCCTACGTAATTTATGACCGACCGCTTGTCTGACGTCAACTTACCTAAGTCATTTTTTACGCCATCTCGGTAAGAAAAAGGGTGGTCTAATTTACTCAACCGGATACCACATGGTGGGTCAACTTACCTTAGTCGCCTTTTAAAACACCTCGGTAAGAAGGGAGCGTGGTCTATTTTACTCAGTCGAATACTCTAAATGGTACAAAAAAATAATAAATGTATCGTATGTACAGTATTCATCATCGTATATGTCGCACGCTAAGTATTAAACTGACCGAATTCAAGATAGTTGTTTTGTTGCAAATTTCAATAAAGCGCAGCGCCTATAAAGACTCTTTTGAACTTTGAAGACTAAGAAAACACTAACTATATCAATAGTTTGTTGCGTTTAGATGGCATTGAAATAAGGATTACAATATATCTAAATCAATTAGGCCTAATTTTGAATTAGGTCACTATAATACTACTAATAAATAATGTTATTTGTTATGTTACTGTATCTGAACGAACCTGTTTTTTAATTTCTTCAAGAACAAATGACATTAAGATTGAACCTCCGGTGTATATGAAAACCATTATTGCATATAACGGGATATTTTCTTTACCCTGTAATGATTCCATAGTTAGCCAAGTTAGTGAGATACTAAGACACATGTATTACTACTGATAATATATTATATTATTATTTTAATTTCTGAGATTAATGAGAAATAGAAAATGTAAAACTTTGTAGAAAAAAAAAAATAGAATTACGTGGCGCATAGTGTGGCATACGAGTGTTGGTGTCCTAAAATGTTTGAGTGACGACCTTACCCCCCAAATCGGAAGGTTTGTACACCAATTCCAAATAGAACCTGTCTAACTCAAAATGGTAGGAGAGACTCAAAGAATTCATGCGCTACAAGATCATGAGAAATGCCTCTAAGAGACTTGTAAACTGTAGAACACTCTTCTGTTAAAAAGAAGATAAAGAAAAGCAGACGATGTGATTTAGCATTATGTAAATTATTACCCCATATGTTATTTGATATAGCATAATACTGTTCCCAACAAGATTTTGAGCATAACTTGCAATAACGTTGAATCCAAAAGCAAATTCTATTTCTTTGAATACGCTGAAAATAAAATGATTTTCAAATCAAACGACACTATATTATGATGCTATTTATATATTAGCGTCGTGGTAGAATCAGTTTGGAATTAGCAACTACAGAGCAAAATTTGACTGAATGTTAAAGTTGTATAAGTAAGTAACGGCCTGTTACTATCCCACTGCTGGGCATAGGCCTCTTCTCTCCGTTTTTTTTTTGGAGAGAAGGATTGGAGCTAAGACCTACCACGCTGCTCCAATGCGGATTGGTAGGTTACACATATCCCCAGAATTCTCTAGAGATATGCAGGTTTCCTCACGATGTTTTCCTTCAACGAAAAGCGTGTGATAAATTGCAATTATCAATTAGACACATAAGTTTTTACTAGAAAACTCATTGGTGCCTGTCCGGGTTTGAACCCTAGACCTCCCCGAAAGAGGCGCATGGTGTTACCACTGGGCTACCACTTCTTCTTCTTCTTCTTCTTCAACCGATGGATGTCCACTGTTGGACATAGGCCTCTTCATGGGATCTCCAGAACACACGATTTTGTGCCGCTTGTATCCAGCGGCACAAAATCGTGTGGGCTACCACAGCTTTAATTAAAAGTAAAGTTGTATATTATTTTATTATCCTCAACAAGGTTTTATACGTTTTCGTCCAGGAAATTATAAAATACTTTACAAATGATAAAGTTATTTAACTTTTCAGTCAGATCAAATCATATAAAAGATCCTTCTAACTTATTCAGGCCAATGTATCACACTGTCAGCAACAGCTCTTCGCTTAAATGCTTCTTTAAGTTTTACATTTTTAAAAGGAATATAGTTTAATCTTAGCCCTAAAGCACAAAAGTGTATGCATATTTTAAGAACTGCAACTTCCTAGTTAAATCTCAAGTTTTTAAGAGTCAACGTTTTGGAGTATTCGTCTGTCAACTGTTAACAAGGTACAATTAATGATGCTGACAGTTTATTATTGTGAGATGTTTTACCATGTAGTTTTACCGTAATGTTAATAATATTTACAATACATTAAGTTATAAATATTTATAAGCCATTAAATTTAATTACCGTGTTATAAATGCGTGATACTTAATAACGTTAACAAGTTTTTTCTTACATTCTTCATCGCTTAAATCTCCCTTGAAATCCGTTCTTAACATATTTTTCAATATTTTAATATGTCCAATTACATTATAAGTAAAAATATTGTTTAGAGATTGGGATAAAGCCATGGCTGTCACACCACAACAGATAACGTAAATATTTATAGTATGGACAAAATACCAATGTTTGAAACTATATGTGTAGTCCATTGGTAACCATAGGAAAAGAGCAGTTTTAATTTTCATGGTATGATTAAGGATCAATTCTCTGTTATTAAAATTGCTTATTGCCGGTATGATAATCCAAGTTACCCAGTTAATGTAAAAGAGAATTCCAAAATAATAAGAAGTCAATCTGGTGTATCGCTCGGTTTCGATTAATGTCTGAAAAACAAAATGGTGGTTATTTATAACAAATTCTGTTAGACAGCAAAATTGTTACGGATATAGATGCTATAACTGAATAGCAATCATTCTCCTGTCCTTATGCCACTCTATGTAGGGTCGGCACAACATGTTATAAACTTGTTATCACATGATTACGCTCTTTTAACTATTAACAATTAGCTACGTATTTTTAATAGGCCGCCTGCCTGACGTCAACTTACTTTAGTCGTATTTTACGACACCTCGGTAAGAAAGAGGGTGGTCTATTCTACTCAGCCGGATACCACACGGCTTATATTTTATTTTTATATTAATTTAAATAATTAAAATTAGTAAACTAAATGTATTAAGTTTTAATAGGAGCAAACTTAAATGAATTTGTAAAAGCATTTATAATAGAATGGGTTTTGTTGTTTATGTTTCTGAAAATTTCTACTTACATTTCTTATGAATTGATCTTTTCTTTCTTTAAAAACTGTAAATAGATGTATCTCAGTAAATAATGAGCTTATGAGACGTTTGTAGGTCTTTAATTTGGATGAATAAACATTAACCTGAAAATATTATAATAAAAATGGTTTAAACTACTTTCTGTAGAAAACTCCAGTAAAGCGAGCACTATGATAAAGGTATTCCATTAATTGAAAATATTTACTACTGTAAATCAAACTCGATTATATTATATCTAACTTATACATTATATCATAAAACATAGGTTTGTGTACATATTAGGTATAGTAGAAATAAACACAAACACTTTACTCAATACGCTGTAGGCGTATCTGGAGGCCCGTATGATTTTATCCGCTGTAATTCGGATCATCTATGAATCTAAGCATCAACGCAATGAATAAAGAATTATTACTTCATTATGCTTATCAAGACCAAAATAAGTAAAGTCTATAAAAGTAGACTGACGTTGAAATAGCAAAGTTGATAATTTTGCTTACTTCAATAACATTATGTCTTGAGGAATAATGTTGTGGAGCAAACTCTCAGACATTAAAAATGCTTTTTCAGAAATGATTTAAAAATAAATGTTGATGTAAATGAATTTGTGCTTTATGAAGTACATAAATTCTTAAAGAAAATTGAACAATCACTTTAAGTTGAAGTAATAATAAAAACATGCTTATATAGATAAGCTATAATACTATCAAGGATCATATATGTGATTAATAGTTTGAAATCCAACCTGGCGCAAGGAAGCAATAGGGAAAAATATAATTTTTATTTAGGTATTTCTTGCTAGTTCTTCTTTTATTCTTAGAAATAACAGTAGAGCTGATGTTTTGAAAGAACTTGTTACATATTTCTATTTAAAGTAAATAGAATTTTGAGTTTCAGTTGCAAATATCACAGACTAGCTTTTACGCGTAACCTCGTTTGCGTGGACTATTGTAGTGTGATATGTTGCGTGTTGATAATATCATAGATGGCGCTTTTTTATGTCATCCTATTTCTGTAGAATTAACAGGAAGTCTATAGTCTTTATGTTACCCCGGTGTACAAGGAACAATTGTGCCAAATTTCATCAATATTAGTTCAGCGGATTCACCATGAAACAGTAACAAACATACGTCCATACTCACAAACTTTCGTTTTTATAATATTAGTAGGATAATTGCATCTTTTATGTTAATACCAACGTTTGTTTTCTTACTCTATTTAATACTTACGGTTGCCAAAAATGTAATGGGAACTAATGAGAATATGATTCCCAAAACATCAAAGGTTAATTCGTTATAATTAACATATACATATGTCATTTGTGAGATAACACATGGTAGACAAAACCAGAATATGATCGAACTATTAAATATAGCTAATTTTGAAGATTTATCGTAACCCATTGAACGACGGTCGCCTAGACTTGCATAACTCATTATTAGTGCCAAAATTTTATAGAACTTTTGTTCCCGTGGATGCTGCCTAAAAAAAATTGCATAACATTATATTTCAGTATCAGGTTTGAAACAAATGATAGAGTATTTCGCTTTTGACATTAACAAGAGAAATGTGTACGAATCATATTTTATGTCATTTAATGTTTTTGACGTTAATACATGTTATTTTTTTAATTCTATCGGTTAACTAAGTGAAGTAACTTTTCTACTAAAAGTATAAAGTTTTTCTTTGCGTAATAAAGTTACCATAAAGTTACCATGTCAGTTCGTGACCACGGTGGCAATTGTGCCGAAACGTCGAACCTTATACAAAGGTAACTCGAGATTATCGCGATGTGACTCATTTGTTTATATAATAATTAGAATGAATCGCGAAAGTTTTAAATGTACCAAAGTTGCCATCACTTTTTTCCACCGCATCATAAACTTAATCACAGAGAAACAATTTACTTACAAGTACTGCTCTGTCATAGTTGGCTAATTTTCGTTATTTGATTTTGTCCAAAGAGTATTGATATCCAATGATTCAATGGAGCAATTTTTAATTCCAGTAAAATGTTAATAACGAATATTTTAGGTTGCCATTTGTGCAAAATTTTAATCATTAAAATGTTAAATAAAAAGAAAAGTAAGAGAAAAAGGAATTAATATGGATATGGATATAATTCCTGACCACAGCAGGCGCAAAATTAACTTTACTTTTTTTTAAACAACGCTTGCTTTGTATGAATAAATCAAATCGTAATTTACATTTATCATTTTAATGATTTATAAAAACTATGACCTTAAACATATATAAAACCTTATGACTTGTAACAACAATACAATATTTTTATACAGTTTGATATTGTTATTATATCCTATTTCTAAGCTAAATATGAATATTTTTAAGCTAAACAGATATTAATAAATTTACATATTTAAATCAACATAGTTATTCATAGATGTCTTTTATGTAAATTGTTATTATTTTTTAATAATAATAAACACTGACTGTAATTTAAAAACAAACATTGAATTTTTTATATAAAATTTATACGATACTATGAACCGCAATAGCTCCAAATGTAATAACTTCGACGCAGTGAATTATCTTATGACCTTTACACGTTATATATTATATTATGTATCTAATTTGCAGTGGTTGCAATCTTATTTTCCCCTACCACGTGTTCAATATTTCTATATTTTTGTATTTATCGTATTCCTTTACACTTTGTAAAATAAACACACGCATTGTCATATTAAGTAACGGCTTGTTCCTATCCCACTGCTGGGCATAGGCCTCCTCCCCGTTTTTGGAGCCAAGAACTACCACACTGCACCAATGAGGATTGGTAGGTTTTTTTTTTTTTTTTTTTTTTTTTTTTTTTTTTATTTATTTATTTAGTTCACAAAACTGACATACAATTGAGGATAACAAAAATTCAATATAATAATTGGCTTACAATAATTGTTGTCTTCTAGATGTGAACCTAGCATGCTTACAAGGGGTACCATACGTAAATTATTACAAAAATACATTATAATTTATTTGAATTATACAGTTATAAAAACTGGAAGTTGCAAAATTTTAGTTTAATTAAGTTTACTTAAATATTATATAAGATTAATATTAAGAGCACCTTTTCTTTGGTTACACTTATCACTAGGATTCTCTAGAGAATGCAGGTTTCCTAACGGGAAGGACGACATCGTATGTTTTCCTTCCCAGAAAAGCTTGTGATAAATTGCTAATATCAAATAGACACAAGTTTTTATGGAAAAACTCATTGGTGCCTGCCCGGGCTTTGAACCCACGATCGTCTCTATAGAGTCGCATGGTCTCACCGCTGGGATATGACAGCTTATCGTCATTGTAAATTATATCATAAATTTTTATCATAAGCTGTTCAAAGCAAATATGTTGAATTTAATATGAGTATTATAAGCAAAATATGCAGAAACATTCAAACATTTTCATATTATATACTAAAAAACATTTTTAAAAAGAAAGTGAAACATTTTTACACATTCTATTTGCTTAATTTAATTTAGGTACAAGTAGAGTAGATTAGGATTAATAATTATTATTAAGATAAATAATTAGATTATGTTGTTTTCAATATCTGGAAAGAATGCAAAAATTTAATTGCCACATATCAATTTCGAAAAGATCATTGACTTTTTCTTTAAGTTTTTTTTGCAATATCTGGCAAGCAAGTATACAACAAAAACTTTCAAAAAGCAAATAACCTTCTATATTTGCTTGACAGCAATCCTATTGGGTATTTTTTCATTAACATGATAATCATCTACAAGCCCTATCTTTATTGGCAAAAGTTTGTTTTAATACTGTTTTATTAACAAATATATTTATGTATAAAAAGCATCCACGTTAGAGACCTATACTCATTCATGGACGCAGTACGGTGATAGCGTTAAAAGTATGTTCTATAGTGTAAATGGTCATTTTTTGTTTTAGACATTCTGACTGGCCTCATAAAGCTTTGCTCATACCGGGCAATGAAGTAATTTTCTCGCTTGACACAGCTTCGGACTATTTAAATGACTACAATAAGTCAGATGAGTAAGTAGTAGTAATAGTAGCGTGAATATACTTGATAATTACTTAGCTACCTATATTATTTTAGACATTATCACTTATTTTTCTTGTAGATGTATGCCTTACACCTAATAGTAGTAGATTGTAAATAAGGAATGTAGGAATATGAAACAGAACACTTAATGTGGGAAGGTACGGATTTATCCAACTAGCACAAACAAACAGCACAAATCTCTGACACTAACACAATCCACGTCTCGATACATATATATAGAATCTGAATTTCGGAAACGATTTTCATGATACTTAATATATAGGAGAAACCTATATATTAATCGATCTAGGTTTCTTTTTAAAAAATGTCGTTTTATCCTTGTTTTCACGCATTCAAAAACTACTACAATATTATTAGAAAACAAAGGCTAATTACGCTGTCACTTGCAAAATTATAGCAAGTGAAAATAGTAAAGTCCAGATATGATATCCCTTTTTTCTTTTCTTTTTACTTATTGCATCTTTTTTATATTTTCTAAAAAAATACCGACTAAAGATCGGTCACCGGTATTATCTACTCTGCCGCGGCCACCGTGATGCAGACTTCTTCAAAGTCAATAGTAAGATACAGTCTTCCAAAACCCGCCGCTTTAAGCCGAGGTTCGTACGCACACCCTTAAGGCGACGATCCCAGAAAGTCTGTGCTCAAAGTATAAAAAAACTATCTATTTTTCTAAGCATGACAAACTGCAACACTAAGTATATACGTGAGCATCTAAATATCAGTCGAAGTTCGAAAAACGGCTATTAAAAAATAAATATTTACTTACTATTACTGACTCTGATATACTATACATACCGCTATCATGGGCTTTACACCGGCTATTAGGTTCCCAAGTGCAGTAAATTCCAAAACAATTTATACCCGTTGCAATAGAAGCATTACATACAGTCTTTTGATTTGATACAGTCATATTTTCCCATGGTAAATCATGTACTATATCCGGTAAATCGTCAGCCTATCAAAATTTATGAATTTATTAGTAAGTAAGTAAGTAGCGGCCTGTTACTCTCCCACTGCTGGGAATAGGCCTCTTCTCTCTGTTTTTAGACAGAAGGTTTGGAGACCTAGCATGCGTCTTGGTAGGTTACACATATCTCCAGAATTCTCTAGAGATATGCAGGTATCCTCACGATGTTTTCCTTTACCGAAAAGCGTGTGATAAATTGCAATTATCAATTACACACAAGGTTTTAACAGAAAACTCATTGGTGTCTGCCCGGTTTTGAACACGTGACCTCCTCGAAAGAGTCGCACGGTGTTACCGCTGGGCTACCACATCTTATATGAATTTATTAATTATTAATTGAATTTGTTCGATTTTCAATCTTTGTGCTACTGTGGTTAGGTATATGAGCATAAAACACGTGTGAACTTGAAAGTATCGATTATTTATTGCTAATTGTGGAGATGTTATAATTTCTTCGGTTTAAAGTGTATAAAAATTTATATAAATTTAGAATTTTCAATGTCTAATATTAAACCGACAAATATAATGAAATGTTTATTTTGAATTGTTTTTAGAGTGTAAAAGTGAAAAGATTGATATTAATTGTAATTATATCAACAAAATCATCATTCTCCTTATCCCTCTTAAGTGTAATCGGCATAACATGTTATAAACATGTCATCACATGATTTGGCTTAATAATTTACGACCTGTCGCCCGCCTGACGTTAATTTACCTTAGACGCCTTTTGCGATACCTCGTAAAAATCGACGGTGGTCTATTCTACTCAGCCGGATATCACACGGCTTTAAATTTAGAATTGGTAATGTCGAATAATAAACAGACAAATATAATGAAATGTTTAATTGTATTATTTTAAAGTGAAATAATTGAGATTAATACTATAATGTCAACAAAAAGAACATTTAAAAAATTAATAAAGTCTTCCGTAAGTGTAGGTATATATTTTGCATTTACAATAGGGAAATATTCAAGATTATGGAGCTTTTTCTTAAAACAAAAGACATGTCATTAAGGTCTATGCCTGTGTGCTGTTATACATACCTGTTTTTTAATTTCTTCGTGAATAAAGGACGTTAAAATTCGACCTCCGGTAAATATAAAAACCATTGTAACGTATAAGGGTATATTTCCTTTACCCTGTAATAAATAGAACGTGAGGTAATTTGTAAAGTAGGAACTAGAAACTAGGAATACTTTTGCTAGTATTTTTTCATTGAACACTATTTTAAAATGTAAAGCTTTCTTATATGTCTAATACTGATTTACTGAGTACAACGTTATATGGATTAGTTGCTTTTCTAAGTAAGAAATAAAATGCATTTGCACCACTAAAAATCTTTATTCAACAAATAGAATGATAAGAAAATGTTTCAAATATGGTACTGCATATTTTAGTAAGCTTGTATTAAGATTTATTCGTACTAAGCAGTGTAATAATATTAATATTTCATGGTGATATGTGATTCATTAAATATATTTGTGTTGTGCTTGATTATTTTCAGTTTACGACAGATTTTCAATTATTTCATAGCCACAGAGGATTTAATCATCACGTAATATGAAAATGTTGTTTTCAATATCTGGAAAGAAAAAGAACATAAAATTCTTAAACGTGCAACTATTGTATATAAATATCTGAATTTTAACGACTTTCATAAAATTTTGTATGTGATAGGTTTCGAAGGCGGTAAGTCAGTCTAGGTAGATTTCAGTCAAAAAATTGTTTTAAAGTGCTTTAAGACAATCAAAAACTGCTAAAGTATAATTACAATACGAAGGTAAATTTCGCCACCATCCACAAGGCTGTAATAAGTCAAGTAGAAGTCAGGTGTCCCTATAATCAAACGATCCTGGTTCGAGGCCACAACAAAAGACTTGCAGTCCGGTTATCATTTTTTTTTCAAATTCTGTTTTCTATAAGGAAAATTATTTTTCATATGCAAATAAAATTTCCAAAAAGCTTTCCACTTATTCATCCAATATGCTAATCTTATATGGCATCTTTTACGTTATGAGAATCTATCTGTTATCACCGTCAAGAGCAGTTAAAAACATTATAACACGTACGTACCGAAACCATGGGCTTAACGCCGGCTACTAACATTCCAAGTGCCGTAAACTCCAAAATGATTTGTACCCGTTGTAGTAGAAGCATCAAGGTTTTTTGATTTGGTATTGACATATTTTCCCATGGCAAGTCATATACCATATCCGGCAAGTCATCAGCCTATAAGTAATTAAATAAAACTGCGGTTGCGAATAATAACCAATTTTTTTCTGATGATCTCGAAATTAGTAGTAATTAATACTAAGTGATTTTACATTGGGTGTATTTTGCATATTACATTGTTACTGCCACGAACTTAGTGGTGACTGGGAGCAGTGAAGTCGCACAGTTAAACGCAATCAAACGGTCGCGTCGCCATTATGGATTATGGATTTCGCCGCCATTATGGATTTCGCCGCGCCGCAGCCGCTATTGCGGTTCTAACTATATACACCGCGCCAAGTCGCGCTCTGAAAGCCGTGCGCGAGAGACGCACCGCTTGCCCGCACCGCCTTTGAAATCGCAACATCCATCTGTACCATGCCTTTTCGGATTCCGAGTGATCTGGAGCAGGCTATAGCTTTTCCGCTATAGAGTCCACTGCCGCTAAGCTAAGTTCTTTGACGTGTTGTTGCACTATACGCCTTAAACACATCTCCGTAGGGAAAGACATAGGAGGGCAGAACCACCCCGCTAGTTTCACCACTAACTTGCTATTTTAGAAAACAGCAACTATTAAGTTGTCATTGCTTTTGGCAGAACCGGTCTGGCAGTTTTTCATCTCCTTTTTTTGTATCAGACGATGTCCACTGTTAAATCTACGTATAGCGATATTCCAATACGATTTTGTGCCGCTTACATTCTGCGGCTTTCCATGATTTTTTAAAACTTTATGTTGCATTTTTCGGTGCATGTATCATCATTTATAGTATATAAAAAATCATAGCTCAACAACCCCCTTAACAAGGGACAAATTGCAATTCTATGCAAACATCATATTTACCCTGTGCTAATGTTTAACCTTACAATTACCTTATTATTACAACCTAATAATTACAATTTGCCTAACACAAAAGAGCTTTAATGGTACGGATAATACACGTGACCTTACCTGGTTCTTAATTTCTTCAAGAATAAAGGACATTATAATCGTTCCTCCGGTGTATATGAGAACCATTGGAACATATAGCGGAATATTTTCCTTACCCTGTAATGATTCTACGTTAAGACAAGTTAAAATGTGGGCACATTAAAAAGTTATTTTATAGGAATTTTCGTACAATAAAACGCTTTATATAAATGAATACAAAAATCATCATCCTCCTGCCCTTATCCCACCCTAAGTGGGGTCAGCATAACATGTTACAAACATGTTGTCATATGATTTGGCTACGCATTTTACGACCGGCGGCCTGCCTGACGTCAAATTACCTTAGCCGTATTTTACGACTCCTCGTTAAGAAAGAGGGTGGTCTATTTTACTCAACCGGATACCAAACGATGGGTCAACTTCCCTTAGTCGCCTTTTATGACACCTCTGTAAGAAATGAGGTTGGTCTATTCTACTCGGCCGGATACCACACGGCGGGTCGACTTACCTTAGTCGCCTTTTAGGACACCTCGGTAAGAAATGAGGGTGGTACTATTCTATTCACCCGGATACTACACGGCGTAAACGAATATAAAAAAATAAATAAAAGTTTAAATTATGTTTATCAAAGCCATAGTTTCTATTAATAACTGACTAACACGAATATTATGGCTGCTATAAGAATAAATTGAAACTTCGAAATGATCATGTAAATGAAGTAAATAGTAAAAGTACTCTTATAATATTAACGATTATATAATAAATATTTTTTTTTAACACTTTATTTCAAATATTACCCCAAATGTTACTTGGTATAGTATAATACTGTTTCCAACAAGGTTTTGAGTATAATTTGCAATAACGTTGAATCCAAAAGCAAATTCTACATCTTTGAATATACTGAAAATAAAATAATTTATTTATAATAGATTATTAAGTATTTATTAATTAATTACTTATTACATATTATTATTTATAGTGTTATTAGTTATTTGTAATTAAAGTAAAATTAATATACAGCTATTTATATTTATACTTATAATATTTACAAGATTCAATTTTGTCTTTTCTATGAGTCTAAATCCAAACACAGGCTTTTGCGTTACCTGCTATCATCATGCCTTCACTGTATGTGTTAGGTAGTTAAAATAAACTGACATTTAAATATGTTTTATAATAGTGTAAAAAATTATTCATTAAATTATGAGTGTTCAGTAAGTGATCATTTACTATATCGAGTTTACCGATATAATTTAAACACTCGTTACGATTTCGTACATTATTTATTTTTATATTTCATTGAATGAAGCCGTGTAGTATCCGGCTGAGTAGTATAAACTATCCTCATTTCTTACCAAAGTGTCTTAAAGGCGACTAAGGTAAGTTGATTCGACGTGTGGTATCCGGCTGAGTCGAATAGACTACCCTCTTTCTTACCGAGGTGTTGCATAAGGCGACTAAGGTAAGTTGACTCGCCGTGTGGTATTCGGCTGAGTAGAATAAACGCCCCTCATTTTTTACCGAGATTTTGCAAAAGGCGACTAAGATAAGTTGACGTCAGGCAGTCGTCCGGTCGTAAAATACCTAGCCAAATCATGTAACAAAATGTGTGCCTACCCAATTTAGAGTGTGATAAGGGCAGGAGAATTCAAAACAAAAGTAATAATAAAATTATTTTGCTATAATCCGCGATGAAATTCATTCATCAAAATCAATCATGAAATTCATCGCGGATTATAGCAACATAATTTTATTATTACTTTTGTATTATGGATCTCCGCAAAGTAACGCCTAATTCTATAAATTATTGGCAGGAGAATTATTGAATATTTTATCAAATTAAAATTATGATCTTAAATAATCATTATTGTTTTTTGGTGAAATTATGTGTTTTATTGAAAATTATTCGTCCATGTTGATTCTAAGTGAAAACTTACCGTGTTATATATACATGATATTGAATAACATCCACAAGCTTTTTCTTACATTCCGCGTCGGTTATATCACCCCCAAAGTCAGTTCTTAGTATATTTTTTAAAATTTTAATATGCCCTATGATATTGTAAATAAAGATATTGTTTACAGATTGAAACAACGCCATAACTGCACAACCGCAGCCGACGAGATAAATATTAATAGTATGTATCCAATACCAATATCCGAAATTGTATGTGTAATCTTTCGGTAGCCACAAGTAGACACTAGTTTGGAGTTTTACAGTATGGTTCAAAATCAATTCTTTGTTATTTAAGTTGGTTATTACTGGTATAAAAGCCCAATTAAACCAGATAACGAAAGCGAGAAATATGAAATAGAAAGAAGTCCATCGGCTATAACGCTCTGTTTCAAGTAATGTCTGAAAAAAGAAACGGGTAGTATACAGTAATCGTTTTTGTGTGAATTCAAATCAAATCAAATCATCCTTATTTGCAGATTATGGGTAGGTATAAGGGTCTTAAAATTAATTAAATACAGCCATTAACTGACATAAGTGGCGTGAAAATGTCAAACAATATAAATTTATGTAACTAGTTCAAATAATAATAATTAATATTGGATTGATTATAAGAAAGCCTATGACTCGGTACCACATACATGGCTAATGAAGGTAATGGAGTTGTATAAGATAAATGCAACTCTTTGTAATTTTCTGTATTCATGTATGTCGCAGTGGGTCACAGTCTTGCATCAGCCAGGGTTGTTGGATTTTTCTGGTTTAACCGAGCCGATAAGGATAAAGCGAGGAATTTTTCAGGGTGATAGTTTGATTCCCTTATGGTTCTGCCTAGCCATGAATCCCCTCAGTTCTTTACTGAGGGATTCAGGGGTAAATTTTCGTCTTCACAGAGGGGGAAAGCCCATATCTCATTTGTTTTATATGGATGACTTAAAATTGTATGCTCCAAACCGTCCAGATCTTGTTAAGTTACTGAAAGTGACACGGACTTTCAGTAATGACATTAGGATGGAGTTTGGTGTGGACAAATGCGCTGTTGTTCATATAGAACGAGGTAGATGCCCTTGCTTATTTACACTTTTGGCATACTAAGATAGACTCAGACTGAATTAGATACCTTGGATCGAAAGGTCTGAAAGCTGTTGACAGAATATCGCATGCATCATCCACGTTCGTCTGTAATGAGATTGTATATTCCACGCAAGTGTGGTGGTCGTAGTTTTTTAACTGCTAAAGACCTCCACAACCGTGAAGTGTACAATCTCAGAGAATATTTTCTCAAGGCAAACGGCGAAATGCATAGGGATATTGTGGCAGCAGACAAGGGTCTGACGCCTCTTTCCTTAGGCAAAAAGAACTGGCGAAGGCCTGTATTGTGTACTACATCGGATCGAATGGCTATATGGAACAGTAAGGAGTTGCATGGCAGATTCTACAAGTCCCTAACGGGTCCAGATGTAGATCCGATATCCTCAATATCCTGGCTGCAATTCGGTGATCTTTTCGGGGAAACTGAGGGTTTTGTCTGTGCAATTATGGATGAAGTTATCAAGACGAATAACTACCGGAAACATATAATGAGAGATGGCACGCTTGACATCTGTAGAGCGTGTCACCGCCCTGGTGAATCTCTCAGACATATTGTTTCCGGTTGTTCTTCTCTTGCTAATGGTGAGTATTTGCACAGACACAATCAAGTAGCCAGGATTGTCCATCAGCAGCTTGCTCTTCAATATAGCCTTGTAAATTCGGAAGTGCCCTATTACAAATACAGTCCAGCACCAGTTCTCGAAAATGATCGTGCTTTGCTCTACTGGGACCGATCCATTATCACTGACAGGTATATTGTGGCCAATAAACCTGATATAGTTATAATGGATCGGTCAGCGCGTCGGGCAATTATTGTTGATATCACTGTTCCGCATGACGATTATCTCATAAGAGCTGAAAAAGATAAATTAACTAAATATCTTGACCTAGCTCATAACCGCCATGTGGGATATTGATTCAACAATAATTGTTCCAATTGTTGTGTCGGTTAATGGTCTTATCGCGAAGAGCCTCGACCAATATCTTAAGAGGCTCTCACTTGGTTGTTGGATCGAGCGTAGGATACAAAAGCCAGTTTTGCTTGAGACGGCACGGATTGTGAGGAGATTTCTCAGTCTTGAGCCCTAACCACCGGTGGCTTGAGTACTTTCTCCGCACGTTCCTGTGGTCAACTTTTTTTTTTATATTTTTAATTTTTTTTTTGTATTCATATAGAAAATATTTAAAAATATAATGTAAATTTGTATATAAATAAATAAAAGAAATTAATATTTTTATTTTTAGTATTTTATCGTGTTCTCACCATCATCCTCCTGCCCTTATCCCACTCTAAGTGGGATCGGCACAGCAGTGTATAAACATGTTGTCACAAGATTTGGCTACGTATTTTACGACCGGCCGCCTGCCTGACGTCAACTTACTTTAGCCGTATTTTACAACACCTCGGTAAGAAAGATCTATTCTATCTATTCTACTCAACCGGATACCACACAGTGGCATTAGTCACCTTTTACGACATCAAATCATGATTCGGCTAGGTATTTCATTTGTCAAATATGACAACATGTTTGTATCATGTTGTGCCCACCCCACTTTAACAAATTTAAGCATTTTTATTATTCATATAATCTTCAAATTTGTAATATGCTTTACGTATAATGCCCGGTTCACATTATTCCAGTCCAATAATCCAGCGAGTCAATCCAGTCCAGTGCTGGACTGGATTATATTGGTTACATTATTCCAGTCATTAAAAGCTGTCGCATCGGTACCAATAGAATTCCACAAATAAAACAATACGTGTTTAGCGTGGTAGTCAAGCACTGGATTCAACTTGATTGGCCGTTCATAGTATTCCAGTGGCACTGGAATGGGTGAGCTGGAATGAAAAATAGAACGCCAATCCAGTCGACTGGAATGGATTGATCACTGGATTAGTACATTCCAGTGCAGGTTCACATTACTCCAGTAGCATTCCAGCGCTGGACTGGAATGGTCGACTAGAATAATGTGACCGGACATAAGCATATTTCAGCTTTAGTAGTTATAGATTAATATATATACATTGTAATATATTATTATTTCTGGAAATTTCTACTTACTTTTTTTACGAATTGATCTTCCTTCTTTTTGTCATATACAGTATACAAATGTATCTCGGTAAATAAAGTTTTCATGAGACTTTTGTACGTCTTTAATTTAGATGACAGTAGATTGACCTAAAATTATTATTGTTATGACTATGTTTATTTTTAGCAGTTCAGCTGAAGTGACATGGCAAACAAAGTGAAAATGATTTGTGTGTGAATTAAAATTAATTCTTGTTATATATAATATGGACCTGTATCGTATAGTATGGCTAAGACAGTTCGGCAAGGAAAGAAGAGTGGATGTAAATGAGATTAGAATGTTAAAGTGGAATTGTGGTGTGACAAGACTGGATAAAATCCGAAATGAGTGTATAAGGGAATGTCTGAATGTTGCCTTCATTATAGAAAAGAATAGAAGAGCAAGATTTAGATGATTAATGTATAGATCCCGGCTATACTCACGTCTTGTTTTATCGGACGAGCCCGACTAGTTCCCGCGTTATTGCGGCGGGAACTCCCGCCACTATAACGCCGCGTAAAGAGCTCGTGAATAAGAGCCCCGTATAGGCTTGAAACTAGTCGGGCTCGTCCGATAAAATAGGACCTGAGTATAGCCGGGATCTATACATTAATTATGAATAACACTCACAATAGTTTAAATTCAAAAAAGATTAAGATGGTATGGACATAGGGGGGATGAAAATCATGTGATAAGCGAGTGTTATATATATATATATATATATATATATATATGGAAAGATATGTGACTACAGGGAGGCCTTAAAAGAGATGGTTGGATTGTGTGAAGTTTGACATGCATATAAAAGGAGTAGTTCCAGAGTTTACGAATGATAAGATAGAAGAGATTATGGAAGATATGAAAACATATTGTGCCGAAACCCTCTCCCCTCTCCCCTAGAGTGGTATAAGAACCGGAGAATGATGATAATTATTTATAATAACAATTTGAGTTTAAATCATCTATACTAATATATAAAGCTGAAGATTTTGTTTTTTTTGATTGATTGAACGTGCTAATCTCAGAAACTACTGGACCGAATCGATTTAACATCACGATAAGATGAATAGGAGAGGAGCAGCAATACAAAATTTCACGCAAAATTTAAAGCTTTCCTTGCGTGCGCTAAGTAAACGGTGATAGTTATTCAAAAGTCATGTATTACAAAATTGTTTCCTTTTAAAAGTTCCAAATAAAAGTCCGCGACAGCATATGTCTAGCTTTTAAGGTTAACCCAATTTAACCATTTTTATGGTTATCAAACGACTACATTAAGGTTTTAATCTTTTCACGCGAGCGGAGCCGCCAGGATTGCTATTATTGTATATATTTATTAAGACCGCAGAATTAATTACAGCTTCATAGTTTTAAGTTATTTTTGGTAATTTACAATTAATTGCACTATTGCCTTCATAAAGTTATTATACTAGAGTAAGGGAGCCATATGCAGGCCTGTACGTGAGTGTGTCACAATAAATAATGGGAGAGAAGATAAAACTCATCTTTAGTGTGATTGTCAACTCTTATCGTAACTAACTTCATGTTTGTCTAATCCCACGTAAAAAAGAGAGATGGAGAAAAGATAGATAAACCCTCAGAAGTTACAATAGAATTCATCATCCTCCTGCCCTTATCCCACTCTAAGTGGGGTCGGCATAACATGTTATAAACATGCTGTCACATGATTTGGCTGCGTTTTTACGACCGGCCTCCTGCCTGACGTCAACCTAAATCTGTCGTATTTTACGATAGCTCGGTATGAACGAGGGTGGTTTATTCTACTAAACCGGATACCACACGGTGGGTCAACTCAACTTACTGTTTGAGGAAGTCTTACTGTTTGTCGACTCGCTAAGAAATCAGGTTGGTATATTGTACTACTAGCGGCCTGCCCATGCTTCGCACGGGTATAAAATATATATCCCATGTCACTCAGTGTAAAAAAATGATTAAAATCAATCCGGTAGTTTTGATTTATTCATTACTGCCCGTGGCCCGCAAGCGTTAAATTTGGAGAAAAACAATTTCCTCTCCCTATACCAAGACGATTTCCTGCTATCTTTGGAATATCTAAACTCATATAGTACATTTTTACTTACTTACTTTTACATTTTACCTATGTATTTTATTTTTACAATTAATTACAGAATGTCTTTAAACAAACTCTTAAAAGATTCGAAGTGCTATAGGGTGAAGCGCGGCGTCCTCACGCCATTTTAAATCTGTAATATCTCCGAAAATGTTCACTTAAATTACATACTGTAAACGGCCATATTGACCTATATTAAATCAACAATTTATTTAAGGTACTTAATTGCATAAGGATTAATGTTGTATTGTATAAAAATTGCTTTGAACATAAGGCATTATTTTTCGTAAAAAGTATATGACAAAAAATGCTTTTGTGGGTTATCCATAAGAGATAGACATATACCATCGCGGACTTTTCTGTAGACCTTTTCAAGGCGTACAAATACTTAGTACATCATTTTGATAAATCTCGTAGGGTTTAGCCTGCGTTTGCAATGTAAGCGGAAAAAAATGTAATTATTTACGACATCACATTAGAAACCTCAAAAATTACAGTATTTCTCTACTCCATATTGAATATTATTAGACATGTAAACCTTCCTCTAAAATCACTCTATCTATTAAAAAAAAACCGCATCAAAATCTTTTGCATAGTTTTAAAGATTGAAGCATACATAGGGATATACGGACATAGGGACAGACAGAGAATGCGACTTTGTTTTATACTATGTAGTGATATCATTTATTTTTACAATTGATTAGACAATGTCTTTACATACAACATTCATAGCTTTCTTATCATTAGACAACATAAACTTGAAAGAAGGACATTTAGTTGCGCCTCCGGTCGCTGCTAAATTCGAAGTGCTTATAGGTCTAAGCGCGGCCTCCTCGCGGGATTTTAAATCTGTAATATCTCCGAAAATGTTCACTTAAATTACATGCTGTAAACGGCAATATTGATCTATATTAAATCAACAATTTATTTAAGGTACTCAATTGGATAAGGATTAATGCTGTATTGTATAAAAATTGCTTTGAACATAAGGCATCATTTTTCGTAAAAAGTAAATGAAAAAAACTGCTATTGTGGGTTATCCATAAGAGATAGATATATACCATCGCGGACTTTTCTGTAGACCTTTTTAAGGTGTACAAATACTTAGTACATCATTTTGATAAATCTCATAGGGTTTAGCCTGCGTTTGCAATGTAAGCGGAAAAAAATGTAATTATTTACAGAAACCTCAAAAATTACAGTATTTGTCTACTCTGTATTGAATTTTATTATACGTACAAACCTTCCTCTGGAATCACTCTATCTATTAAAAAAAACCGCATCAAAATCGGTTGCGTAGTTTTAAAGTTTTATGCGTACATACGGAAATATGGACTTTGTTTTATAATATGTAGTGATGCCGGATGCCACACGGCGGGTCGACTTACCTTAGTCGCCTTTTACGACACCTCAGTAACAAATGAGGGTGGTTTATTCTATTTAGCCGGATACCACACGGCTAAGAAGTTACAATAGAATTATTTTGCTGTAATCCGCGTTTGTTGTATCAAAATAATTCTATTGTAACTTCTTTGCTATGGAATTCCGCAAAGTAACGCCTACTTCTATAAATCAGATACACTCTCATTTACTTTCTCTTTATTTCTTTATTGTAAATATTTGGGTGACCGAGCCTGTTTGGTAATTTCTTACAAAATAAAAAAAAAACTTCATAAAAAAAAATTATAGGGTAGCTGGGGTTCGATCCTAGGTATTTTCATTTCTCGCGACCACCCGCTCTCCGAATAAGCTACTCTGACTTGACAGTTATTGGCAAAAATTCAATTCAATTTCAAATAAATTTTAGTATTTTTTAATGCCCAAAAACAGGAATAAATTGACTTTTTTTTTAAATAAAATCTAGCCAGATCGATTTTTCTCCCCCAAAACACCCCTACATGCTGAATTTCAGCAAAATCGTTGGAGCCGTTTCCGAGATTCCGAATATATAGGTATATATATATATATATATATATATATATATATATATATATATATATATATATCACTACATATTATAAAACAAAGTCCATATTTCCGTATGTACGCATAAAACTTTAAAACTACGCAACCGATTTTGATGCGGTTTTTTTTAATAGATAGAGTGATTCCAGAGGAAGGTTTGTACGTATAATAACATTCAATACGAAGTAGAGAAATACTGTAATTTTTGAGGTTTCTGTAAATAATTACATTTTTTTCCGCTTACATTGCAAACGCAGGCTAAACCCTACCAGATTTATCAAAATGATGTACTAAGTATTTGTACACCTTAAAAAGGTCTACAGAAAAGTCCGCGATGGTATATATCTATCTCTTATGGATAACCCACAATAGCAGTTTTTTTCATTTACTTTTTACGAAAAATGATTCCTTATGTTCAAAGCAATTTTTATACAATACAGCATTAATCCTTATCCAATTGAGTACCTTAAATAAATTGTTGATTTAATATAGATCAATATTGCCGTTTACAGCATGTAATTTAAGTGAACATTTTCGGAGATATTACAGATTTAAAATCCCGCGAGGAGGCCGCGCTTCGACCTATAAGCACTTCGAATTTAGCAGCGACCGGAGGCGAAACTGAATTTCCTTCTTTCAAGTTTATATTGTCTAATGATAAGAAAGCTATGAACGTTGTATGTAAAGACATTGTCTAATCAATTGTAAAAATAAATAATAACACTACATAGTATAAAACAAAGTCGCATTCTCTGTCTGTCCCTATGTCCGTATATCCCTATGTATGCTTTTTGCAACAGATTTTGATGCGGTTTCTTTTAATAGATAGAGTGATTTTAGAGGAAGGTTTACATGTCTAATAACATTCAATATGGAGTAGAGAAATACTGTAATTTTTGAGGTTTCTAATGTGATGTCGTAAATAATTACATTTTTTTCCGCTTACATTGCAAACGCAGGCTAAACCCTACGAGATTTATCAAAATGATGTACTAAGTATTTGTACACCATGAAAAGGTCTGAAAAATCCGCGATGGTATATGTCTATCTCTTATGGATAACCCACAATAGCAGTTTTTGTCATTTACTTTTTACGAAAAATGATGCCTTATGTTCAAAGCAATTTTTATACAATACAGCATTAATCCTTACCCAATTAAGAACCTTAAATATATTGTTTATTTAATATTGATCAATATGACCCTTTACAGCATGTAATTTAAATAAACAGTTTCGAAGATATTACAGATAAAAATACAGGGGCCGCGTTTACAGCATGTAATTTAAGTGAACATTTTCGGAGATATTACAGATTTAAAATGCCGTGAGGACGCCGCGCTTCGCCCTATAACACTTCAACTTTAGCAGCGATGTCGCTCTTTCAAGAGTTTACTGGATCGATTTTAATCATTTTTTTTACACTGACTGACATGGGATATATATTTTATACCCGTGCGAAGCAGGGGCAGGCCGCTAGTATATATATATATATATACATATATACATATATATATAAATAAATAAATATATATATATATATATATATATATGTGTGTGTGTGTTAACTTTAACAAGGTTAACTCATTGAAATATTAAAGATATGGCACATTTTAGGCTTCTCACTACTCTAATATAATAACTCTATGATTGCCTCAATCGTGTTTTTCAAAATCTAACAAATACTTACGTTGATAAGAAATGTGCATGGTAATACAGAGAATATAATACCCAATGTGTCAAACTCTAGTGTCCCAAAATTGACATATACAAATGTTGCTTGTGAAAAAAAAATTACTGGCCCAAAAGTTTTCATAATTGTACTACTAACAACAGCTAATTTTGATGGTTTTTCGTAACCCATAGACGGACGGTCGCAAAGACTTGAATAACTCATCGCTAGCGTTAAAAAAATATAGAATTTTTGGTTTCGTGGGTGTTGTCTGAAAAAGAAAATATACTTACATTCTATTGTATTAATACGCCGTGTGATATCCGGCTGAACAGAATAGTACCACCCTCATTTCTCACCGAGTAGTCGTAAAAGGCGTCTAAGGTTAGTTGGTCCGCCGTGTAGTATCCGGCTGAGTAGAATAGACTAACCTCATTTCTTACCGAGGTGGCGTAAAAGGCGACTAAGGTAAGTCAACCTGCCGTGTAGTATCCGGCTGAGTAGAATAGACCAATCTCATTTCTTACCGTGGTGTCGTAAAAGGCGACTAAGGTTAGTCGACCCGCCGTGTAGTATCCGGCTGAGTAGAATAGACCAACCTCATTTCTTACCGAGGTGTCGTAAAAGGCGATTAAGGTAAGTTGACCCACCGTGTGGTATCCGGTTTAGTAGAATAGACCACCCTCTTTCTTACCGAGTTGTAGTAAAATACGACAGAGGTAAGTTGACGTCAGGCAGGCGGCCGGTCGTAAAATCATGTAACAACATGTTTATAACATGTGGTGCCGTCCCCACTTAGAGTGGGATAAGGGCAGGAAGATGATGATTCTATTGTATTAATATTTTAAGCATATATATTTTGCATATATATTTAGCATTATCAAGCATATATATTTTAGC
This sequence comes from Morpho helenor, assembly GCA_029227775.1. Lineage (NCBI taxonomy): Eukaryota > Metazoa > Arthropoda > Insecta > Lepidoptera > Nymphalidae > Morpho > Morpho helenor. The sequence continues at coordinate 13,257,535 of JARGCU010000010.1, forward strand.
ATATATATATTGACCTCCTAACTCAAAATAGTTGTTTTTGGAGATATTGCAAATAAAGCTTTCCGTAACGCCAGCAAACTCTTAACTGGTAAAGACACACATAGATTGTATGCCATTGAAATAAGGATTACTATGTATCCAACTCTATTAAGCCTAATTTTGAATTCGGTCTCTTTAATTCTAAGCGTGCTATATGAGTTTATAGGAAGGGTTTTAACTAGCGTTGTTACATCAAATATATAAAAAATTAAGAGTTTCAATTATACTTACTAATAATATACTAAGTTATAAATAAATGTTATATATGTTTCATATAAAAGGATAAATAAACAAGCACTTACAAATACTTCTCTGTCATTGTCGAATACCGTCTTAAATTTGTGTAAATATTTTTATTGATATTGATTCTTGATAATATATAAATTAGACACCACTAGATCAACGATCTAGTTTAAGAAATAAACCTAATACTGAAATTCCATATTACAAAAGAGGCAATAAAATTATTATAATTTCTCCATTATCGTATTAGTAACTTTAAAATGAATAAAAAAATAATTCGTAAAGTAAAGTTAGTATTTTACCAAAAAAACCTCTAATGTGATAGTGTGATTTTTGCAAGTGAATTTTATTATAAAAGCCTTTGTTTAAGTTAGAGCTACCCAATGTCCCCTACCAGATGTTTAATAGTAAAATACTTTTTTCCTCTATAGAAATCCTATTTTGTTGAGTAAATGCTCCACAAATGTGATAACCTATCAACAAATCTATCATAGACGTTTTCAGCTTAGAGTAAAACTTCGATTTGATTGTATATATAGGTCGTTACCTAAAGATTAATTAGTATAAGCTTAAATTTAATTATTTTTATAATAATATTAAATATAGTTATAACACCGTGTGGTATCCGGTTAAGTAGAATAGATCACTCTCATTTCTTACCGAGGTGTCGTAAAAGGCGACTAAGGTAAGTAGAAGTCAGGCATGTTACCAGCCGTAAAATAACTAGCCAAATCATGTTACAACATGTTTATAACATAACATGTTGTGCTGACCCCCATTAGAGTATAATAATTGTTTAATATATCTTGTGCCGACCTCTCTTAGATAGGGATAAATGCAGGAGAATGATTATTAAATATAATTATAATTTAAATTAATTTAATTAAATATATAGTTAATTATATAAGATTTAACTATTTTATTAATATGTAATAACTGTTCAATAATATCTTTTTTGAATAACAATATTTATCAGGACTAAATTGAAATTACTCCAGTTTGTATCGTACTTTTATTAAACAAAAATTTCACGACAACCAAGAATATTTAAAGACCGAATTTTTTTGGAATATAAGACATATTTGCCTTTCAGAACTGATTAAACGCATGAGGGAAAATTGTCTTTCCCGGCCATTTAAGAGACTTTCCGGGGTTGTTAGTCATGAGATCGTTATGGAACATGTCTCGTCAGGAAATGTAGGCAATAGATCCCGGTAAAATAAGTTGAGCGAACCCGATGTTTTATATACCACACAACCTAAATTCTATTTGTCCGAAACAAAAAGAGAAAAACGATTTATCTTATACAATGGTAGGAACTAAAATAAACATACCAGTTGGTTTATATCTGATTGTAAATTATGCAAGTCCACTTTATTGTACTTCAAAATAATAGTTTACTGTTGCTTTTAATTATTGTACCACAAAGGGAATTTTATAAAATTGCAATATATGTTTACATCAAATTAACTACATTCATATCATTTGTTTAGCCTTCAATTGTTGTAATAGCAAATAACAAATTAAAAGGTTTTATTTGTTTTAATTTTTTCTTCTGAAAACAGAAAAGTACCTAATCATAAAAATAACAAAATTTGATCCATATTACATTTTACTATATTATATTGTGTTATATTTTTATCTTAACCGATTTAGTTATATCGTGTTAGTTTGAGGTTGACTATAAAGTTATCAAAGTGTCATCCAAATTGATATAGTCAGTCGTAAATCAGTAATATAAATTAAATCCTGAAATGCCTTCCTTATGACTGTGAGAGCATACTACAAAGTCCTGATAGATTGCTAATGGAAACTGCAATAAGCAAATAAAAACGATATGTTATACAGATTCCAGATATATATAAATATTTAGATTCCATATATGTTTTATGTAAACAAAATCTTAATAAGATTTTATTATGTATATAAATCTATGTCGAATTAACATACAAATTGAGATCGGGACGAATTTAAATCATTGAATCTAAATTACGTCAATTTTAGCTTCCAGTCCGTGATGTTTGGTCAACAATTTTGAAGTTGAAATCTGTGGATTTCCACAAAATTCATCATAAAGCTCATTATTTGTTTCGCCCACAAACAATATGTTAAACGGCAATATGTATTTTTAATAAATACATTGTATAGGATTTTCGATAAGTGTAAGCATACATTAAATGGCGCATGATATATTTTGAGCGATTCCGGAAATGAAATTGTATATCAGAAATGGAAAAACGTTGACTGCCTTGTTCCATTTGTAATTACTAGATTTTCAATTCATATGGGTCACGATTAAGCCGAGTTATCTCTATAGGGTCATATTTTTGACATCCGTCATGATCAGAAATCGACATAAGCGCGTGCGACGTACAATAAGTACGGATTGTGAAAGTTTAGGTAGATTTAGTTTATATAATACTAGTTGTACCTAATACCTGTGATAGCCCAGCGTTGAGATCGTGCGACTCTTTTGAGAGGGTCAAAGGTTCAAAACCAGTGAGTTTTTCTCTTCAAACTTATGAGTCTAATTCATATTTGCAATTTATCACAAGCTTTTTGGTAACGGAAAACGTAACAAAATTTACATGCCTCTAGAAAACTTAGTGATAGAATTTAGCTGTGGGTCTTTGCTCTGACCTTTCTTTTCGGAAACAGAGATATAACAAAATATGTATAAAATATAAATAATAAAAAAAATACAGATGAAAAATATAAAATATAAACAGAGAGATGCATATTGAGTCCAGCAGTAGGATAGAAAGGATAGCAGTAGGATATTTTTTTTTTAAATTAGCCGTGAATGTATATAACCCGATAAACAGAGAGACTTTCGCATTGATAACATTGATATGTTTAAAGTAATATCAAAACATTTTTATTACTAACTAGCAAGTTAGAAATAAATTCTAAATATATTATGTTGGCTCGCTCAAATAATATTAAAAGCTTAATTATTGCTACAAAGTTGATTCATTTCAGTTTCCGGTTTGGAGTTTCAGCGCAGTGTAACTAGAAAATCTAGTTAACGAAGTTGCAAAATGAAATTCAACGTATACGGTCATGTGAAATTTCATTATAGTGTACTTACTATACGTGAAATTTATTTTATGAAATATATTTATATTTTTTTTTTATTTTTTTTTATTTATTTACAGCAAAAATGTACAAGTTATATCTATCTTAAATTACTTACACGCTAGGACTATACAAATCATGCCCACGTGGAATGGTCCCAAGAATGCTGGCAGCGTTTCCGCGCTGAATCGCTAAGCTGATTCTGAAGAGGCAATCAACCGAGGTGTTAAAACGGATAAAAAAAATTTTGCACTTTGACTCACAAAATTGTTAAGACAAATAAAATAGTTTAATTTTAATTCTGAGATTTAAATTTATTTACAGTAAAAATGTACAAGTTATATCTATCTTAAATTACTTACACGCTAGGACTATACAAATCATGCCCACGTGGAATGGTCCCAAGAATGCTGGCAGCGTTTCCGCGCTGAATCGCTAAGCTGATTCTTTGTGCGAAAAAGGAGCCAGCCCTCTTGTCACCTGAAGAGGCAATCAACCGAGGTGTTAAAACGGATAATTTTTTTTTGCACTTTGACTTGCATACTTCCGCCGTTTGCCGGATTCGGCCATTTCCGCTGCAGCTCCAGGTCTTGACGCTGTTTCCCTGATATGGGACGAGGCTAACGTATCAACGCATGTTGCGTCCCACATTAGGGTCCGTCCCCGTTCCCAAGGAACCAGCGTCAAGCCGTCTGGTCTCTTGCCATCATCCCGACATATCCCGCAAGGCTCGAGAAGAACAGGAATGTCGATGGTGGCAAGAGCTCTTTTGATGGTATCATTAAGAGAACCATGACGGAAAAGCCTACCAGAGCTCCTATGGCATGAAAGCCCGTGTATGCCAAAAGTGTCTACCTCTTTTCTACATGGACATCGCTGCTTATGGCACAATGTGGTTCCCAATCTGAGACCTAGAGCTACTCTGAAACTTTCGTCATCTAATAGTGTACCAAGATTTTTAGAAGGGAGAGCATGTAGCCATAATATATATAATATAATATATAATATATATAATATAATATATATACATAATATATATAATATATATATAATAACCAGATTCTTTTTCCGATAAAGCTAGAAGCCTAGCTCGGTCTCGGTCACTCGAAAGATTTTGTACCAAATTTTTATGTGTAAGCTGAACCAATGGCACATCCCAATCCGGTTTTTGTGCGGTACATTCCTTCGGGATGTTATCATTGGGGCAGCTGATTTTCCAACTATCTAAAGCCTCTGTAGCATAGCACAACGAAAATAAATTTGGTTGTAAAATTTCAGAACTAAGTTTTTTAACACTATGCACAGAGGAGTCTGAGATAAGTGAACATTGTGTTCTTTTGAGAAAATAAATGTCTTTAACCGATTTTCACATCGTTAATTTATTCCTCATTAGTGACTGAAGAGGTTGAAAAAATATAACCAGCGACGAAATTAATATGTTTTTAGAATGTTTACGTTAGAACAGGGGTCGGCAGCCTTCTAAAATTAAAGAGCCATAAGTGACAATTTATAAAAATCTTGATTTTAAATAATTTTTTATATAATATAATTTTTTTAATGATATAGTATTTATATTATATCTGACGTGAGTATTCGGCTGAGTAGAATAGACCACCCTCATTTCTTACCGAGGAGTCATAAAAGGTAGGTAACTAAGGTAAGTTGAGCCGCCGTGTGGTATCCGGCAGAGTAGAATAAACCACAAGGTCGTAAAAGGTGACTAAGTTAAGTATGACGGCCGGTAGTCTGTCTGACGGCCTAATTATTTAACAACACGTGTAAAACATGTTGTGCTGACCCCACTTGGAGTCGGATTAGGGCATAAGAATGAATGATATTATATATTTGATTTCTGATTTAGAAAATAATAATTTAAGAAATAATATTTATTTAATATTTATTCCTCTGAAAATATAAACATATTTTTAATAAGATTTGTGATAAAAATATGATTTTTTAATAAGAACGAAACTGGAAAGCCGCAACTTCACATCAAAGGACCGCAGGTTGTCGATACCTGACGAAAGGAGGATGATCTCGTTAAGATAACGATGTAATGAATAACCTTGTGGGTCAAAATTATTTGGTCATTAACCATTTTCAACTTAAAGGGATAAAACTTATATACATATTATGATTTAAAGAGCAAATGTGTGTGATGATTATATATATGTATATAATATTACGCACCTTAATTAATTTCTTAAAAATCGACAAATACAGTTTAGGTTTCTTTTTACAATTTTATTTAGCGAAAACGAACGCGGCCTAAGTTGGACCGCGATACCCAAAGTAATGATGTTCAAAAAATTCTTCCTTAAAATATTGCTAATTTAAAAAAAAAATTGTTTTGTTTTCTTGTTAATTTTGTTTTTTTTTTAGTTTTGGATATGTTAAGAGTGCTACCTAAATGATGCTTACTGTTTAAATAACATATCAAAAGTATTTTTCTTACGTATCTTAAATTTATAGACCTTATTTTTTGAAAACTTTGTGTAAAACTCTCCTTTGCATACTTTCGTAAACGTTTTCAAATTTGGCTATAAACTTTAATAGAACGTCTTTGAAAAGCACAATCATGCAATTTCAACGTAGTGATGGTTCATGAATATATTTTATGATAAAATTGAATTTTTCAGTAAAAATATATTTTTTGAATACCTTAACATAGACATTTTGCAAGTATTTAATACTTCAGTATTATCATTCTCCTGCCCTTATCCCACTCTAAGTGGGGTTGGCACAACACGTTATAAACATGTAATATATTTTCATAGTTATTTTACGACTGGCTGCCTGCCTGACCGCAACTTACCTTAGCCGCTTTGTACGATACATCGGTAAGAAATTAGGGTGGTCTATTCTACTCGGCCGGATACCACACGGCGGGTCAACTTTCCTTAGTCACCTTTTATGGCACCTTGGTAAGAAATAAGGGTGGTCTATTCTACTCAGCCAGATACCACACGGCATATTTAAATTTTTCTCTATACCATGTCATGGTCATCTAAATCGTATTAAATTTATCTATATAAAATCGCGGATTGGGCAATGTATCGCTTTAATATAACAGTTGATAAAATCTTGACCGATTTCGACAAATAGGGTAAGAAAACCTTTACGTCCAATAAGCCGCTTTTGCAAAGACCCTAAGCCCGTTGAGAGATTATGGACCTTTAAGGTTCACCAACCCACACTCATAGGCTCAGCGGCCAGCGCCAGTTAGCGCTGAAGTATATCTGTTATTTATAAAAGTAGGCAAGAAATATAATACAATAAGAATAGATTTAAATAAAGTTTCACAAACACATGAGGTATGAAGGTAGATTTTAAACTTTGGCGATTTATACTAATTATATAAACAAACCATGGTCACGAACAGAGTCAGTTCGTGACCACGGTGGATGCAACTCTACCAAAACGTCGAACCTTATACAAAGGTAACTCGAGGTTACCGCGATGTGACCGGTTTGTTTATATATATTAATGAGGTATGAACATGGTTAGGAGATACATTTAGCTTAACTTAGATTTCATCTGCGGATTATAGCCAAATATATTACCAAATATAGCCATTTTTTCAGGAAAACCTGTTATGGGTCGTCACCGCTCGACGGGGACGAGCGGCGGGTATGTCGGACTCTCACCGACTAAAAACCTGACAGTGCTTCACCACGCTGCTGGTGGCGGGGACAGGGTACTGTTGATTACATTTACTCCATCATGAAAATAATAGTATCATTACTATTATATTATGGACCTACGCAAAACAACGCTTAATTCTATAAATCGTCCTATACAAAGAATAAAGTCATATTTCCTATGCTTATACATGGGAGATGTAACTTTATTTTTCGGATAGGACGAAATTATGCTTAAGATGTGTTAATCGGGGTTCAAAGTCTTGCATGAAGATTCTCTTCAATATAAAAACTATTTACTATCCACTTACACTTTTAAGTTTGAATTTATTGTTTATGATTGCTTATTATATCTACCATACATAAATTTTGCAAGTATGCAAAGAAGGACATTGCTAGTACATAGCTTGCCATCAAAGTTTTTATTCAAGACTATTTTTACTATACGCCTTGTGATATCCGTCTGAATAGAATAGACCATCCCCATTTCATACCGAGGTGTCGTAAAGGGCGACTAAGGTAAGTTGATCCGCCGTGTGGTATTCGGCTGAGTAGAATAACCACCTTCATTTCTTACCGAGATGTCGTAAAAGGTGACTAAGATTGGTTGATTCACCGTATGTTATCAGGTTGAGTTAATTAGAGAACCCTCTTTTTTACCGAGGTGTCGTAAAATACGACTAAGGTAAGCTAACGTCAGGCAGGCGGCCGGTCGTAAAATACATAGCCAAATCATGTGACAATATGTTTATAACATATCGTGCCGACCCCACTTTGAGTGGGATAAGGGCAGAAGGATGATGATGGTGATTATTTTTTCATTATTATATATTTTTTAATTTCATTACCGAGTTGCTAACGGTACCTGTACCGCCAAGTGATTAAAATTCCTTTACGATACCGTATACGATGTGAAACATTAAGAGGCCATTGCTTTACAAAATAATTTCCTACTTTATACGTCGCAATGGCTATAAATTTCATTGCAACCACGAGTTATAGTGAAAGTACGTGCAGCGGACGGCAAAATATTACGATACATGGCGTAGCTTAATCGTTATTGAATAGTGTAACGCGTCCAACTTTATTAGCTTTCATGTAAACAAATTTCTAATTTAATTTCAAAGAGCTGCAACTCTTTGAATATGTGTAGTGAACCCTTTTATATTTAAGGAAAACTCATGGGTCTTTACCGCCCGACCGGGACGAGCGGCGGATATATCGGACTCTCATCGACTAACAATCTGACAGTCCTCTATTACGCTGCTGGTGGAGAGGGTAGGGTAATGTTGTGCACATGGCCCCCGTCCCTCTAGCAGAATCTCTTTACCAGGGAGAGCCCCATAGCGCCAGGGTCTCTCTAAGCAGTTGCCCCTTCTTCCACTAAACGATACACCGGGATAACCGGAAGCATCAACCGCCTCGAGGACCTACTCGGACTGGACGTCCGATGCGGAGGTCTGATCCCTTTATTATGTCAGAAAAATACATAATGAGTCCGCCTGACGGGGACGAGCGGCAGGTATGTCGGACTCTCACCGACTAACCTGAAAGTGCTCTACCACGCTGTTTTTGGCGGGGACAGGATACCGTTATACACATAGCCCCCATCGCCGCCAGCAGCGACTCCGTACTCCGAAGAGTGCCACCTCCGAGGCCTCTCTAAATAGTGGCCACTCCCTCCGCAAATCGATGCATCGGGAGCACCAGATGCATCGACCACCTCGGGGACCTAACTCCATTGAGAGTCCGATAAACCCCGTTCGGACAGCTCGGAATCAGAGCTTCTGATCCCTAAATCAACGAACCCTTGAAAAATGACAGAAAATTATACTTCTTTTTAGTAGACAATATACCAAATGCACACTTTTATTTCAAATATGCAAATAAGTCTTCTTCTTTTTGTGCCTCTCCGACTAGCGAAGGATAGCCGTCAGTGCCTGATAATCCTTTCTATTTCTCGCGAGGCTAAAATACTGGGCAGCACTCGCGACTCCAGTCCATTCTCGTATATTCCATTATCTCCACATCTTAAATGCATCTATACGCCATCGATTATTGTCTTTTCTTTTCTTTATCTGCAAATAAGTAAAATGTGTCGTGTAGTATAATGACAAGGTTGCATTATTAAAACTGGATCTTCAGATGTAGCAGCGTTAATAACCTTTTTCGCCGTACATTATGTGCAAAGAGCCTTCTTCATGTTGATCGCAGCAATTAGTCCCCAGTAATTGCCGTTTAACACTGCTCGCCAATTAAACTTGAAACTCTTTGAACAATTTCTCGTTATTATACTTGCTTTGAAACAATAAAAAAACTAATCGAATTAGTAGTATCGTACTCAAACAGTCTTAATTGCATTTTTTAAATCGTTTTTCGGGTATAAGTTTTACTAAATAAAAAGTTATACGGCCAACGTGGCTCTATGTCTAGAGCTTTTAGTTAACATGACTAGGAATTAGTAAGTATATCTAGAATATCAATAAAATAATCGGATACCCCAAGAATTGCTCTTATCAGTTAAATTACTGGATAGATTCCACTAAAGCAACTTCCAACTTTGAAGACGACGTAACCATGCAAGCACCTAGTGAAAGCTTTACTAAGATGTCACTAAAAAAAAAAAAAATCTATAAATTATTTAAGATGTCACTCAAATCTGTAAGAAAGGCAGTTGTGATACATACATATAAATTAGTGAACTGGTGAATTAGTGAAGTGGTTTTAATTAAAATTTATGCTTTAAAGTTACATGTTGTTATCCAGATTATTATCACTGATTTTCGTGTCTTGTTGACAAAACAACAATTTAAATTGCATGAGAGTGCGGAGTTGCGGAAATGCTAAATTTCTCTTTGCAGTGCCACTTGCTACATTAATAACTCATTAAATAAGCGCATAGTTTTCAAACTGTAGTACTAGCAAAAGACGCTGTTTTGAATATTATTCTCTCAGCGAAAACGGCACAAACCAGAAAACGCAAATATGCAGTTTTAACGTCAACCAGTCTCAATCGTACTTTATTAACGGTATTTTGCATTTTTTATCTCTGTAATAAGTAGCGGCCGGTTACTCTCCCACTGCTGGGAATAGGGTTCTTCTCCCTGCTGGAAAGAAGGATTGGAGCTAAGACCTACAGCGCTAATCCAATGCGGATTGGTAGGTTACACATATCTCCAGAATTCTGTAGATATATGCAGGTTTCTTCACGATGTTTTCCTTCACCGAAAAGCGTGTGATAAATTGCAATTATCAATTAGACATATATTATCGTCGACCCTGTATAACCCATGAAGGTACCCAGCTAATATCAGCTCGAAACAAATATGACTTAATTGTATGAAAACCTTAGAAGATATATACGGCTGAACGCCTGTTAACGTTGAAAAAGTTTTTGTTTTTGATTTATGACTTGTTATGCTTCATTCCTATCACCTAATAGTAAGTAATGATGTAGTTTAATAAAAAAAGTTTAATAGATGTCGCCTTTGACGATGCCTCGGTAAGAAATAAGAGCAGAATAGACCACCTATTCTGCTCAGCCGGATACCACACGGCGGTCAGCTTTATATATTAGTATAGATAAGAAAATCAAGTTGGTATATTTACCGTGCAATCGCGAGGTTGGGAAACATTAAAAAAAATTGAAACATTCTGTTGAGGTATAAATTTTAAACCTAGCCCCTGATGAAATTCTCCCCTTTATATTGAGTGAGTTATCGCCATTTGCGCTGTCGCTAATGTGTTTCATTTATCATCCAGATCTCTTTAATATTGGATTTTTTCTGTGAAGTGCTTTTTCATGACGTTTTTACAGTACTGTCCTCAGTAAATTCACTTTATTTAAACTTTCGCTTATAAAGATGGGATATTAGCAACAATGAGTGTGTCGCCGCTTTTTTAATAATAATAATATATTTATTTGTATTATAACAACGTTTTAGTAATGTTTTATCTGGCTTAGTAGACCACCCTCATTTCTTACCAAGGTGTCGTAAAAAGCGACTAAGGTAAATCGATCTACCGTGTGGTATTCGGCTGAGTAGAATAAACCACCCTATTTCATACCGAGGTGTTGTAAAATGTAACTAAGGTAAGTCGACTTGCCGTTTGGTATCCGGCTAAGTAGAATAGAACTCTCATTTCCTACCAAGGTGTCGTAAAAGGCAACAAAGGTAAGTAGACGTGAGGCAGGCGGCCGGTCATAAAAATCCTAGGCAAATCATATTACATGTTTATAACATGTTGTGCCGACCTCACTGTTTTAAAAATGACGTATCAATAAAATTTTTACAATACATTTTTTCCTCGATTTATTCAATAACTACGAAAAGATTTTCAAAAAGTCAATCAATTTATTCTTTTTGACGCCACTATTCTCCGAACCTCATCGCAACTCCCCGCCATTCTTCTCAACGCCAAAATCTTCCTCAGGTCTCTATGCTACAACATAGTTTGTGACTACAACTTCCGCACTCCTACTTTTCTTTACTTTACAAAATTATATTAAAAATTCAACTGTACAAACTATTGGCAGAAGTTACAATAAAATTATTTTGCTGTAATCCGCCTTTTTGTTAAGAGAATACATGCAATGCTAAGAGTATGAGGCAGGCAACAATCACATACCAGATGCAGGACAAGCCGCCATAAGTATCACAAGACACCGCCAACACCACTTCATATAAACACTACACACACTCACTACCACAACCTCTACGATCGTTTCGCCTATAAATCTTGTAAACACTATTGTTAATGGATTACCAAAACCTGTTTTGAATTAGAGTGCAAAACCTGATACGTGTAGAAATAGTAAATACCTACATATTTAGCGGTCTTATTTCCAATTCAAATATTTCGATAAAGCATTTATTCTAAAAAGCCGTATTGAAACATTTCTACATGCGATTCTGTTTTGTTACTCTATAAAAGCAAATTTTAGATAACGTGTCAATACAATTTGTTTCCATTTATTTGATATAATTTTCGACATATTTTCCATTTTTGGCTTCAGTTTCTTTGTTCGTGTGATACTTCAATTTATTTACAGCGAAGCTATTCAAGTTGTTATATACTGGCTTTTATCCGCGACATCGCTTGCGTGATAGGTTGGTAATAGATGGCGCTTTTTAGTGTTATCCTATTCTGTAGAATCAGCAGAATTTCTATAGCCTACATATTATTCCGGTGTATAGAGAATAACTGTGCCAAATTTCATTGATATTGGCCGTGAAAGAGTAACAAACATACATCCATAAATACAAACTTTCGCATTTATAATATTAGTAGAAAGGATTCTTAATTACTTATTGTAAGAAGATACTGTAAGAATCATGCCTAAGTGCAATTTACTCAAGATTCACCATATATTTTAATGATATGATCTTTGTATTTTTGTTTTATGTAAATTATACATAATGCCCGAACGTGGGTGTCTCTAGGATAATTTCAATCCACAATGGATTAGTTTGGTGCGCTTAAACACTTATTCTTATTAAAATAAAATAAAAAATCTTCCTTCTTATCTTCCTTAAAGAATCGCGGTAGAGATTTTATTAGGATATTTTCTTAAGTCAAAGATTGATTAACCGTATTTTTAATCCTTTAAACATCCTAAGATCGTCTGGAAGATATCGATAAGGCCGCCTTCTAAGATTACAATATTTTTAATTGATTAATTTTCTTTCGAATTTTCTTTGTGCTGTACAATAAAGTGTATTAATAAATGAAAACTGCCGCAAAGCGTTTATAATCCTTATCTCTTAATTAACTGACGGGCCATCCTATCCGTAGAACAAAGTTACATCTCCCCATGTATAAGAATAGGAAATGTGACTTTATTCTTCGGATAGAGCGATTTGATCGAACAAAACACACAAACAAACAAAGAAATTAGCAAAAAATATTTCGTGATTTATTTAAAAATGTTATATGTACTTCAAATTAACTAAATCCCTTGTAATTGTATAGTAAGTAAGTAAGTAGCGGCCTGTTGCTATCCCACTGCTGGGCTTAGGCCTCTTCTCTCCGTTATTGGAGAGAAGGATTGGAGCTAAGACCTACCACGCTGCTCCAATGCGGATTGGTAGGTTACACATATCTCTAGAATTCTCTAGAGATATGCAGGTTTCCTCACGATGTTTTCCTTCACCGAAAAGCGTGTGATAAATTGCAATTATCAATTAGACACATAAGTTTTAATAGAAAAACTCATTGGTGTCTGCCCGGGTTTGAACCCATGATCGTCTCTAGAGATTCACACGGTCGCACCGCTAGGCCATCACAGCTTTGTAATTGTATAAAATGTACAAATTTATGCTTTCATAATCCAATTATACAGGGATTGTAATACACGAATAAGGAGAGCTTTTAATAAAGTACGGAAATAGCTTCCGCGTAAAGTACGGTATGGATTAATTAATTTTCAATAAGAGTTAATTGAGTATTACGCGGCACTTCAAGATTATTACGATCAAAGTAATTATCGTTATGCGAGGATTACATATTACACGAGCTAGACAGTATTGCTTAAAAGCAGAAATAGTAAATAGTGTTGACTGAATAGAATAGTACCACCCTCATTTCTTACCGAGGTGTCGTAAAAGGCGACTTAGGTAAGTCGATCCGCCGTGTGGTATCCGGCTGAGTAGAATAGACCAATCTCATTTTTTACCGAGGTGTCGTAAAAGGCGACTAAGGTTAGTCGACCCGCCGTGTGGTATCCGGCTGAGTAGAATAGACCAACCTCATTTTTTACCGAGGTGTCGTAAAAGGCGACTAAGGTAAGTCGACCCGCCGTGTGGTATCCGGCTGAGTAGAATAGACCAACCTCATTTTTTACCGAGGTGTCGTAAAAGGCGACTAAGGTAAGTCGACCCGCCGTGTGGTATCCGACTGAGTAGAATAGACCAACCTCATTTTTTACCGAGGTGTCGTAAAAGGCGACTAAGGTAAGTCGACCCGCCGTGTCGTATCCGGCTGAGTAGAATAGACCAACCTCATTTTTTACCGAGGTGTCGTAAAAGGCGACTAAGGTAAGTCGACCCGCTGTGTGGTATCCGGCTGAGTAGAATAGACCAACCTCATTTTTTACCAAGGTGTCGTAAAAGGCGACTGAGGTAAGTCGATGTCACGCAGGCGGCCGGTCGTAAAAACGCAGCCAAATCATTTGACAGCATGTTTATAACATGTTGTGCCGACTCCACTTATAGTGGGATAAGGGCAGGAAGATGAGTAAATAGTGTTACTATCGAATCGTTGGACTCGGACTCCTTTTTCCATATTGGAAGGGATTAAACTTTGGTCTACAACGCTGCTCCAATACGGATTGATAGGTTAAACATATCTCAGAATTTCTCCAGATATTTTCTGGTTTTCTCACTATGCTTACCGTAATTGAAGGACGCGTGACAAATTAAAATCCTACTTCGTACATATATTATAGACGCGAAAGTTTGTGACAAGATTGTGATCTTGAAACTAGCCGGACTGATCAGATAAAATAAGACGTGACTATTACCGGTTTTTATACATGAAATGTCCTGTATTATATTTCAATATATCATCACTTTTAATCACACAAAATTTTAGCGTTAGCGTTAATTTGTCACAACAACAAAGGAGGCCAGTTAAAACATTACAATACTTTATTACACGATTAATTATACTAAGCCTAAAGTACCATCTAAACCCGCGGCGTTACGTATTTCGGTCGGCCTTTTAGTCATTTAGGTATTAAGGATTTATGAAAACATAAAACGGAGCAATAATGTGGTGTCACGTGTGAGCCGTTTAATCTCTCGAGCACTGACCGTTGTTTGAATGTCGGTATAAAACCAGATTGCCGATACGGGCTGGAATTTTAGGGTGAAATGGCCGTGTGATGCGCGTTATTTTGCTACGTGCTTAAAAATATTTTCATGATCCTTTCTATTGGGAAACACAATATTGATTTTCCAATTTGGCATGTACATTTTCTATTTAACTTAATGTTATAGAAAGGTAATAATACAATTATTTTGCTATTATCCGCGATTAGCAATTGATACTGAAACTGAGTTCTGCGGCCTACGCTGTTCGAAAGATAAGACAATTCACAGACGTTGAAACAGCAAAACTTGTTTATTTTGCCTACTTCCATAGCATGGAAGCATAGCATTCCTATGGAATATTGCTATGGGGTAAATGCGCGGATAGTGAAAAAAATTTTGTTTTACAAAAAGGAGCTATACGTGGCATTTATAATTTAAGACCGCGTGATTCCCTGCGAGAGAAGTTTAAGGAAACAGGTATTCTTACATTTGCTTCACAGTATATTTTAAGCAATTTAATTTATGTACATAAAAATATAAAGAATTATACAATAGACAAAGCAGGAACCGACTTAAGCTTGCGGCTCCTGCTTTGCGCCTTGCAAAAGTGCGTAACTCGTTTGTGGGTTTTGGTATAAGATTCTATAATAAAATTCCGCAATCAATTTCAGCACTGCCATTACAGCAGTTTAAAAACACTGTTAAAAAGAGGCTGATACAGAAAGTCTACTGTACTCTTGAAGGTTATTTAGAAGATAAGAATGTGTGGATATAGCTCTCTTTGAACCTGTACAAGACAGTAACGACTTAATGTAAATAGTATTAAGAATTATATTTTTAAAAGAGCAACCGCCGAGTTTCTTGCTGGCTCTTCTTGGTAGGAACAGCTTTCCGAACCAGCAGTAGAGTTAAAAAGATATAAAGTCACGAAAATATTCGGACACCAAGGTATGTTCCAATAAATCGCTCTGTGCAGCTAAAACCTTTGGATGGATCGAGTTGGTTCTTTTTCTAATAATAAGACGTTCATCAAAGTCAATAATAATATATTTATTTCACAATAAATCCATATCTGTTCATTGTAAAAAATTATAAAGAAATGGATGCAACAGTATTTTTATCCAGTTATGAAAAAAACTAAAATGGCAACACCTGTGGTGGAAATACAGCCCCTAAACCATCACACTGCCTTCGCTGTGTATTACTGTACCTCTCGTTGTTTGAAGGTAGTATTCTTCGTTGAGTTGTTGTCACACAATTACCCTTCCATCCTGTATATTTTTTTTTAAATGAGCAGGTATGTATTGATTTTGAAATATTTATATTATTATTGACTGGGATAATATTGACTAGGACAAGGTCTTATTGCTAGACCGCCGTATGGTATCCGGCTGAATAGAATAGTACCACCCTCTTTTCTTACCGAGGTGTCGTAAAAAGCGACTAAGGTAAGTTGACCCACCGTGTGGTATCCGGTTAAGTAGAATAGACCACCCTCTTTCTTATCGAGGTGTCGTAAAATACGACTAAGATAAGTTGACGTCAGGCAGGCGGCCGGTCGTAAAATACGTAGCCATATCATGTGACATGGTGTGCCGACCCCACTTAGAGTGGGATAAGGGCAGGAGGAAAATGAAGGTCTTATTACTAGAAAAAAAAAACCAGCACGATCCCTCCATAGGTGTTCGCTGCACAGAGCGATTTATTGGAACGTACCCCAAGTATCCGAATATTTTCCTAAATCCTCATAATGTTATCCATTGTAAAGCATATCAATAAAAAATTAAGAATCGTTCTTAATTCTAAATCTTAATTAAGTAAAGCAAAGCTTGCGTCGTAAACTCAACATGCATTGCAACACAGCATGCAATTTCGAAAAGGATTACATTTTTAAACTAACAGAATAGCACGGGTCAAAAGGTAATACATACTAAAAACATTTTACTGAAATATACTAAGTAGTTTACATTAAAAGACCTCTCGAGGTGCGAACTTGCGAAGGTTGGGACCGGGAGGGTCGACTAACAATGATTGATGTTCACATTATCATGGCGACAATTTGCGTGAGCGGGCGAATTTCGCTTCAAATAACATTATACAGGTACACACTCTATTTTTTTGAAAACTTAACTTATACCTGTAAAAACGGTAGTAGTGGCCTGTTTTCACAGCAGTGTTCACAGAACAGAGCTCTTTTTATTTGGAGAAAACGATTTCTACGCAGACTTAAGATGCTGCTCGAATACGAATTTTCCCAAAGTCCAATCAAGTTTATTAAAAGACTTTGATAAATCGTGTACCATACGATAATCGTTTGAGCTTTAAATAATTGTACTAAGATGATAAATAACATAGTAAAATAGAGGTGTAAAGAAAAACTTTAATCGTAGTAAGTAGTAAATAACGGCCGGTACTAACGGTACTATCCCACTGCCGGGTATAGTCCCCCTTTCTCCGTTTTTGGAGAGAAGTATTAGAGCTAAGACCTAACACGCTACTGCAATGCGGACTGGTGGTAGGTTTCACATATCCCTAGGATTCTCTAGAGATATGCTGGTTTCCTCACGATATTTTCCTTCACCGAAAAGCGTGTGATAAATTTTAATTATCATCATCATCTTCATCTTCCTGCCCTTATCCCACTCTAAGTGGGGTCGGCACAACAAGTTATAAACATGTTGTAACATGATTTGGCTACGTATTTTACGACCGGCCGCCTGCCTGACGTCAACTTATCTTAGTCGTATTTTACGACACCTCGATAAGAGAGAGGGTGGTCTATTCTACTTAACCGGATACCACACGGTGAGTAAACTTACCTTAGTCGCCTTTTACGAAACCTTGGTAAGACATAAGGGTGGTCTATTCTACTCAGCCGGATACCACACGGCAGGTCGACTTACCTTAGACGCCTTTTACGACACCTCGGTAAGAAATGAGAATGGTACTATTCTACTTAGCCAGATACCACATGGCACATAAATTTTAATTATCAATTAGACACATAAATTTAAATAAAAAAACTCATTGATGTCTGCCCGGGTTTGAACCCGTGATCGTCTCTAGAGATTCACACGGTCGCACCGCTGGGCTATCACAGCTTTTATTCGTATAACTCTCGTATAATTCGTAAACTTTATTCGTATCTTCATATTTCCCCTAAACCGTTTTAAAAAATTGGTCGTTCTCTGGTGACCGACTATTTGTGGTATCAACGTTTATAATAATGTTTGTTTAAGCATTCGTTATAAGTAGTCTAGAACCCACTAGCCGATACATAACCCTATAAATGCAATTACCTAACCCCTTGATAAGTGTTCTTATCATTAGCAACAATCTTCATATTTGTCAGCCTCCCCTAAACGTTTTTAAAAAATTGATCAGGTTCTCGCGAACGACTAATGGTGGTATCAACATCTATACACTAGGCAATATTTGTTTAAGCGTTTGTAACAACTGTTAGAGAACACAAAAGCCGATATATAACCCCATAAATGCCATTACCTGACCCCTTATTAAGTGTTCTTAACATTAGCAATAACACATCACTAATCTTACACTTAATACTTTATACAAAAAAGAAATCATGAATAAGTTACAAAGTGGCTAAACCATATACCCATTCTAGACAATGTACTTGATAAAATGCATTAAGCTATTTCAGTAAGCTACTTCTAAGCGTTGAGTTCTTATAGTTTTATTTGAATAAATTGCTGAGCTTTTCTCGTCGGGTGGCAAGTGAGCATTTGTTTTCACTTAGAAAAACCACTTGACGTGTGCGCCAGTGTGCGTTGGTGTGGCCATGAAATAAAAAGTAAAGAAATGTAAACAAATTGCGCAAAACAACGTCTAAAGTAGATGTTCGAATCTGAGTTTACTTACTTAAGATGAGGTATCTCTCAATACTGGTTTTTAGTAGCTATATATTGTATAGAAATAAAACTATATATCATATAAACATAGGAAAATATAGTTAAGCTTCTATCTTTCCTTACTTTCTAAAGTTTTTACTCATCTCTTTTTTTACGTCATGAAATAGATCTTGTCTACAATTTTATTATAATAGTCTCATTAGACTTTCATGAAATTATCTGATGATGGTGAAAAAAAAATTACAAATAGTTGAGGTTTTTACTATTACGCTTTACCTGTGCTTCCTTGAATAGCCCACAAGTAACTATGTATAAATTGATTAATTTTTATATATTTTACAGTCAACACAAACATACACACTGAAACACTGCTATGTTATTTATTAAAGTTACTTCCAGTTTAGAATCTAGCACTGCATCAAATGTGGTGAATGCTTGGATAGGTTTTGAATAAGTTACATAACATCACGTTTATTTAATTAATTATTTGCATTTAAATATGTTACATATTTGCCCGGTTAGCACATTGCAAAATATTTGATAATATTGAATATAAGTTTCAATTTTATCAGGTCAATTAAGTGGTCATATAATTAACAATTTCAATTTATTGAAGTCAATGTTATTTATTAAGAATAAATAATATTTAATAAGAATAAATAATATTTATTAAGAATAAATAATATTTTTTAAGAATAAATAATAAATAAAATTTATTTTATTAATAACGTTTACAGTGTGTTATTGTTTAGACATAAAATTTATAAGAATAGCGATCTGAGCACGAACTTTTATTTTTTATACAAAGCTCTTAGGTACTCTTGAAATGAATTGCAAGCTTCTATCACTTACATTTGTTTAATGAACACTATATTTTATAAAAGACAACGATATTTCTCCTTTGTACTTATTCAATGAATAAAAAGCAATTTTCCCAAAGTCAACTCATTTACTCCTTCGCAACAACTCAATGACAACTTCGCACCAACACATATATGACAGCCACAATGCTTTTTCGTATTAATGGCCAACTCTATGAAGGAGGTTGTATTACAAACATGTTGTAACACTTTATTTATTCGCATTCAGCCGCTACCTTCGTAGCCCCATACCGCTTAGCTTACATGAACGGAAGGGGAGTGGGCAGTTAATCGAATCTTAATGTCATCCCGCTGCGGAACAAGGTTAACATTTTCAGAGTTCTTTTTAGCGGAACTCTGTCCCATCAACTCCGACAAAAGCCAATCCAATTCTTTGCTCCTATCAATTGAAATGGTATTATATACGAAAGAATTCTCAAAATACGTTTTATAAATTATGCATTGTATAATAATATTGGAACTACTCTGGGGCTTTTTCCTTTAATGTTCTATAACACGACTTAAAGGAGCAGACTGGTACTGGACTGAAATAGTAAGAAAAAGCGATATGTCTCGTCCATTTCGCTCTCTTTTTCATTATGTTTGCAAATGTGTATTTAAAGAAGAAGATATCAATATATATAGGACAATTACACAGGGCTGTCTGTCTCAAAAGTAAGTAACTTAATGCTTGTGTTATGGGTAATAGATAACTGGTAAATATATACATATATTATTTTAAATACATACTTAAATACACCTTGTTAAACGCTATTTGACATAACGGTTATATACCTTTCTTTCCTTCAAGTTATGTCATTGGGCTGGGCTGGCATATTAAATCGAAGTTCTTGGTTGTTATTAAGCCTCGCTCGGTAATTTTTTAAAAGATATAAAAAAATGAAATTAA
The DNA here is from genome assembly GCA_029227775.1 of Morpho helenor. Taxonomy (NCBI): domain Eukaryota; kingdom Metazoa; phylum Arthropoda; class Insecta; order Lepidoptera; family Nymphalidae; genus Morpho; species Morpho helenor. The sequence continues at coordinate 13,277,992 of JARGCU010000010.1, forward strand.
AAAAGAAAGCGACTTGTCATGATATGACATGTGGGACTCGACCCCGGGTTTTCCGGTCCGCCCGTTAGCCATTGGGCTATCACAGTGTAACTAACTCCACCTTACTCGTCTATAAAATATAATTTATAATACTTAACCACCGCTAGAGCGCTCACACTCCAACAGCGTAAAACATAAAACCGCGCCGAAGGCGCTAGCACTCTTAATATATATTGGCTCGTGATTCGTCTAAGTGGCTAGGACCCGTACTACGTTGTGATTTGTAATAACTCAAATTCTTTTAGAGCGTTAGAGGCTATGTGTCCGTCAATCTATAGGAGTCAAATAAAACCTTAAATAGAATAAAATAATGTGATAATAATCACATTATAGTTTTATAATAATATTTCAATATATCATATTCTTTAATATAGAACGAGCCGTCAGGCCCTACATTCGTAGTTTATATCACTTTGCTCAACAGAGAGGTTCATTATCAAATATCATTTGTTATAATATAAAACAGTTGTTTGTCATCAGTTTAGAGGCGTAAAGCAGACATAAATTAATGTAAATTATTGAATATAAGTGTCCGATACACGAACAGGTTTTATATTTATCTAATACAAGAACAGATTTTACATGTACTCTACATGAAGAGACGTTATATGTCCAACAGATATAAATTCGTTACACGAACAGATTCTTATATGCCCAATACATGAACAGGTTACTATAAAATTTGATATAAAAAATGCGAGACATTCAGATAGTTGAATGTCTCGCGAATGTCTTATGTTACTTCATAGGATATGTTATAGCCAACAGAAAGATCACTCACTCGATCTAAATACCTAACCCTTAAACAACTCCGTAGAGAAGTTTAATCAATGTGGTATCTCTCCCCCATCTATTATATTCTTCCGATTTGGAAAAATATAAAAAGAGAGTGATAGTCAGTAGCTCCGCACCCGCTACCAACGGTGAGCTCCGTCCATAGGATATGAGCCCCCCCCCCAAGGGGTACCTGTTTATAGTGCGCCTGCGGCGTATGATTATGGGATAAACCCATTATTGTCGGGAGTCAACAAAACCACAGTTGACATATTAGGCATGAGTGCCTGGGTGTATAATAGAGGACCGAAGCCCATATAATAAATAGCCGGAGCTATAAAATATGGCATTAGCCAAAGGCACAAGGCCTGGTAAACTTTGATAATAAATTACCAATTCTTATATTCAGTAAGGCGCATGTCGCCTGCACACGTCGTAACGGTGCGTTCTATGGTAAAAACCACATACAGTATAATACGTATAATACGTATAAAGTCCACAAAGTGGAAACCCATCGAGATGGCAAACATGTTGCAAAGCAACTTGATTAGTTATAATATATACACCATATAGGTGTGTGTCCACCGAAGTGGATAGTGTGTGTCCACCGAAGTGGAAGATGTGTATTGCAGAGCATTACATGAATGCCAATCACCCCCTATTCACCCAATACCATATAATGGAGTCACACATAGTGCACTCGCTTACGGTATGCGCCAAGCTCAACACGCCACCTCATACAACAAAAGGTAATTTATGTTTAACGCGGCAAGCCACGTAAGATGTATATGTATATGTATATGTGAAGATAAGGGAAATGCAGGCCACACTGTCTAAAGCTAGTCCGCAATCTTATTAACAAAGACCCGACCAGCGGCTCTTATGCAATAATGCCATGCTATAATGGTCATTCGTGGTATCATTAACTAAGCTAAAGGGACGTCCTAAAAAGGACGAAACACCACACCCATCCGCTACTATGAACAGAGTCCATAGCGATCCATCACTGCCGCGGCGTATCACTTCAGCAACATAAAGTTAACTTCCGCAACGCCCAGCAACATTCAGCTGTGGTACCGTCACTATTGAGAGACTACAAACAACGTTTAGATGTCCGTTCGTCAAACAATAACATTTCAGCCACCACTGTACCGGCACTACTTCAAGCGGCCTATGCGTCCAAAGGTCGAGCAAGGCACACGGCAATGACCGAAATCACCACCGGCCTAACTAAACCCGTATCACAAAGGCACACGCCCAAAGTAACTCTGGTTGCGTCAAACCAAAGCCGAATAAAGGCACGCCGCAGCAACCGAAGTTAACTACGGGCCTATGTCCAGCCCTAATAAGATGCAGCCTAGTGTAGCCTTTTGGGCCAGGCACACAGCAATGACCGAAATCACTGCCGGCCTAAACCTCAAGTCTCCCACCAGTACCCGCCAGAGCATGTTCGGTAGAGTGCCAACCACTACTCAGCAAAGTTGCCTTTACCAAGTATCATTCTGACACTTTAATCGTTCGAGGTGAGCTAAGCGATGTAACCATCGCTACACTCTTAATGGTCAAGTCACATTCACAGCCTTTCCAAAGATCTTGCATCTTGAACCATTATACGAGAGCGGGCCTAGATGTGTATTTATTATTAATTATTATTAAAAATAGTCGAGTTAAAACTCAATTAATATCTTGTATCGCCCCAGTACACATCTACAATATCATTATAACAACATTTCAAAAGCGACCTAACAGATCACTTCTGCGCTCTGCGCTCCGCCCGCTCTCTCAATACTGTAGTACGGCGGATAACGTGACATTCGGTCAATATGACGAAAATTATACTTTTCTGAATTTGATGTTTTATGAATAGAGCATCAATTATAGATGCGAAAAAACATTACTGCGTGACAAACAAACATTTATTTTTATACTTATAGAAATTTCAAAAATATTGAAATTTTAATAATTATTTATTTTTAAAACTCGAATGTAGGGATGAGACTGTTACAACAGCATAACGTTTGACAGCTAAAATATCATTTACATTAAATTCTATATTTTTGCATTTTTTCAATGCCCAAAATAATGATAAAGATTTTTTAAATGAAACCTAGCTAGATCGATTTTTCCGCCCCGAAACCCTCTACATACTGAATTTTTATGAAAATCGTTGGAGCCATTTCCGAGAATCAGAAAAAATATACAATATTAACTACTTGAAATATTAACGATTTAAATTTTTGCATTGATAACGCCGCTCAACGTTCCTTTTTTATATAATATTTTATATTTTAAATATACCTATTGCAGAACCTGAAACAGAATTTCTCTTATATGCGAGATCATTCGTTAATTATATAAGTTATGAATAATAAAGTTTAAACGAAAAAATTTCATTTGCCTGATCACTGAATTCTCATTATGAGCACGAAAGGAATGTAATCGGTATTCATTCATTCCTGATATAAGAGTATTGTAAAATACCGATACAAATTTTAATATTAATTATGCGAGATATTCTTTAATTCTTTATGTTGCAAATGCAAAAGGTGAGTTTACATCTGTGTGAAAATCAGACTGCGTTTGAATGAAAGTTAAATTACACTTTTAAATATAAACTTTGACTGGCCCGTTGGCGCAATGGGTAGTGACCCTGCCTTCAGCTCTTCAGGTCACGTCGAACCCGTGTCCCGCCGAGGGACAATATTTTTTATAACAATTTTTTGGTTCTTCGAGACTGGGCGTATATTTGTATTTAAGTATGTATTACAAATTATATACATATGTATGTATAACTAGTTGTTTGTCACCCATTACACAAGTATTAAGTTAATTTGGGGATGGACGATTGTGTGTGTCTCATATATTATTCATCATCTTCCTGCCTGCCTTTTACGACACCTCGGTAAGAAATGAGCGTGGTCTATACTACTCAGCCGGATATCACACGGCTATAAAAGAAAAAAACAAGTATTCATGGTTTATATCGTAAATTTCATATGTAAATGGAGTTGAGTAAAATGTTACTAACATAACTATTTCAATTACAACAAACTATGTTCCGCCATCACAACTTGCACGTTTACGAACTCAATTTCATCTCACCGTCGGTACAGAATCATATAATTAAATTCGCTAGCTTTTACACCTGAATACACCACTTATAGTTTTTTTACGAGCAGAAAGTTTGGGGTAAACGACTAAATTCCTGCCTAAAGCTTGTTTTAGGTTATGATTCATTCAAGTAATCAACTAATATATAAAGAAAATTTGTTCTAATCATGTATGTCATAATAAACAAAAACATGACAATCATGAATAAGTTATAGCTGCAACTAAGTTCGCGTCAACTTAAAAGTTCAACTACAAATAAATAAATATATGGGACAAGCTGTGGGGGGCTTCGCCCGCTTGGCGCTTGTGTGACACAAAAGACACAAAAGTAGTTATTGTGAGTTAACCACAAGAGATAGAGACATGCTCTCGCGGACGTTTTTGTAGTACTTTTGTAGATCTACAATCCTCTAGTACATGTCTTCAGTGTATCTTTGGTAGTTAACGCGGCGCACGCGATTTAATCTTCTAGCAGAGTACTTTTTTTAAACAACGCGACCTCTTTAACACAATTTACTTAAAACCGTAATGTACTATTAACTTAAACCTTCCAAAAGAATTGCACTATTTTCTAGTAGAAACCGTACAAAAATCCCTTTAGTTGATATTGAGAAAATCGATTTTAGGGACTTTGTTTTATAATAAGTATAGATATAAGATTAAGCGAAATAAAATACATACAATACGAAAACAATATTGGAAATTTCTATATGACGCAGGTACTAATATAATACCGCGATATTATTGCTACGTTAAAAAATATTATCATGTATATATTGTTTTCAGTCCAAAAAGCTTGCATTAAGAACAAAAGAGTTCGCCCCCTTTATTACAATCGAGTTAATGAAACGAACGATCTCCATTTCGAATGAGATTTTGTAAGCGAATGAGTTCGAAACTTCGAATGAATCGTTCGGTTCGAACATAAATTAGCTGAGAGCTGAGGTAAACAAGAAAATTTGTGCAAACGTTTTCAGAAACATTCATCACTAGCTGTTATGAATACGGAAACAATATCAATTTCATTTTAAATAGATTCTTAATTTAAATGGGCTTCACAAGGATTTTTATATTTACGTGTGATAGTCTAGCTTACATTAAATATTAAATATCTCTGTAATTTAAATAAGGACTCTAATAAACTAATACGAATACCCTTTTCACTGAAAGTGACTTTGTATACCATTATTATATTGACTGTATCTGTCAAGCCAATTATGTCATTTATGCTAATCGTATTTCTTATTATTTTGGCTGAGCTATCATTTTTTTATAAGCTTGAATGTTCTAAGATTTTGTCAGGAGGGCGAGCACAATTAATGATAAATAAATAAAAATAGATGATAAATAATTTCTTATTTCACTTGAAAATGCGGAGGTGTATCCGGTTGAGTAGAATAGACCAACCTCATTTCTTACTTAGGTGTCGTAAAAGGTGACTAAAGTAAGGTCGTCGTCGTCTTATTCCACTCTAAATGGAGTCGATTTAGAGTGGGATACTTACAGGAAAGAAAACCATTATCGAAGGAGCCAATCTGGCAGCTTTTACGATAGGAAGTAATATCTTCAAACATTAAAATACATATTTTTAGTTTATATACTACTAATAAAAATAAAAAAGAACTGAGTCGTATATTTCGGACTTCAAATAATCGAAAGAGGCGCTTAGTAAGTTTAGAATGAAAAATGGCAAACACTTTTATCTTTCATATTTAAATGACTTAATCTTGTATATATATATATATATATATATATATATATATATATATATATATATATATATATATATATATATATATATATATATATATATATATATATATATATATATATATATATACAAGATTAAGTCATTTAAATTATATATATATATATATATATATATATATATATATATATATATATATACTATATATATATATTTTTTTTTTTTTTTTCGGAATCTCAGAAACGGCTCCAACGATTTTCCTGAAATTCAGCATGTAGTGGGATTTGGGAGACAAAAATCGATCTAAATAAGTTTTATTTAAAAAAAAAGTCGTTTTATCCCTGTTTTCGGGCTCTAATTTTTTTTTGAAATTTACGTTGAATACAATCATAATTTTTCGCTGTCAAACGTAAAGTCGTGGCAATTCATTTGGGGAACGGGCGGTCTAGAGAGGTGAAAATACCTAGGATCGAGCCCCACCCGCCCTATTATTTTCTTTAATTTTCAATTTATAGGTTATCGATTGAGACACTATCCTAGAAATTTCAAGTATTGTAATACATTGATTATTAGATATCAGAGTTCTGACTTTTCAAAATAACGTAATACCCTCAATCAACAATTAATTATAATTACACTGTTCATTAGCGCCTAAATTCGTTAAGTGTAAAATTTCATAACACAAAGCGGAGGTGGAAATGTGCCTACGATAATTAATGACGTTAAAACCTAATTGGTAAAAGATTTAACGGTAAAGCTGCTTCGGTTTATTTTTTTTAATTTAAGATATTAAGATCTACGAAGTATCTTAAATATTTAAATGAGTTAATATATATTATATATTTTAGGTATAGGATTCACAAAGAATTATTCACTCACTTTATATCAACAGTAAAAAACTAGATCAACAAGCCTTGCAGATAAATAATGGTTGAAAATAACATGAAATTTTATTGAGTCACAATAAAACGATACCAAATCGATGCACAAACGCTCGTGCACAAATTATTTTATACATTTTATATTAATAAATAAACATGTTTTCCGTTACCTTATATTCAACAAAGTTCACGTAACAGTTTTAACATATATTTTTTATTTCGTTTATATTAATTCTTTATTATTTCGTTCAACACAGTTTTAACACAATATTAAGTTCAACACAGGAAATGGAAATATCAGACTAAGCTTTTAAAAGACAACAAAGAACTACCGCAAAAAGCTATTTATAAATAATAAATATTTAGCAATCATATTAGCAAACAAATTGCAAAGTGAGTTATTTTTATTCGCTGTTGTAACTAGGAACGTTAAAAATATTTTCCCATTTCCAAGCTTCATTTCTCCATTTTAAATTTAAAATGCATGCATTTTTTTTTGCTTTTTGTTTGTTTCTATTGAAAACACTTTACTTGTTAGTGCGACAGACCATTTATGAGCGACTTCATTTTTGTGCATAACAACGTATTTATAAATTAAATGGTTTATTCCTCGGTTAAATTTTAGTTTTATCTAGACATCTTGTTCTGTAACGTTGATCAACACTTACAAAATATTTAATTATGGTTAGATTATTTATAAGTGATTCTGTAATCTATATCTATACTAATATATAAAGCTAAAGGGTTTGTTTGTTTGATTGTTTGAATGCACTAATCTCAGGAACTACTGGACCGATTTGGAAATTCTTTGAGTGTAAGATAGACCATTTATTGAGGAAGGCCATAAACTATATCACACTAAGATGAATAGGAGAGGAGAAGCAATAAAAAATATGGCGAAAACGGCAAAATTTAAAGATTTCCTTGCGTGCGCTAAGTAAAAGGTGAAAGTTACTAAAAAAATCTCTTATAATTAACCTGTGAAATAAAAATTGGGACACTCATTTACATTCGGGATGTTTCTTATAAAGTTATATGTGGTAAAGTAAAAGTAAAGTAACGACCTGTTACTATCCCACGGCTGGGCATAGGCCTTCTCTATCCGTTTTGGAGAGAAGCTAAGACCTAACACGCTGCTCCAATGCGGATTGATAGGTTACACATATCCCTAGGATCCTCTAGAGATATGCAGGTTACCTCACGATGTTTTCCTTCACCGAAAAGCATGTGATATACTATAATTATCGATGGGACACATAAGTCTTAATAGAAAAGCTCATTGGTGCTTACCAAGGGTTTGAACACGTGACTTCGTCGAAAAGGTCGCACGGTGTCACCGCTAGGCTATCACGGCTTATATATAGTCCTTCCTCGATAATTGACTATCTTAAACCCAAAGAATTTTTCAAATCGCTCCAGTAGTTCCAGAGATTGGCGGGTTCAAACAATCAACCAAACAAATAACTTTTCAGCTTTATATATTAGTATAGAATAGCGTAGTGTATCGATATTAGGTTCCGTTATGATACACGAGTATAACAATTTGATTAAAAAAATGATAATTTTTTTCATTTTAATTGCAATTAATTACATCAAATATTGATAAACACAAAAATTATATTCAGAAAGTTCTTTCATAAATAATCTAGATGGTTTTTATTATTTACGTTTCGTTCGATTACATAAAATAATGTTATTAATTCCCATAATTGAAGTGCAAATAACGCAAGCCGATTTAATTATTTTCTGAAAAGATCTTAATTAAACATACATATGACGTTCGATCTACAGTATGCAATTGTTTCGCAACAGAAAGATAAATTGGTATTCGAATTGAAATGACATTTGTGTAAATATTTTTCGTTTACAAAATTGCATGTTGCTTCTTCTGTTAATGTAATATAGTATATTGATATGAATGAGATAATATCGCACGCTTAGTATTATACTGACTGATTTAAAAAAAGTTGTTTTGTGGCAAATTGCATTAAGGCGTAGCGTAGCGCTTACAAAACTTGTGAGTGTTAAAAAGACCCATAACTCGGAAGAAAAGAAAACAATTCTGCAACTCTCAAAGACTCACTTAAAAACTCTCAAACAGTTTGTAGCGTGATGACATAAATGGTATGTATCTAAATTTAAAGGATTACAATGTATATAAGTCTATCAAGACTAATTTTGGATTCGGTCACTTTAATAACTAAGCGTACAATATATTTATTTTATTTTTTTTATTTATGAAAACTTTATTGTTGACAATGCTAAAATTACATAATGTTTTATTAAAACTAAATATTAACAAAGGGCGGCCTTATCACTTAAAGTGATCTCTTCCAGGCAACCATAACATTAAGGACCTTAAAACAAAAATAAAATTAAATTGATATGGATAAGTGCCAATAATAACAAATGTAAATACTAATACATATACGAAATATGAAATAAAATAAGTAAAGAAAAAATAAATACTTCAATACATATTCATAATTCTACATACATACAACACATACAAGAATACATACATACATACTTCAATACATATTCATAATTCTACATATATACAACACATACAAGAATACATACATACATACATAAAAATATATTTATAAATACATATATAAGTAAACTAATAGTGAAATAAAAATTACATAGATAAATAGTGATTCCTTACACGCCTTTTGAATATTTGTAAGGATTTCGACTGCCGAATTTCTGATGGAAGTGCATTCCACAACCTAACAGCTGTGACAGTGAAGGACTCGCTGTACAAATTGGTGTTACAATGGGGCCATTTAAGTTTGCTATCACTTTGTGATCGGAGAGAATGGTGATGAGGATAGGAGGAAAGGAAAGTGAACCGATCTTTAAGATAAAGTGGCGAATGAGGTAGGAAAAGAGTAGCGTACAGGACAGAGAGGACATGAAGATTACGTCGATAACGTATTGGAAGCCATTTTAACCTAAGGCGATACTCCGAGACATGATCAAACTTTTTTAAACAATATATAAATCTAATACATAAATTTTGTAAGCGTTCTAATTTATTTAGGAGTTCCTCCGTCAAATCCATGTAAGAGATGTCGGCGTAATCTAAAATAGGAAGAAGGAGCGTAGTTGCCAAAACTATCTTAGTCTTGACTGGTAATAGATTTCTCCACCGTTTTAATTTACCATAGGCTGCGAACATCCGACGACTAACTTCTGAAATTTGAGGTCTCCATGAGAGTGTGTTATCCATCAGAATACCCAAGTTTTTAACGGTATTACTGTATTCTAGTATAGAGTTGTCGAGTATGACTGGAGGCAAATGGTGATTATTTAATTTTGCAATTTGCCGCGATCCACCCATAATAATTACTTGGGATTTGTTGGAATTCACAGATAAAGCAAAAGATTTGCTCCAATCTGAAATGATCTTGAGGTCAGAATTCAGCATCTGTACGACATCATTGATATCTTCACTCGGAGCAGAAGCATACAGTTGAAAATCATCTGCATAGAGATGGTAAGAAAGGGATAGTAGATTAGTGAGGTTATTTATGAAAAGAGAAAAAAGAAGAGGAGAGAGAACACCGCCCTGAGGGACACCAGCCCCGAGACTACAGCTAGAGGAGTACCTTTGTTTGATCCGAACACATTGATATCTATCGAAAAGGTACGAACGGAACCACTCGACAACACCATTGGAGATGTTTATCGATTGCAGGATGGCTAATAAAATGTCAAAATCTACGGTATTGAATGCATTTGAGAAGTCAAGTAATACTAACACTGTTATCTTTTTGTTATCAATACCGTAGCGGATATCATCGCACACTTTTGTTAGTGCTGTAACGGTGCTGTGACCGCGGCGAAACCCAGACTGGAACGAGCTAAGAATCTTGTTTTTGTTAAGGAAAGAAGATAGTTGAGAATAAACGATGCGCTCAAGAATTTTAGATAGGAAAGGAAGAATCGATATGGGGCGATATTGGGAGAAAGAACTGGGATTAGGAGCTTTAGGAACAGGAATGACCTGCGCAGAACGCCAAGCCTTTGGAAAAGTACTGGAAGTAAGAGAAAAATTAAAGATATGGTTAAGAATTGGAAGGATAGTATCTAAAACTAAGAGAATCATCCTACGGCCTATCCCATCGCTTCCCGTAGCATCTGATTTATATGAAACAATAAGATTTCTTATTTCATCTGATGAAATAGTAGTAAAGAGAAAAGTGGGATAACAAGGTCTAGGCTGTTGGGCGAGGCAGGAAAGAGTATTCGGCTTATTCAAACAATTACTAGTCATATTAGCAAAATAACTGTTAAGAGCATCAATATCAACGTTATCAGAAAAACTATTTTTTCGACATCCTATCCCAAGCGTATTGAAGAATTTCCACACTGTTGCAGTGTCTTTGTTTACAACAGAGTCATGAATAAACTTACGCTGCGCATCCCTGCAGATTTTAGTACACTGGTTTCGCAATAGTTTATATTTATGCAGGTTGTGCTCAGACGGTATTAATTTATATTTGGATTTGGCCCTATTTCGTTTCATCATGAGTGACTTAATGTCTTGCGTCAACCAGGGTGCTGGCAAGTGTTTTAATTTAGTTGGCCTGAATGGTGCATGAATATCAAATAATTGAACTAGAAGGGAGTTGAAAATGGAAAGTTTTTCATCGATAGTTGGAGCATTGAGAACGGTATTCCATGGAATTTCTTTTAAATCTTGCATAAACTTTGGGGTATTAACGTTTTTGAAAGTACGACGCATGACTATAGTAGGCTTGGTTTTAGGAGGACGCACCTTGTAAGATAGGTACACTAAGTCATGGTATGAAAATCCCTCCGCAGGGAATTGGCCAAATCCGCTAACATACTGTGTCCCGGAAATAATCATAAGATCCAAGAGTGATGGAGCACAGTTAGGGGCGAAATGAGTAGGATTTTTCTGTATTAAATTCAGATTACTACTGTGGACTATTTGTTTAAAACGTTTAGCGCGAAAATCATCTTTGATCAAACATGTATTGAAGTCGCCCATTATGATGGTATGGTCTACATTGGGTATATAAGTCTCTAATAACTGCTCAAACTCAGGAAAATAGTTTATATGGAGGGAAGGAGAATAAAAGACTCCAAGTAGGACCTTCAAGTTACCAAATAAAAGTTCTAAAAATAAATGCTCAGCAGAACCGGTATAGTCGGATGAAGATTTATTTAAAATTGTAAAAGGAATGTGACTACGCAGATAGATTGCTACCCCTCCACCCCCTTTACCTATCCGATCATTACGGATTAAATGAAATCCGGGTAGAGCGTAGGAGGTAGAGGGTAAACAGGGCTTAAGAAAAGTCTCCGAAATCAGAATTGCGTGCACACTAGATAAGTCAAAGGAAGCAAGGAGATCAGCATAGTGCGCAGGGACACTTTGGGCATTTATATGGATGACATTAAAGTTTTTTTGAAAGCTAGATAAAGCGTTTTCAAGTAAAGTGTGCAAGGATTCTGAGGCGCTGTAAGAACTACCATCAGAGGAGGACAAAGAGAGGTAAAAAGAATTATCTAAGTTATTATTATCTTCATCACTATTATTCAATACCATAATTTAATAAAATATATAATAAAATAAATAAATATATATATATTAAAATAAATTAAAAAGTAATATAAAAAATCAAAAATATATGTACAAATAACACTATTTAATATTTAAACAATACAATCACAACAACAGCAACCTACCAACTTTATACAAATAAAACAAAACAAAATACCACATAACAAAAGTTTTAACATAAGATCACTATAACACACAACCTAGACCAAACCTAAGAACTATGTAAAGGTTTGTTCTCATGGCTATGACTATATATAACGATCAATCAGAGTTAATCGATAATCAAAAGCATGTGAGTAACGGCTTGTGTATTTACTAAGATACATGCCCTCAATTATATATATGACCTATACAACTATACAAAAATAAAATACTACTTGGCTGGGCATGGCTCATGACCTACCTTAAAAGCAATTAAAAAGAGTAAAGAATAGATTGGTTTACTTTGCAAAGCTTCAACTAATTAAAGTATAACTTAAACATGATTAAATATTATAATGTAACTAAATTAACAATATTCAATATTCTAAACCAAAATACATATTTCAACATATATGGCAGTTGTAACTAAATATTAAAATATTGTAATGGTAAATGTTATAAAAGGTAAAATTAGATTTATTAATAAAAGTTATAAACCTTGGCTTAAATAATATATTTAATAAATGATAAACAAACAGAAGGTTTATTTACAAAAGTCTAAGTTAAACTTTATTTGATTTGATGTAACAATGTTACTTATTAAACAAGATAAACTACATAAAAAAGAATATAATACATTGAGCCATACTTTTATGATACAATGATGACAAAAAAAGCAAAAAATCTATATATATATATATATATATATATATATATATATATATATATATATATATATATATATTTGGCGATATACATGCTAACTTACAACTAAAGAATATAAAAGGTAATATTATTGTAAAGTTCCAGTACAATAAAAATCAAAAGACATGGATGGTTATTTCCTATGAAAACGTTTGGACCTGGGGGCTTGCATAACTTTACCATCCCTGGGGTTAGAAATTGCAGAGGCACTCGTAGAAGGGTTAGCCTCTTTTTCTTTTCGAATTTCAAACGTTGTGGGAATAGAAGCCATGTCGGATATGCAAAGAATTCGATGACGTTTACCATCAGGTCCAATAATAATAACTTGTCCCTCCTTCGTCCAACATTTGGATACACCAAATCGCTTTCTTGCTTCCATAAAAGCTTCATGCCGTCCCTTAGTTAAAAATTCAGAAATGGTAATCCCAGTACCTTTTAAACTTTTTTTATTAAACCAAATATTATTTCTAACTGAAAGCTCCTGAAACTTTATCAAAATAGCTCTAGGCTTTTCACTAGTGGCCTGCCCCAAACGGTAGCACCTGCTGATAGCTGCAGAAGATAAATCAGATATGTTCAGACGATTTGCAAGCACTTCTGCAATGGAAGCAGTCAAATTTTCTTTCATCGTTTCCGGAATACCATGAATCAACAAGATTTTCCTTCTACTTCTCATTTCCAATTTGTCAAATTGTTTGGACATAAGTTCAAGTTGCTCCTGGAGGCCTTTTAATGAAGATAATACAAAAGTTCTAAATGTGTTAAATTGTGCAGTAATGTTGGACATAGGACTAGCAGCAGGTAATGCTGACTGTAAATTATGTTCAAATGTTGACATCTGTTTATTAAAGTGCAGTGCTAGTTCATCCATGGACTGTTTTAACGATTCCATTATATTCAATTAGATGTAAATCTGCAGGCAAGTGTCACCGAAAATAGTTTCGATGCAATATGCAATACTTTTGTATATTAATGGGTTACCTGTACTATAGGGAAACTGTTGGCAGGTATACAAATTTTTAGCACATAATTACATGCATTAGTAATTGTTAATTTAATTAATTACTGATATTAAATACAGAGATGTAAACAAAAATATGTCACTTTCTTAAGCACCTACCCACTTGTCACCAATATATGTATATTTATTTTAAAATCTTCTTATAGGGCATTATTCAAAATTGTTGTCTAAGAATATTAATATAGTTATATCAGGTCAGCCCAACTCCGCAACAACGTTGTACGTCGATGATGTTGTATGAAGAGCTCATTAATAAGGGCCCTGGATTAGCTCAATACAAGTCAACCCGATAGAATAATATCTAGGTAAGTATAACCGGTTTTTATACAACAAATAAATAATCCATTTTTATTAATTTAATAATGAATAAAATTATAATTAAACATCATCCTCTTGCCCTTATCCCTCTTACCCTTGCCTCTTAGTGGGGTCGGTACAACATGTTATAAACATTTCGTCATGATTTGGCAACGTATTTTACTACCGGCTGCCTGACGTAAACTTACCTTAGTCGTAGTTTACGACACCTCGGTAAGAAATAAGAGTCCAATGTCATTAATATGTATAATGTATTTAAGTATGTAAGTCATGTATGTTTTTTGTTATTTTAAAAGTTTTGGTGTAAAAGAAAGCATATTTTTCTATTCCATTTTAAAATAAATTTAATTTAATAATTGCGCCAATGAATACAAATCGGCGTAATCAAGCGTAGTGATATCACAATGACACAAACCATTCATTGCGCCATTAAAAGGTGAAATAAAGGAAAACTTTCACAACGCTCTGAAAATTTACTTTGAAAAGTGGACGTGAAAATTTAGCATAATTGTGGCTTGAATCATTTTCCTTTGTACAATACCTGGTTTGGAAGCGTGCCACGTTTTGACTCTGCGATACTTTGAAATACCACGAAAAGCTATCCAAAATTCAAGCTGGTACCAACGTTTTCCATCGTAATTTAAAATAATATTTGCTTATTTATCTAAAGTGCTATGTATAAGCATTCTGAATAAATACAAAATAAGGATCTAATATTTAAATTGCCGTGGTGTACAGATAGAAAAAGCGTATCAAATTTGAATTCAATTCAAATTCGAAATATTCTTTATTCAAATAAACTTGTAAACAAGTGCTTTTGAATCGTCAACTCTACTGCTGGTTCGGAAAGCTGATCCTACCGAGAAGAGCCAGCAAGAAACTCGGCGGTTGCTCTTTTTGAAAAATACAATTCTTAATACTAGTTACATTTACTCATTACTGTCTTGTACAGGGTCGTTTTGTTTTAATCGTTTCTATCCGTACTAGACCAATTTACAGAAAGGTTTAAATTAAGTGTAAGAGATATGCTTATAAGCTAGCCGTGTGATATCCGGCTGAGTAGAATATACCACTCTCATCTTACCGAGGTGTCGTAAAAGGCGACTAAGGTAAGTTGAACCACCGTGTGGTATTCGGTTGAGTAGAAGAGACCACCCTCTTTCTTACCATTGTGTCGTAGAATATGACTAAGGTAAGCAGTCGGCCGGTCGTAAAATACGAAGCCAAATCATATGACAGCATGCTTATAACATGTTGCGCCGACCCCGCTTAGAGATTTAACTTTTCGTGTCTAAGCTAACTGTACCCGCGACTTAATTCGCATTAACTTCAGCACTAATGTATGTCTTAATGATGTCCTGTTTTTTTCGCCCGTTCCCGAATCGAGAAATGAGAATTTTTCATTTCGAAACTTCCCATTTCTTCATTAGCCCAGTGTCAATGTAGCCGTGAAAGTCAGTACGCGTATCAGGCAAATCTCGCATTTTCAATATTAGTATGTATTTATGTTATAGAATAGCCTATTTATCAATTCGAGGTATAAAATCTAGTGGAAATATTTTGAAAATAGGACATATGCGTGCATCTGCATCACAAACATTTCGTCTGCTTTCACTGGCATATTTCTCTCAGAGTAGCGAACGTTACGCGTTGAATATTCAAGTTTTTAGGTCAACGAGACTAGCTAAAAAGATAAACGTGAAATTATGATAAACATGCGACTTTTTTCCATAAACTCAGTAATGCAAGTAGCAAGTGCAAAGTTTAGTTCCGTTTTTGGAACTCATTATAAAGTTAGTGAGCTAAAATATTTTCTACTTGAGTTAAAATTATACAGCCGTGCCGTTAGTAGATGTTTACATGTTTCCCTTGTGTAGAATATTTGCTAAAGTCACATAACATACTTTAAATATAAAGGAGCTATTTAGGGTGCGATACATTAAATTATATTATATAATAAAACAAATTTTTATTTAATTTATAAATTTTTACGAGTTCTACATGTATCAGAGATTTATTAGAATTGATCAGAGTGCGAATAGATTTCTGAATTTGATTTCATTTTTTTTTCGCACAATGAATCAGCTTAGCGATACAGCGCGGAAACGTATTCTTGAGTCCATTCCACGTGGACTTGATTTGTATATTTCTAGCGTGTCAGTAGTTTAAGATATAGTAACTGGGTGGCCGAGCCTTGCTCGGTAAATTTTAAATGATGTAAAATTTTTTTAAAAAAAATTGAAAAGAAAAATGAAAAAAATTATATGGCACGTGAGGCTCGATCCTAGGTATTTTCACCTCTCTAGACCGCCCGTTCCACAAATTTACGTTTACTTTACGTTTGACAGCGAAAAATTGTGATTGTATTCAACGTAAATTTTTTAAAAATTTTAGAGCTCGAAATTAGGGATAAAACTACATTTCTTTAAAATAAATTTATCTAGATCGATTTTTCTCCCCCAAAACCCACTACATGCTGAATTTCAGTAAAATCGTTGGGAGCCGTTTCCGAGATTCCGAAAACATATATACATACAATATTAACTCATTTAAATATTAAAGATATAACTTGTGCATTTTTGCTGTAAAAAAAAAACATTTAAACTAGTATATTGTGGTATTAAAACTACTAAAATACGGTCCTAATTAGGTTTTCATAATGACAACTTCACTTCTTTAAAATAAAAAGTCCTTAGGTATTAAAAGTATAAGTAATAATTATATTGAAGAAGTTGTTTGTACAGTTGTTCAAAGGACAAACTGGGAATGGAACTGTTTCCAGGAAAGAGCTCGGGGATTGTTAAATTTAATTTGTCAAGTTACTAGTTGCTCTCTTTGAGATATTTCTAGTTCTCAGATAACATTAAATATAATTAAAAACTCCGTTCTTATTACTAGATACTAAATGAACTATAAATCGCATACAACGTTATTCGACGGGACAGTATTTATTTAAAATTCACTAAAATATCTAACTTATTAAACAAATAGCTCTGGGTATTAACGCAGCTTTAAGTTTCAGCTTTTTAAGAAGAAAAAAATTTACTGCTTTCCTTTAACGTAGTAGATTTTATTTACTGTTCGTATCACAATTTTTATATTTGAATCGCTGAGTAACTTGAGTATTTTTCTTTGTGAGAGCTAAATTCCCAACTAGTGGAAGCCTTATTAATCTCAAAAATGCTTATTTTAATAAACATTCGAATTCGAATCCAATCAATGTTATCAATTAATTATCAATCACTCATAATAGACATGATCGAATTGAAATAATTTCTACAATAGGTGTAAATAAACCCGGCTGAATAGAATAGACCATCCTAATTTCTTACCGATGTGTCGTAAAAAGCGACTAAGGTAAGTTGATGTCAGGCAGGCGACCGGTCGCAAAATACCTAGCCAAATCATGTAAATACATGTTTAGTACATATTGTACCGACCCCACTAGTAGGATAAGGGCAAGAGAATGATGATACAGACTTACACTTAAAATAGTAGTACGGATTATAAAATAAATAATTTTTAAACGTAGAAGAATATATTTTGAGCTAAAACTTATATAATAATCATCAATGTTAACTTAGTTTACTATTAGTAACTTATACCTTTGGGAATCTAAGACCACGTTAAGCTTTATATTCTGGACAATATTACCAACATAGGACAATAATCGTTAATTTGAGGTGAGAGTTTATCTACTCCCAAGTTACTAGTTGGACGTACTATAATTTAGTATTAAATTTAAATACGCCGTCAAAAGTTTATTATAAAGGGTTACTTAATCTGAGTGTAAGGAGATCGGACTTCATTTCGGTTCAAAGAGTTCAAATCTTCACTTCTTTATTTATTGAGTAACTGCTAAAAGCTGTACTTGCGGCTTCGCCCGCGTGGAAATAAGTGTGCCACGAAAGGCACAAAAGTAGTTATAGTAAATTGACCATAAGAGATAGAGACATACAATCTTATAATTTTTTATAGTATTTTTGTAGATCTACAATTCTCTAGTACATTACTTTAGTGTATCTATGCTGGTTTATGCCGCGCACGTAACTAAATCTCCCAGCAGGCGAATTTTTATACAACCAAGCTATCTCTTCAACACAATTTACGTAAAACCGTTATGTAATGTTAACCTCAATTTTCAAAACTCAATGTTTTAGTAAAAACCGTTCAAAAATCGATTCAATAAGTTTTGAGAAAATCGATCACATACAGACAGACAGCTTTAGGGACTTTGTTTTATAATAAGTATAAGTGTAAATTTGATTTGATTTAGAAAAAATTCTCAATGTTAGCATAACTGCTGATAATACTATCGGCCAGGTAACCTGTCTGGTCGTTTAGTTCTTGAATATATTGTTTCATATATTTAGAATTTAATATCTACTTTTCGCATCTACGCCTGGGATGGCATATTTTTCTAAAGTAAAATATTCAGGATTGTTTTGAAAATGTCTGAGAAAATTCGTACATGTAAAGCTTTAAGTATTATTAAGTATTGCTAGTATTTGTTTTGACAGAATTAGCAATAAATATAGGCTTTCGTCACGAACGCCGTGTGGTATCCGGCTGAATAGAATAGTACCACCCTCATTTCTTACCGAGGTGTCGTAAAAGGCGACTAAGGTTAGTTGACCCATCGTGTGGTATTCGGTTTAGTAGAATAGACCACCCTCTTTCTTACCGAGGTATCGTAAAATACGACATAGGTAAGTTGACGTCACGCAGGCGGCCGTTTGTAAAAACGCAGCCAAATCATGTGACAGCATGTTTATAACATGTTGTGCCGACCCCACTTAGAGTGGGATAAGAGCAGGAAGATGATAGGTTTTAATCACGAATATTTTAGGATGGTTATATTGCTAGCGGTAACAACTCATTATGAGCTATTAGTGAAGAAGAGCGTAGTAAATATATCGTGCATATTCTCCAAATATTACAGAGCGATAATCTGCCAAGTCGTACTGGAGTAGCTTAGTGGGTATGGACTTCAATCTTATACTGCCAGACATCAAAGGGAGGTCTTTACCTCGCAGTGAGGGTAACAGGTTCTTTTCTTACATACAAATTTCCTTCTGAATTATTTTAACAATGATTACATCTGTTACGGGTTCATTCGAGACTTACGAGGAATTTCGTACTAAAATAAGTTTTTATCTTATTTCTATTTATTATGGTTCACTATTCACGTATTTTATATATTAGATACAAGATTATCTTAATATTTAAATGAGTTAATCTTGTATATATATATATATATTTTCCGAATCTCGGAAACGGCTCCAACGATTTTCCTGAAATTCAGCATGTAGGAGGTTTTGGGGGAGAAAAATTGATCTAGCTAGGTTTTATGTAAAAAAAATAGTGTTTTATCCCTATTTTTGGGCATTAAAAAACACTAATATTTATATTGAATTGAATTTTCGCCATTAACTGTCAAGTCGACGTAGCTTATTCGGTTAGCGGGCAGCCTCGAGAAATGTGAGTGCCAAGGATCTCGATCCCAACTAAATAATAGTTTTTTCCTTTTTTTAAAGTTTTTTTTTTGTAAAAAATTACCAGTTTTACCAAACCAAACACAAAATTTAAACAAAAAATTACCAAACCACCAGTTTACCAAAAATTACCATAGTCACCCAGATATTTATAGTAATACAATAACTATGTCCAATCGTATTAAGGCAAACTAAGGAACTAAGGTTTTATCGTTTTATATAATCTGTATCATAAAACGTACACTTTATACTTATTTTTTATTGAAAAAGGGAAAAAAGCATTTTATTTCTTGGTACGTAAATATTAAAAAATAAACAATTATTTTTAAAGTTGCCTCATTCTTATGGTTTTAGTTATAGATTCGCTATAGAGAGTCAAATTAGTACGTCAAATTGTCTTAACACGCAAATTTTTTTTATAAAATTATTTAGATTTATACTGCGTCCATCATATTATCAGTCTTTTGACAGCTCACGCTCATTAAGTTTTGTATTGCTTACGTACAAATATCATACAAATAATATTTGTACTTTATGGATGGGTACCGCCCACTTAGTGATGTCACACATAATGGTTACTACGATTATGCCACAGATTAAAAATAATCGGTAGAAATCGATGTTACGAGTATTAAAAGACATTTAATAACATTATATAAAGTTTTACTTTCTTCTTAGTTAATACATGAATACAAATAAAACAATCAGGATATTTTAATTTATTTTATTAGCACGAGTCGTCGGAATGATAATCAACACTAGACTCCTCCGATGAGGAGTCTTCAGTAGCAGTTATTATTAGCTCTTGTGTAGATAATATATTATCAAACGCAATATCACGTTCCCAATCAGAGAATATTACTCTTTTAGTTCTTTCCACCACACTTGCCCAGTTCTCGGCCGTTACGTGGGTGCAAGCATTTTTTAGCAATTGCAACATTTTATTCGCTGTGAATGGGGGGCTTGTATTGCATCTCGCAGCATGCCCTTTTACTTGTGCCCATATAAGTTCTATTGCGTTGTACTGGCAGTGGTATGGAGGAATCCGAAGAACAGTATGGCCATATTCTGCTGCCATTTCATTGATTACATAGCGTTTTGCTCTCTTTTTGGTTTTTAATATTTTTATTAATTCAACTTTTAACATTGAGTCGTCCACATTTTCTCCATTGTCCCGAAGCCAATTTATTATTTCATGCTTTTTATTAGCCTGTGTTGGCATTTTGTCAATTTGACGGGAGTGGTAGGGCGCATTATCAATAAAAATTATTGATGGTTCTTCCAATGAAATGAGCATTTTTTTGAACCACTCTTCATACACATTTGCATTCATCTCTTCGTGGTAGTCATTTGATTTCTTCGATTTAAATGCCAACAGTGCGTCTTGTACAAATCCTTTTGCTGTACCTGCATGGCAAATGATTACGCGCTCACCTTTTCCCATTGGTACTGAGGAAGTGGAATCAGCAGTATCATCAGTCCAGAAACGAGATAGTGTGTGGTTAGCGTTGAGCCATGTTTCATCCGTGAAAACAATATTTGCCCAATCTTGTATTTTCTTTGCCTCTCTTAAAAAATCACAACGTGCTATAGCTATATCTGTGCGTTCCATTAATAATTTTCTTTTATTTAACTTTTTATATGAAAAGCCAATTGTGTTCAAAACTTTGACCAAAGAAGATTTTTCACCATGAAATAGACCACTTCTTTTCAAAGAAACAATAAGTTTTCTCAAAGTTGGAATTTCTTTTCTCAAGTAGTAATCATATACATGACGACGAACAGCGTCAGCGTCAAAGTCATCAACAGCTGTCACCTTATGAGCCCGGCGCTTTCTTTTTGGTGTAGATGGTTTGTTTTGCTCCAAGCCGCTCCTGCCGTAGGCATCAGTAGTGATTTTAGTCACAGTTGATAGACTGATCCCCAACGCGGCTGCAACACGGTTTCGGACTTGCGTGATAGGTATAAGAGGTCCGCCATTTTGATTTTCTTGCTCAAAATACTCATGAAGTTTTAACACTAACTGTCTCGATTGTGCTTTCAACACACGTCCTTTCGGCATTTTCACGATGATTTTAATATAAGTTTCACAAAAGTTTTTCCGAGGAATAAAGCTACTTAACTCAAGGTGTAACAGATGCGAGAGAACACTCAGCGAACGTAAATGCGTGTGACTATCACGGGCGTTTCGTTGAGTGACAGATCACGTCAAAATGGCGGCCGAGCGGAAGGTCTGTTGATGTTGCCAGTTGATGTATAATATATTTTTTATGATTATAATAAATACACACGGATTAACATTTATTTTCAAAAAACTAAGGCAATATTAAATCAAAATGTTGATTTCTATATCTGTTATTAGTTTACGTAGGTTATCATTAATCGAATTACTTAGGTACGTAATTCGATTAATGATAGTAGGTACTATAATCGGAATGGTATCGCATACGAGAATCTTTAGGACATCACTAAATATGTAAATCGTCAATCTGTCAAAAGATGGTTAATATAATGGACAGTGTATAGAAATGCATTTCATGCAAAGAATATGCAAGGGATATAAAAAGTAGCCAACTCTTTCAAGAGATATTAAAGACAGCTGTCAAGAATAAATTACAAACTTTATTGGTCACAGCGAAGGCAAACTCAATGGCCTTAATTAAACTTGACGAGTTGTTTATAGTTGCTTGGAGGAGAAAACTTCGCAAGAATTTATAAAATATTCATCTTATTTACAGTCGGCTATAAAAGTGCTTTAGTTCAACAAAGAAAAAGGAAATTTTGTGTAGTTTTAAGTTATTGGAATTTGTTAAAGTTTAGTTTCATTAGTCGTTACTTTAAGATCATATTTTTGTATAATATTTATCATATGAAATCAGTTTTAATTAAAAAAAGGAACTGACTAATTTAACCGTTAAGAACATATGATTTAAAAAATATTTTAAAGGAAATAAGTAATAATGTTTTGGTAAAAAAACATGCTAAGATCCTATATTTTAGAGAAAATAAATGATTTTCAAAACTTTCGTTATCGGCCTCATCTGTATTTATTTTTAAGTTATTCTTCGTCACTGTTATAACAATTTAAGTAAATTCCATTAACAGTAGTTAATTAATTGTTTAAGTTTTTTAGTATTTAAGTGGTGCAAACTTCTAATGAAATGAAATGTTTTATTTTAATTCTTAGATAGGTGAACAGTGTAAGTTCTTATGGGAAATAAATTGTTTTTAACCCGATTTGATAATATATTTAATACTAGCTTTTACCCGCAACTTCGTTTACGTGAATTGATGTCGCGTGGTAGGTTGATAATAGATGGCGCTTTTAGTGTCATCCTGTTCCTGTAGAATTAACAGCATTTGTATGGCCTATATGTTATTCCGGCGTATAAGGAACAATTGAGCCGAATTTCATAGATATTGGTTTAGCGGATTCGCCGTAAAAGAGTAACATACACCCCCACAAACTTTCGCATTTATAATATTAGTAAGAAGTACATAAGACTATATTTTTTTTAATTTTTGATAATGGAGCGCCTTTAAGCGATTTTCAGTACATAAATTTACGTGATGTTGATGTATCTTAGTGTCAGTAATTGTGTATTATTCTTCTCGCTCACTGATCGTATACATTTGTATGTAGAGTGAAGAGTGCTTAGAACGAGTTTAACTATTTTCTGGTCATAAAAAATCTGCTTAAAGGGAAAAGCATCTCAATTATTCAAACAGCTTTACGCATTACCTTCATCTTTATGTGGTTAAGGGGATAGATAAGTGTAGAAAGCTTAATTATATGGGATACACAATGACGCTCGAGCGACCACCAAACCGCGGGTCCATTTCTATGCTAATGCGACCGACTGTACCGCACGCGACAGGCTCGAAGTTTACCTTTAAATTGTTAAAGCGCATATGTTAGTAAAGTTTAAAATGTTTAATGTAGAAATTTGAGCTTTGGACTCTACAGAACGGAACAAGTTAATTTTATTGCAGGGTTATGGTGGTATAAAGGAAAAAAATTCTGTTGTAGAACATCCACAGTATCAAGTATCAGTACAGGTATCCGGCTGAATAGAACGGTACTACCCTCATTTCTTACTACGGCACGGAAGAAACTTCGTGCCCGCGCTCCCCCCCTCACCGAGAGCCTTCGGCCGGATTTCCTTGAATCCGTAGTGGCAGCCCTGTTCCCGCAGGGGACCGAGTCAGACCCGCCTCGAATGGCGCCTCTCGAGGAGGAGGAAGGCACTGAGTTGGGTGCGCCGGGGGTGTCGGAGTGGGAGATAGCCGGGGTGGTGAGTCGCATGAAGGCGAAAAACACTGCCCCCGGCCCCGACGGTATTCTTGGGCGCGCCTGGTGTCTTGCCCTGGGTCCGTTGGAGTCTAGACTCAGGGCGACGTTCAGTGCCTGCCTCGAGCAGGGCCTCTTTCCCCGTAGGTGGAAAACGGGGAGACTAGTCCTGCTCAGGAAGGAGGGAAGACCGGCCGATACACCCTCTGCGTATCGGCCCATTGTCTTGCTGGACGAAGCGGGGAAGCTGCTCGAACGCGTAATAGCTTCCCGCATAGTCCAGCACCTCCGGGAGGTAGGGCCTGACCTCAGTTGCCTCCAGTGCGGATTCCGCCAGGGCAAGTCTACCCTCGACTGTATCGAGGGTGTGAGACTTCTGGCGGAGGAGGCAACAACCCGGCGCGAGGTGGTGTTGGCGGTGTCGTTGGACATTGCTAACGCATTCAACACCTTGCCCTGGGGAGTGATTAAGGAGGCCTTACGCTTCCACCGCATCCCCATGTACCTGCAGCGTGTGGTCAGTAACTATTTGGCTGACCGCGCTGTTAGGTACCCGACGGCTGGGGGTGGGTGGAAGGAGCGGAGGATGTCGTGCGGTGTTCCACAGGGGTCGGTTCTTGGCCCCCTCCTGTGGAACATCGGCTACGACTGGGTGTTGCGTGGGCAAATGCTTCCGGGGGTGCGACTGTTCTGCTATGCAGACGACACCCTCGTGACTGCCCGTGCAAGCACCCACCGGGAAGCCCGAGTGCTGGCGACCGCGGCCACGGCTCACGTTGTGGCCCGGATTCGCCGGCTGGGACTAGGGGTGGCCTTGGAGAAATCCGAGGCCATTTGCTTCCACAGGCCTCGGATGGCACCCCCAGTGGGCTCCCGGTTGGTGGTGGGCGGGACGTCCATCGAAATCTCGGGTACGTTAAAGTACCTGGGATTACTTCTCGACAGCCGATGGACGTTCGAGGCCCACTTCCGGCGGCTCGCCCCTAAGTTAACGGCGACCGCCGGAGCCCTGAGCAGGCTCCTCCCGAATTTGGGAGGGCCTAATGCAGGCTGCCGGCGCCTATACGCCGGGGTGGTTCGGTCGATGGCCCTGTACGGCGCTCCCGTATGGGCGGGGCGGCTGACCGCCAGATCCTTGCCCCTGCTGCGCAGGGCGCAGAGGGTCATGGCGATCAGACTTGTGCGGGGCTACCGGACCATCTCCGGCGAGGCGGCCTGCGCCTTGGCCGGGTCCCCTCCATGGGACCTAGAGGCCGAGGTGCTAGCTCAGGCCTACCGCCGTAGAGTCGAAGCCCGTTCACCGGGGGGAGATTCAGCGGCGGTAGAGGTGGATTGGCGGAGGGCAGCTCAGGAAGAGCTCCTCCGCCAATGGAGGCGGCGGCTTGAATCGCCCAGTGCAGGAGCCTGGACGATTTCGGCCATCCAGCCCATTCTCCAGGGCTGGGTCGCCAGGAGGCATGGGGTCCTCACCTTCCGCCTGACACAGGTGCTTTCCGGACATGGTTGTTTCGGGTGGTATCTGTGGAGGGTGGCCCAGCGCGAAGCGACTGGTGAGTGCCACGAGTGCGGCGCTGACTTTGACACGGCGCTGCATACGCTCGCAGACTGTCCAGCTTGGGCGGTTCAGCGGGCGGAACTCGTGGCACAGGTGGGGCACGATCTCTCCCTGCCCACTGTGGTTCGCGCCATGGTGGACAGGGAGCGATCGTGGGCAGCGATGGCCTCCTTCTGCGAGGACGTTATCTCGCGGAAGGAGGCGGCGGGGCGGATCCGGGAAGTCGAGTCCTTGGATCCGATCCGCCGCAGGCGAGCCGGGCGCAGGCGACTCGCTCAAGACCGTCGCGTGCCACCCTAACGGGGACCTTTGTGGGCGTTCCGAACGGGGTTTAATCGGACGCCCACCCTATAAGGTCCCCGAGGCGTTCGATGCATCAGGTGCTCCCGATGCATCGTCCAGCGGAGGGAGGGGCCACTTTTAGAGAGGCCCCGACCCAGAGGTGGCGCACTCTGGGGTACAGAGTTGCTGCTGGCGGGGATGGGGGTATTGTCTTTATAGGTACCCTATACCCGCCACCAGCAGCGTGGAGCACACAGGTTATTTTAGTCGGTGCGAGTCCGACATAACCGTCGCCTGTCCCCGTCGGGCGGCGGTACCCATAAGGGGTTTTTTCCTGTGAAAAAAAAAAAAAAAAAGAAAAAAAAGTTAACGTCAGGCTGGCGGTTGGTCGTAAAATACCTAGACAAATTCTTTAACAAAATGCTTATAACATGTTGTCCCGACTCCACTTAGAGTGGGTCAGGAAAATGATGATGACTATTAAATTTTCCAAATATACACTGTACAGACAATATTCAGTCTTTATATGTATTTATAGATACACTCGTGATGACAATGTAGAGTGTCATGTGCGCGCAATATATCAATGTGTCATGATATATTGGGCGAACTGTAACTACTTTCCGCTTGACAATATTGACAGTTGTATATTGGGTGGAAGTTAATTATGGGGATGTAGTTGATATTGTTTAATTAAAAGCTAAATATATTGTAATAATTGTACCTATACACTCCCCTTCTTCTTTTTCAACCGATGGACTTCCACTGCTGGACATAGGGCTCTTTAAGGGATCACCACACCCCATGATCTAATGTCGTTTAGATACATCGAGTACAACTCGTAGGTGGTCTACCGCTGCTGCGATTTCCGGTGCGAGGTCGCCATTCCAGCATCTTAGGACCCCAACGTTCATAGGTACTACGTGCTTCGCCCATTGTCACTTCAGCTTCGCGATACGATGAGCTATGTCGGTTACTCTGGTTCTCCTACGGATCTCCTGATTCCTGATTTGATCCCGTAGTGTTAAAACATAGCTAACTCCATCGCCCGCTGATTCCAAGCTTTGTTATTAGGCTCATAGTTTACACGATTCTCTATACATGATTTAAAAAAAGAGAAGTGGAATACCTATTTAAGATACGGAAATGCGATTTTTATAATAGAAACTAGATTTAATACGATATATGTTGGTGGTCGATGCACCAGATGCTCTTGAGGCATCGATTAGCGAAAAAGACGCATCTGTCTGAGAAATTGCGTCCCAGAGGAGGAGTTGAGCACTTATGGAATTTACAAATGGAAATTTATTAATACTAAAGTAGTACAATACCCAGTTTTTAAATGCTTTTATTGTCCGATTGAGATGAACTTTCACATACATCTCAACGATAACGCATGTTTATGATAAGCATTATGATAGTAACCTCATTCTGCTGCCAGGATTGACTCCTGTCGAGAGTTCTCTTCAATGGTTAACATTAGGGACATGGGAATCGTTAAAAACTTTTTAGCTTGACTTTTTAAAGCTACTTCAGAATTTGCACTAGCTTTGCAAGGTTTTTGCAGTTGTTAATGTAATAATTATGTTAAGGGTATGTGGACACAACCTTAACCCCCCCACTGCCAACAGGAGCGTGGTGGATCACTATCAGGTTTTTAGAAAGTCCAACATATCCACCGCTTGTCCCCGGCGATACGCATGATGTATTTTCCACATATTAATAAAACAGAGTTCAAAGTTATTGCGATTTATGCCTTACTATCGTTAAACGTCATCAATATATATAAGAAATAAGGGTTCATCGGACGCCTATCTGAAAAGCATACCCGAAACTCGTCCCCGTCTGACGGCGTGACTCATAAGGTGTTTTTTCTAAAAAAAAAAAATAAGAGATGAGTGATAACGAGAATTAGTTAATATAAGAAAGTAATTAGTTAATATAATAAGTATCCGAGGATAGATGATAAGTTTCATCATTCTCTCTCCTTCTCTCCAAAAAAAAATCCGCATTATTAACAGGCCGTTACTTTTTTTAAATAACTGTAAAATATATCTATTATTGTTTAAATCACTCATCCAATAATTAAAGCAAATAGAAATAGCTTTTGGCATGATTATCAATGACCGCTATCTACATGATCCAAAGTAAATATTGACATATTGTATTGTGTAATGAATACAGTCTGGCGATAAGTAAACAAAACAAATCGTTAGTTTAATTGTAGTGAATAGGTAGTTTTGTTAGATAAGTTTGGTGATGAATATTGGAAACATTAATTATACTTTAAAGTTTATGACATCATCATCCTCCTGCCTTTATACCACTCTTAGTGGGGTCGGCACAGAATGTTATGTAACAACAATATAATAACAATAAT
This sequence comes from Morpho helenor, assembly GCA_029227775.1. Taxonomy (NCBI): domain Eukaryota; kingdom Metazoa; phylum Arthropoda; class Insecta; order Lepidoptera; family Nymphalidae; genus Morpho; species Morpho helenor. Next base: position 13,306,295 of record JARGCU010000010.1, read on the forward strand.
GTAACAACATTTAAAAACATATTGTTACATGATTCGGCTAGGTATATTACGACCGGCTGCCTGCCTGCCAACTTACGTCAGTCGCCTTTTATGGCATCTCAGTAAGAAAGAGGGTAGTCTATTCTGATACCACACGGCGGTAAACTTACCTTAGTCGCCTTTAACGGTACCTCGGTAATAAATTAGGGTGATGTTTTCTGTACAGCCGGATACCACACGGCGGACTTTAAAGTTTATGACAAAACTTAAAAAATAGCGTTCGTAATTTTGAGCTTCTTTTAAAGTCAAAGTGTCTCGTATGTAAGAAGTATTATTTAATATTCGATACGATTATAAGATATACAATTAAACGGCTTTGAAATTTTATTGTCATGACTTCGACAATATCAAATTCCTTTTAAGAAATTTTATTTGACATGAGAATTCTGAACGTTATTCATGAATTATATTCTTATCTTCATATTAGCTTGCGTTATTTATGAATACAAGGCAAGCTTAATTTGTATGCCGTAGATTTCTTGTCAATTATGTGACGCAATATTCATATATCATCCTGTCAAATAAATTGGTCAGTTTAATTAAGACCATCGGTTTCCCTAGGTGATGTTCGTCCGTTCAAGTTACCAATATAATCTACTGTGGACAGCTGTCTCTTGGAACAGAGGCATTTCATTAACTTTTGCTATATTACATATCGCTTAGTATAATAGTGGTCTAATTCAATAAAAGTTGTAAGGAAAAGTTCGAAGTAAATAGTGACATGGAATTTTGTTAAAAGCTTCTATAAAACCAAGCAAGCTTGTAATAACTCGAATCAAAAACGAAGCTTTCAACATCATGCTAAAAAAGGAGGACCTTATTACTTTCACCATAAGTTATCCTTCTTCATAATTTCATCATCTTCCTGCACTTATCCCATTCTAAGTGGGGTCGGCACAACATGTTATAAATATGCTGTAACATGATTTGGCTGCGTCCTTAAATGCGACCTTTACGACACCTCGGTAAGAAGGAGGGTGGTCTATTCTACTAAACCGGATACCACGGTGGGTCAATTTACCTTTGTCGCCTTTTACAACACCTCGGTAAGAAATGAGGTTGGTCTACTTAGTCGGATACCACACGGCGGGTCGAGTTACCTTAGTCGCCTTTTACGACCGGATAGCCGGATACCACACGGCTACTATAAAACCTTGTTCTATAAGCTGAAATCTTGTAATAACAGGAAATAAAAACGAAACTGATGAATGATGTTGAATCATGCTAAAAAAGGAAGACCTTATTACTTTCACCATAAGTTACCCTTCTTCATTATTTATTTATTAAAAATCTGTTCTCTTTTCTTAATCAAATTATTATTTTTTTAATTAAAAGAATATTAAATATCATCGCAGAGCTTTTTTACGTCAATTCGACGCTTACTTACAGTAATGAGATACTCGATCTACGGCTCAAAGTCAAGCTTGTCTGAAGTTTAAATATTTTAATTGGAAGATGACATATATAAAAATATAATTTATATGAGTTTGTGCATATACAGGGTGTCCCAAAACTCAACGTCAATCGGGAACTGGGTAAAGTACCAGGCTATACCAGTTTCAATAAAAATAAGAAAAAAATCTACAACTCTTGGTTAAGGTACAACTATCATATTTTTGCAATTGACGAAAATCGACAGCCTATTCCAAATCTTTCGGTACATCTTTCGCCACAGCACCCAAAGCAAGTAGCTTTAAAAGATGGCCTATTTATTCACGATTTCAAAATGGTATAATACTTGCCACTTACATGTTAATAAAATTCAAAAGTAATAATAAAATTATTTTGCTATAATCCGCGATGAAGTAAAATAGAAAATATATATAATGCTCAATGTAGAGTGGACAATCGGTTATCATACCTGATACATGCAGGATTCGTAAAAACACATGCACAAACCTCCACCACCGCCACCACAATACACAAGCACTATATACGTTCACTATCACAAACTCAACAATCGTTTCGCCTCGCAACCGAAGCATCATCAGGAGATAGACTCCAGAACCAAAATGGCAAAGCGATCAAATCTCTTCGGGGTGGCGTTGAGTTTTGGGACAATGCAGTATAAAATAGACAAGTTGTGCAAGATTACGATGGTAGTGATATATAATCAGGTGGAGTCAACGTTAAAATTGACCGAATATTTCCACTGTTACCCAATAACACAATCACACAAATCGAGTGCGCAAAGCTCTATGGATTATCCACTTCACGCTCCAAATGTTCATATGTGAACTGCCATCAGTGGTTTAACCACTTCACTTGATACACTAGTACGGAATATGCATCGTGTTTTACAAACCACTGCGTGTGGAAATAACAGTACAGTTGACGACTTGTACTAAAACTTCAGTTAGGATTTTACAATGTTTACCAATGTTCGCATTTTTACCTAGTTTTTAAATTTTTTTATATGCCACTGATGTGGACTTTTCGCTTGCTTACTTCGTACTTCCTTTATACCATTAAAACAAAATGTCTTTATTCAAATAAGCCCATTTAAGTACTTTTGAATCGACAAGGATCAATTTGCTTAATAAAGCTGCAACTGGTTTTACCGAGAAGAACCAGCAAGAAACTCGGCGGTCAATCTTTTAAACATTTTCAATTTTACATTATTAAACCACAGACTTGTATGAAGCTGAAAGGATTTTTAAATCCAGGCATTTTCAGCATCAATATTTTTAATTCTGTGATATGCTTTACGTATAAGCATATTTCTTATATTTAACTTAAGCTTTTCTCTGGACTGCTCTAGGCTATATTTTCAGTCATCAACAAGCAAATGTTATATCGTATCTTAATAAAGCATTATTTCATAAAATACCTTGCAATTTTATACCACCTTAAATTACGGTACAGGTTTGAAAGCGAATAGTCCACTCTACATTTAGCATCATATAGTTTTCTATCTACTTTATCGCGGATTGTAGCAAAATAATTTTATTATTACTTTTGTATTATGGATCTCCGCAAAATGACGCCTAATTAAATAAACGATGCTGCTTAACCATGCATTTGTTGGTAAATAATAAGCAAGACGTAATCCTAAACGATTTGAATGCGAATTGTAACGTAGGTATTTACTTCAGCATAATATAGCAGTTCCAAATCCCAGCTTTGTGTTGACTGTCCACAAGTTTGCAAACAAGGTCGTCACCGACGGTTGGCAGCTAATTACGGGTGCGGTGTTCTTAATAAAGTTTCAGTTTAACCAATTATTAGTTTATCCTTCCAAGAAACTCAGCTATATTTTAAACAAATATTTTATCTAAGATTTAAACTACATAAAGGGTAAAGGGTTATCGATTGATGTTAAGAAGATTTTATGATACTTCATACACTGCCCTTATCTAAGTGTAATCTATTATAGGTGGGGTGGGTACATGTACAAACATGTTGTAACATGATTTGGCTAGGTATTTTACGGCCGTTCGCCTGCCTTACGTCAACTTACCTTTGTCGCCTTTTATGACACATTGATGTTACTCATGATCTTTGTGCTTAGAAATTCGACTGTTTCCAATGAATCACTTATGCCAGAACATCCCTTACTTCGTTAATAGTTACTAGAGAAATATGGGTACTTTTATAGAAAAATATAAATGACAGCGATTATCTATATATCTAAAACAAACATGCATCGTATACGCACACTAACGAGTGTTTTATTCTGCGATGAGATAATAGCAGCCTGTAATTTTTAAAAAGCTTTTAACGAAATTTCTTTAAATTCTTATAGCATAAACATGTTGCCATATTATTTGGCTGCGTATATAACGCCAACCGGCTGCCTAACATAAACTTACCTTAGTCGCCTTTTATACCTCTTAAAGAAAGAAAGTTGTCTATTTTACTCAGCCTGATACTACAAGGCGGGTCGGCTTACCTCAGTATCCTTTTACGACACCTTGGTAAGAAAAAGTGTACTCTATTATACTTAACTGGACACCACACGGCGAGTCAACTTACTTCAGTCGCCTTTTACTACACCTCGGTAAGAAAAGAGGTTGTCTATTCTCCACATGGCAGGTCAATTTACTTTAGTCGCCTTTTACGACACCTTGGTAAGAAAGAGTGCAGTCTATTCTACTCAACCGGACACCACACGGCGGGTCAATTTACTTTAGTCGCCTTTTACGACACCTTGGTAAGAAAGAACGCAGTCTATTTTACTCAACCGGACGCCACACGGCGGGTCAACTAACCTTACTCGCCTTTTATTACACGTCGGTAAGAAAGAGGGTTGTCTATTCTATTCAACCGGATACCATACGGAGAGGTATTGTGCAATTAACATATACAATTTTACTCCTAAATCATTACATAAGTTTAGACCCCGCTGCAGTTTTCAGTGCTTGCATAGGTTGTCAGATATTAGAAAGTTGCCAGTATAGCAAGGTAAAACGTGGCATGGTTCCAAACCAAGCTCTCAAAGTCAGGGTAATGTGAGTTCGAATTATGCAAAATTCTCACGTTCTCCGCTCGTTGTAAATTCGCACGACACAGAATTTTAGCTGTATCCGAATTGTTTTTACTCTATTTGCCGTCGCAATTTTCGTTCGATATTTGTGTGAATATTTCGGTAACATTTTTTATTCATTACCTGACTGGGGTAAAACATGCATTTTGTTGCGCAGGGATTACTTTCAAAGGATATACTCGTGTTGTGTATTAAACCTTAAAATCAAAAAAAATATATTACGTAATGCCGCCGTGTGGTATCCGGTTGAGTAGAATAGACAACCCTCATTTCTTACCGCGTTTTCGTAAAAGGGAATTAAGTTAAGTAGACCTATCGCGTGGTATCTGGTTGAGTAGAATAGACTACACTTACCAAGGTATAGTAAAATACGACTAAGGTAAATTGACGTCAGTCAGACGGCCGGTTATAAAATAAATAGCCAAATCATGTGAAGAATTTTTTTATAAAAAAAAGAAAGAAATTTGCATAAAATCAAAATGGTTTCCTAATACCGCTCGGAATAGCAATTCCATATTTGTTCGTAGTATTCCAAACATTAACTGCGAGTTCAGCTGATTTACGAATAGATTAGCAAGAGTTCAAACGCTACTTCTACATTCATTCAATTAGTTAAGGGGCTTCAATTCTGCATTTTATTAATTTAATTAATCATAAAGTATAAAGGAAATGCGCTTATAATGCTGTATCGTAAGAGCAATGTAATGTTAGGATTTTAAATTTCACTCGGCAACAGACGCTACAAAATTTGCATAATGCATATTATTACTGTAATAAAACTTAGATCCTTGATGTATATGATTATTATTATGAACCGTTGCTTAAATGTAACTCTTACTTAATTTTCAACACCTCTGTCGAATTATCTATATAAGTTCAACAAAATATTAACGAAGAAGAACATGAAATTAAACACAACGAAACAATTGTCTAATAAATACAATTTCAAATCAAACCAACAGAATCTTTCTTTCATTTTTATTTGCCGTGAAAGAGCAACGCTGTCTATTGTTATGAGAAATAACTTGAACTGCATTAAATATGAATGCACCTCAAGACGTCAACAATTAAAAATGTTTTAAAGTAACATTATCTGGAAAAATAAGAATTTTATTAAAAGATCTAAAAAAATGAAATTAAAAAAATAAAAAAGAAAGAAAGGGTCGATGACTTGAACCCAGGTATTTTCACATATTTAATCCGCCTGTTTACCGTTGAGCTATTACAACTTGACAATTAAAAGCAAATTTAAGCGTTACAATCTATTCCTTTTTTAAGCAGTTTTTTGAATGCACGAAAAGAGGGATAAAACAACATTTATTTTTATAAAACCTAGCTAGATCGATTTTTCCCCACAAAACTCCCTACATACTGAATTTCATGGAAATTTGCGGAGGCTTTCCAAAATTCAGAAAAATGTATATATATATACAAGATTAAGTCATTTAAATATTAAAGACATGTTATATGTGTTGTCTAATTTTAGGTATTTTTTTCAATCGCTTTACTAAGCCATTGGTACTTACACGAGCAAAATAAAAATGTTTTGACACTTGTAAAAATATTTCTAAACGTTAATTCAATGAAAAATAATTTCAATTTTCATGTAAATGTTCTTTCACTAGTTTAATTCATTTGAGTTTTCCCGATTTTTGCAAAAGAAAACATAATCGTCTGAGCAGAAAGCAGAATTTAAGTTTCCTAATTTTCCTTGTTATCTTGATGGTTACTTTATAACTACTGCAGTGTATTAGCACTTTAGTAAATCAATAAAGTTCACGAAAAGCTGCCAAGTTTGAAACTGCTAAGTGTTGAAAAGAAATATAGGTATATCCAAATTTTGTTTTTCTCCTTTCTTGAAACTTTAACAAATTTACTAAAATCTCTTAACAAAATTTGTGTAAATATTTTAGTTTTAAATGTTGCTTTGTAAGTAGTTTTTATAATGGCCTCAGTCCAACTACGCATTTAAGTGAGTTGAATTATTTTGAAAATATTGACCGCCGCGTTTCTTGATGGTTCTTCTCGGTAAGAGCACTTTCCCAAATTGTAGCTTCATTGCAATTTGACGATTCAAAAGTGCCTTTGAAAGCCAACTTGAATAAAGAATGATTTAAATTTCATTACTCAATGGCAACGGAATTTTCTTTGAAGTACGGCAGAAATTTCTTAAGTTATTTTAGTTGCTTGTATGTCGTTTCCTAAGCTTTTTATAGCTAAGCTAAAAGTTTTGTCATATTTGTATATCGAGATTGGATCAGAAATAGATGGTAGAAACAGTTTATTTAATTTGAAGTAGGTTTAAAGATCACGATAATATACATTTTGTGATTATCCATTTTAGCTCAACAGATTTTTCAATTTAATGCAATGCACAAAAAGATAAATTAATTTCTAGACGGTTTGGTTAGATGTAACATTAGTACTTCCTAAAGTATAAAAATTGGCAGTGAATTAAACATCAGAGATATTAGTTTACTAAAAATATACCAAAACATACTTTCAAACTTTTTTCTTTACCGAGTTTTTAAATTTAAAAATTACTATACAATTTTTTGACTCAAATTTAAAACTTAAAAATTTCGCCTTGTTGTTCAATAATTCATTTTACATTTTCTAACCATATGCGGCATGTTTTCACAAATTGGCTTGAGTTCAAATGCATAAAAGCGACCATATTTTTCGTATTCGAGATAAGTAAACAGTAACGGCAAAATTTGAGAGTAAAACTTGTTTCCTCTTTATGTCTTCGTTATACATTCGGTTAGCGTATTGAAGTTAACTAAAGATTATCTATTTTTTTAAGACCAATTTCATCATTATCAGCCCACTTTAGTCCACTGCTGGACATAGGCCTCTCCAATTATTCGCCACTTAGCCCGATCCTGGGCTTTCTGCTTCCAACCACTGCCTGCTGTCCGACGTATATCGTCACTCCATCGAGTCTCAGGGTGTCCAAGACCAATTTATTAAGCTTGAAAAAGTTGCTCTTAAAATTCAACCAAATATTGAATAATATTACAAGTTTATTCAAAGATTTTTTCGTAAAAATGCTTATATTGTATAGTCAATGTTTCATTATATACATAGACACTCATGCACACAAACATACGCAACCCGCGCACACAAACGCATGCGTACAGATAACACACGCACGGACTTACCCAATATATTTCCCAATATATTATTAAGTATGGAAGAACGGTACCCCATGTCAAAAATACTAGTATATTACTAAAACGGTCCCAGATTCTGTTTATAAGTTTTATAAGAATATCTGTGAAATTTTAGTTTCGACGGAGCAACGGTCTTAAACGTCAAATTTGATTAACGCTAATTAACACAACGTGTATACACGTCGACAAAAATATTTCTTTCTATAAACAACGTAATAAACGGCTGAAGTTTTTACCAATTCCCTCAAACTATGTCATTACTATTATAGTATTACTATAAATTTTTCGACTGATAGCGTCGCCCCACGTTAGTTTTTTTGCATACGTGTATCAAAAGCAGAACGTCATTAATGTTAATTTATTTTTATCATCATCCTCTTGCCATTATCCCACTCCAAGTGGGGTCGGCACAACATGTTATAAACATGCTGTCACATGATTTGGCTGCGTTTTTACGACCGGCCGCCTGCCTGACGTCAACTTACCTTAGTCGTATTTTACGACACCTCGGTAAGAAATGAGGTTGGTCTATTCTACTCAGCCGGGTACCAAACGGCGGGTCGACTTACCTTAGTCGCCTTTTACGACACCTCGGTAAGAAATGAGGTTGGTCTATTCTACTCAGCCGGGTACCAAACGGCGGGTCGACTTACCTTAGTCGCCTTTTACGACACCTCGGTAAGAAATGAGGGTGGTACTATTCTATTTAGCCGGATACCACACGCCGTTAATGTTAATTTATTTTTTATGTAAACCCGTATACAGCGCTCAAAATGTTAATATTAGATATTAGTTATTGCAATTTATTATTATTTTACGTCTAATTTACACGTACGAAATTAAAGCGAAATATTTATGAACTAATATTTACGTATCGTGAACAAACAACACGCAATCGCAATTAATGTATTTCAAACGCCTAGTTTCTGTTGAAAGCAATTCATCAAACACTGCAATGGTAATTTATGGACACTGAATATAACGATTGTATACTGTATTTTAGAATGTAATACATAAATCAACATATCTAGGGATCAAGGTTTTTTTTAATTTGATTTATGTATTTGATAAAAATTTTATAAAAATATATGTGTAAGTTCATTAAATACTTTATTTTATAATACCTGGGTGACCGCTTCTTGCTCAGAAATTTTTCAAAAGATATTAAAAAATGCAATAAAAAAAAAAGAAAGAAAGCGCTAAGTGTAGGAATCGATCCTAAGTTTTGAACTTTTTTGGTCCACCCGTTACCATTAGGCTATCACAGCTTTGCATTTGACAGCTTAAGTATTATTTGCATTCAATTCTACATTTTACCATTTTTTAAATGCCCAAAACAGGTATAAAACGACCTTTACGAATGACGAAGTCGAAACCTAGGTAGATCGATTTTTCCCCCCAAAACCCCCTACATGCTGAATTTCATGAAACTTGTTAGATCTTATATATTTTAAAGGTTAATTATATTTTCTCAAAAGACTGAAATCAATAGATTCGTTTTCATTCAAAGTATGCGTAAATACATATGTATCAACATGATACATGAACTTTTAAAGATACCTTTTAGTATGGTATCATTCTGATACATCCCGGCCAAATATGTATTAAATCTATACTTGCAGCGTCAAGAAGTAAACTCAATTTATCAGAGTAACTGAACCGGCAAACGTTTTGCCATATAAATTATTGCTGCTCCTCTCTTATTCATCTTAGCGTGATGCTATATAGTATATAGCTTTCCTCGATAAATAGACTATCTTACACTCAAAGAATTTTTCCAATCTATCTAGTAGTTCCTGAGATTAGCGCGTTCAAACAAACATACAAACTCTTCAGCTTTATATATTAGTACAGATTGATACATTCGGCGTTATAGGTGTCAAAAATGAAGTACCAGGGTGCCGAGCCTTGTTCGGTAACTTTTAAAATGATGTAAAAAAAAATGAAAGTGAGATGAAATACAATAGCACAGGTGGAGCTCGATCCCAGGTATTTTCACCTCTCTAGACCGCCCGTTCCCCAAATGAACTTTACGTTTGACAGCAAAAAAGTGTGACTGTATTCAATGTAAATTTCAAAAAATTTTAGAGCCCGAAATCAGGGATAAAACGACATTTTTTTGTATAAAACTTATTTAGATCGATTTTTCTCCCCCAAAACCTCTTACATGCTGAATTTCTTTGAAAATCTTTGAAGCCGTTTTTCGGAGATTCTGAAAATATATGTATATATACATACAAGATTAACTCATTTAAATATTAAAGTTATAAAAATCGATACGTCTATGTGTCAAGCCCACGAATCTCCCGCTTTAATCCGCGGTTGCATTACCATATAATTATACTTAGGTAGATAGGAAAGATGTAATCTTAACTTCACTAACTTGAATATCGCAGTTATACTCATTTTATCGTATGTCGGCACTAGTTTGTCAGCTGGCAACAATCCAAATACATACGAAATGTGCATTCTGGAGTTGGAAGTTTATGGATTTGGAATATCAGATTATCTATAAATTATGGATGTCAGCAACTGTTCTGAAATACGTGTGAAAGAATTTAAGAAGAAATTAATTCCCTTTTGTTTTTAAAGACATTTTATCTACAGATAGAAAATATGTACCTAGTTTCTTATAATAAAACACAAGTAGATCTAGAAGTATCAAGTAAATAATAATAGTTAGTAAATAATACTCCGCCATGTGGTATTCGGCTGATTAGAAAGACCACCCTCATTTCTAACCGAGGTGTCGTAAAAGGCGACTAAGGTAAGTTGACCTGCCGTGTGGTCTTCGGCTAAGTAGAGTAGACAATCCCCATTTTTTAACAAGTTGTCGTAAAAGGCGACTTAGGTAAACTGACCCGCCATGTAATATCAGGCTGAGTAGAATAGAATACCCTCATTTTTTACCGAGGTGTCATAAAAGGCGACTAAGGTAAGTCGACCCGCATTGTGGTAGATTATAATAGACTACCCTATTTCTTACCGAGGTTTCGTAAAAAACGACTAAGGTAAGTTCACATCAGGCAGGCCGGTCGTAAAATACGTGTCAATATCACGTGACAACATATTTCTTACATGTTATACACAACATTGTTGTACAGTAGAGTTGATGACTCAAAAGCATTTGTTTACAAGTTTATTTTAATAAAAAATAATTTGGATTTGAATTTGTTGTACCAAACCCACTTAGGATGATGAATAAAAAACTTAGTCAATTATGCCGGTTCTGTTGTTTCGTGGTAATGAGTATTATTGTTGGTGAATTGAAACAAACGCGCAAACACCACGCACAATGAACTGGAAACAATGAATGAGTATAATCATCTCTGCAAATGAAGATCACGCAAGCCCCGCGGGTTTAACACTAACGCGAAATTCTGTACTATTTTATGCTTCGTACTATTTTACGTAAACTGAACTTGTATGGAATAATTTTGATATACATACATTTGTATTTATTATAAAACAAATTCCCCAAAAGCTGTCTGTCTGTGATTTATTTTCTTAAAATCTGAACGAAGTTTTGTACGGTTTTGAGTTCTAGGTAGTGAATTCTTCCAGGTTTAAATTTTATGTAAATTGTTGTTGCATATGTAGTGTATGCGGGTTGAGTGTGTAACGAACTTTGTACATTTATATACGAGACACGTATATGTAATACATACATGAACATATCACACTAACTCATATTAGTACAAAGGTATATACACGATTTCAGGATGCACCACGACAGTAACACGAGAGCCCTTGGTGAGAGTGGTCGTGAAGTGACCTATTGTTACTTGTTAGTGCGTGTTTAAGCCTGCGCTATATTCATACCATTCATATTCGCCTTTTACGATACCTCGATAAAAAATGGTGGTCTATTCAACTGAACCGGATACCACACGGTGGGTCAACTTACCTTAGCGCCTTTTACGACACTTCGGTGAGAAATGAGGGTAGTCTATTTTTCTCAGCAAGATAGCTACCACACAGGGGTTCATTCTTAACATTATGATCAATTTAACTTATTTAAATTAATTGATCTTTATTTCACCTTGATATTATAAAATCAGTTGTATTACTTGTTTGAGTAAAATATGTAGTCATTGTGATAAAAAGAACCCATAGAACAATATAAATTATACCTCAAAAATCCAATGCCAAAGAATCCATAGAAAGTTTGCGAGTACCGATGACAGAAATAATTTTGTTTTTTACCAATTTCTTTGTATAGAATTATTATTAACACAAATTTCGTCTTTGTTTTCTGTCCTAATTTCTGCCGAACCATTTCAATATCTTGTATTTTATTAACTCACACTCATTTATTTACTATTTTCATTCGATTTTTAAATATATAAAAAAATATCTACAAGAGCGGATAAAGGACCTCTAAGTTCCTGTTCATTAGGATTACATAGAGGAAACTCACAATACGTGCCGTCTCAAGCAATACTGGCTTCTGTATCCTACCCTTGATCCATCAACTAAGTGAAAGCCTCTTGAGATATTAGTCGAGGCTCTTCACTAGTAGATCGTTTACAATACAACAATGGAACAATTATTGTTGAGTCAATATTCGACAAGGCGGTTATCTAGGTCTATTTTGATTTATTAACTTTATTATTACTCCGAATCCAAATAATATGGGACTTTCAGATAATCTCGTGACTCATAAAACTCGTTGATCGGTAATTTCTTAGGAAAGCCTCTGCTCGAAGTTTCGGGATGGATGGTATCATATTAGATATAATACTAATATTCAAAGGAGAGAATTATTTCCCATTAAAAGGGTTACAAATAATCCCTTGCTAATAATCTTCTTCTTAAATTTACAAGTATGTGCGAAGTATCTCTATGAAATACTGCTATGATATAATGAAATAAAATGTCAAATGTAATTTATATTTCAAAAACAAAAAGCATAATTTGTAAAACACATCATCCTCCTGCTCTTATCCCACTTTAAGTGAGGTCGGTACAACATGCTATAAACATGCAGTCACATATTAGGCTGCGTTTTTACGACCGGCCGTCTGCCTGACGTCAACTTACCTTAGTCGTATTTTACGACACCTCGGTAAGAAAGAGGGTGGTCTATTCTACTAAACCAGATACCCCACAGGGTCAACTTACCTTAGTCGCTTTTTACGACACCTCGTTAAGAAATGAGGTTAGTCTTTTCTACTCAACCGGATACCACACAGCGGGTCGACTTACCTTCGTCGCTATTTACGTCACCTCCGTAAGAAATGAGGGTGGTTTATTCTACTCAGCCGGATACCACACGGCTAATGATTTTTAAAACACATGCACTATAAATCAGGATTCACAGGATGCATTCTAATTTCACGGCGAAGTATAGTGCTTATATATAATAAAGCTATTCTATTCTATATCAGGAAAATTAATTTGTTTCTTTAGGATAACATCCATGACCTATAAACCCTTATTGAAAACCTAGGCTAACGGCTGTTATTTCTTTTTTAATTAATTTATTAACTGTAACTTTGTTTTATGGGCTAATGCCGTATAAACGATGTTGGTTTCTATAAATTAAGGAATAATTAACTACAATAACTTATGGTCACGTCAAAATACTCAAACGTGCAATTATATCACTGTTATAGCACCTGAATAATAACGTATTTCATATTTCGCATGCAATAAGTAAATTAGCGATAACAGGTATAACTATCACCACATTCTAACGTATGTTTAACAAAAATATTTAGAACCGTTTTCGATACATTTTCCCGCGACTTTTTCCATATTATATAATAAACTATTTAGGACATTGATAAGAACTCTCTATCTCTCTAACATTTTAATCGAGCAGGGGGGTCTTCTGTCATACCCTTACCTAGGCGGTGTACGGGGCTGTGTCATGTCCGGTGGTATCGCCCTCTCACCCGTCGCATCGTCGTCTTCGTCGCCGATTTTATTCGAGTAATGATAGGAAATTGTTTTTAGTTCCGCATCAGAGATGTCACTGAAACGCTTCCGCCAATAATCCACTAGATGGCGCTGTACTGCCTTGTTATATATTAAAAAAAATATATAAATGAGAATTTAAGAATAAGTCCTAAGCAACAATGATTTCGCCCCGTAACCGAAACAATCGTTGAGATTGTCGTGCAGAATGTGTGTAGTGTGTGTGGTGGTGATGTGTCGTAATATTTGCGATAAATAATCCTGCATGTATAAGGTATGGGAACGTTGTCTGCTTCCTACACTTAGCATTACATAAAATTAAAAATTAAAAATAACAAATGCGGATTATATTAAAATGACTATGGAATTCCGCATAATAACACCTACTGATATAAATTATTAGTGTAGAGGTATATACGTAATGTTCAAGCCGCATCCGCAATTTCGTTTGTTTAAAATGCAATTGGCTTGTCAATAATAAATAAAAAGTGTTCCTTCACTCTTCTTGAAGGTCAAGAATAAAAAAGGATCATTAATGACTTCTTAAAATAAAGTTCAAGATGTTTTGAAATTAAATAAGTAATGTTCCATCGATCTTCTTGAGGGTCAAGGTTTAAAAAGAAACATTAAAGACTTCTTAAAATAAAATTCAAGTTGTTTTGAAATTAAATAAATATTGTTTACAGTTAAAGTCTGCGAGAGACATAGTAGGCTGAAATAAAGCAAAGGCACGCGTAACGGACCGTCAAATTAATTTACAAAACAACAAAATATTTACTTAGAATTGCTCGAGTACAAATGATTTCAGAAAATTAAATTAGAAACGACTAGAGTAGAGTATTGTAAATGTCAAAGTAGAAGTTGTTTCGTCAAATTTAGTTGTTTATAGAATAGATGTCTGCGGCTTCGCCCACGTTGTAATCAGTGTTTAATGATTTTTTTTAATTACAAAAGGAGTTTTTGTAAGTTTGACTGGCCCGTTGGTGTAGTGAGCAGTGACCCTGCCTTCAGCCCCATGGACCGCGGGTTCCATACATGCCGAGCGCAAATATTTAAAAACAAAATTGTTGATTCTTGAAGCCTGGGTGTGTATTTATATTTAAGTATGTATTTAAAACTATTACCAGTTGTCTGTTACCCATAACACAAGTATTAAATACCTACTTTGGGGATGGACGGCCGTGTGTGTAATTGTCCCATGTATTAAAAAAATATTTTTAAGTTATTGTGAGTTAACTATAAGAGATAGAGATAGAGAGAGCTGTTGCGGACTTTTTTGAAGTATTTTTGTAGATCTACAATCCTCTAGTACATTACTTTAGTGTATTTTTGATGGATAACGCTGCGTATGCAACTAAAGCTCCCAGCAGGTGCGTTTTTTACAACTGCGTGACTTGTTCGACACAATTTATGTTTTATTATATATTAGCGACCTATATGCGTTATTGCTTATTTTATCGTAAACAGACATATATAATTGATGTCTATTTTTAAGACTCAAACATGAAAGCGAAAAGCTTATGACGGTTTTTATTTTGTGTATATATTGTTTCTTCGTATTTTGCTGTTATGTGAGTATTGCATTTTTACTCTATGCGAATATAAAGTTTGTAGAATTTTACAGACTTCCCAGAGTCCATACATCACTTCTTTATACTTTAAACTGCATCAGCTAGGAGATTGCTTCGGTCGTTAGCGTTGGATACTGTTTGCATGCAAATGTGAAAGATTATCTTTCAATTGGCTATGGCTATACAATATCTGACAGAAGCAACCTAGGATTAAATTTAATATCTTTAATATTTTATGAGTTAATCTTGTATGTATGTATATATTTTTTTTTCGGAAGCGCGGAAACGGCTCAAACGATTTTCCTGAAATTTAGCATCTAGGGGGTTTTGGGGGAGAAAAATTGATCTAGCTAGGTTATATTTAAAAACAAATTCGTTTTATCCCTGTTTTGAGCATTAAAAAATACTAAAATTTACATTGTATATAAAACACTATTTTTGCCGCAAATTGTCAAGCGTAGTTTAGTCGGGGAACGGGCAGTCTCTATGAAAATACTAGGATCGAGCCTCACCTACCCAATAATTTTTTTCTTATATTTTAAGTTTCTTTTTTACTAGTTTTTTAGTTTTTATTTTTAGTTTTTTTAGTACTTCTTTTTTTCGATACTAAAGCTCCCAGCAGGCAAGTTTTTTTTTAAAACTGCGCGACCTCTTGAACACAATTTACAAAACATCGTAATATACTATCAACCTAAACCCTTCGAAAGAATTACACTATCTTTTAGTAAAAACCGTACAAAAATCTGTTTAGTAGATATTGAGAAAATCGATCACACAACAATTGTTTCGCCCCGTAACCGAAGCATCGTCAGGAGATTGACTCCACGACAAAATCACAAAGCCTAACCTCTTTGTTGAGATCGTGGTGGTGAATGTGTGCAATGCTTGTGTATTGTTTTGTTATCGGTGTCGGGTAGTGCATGAGTTTTTACAAATTCTGCATGTATCAGGTATGAGAACAAATAGTACACTCTACATTAAGCATTACATATATTTTCTTTTATCGCGGATTAGAGCAAAATAACATTCTCATTAGTTTTGTATTATAAACTTAGCAAAGCCAAATGTTGTGCCAGGTATATTTTTGGGATGTGAAAGGGTTTAGATTTTAGATAATAACTAAGGCCTCAAATTTATCACGATCGTATATTGTGACCTACAAAGCATACAAAATTATGCGCACAATAATCACTAGAAATTTCACACAACTCAAATCTAGTTTCCATTTATGATTAATGTTATAGAATATTAAAATTTATCAAATGCATAGTTTTAGTTTTGTTAGAATAGTGACGTAAAGAATTATATGCGAATATACTCCACAGTTTTACCTGTGGTTCGAAAGTTATTTAATAAGTAAAATGATTACATATCTAGTTATAGGCGATCGAGTTTTTATTGATTTCTGGTGCTGAGAATTTTACTAGGACTGGAATAGAAAGTAGCCTTAGTGTTAAGGCGTCTTGTTTACGTACATTTTACCATGAGAAACCACGGTTAATTTGCCCATTTAGACAAGATTGTCAATATTGTATGAAGAACTATGTCACTATGTGCCATACGGCGTCGGTACAGTGCCTTATTGCCACTTTGTCCATGAATATAGTCCCTCCCATATACTCCATGCAATATTGACGATCTAATCTACACACGGTGGATCAACGGTAGTTTCCTGAAAAAAGGGACTTTATATTGGAAACAATGAATTTAAGCTTTTGTGGCAGGAAAAATTTATGTATTTCTGGTAATCGTAGAATTCATAATTGCTTTAATGAAATGGATTTAGACTTCTGTGTTTTTCGTAATGACTCATCAAAATACGCTAGAGTGAAATTAAATATGAACTTAATACACAATCATTTGATTTTATATAAATAATAAAAAATGTACAAGTTATGTCTATCTTAAAGTATTTACACGCTAGGACTATACAAATCCTGTTTCCGCGTTGAATCGCTAAGCTGATTCTTTGTGCGAAAAAGGAACAAGTTCTCTAGTCACCTGAAGAGGCAATTAACCAAATTGTTAAAAGGGTAATAATTATTTTTAAAAAGGGGTCAGTAATTTGTAAGTATATAGTTCAGCAACTATGGAAACATCGGATGAAATTGCGAAGACAAATAGAGTAAAAACAAAATCAGAAAAAAGCTCAAATTTCGTGCCGTGTGAATTTACTAGGAGAGGGGAACGTGAGAATTTTGCATAATTCGAACTCAAATTACTTTTCTTTGAGAGCTTGGTTTGGGATCGTGCCACATTCTAATTTTTGCATTGCATTGGAGATGTTTTTATTGTGTAACAGATTGGTTGTTATCAAAGGGAAAGTTTACCAGACAGGTACTTCACGACCTTGTTCCACCATCGCTTTTTTATCTAGGCTATTCTAGTCGCCGGGAGAAGTTCCACCCTAACGTTATTGACATCCCTCGAAGGCGCATAGAGCGCTTCGCTTCGTCATTTCTATTGCGTTTTATTTTGCATCTATCTTTCCCAACACCTATAATATGGGTACTTTAAAAGCAAGAGTGAATAGGCATATTATAGGTGTTCGCGTTCCACCTTAGACTGTATCATCGCTTACCATCAGGCATGATTGCAGTCAAGCGCTCGCCTATTAAACAATAATAAAAAAAGACAGTACTTGTAAGTATGGACTTTGATTACTACTAAGTCAAGGTCCTGGTCATAGATAATACACGATATAGGATATAAAAGAGTAAGAGAAAGAGAGTGAGGAAACTGTTTTACGTCCCGTCTCAGAGATGTCACTGCACGTTACTGTAATAACACATTATTATTATTACCCTATTTGTATTTATTTATCCCAATTATATATTTTCTTTCTAACAATACTGAGCCATTACCTTTAGTTTCAACTTAATTTTATATTAAGTTTCCTTACTATAAAAAGTAATTTGGAATTAGATTATTTACGCACTAGGACTCTACACATCATGCCCACATGGAATGGTCCCAAGAATGCTTGCAGCGTTTCCGCGTAGAAACGCTAAGCTGATTCTCTGTGCGAAAAGGGAGCCAGCTCTCTTGTCACATGAATAGGCCATTAATCAAGTCGAAAAACGGATAAAAAAAATTTCGCACGTTGACTCCATGGCCCTAGAATCTCTAAGATAGATAAAACTTGAACATTTTTGTTATTTATAAAAAAAAATTGGACCGGAATATGCCTTTCAGCATTCGTAGTTTCAACGATTTCATATTTTCCAGTTTGAACGGCAAAATTATTAATTTTTAATTTCGTTTACTTGGTAATTTATTTTATTAATGATAATTCGGAATGAAATGGACCGTAAATGCGAATGAAACGGTGCCATGTGGATTTGTATCGGGCAGAATATATCTGCAATCAAGAGCATCCTGACTGCGTAATCGGAATTTACAACATACATTTTGCAGGTTTCTATAAATTATAGATCTTTACTTCTGCCGTTTGGTGTCCGGCTGAGTAGAATAGACCAACCTCATTTCTTACCAAGTGTCGTAAAAGGCGACTAAGGTAAGTTGGCCCACAGTGTGGTATCCGGTTTAGTAGAATAGACCCCCCCCCCTTTCTTACCGAGGTGTCGTAAAATACGACTAAGGTAAGTTGACGTCAGGCAGGTGGCCGGTCTTCAAAACACAGTCAAATCATGTGACAGCATGTTTATATCATGTTGTGCTGACCCCACTTAGAGTGGGATAAGGGCAGGAAGATGATGATTGGTCTTTACTTATTGTCCATTTATTTACAGCGAAAATATACAAGTTATATCTATTTTAAATTACTTCACCCTAGTACTATACAAATCATGCCCACGTGGTATGGTCCTAAAAATGTTGGTAGCGTTTCCGCAGTGAATCACTAAGCTGATTCTGTATGCGAAAATTGGACCAGCCCTATTATTACCTGTATTGACTTGATTAAATTAAAAAAAATCAAAGAAAGTACCAGACGCTTAGTTGAAATGGCAAATGTTTTAAGGATCGATGCATAATGTACCTAAAGATGCAATATCGATAAGCTTTCCATAATGTAACCCCTTGAAAGGTAATAAGTAGCCGCTGTACCCAAGCCGATCGTATATATCATAAGTAGGGTTAGCACAACATGTTGAAAACATGTTGTCATACGACTCGGCTGGATATTACGACCGATCGTCTAACTTACCTTAATCGCCCTTTACGACACCTCGGTAAGAAAGAGGGTGCTCTATTCTACTCAGCCGGATACCACTCCGCTTCGTGTGGTACGAAAAATATTTTAATATATATCGAGTAGGGTTTAAGAAAAGTGATAGTACTTGAGATGTGGCTAAATGGAAACTCTTATAGCTATGCTGAGTACTCCTTGTGTCTGTCTAGAAAGTTGAAATTCCTTGTCATCATCTTGCTATTGAGTTGGAATTGCTGGCTCGGCATTGAAGTTACAAGAGCTAGGTATTAATTCTAAGAGTTTTTGAGAGTAGTCAACATTTCTCTCAGAGCCTTCTACGATTATGTGTACATTGTTTCTATGCCAAGATTTTGGTTTTATCTAGTGTAATTTTTCTAACGAGTATGTAACTTTCTCTTTCTATCTTTAAATATGCAACACGTAACTTCAGTACTTTTACTTAACCAACTTTATCCGGAAATTTTCTAAAATTATAGTGCCGAGGTTATGTTTTAGCCTATTTTACAAAATTGTTTTACATCCGCTACTTTTAATGCTGCTGCAGCTCAGCGATGGCTTAGTGCCATAATGCAAAACTTTCCGACACGCCTCGATGAAGCCCTTTAACATAACGCTTAAGAGCTTTCAGCGAAGCGGAAGATTTTTTTTGTTTCTAAAGTGGAAACTTTATATATGTCTTGGATGAATGAAGAATCTCAATTAAACTTGTTTCTCTAGTTGAGTTCTAGTCATTTTTGAATGCAAGACAATGAAAAGTAGTACTAAAACAAAGTAGAAGCATGTTACTATCCCACTGCTGGGCAAAGGCTGCTCTTTTTGAATAGAAGTGGACCTTAGATCAACTACAATGTTCCTAATGTAGGTTGACGTAGGACAGGTTGGTATTTAAGAATAGTTAGGTATCATGGGATTTGTAGGTTTGCTCACGTTATTTTCCGTGATGTGATTAATTAATAAGAGTAGTTTTTACCGTTTTGTAATAAAGATTTTTTTAGGTAATAATATCTGCATATAATACTATTTTACAAAACTAAATTAATAGAAAACTTGTTTTAAGATCTCTAGAAACTATCACCGATCAAAACTTATGTCAGTTAGATCTTCTAAATAGGGAAATTAAGTACCACGCAAGTGTAATGTAATTTTTATGCAACCTAAAATGTATAACCAACTGTTAATTTATACATAATAAAATAACCTTAATATAAACAATATTAAGGTAAATTATACGTAAATAACTTACCTTCAGCGCAGTACTAGTGCTATAAAATATATTTCACAATCTACGTTATAACTTTCCTTAACATTAACTTGTTAAATATTATACTCTAACAAAACATATTTTATACCTTAAGAGAGTAATTTTAACCTTTATGAAATGTTCACGTTTTACGATGAGCAAATTTAATTCTTGAAAGAAACAAAGAAAACTTAACAATCTAATTCGTTACGTACTTAATGTAACATTAACTTGTCAATTATTACTCTTTACAAAACATATTTTGTATATTAACAGAATAATTTTATAATTTATTAATGTTCCCATTTTACTATGAGCAGAATTAATTCTTAAAAGAAACAAAAAATTGTAATGCTCTAATTGTAAATTAATGTTATATTAACATATTAATCATTACACTGTAACAAAAAAATATATTTTATCGCCTTTCTGAGTAAGGAATAATTTTACAATTTAATATAAATGTTCACATTTTACCACGAGCAGATTTAATTCTTAAAAGAAACGAAAATTTGTAACGTTCTAATTTGTAAATTAATGTTACATTAACATTAATTATTACACTGTAACAAATCGTATTTTCTCAAACATAATAATTTTAACATTTACTATATGTCCACATTTTACCATGAACAAATTTTGGTCATGAAAGAAACGGATATTTAACGATAATTCGTAAATAATTGTAACATTAACGTTTTAATTATTACATTGTAACAAAACATGTACTCGCTTTACCAAAATAAATTTTCAATTACGAAACTTGATGAAAAGCCTGTCCGTTTAAAGTACTTTTACGTTCTAGCTAAGTAACTTGAGGTTGTTATATTGCTCTGAGAAATATCCTCTCTTTCAACGAAATGAATAATGTAGGGGAAAAAATAATAATGAGAGCATATCTTCTCTCCCCGAGACAGCTGTCTGATGTAGATTATATTTGTTTCTTTTATAGAAACACCGAATATTTGGTCAAAGGGATTGTTGTTTATCATTAAACCTTTTTCTTCTTCTTAATTAAGTAACGATTTTCCCGAAATTTAGGTTATATTTTAAAAAAATCATTTTATCTCTGCTTTTGGGCATTAAAAATACTAAAATTTATGTATATTGAATTGAATTTTTGCCATTAACTGCCAAGTCAGCGTAGCTTATTCGGGGAACGGGTGGTCGCGAAAAATGAAAATACCTAGGATAGAGCCCCACCTAGCCTATTTTTTTTCAAGTTTCTTTTTTTTATTTTGTACAAATTACCGAGCAAGGCTCGGTCACCCAGATATTATATTCTAAATTGTGAAAGTTTTTTTTTTCGAGAACTCTGTGTTGGAAAGGTGCAATTAATAACTTAACTGCAGGTTGTTTGCAAAAGAAATAAATTTCGTAATCTCTTCGTGATGATTTAGCATCTTATCAGAACACTCGCGTCGATAAGATATTTACCGATGTATGAAAGCCTTTTACAAGTTGTGGTTAAAGTAAATTTTTTTGATTCAACTCATTTAGATTCTTGTCCTCTTCCTTCTATTACTTAAACGTTGACTGGAAGAGAACCTTTTTAGGGATAAATCCGCCTTTATTCATGTGCTTTTTTAATTTTTCTTTCTTTTTTCTAAATATATGTATAAAAGAAATAAATAGATCTACTCTGATACATTATAAAAAAGGCGTAGCTAGGGAGATAAATGCCCTGGGCCATAAAGAAACTAGGGCCCCGTTCCAACAATTTAAAATTATTTATTTCGCATTCTTCTGATCTTCGTTCCGGATTTCACGTCGGGGTTAGGGGGAGGGGGGGGGGGGGTGTTGCCCCTTCTAGGTCTAATCTATATAATCAAAAAAGAATGTGGTACTCGGTTCGGTTTATGCTCAGTAATTCGGTTATGTTTTTCTTCTATGTATGTAAGTCAACTTTTCCGACATTTAGGGACAGAATGGAAAACCATTCTTTTATTTTATATATAAATTTTGTATGTGTGTTTGTAATTTTTTCACACAAAAAACTACTGGATCGATTTCAAAAATTCTTTCACCATTGGAAAGCTGCATCTTTGTTGAGTACCATAGGCAATATGCGTAATAAAAATGAAAAAAGGTGTAAAAAATCTGTCATCGCATGCGCTGCGAAAACTATTGATGATATATTTAACAAAAATAAATCTATTGTCCGACTTAGAAGATTTTCCACTGCCATGATATCGGTATGTACGCGAGTGAATAAATGCTAAGGTTTGTGAGTACGTTTGTAACTATATCACGCCCAATCAGCTGAATCAATATCGGTAAAACTCAGCACAATTATTCCTTATACACTGGGGTAACATAGGCTATAGAAATCATGTTAATTCTACAGTAATATGATGACTTTGTAAAGCGCCATCTATTATCAACCTAACACGCAACAGTAAACGCAAACAAAGTTGCCGGTAAAAGCTAGACGTTTATAAAAGCAAATTGTACTATTACAATGTATTTTAGTTCCAAAAGTTCCAGTTGCTGAAAATTTCAGACTATAGTTCTAACCAATTCAAAGTAAGTTAATGCTGCGGAACAATTCGAAGTTAACCGTTAATCCAGTCGTGTGCAGTACCGTGTGCCACATTAGCATAGAAATGGGGCCTCGGCCAAGCTCGAGCGTGGATGCTATCACTTGTAATTAAGCTGTCCGCGCCTGTCCAGCCCGGACATCTAATTTCTATCTTGGGCCCAACAATGTAATGTTTCGACCAATGTTGCGAAATAATAATTACGCTTCAAACAATTCATTTTAGTAAACTTAAACTGGCTCGTATCATACTTCTGCCCTTATCCCACTCTAAGTGGGGTCGGCATGACATGTTATAAACATATTGTCACATGATTTGGCTACGTATTATACGATGTGCGTGCCTGACGTTAACTTATCTTAGTAGTATTTTACGACACCTCGGTTAGAAAGAGGGTGGTCATTCTACTCAATCGGATACCATACGATGGGTGGACTTACCTTAGTCGTATTTTGGAAAACCTTGGTAAAAATGAGGTGGTCTATTCTACTCGAGTGTATACCACACGGCGGGTCAACTTACCTTAGTCACCTTTTACAACACCTTGGTAAAAATGAGGATGTTCTATTCTACTCAACTGGATATCATACGATGAGTCAATATACCTCAGTAGACTTTTACGACACCTACACAAAAAGTGAGGGTGGTCTATTCTACTTAACCGGATAACATACGGTGGATCAATATACCTCAATAGACTTTTACGACACCTCGACAAAAAATTAGAGTGGTCTTTTTTAGTCAACCGGATAGCAAACTGTAGGTCAATTTACCTTAGCGTTTTACGTCACCTTGGTAAAAAATGAGGGTGGTCTATTCTACTCAGCCGGACACCACAAGGCGGGTCGACTTACCTTAGTCGCCTTTTACGACACCTCGGTAAGAAATAATTTTTAATGAAGGTTCAAAATATAGATAAATACTGGTGTAACTTGTAGTTATGAATCAATCCAATTTACAATTTACAATCTAAAAGCCTCTGTGTATTTAAGCTAAAGGAGGTCGTCACTTAAACTGATGACTGCAGAAATGTTATTGAAATGGCAAACTTAGGTATTTGCATACGTAGGGAAGTGTATTCAGAGTTACAGTTAGCTTTAATGAATATGTAAATCTCGTACACACTCATTAAATTAAGGTTAATGTTACAAAATTTTTAATGAGACTATTAAATATAGAAATACTAGATTTTACCCGCAACTTCGCATGAAATATTGTCGTGTGATAGGTCGATAATAGATGACGCTTTTCAATGTCATCCTATTCCTGTAGAATTAACAGGATTTCTATAGCCTGTATGTTGTCCTGATATATAAGGAATAATTTTGCCAAATTTATCGATATTGGTTGAGCGGATTCGCTGTTAAGAGTAAAAAATATACATCCATACTCTCAAACTTTCGCATTTATAATATGGGAAGGATGTCACGTGGTATCCTGCTAAGTTGAATAGACTACCCTCATTTCTTACTGAGGTGTCGTAAAAGCGACTTAGGTAAGTTGACCCACCGAGTGGTATCCGGTTGAGTAGAATTGAGTAGAAACTCTCATTTCTTACATGGGTATCGTAAAAAGCGACTAAGGTAAGTTGAGCCGCCGTGTGGTATGCAGCTAAGTAGAATAAACCATTTTCATGTTTTGTCGAAGTGTCGTAAAAGGCGACTAAGGTAAGTTGCTCACCGAGTGGTATCCGGTTGAGTAGAATTGAGTAGAAACCCTCATTTGTTACCTAGTTGTCGTAAAAGGCGACTAAGGTAAGATGACCCGCCCAGTGATATTCGGTTGAGTAGAATAGATCACCCTCTTTTTACCGAGGTTTCATAAAATACGACTAAAGTGACTTAACGTCAGGGAGGCAGCCGTAAAATATGAAGCCAAATTATGTGACAACATGTTGTGCCAACCCCACTTAGAGTAGGATAAGGTCAGGAGCATGATGTGATTCCTTATCATTTGTTAAGATGTGATGCCGTTTGGATGGACCAGTTTTTTAAGACCGATTTGGTCATATATCCACCTAGTAAGGTCTACCAATGCTGAGTTTTCCGGTGTGTGTCACTATTACATCTTTAGATGTTTGGTTTTTGTTTGGTCATCATTCTGCCCTTATCCCACTCTAAGTGGGGTTGGTACAACGTGTTATTAACATGCTGTCACCTGTCTGACGTCTACTTACCTTAGTCCTATTTTATGATACCTCGGTAAGAAAGAGGTTGGTCTATTCTACTTAGCCGGATACCACACGGCGGGTCGACTTAACTTAGTCGCCTTTTACGACACCTCGGTAAGAAATGAAGTTGGTATATTCTACTCAGCCAGATACCACACGGCTAGATCTTTGGTTTAGTATAAAACATTATATTCTTTAAATTCCTTGAACAATTTGCTCAGCGTAATTAAGTTTTTTAACTACCGAGAGATTAGTTTGTTCCAGTATAAAGTTGCTGACAATCTAGCTGTAGGAAATTTCTCAGCTTATTATTTTCATTTACATTTTTCATAATTTACTTTGCTACTTTAATTAGAGTGATTTTATTCTTGGTCCCTTTATAAATCGTTGAGATGGCCATTTTTCTTTCAGATAAGTCTAATCATTTTACTTAGGGATAAATAATAGTTGTAGAATCTAACATGTTGTCACATAATTTGGCTACGTATTTTACGACCGGCCGCCTGCCTGACGTCAACTTACCTCAGTCGTACTTTATGACACCTCGGTAAGAAAAAGGTTGGTCTATTCTACTAAACCGGATACCACACGTTGGGTCAACTTACCTTAGTCGCCTTTTACGACACCTCGGTAAGAAAAGAGGTTGGTCTATTCTACTCAGCCGGATACCACACGGCGGGTCGACTTACCTTAGTCGCCTTTTACGACACCTCGGTAAGGAATGATGATGGCACTATTCTATTTCGCCGGATACCACAAGGCGTATAAATTAATTAATATAAATATTAATTCAAAGTAAGTACATATACTGTTAATCCAATATAATAAATTAGAAAAAATATTTTTCGTGTCAAAAATCACAGCTTAATAAGTTACAAAACCATTTCATAAATGAGGGTAGCATGTTATTTCAAAAAATGTATCATGGATATCTTTGAAGTACGACAAATGATCTTATATAGGTAACAAGAAACAAGGTACTATAAAAATACTTCAATAATGAGGACATCACCTTTAATAGACTATCATAACAAGCAACTAAGCAATTATGAATCCAATTACTATTACACTAAAGTAATAATTTTATTTACTTCCTACTCATTCTGAGTGTATATTTACTGAATTCAAAGACTTTATATTATGTAATTTCCTTAAGCTAGTTTGGTTCGTGCAATGCCTTTTAAAATCTTATTTCGATGAGTATAATCCGTGAGCATTTCATTAAAGGCCAGCCTCAATTTGGTGGTACGCCAAAAAACCTTGAGAACTACATACATTTAGCATTTTAAGGGAAACTGGGCTTTAAATTAAGTGACTTAAGGACGTTAATGGATCACCGGATGTAAGAGTATTACATAGTTAAAGTCGTGCTTGTCCCTAACACAGGTGTGAGCCGAAATTACAATGAGAAGACTCGTACACAGATTTGGACAAAGTAACGCATACAAATAAGCTTTATGTTTAGGCTTTAGAATTTTTGAACTTTTATATTCTTCATTTTGTTGAAATGGCCAAAGAGCAAACGATGAGATAAACACTATTTATGATAAGATGTTTTTAGGGAGATAAATAAATATATGTCCGTCCCCAAAAGTAAGTGACTTAATACTTGTGTTATAGGTGGCAGACAACTGCTTCAGATATAGATAGATAACAGACAGTTCCCATTTAGTTTCTGAGCGTTTATCCAACTTGAGTGTAAATGGAAGCTATTATTACAAGCGGGTTCAGATATATACCAACTTTTTCAAAACACAATATTCTTTTACTATAATGGAAATTCCCTAGACATGTGCAAATTTCCTGACAATTGATTCCTTAATCGAGAAGCCGGTAAAACCATTTTCAGAAATGTATCAATCAGGAAAACGTTTTCCGACATCCATTTTAACATCTGCATTCCCTGCTTTTGAACTTTGAAGTCTCGCACAGTTTCATTCTCTTAGCCATCAGGGCTAACAGTATATTGTGAGTTCAGGAAAAAATGGTCATCGCATAAACTACACTTCTCGCAGTATTTTATTTCTACTGTGGAATTTTCAGGAAATGAAATGCTTTCAATTCGGTGTTCAGTCCATTAACATAACAGATTTTGATATATAAATATAATATAAATTATTAATTATAATGCTAAACATTTTCATAACTTCACTTCGTGTGATGAAATTTGTTATTAATTATATCATATTAGGCTCCTAAATTAAGTTTAAAAAACAAAAATTATGAATGCAGCCTGGAAATAAAATTAATTAAACAGTGGTCTTAGAGACGTAGTTTTATACAAAATTTTAATAAAAACGATGTCATACATTCTCCATATTATTATTTTAAATGAAAAACTTTATCTATCTGTCACTTTTAGGGCTAAGCTAAGAAATGAATTAATATTATCAAAAGACAAAAAGCATTTATTTCTTGAACTCTTTAACAAAAGAGAAGAAATGTTACCTTGTGATGAAGACTCCGTGACATATTTTAAAATTTCACCGGCATCATCCCGAGGGCATCCAATCGTAGACAGACCAGCAACAATGTCTGAATACTAAAATTGAAATTACCTATTTTATTCCTAACTTTTATTTTATTTCGTGTGAAGCCAAAAATATTCCAAGATTTTTACTTTTTGTATGATGTATCTGTAATATTAAAGGTCAAACAATGTAACGGGAATTGTATGGTTACATGGTTAAAAGCGACAGTTTAACTAAAGTTAAAATCATATCACTTGAAAAAAATATCAAAAGATACGATCAAAAACATATAGTTTTTGATGATATCTATCTTGATTATGAATTCTTTATCATATTTATTACTCGTAATAATATCAACGCGAAAGTCTGTTTGTGTGTTTGCTGCGTTTCAGGGCTAATTTTGTGAATTTGAAGTTTAAATATCCTGGTATATTATTTATATGTTGTGTCCTATATGTTATATATGTATGTTAGTTGCTTATGAATCAAATCAAATCAAAAAATAATTTACAAGATATTATAGATTAAAATAATACGGACCAAAAA
This sequence comes from Morpho helenor, assembly GCA_029227775.1. Taxonomy (NCBI): domain Eukaryota; kingdom Metazoa; phylum Arthropoda; class Insecta; order Lepidoptera; family Nymphalidae; genus Morpho; species Morpho helenor. The sequence continues at coordinate 13,334,630 of JARGCU010000010.1, forward strand.
AAATACCCTTTGCAAGGCGGTGTTCTTTACATGACATACCACCGTAATCTTACTTTCGTAGCGAATGGACGTAATACACACATCGACTTGCTGAACGTTCAATGTTGTTCGCATTTTTTTTGTCTAGGTATTCGTAGGTACTTATTTTTCTTACATTAATTCCATATTAAATTAAAGGATGTATATTTAAAAATTCAGAAACAAATACAGGGATTTACGCGGGAAAAACTTTGTGATACACTGATTTCCACACGAGCGAAGCTGTAGGCACAGCAAATATAACTTTAAATATATTGTACAAACGATATTGTTCTATCCACTGACACGAATATAGAAGCTGAAAGGTTTGCGTGATCCTCATTTGTAGCAAGATAAATAGATCTACTTATTCTTTCATTGTACATCGCCTTCTATGTTTGTTTTATTATACTACTTTCTGTAACGCGATGATTCGCTCCAAAAACAAAGGGAATGAATTTAATTTTATTTAGTCCGAATATAAAAAAAATATTGTTAGTAAAAAGGCAATGATATGCGATGTGTATTTTTCTAATATTCAAATAAATACGATTAATATTTTTACGATATTATTTATACCATTAATTTTATTTTTTAAACATCATCCTCCTGCCCTTATCACACTCTAAATGGAGTTAACATGTTATTAATGTTTTATCATATGATTTGGCTGCGTATTTTACACCGGCCGCCTGCCTGACGTTAACTTACCTTAGTCGTATTTTACGACACCTTGGTAAGAAATTAGGGTGGTCTATTCTACTCAGCAGGATACTACATCGCAGGTTGACTTACCTTAGTCACCTTTTACGCCATCTAGACTAATTTTTTTTTTATATGTTGCATTGATTAAAAGTCCAACTATCCAATTCACCAACAGTCGTTAAATTTAATTAGTACTAAATCCATATAACTTTATAACTAAATAGTAACGATGTGTTAGTGCACACACTATACAACTATTTTTGTAACATTTCTGTACGTAACGAAAAAATAAATAAATTATTATTATTATTATACAATAACACGATATAATAAGAATACCATACCTGCTCCGAGATACACTTCTCTTGAACGAACACGGAATGAACGCCACTGAAAGATTTTAGAAATAGGAAGAATCCACCGGTAACAAAACGACACAGTGTTGCCACCATTTCGGTCAAAATGGCACGATACTCTTATTTCATGACTGTGTTGCTATAAATTACAAAGTGAAAGTCATTGGTGACAACAGACGTAAGAGAAATAATCCTTATGTATAACAAATATTAAAAACCATTTTTTTATCCTTAAGTCTTGTCTTATTCCAAGAATTCTGAATTATAAATTACTTAGAATGTAGGAATGCAGTATTATCAGTTGAAGGAAACTATTTAATAAGGACAAGAAGAGAAGAAATAAAAAGAAAAAGTCTATAAGGCATTTCGTATTTATTCGATTCGAGGTTATGACTAATGTATTGAAAGGGAGAAAGGTTAGTAGGTCATTTTCAGAATCTTTACTTACTAAGGTTTTATACCTACGAAATTTATAGAAGAAGTGTATCTAGGTCTCAAATTAAAAACTACATTGGTACATTTTATTATATATTCAGATTCAAAATATAAATGTGTAAATATATAAAGTGCTTAAAATTATGTAAGCATTTTATATATTTACGTTTTTCATATTATCCGCATTATCATCCTCTTGCCCTTATTCCACTCTAAGTGGGGTCGATACAATATGTTATAAACATGTTGTAACATGATTTGGCGACCATATTTTACAACCGGCCGTCTGACGTCAACTTACCTTAGTCACCTTTTGCGACACCTCGGTAAGAAATAAGGGCGGACTATTTTACTCAGCCGAATACCACATCGAGGGTCAACTTACCTTAGCCTTTTACGACACCTCGGTAAGAAATAAGGGCGGACTATTCTACTCAGCCGGATACCACAATACACCGGATTACAGGATACATTTGTTTAAACAAATAACTATAAACACTTTATGGATTTACGTTACTCATATTATCTGCGTATACTGTAGTTAATAACGATTATTAAATATCTAAGTAAATAAGGGTTTCATTCTCATCTCTATTAAAGGAGTTTGTTTATCTGAGGGTCGGTGCCATAAACAGATGTTTAGTTTCCATTTGCTTTCTGCCAACATTAGCCACGCGCCGAGTTAATGAAGGTCTAAATAAGATAATTAAAGGAAAATATGAGGTTCAACCGCATTGGAGTCAGTTGTTGTTAAATGATTTCTTATATAACTCAAGGCAAATTGTATCTTTAGAGCAGTAATTAACTTTAGGTGCACTGTGTGCAGTAAAAAGGAAGTAAAATGTGATATACATCACTAAATAGTATTAAACAAAGTCGCTTTCCCTGTCTGTCCCTATATCCCTTTGTATGCTTAAATCTTTAAAACTTCGCAACAGATTTTGATGCGGTTTTTTTAATAGATAGAGTGATTAAAGAGGAAGGTTTATATGTAAAATAACATTCAATATGGATTAGAGAAATACTGTAATTTTTGAGGTTTCTAATATGATGTCGTAAATAATTACATTTTTTGCATTGCAAACGCAGACCGAACCCTACGAGATTTATCAAACTAATGTATTAAGTATTTGTACACCTTGAAAAAGTCTACAGAAAACTCCGCGATAGTATATGTCTATATGTCTAATAAAATACATAGGGAAAAATGTAAAATTAATAAGTAAATATGTAGTATATGAATTTAGATATTCCAGCAGGAAATCTTCTTGGTGTAGGGAGAGGGGAATTGTTTTTCTCCAAATTTAACTCTTGCTGGCCACGTGCATTAATGAATAAATCAAAACTACTGGATCGATTTTAATATTTTTTTTTTTACTGAGTGACGTGGGCTATATATTTTATACCCGTGCGAAGCAGGGGCAGGCCGCTAGTTTGCTTATATAATACTAGCTGACCAGTTATACTTAGGCTGACTAGCTTATACTTTAGCCTATATTTTATGTTAATTTTATTACCTTTGTTTTGTTTATTAAAATTAAACTGAATCCATGGATTTAAAAACAAAATTTTATGAGTGAATAAATGATTTATTTATTATAATGACACTAAAGCAATCATCTTTCTCCTCGAAAGGTTCTTCGATCTTCGAGCTATTCTCAAGTGACAAGAATTTTTTTTTTAATCTTAGTCTATTTGACCTAAAATCAATTTGAGTTATGTTTTATTTCGTGAAATATATCTCATACATTGAAAATTAATGTATATAAATCAGGCTCTATCTATAAATGTGCTATCTCTATAACAAAGAAATATGGTCGCATTAATTCTAAAGCTTCATTAATAACACTATTCTCTTTTGTCATCTCGAGGACTGTGACTGACGTAGAATATTACTTCCTTACATCTGATACGAGAAATAAGGTCAGCGGAAATAGATTCTCGAGAAAGTTATTATTTTAATGTGGTTTGGCATTCGCATATTCTCTCTAGCTCAAATATTTCTATAATATTTTAATCAGAAGAGTTTTGAATTCAAATACGATGCTAACTGTAAGATTTTCATTATTAGTTTTAACCAAATACATTGTGCGTGTAAGTGCATACTTAATATTTAAATCATGATGCTAATAATGATAATGATAAAAAATAATAAATGATAATGGAATGGCTTGAAACTATAAATTATGAAGAAGTTCAATCATTGCTAGAATAGTATTATTTAACATAATAGTGTAGTTTAATTAAAATTTAAATTTAAAACAAATAAATAATAATGACTGGCCCGTTGGCGCAGTGGGTAGTGACCCTGCCTTCAGCCCCGCGGGTCGCGGGTTCGATTCCCGCCGAGGGCTAACATTTTCTATAAATGAATTTTTTGGTCTTTGAGCCTGGGTGTATTTTTGTATTTAAGTATGTATTTAAAAATATATAAGTATATATTCACCAGTTTTCTGTCTACCATAACACAAGTATTAAGTTATTACTTTGGGGACTGACGACCGTGTTTGTAAATGTCCCATATATTTATTTACATTTATTTATTTATCTGGTGTAAAAGCGAATATTCCACTCTATATTTATAATATATTCTCTATATTTATAATATATTAAGAATATTTTCACACTATTTTATCATATATTTTCTATTTACTTTATCGCGGATTATAGCAAAATAATTTCATTATTACTTTTTTCATATTTATTGATGGAGTAAGGAATCATCCTTATGAAACCTTATTTCTCATTTTCATTGAAACATTCTATCCTTCTCCAAGAAGATAAAAGTTTAGAAAAACCTACTACTATTCCATTTCTGGCAGTAAATATACATTGCATGTTTACCTCTAATTTTCAGTTTTAATTTCACTTTTGCTGGCAACATTGTGATTTTATGGCTGCTCGCGTCTTTTGTAGAAGAAAAATGTTATTAACAAAACATCAATATTTTGTATAAGTATAACATTTGTGGATTTTAATGAAGTTGAAGCATATTTTCGTTAAGTAAATCTGTTTCAAAGAGATTTAAGTGCGCAAAGCACACTTTGTAGGGAGTCAAAATTAAATAAAACTTTTCCAATTTATTCGTATAAAACTCATGAAAAGAATCATCGTTATTCGATTAGTACTCTAAGTAAACAGGAAGATAAAATGATAAAGTGAAATATATATAGTTACATATAATCTTGACGAGTTTCATCTTCCTGCCCTTGTCCCACTCTAAGTGGGGTCGGCACAACATGTTATAAACATGTTGTCACATCATTTGGCTACGTATTTTACGACCGGCCACCTGCCTGTCGTCAACTTACCGGATACTACAAGGTGGGTCGCCTTACCTCAGTAGTCTTTTACGACACCTCGGTAAGAAATGAGGGTCGTCTATTCTACTCAGCCGGATTATTATTATATTTATTATTCTCCTTCCCTTAACCCACTTAGAGTAGGATAAGAGAAGGAGAATTATAATAATTCTGATATAGAAATATTCTATGTATCTTTTATCACCTTCTACATATATAATATATCTATAAGTAACTATAATTAACTAAACCGATTTAAAAAGATTTAAAAATATAAGTACATATGACAATGGAAGGCACTAGTAACCAAGAATACAACCTAGGCTTAGTTTGATAAGCTTTTTTTTTGTTAAATAACGTTTATCAAACCTGTGTTGAGCAAAAAAAAATCTGTTTTCTAATTTCTAATTCTAACAGCCGCTTTTGTATAGTAAGATAATTAGATACGTAAAATAAGTTACGTGTACCAAATGACAACGTTAGCGGGAATATTACAAATACTAATGAAAGGATATTAACTTCATAGTTACGATGAACACAAATGCGTATTTGCTTAATAGTGTTAATGTTTGAGTAAATATGATAACTTTGATACGTAAGTAAACATTTATTAAGTTAAATGTTCATATACCTTGCTCGTTATTTAAAAGATAACATGTGAGTACAAGATAATTGTTTTATGACTCCAGGGTGAAACTAAATGGTAATTAAAATGAATGGGCAAGTTTATTAAAACCGTACGTGAGTAAAAATAACCTTAGATTTTCAATTATTTTACACAGATTTACGTTGAATTTTTAGAGTTATAATTCATTTTACGTGTGGTATTCGATTGAGTAGAATAGACCAACCTCTTTCTTATTGAGGTATCGTAAAATACGACTAACGTAAGCGGCCGTCAGGCAAGCGGCCGGTCATAAAATACCTATCTAAATCATGTGACAACATGTTTATAATAAGGAGGATGATGACTTTACCACTTTACAAACTACAATTTTGTTGGTATCAATCAAAAGAAAAATTATTTTTGTTATTTTTTATTTACTTATTACACAACGAAAATTGAAAGACAGTGCCCTAAAGGTCTACGGTGATATAAAAAGATTTATTTTAAGGTATATTAAAGTAAGTTATTATTTAGGTTATATTAAGGTAATTTTTTTATTTTAATTTATATAAAATAATACTATTATAATGCGTGTATACTAATTTAGCATGAAACATATTTTTTATAATTAAATTTTTATGTAAAATCGTAATTTCTATTTATTACATATAGAAAACATTAAACAAAACTTATAGGAAATTCGGTTGTCATGTTCAATAGTATTGAAAATTTAGAGCTTTTAGCTAAATTAGCGCCACTTTACTTTAATCCGGGATAATCCCTGGGAAGCTGGCTAACGTGAATGTTTTAGAATATAGATTAAATTTAACGACGTGATCCCAATTTCGGCTTTCATTGCTCAAACAATTTAATACTCGGATAATATGGCGGGACAGGATGACGCCAATTTTATCCGCACCTATCTGTTCACGCGAATAGCTTAGTTGTCCTATGGAAATAACATTAATTTTCCATACAATATGTTTTATTTATTTCCAACAATATAGAATAACTTCTTTTAAAAATGTTAATACCTGAGTGACCGAGGCTTGATTGGTACTTTTTTAAAAAGATATAAAAAAGATAATACTTGAAAAGAAATTAAAAAAATAGTTGGGCAGGTGGGGAAAAAAAAGAAAAAGAAGAAAAAGTAACGAAAACTATTATTGTGAAAAAACCTTGGGCGTTTTGTGATTTTTTATTGAACATTTATCCAGGATCCTACGCATTTTTGTTTTTTTTAACTCTTTTTTTGTTCCTCATGTCCCATTTCCTCTAAGCCATCAGTCGAAGAATAAGCAGTTATAAATTTATTGCTAATTAAAATCGCGCTTAAGTTAATCCCTACTAAAACTAATATCACTATACAATATTGAACAGTCATTAAAATCCGATACAAATTCGTGCATCATATTATACAATATTATGGTGAGCAAATGCCCTTAGTTAAGTTATCGTCACATTACCTCCCTTTGGGATCTTAAATGGTTTAGAATATACATAGATTAAATTTAACAACTTGATAATGTTTTGGCTTTCGCTGCAGCAATTTAATAACGTAGCAAAAGAGGTTATCGGTATATAGTTACAGTTGCCCTATTAGTTTTCATTATATTAGCGTTTTACTTGGATGATAAATTGTTGGATACTTAGCCGTGTGATATCCGCCTAAGTAGAATAGTATCACACTCATTTCTTACCGAGGTGTCGTAAAAGGCGGCTAAGGTAAGTCAATCCGCCGTGTGGTATCCGGCTGAGTAGAATAGACCACCCTCATTGCTCCCCGAGTTGTCGTAAAAGGTGACTAATGTAAGTTGACCCCCCGTGTGGTATCCGGTTTAGTAGAATAGACCATTCTCCTTCTTACCGAGGTGTCGTACAATACGACTAAGACAAGTTGACGTCAGGAAGGCGGCCGGTCGTAAAACGCAGCCAAATCATGTTACAGCATGTAACAACATGTTGTGCCGACCCCACTTAGAGTGGGATAACGGCAGGAGGATAGATTGTTGGATACTGATGCAAGAAATATATATATATATTAAATACTCCGAAGCAGTATTTTTAAACAGACCCGATATTGTGCTATAGAGCCAATAGAGCTTATACTGAGTTTTGTTTTCCTTCTTTTTTGGAAATGATGGACTTCCACTGCTAGACATAGGTCTTCTTAAGGGAACTGCATACCCTACCATCTTATGTCGCTTGGATTCAGCGGTTCCCCTCGACCTTGGGGTCGTCAGTCTAGCTCGTTGGGTTTCCACCGACGCTGCGTTTACCGGTGCAAGGTCACCATTTTAGCACCTTACGACCCTAACTCCCATAGGTTCTACGTACTACGTATCCCAGCCATTGCAACTTCACAGCTTTGCGATACGATGTCGGTTACTCTGGTTCTCCTACGGATCTCCTCATTTCTGATTTAAATGCGTAGAGATACATCAAGCATAGCCCGCTCTATTACCCGCTGAGTGATTCTGAGCTTTTTTATGAGGCCCATAATCAGCAACCACGTTTCAGAACCGAAAGTCATTTCTATTCGAAGGTCTTAATTACAGGCAGTAAGGTACTGGGCCCTTAATGGAGTTTTGTTAGTTTTCCTGATATATTCTTAATTAATAAAAGAACAATAATTTCATTATCTGCCCATTTTGGTCCACTGCTGGATATAGACCTCTCCAATTATTCGCCACTTAAAAACAAGTTATCAATCATTAAATAAAAGTTATATTTAAAACAAAATAAGCCGTATTTCTTTATCACCCATAAAGTATATACAAATTTCAAATTCAAAATATTCAGTATTCAACTTAACTTCTAATCAATGTGCTTTTAAATCATCAATTTTACTGCTGGTTCGAAAAGCTGTTCCTTCCAAGAAGAGCCAGCAAGAAACTGGGCGGTTGCTCTTTTCAGAATATAATTCGTATAACTAGTTACATTTAGTCTTTCATTCATGGTTTTGTTATTTTGGCTTACTTTTAGTCTCATTTTAATAGCTCTGTAATGGCAAAGCTTAAATTAATTGGAAAGTTTATATAGAATCTTGATTAAATTCAATATTAGCTTAATTTAAAAACTACTATCGGAATAATTTATAGAATTAGGCGTTACTTTGCGGAGATCCATAATACAAAAGTAATAATAAAATTATTTTGCTATATTTTTATTTTGCGGATTATAGCAAAATAATTTTATTATTACTTTTGGACTACTATCGGACTTTCCTATAGGTTTATAAATTTAATAAAATATTGTCTTCTCCGAAATAGACATTATATCAATAAACAACTTTGCACAAGATAAACTCAACAATCGAATGTCCCTCAGGCAGTTTTGCTCACTGGATTTGATCTCAAACTTCTTTCATCCGTAGCCTAAAGCTAAATCCGTTGATTATTATGTGCGCGCAAATATTGCGAAATACAGGAACAAAACGATTTGCATTTATTATTTCCTGTTTTGATTTTATCGTATCGTATGAAATACTAAGATAAATGTGTCTCAGATTTATATAAAATTTAATTTGTTAAATATCAAGTGATTTCATGTAATTTTTAACATCAGTCGGTCTTTTGCGGAATAATATAAAACAAGCCAAGTCAAGCTTTTAACAAAATTTTATGTCCCTATGTAACCATAAGTTAACCGTTGAGGAGTTCCATCGTCTGGAGCCAATCCTGGCAGCAGTATCAGGTTATGCTTATCAAAAACACGTATCTTCATCAGGACTAATCCAGTATATTAAATTTCAACTCAATCGGACACCGGGAAGTGGGTCAAATTTACCTTGCAAGATTTCACCTTAACATACACACACGGTAAGTTAAATAAAAGCTTTAAAAAATATTATACTATAATCCACAATTAGAGATAATGTATTTAATACTCTGATTAGAGTGTATTTACCGTTTTCATTTCATTCTTTAGCTTGTATTCTTATTCATTAGAAAGCAATACTACGATATAAAAATGAGTACGGGTTTGTTATGCCAACTCGCTAACTCCCTTTTTGGAGTCACATTTAATTCAATTCAGGGCACGCATTTTCCTATCTCGCACGACTTAGTAACGCTAATTCTCTTTTTAAACTCGGTATGGGATACGTGGAATACTAAATTGCTTCGTAGTTTAGTTTTGGCAACATGTAAGTACGGCATAAACTTACAATCGAAATATTACCTGAATTACTTTAGAAAATTGTAATTTAATTCAGATTAATGTTAAATATTTCTAATCTGAGTGTCAGAAATTAGAAAAGAAAAAATATTAAGAGCAATGGATAGCTTTAAGAAGATAATTTCAATTTTGTGGTGCGTTGTATAAGCAAATTCGTGTCTGAACAAGCAAACGGTTTCGGAGTTAGTGAGAAGATGGAATGTCTTCGTCATTGTTATCTATTATTACGTCTCGTATAATAAAATAGTACCTGGGTGAACAAGCCTTGCTCGGTAATATTTAAAATATATTAAAAAAAAATTAAAAAGAAAAATTAAAAATAATAGGGCAGGTGGGGCTCAATCCTAGGTATAATCACCTCTCTAGACCGCCCGTTCCCCAAATGAACCACCATGACTTAACGTTTGACAGCGAAAAATTGTGATTGTGTTCAACGTAAATTAAAAAAAAAAATTTAGAGCCTAAAAACAGGGATATAACGACATTTTTGCTAAAAATAAAACTTATCTAGAACGATTTTTCTCCCTCAAAACCCCTACGTACTAAATTTCAGGAAAATCGTTGGAGCTGTTTCCGAGATTAAGTCGCGTGGTATCCGGCTAGTAGAATAGACCACCCTCATTTCTTACTGACGTGTCACAAAATACGACTAAAGTAAGTTGACGTCAGGAAGGCGGTTGTAAAATACGAAGCCAAATCATGTGACATGTTTATAACATGTTGTGTCAACCCCACTTAGAGCAGGATAAGGGCAGGAGAATGATGATAATTAATATCAATAAAAACGACATGTGTACTAGCAGAATATCAGTCCATATTAAAGCAAAAGTCATAGTCCTGATATTGAATGGCATAGACTAATCAAGTGAGGTATAACCAATTTCCTTTAAACGGAAGTGGATAAAACGGAGTGCAAAATGTTCCTACCCGGCTAATAAATCGCAGATTATAGTCCGAGGGCCGTAATAAAGTCGACGTTTTAACGACATTTAAGACACTAAAACGTCTATAGAAGTCAAGTTCAACTAAATAATGTATGTATAAGGCCATAGCTACAACGCCGTGTGGTATCTGGCTGAATAGAATCTACCACCATCATTTCTTACCGAGGTGTCGTAAAAGGCGACTAAGGTTAGCCGACCCGCCCTGTGGTATCCAGCTGAGTAGAAAAGACATTCCTCATTCCTTAACGAGGTGTTGTAAAAGGCGACTAAGGTAAGTTGAAGTCAGCCAAGCGGCCGGTTGTAAAATAACTAGCTAAAACATGTTCAAAACATGTTGTGCCGACCCCACTTAGAGTGGGATAAAGGCAGGAGGATGACGATGATATAAATTAATGAGTCAAGAATTAGAAAGTTAAAAGTAATTTCTTTTTGCTTATTTTTATTTAATAATCTTATTTGGATATACAATAATTCGGTTTCTTCATGCGGCTAATGTAGCCGAGAAATTAAAACAGAACACTCGGTTATTGGGTCGACAAATAACGGACAATATGGCTCAGAATTAGCCCCTTACCGCTCATTATTTAGTCGAATAATAATCTGCCGTATTAGCACATTGTGTACTAAACTGCGGTAGAAATAGCTAACTTAAAATGACATCTGAAAACAAGTACAATAGGGTTGAAAATGACTTTTTTACTTTACATTGTGATAATGAGTTCTTGTTTATTAATGGACAAATATAACCAAAAAAAAACGTCATTACATTGACCTAATTAGTTTCAACGTGGTGTAACAGTTTATTTGCTGGTAAATAAGAAGGATTATTCAGCAATCTATTATAATAATAATTGTAACCAAGCACAGCTTATTTTTACTAATAATCCCATTCAAAATATTATTTATTCCAATATATTATAATATAATAGTTGTATAAATCGTCTATTATACTGATGTTATGGATTTTTTTGCTAATAGGCATCAAGAAATTCGGTGCTTGTTCGTTTCAAACTACATTTTTTATTACTTCATAGTTACACTAACTCAATACTTTGTCATGCAAAGTATATGTAATCCTTATTTCTCTAACCATCTCTTATTAATAATTCATCATCATCATTATTAACCTGTCTCTGTCCACTGTTGTACATAGGTCTTTCCGTTTGCATGCCGCTGAGCTCGGTCTTCTGCTCTTTGTTTCCAACCAATACCAGCCACTCTGCGGATATCATCGCTCCACCTAGCCGGAGGACGTCCTACACTACGTTTGCCAAGGCGAGGTCTCCATTCCAGAATCCGTCTACCCCAGTGGTTGTCGGTTCGGCGACAAATGTGATCAGCCCACTGTCACTTAAGCTTGCTAATCCTTTGGACTACGTCGATTACTTTGGTTCTCTGTCGGATTACTTCGTTCCGGATACGATCTTTCAGAGAAACTTCAATCATAGCTCTCCCTCTCAACCCTCTCCATAGCTCGCTGAGCGACGTTAAATTGGTGGACCAGTCGCATTGTCAGTGTCCACGTATCGGCTCCTTATGTCATCACAGGCAGGACGCACTCGTTAAAGACTTTTGTTTAAAGCTTTGTGGTATAGGTGACGAAAAACTAGATGAAGTTTCCTATATGCCGATCAGCCAAGCTGTATTCTCCTGCGAGCCTATTATTTTTTTAATTATCTATTAATAATTATTTTAAGCTAATGGCGAAGCAAAAATTTATTGGATGAAAATAATCGTATAATCGATTTGTAAGGCGCTTAGCAGGAGCCGCAATCTTATGTTAGTAGCTACTTTGTTTTTTAATATTGTATGTATTAATAATTATATATTTTATGCACGACCTCCCCTAGCGGCTACAGAACGTATATCCCTACTAAGGTCTATATTTAATTATGAAGGAACACGTTGCGCATAATGTGGTGAAAATATCAAAGATGCTTATGTGCATGACACTGGTTAATTTATGTATATACATAAATTATTATTATGTTTATATATTTATTATGTTATTACACAGGTGTGTAATAACATAATAAATTATCGGAAATTAGATCCATCATACTGCTCCAATGCGGAGTTGTGGGTAATACATATCCCGGGAATTCTTCAGAGATATGCAGATTTCTTCATGGATTTCTCCTCGATGAGAAGAGTCTTATCAAAATCAATTTACACCGCACTAATATCATTACATGGGTGACTGGCCCGTTGCCTCAGTGGGTAGGGATCCTGCTTTCACCTCCGCAGGTTATGGGTTCGATTTCCGCCAACGCCAAAAGGCCAACATTTTCAATAAACAAATTGTTGGTTCTTCGAGACTGGGTGTACATTTCTGTTTAAGTATGTATTTAAAAATTATATAAGTATATATTAACAGTTGTCTGTCACCAATAACACAAGTATTAAGTAACTTACTTTGGAATGGACGACCGTGTGTGTAAGTATCCCATAATATATTTATTTATTATTATTTATTATATTATAGGAGCTTGAGTCAGAGTTTAAGTAATGCCCTCTTGGATAGAAAGATAAGAGCTTGTTCGAGATAAAGACTAGCAGGTGAAATATATTCTTAAATTTTGGGAAGGATAACTAAATAAATAACTGTTTTCCGTGAAATTATTAATAATAAGTCATTTAATAACTAATTATAATCGACTAATCAATTAAGCTTAAGTTCACTGTATAAAATTCACAGACTAAGGAAGCACTAGTTTAAAAAAATACAGTCCTATACTAAACCTGTCTTTATGGTCATGCCAACTTAAGTATTACATACTTGCAATAAAGTAATATGTTTTTCCCCATTCCTGAAAGAATAACAGTTGTTTTTTTCTATAAGTTGTTTATTCTATAAGTTGTTTATTCTATAAGTAACCTAGTGTATAAGCTTTAATTGTGTCAAATTTCGTCAATATTGGTCCATCGGAATAGATTTTAGGCGTAACAAACAGACTTGCGCGTTTATAATATAACAATGACTTGATAAATAATATCTTTATCATGATATTCGTATCGCTAATTTCGGTATTGCATGCGAAATGCGTGATTTTTCTCCCTATTCCGTGCCGTAATGTATTTGTAATAAATTATCCTGATTAGGTCGTAATTGGGGTTACAATCATAATATTTAGATATCACGATTACTTTATGCCACGGAATACCAATATAGAATTTTGTAGCCATTTTAAAATTTATAATTTCCAAACTGTCCAAAATTGTTATTGTCCTTTAAAAATAAGTAATCAGGCAAACTCAAATTAGTTTCAATGAAACTAATTTAATAAAGTATTTTTAATTTTTAGGTATTAAAAATTAATTGCCGTGTAGTAGCCGGCTGAGTAGAATAGTACCACCCTCTTTTCTTACCAAGGTGTACAGTAAAAAGCGACTAATGTTAGTTGACAGTAGGCAGGCGGCCGGTCGTAAAATACCTAGCCAAATCATGGGTGATGTGAAAAACATGTTTATAACATGTTGTGCCCGCACTTAAAGTGGGATAGGGGCAGAAGAATGATGATGATGATTTATGACACGTTAGTTAAAAAACAACAAAATAATGTGCAATGTTTGTTTATTTATTCATCTTTTTATATTATGTCTACACAAATGCTGTCGTATTCGTACGTTTACTAGCATTTAAGTCTCTTGATCCCACCCTAGCTTGTATAGAAATACAAGCTATTGACAGCTCAAAGCACTTTTCCATTGACTCGGTCTCGATTAGCTCTATTCATGCTGCCTCAGGCAAGATCTCGAGGACCTTTAGCTGCACTCGAACTTGTGAATGGTTGATGAAAAACCGAAACTAGCTTCTATGTTGTTAAGATGTCATAACTGTACAGAAAAGAATATATTTTAGAAGCTAACTTATATCAGACAATAAAATATTTCAAAGTTACGGCTATATAAAGTTAAATAAAATAGTTACATGTGCACAATATTCATTTAGAAAAACAATTGTGTTATGAAGCAGTAGTGCAGTGGCCAAAGGGAGTTTAGACAAAACTACAAACTTTAGTCTACGAGTTGGATGACATTTTGTTATTAACTTTGGGAATAATAGTTGAGTAACACAAGTCCTCTAATTATATTATGTGGCAGCTTTGAAAGTCCCAAATATCATTAAACTTGTATACGTCGGGAACGGAAATAGTCAAATATCATCTGTTTAGTTTTTATACCGGATATACTGGCGGCGTGGCAATCACGTGACCGATAGGAAAGTAGGGGCTCGTTTGTCCCTGCAATAAATGGATGACAGCGTTCCGAACTGGTAGTAGAATCGATTTGGTAATCATTGTAAATTATAATTAATTTAAAACGTGTTAGGGCTTGTCCCTATGTTTCATGACTCGGTTATGTCTTATAGGTTATAACTCTACATTATTAACTTAAACTATGCTTTCATTATGTCTTCTATATCGTGTTATATCTTTTTAATCCGACATATATATAAAATAATATAAAGAGTATATCTGTATCATATTATGTTTTTACGTTAAGGTAAAACGGCAGCACGGTCTAAGCATTCAGCGATTAATAAAAAAAATTATAGCTTTGTGTTTGAGTTTCAAGATTAAATATCACATAAATAAACTCAAATTTACTGTGTGTTTGTGTACTTACAATATCGACGATCAATCATTCTAAGAGATTATTACATTAATGATACCCCCGGAACATATATTTATACGGTTAACCCCAATGAAACGTTACTATTAATTACCTAATGCTGATGATGCTTAAATTACGAGTGAAAATTTGGATTACAGTTACCGATTTCCAATAGATATATGGAAATGGTGGAGGATAACAATTTAATTGAGATTTCAATTTGATTTTAGTTCAATATAAACAAGGTAAGAAATAAACTAAAATAACTCAAAAAGCTGTGATGTCCCAGCGGTGAGGGGTGACGGGTCACGACCCGTCGAAAGAGTCACACGGTCTCACCGCACGGTTCAAACCCCGGGCAGACTAATTGATAATTGCAATATATCACACACTTTTCGATGAAGGAAAATATTGTGAGAAATCCTTCATATCTCTAAAGAACTTTGGGGATATGTGTAACTTACTAATTAGAGCATTGGAGCAGCGTGGTAAGTCTTAGCTTCTTCTCTTCAAAAACGGTTAGAGGGGACCAATGCCCAGCAGTGGGATAGTAGCAGGCCGTTACTTTATTTTCATATTTTCGATTATAGCACCAAAATTTAATTCAATCGCTATAAATCAAAGAACTTTTTTTAAACATATTACATACCTGCCGTGTGATATCTTGCTGAGTAGAATAGACCGCCCTCATTTCTTACCAAGGTGTCATAAAACACAACTGGTATGTTGACATGCCGTGTTGTACCCGGCTCAGTAGAATAGACTACCCACATTTATAACAGTGGTTTCGTAAAAGGCAAATAAAGTAAGTTGACGAGAGGCGGGCGGCCGATCGTAAAATAACTAGGCAAATCATCTTAAAACATGTTTAAAACATATTGTGTAGACCCCACTTAGAGTGGGATAAGGGAAGAAGAATGATGACATATTTTTTTATACTAGATTCTATATAAAATGTTCTATATAAATATTTGGAAAAAATAATTTAATTAAATTTTCGGCACAAGATTTCATACTTGACGGTAATCTCTTAAAGAGAAATACAAACAAACTCCAATATCGGCAAACCGGAAAGTGTTTGTTTCATTAAACTTGTTGTATTAGTGATTTTGTCCCAGATTTATCCACAAGCGTGCCTTATATAGGGTCGGACGGATCGGGTCCAGTAGATTAAATTATCAAGAACTTACGAACTGCTATTCACTTACCGGAGTGGTTTGGGGGATTAAATCATAATTATCAATCAGTTTGGATCTAAAATTTGGTTTACATTTAGTTTTAATAAATTTTAATTATTTTTATACTGTTTTTATAACTCCGACTATCGAGTTAACATTTAAATATGGAATTTAAGTAAAAAACGCTTATTTAATATTTATTTATGCATTTCCTATATACATACAAAACAACACACTTCATAACCCCGAACACTGAGTAAATATTTAACATCTCACAAATGAACACCGAGAAAATATCATCAGATTTTTTGGAAAATATTTTTAATAATACATGAGATAATAATGTTATCTGTATATAATTATTTTAAATTCTATTTTATTTCTAACCAGAGATTATTTTTTACTTAAATATAGTAGTACCTATTGCTGAGGCTTAAAAATAAAGGACATATTTGGAAATTTTACTGTTATGTGATATAATCTCTGATTTAGCAAAAAGTCTTTGGAAGCATGTAGAAGACAAAATTTCGACTGCAGTAGCATTTTAGTTCTGACACAATTATGTCATATTTTCATAAATGTCAGGCAGGCGGCCAGTCGTAAAATACGTAGCCAAATCATGTGACAAAATGATTATAACATGTTGTGCCGACCCCACTTAGAGTGGGATAAGGGCAGGAAGATGATGATGATGATTTCATATTTTCATAACTAAGTATATATAAAAATTTACTCGCGATTAAATGATGGTATCTATAGCTATTCAAATTTCAATGCAGATGGTGTCACTGTTATTGTCAAATTCAACCTGTATTCTCAATGCCTATGATTATTTACCTTGATGGAATACTCGATTGATTGAACTTAACACACAGTTATTCAGCTAAGACTATACAGTCACTAGTTTTTTTTCTATAAGCGCTAATAATTATATTCAATAGTTATATTATTATTGAAGCAATGAATATAAAATCGCCTCTGATAAGTGCCTTCACTGTACAATAGACCTTTTGTCTACTAAAGTTACCTATTGTTATATTCTTTTTATAACTGACTTCACAATATGAAATGATAAATAACAACTCGACTGGTTTATTGCTTTCATAATATTGTTGGCATATGAAATATAGTCCGTTTAAATCCTTATGTCTAGCAGGCTTTATGTTTCTTGTCTATAACATTCGTATCAATGCGAATTTATAGTATTTCAGCAACAGATTAAAAAAACAATCGTTTGGAAAGGGGGAGAGAGAATCCTGAAATAGGGATATTATTCAATTTTATGGTACTATAAAGTAATTGCTAATGTCCCACCGCTAGGATTATATAGCTTAAACTTACCAACTTGTCTGTATATCCCACCCATCCCATAGTTTGTAACAAATTAGATTAATTCCATTGTCCCAGAAATTGAACAGGAAATATGTAGGTTTTAACCAAGTTTTTTTAAACCTCAGAAAGATACGCAATAGCACAGTTTGAGTTGACGCACATAGTGTCCGATGTGATAATACCGCTAAAACAAAAAAAAGCTTTCTAAAGCCAGTCAAAGATAAAACTAAAAAAAATATCTTATATCTATATTAATATAAAAAATGAAAAAAAAATCAGTCACGCTTTCAGGGCTCAACGGGGCAAATTGTACTATGAAACCATGAAACTAAAGTAAATAAAAAATGAAATTTATATAAGCATATAATTTTTTTTCACTTTTCCTTTGGAATTTAAGAATATGGGAGATTAAATTAGAATTAAAGATTATATAAGTAGTAAGTAAGTAGCGGCCTGTTACTATCCCACTGCTGGGCATAGGCCTCTTCTCTCCGTTATTGGAGAGAAGGATTGGAGCTAAGACCTACCGCGCTGCTCCAATGCGGATTGGTAGGTTACACATATCTCCAGAATTCTCTAGAGATATGCAGGTTTCCTCACGATGTTTTCCTTCACCGAAAAGCGTGTGATAAATTGCAATTATCAATTAGACACATAAGTTTTAATAGAAAAACTCATTGGTATCTGCCCGGGTTTGAACCCATGATCGTCTCTAGAGATTCACACGGTCGCACCGCTAGGCCATCACAGCTTTTTTTTATAAGTAGTATAAGAATATAATAGTTTCATAAAAATTTTTATAAACCACCAATTTTAACAATCATCGATAAATACTTGTTCCCGATAACGATTCAATAGTTTTCATCTCGTACACAAGTCTTTTACTACCACGTATAACATGTTGACAGCAATAGAAAGCACTCATGTTGTTCCCTCGGGCGCTTTTCCATTGACTGAGTTTCGATTTGCTCTATTCATTGGGAAGTTGCCCTAGGCAAGGTAGGAGACCTTTTACTTTTGAATGCTTCCGAAGCCGTAAAATACTAAGGACAAAGAATTGGCCCGATTTTTTCCTTATGCTTTTAAACTGTTTATTGTTCGGACGTATAATGGAAAGTAAAGATCGATTTACGATATATTTAATTTGTGTTGTGGTGAACTAATAATTTTTAGTTTATTTAAGCTGAATCAGGTTTAGTTTTCACAGATACAGGAAGTCTTATAATTTATTTTACACTGACACCGATAAAGTTCTAAGAAAACTAAATAAATAATATACAATAATATATATGTATATGGGACACACGGTCGTGCGTCTCCAAGTAAGTAACTTAAAACTTATGTTATGGTACACAGACAACTGGTGAATATATATTTATATACTTTTAAAATACATTTATAAATACAAATATACACCCAGACTCGACAAACAAATTCATTTATAGAAAATGTTGGCAATCGAACACAGAGCTGAAGGCAGGGTCACTACCCATGGCGCCAACGGGCCAGTCAATATAATCAATCAATAATCAATTATAGTCAATCAATACAGTCAATTATAAAAATGTATACATTTTTATGACTTCTTTTCTTTTATTTGAACTCAATAACGATTATATTTGATTGAACTATACTCCACTGATTGTGTGCTAATATATAAACGCTGTATATTGAGATATCGGAAAATTTCAATTTTCATCATAACCCGAAAATGTTAATCGACTATACGAAATAATTCAAAACTTCAGATTTATTGGAAAATTGCAACTGCGTCATAAAGGTACCGGCGGTATAATAATATAACGATAGGCTATAATATGAGAATATGAGATATATATAATATGAATTAATATGAGAATTCGGCTTCTATTATCTACCTTTTTGAGGTTTAAGTATTACTTGTTTAATTTTGTAAGTTCTATGAGTCTGAAAAAATTCCATACTTTGACGATACGCATAAATATAGATGAAGCTAAACGATTTTGTGGGACATTCAATTTATCTTATAACGCCGTGTGATATCCGACTGAGTAGAATAGACCACCCTCTTTCGTACCGAGGTGTCATAAAACGACTAAGATAAGTTGACGGCAGGCGGCCGGGCGTTAAATACGTGGGCAAATCATTGGCAACATGTTTATAACATGTTGTGCTGACCCCATTTACGATGGTAGGATAAGGGCAAGAGGATGATAATGATTTAATTTGTCTCATAAACAGGATCAGAGATGAATAAAAAATAAAAAATTACAAAATCGTTTTATTTAAATCAACATCAAATTTTAAAAACAATATCACTAAACTATTCTTCTTAATTCTTACTAAATAGTTTATTAATACAACAATGGAATCGAATTTTGTATCAGAAATATTCTAATTTGATGTAATATCTCGTTGGATAGGGTACATGACACAATATTAGTTTTCGCTTTCCAAAAAAATGTGTAATGCCCTCTTATTTTCCGTTTTCAAAAACTTAAACTTAAAACTTAAAACTTAAAACTTAAAACTAAGTAATACGAATATAAAAGTTATTTGTATTAGCGATCTCATATAGTGAACGTTAAAAATTAATAAATCAACAATAGTTACAAGTTTTATAACAGGACTGCACTCGCCATTGCAAGTTCGCCCAGTTGTCGCAAACGTGCCCCACTTTTTACGGTCACGTGATTATCGCGTTATCAGTATATCCGGTATTAAAAACTAACGGGATGATATTTGACTACTTCCCTTCCCAACAATAGTAATACATTACTAATAAACGGTCTACTAGCAAAGACCAACATCTCAAGAGACTCTCTCTTAGTTGTTGGATCAAGGGCAGGATACAGAAGGCGGTGTTGCTTGAGACGGCACGCATTGTGAGGGGGTTCCTCACTCTGTATTCCTAACCGCCGGGAGCTTGGGTCCTTTCTCCGCTCTCCGTGGATAATTTTTTTTATATTTTTCAATGTTTTTTTTTCTCTATGTTTTAGAAAATATTTAAAAATGTAAATTAATTTCTAAATAAATGAATGAGTGAATAAAAATACATTACTAATAATATCTACTATAGTGCAATACCTTTGTACTATACTATACATAGTAGTATACATTTGCGGCATTGTATTTTACAAGATAATTATTATAGAAATTTAGCTATGATCCGCGGTAATAAACAATCTATGGTGAACTGACATTACGCTAGCTTCTATAATTAGTGAAGATTGTAGAACTGATAAGTACTAAAGGATTTAGGGTATCTACCTAAAATTTTGAAATTATCACGCGTCCACATGTTTCATATTATTAACTGTAACAATCCGATAAGAGAATATCCTTTTTTGTGATACGAAAATTGTCATGTACCCTAATGTTATTTACCCTGATACTTAGATTAATTATTATAGATTACCCTAATCTACGCTTGGCACAAATGCCTTTTATGTTAAATATTTAATTCGATGTCTTACATCTTTAATTAACAAATCAAATTACATAGCATTATCATAATAAAATCTGTTTTTGCTCTATACTATACTAAAGGACCAATGTAACTTTCCAAAAACAATATTACGTCTTTTGACAAATTATTTAATAAGTGTTGCCATCTTTACTAGAGGCATACGTAAAATAAAATGGGTATTCTTGTATCAATAATGTTGTAAGCTTTCTTTTCTAAAGCGAATCAGGTACAAATTTATTGGCATTTGGCAATCTTTGTATTTAGTAACTGTATTTATAGTCCTATGAGATATAAATAGCTCTAAAGAGATCTCCATGGGACGCGATTGCTGATTGATTGATTGATGTGATCCCAAGATGTTCTCAGAAAGTAAATACTATAGATTTTGATTTAGTGATCAGTATCAACACGTCTGAGTTGTGCATTAGATAGATTCTTGTATTTCTCTTTCTATATTTAGAAAAATATCCAATGTTTTTGATTGTACAGTGGCTTACAGCTTAACCTCAGAGAGGTACGTAAGTTCCAATAGATCGTATAGTCTCCAGAAACTAACCCAGTGGCCGATTTTTAAATAATACTCGTTATATTGGTCGACTAGTATAGTTACCTATTTATCGTTTATCAATACAACTATTATGTACAATATCAAAATTTTAAATAAACTCTTAACATTATAATATAAATAAACACTTTCAATATTATATGACTATAAATATTTACATTGTCATTAAAATGTTTACCAAATAACGCAAATCGGTCGTTTCAAATTTACATTCCAAAGATAAAATACATCATTCATTTAACAAACATTCCACTATTATGGTATAAAATACTTTATATTAGCAGTCCAAATAACGACGAACGAGATGTATTAGCGAACGATTTACAGTGTTATAATACTTCCGTAATCCTGCACAGGTCATACAATATATAATCGTATTGTATGTATAATTGTATATACAATAATATATAGTTGTATTAAAATGTACAGCCTAATAAAATGCCTGTAAATTTAATTACCTCCATATAGATCATATTTTACGGATCAACAAAAACAAATTATACAAGCAATGAAATTTGAGAGAAAAACGCAGTTTACAACGATATTTTAATTTATAATTAAAACTTCAGTTTAACATTATGGCAATATAATGTTAAATGAGGAAATGAATTATAATTAATAACATTTGGGAATAATTTATAGAATTAGGCATTACTTTGCGGAGGTCCATATTGCTATAATTTTGATATGATTATAGCAAAATAATATTTTCATTAATTCTAACATTTGGGAGTTTTATTAACCTCTGAACAAAACACACCAGCTTATAAAAATATTTTGACTTTTATTATACCGTCACATTCAAAGTCTTTCATGTTGGACAGATTAATCTGTGCGAAAATGTTGTCACACGCAGATTTATATAATAATTGATGTTATTTTCGCGTTGAGCTCATTATTATTTCATTTTATCAAAGTTGACGGATGAAAATTTATTTTGCAGTGTGAAAATTTGCTGTATTGAATAGATGGAGCATAATTATAGACCTAGGTATATCTATAAAATATATACATATAAATAAAAAAGAAAAGCCTGCCAATTTATTAAGTAAGTTTTGTTTCTTAGAAATTGTCCCAATTATAAAAAAAAATTATACTGTGATATCTTCATCAATTTCCAAGGGTTCAAAATATTAGGAAACAGATTTAAAAGCACTATAAGTGAAGAAGGATTAAGGGGGTTTTTAACTAGGTACTTCCACAGATACCTAGTAAAAAAACGTTACACCAGTTAAAATTGTACCTAAGTACTCTATGAATATTTAGTATAACATTCGACTGTGGGTAAAATATGACGTGTAGTTTTTAACAAATGATTTCCTTGTTTTAAACACATTATAATGTAAAGTATAAAAATATTATTAATTAACGTTTCATTGAGAACATTAAATTTGGTATATAAGGGATCACCATGTATCATTAGTCAATTACATTAAGAAATTTCTTATTTATTTATATTACGAAAATTGCTAAACATAATATAAAGCTGGCAACACTCAGTACTGAGGGAATTGTTAGACTTCTTGCACAATGTGCGTTACCCTGCATCGCTGCTGGAGTTTCTCCTGTAAAATATGAATTATATTAGTTTTTTTCCATTTTTTTACATACAACCTAACTGTGTACGCGCGTTAGTCATAAAGCCGTTTTTTATATAAATTATGTTCTTAATAAGTTAACCATTGTATTTTTCATAAATATTATGATTATGCAGATACCATAATTAAAAAGGTGTCGTATGACCCGCCGTTTTATATCCGGCTGAGTAGAATAGATCACCCTCATTTCTTACCGAGATGTCGTAAAAGGCGACTAAGGTAAGTTGACCCGCCGTGTGGTATCCGGTTGGGTAACAAAGACCATCCTCTTTCTTGTAAAATACGACAAAGGTAAGTTGACCTCAGGCAGGCGGCCAGTCGTAAAATAACGTAGCCAAATCATGTGACAACATTTTTGGTAACATATTGTGCCGACGCCACTTAGAGTAGGATAAGGGCAGAAGGAAACAAGCAGGTACCATAATTAAATTGAGTAATATTATTTAATTAAATTCCGTACATGAAATATAAAATTACAAACGATGTTAAATCGCCCAAAACATACCGCTAACGGTAAAGGACCAGGCTAACAAAGAATGGCGCATTCCTGGTGAATGATTAATTGAACCTTTAGGGCGAACGAAAGAAAAATTAATAAATGCTTTGAAAATAGAAATATATGGAAACTAATTTTGATATAGTAACTGTTAATTTGAAAATGATTTTATGAAAGAAATCTTTTAAAGTATACACGATATAAATTTTGCTGGTCACACATACATTCATACACACGCGTGTACACACACACACACATGCGCGTATCTGCGTAAACACAAACACACACAGGAAGAAAAAAGGTATGTAAATATCAGTGTTAGTAATAAGCACTCTTTAGTCGCCGTGCGGTATCCGGTTGACTAGACCACACTCTTTTTTACCCAGGTTTCGTAAAAGACAGACGGCCGGCCATGTGACAACATGTTAATAACATGTTTGCCAACCCCACTTAGAGTGCGATGAAGGCAGGAGGATGATAAGTCTAGTCTCTGACATTATGCAAATCAAAGTATTACAATAAAAATAATGAAAATAACACAATGATGAAGTTTTATTGACAACATGACGTAACAAATTCTACTTATATCGTGTTAAAAGACAAAGTACTTATAATCGACACGATGCTTTTGAACTTTATTATTGTGTCGGTAACGCTTTTACAAAGGGAAAACTTCTTATAGAATTGAAACATTAATAACTTCACCAACTTTTTACTTGAGTAACTTTAACACACATTATATCTATTGTGAAAGTTGTAGACTGTTAAGTCTTTCTGCGACTTTGACGCCTAGGTAAATAAAAATGAGGAGAGAAATTTCAAAATTCTATTATACAAAGCGAAACATGGTACCGTAAATAAATAAAATTATTTATATAAACTGTTATGAATTTTATTTAAGTTTATTATTATTTAAGCTGAAATGTATACTTTTCTTAAATAAAAGTATTTATTTAGAGGTTTTTTGCTGGTTTCACTCATTACCAATAATCTGTCATTACCATCATCAATATTGCAATATATTAATATATCTTCAAAACTAATGAGTATATTATTTTGCTATAATCCGCGATTATAAAAAATATACGTAATGCTAAATGTACAGTGTACTATCAGTTCTCATATCTGATACATGCAGAATTTGTAAGAACTCAAACTCAGAACTCAGACTCAGAAATGTAATTGAATATTAATCCTACTTCCTACAAATAATATAAATGCGAAAGTTTTTTAATATGGATGTATGTTTGTTAGTCTTTCACGGCGAATCCGCTGAACCAATATCATTCAAATTCATCATAATTATTCCTCATATACCGGGGAAACATATAGGCTATAATCCTTTCAATTTTACAGGAATAAGATGACATTGAAAAACGTCATCTACTATGAACAGATGGAGATATTTGGAGGGTTAGAGAATGACAGAAGCTACAGATTTA
Source organism: Morpho helenor (assembly GCA_029227775.1). Taxonomy (NCBI): domain Eukaryota; kingdom Metazoa; phylum Arthropoda; class Insecta; order Lepidoptera; family Nymphalidae; genus Morpho; species Morpho helenor. The sequence goes on from JARGCU010000010.1 coordinate 13,359,852, forward strand.
TTCCAAGACTACAGTCCACGCAAACAAAATTGTGGGTAAAAGCTAGTTGATAATAAATCTAGACTTTAGTGTATGTATTTTATACTGAGGTACCCTGCTTTATGTGTATAATTCGACATAAAAAGAAGCATGACATGATATTACAATTTCATTTCACGCGTAAATGTTATTTATATTAAATGTGGCACAAAGATAATATATAGTTACCTTACAGCAAAGTTTTCAAAAGCACAGCCGTAAAAGCTAATAATAAACCACTTTGGAACAAACAAAAATGCGAGCCAACGTATAAATGAAATATGGAACACTTTCATTAAGGTGTAATAACACGCTGCTATGAAATTAATTTCATTTTTATGAAATTCAGTCACGAAGTTTCAAATTTACTTCACCCTCTTTCACTTTATATTTATCACATAAAGCTTATTATATTACAAAGTATACTTATCACGTCAAATGTGATATAAACATATTTTGTAGGCGATTATAGTTTTCAAAATTATAAATAATATTTTAACCATTAAAGAAATAAAAAACGGCAAAGACAAAATATGAGGAATTGAGAGATATTTATTACAATTTATTAAGCATATGCATTTTTGATAGACATTTTGCAATCTTAATTTTCCGAAGCATTGCAAAATTCAGTCTAAAATGCAGTAACCATTTTTGTGACATTTCGTGTAGATATTTCTTGTGCAGTATCAATTGGGGTAAATATGAATGGTAAAATTTAGGAACTAAATTTCTAAAAAAGGGATTTGTATTTTACTATCATATACAAATAATAAATCAAAAAGTTGCTGCAAATCAATGCTGAATTATTTGGATATCCCTAAAAATTTATGTCACAATAATTTATAAGAATTAGGCGTTACTTTGGGGAGATTCATAATACAAATAATAATAAGATTATTTTGCTATAATCTGCGATAAAGTAAAATAGAAAATATATATAATGCTTAATGTATTGTGTGTGTGTGGACTATCCGTGTTTATACCTTATACATGCAGGATTCGTAAAAACACATGAACAAATCTCTACCATCGATATCACAATACCCAAACACTACAACGGATAGTCTACTCTACATTTAGCATTATATATATTTTCTATTTTACTTTATCGCGGATTATAGCAAAATAATTCTATTATTACTTTTGTATTATGTCACAATATTGTCTGTAGCACGTAAATAACTTACAATTTCAACTATTAAAACCAAAGAGTTTATTAAACGTTTTTTACGAATACCTCAATGTTTTATTACATGTATTAATGTATCAACATTAACTTCGATTCGCGAAATATTAAAAAGGGAAAACAGTATTTCACTTTTGGATGGATTTGGATTTGAATTTAATGCATAAATTTCAGTTCAGAGATACAGTCTGCATTTCTATTTACATTTGACAATATACTTCAGAAAATCTAGACAATTTCCAGAAAATCTTGTTGTTAGAATAATATAGGGTACCACATGGTTAAAGTTTATAATTTACCATGACTTTTGCTATTAAATAAAAGAAATTATTTTTTTATAGAAATAGAAGTTACGTTTCAGAGATCCATAATACGACAGTAATATTAATAATATTATTACTTTCACATTAATTTTAGCAAGGTTATACGTTTATTGGTTATAATACAAATTTCAATGTCATGTTTGCCTAAAACCTTATTGAATTAATCTTTCGGTTAAAAACAAGTCTGCATGATCAAGTGACAGTGTCTGAGGTTAAGCTTATAAAGCTGAATAACTAAATCAATTCAGTTGTAAAAAAATTCTTAAATTTCGGCTTAGGTATATTTAAATTGCACTTACAAATACTGACCCTGACGTTCAAGCTAGGATAAACCCGTGTTTTGAAAATCTGTGGTTTAGCTCGTAAATAAAAATGACAACGGCATATGCCTATATATATTTTAGCACAATTATGTCGCTTAAGAGGGATATAAGTTTAAAATAGAAGTGTAATTTGGTAGAGCGGTAGTATGTTGCTGAAATTCGACCTATTGCTATCTACATTCATATATGTATGGTCTAGTAATGAGTGGTAAAGGCGTTTATGTTATTATTCACAGTACCTGGGTGACCGAGTTAAAATTTAAAAAAAAATTGAAAAGAAAAATTTAAAATAATAGGGCAGGTGGGGCTCGATCCTAGGTATTTTCATCTCTCTAGACCGACCGTTCCCCAAACGAACCAACATTACTTTAAGTTTGACAGCGAAAAATTGTGATTGTATTCAACGTAAGTTTCAAAAAAAATTTTGAGTCCGAAAACAGGGATAAAACGACTTTTTTTTAAATAAAACTCTTATCTATCTCCCTCAAAACCTCTAAATGCTGAATTTCAGGAAAATCGTTGGAGCTGTTTCTGAGATTTCTAAAACATATATATATATATATATATATATATATATATATATATATATATATATATATATATATATATATATATATATATATATATATATATATATATATATATATATATATATATATATATATATATATATATATATATATATATATATATATATATATATATATATATATATATACAAGATTAACTCATTTAAATATCAAAGATTTGTATGGTGTAGTTAAGAGTGGTAATGGCGTTTATCTTATTATTCACATTACAAATAGATATTTATCCAAAGTTACCTCATAGAGTATTTACTTATCTTACCTGTTACCTGTCAGAATATAAACTTACCAGTTAGTACGTGTACACGCGCTGTGGCCGATTGTGCGTTGTCAGGAACGCACTGATAAGAACCCGCGTCGGATGTCCGCGCCGCTTGAACTAGAAGTCTACTGCTACTGTGAATCCCCTTCTCGGTAACCAATGATATGCCACCTCGCGTTGAGTCGAAGTTTATCGTCTGTTATAACAATAAAAAAAGCAATAGCTTTTAAATCTCGCAATTGCACGTTACTCAACAAACGTCACAGCTATCTGCTGTTTAAAAAATTGTACCTGAATAACCGAGCGTTCTCAGTAATTTTTTACAAAATAAAAAAGGAACTCCAAAAAAAAAATTTATATGTATATATATTTGTGTATATGTATGTTTGATATGACTATTACTTTATTTATCTATATGTATATAAATATAGATATGCAAGTAGATTTAGTACGTTTTCTTTTTGCACACTCGCCACGTTCATACGTGTTATATATCAATGGTTGCCTGGAAGAGATCACTATTCAGTGATAAGGCCGCCCTTTGTACATATACATAAGGTTAAGTTCTTTTGTAATTTTGTATGTTTTAATGTGTAAGTAATAAACTTTTACATAAAATAAATGAAATAAAAAAAGAAAATAATAATTGGGTTGGGGCTCGATATTTGGTATTTTCATTTCTCGAGACCATCCGTTCCCCGAATTAGATACGCTGACTTGACAATTTACGGAAAAATAGTGTTTTATATTAAATTTCAATGTTAGTATTTTTTGTATGCTAAAAACAGGGATAAAACTAGATCGATTCTTGTCCCCCAAAACCCTCTACATGCTGAATTTCAGAAAAATCGTTGGAGCCGTTTTCGAGATTCCGTCTATATATACATACAAGATTAACTCATTTAAATATTAAAGAAAGATAATGAAACAAAAACTTTAAAATTTTGTTCTTTCCTAACATTAATCTGATTTGTTTCTTAATAATCACTTAGAAGAATAAAAAATAGAAGAAAAGCGCAAGAATAAGTTACTTCATTTTTTACAGTTTTATCTTTTATTTAATCTCTTGTTAGTTAAATAAGCTTTCTATTACAATATTGCTTTTTTAAACGTAAGTTACAATACATTGTTTGGCGTTAAAAGTAAAGTATAAGATATCGCGTTTCAAGGGGCTTTGTGTAGTCTACTCTCTTATATGGCTTCTGAACGCTCCTATAAACGGTTGTGAGTCGATTCATCGTTTTGGAATTGAGGCTTTTGTAAAATAATAAAGAACTGGTCAAGACACTTTTTTTTAAAGGTTACTAGCAATTTGGGCTACAAATTACTAGTCAACTTGTTAACTTTATCTCAAATGCTCGTTTTAATCAAGCTTAATGCAAGACGACACTAAAAACAACTCACATCACAAATAAAGTTTGCCTCATTCGTAGATTTAACTATTTTTTGTACCAATTGCAATGATTATTTTAGAATAAAGATATACGGTAAAAGATTAACTAAAAGGCAACGATAAAAATGATTTGATAATATCACAAAAACCACTGGACTTAAATACTTCTAAATAACAAAAATTGCAAAAATGCTCAATAGTTTTCTCCTGTGGCCCCACGATTTAGTTCCAAAATATCACACGTATATATTTTCTTTTGTAGAATGAGCAACTTTTTTAAATATAAACTAAGTTCATAAACTTAATTTCAGCCTGATAACTAAATTAAATTGACGATTTGTGTATAAAATCTTTTCGCGTGTTTTTGGTAGAGAGTAAATATAACACTTGTTTAATAATGTGATAACTTGTATAATAACAAAGTTGGTTACCTAGAAAGTTACGGAAAAGTGAGGCATCACGAAGATGAAGTTGGCAACCTTACATATTCATGGTTTCGCATAACAGCCACAATAAATTACCAACTTTAATATTAATGACAAGAAACTACAAGATTTTTAAATATCTTAAATTTTAAACATTATATAAAATTTATTTTATTTATTACCTAAAAATAGATGATCATTTTTCATTATTCTTAGAAAAAGAGGATCAATACAAGCAAAGGGATTGGTGAGAGAGTAAAATTGGAATAATAGAATAGGGAAGTCATCATTTGGGTATTTTTCCTATTAGGATAAAAATCTTTTTAGATATACTTTACCATATAAATATTAGTACCTAGCATAATACCTGAGCACAATAATACCTGTTTGACAGAGCCTTGGCCGGCAATTTTTTAATGAAAAAAAAAACAATAAAAACAGAAAGGAAAGGCAGGTTGTAACTGGGACTACATCTGGGGTATTTTTACTTGTTTACTCTGCTCGCACCCTACTCACTGAGCTATGGCAATACAAATGGAACCAAAATTAACCTTAGCCTTGACATATTTTTGCATACCCTTGAATGTAACTTTATGTTGCTCATGATATATTTCATTTTTTCTTTCACAGTACCGCACAGTTAGGTAACATCAGGAACCTGTCCATATAATACTTCATAAATGTCATCTTAAGGCATAATCTATGACAGAAGGGATCGCGAGTGTCACGATGCTCAGCAGTGAGCACATGACTGAAGGAGAAAGACGAAATATCAGGCAACCAGTTGATCTCATCTTTTTATCGAATTACGATATTCTTCGAGTTTCGAAGTCATTCACTTTATTCTGCACTAGATTTCTCCACTTTCGTCACCCTACACTTGATGCTCCAAAAAAAATTAGACTTTTTTCTTCTTAAGTAAATTACATCCGTAAAGAAAGATAAAATCTACCACGTAAGTAAGATTTAAAGTAAGACCATATTGACTGAAAAGATATAGGTGATGAATGTGATTATAATAATTTAGCCAAGATACCAACCAACCAGCCAAGTGTATTGCCTGCCAAATGTAAAGACTCAGACAAAAACCTTCATGAATAACAAATACCATGTTCTATAAAACACAAGGACTGTGTGAACGCATAGTTTATTCCCCAGGTAAAGTCATGATACTGCGGCACTTGTTATCGGGGCGTATCGGGGAAAATGGAATACCTAATGACAGTCTCCAAGGTATTGCTTGAGCATCGAGTTTACAAGCCATTTGTGACTCGCAACCGTAATACAATCGTTTACAATACGTCGTCTATTTGCTTTAAAATCGTTGAAGATATATAAACTGATAAAGCTACCGATTGTATTTTTAAAGTCAATTATAAAGATGACTCTAACTGCGACCTTGCCTTGATTTGTACACGGAATTGTGGAGTACACTTGGAGTAACGTGGCCATTTTTGTCAAATTATAACAGGGACCTTTGCGCTACGTACGTTCTTAGGTTGATACTATTTTACTCGCTCCAATTTGGATTTGATTTGGATTTGGTGTTTTTGGATTAACTAATACCTAATTCAAAAACATGGATACATCACTCTCGCTCTTACTCAATACAGTTTTAACATAAAATGGCAATAATGGTTTGTGTAGATTGTGTTATGGAATTGACTAGCTCAAGATACACCAAAGACTCGTAGGTTTATTTACAAATTTTAATTTTGTTTTCGTTATCTAAACCTTAGTTTAAAGTTGCATTTATTAAATAAAAAGGGCTAAGTTTTAATAACGTTTCAATAGCCTTCCATGCTAGTCCTATGCCCAAGTGAAACAAAGAAGGGAAGGACTTCGTGTGCATTTGTAAGGTGTCATTTATTTAGGGCCGGAATATCTCTCCATTAATCGATGTGGTTATAAAATGACAATGGATGAAAGTCATGAAATATATGAGCATATTTTCCACAATATAACCGCGCTACTAATTCAGCAAAATTTATTGATAATCAACGTAATTTAAGATAGATATAACTTGTACATTTTGCATCTATACTTATATATAAAATTGAAGAGAAAAAAAAATTTACGTCAATATTATTATATTTGACCTTTACGTTTCTCAGCAATATCCTTACTTACCATTATACTAAAATGTATCAAGAATATTTTCTTGATACATTTTAGTATAATGGTATACATTTTAGTATAATGAATTTCAAATTTAAAATTAAAATATTTAGTTAAATATAAAGTTAATACATTGTGACTAATTTTATATGGATAAGAGCGAGCAATAACTATTTTAACGTATGGAAAATACATTTGTGGATAATACCTTTCCTCTGTGCGTCCAATTAATTGTGTTGGGAGGTTCTGGTGTATGCCTGACTATACATGTCAGGTTTATAGTGGACCCGGCGTAGATGAATAGATCCGGACCGCCCATTATTTCTGTTTCTGGTTCTGTTAGTAAAAACGATTTAAAAAATTATTATAGGTTCAACAGGATATAAGGAGACAAAATAAATATTTTTGTTTTGATAATGTGTATATTATTAAAAAATTCAGAGGATTCACAATTCACATGAGTGTTTTAAGGGTGAGTGATGAAGAATCATATAGGATCAAGAATATAAATATTGTTATGGAGTGATTAATAAAACTTTATTTATAAACCTTTTACGTTATAGTAGATTATGATACTGTTGCATAATAAGGGTCCTTATAACACGAGTGTGTTTTTTTAGTATCACACGAGTGTTATAAAACCAAGTTTTGTACAGTGTTATATTTACTACTTTATCTACTCTCATACTATAAATACATAAAACAATATTAATAAAAACCAAACTTTTTTTAAATATTGAAAAGATTTTTTAAATGTCAAATGTTAGCGCCAAGGCGCAAACATCGATTGCGCATGCGTGTTGCGTCGCCGCGGACTCGTTCATTGAAACCTTTTTTAAAGGTAGAGGTTCAACCTCCTTGGTCCAGCTGGAGGTTGTATAGGTGTATCGTTATGATTAAAAGTTATATTATGATACAGGTGTCCATACAAAACCTGTATCGTAATAAAACTTTTTAATTTTTTTATATTTGGCCTGTAGGTAATGTTTGTCATAAGAATTTTGGTTTCAGTTTTCTAATCTTTGTATTATAGTATCAGAGTAGATAAAAGTCGTTAACATATACACACGTTATTATATATATTAAGCATAATTACTCAACAAATAAATAATAAATAAAAAATGTTATGTAGTGTTTTAGATTAAAAATAAAATAAAACAAAATCATCCTCATCATCATTCTCCTGACTTTATCCCACTCTAAGTGGGATCAGTACAACATGTTTTAACCATGTTGCGATGTATGATTGAACCATGTGATTTAGCTAGGTATTGTACGACTGGCCTCCCTGACGCCACCTTTTACAACACCTCAGTAAGAAATTGGCCTTTTCTACTCAGCCGGATACCTCACGGCGGTATTTTTTTAAAAGAATAAAATAAAATGTAATAATAAATAGTGATGATAGTTAAAAAAAAATTATCATGTAAACGTGCTACGTCGACCAATGTGGCTAGAGCATTTAATCTGACATAAAAAAAAAAACAATAGAATAGTAAAAATAAATAGAAACTTGTATACAGCACCATATTAAACCTCATACACTTTTTATGTTGTAGTTTTTGACGGAACCCCAAAACATCCACTTTATGCGGACACAAAATTCAATATGGAAAGCCTCTTACTAAGAGTCAACATAGATTTTATATTAGGATAAGTAGAAGCAAATATAAGCAGTGATAAGTTTGAGGATAAACATGAAACGCGTTTGGGTGGTAGAAAACGTATATAAATAGTTTGCGAATTGACAGATTCTACACATATCTCTTATATTATGTTAAGCAGATTTGATTACGATATTTTCCTTACCATAAACGTCGTGGTAAATTGAAAATATTGATGGAGGCTATTATCATCTCCTCTAACGGTAAAGACATCGTAGTTTTTTGTATTGTCTTTTGGTCTTCTCTTTGTTCTAAGCGTCTGTTCTTATTGAAGTATTCAATTATTACGGCTTCAAGTAATAAGGTTTTTTATGTTTTTTATTTTTAAATTTATGGGACAATTATATACATAATACACAGTCGTCCAAACTAAGTAAGTAACTTAATACTTGCTTTATGAGTGACAGACAACTGATAAATATGAACATTCTTCTGCCCTTATTTCACTCTAAGTGTGGTCAGTACAACATGTTTTAAGCATGTTGTTATATGTTTTGGGTAGGTAGTTTTTTACCAAAAGCCAGGTCTGACGTCAACATACCTTAGTTGCCTTTTACGACACCCCGATAAGAAATGAGGTTAGCCTATTCTACTTAGCCGGATATCACACGACGAAGACAACTGATAAGTTGACTTTTGTACACTTTTTTTTACCAATAATGTTTTTTCCAACATTTTTTATGGTTCATTAATAAATAAATAATTTTAAATAAATAATTAAATACATATATACACCCAGTATCGATCAGCAAATTGTATTTAGAAAATATTGGCCCTCGGCGGTAATCGAATTGGCGACCCGCAGAGCTGAATGTAAGGTCACTGCTACCTACGCCATCCGGCCAGAAAATTCAGATCTTAGGCCTATTACTTAGGCCTATAAGTAAGTAAAAAGCTGTGGTAGCCCAGTAGTAACACCGTGCGCCTCTTTCGAGGAGGTCTAGGGTTCAAACCACGGGCAGGCACCAATGAGTTTTCTAGTAAAACTTATGTGTCTAATTGATAATTGCAATTTATCACACGCTTTTCGGTGAAGGAAAACATCGTGAGGAAACCTGCATATCTCTAGAGAATTCTGGTGATATGTGTAACCTACAATCCGCATTGGAGCAGCGTGGTAGGTCTAAGCTCCAATCCTATTCCCCAAAAACGTATACTTACTTAGTAAGTAAAATGTATACTTACCTACTATATTGAGATACACCGCGTGTCCGATCGGGGGTGTGGTAGATATCTGACACTCGTATTGTCCTGAGTCTCTTCGCTGCGGACTCCGGATCCGTAAAGCCCACTCTTCGGAGCGTGGTTTGTGTTGTGCTTCGAAGCGTTGGTCTGACGTGTACGTATACCGGCCCACTGTCAGCAAGTGGATGTCACGATGTCGCACCCAAGACACCTGCATAAACAAAACGGCAGATGTAAATTGTACTGCAATACATTACAGCGTTCCTAATTGTTTTTGATAAGTGGAAACATTTATTGTAATCACTTTTATTTTTTTTAATGGTTACTACCAAGTTGGGTTACAAATGACTAGTTAACTTGTTAACCACTCTAGCTAAGTTAAATGCTTGTGTTAGAAGTGGGTTTCCGTCGGTAGTATAATGGCTGGTATTCAAACCCACGACCTCTCGATCGCATCTTTGTTACCTTAACCATTTCGCCGCTTAACTACTTACCACTTAATTAGTCACTTTTATTGTGGAACACCTTTGCTTTTATATTTAAAATATTTAATTTATATTATATATTACAATATTATTAATATAATATTAAATATATGTAAGGCAATTAAAAAATAAATTGGCAACGGCAAATGAAATGTGTTGCTCTGAAAACAAAGTAAACGATAATTAATCAGTTTTTAACCGTAAGTGTGTGTAAGTGTCCCATGTATTTATTTCAATTGCTGACTCCCTCTTTAGAATTCCCAATTCTCCTCTTTGGCTTTCCAGAGTGCTTAAGTTTAATCTGTATTATCCGGCACTTCTGTATGTATATCACATAAAGCTCGCATGTCGACAATGAATATCATGCGAGGCCGTCATGCGTCTACGTGTTACAAAGCCTATATAATGTTTCATTTCACAACAAAGGGTCTACGCTTGTTATCCGGAGATTGGAAACTGAGATTGCTTAGATATAAATAGATCACAGGATTAGATTATGCCCGTCAGTTGGATGGAACATCGCAAATTGACGATAACAAGTCAAATCAAAAAACTTTAAAAAAATCTTTTAACAAAATTTGATGTTCCCTATTGATAACCCTTGATGAGTTCCCTAGTCTAGAGCCAATCCTGGCAGCAGCATCAGTTCATGCTTATCATAAGCATACATTGTTATCGAGACGGGACAAGTATGTAAAATTTCAGCTCAGTCGGACAACGGGAAGTAGATCAAATTTAACTTGCACGATTCCACCTTCATATACATACAAAGCGCGTTAAACAAAAGCGTTTTAAAAAGGAAGAAATGCATATACAAAAAGGTTCCATGCCTGCAAGATTATAAAATAAAATAGATTATAAAATATTGAATACCTAAGTATTTTATTTTGTCAATAAACAGATTTTATTCCTAACATTGTCCCATTTATCTATATCTATATTCTATATCTTCTATCTAACTTCTTCTTCTTCTATCTATACAAATATTAAAATCGTTGGGATGTCAAACCTCTTTGCGTTTGTTTCCGCTAATCTCAAAAACCACTAATCTGATTTGAAAGCTGTTTTCACTAATATGTAGTAAAGAACCTTACTTATCATACAAGGCATGTTTTATTGAAATCGGTCAGCAAATAAAAAAGATGAGTCAATTTTAAGTTAAACGGTCGTGTACTATGATATTCGTATTTGCATTTTTTCGTTTTTGCCACTTTTCTTTTAGAGGATTTCCTTTGATGTAAAGTCCGAAACGGTTGGACCTATTTTAAATAAATTTAAGACAATCTTTGAAATGACCCAGCGAATGTTATTGTAAAGTTTGGAGGCGATCGAGCATTTTTTTTATAACTATAATTAATATAATTGAATTAAGCATGGCGAAGCGGGCTGGATATAATAGTTTTAAAATAAAATAAGAAAAAATACTTAAAATACTCGTAGTTATATAAATAAGTAACCTATTACTATCTCATATCTGGACGAAGAACTTTTACTTTTTACTAACAATTCTACATGAAGTCCACGAAAGGCAGGTTTTGCATAATTTTTGTGTAATTTTGAAACTACTATAATCAATGTAAATAATTCTTGAATGATTTATACAATTTCTTCCAAACTTGTAACAGGCAACCTTTTTCTTCTAACGCTTATGTTTATAAATATGTTTTTAAAATACTCTGCTTATTGATTGACGCATAAAATAAATCCAGAGATCAATCAAATGTATCATCAGGAGATTATAATATGATTAAAAATATATATTATCTTGAATTTAGTCTATGGTCACTACTTAGGTTTGGTTGGTATTACGTAAAATCTGATAATAATTCATATTGGTATTACTGAAGCTGATATTCTGTGATGACACATTAAATTTAGATTTTGATTCTGTAGAAAGCATAAGAATAAGTCGGGGAAAAACTCAAACTGAAAGAGTTGGAAATAAAAACGCTATAACATCCACGAACCATAAATACTTATAATGTAGTGAAGGTAATGTATTGATCAAAAGCTGCACGTAATCCTACTTTCATTTCTTACCGATTATATTGACGTGTAGGGTGGGGTATTGGGGTCAATGACACTACAAGTAAGATACAAAGGATTTAGTTTTCTGTTATATTTAGAATAAAATAATACGCGAAAGTAGTCGGATAGCAGTAGAACTTAACTTTAGCTTACATTGTCTTTATTATAGCTTCACTTAAGAACCAGAATTTAAGAGAACTTCTCTTTAATATTAAAATGAGATAATCGTGTATATATCTTTAATATTTAAATGAGTTAAACTTTTTTATATATTTTCTGAATTTTGGAAACGGCTCCAACGATTTTAATGAAATTCGGCATATTCGGTGTATCCGAATTGATTATATAATCTATAGCAAATACGGGGGTTTTAGGGCAAAATAAAATAATCGTTTTATCCCTGTTTTCGGGCACTGAAAAAATGCTAAAATGTAGCAAAAAATGCAAATTATATTTTAGCTATCATTTGTAAACTTGTGATAGCTCAGTGAATAACGGATGGACTAAAGAAGTGTTAATACCCCGAATCGAGCCCCACCTGCCCAATTATTTTTTTTTCAAGTTTCATTATTTTTATATCTTTTAAAAAAATCACCGAGTAAGCCTCGGTTACCCAGGTACGTATATATATATATATAAGTACCTGGGTAACCTTCTATATATATAGAATATAAATTTCGGAATTAACTCCGATGATTCTCATGAAACCTTAGTAGGTATGTAAGAGGTATGTGGGCGATAAATCGATATGTTTAATTATAAAAATGTCTTTTTATTCCTATTTTCGGGCACTAATACGCTAAAATGGAAATAGAATGCAAAGAATAATTTTGCTGTCATTTGTAAAGTTGTAATAGCTCAGTGGCGAACGAGCGGACTAAAGAAGTGAAAATAACCAAGATCGAGTCCCAGATATAACCTACACTTTCTTTCTTTTTTATTGCATTTTTTTTTTCTTTTTAAAAATTACCCAGCAACTAATTATTTAATAATTATTATCTTATTCGTCCTTATGTTAGTCGTATAATGATAATAATGCTTAATAATTTATAACAATAGTGATCCGTCGAGTATATTTTGGATATTATTTTATTTTATATTATAAAAAAAAGTAACTGGTTATTTTATGGCGGCGGAGATTTGGATTTACCACAATACTAAATACTGATAAATGAATTGTCATCAAAACTAAAGATGTGCACTAAATTTTAAGTCAATCGAATAAAAGGAAGGGATATAATTCTAATTAATAGATTAATAATAGTAAAAGTAAAATAATATATTTCTCATCATGTTCTACACAAAAACGCCATTTGTAAGACAAGATAAAGTCGCTAGTACGCTTAAAACGATAAATGTTGAATTAGGTTCTCCCTATTTCATCCCTATTTCATTATACAAATATCCTCACACATATAACATCACCTATGTGATGTCATATTGCTCACAGCTTGTATTGATATAAAATTTATTCTACGTACGAAATAGGGAATAGAGCCGCGCAGCTGCCAAATTCCTTTTGAAATGCATAATAGAATGGTATATTTTACATTACCATATCCTTTGAAACATTTATAGTGAAAAGGAAATACAGAAAATTGTAACCATACGAACGGATTTCACGGCGAGGTTCAATGTTAAATGTATCTATATATATTTGTATAGTAAGGTTGTGTGGTTAAATTAAGCTACCATAAGGTAACTTTTAGTGGTATTCTTGAAGCAAGTTGAAATATTTTTTAATAATATATTTTTTTAATATTATAGTGAATGTTTCCATCGCCTTATTATCAATGTCAAGTCCCCCATAATACAAAAGTAATAATTAAATTTATTATTTATTTGCTGATGGGTTGCCTGTTAGAGATCACTTACAGTGATAAGGCCGCCCTTACCCATTTTGTTTTTAATTACTCGTTTTATTTCTTCTCCGTGTGTTGTGTGTAATAAAGAATTTCTTGTCTTATTTATTTTGCTGTAATCTGCGATAAATAGAATAGAGAATATATATAAATATATATATAATATAAATATATATAATATATATATATATATATATATATATATATATATATATATATATATATATATATATATATATATATATATATATATATATATATATATATATATATATATATATATATACATATATACATATATATATATATATATATCTATATTTTTTTTCATATCCGATGCATGTTAGATTCGTAAAAACATATGCACAAACCTTCACCACCGCCACCACAATACCCAAGCACTTCACACGTTCACTATCAAAAACTTAACAATCGTTTTGCCCTGCAACCGAATATTATCACGAGATAGACTCCACGACAAAATCGCAAGGCATTTTCTCGGATAATAGCAAAATATTTTTATTATTACTTTTGTTTTATGGATCTCCGCAATGTCGCACTTAATTCTATAAATTATCTCCCATATTAATTATTATCTAAATAGTGAAAACTTTATTGGTCAATGATCTATACATTTTAAGCTATTAAGTTTTACTATGTACTGTTTGTTTCCCTTGAAAATAAATAAATAATATCTAATAGTGGAGTTGTGTTCGTATCTAATTCTTAATCACACGCTTTTGAAAACAGACCCGGAAAACAGAAAGCTAAAGAGCAATTCTATTTATATGTTTAAAGATTGTTTTTGATAATATAAACAGAATTTCACTGATTCGGCATTCGTAAGCAATACCGTGTAGCACTTATAGCTACCGTATAATTTTAATGGCTTCACGTATATAGTGAAAATGTATACTTTTGGAGACATTCGTTAAACAAACTCACCGTACGATTTTGAAGATTCTTCACTTTACATAATAAAGTGACAGGATGTCCGACAAGACCGGTTACATTATCCGGTGTGCTTGGATCAAAATATGGGGCTCCAGGTGTTTGTGGCCAGTCTTCCAAAAACTCTGTCCGGAAACGCCGCGATGACTCGGAGACCGTATTTTGATCTCTGGGCCGACTGCTTCCGCTGTCTTGGCGACATACTGTAAGGAAATATGCTTTGAGTAACAATGTAATACCATAATGATCTATAGATGTAGTACCAGGATGAATGAGCCTTGCTCGATATTTTTTTTTAAATATTCAAAAATGCAAAAAAATAAAAATAAAGAAAAGGCTCGTGGTATTTGGGACTCAATCCCGGGTATTTTTACTTCTTTAATCTGCCCGTTCCCCACTGAGATATGACAACTTTACAAGTATTAGCTAATTAACCTTTTTATTCTGTTCTATGTTTTAGTATTTCTTCAGTGCCCGAAAAAAGGGATACATTATTTTACAGGGGGACATTTTTTTAATGAAATCTAGCTAGATCGATTTATCGTTCCCGAAACCTCCTATATATTAAGTTTCATGAAAATCGTTAAAACCGTTTCCGAAATTCAAAAGAAAAAAAACATTTAGTTATTTCTTTATTTATTCTATTACTAGCGGCCTGCCCCTGCTTCGCACGGGTATAAAATATATATCCCATGTCAGTCAGTGTAAAAAAATTGATTAAAAACGATCCAGTAGTTTTGATTTATTCATTACTGCCCGTGGCCGTAGCGTTAAATTTGGAGAAAAACAATTTCCTTTCCCTATACCAAGAAGATTTCCTGCTATCTTTGGAATATCTAAATTCATATAGTACATTATTACTTATTTACTTTTATATTTTCCCTATGTATTTTATTTTTACAATTAATTACAGAATGTCTTTAAACAAACTCTTGAAAGAGCGACATCGCTGCTAAAGTCGAAGTGTTATAGAGCGAAGCGCGGCCTCCTCACGGCATTTTAAATCTGTAATATCTCCGAAAATGTTCACTTAAATTACATGCTGTAAACGGCCATATTGATCTATATTAAATCAAATATTTATTTAAGGTATTTAATTGGATAAGGATTAATGCTGTATTGTATAAGAATTGCTTCAAAAATAAGGCATTATTTTTCGTAAAAAGTAAACGACAAAAAATGCTTTAGTGGGTTATCCATAAGCGATAGACATATACCATCGCGGACTTTTCTGTAGACCTTTTCAATGTGTACAAATACTTAGTACATTATTTTGATAAATCTCGTAGGGTTTAGCCTGCGTTTGCAATGTAAGCGGAAAAAAATGTAATTATTTACAGAAACCTCAAAAATTACAGTATTTCTCTACTCCGTATTGAATGTTATTATACGTACAAACCTTCCTCTGGAATCACTCTATCTATTAAAAAAAACCGCATCAAAATCTGTTGCGTAGTTTTAAAGTTTTATGCGTACATACGGAAATATGGACTTTGTTTTATAATATGTAGTGATTATTTTTCCGTCGACATTCACTTAAAATATTGGACGTAAAATATATTTTAAAATATTAAAATTCAAAAGAAGTGATTTTGTATAATTACAAACATTGATATCCAAATAAATTATATAAAAGCGGGTAACTACCCGCTTTGTAACTACAATGTTGTAATAATTTATTTTTTTATCAGATCTTATGCTACATTGTTACTTCTTTATTCGTTCTATTATAACTTTTCCATCAACTTTTACCTAAAATATTGGACGTAAAAAATATTTTAAAATATTAAAATTTTTGTCAATGACACAAGAAGTGATTTTGTATAATTACAAACATTGATATCAAAATAAATTATATAAAAGCGGGTAGTTACAATGTTGTTGTAATAATTCATTTTTTTATCAGATTTTATGCTACATTGTTCCTTCTATTTCGTTATTGCAAAGAAAGTATATAATTATAGTAGCATACTCGTATATAAAAAAATTACCATAAAATAAAACCTTTATTAAGAATTGCGGTAAAGCTAAATTTCTATTTAAATATTGACTTTTAAGGGGTGCTAATTAATAGAAGTAATACCAACTTATTTGTTATATCAATATGTTTTGAAAACATGTTAAACAATTATATACCAAATATTTTCAGTTGTAATATTGTCCTATTCGAACAATAAAGTCACATTACCTATACATGGAAGATTAATACTTTGTTCTCGAGACAGTTCTTTTTGGCTTTGTTAGGCGATATATTTTAAAATCTATAAACAAAAATCTTTAATATTTAAATGAGTTAATTTAGTATATATATTCTGAATCCTGGGTTTTGGGGGTGAAAACTCGATCTAGCTAAGTTTTAATTAAAATGAATGAATAAAATAAAATTGAACAATTGCTATATTATATATTTACTTTAGTATATATTTCTTAAATACTAGCGTTTCTGTGGAAATCGAAACCAGACGGCTTTCGAATTTTCTTCGATAAAGACCTTAACAGTTTAAAAACAATGATCAGATCGCCACCAAACTTTACAGGAATATTTACTAGGTCATTCTAAAGATTGTCTGAAAATTTTATTATAATCGGTCCAGCCGTTTCGGAACCGTTAAAAGACATACAAACTATTTTTTTTGTTATAAATAAAATATACATGTAAATAATATACATGTAAAATATACATTTTATATGCTATTGAACCTTAAACTTTGTAAACCTACAACCCCAAATTAGCCCTTGTACTTCAATTTCGCAAACATAAGATTTGTTGTTAGGTTAATGTACTCTATATTTAGGTACTATAATTTATACGTTGGGCATCTATCAAAACTAGACGGATTAGCAGTCTACAGAAAAAGTGTTTATAATATATGGTTGATTGGCAATAATTTGCAACATTTTTTTGTACACAAAGTCATGACTAAAGTTAAGTATTTCAAATAAGCCAATCTAGTAGAGTAACTTACAAAACACAATATTTAAACAGTCACGCGCTGTTAATGTTATGAAATATTTACAACACGATATAGTTCTGATTTAATAATATTAATGTCTTTTATTACCGAGAATTCATACAAAGAGGATACCTAAAAAGTTCAACGTTACAAAAATATATTCCTTGTGCATCAATAAGCATCAAAAAATGGCGAGACTGTACAATTCTAATGATTTAGAATATGACAATTTCTTAGATAAAGAAGTCAGAACATTATTTTTACCATTTTATACAATCCAGTGGCTATACTTGTCTCCAAAGTACACGATTTGCGAAAATTTTATTGTTTTCAACAGCCGAATAATAGATTGCTTATCGCTAGTTGTGATGTTGATTCTCAATATCGTTTTTTTAATACGTAATATTAGTCTTTTTATATCAATAACGACAGGTATATATAGACTCATAATTGTTGTTGACGGTGTTATTCAAGTGTTTGGCATTACCGCTGGCTATATTGGGAATTTGTATTTTAACAAATTAAATATAGAACAAGTTCTAAACATTCAGAGAATTTTTAAATTGTTGAATTTGACTAAATATGAAAATTTAATTTCCTTTAGCATCATTTCCTGGTTGTCATTTGTTCCAGTTATTGTAGTGTTTATATTCTATATTTGGTCTGACATCGCTTATATGCCAGTAAGCTTTTCTGAAATATTAGGTATTTATTGTACTATTTATTTCGACTTGATCATCATTTGTGCTTTTCGTATGATTTGCCTTTTAAAGAGCGTATTATTATTATGGCTCTCAGAACTGATAAAGCTTAATACGCCAGAACGGAACTCAGTTTCTTACGAAAACAATCGTATTTCGATAGAAATCAATAGTGAAGGTAATGGTTAAAATAAGTTTCAACATATAGCTTTTAAATTTGGAGGGTATTTTTCAATGTTGTTGTAATAATATTAAAAATATTATTTTTTTCTATATTTTCTTCAGATTCGGATTTTTTAGGCATATTTTTGTTGGTACTATTATAACATTTTCTTCATGCACTAATTTTATTAATATTAAAATTAAACAAGATAGTTAACGATGATATTTTCAATCACATTAAAAAGGAAATTATGGTAAAGAACTACCATAATTTCCTTTTTAATAGAAATTACAAAATAAACACATACCTATGTTAAAAAAATATGAAAGACCTTACTAATTAAATGTTTTGAATTTCCTATAGCAATTGAAAGTTTTGAAATCAGTGACACCAGTAAAGAACAGTGGGCGAGATTATTAAAAGCTTACAGAAAAATTATAGAATCATATGACATTTTTAAAACAACATATCAGATATTCGTAAGAATTTATTTAAACTTTAAAATATTTATCTTTTCCATAATTTCAATGTCTATTTGATAACATAACGAGTTTATTTTATATAGATCATGTACCATGTAATGAAGACATTTTTTACCTCTCTATGCTTTATACATATGATATTTGAAATGGATGACTTCTATTCTGTGAGTATTTTGATACGTAATTAAAACTATAAGTTTTATTTTTAAGCGCTTTGTAATTGGTGTTTATATGCCACTATCAGATAAATCAGAGACATGCGTCAATTATCAAGCAGTTTATGTCTAGCCGTGTGGTATCCGGCTGAGTAGAACCACCCTCATTACTTACCGACGTGTCGTAAAAGGTGGCTAAGGTAAGTTGACGTCAAGCAGGCGGCCGGTCGTAATATGTTGTGCCGACCCCACTTACAGTGGGATAAGGGCAGGAGAATGATGATGATGATTGAATAAGAGCCAGCCATTTACACTAAAATTCACGGAATGGCGAGTTTGAGATTGAATCGACTTTTATAGAAGACGGCAATAATTTTTTTTTGTTGTGTAATATGTGAACGCTTGATTTCGATGACGCCTGTTGGGAAACGATGTTTACGGGAACAGTCTAAGATAGAGCACGATAGTGGCTAATACAAAACTATATTATACCCATTTTAATTAAAATACATAAATTATAAATTAAATTTATTTCGCTTCGATATAAAAAGAGTCCAGTATAAATTATCATAATTTAATAACAAAAATTTTCATTTTTTTTAGTCAATACCTAACACACTTTGGGTTAAATTATGTATGTTTCTATGGATAATGAAATACTTTACTTTGGAATGTATATTGAGTTTTTTGAATCGTTCCTTTTACAACACTATTGATAGAGTCCAAGCGCATTGTATCGATATAATAAACAATAATAATGATTCAGGTAAGAGCACTATATTTTGTTAAAGCTATAAGTGTAAGTTTAATGTATTTTAAACGTCGGGGTAAATCACTTAGTACACTTTTTATGAATATCAATTGTGGTGCTCTCTTGTAACGTCATTTTTTGTCATCTATGTTTTGTTTCAAACCTACAACGGATGACCTTATATCAAGAATATTGCAAAGTTTAAATGTGTTTTAGTTTTTGTTGTTTATCACTAATGGGATGACAAAGTTTATTTTACTGTTCGACTTAATATTCTTGGATAACTTATGAATAAATTAATATATGAATGTTCCTCTAATAAAGATTTAGTATAGTGAAACTTCACAATTTTCTACTATTCTCGAACGCATCATGCAATGTTTGAAAACTAAAAGCTCAAAGGAACTATGACATTAAAAATGAAAAAAAAAGTAATATAAAAATAGTGGCATGCAATTTCAAAGTAAGACAAAGATTTTTCGTCCCCCATTGAAAAGAAAGGTTGCAGTATTGACTAAAATGTAGATTGGCAGGTTACACGAGTCCAATAAGTTTTCCAGAGAAGTGCAAATTTCCCCACCACCGAAGAAATATTAGTAATTTGAGATTTACTTTTTCAGATGCACGGATGACTTGTAAAACCATACTACGTTTAAATAACGTTGTCTTCGAGAAAATGAAAGTATGTCGTCTGTATCAGTTGGACGCGTATACGCCCTTACTTTTGATCAGCTGTGTTGCTGATTATATGATTGTCCTGATACAGTTTGCACTTAATAATGAATAAGAGTGAATAGCTTACTAAGTACCTCCAATTAAAGAATAGCTAGCAAGTACCACTAAAATGTGGTACAATCATTTTATACTAATGTCCTTGGAGTTGTCCGTTTAATAAACCTGATTGATTGATTTGAGCTAATTTTCGGTACTATTATAAATTGTTTGACATATTGTGTGTTATTTAAAAAGAATTAGTTAGTTTCGTTAGTAAATTATGATGCAGCAAAGTATGTAGTGATGCTTTACGTTTTAGAAAATTTATTTGTTGTAAGGCAAAGCCTGATCATAATATACTCAATCGAAAACAAAACAAATTGAACAATACAAAGCACGTTAGCCTATAAAATAATGCGACTTTACATACTTAATGCTAAAAATATAGACTGCATTCTTCACTGATGTGTATAGAAATATGTGGTGCGCAAATACACTTACCTAATGATTTTTTTTTTATTTCGGTGCCAGCTCTTCTGTTATAATCATTATTAATGACGGCACAAAATTTACATCGCACTTAATATGTTAACCATCACCCCTGAACTTCGAAGTGTGATGAGTGTGTGTGTTTTGGGTTCGGTGTTTATCTTATCGATGCAATTAGATGCATTGCCAGATTTTTTCCTTTAAGTCCTCGCTTTCTATAAAAGGGATGAACAGATATAAATTTCTGACTTCTATAGTCATGGAGCATTTCTTGAAGTTTCTGCACTGGTTTGTATGTTGTTTTTATTAACGTAAAGTGATTTTAAAAATATATTTAAAAAAGTATAAGCTGTAAGTTTATGATACATTGTATTGCGAATTTTAAACATGTATTTAATGCTTGGCTACCTATGCTTTACGAGTTTACAACGTTACTAGAAACATTTATATTGTGTAAAATTACCAACTATATTCAAATATATTTTACGTTTTGTGCTTAAAAGGGTTTGATTAAAGTGTTTTTAAATCAAGATTTTTTGTTTTATTACTTATATTTAAATTATTTCCTTAGTCTATACGGACTATACCTGATACGGACGAAAGGAATAGGGTGATTAAAAGCCTCTTCAAAATAACGACTAAAGACAAGAAGGCAAAGTATGGAGATTTTTATTTTTCTACGCTTCACCAATTCAAAAAATAGTCAAAATACTTCAGTGAAAAAGACATAGCCTAGCGGTGAAACCGTGCGACTCTTTCGACGAGTCCAAATTCTAAACTCCTGCCAGACACCATTAAGTTATTTTATTAAAACATGTTTTTGATTGATAGTTGTAATTTATCACACGTTTTCCTTTTATACTACATTGTCGTGTCATTTGATTATTGCAAGGAAAGTTGATATAATTATAGCAGCATTTATACAAAGTGTAACACAGTATTTTAGTATTATATTTACATAAAACACTTATGTAAAAAGTATTTTGGAATGGCTGAACTGTAATTTAACATTAAAACTATTTGTAATTTAACATTTTTTAATTTTAAGGAATACTAATTAACAAAAATAATACCAACCTTTTTGTTACTTCAACCATCTTTGATAAACAATTTAATTAAAAATTAATCTTTGAACATGTCCTAATCCAAATTAACAGTTGTGGGACGCGATACGTCTATTCTTTAACTTCATAGTTCCTAAATACTACTCGGAAGGGTGACTTTAGAGAGTTGCGTAGAACTGAGTAGAATGCTCTTATGTGAAATAGAGTCTGTTTTTAAGTTACAGGCGATTTCGATCACTATAGTTAGCGCAGCGGACTTCTGTTTTAATAAGGAGCTACTAGAGTTGTTTTTGTGGTTTTCGAGTTAAACAATTTAAATTTTTATGTGAACCTTGACTTTAGTGAACACACAACCCAACAAATTAATCCTTGTACTCTATTTGGGAAATAAAATTTGTTTGTGGGTCGATTTGGTCTTTTAAATAAATGCCGTTCTGGAATGGTAAAACTATATATATTGTTATTTATATGTGTGACGTTTCTCGAAATTAAACGGATGATCAGTCAATAGAAAATATGTTTATAGGTTGTAAGTAGTTGAGTGGCAATAAATTTTGAAAAACTTTTGACACAAAGTCATGAATAAAGTGAAGTATTTAAAATAAGTCAATCTAGTAGAGTAACTAATAAAACCCAATATGTAATCAGTCACGCGCTGTTAATGTTATGAAATATTCACAACTCGATGGAGTTCTGACCGAATAGTATTAGTTGCTTTTTTACTACCTATAAAGTATTGCTATTGGTGTAATAAGAGTACAAAGTTCAACATTAAAACATATATTCCGGGGTAACATACGATTCAAAAATGGCAAGACTGTACAACTCTAACGACTTTGAATATGACAATTTCTTAGATGAAGAAGTCAGAAAATTATTTTTACCATTTTATACAATCCAGTGGTTATTCTTGTCTCCGAAATACACGATTTACGAAAATTTTATTGTCTTCAATAGCCGAATAGTAGATTGTATATCGCTAGTTGTGATGTTGATTGTCGATATCTTTTGTTTAAATCGTAATATTAGTCTTTTTATGTCGATAACGACAGGTATATATAAATTCATGATTGTTCTTGACGGTTTTGTTCAAGTGTTTGGCATTACCGCTAGCTATATTGGGAATTTGTATTATAACAAATTAAATATTGAACAAGTTCTAAACATTCAAAGAATTGTCAAATTGTTGAATTTGACGAAATACGAAAATCTAACTTCCTTTAGTATAATTTCCTGGTTGTCATTTTTCCCAGTTATTGTAATGTTTATAATATACATTTGGACTGACATCGCTAATAATCCAGTAAGCGTCGCTGAAATATTTAGTGTTTATTATACAATTTATTTCGACTTATGCATCATTTGTGCGTTTCGTATGATTTGCCTTTTAAAGAGCGTATTATTGTTATGGCTCTCAGAACTTAGAAAGCTTAATACACTGGAAAGGAACTCGGCTCTCAATGAACACGGTCATATTTCAACACACACTAATGGAGAAGGTAATGGTCAAAATATAGAAAAAATCGTAAAATGTGTATCAGCACAGCTTTTTTATTTGGGAGGCATTGTTCAATTGTTTTTGTTATAATATTTGAAATACTATTTTTTTCTATATTTCCTTCAGAATCAGATTTTTCAGATATATTTTTGTTGGTATGTTCTGTTTTTACATTTTCTTCATACATTTATTATTAGGCCATTAATATTAGTGACTTTATGCATGCGAGTCAGACGCAAGCCAGTTTAAAACTTAACTGTTAAACTCAGATAGTTTACTGTATAAGGAGCGGTTTTTTTAATCACAATAAAGACAAAATTACAGTTTTATTACCAAATGAGCACATTTTCTATTTTAAAAAATATAAAAGACGAAACTAATGAAATGTTTTTATTTTCCCACAGCAGTTGAACGTTTTCAATTCAATTATACCAATAAAGAACAGTGGGAGCGTTTATTAAAAGCTTACAGAAAAATTTTAGAATCGTATGACATTTACAAAACAACATTTCAGATAATTGTAAGATTTTATTTAAATAACTTAAAGACATTTTTTTAATACTTTCAACGTCTATTTGATAACGTCGAAATTTTATTTTATATAGATCATGTACCACACAATGAAGACATTTGTTACCGGTCTATTCGGTATCCATACTTTATTTGAAATGGACGAATATTATTCTGTGAGTATTCGGATACATAATTAGATCTATAAGTTTTAATTGTTAAACGCTTTCTTATTAGTGTTCATATGCCACTATCAGATAAATCAGAAACATGTGATGATTATGAAGCAGTTTATAAGACAAAATATTGAATAAGATTCCCACATTATTATTTATATTAATAATATTTCAGCAAAGTTTATTATATGAATAAAATTGTTAACCTCATGTGGTCAATAACGAAAATAGAATCGTTTGATGATGCGTACTATTTATTTACTAATATAAAAATAAAACTTAAGCACGCTCTGAAAAACCAGTATAAGAATTGAAATGTAAACTTTCTTATGAAAATATTTAGAGCCTTACGTCATTATTGAGTTAAAATATCAGTGCATTACGTAATATGTAGTATTGCGTAATATATGTTATTAAGATATTAATAATCTAAATAAAATAAATAATCTAAAAAAATTCCACTAAGTGGCAAGAATTGAGATTGCAACGGGTTTTAGGGATGTTGGCAATTCAAATTTATTGCGTAATATGTGATTGATATTTCGCCTGGTAGGAAATGATGATGATGGACAGCTTAAGATAGGTCATTATGCGGGCTAATGATATACCCACATTGTGCTTATTTTAATTAAATTTAAATTTTAATTACAAACAATTTAATTGTGAAATTCTATTAAAAATCGTACAGTAACATATTATATTTATTTCGCATCTCGATAAAAATAGTCTGGCTAAAATTATCATAATTTAATTTTTTTTTGTTTCTTTTTTTTAGGAAATACCTAACAAATTATGGATTAAAGTATTTATGTTTCTATGGATTTTAAAGTTCTTTACTTTGGAAAGTATATTGAGTTTTTCTAATCGAGCCTTTTATAACACTATGGATAGAGTCCAGGAGTATTGTGTCGATATAATAAACAATAATAACGATTCAAGTAAGAACTCCATATTTCTTTTAAGCTATAAGTGTTAGTTTAAAAAAGGTCAAGCAGGAAAGCAAATTGTTTTTAGTACACAATTTATATTACGTTACGCTCTTGTAACGTTATTTTTGGTTTTCTTAACAATACGGATGACCTTTTTCGGGAATATTTCAAAGTTTAAACCCGTTTTAAGTTTGCAATTGTTTATCATTATCAGACGACATTTCTTTTCTGTCCTACGTTATAATATTGCATGACTTATGAATAATATAAAAAAAAAGTTCCTCTTATAAACATTTGGTATAGTGAAATTTTACAATTTTCCACCATTTCCGAACGCATCATGCAATGTTTGAAAATTGAAAGCTTACAGGAACCATGAGTTAAAAAAGAAAAAAATATATTTATAAAAATAGTGGCGTGCTGCTATCTCAACGTAAAGTAAAGCTCTCCTCTTTCCAATTTAAAAGATGGGCTGGAGTATCGACTCACTATGCTGCACAAATGCAGATGGGCAGGTTACACATGTCCCATAAGTTTTCCAGAGATTCACAAATTTCCTCACTATCCAAGAAATATCAGTAATTTGAGATTTACTTCTTTCAGATGCACGGATGACTTGCAAAACCATACTACGTTTAAATAAAGTTTTATTTGAGAAAATTAAAGTCTGTCGTCTGTATCAGTTGGATGCGTATACGCCCTTACTTTTGATCTGCTGTGTTGCTGATTATATGATAGTCCTGATACAGTTTGCACTTAATAATGAATAAGAGTGACTCGGTAGAAAAAAAAGTTGACGAGGTAGCTTACTGAGTACCTCTAATTCAAGAATAGCTAGCAAGTACCACTAAAATGTGTTACGATCATTTTACACTAATGTCCTTGGAGTTGTCCGTTTAATAAACTTGTCAGGACAATCATATAATCAATAACAGCTGATACAGTTTGCACTTAATAATGATTAAAAGTGACAGTAGAAAATAAAGTAGGTAAAGAAAGTTACTGCCTATCTCTAATCAAAAATTAGCTAGCAAGTACTACTAAATTGTGACATGATTATTTTAAACTAATGTCCTTCGAGACAGTACGTTTAATAATCTTGATTGATGGATTTCAGCTAATTTTCGCTACTACTATAAATTGTTTAAATATTTGTGTGTTATTTAAAAAATAACTAGTTTTTTGAGCATAGTGTAGTTATCTTATCGATGCAGTTAAATGTATTGTCAGAATTGTTTTCTTTGCTTGTTGTTGTCTTCCTCGCTTTATATATGTGAGATGAAGGGATATAAATTTCCGACTTTAATATTGATGGAGCATTTTCTGAAATTTCTGCACTGATTTGTATGCTGTTTTCATTTACGCGATTTATGTAAAGTGATTTCCAAAGATCTAAAAATAATATAAGCTGTAAGTTTATGATTTTTTGTTTTGAACGATTAACGATTTTATATTGTATCACATAAACATCGTTCAAAGAAACATTTTTATCATGCATTTATATGCTTGTTTAATTACTAGCTATAATTAAATATAACTTTGATTTTATTACTTAAAAGGGTTTGATTAAAGTGTGTTTAAAACAAATTGTTTTGTTTTATTTTAGTATTCATTTTCAAATTGCTTTCATTCTTTTTATGCATTTCTAAAGAAAGATCCTTAGAAATGCATAAAAAGATAGACAAGAAATAGTTGCATATAATAAAACTAAAATTTACTGTAAAAAAAATATCCTGAAAAGATCTTAGGTCGTTTTATTTTTTGTTATAGTATAACAAAAAATAAAACGACCTAAGATCAAAGAGCTCTAAGAGATAAAGAGATCTAAGAGCAAAGTATAACAAAAAATAAAACACTTATGTAAAAAGTACTTTGGAATGGCTAAATTTCAATTTAACCTATTTAATTTTAAGAAATGCTAGTTACCAAAAATAATACCAACTTATTCGTTATTTCAATCATGTTTAAAAATGTTTAAATATTAAATATTAAAAATTTTGCAGTTGGAATATACTACTGATTTATAAACATAAATATGCATGTTAATTGTTTATCAACCTATTTGGTATTTTAAAATTTACACGTAATAATATCAAAGAATTTAACAAAGTTTTCGATCATAGGTACATATTTAAATACCGAATTAGAATACAAACAGCGGTTATTGGAGACATGGCCGGACTTTGCTGTCTGGCGTTGTACTCCAATGTCCAATGTCCAATGTCAAAGTCCATGTCGTCACTCGTTGTACTCTATTTATGGAATAACATTTAAATAAATTCTGTAATTTAAATAAATTCTGTTCTTGACTGTAATAAACAGCTAGCAATCGCCAGCGGCTCCACTCGCGTGGAAGGATTAAAACCGTAATATAGCATTTTGATAACCATAAATATGATTGAAGTGGGTTAACCTTAAAAGCTAGACATATACTGCCGCAGACTTTTATTTAAAACTTTTAGAGAGGAACAATTTTGTACTACATGATTTCTGAATAAATTTCACCGTTTACTTAGCGCACTCAAAGAAAGCTTTAAATTTTGCCGTTATCCTTATATTTTATATTGTAGCTTTTCTCCTATTGGTCTTGCCTAAAGCCTTCCTCAGAAAATGCATTATCTTACACTGAAGGAATTTTTCATATCGGTCCAGTAGTTCCTGAGATTAGCGCGTTCAAATAATCAATCAATCAAACAAACAAACAAACAAACAAACAAACTCTTCAGATTTATATATTAGTATAGATATATACGTATAATATTGTTGAAATGAGACGGATGATCAATCCATAAAAACAACCATGATTGAGTAGAATAGACCACCTGCATTTCTTACCGAGGTCTCGTAAAAGGCGACTAAGGTAAGTTGATCCGCCATGTGGTATACGGCTGAGTAGAATAGACCACCCTCATTTGTTACCAAAGTGTCTTAACAGCCGTAAAATAACTAGCCAAAACATGTAACAACATGTTGAATAGATGGAGGATGAATATGATAAGTTTATAGAAAACATCTTTTCTATATCTATATATCTATATATATAAAAGAAAGTTGGTCTAAGTTACACTATTTATAACTCAAGAACGGATGAACCAATTCGGCTGAAAATTGGTGGAGAGGTTGCTTAGAACCAGGAGACGGACATAGGATACTTTTTATCCCGTTCGACCGCATTTATTTTATCCCGTCAAGTCGCTATAAAACGTGGTATAACAAAAACGACTATGACAGTAAAATAATAAAACGCAAATTTCAGTGGAATAACAAAACATAAATGACAGCTAAACGTAATTTTGGCTTTGATTTAGTATGGAAAAATATTTGACAGTTATCAAAATAATAGTGTTATAACATGTTTTTAATACAACCTCCTTCTTAGAGTTGGTCATTAATATGAAAAAGCATTGTGGCTGTCATATGTGTCATTAAGTTGTTGAGAGTAAATGGGTTGATTCTGGGAAAATGTTTTTATTTATTGAATAAATATAATAATATAATAAGTATAAAGGAGAAATATCGTCGTTTATTATATTCAGAAGGGGATGTAACCTAAACTCATAAATAGAGCGGACAAAAGGAATATCTGGAAATTTAAAGAGTTTAAAGAAAAGACAAATGACGATCAATATCTTGAGACAACACGGAGACTGCGAATTTCGTATAATTTGAGAGATAGTTGCGATATGCGATGCTATGGAATAAAAAATGGAGTTTTTATTGGAGAGACTAATGATGGTAATTGGTATTCGGTTTATTAACTCTGTAAGATTAATGTGACGATGTGCTATGTGAGGCCATAGACGCGCCCGTGACTTTTGTTCGATAGAACTGTCAGCTAGAACGACGATTGTTCTCTGGATTTGTTCCAGTTGTAACGATTGTTTTCTAGACTATGGCCATCTGCAACGACTATCAGCTAGGCTCTGCCTAGATGTAGTGATTGTTCTTTGAGCGTTATCATTTGCGAGTCTGTTTACGTGTGTATCTGCTGAGTTGGTTGCCACTTATTGAGCTGTGTAATGCCATGACAGTGGTTGAGGGTGAGCTTTGAGTGTGGCGTGAGGGTGCGAAATGCTTATGGTGCGAAAAGCCTAAGGAGTTGAGCTTAAAGAGTTGAGCATAAAGCGTGAGCTTAAAGAGTTGAGCGTAAAGCGTGAGCGTAGTCCTGTCATGTCATGGCATGTGCGGTTTTCTTTTACAGATTAAAAGAGCAAGTATTGAGTTTCTGGCCGATTCTTCTCCGTACAATCAGCATTCCGAATCAGTGGTAGAATCATTCCCAGAAGTCAGCTTATGAGATTTGCGGGGTCGCAAATGTTGTCAGGATGGTCGACTGTTACAACATGTTTTTAATAAAACCTCCTTCAGAGTTGGTCATTAATATGAAAAAGCATTGCGGCTGTCATATGTGTCATTGAGTAGTTTTTGAGAAAGAGTAAATGAGTTGACTTTGGAAAAATTGATTATTATTGCATAAGAATAAAGGAGAAATATCGTCGTTAGTTATAATAGCTAAACGTTACTACATAGTATAAAACAAAGTCGCTTTCTCTGTCTGTCCCTATGTCCGTATATCCCTTTGTATGCTTAAATCTTTAAAACTACGCAACAGATTTTGATGCGGTTTTTTAATAGATAGAGTGATTGAAGAGAAAGGTTTATATGTATAATCTAACATATTATAAATATTCAATATGGAATAAAGAAATACTATCATTTTTGAGGTTTCCAATGTGATGTCGTAAATAATTACATTTTTTTCCGTTTACATTGCAAACGCAGGCTGAACCCTACAATATTTGTCAAAATAATGTACTAAGTATTTGTACACCTTGAAAAGGTCTACAGAAAATAATAATAATAATAATAATAATATTTTTTTATTGCATGAAAATGGTACATAGGATATTTAATATGATATATAAGGATACAACATTTTCTGCCATTTCGGCGTGCAAAAATATTAAATAACATATATCTAAAATTAAAAATAAAAAAATAAAAAATTGATAGTAATAAAAGTCTCAAAACAATTCCATTTTATCTAAACTCTGTACATCTAAAAGAAATTCTTCTACTGAGTAATAACATTTCTTTAACAATATTTTAAATAAATTTACTTTAAACAATCTCATATTTTGATTTTTAAGGGTTTCTGGCAGCTTGTTATAAATGCGTATGGCCATACAATAAACATTTTTCGCAAACAACTGAATTCGTTGTCTAGGAACTATGAGTTTATTTTTGTATCTATTTGGCTTCAGAGCCGTATCTGCCTTGTTTTGAAATCTATCCCTATGCTTGTGAACAAATATGGAAACTTCTAAGATATAAAGACATGGCAGAGGCAATACATTAACATTCTTAAAAAGCGGCTTACATGGTTCTAGAGGCTCAGCTCCACATATTATACGAATGAACTTTTTTTGAATTCGAAATATTTTTGTAACATCAACGGAATTGCCCCATAAGATAAGTCCGTAACGTAGCAAAGAAGAGACATGTCCGTGATATGCATTGAGTGCTGTCTCCCTTGATGTTACATTTTTGAGTTTATATATCACGTATACAAAACGGTCCAATTTTTTACTTAAATTGTCTATATGTAATTTCCAATTACAGAATTTATCCAAGACTATACCCAGAAACACTGTATGATCGACTTCTTCTATTAAAAAATTATTACATATGACATTAACTTTTAATGGGATACTATTATATGTTTGAAATTGTATAAATTTAGTCTTACTAATGTTTAATGTTAAATTATTTTGGTGCATCCAGAAAGCAATTTTTTTAACGTTTTCATTGATTTCGTTTTCAAAAGTATTTTTATTTTTACATTTTATTATAAGTGTCGTGTCATCAGCAAATTGTATACACTGACATTCAACGCATTCAGGTAAGTCATTTGAATAAAGAAGGAATAGTAGAGGTCCCAAAATGCTTCCTTGTGGTACACCAAACCTGTTAATTTGATATTTAGATTTATAAGAGACTTTAATATTAGCAGAAATCTTTGATATTTGAACACACTGATTTCTATCACTTAAATAGCTTTCTATCCATTCATGTGCGTTTCCTCTGATACCGTAATTCAGAAGCTTTCTTAGTAACGTTTTATGGCAAACGAGGTCAAAAGCTTTAGACATGTCTAAAAAGACACATGCTACAGGAATTTTGTTATTCAAACTTTCAGTGACAATTTTATTTAGAGCGAAACAGGCTAAAGATGTAGAGTTGTTTTTTAAAAATCCGAATTGTTCAGGTCTCAATAATTTATGTTTAAAAATGAATTGATATATTCTATTATACATGATTTTTTCGTAGACTTTAGCTAAGATAGGTATAAGTGTTATCGGTCTATAATTATTTAAGTCCTTTGTAGATCCTTTTTTATGAATTGGTTTTACAATTGAATATTTTAAACGCGTTGGGAATTGGCCGTTCAAAATAGATTGGTTTATCACGTGACACAAAGGATGCGATAAATATTTGGCGCAAAGCTTAATCATTCTCGTGTTTATATCGTCATATCCAGTAGAATTAGTGTTATTTAGATCCATAATAATTTTATTAATTTCAAGATCGTTAGTAGGATTAAGGTAAATACTATCTCTGCAATTATTAACCATGTTTGTAAAAGGAGGAAGGTTTTGAGTTTTATTAGTGAGATTGATAAAGTATTCATTAAATTTTTCAGCAATTTCCTTTGCATCAGTATATTTAGTATTATTACATTCAAGGCTGCTAATTTCTTGTACTTTTAGTTTCGCTGATGGTTCAGTGTATGTTTTTATTACATTCCAGGCAGCTCTACATTTATTTTTTGAGTGAGTTATATACTTAGAGTTAGCTAGGTATTGTGCTAGTGATAAACATTTTTTAAATAGTTTAGTGTAATTTTTATATTTAGCTTTATTACTCTTTTTTCCGCTGGAAGACAAACGATAATTTAAATAAAGTGACCTTTTTCTGATGCAACTTCGTTTTATTCCTTTAGTAATCCATGCATTCCGACTATTTTTAGGCGAAATTTTTACTTTTATTATCGGAAAGCATAGATTGTAGAAGAGAATAATTGTATCATGCAACGAGTTGAAGGAAGTATTAGTGTCAGTTTCAATCAGTACATCATTGAAGGATAATGATGCTATTGCTTCACAAAATTTTCTAATATTGTCCTTATTAAAGTCTCGTTTAAATTCAAACCAATAAGGAAGTGTACTTATTTTATTATCTATACTTGTTTTGAAAGTTATTGTTTGGCAAGTTTCATGGTCTGAGAGAGCCATATAATGGAGATCAGCTTGTACATTGGAAATATTGCTTGCTATAATGTCTATGCATGATTTTTTTCTGGTTGGTTTTATAATGTGCTGGCTCAAATTACAATTATCTAATACGGATTGGAGTTCCTGAGTTGACGGGGTATTTTTTAGTAAATCAATGTTCAAATCACCACAGAGAATTATTTTCTTTTTATTTTTCTTTATTATTGTATTTAATAACATTTTAAGATTTTGTAGAAATAAATTTACATTAGAATTAGGTATTCGGTATACGCAAACAATAATAGTATTTATAGAGATTATTTCTGTAGCGCAGTATTCAAACAGATATGGAATTCGTTGTACATTTAAGGATAGTGGTTTAAATTTCAAATATTTTTTTAGCAAAATACAGCTACCACCTCTTCGTTCCGAGATTCTCGAGTAAAATGCAACTAAGTTGTAGCCGTTAATTTTTAAGTTCGATTCCGAGCCACTTTTTATGAAGGTTTCGGTGAAACAAATAATATCAATGCTCCCTACTTTTTTTTCTAATTCTTGTAAAGTAATCTGGATTAGACTTTGCTTATTTAAGACACCTGCTATATTTTGATGTAACAAGGTAATTGTAGAGTCATTATCGTTAGACGAGAAAAAACTGTTTTTTATTGTTATGATTAGTAACAGCAGAAATATTTGCGTCATTTATATTTTTATTTAATTTATTAAAGTAATCAGGAATTAGTTTTTGGATAAGAGTAACTTTAGAGTTTTGAGTTTTACGTACAGTTTTAGATTTTACAGGGAAATAAAAGGGAATTGTGCCTTTTTTTGAAAAGTTTAATGTAGTTTTAGTATTATTTTGGTTTTTTAGAAAGTGTCTATGATTATTTGATAATATGGGTGTTTTTTCATTTTTTTTTACGATATAAAGTTTTTTATATTTCAAATAATCTATTTCAGTATTTATTTTGAAACATATTTGTTGTAGACTATGATGATATCCAGTATTATGTTGATTATTTTTAATTGTATTTATAAATTTGCAGTTAGAATAGTTTTGGACAAGCAAATTAATGTTATCATTCAATAATTTGATATTTAAGTGAGGATTATCAAGGACATTAAGTACAAACACTTGGTAACCTTTAAGCTTATGTAAAGCACTGCTTAATTCTGACAACGTAGAATATGGGTTTTTTTCATTAGATCCTACACCTAAAATTACAATATCATCTTTATCTAATGTTTCTATCATACTGTCACAGGTGCTAAGTACTTGAGCTGTAGTTGCATGTGGTTTCACCATTGATGAAACAGTATATATATCATTCCATTGGTTTTGCCTCTTTCTGATGATCTCACACGACAGTCCTTTGGTTATTTGATCTCCAAGAATTAAAATTTGCGATTGTTGTCGAATGTCACAAATATTATTAACAATTTCATGCTCTTGGGGATTTGTAAGACAATGTTCTTCCAAAACAGTAGAATTCATTTGTGGTGTTTGTTCTGACGCTACATCTATTGGTATGCTTGTAGTTTCGTCGCTGTGTGAATAATTTCTACAAATTCCGTTAGAGGTAAGTGGAGGTGTTCTTAACATTCTAGCCCTAAAATTATTGATTTTTTTTAAGTTGGACAAAGGTGTTCGAGATGTAACGGGACTGCAGCATACTTTCGGCGGAAATTCTGTTGCGACCTTTTTTAATACGTCCAATTTCATATTTTTATCAAGTAATCCTTTTTTCATGTTGTTTATCTCTAAGTTCAAATTATCGATTTCTTTATGTGCTGAGTTGAGTTCCGATTGCAGTTTTTCGATATCTTGTTTTTGCTTAAGTACTAGTGATGAATTAAAGTTCGGAAATAGTTCAACACTTCTAGTAGTAATGTCAAGAAAGGAATTACTTGATATGCAAGATTGATCTGTATTGTAAAGACTTAAGTTAGACAGATCTAAGTTTGATTTGACTTTTCTTAATGGCCGGCGCAGAGTGACGTTATCCATATTTGTAGTAATGAAGTAATGGCAGCCAAATTGCTACAGAATATTTAATATTTATTGATAACGACTTCACTTAAGTCTTAATACGTATTCATGTTTATTTAAATATTTGTATGAAAAATTTATAATGAGAAATAAAAATTGTTCGTATATAGACCAGGATTCGAACTCGGGCAGGAAATTTTAAGTCAACACCTGTACAGAATAGGCTATCGACATCGCTGATGCATCTTATGTAAATTTTGATCGTAATAAGCATATCACAATATCATTTTATATTAAATTTGATAATGATAATAATTTTTATTTTCACGTAATATTGTCACTTTATAAATTCTTCAGTTATATTATACGTTACAAATGATAGATGCCGTTGTTTAATCGATTCAATGTTTACTAAGATTTGAAACTTTGACATCAGTTTTAGGCCGTTAATTTTTTCACAATTTTTTTAAAGACAACTTTTTAAAGTTTACACAAAAGGTTTAAAATCACTAGAAGTCCTTCATTTACGCATTGAACACTTTATAAAGTCTATTTTTCGCCACTTTTAGCTTTAGAATATTGATATTATTGTAAGATTATGTGATTACTAGGTTATTAAGAATACATTGTAATTTTAGGATATATCAGAGTATTTCAGCGAAGATAACATTTCCACTTATTATTCACTTCTTTATTTTTATTTATATATATTTTTTATTACACTAAGAACACTTTTTAGATTTATTTTATAGAAATTAAATAAGAGCTAATGTTGACATGTACAACTACCTCCTTTTTTTTTTTTAAAACTCCGCGATGGTATACATATTATGTCTATCTTTTATGGATAACCCACAATAGCATTTTATTGACATTTTCTTCTTCATTTGTAATTTAAATGAACATTTAACATACGAAGATATTACAGATTTAAAATGCAGGGTATAGCGATTGCGCGCTTTGTCTTATAGCACTTCGAATTTAGCAGCAGCAGCAGGGTCTTCTCGTTCACTCCCCGGGTGGGGGTAAACGGGGTGCGGGCCTCGAGGAATTCCTCTCTACCCGGGCATCTCCTCGCGGGCACTTAAGCCCGGTATGTGTTCCGGCCGTAGGCCGAGGTCACCTAGGTGACCCAAAGGTGTCGGTATTTGGGCCGTAAGCCCAGGTCACCTAGGTGACCTAATGGATGTCTTGTTCGGTGGGGAGGTCTGGGAATGGTAGCTCCCAGACCTCAAAGTCGTCTTCTGGTAGTCCTCGTTCGGGTGGTGTCGTGTCCGGTGTTTTCGCCCTTTCGCCCGTCGCGTCGTCCTCGTCGTCGCCGTCGTCATCCGCATCGGGCCGCGGAGACGGTGATCGCAGGAGCTCGCGAGGCAGGGAACGTCCATCGGGTGGTCGCGCATGGAGTGGCGCGATGCCATGGAGGTGTACGTGCGCGCTATTGTCCGCACGCGCGAACATCCGGCGCGCAAGGCGACGGACATACTCCTCCACGGTCGGCGTTCTGGTATCCCGATGCACGACGTCGTTCCGCACATACCTCGGGGCTCCTACGATCAGTCGCAGGCAGCGGTTCTGCTGGACTTGAAGTCTTCGCCTCTGGTACGCCGAACATAGCGCGTACCAGGCGGGTGCCGCATACGTCAAGCGCGAGCGGACGTAGGCACCGTAGACTCGCAGTTTGGTGTTGACAGGTAAATGGGATGTGAACAGCGTGTGGAGCTGGGACCTGGCAGCAGCAGCTTGGCCCACGGCACGATTGACCATGGGGACCATGCGCAGGCTGCGGTCCAACTCACACCCCAAAAACCTCACTGTGGTCTTCCACTCTACGTCCTGGCCTCGAAGAGTCAGCTGACGTAGCGGCTTGGAGCGGCTGGTGAGCAGAGCGGCCGTCTTCCCGACGTTGACGGCCATCCTCCACTTGTCCAGCCATTCCGGCAACAAGTCCAGCATACGCTGCATGCGGTTGGTGGCGACGATCTGGTGGTAGGACGACGCGAAATACGCGCTGTCGTCAGCGAAGAGCGACAACAGCACGTCCTCCTCCCCTTCCCGCAGATGGTGGCGCAGGGTGGGGATGTCATCCGTATACGCCGCGTATAAGCGCGGCGATATACAACTGCCCTGGGGTACTCCGGCTTGGATGGTGCGTGGCTGGGATTCGGCACCATCCACTGCCACGTAAAAGCTACGGCCGTGTAGAAATGATGCCAGCACTCGCACATAAGCAGGCGGCATGGTGGTGTCCAAGATTTTGACCAGGAGCCCGGCGTGCCACACACGATCGAAGGCCTTCTCGATGTCGAGAAAGACCCCCACGGTGTAGCGCCCGTTGTTCCGCTCACTGGTCAGGTGGTTAATTACCCTCGCCAGCTGGAGCGTCGTCGAGTGGCCGCTGCGGAATCCAAACTGCTCCTCGCGCAGGGGCAGATGGGGCGTGACTCGACGCAGCAGCAGACGCTCGAACAGCTTGGCTATGTGCGAGAGCAGGGTGATCGGCCGGTAGCTTCCAGGCAGGCGGCGGTCCTTCCCCGGCTTGGGAAGAACGATGATCTTCCCGGTCTTCCACGCCTCTGGGAAGTGGCCGGTGCGGAGTACTCCGTTGAACAGTCTCGTGAGCGCTACGAGACCTGTTCGGGGCAGCAGCATCAACGCGGCGTTGGTGATTCCGTCGGGGCCTGGCGCTTTTCGCTTATCAAGACGAGCAGCGACCGACCGCAGCTCTGACAGGGAGATGAAGTCCTCTCCCCGGAGCGGCGGTGTAGGGGCCGACAGGAACCTCTCCAGCTTGTCCTGGACAGCCGCGTGATGACGGATGACTTGGAGGTTGGAGGTGTTGGGGGCGTTGGGCTTAAAAGTCTCTTCCAGGTGGGCCGCCAGGATCTCAGCGCGACCCTTGGCGGTATAGGTGCGTCTACCCGCTGCATCAAACAGCGGGTAGACGGGGGTGTCATGTCCGGTGAGTTTCTTGCAGAGAGAGTACAGCGCTGTGTCGTGTTCCGTCGCTCGATCAACGGTATCCTCCCATCGCGCCTCGTCGAGAGCGACTACGGCACGCGCGATCTTCTCTGCAAGCCGGTTCAGGTCAGCCTTCACCCTGGGGCAGCGAGTGCGGGCCCATAGGCGGCGTAGGGTGCGCTTCCGCTTGAGCATATTGCGGAGCGAGCTCGGCAGGTCCTTCCTTCGGTTGGTATCCGGTGAAGTCGACGTGGTGGTGGTGGCTGCTGCTTTAGCGGCGGCCATCGCTTCCGCGACGAGCGCAGCAGCATCGTCGACTCCCGAAGGTGTGGTAATCGGGCCTGCTAGCTCAAGCCCGGCAAGCTCGGCGGTGTAGCGCTCCCAGTTCGTCCGCATCCGCGGCGGGCGGGGCACTAAAAAGCCTCCCTGGGTGGCTAGGGTGACCAGAACCGGTAGGTGTTGGGTGTCAAGGTCATAGAGGACCTCGACATCAAACGGGTTCTCGAGTCCGTGGTGCAGCACTATATCAAGGACATCTGGCTGGGAGCGGCTGTCGGTGGGTATGTGGGTCGGCGCTCCCGGCCCCATCACACCGTACCCGCTCCTCACGCTATCTTCGTGCAGTTGCCTCCCGACCCCAGTGATGATTCGCGATCCCCACGCATGATGTTTCGCGTTGAAATCACCCACGATCACTGCGGGTCCCTGCTGTCCGAAGATTGTCCCGACATCGGTGCTGCAGAAAGTCAATCCGGGTGGTTTGTAGGCGGCATAAATGCGGAGCTCCTGGTTGCCCACGTTTACACGCACCCCCTGTGTACGGGTGCTAGTGAACGGGGTGTGCTCCAACTCTTCATGTATAATATCCCTCCGCACCAGAGCGGCCGTACCTCGGTACGGATAGCCCCGGGGAGAGATTTCATCACGCCGATACACGAAGAAGTTGGGCACGCGGAGCTCGGCGCTGTCCGTGAGTTTGGTTTCGCCCAGGAGGATAACATGGATGTCCTGCGACTGGGCGAGTAGTGTTAGCTCACGGACGTGTCCTCTTATGCCGCCTGGATTCCAGTATAGTACTCTAAGGGCGGTCACTGGTACGACCGCCCGAACTGGGTTATGGCCGCCGTTATAGCGCCGACTACATCCCTCGTGCTCACATAGTGCGTGAGCGCCGCCATGAGCGCCTCGATCAGGACCCGGACAATGTTGTTCATGCCCGAGTCCTGCGCGGGGGGTGGCGGGGGGAAAGTAGGGTGTAGCGGCGCTCGAAGCTCCGCCTCTTCTGTGGCCTGTCGGTGGCCGCGGCTTCTCGGCGCCTCGGCGATCACTGGTATCGCCGCCAACGATGTTAATGTTGGCGGCCTGGGGTGCGGTGTGGACGCGGCGGCGGGCGCAGCATCTGCTGGCCTCGGCTGCCTGCGCCTGCGCCGGTTTCGTTTTCTTCGCAGGGGCTCCCCCCTGCCTATCGGGTCATTTGCCGGCGGTTGCAGAGTCACCGGCTCCCGGTCTATGATAACCCCGCCCGCTTCCCCCCGTCGAGTAGCTGGGGCGGTCGGGATGGAGGCCGGCGGTTGTTTAGTCGCCGGCTCCTGGCCTACGTTAGCCCCTCCCGCTTCCCCCCGTCGAGTAGCGTGAATGAACACGCCGGGCGACGGCGGGGCGCTACTCAGTGCGGGTCGGGCGGGGGCGGCAGGCACGGCCACTGCGGGACGTGCCGCGGGGGCAGGGGCGGTGCGTACGGCTACCGCGGGACGTACTGCGGGGATGGCGGGGGCCGCTGCGGCGACTTGTACGGCGGCGGCGGGTGTCGCGGTTGGGGGGGGAACTTGCCTACCTCCCCCTGCCCTCTTCTTCGGTTCCTTGTCCGGGCGCGGCGGCGCGACATCGATGCCGCGTTTTCGCGCCTCGCGGCGGAATACCGGGCATTTGCGGTCCCGCGCCACGTGCGCTTTTCCACAATTCGCGCACTTGGGCGCGGCTTCTTGGGGCCGGTCACAGTCTTGGGCCAGGTGCCCGCCTGCAC
Organism: Morpho helenor; assembly: GCA_029227775.1. NCBI lineage: Eukaryota > Metazoa > Arthropoda > Insecta > Lepidoptera > Nymphalidae > Morpho > Morpho helenor. Next base: position 13,399,493 of record JARGCU010000010.1, read on the forward strand.
AGCGGACACATTTGGGCGGCCGGTGGCAGTTGGCCGATGAGTGGCCGAACTGCTGGCACCTGTGGCATTGTGGCGGACCTCGTCCACCCTTCCATGCCTCGATGATGAGGCCCGGCATCGACAGGAGCTCGGTCTCTCTGTACAGGTGACCGAGCTCTTCGAAGGTCAGATGCTCCAGCTGCACGAAGTATGTGCAGCCGTGCCGCCCTCTGACCGGTGGTATGGCCCTCGCCTGGGTCGCCGGATACCCAAGGGATCGCAGTGCCGCGATGACCTCCTCTGGTGGGGTGTCCTGTGGTAGCCCCCTGATGGCTACCTTGCTGGGTAGGCTCGACGCTGGGCTGTAGCAGTACCAGGCGATGTTCGGGTCCTGCTTGGCAGCGTCGAGAAGGTACCGTTGGAGCACCCGGAATTCCTCCGCCGACTTGGGGAGGAATCTGACGCCCTTTCCCATCGGGCGGGCGTTAGGGGCGTGTCCAAGGATGCCTCGAATTGCGGTGAAGTGCCTCGTCCAATTGGGGAGGCACTCCACGGTGATGGGCGGGTACTCGGAGCGCGCCGTCTTCGCTCCGGTAGTGGTCGGAGGATTAAGCTGGCGCTGCAGCTCTTCCTGGCGCTGCTGGAGCGCGCGGGGTGACGGTGGCGCGGCGGCGGCGGCGGCGTAACCGGACGGCCCGGCCTGAGGGGTAGGGGGGCGGGACATCGCCATAGGAGACGGCGACGAAGCGAATCCGGCGTAGCTCGTCGAGTCCCGAGGCCACGAGGCGGATCCCTGCGACGCGCTCTCTGTGGGCAGTCGCACGCCACACTCGTCCCGAGGTGAGGAGGCCGGCGGTGGAGTGGGCCGAGTCCTTTGCTCGGCTGTTAGATGGACGTCGAATGACGACGACGTTGTAAGTGAGGTGGTCGGCGACTGGTCCGTCTTCGGACGCTTGTCGTCTCCCTCGAGCGATTCGGGCGAAGAGTCGGCAACCCGCGGACGCTTCGGTGCTTCGCCGCCCGATGTAAGCCCAGCTACATCGGCGGAGAACAAAGGCGCGGAGTCTGGCGACTTTCGCTCGCCGGATGGAATCCGGAAGCGTGGTAGTGGCGCTGGCGGTGATGGTGGCGCTGCTGCGGGTGCGATCGGCGTAAACGGGACGGTGGTATTGTCCCGTATGTCGCGCCGCACTACAGCGCGGGGGAACGCGGGGCGCTCCCCTCTAATACGTGGGTCCCTCGGGGGGGGCTCCCCCCGACCGGACATGGTCGCGCAGTATTACGAATGCGTGTAATGCTACTCGGATAGTAGCTACAGAGGTACCTTAGTGAGCCGCTCCTGTGCGAGTGCAGCTCCGCGCACCCTCGGCGCGTGCAACCCAGCCGGGTGAGACCCCTGGGGGGAGGCCCAGCTAGGCGCCCGCGAGCGGGGGCGGAGACTACAAACACAATGGGATAATGAACGGTGGTTTCACTGAGGGCACGTCTGCATACGTCTTTGCAACGAAAGGCGGTGCAGATCGCTGCGTCCGGGCAGCTTCGGCGGAGCAGGTGCACGCGATGCGCTGCCGACCGCTTCCTCGAGCCGCAACACGGGTCGCGGCGAGTACAACTGTCGCCGGTGGCAGGGGTGCAGGGGCGTTAACCGAAACTGACGAACTTTACGTCTCACACGATACGCGCAGCGATAACGTTCACAATACGCGTCCGTTCACTGCGCGCGTACGCACGAGACTTTTGAATTTAGCTGCGATTGGACGGGTTTTTTTTCACATGGCCAACTAGATGTCGCTTTATCAAGAGTAATCTCTAAATAAAACATGTTTGTATTGTGTAATGAAGATTCTTTCTTATGACAAGAAAGCTGTGAATGTTGTATATAAAGACATTCTGTAATTAATTGTGAAAATAAAATGCTTAGGGAAAATGTAAAAGTAAATAAGTAAAATTGTAGTATATAAATTTAGATATTCCAAAGATAGCAGGAAATCTTCATGGTATAGGGAAAGGGGAATTGTTTTTTTTTATTCAGAAAAAAACTCATGGGTACCGCCTCCCGGCAGGGACAGGCGGCGGTTATGTCGGACTCGCACCGACTAAAACGACCTGTGTGCTCCACCACGGTGCCGATGGCAAGGACAGGGTATCATTGTACATATTGCCACCATCCCGCCGACAGCTCTGATCCCAGAGAACAAACACCTTCTCTGGGTAGGGGCCCCTCGAAAGAGAAGCCCCCCTCCGCTAACCGGTGCATCGGGAGCATTAGATGCACCGATCGCCTCGGGGACCTGTAAGCCAGGCGTTCGATATACCCCGTTCGAAACACCCGAAGGTCCCCAGTTAGGGCGGCAGACGATGGGATTGGGCGAGTCACTAACACCTGGACTCACCAGCAGCAGATTGGATCCAGAACAACAGTTCGTGGAACCGCTCCGCCGCCTCCCTCCGCCCCCCTCCGTAGAGCTAAGGGAGGCCATCGCTGCCCACGATCGCTCCCTGCCCACCGTGTTTGTTATGTCACGGTCGACAGGGAGAGACCGCGCCCCAAGGAGGGGCCCCAACACCTTGGTGGACGTTTCCGCCCCCACCGGGTAATTTTTTATAGAGGTTTTCTTCCTCGCAACCCGAAGGTCCACGTTCCCATTGCTGGGTTTCCGGGTTTCGCCGACGGTGGCCGAACCATGTCCAGCCAGACTTAGAGTAAGCCAAACCGGACCCGTCGCTCATTAGGGACAACACCCCAACCCCCCCGGAGTCCCCGGCCAGATTGCCCTCTGCTAATCAGAGGGACAACTGGATTGGCCACCCCAAAGTGGTCCGTTCGCCAAGACTAAGCTTGCCCAGGGTGCGCCACGAGGAGGCCGACCACTTTGGCACCCCAGGGGAATAGTTTTATTCCAAATTTGACGCGTGTGGGCCACGGGCAGTAATGAATAAAACAAAACTACTGGATAGATTTTAATCATTTTTTTTTACTGAGTGACATAGGCTATATATTTTATACCCGTGCGAAGCCGGAGCGGGCCACTAGTATTTTATATATAAAAGAAAGTTGGTCTTAGTTACACTATTTATAACTCAAGAACGGATGAACCAATTTGGCTGAAAATTGGTGGAGAGGCTGCTTAGAACCAGGAGACGGACATATGATACTTTTTATACCGTTCGACCGCATTTATTTTATCCCGTCAAGACACTATAAAACGTGTTATAACGAAAACGACTATTACATGGAATAACAAAACATAAATGACAGCTATACGTAATTTTGACTTTGGTTAAGTATGGTAAAAAATTCGACAATTATCAAAATAATAGCTAAACTTCACTACATAGTATGAAATAAGTCACTTTCTCTGTCTGTCCCTATATTCCTATATATGCTTTAAACTTTAAAACTACGCAATAAAGATTTTGATGCGGTTTTTTAATAGATAGAGTGATTGAAGAGTAAGGCTTATATTCATAATAACTTTCAATAAGGAGTACAGAAATACTGTAATTTTTAAGGTTTCTAATGTCATATCGTAAATACTTACAGTTTTTTCCGCTTACATTTCAAACGCAGGCTGAAACCTACGATATTTATCAAAATAATGTTCCAAGTATTTGTGCACCTTGAAAAGGTCTACCGAAAACTCCGCGATGGTATATCTCTTATGGATAACCAACAACATTTTTTTGACATTTTCTTTATACGAAAAATATTGTCTTATTTTCGAAGCAATTTTAAACAATTCAGCATTAATCCTTATCCAATTAAGTACCTTAAATACATTGTTCATTTAATATAGATCAATATGGCCGTTACAGCATGTAATTTAAATGAACATTTTCGAAGATATTACACATTTAATATGCAGGGCATAGCTATTGCGCGCTTCGCCCTATAGCACTTTGAATGTAGCTGCGATCGGACGGGTTTGTTTTTCACCTGGCCAACTATATGTCTTTACTCTTTCAAGAGTAACCTCTAAAGAAAACATGTATGTATTGTGTAATGACAAGAAAGCAGTGAATGGTGTGCATAAAGACATTCTGTAATTACTTGTAAAAATAAAATACATAGGGAAAATGGAAAAGTAACTAAGTAAAAATGTAGTTTATGAGTTTAGATATTCTAAAGATAGCAGGGAATCTTTATGGTATAGGGTAAGGGGAATTGTTTTACTCCAAAGTTAACGCGTGCAGGCCACGGGCAGTAATGAATAAAACAAAACTACTGGATAGATTTTAATCATTTTTTCACTAAGTGACATAGGCTATATATTTTATAGCCGTGCGAAGCTGGAGCGGGCCACTAGTAGTTTAATAGTCGATTAGTAACAAATTTATAAACGCATTTTTATACACAAAGTCATGAATAAAGTGAAGTATTTTAAATAAGCCAATCTAGTAGAGTAAGTAATAAAACCCAATATGTAATCAGTCACGCGCTGTAATATTAATATTATGAAATATTCACAACTCGATTGAGTTCCGGCCGAGTAGTATTGGTGGCTTTTTTACTACTTATTACTAGTATATAAAGTATTGCTATTGGTGTAATACGTGTATAATATTCATGTTGTCTTCATGATAATTTATATATAGAGGATATAGCCGGTAGCTTGAAAAGTTCAACATTAAAAAATATATCCCGTGCGTAACATAAGCATCAGAAATGGCAAGACTGTACAACTCTAACGACTTTGAATATGATAATTTCTTAGATAAAGAAGTCAGAAAATTGTTTTTACCATTTTATATAGTCCAGTGGTTATTCTTGTCTCCGAAGTACACGATTTACGAAAATTTTATTGTCTTCAACAGCCGAATAGTGGATTGCTTATCGCTAGTTGTGATGTTAATTATGAATATTATTTATTTAAAACGTAATATTACTTTGTTTGTGTCGATAACGACAGGTATATATAGACTCATGATCGTCTTTGACGGTGTTGTGCAAGTATTTGGCATTACCGCTAGCTATATTGGGAATTTGTATTTTAACAAATTAAATATCGAACAAGTTCTAAATGTTCAGAGAATTTTTAAATTGTTGAATTTGAGAAAATACGAAAATTTTACTTCCTTTAGTATCATTTCCTGGATTTCATTTGTTACAGTTATTGTAACGTGTATAATATACATTACGATTGGCGTTGCTAATAACGCAGTAAGCGTCATTGGAATATTTTATATTTATTACACAATTTATTTCGATGTGAGCATTATTTCTGCTTTTCGAATGATTTGTCTTATTAAGAGCATATTATTAATATGGCTCTCAGAACTTAGAAAGCTTAATACACCGGAACAGAACTCAGCTTCTAACGAACAAATTTCAATACACACAATTGGAGAAGGTAATGGTCAAAATGTAGACTAAGTTATGAAATAAGTTTCAAAACTTTTCGACAGGATTGTTTAGTGTTGTTGCTGTTTCCATATTTTTAATTCCTTTTTTTTTAGTTAATCATGTCTTAGAATAAGAGAATATGTATCCATTTACCTTTGTGTGTTCAATAAAAAAAAAATATTATTATTATTTATATATCCTGATAAGTTTTTCTTTATGTTTATGGTACTATTTTTTGCACTACATTCAAATAAATTAAAGAATAAGGCGTTCCTTTGCGAAGGTCCATAATACAAAAGTAATGAAAACTCAATCTCAACAATCGATTTGCCCCGTAACCGGAGCATTGTCAGGAGATAGACTCCACGACAAAAACGCAAAGCCCTTTGCGATTTTGTCGTGTCGAGTGTCTCTACATTTATTACATTACATATATTTTCTTTTATCGCGGCTTATATTATTCATTACTTTTTTTATCATTACATTCAGTTGTTTGATTTTTGATTTTCAAAATCAGTGATTGTGTGCGTCAGAGTAAATCAGTAACAGAGTAAAACCTAAGCAAGATGGTGTAAGGTATGAGAAGTTATTAAATTAATATCTTCAATCACAAGAAAGACGATATTACGATATTTACGAGTATATGCATTTTATATATAAAATATATACTATAGCTAACTAATTAAATGTTTTTATTTTCCTGCAGCAGCTGAAAGTTTTGAATTAACTGATATCAAGAGAGAACAGTGGGAGAAATTGTTGAAAGCTTACAGAAAAATTTTAGAATCGTATGACATTTACAAAACAACATTTCAGATATTTGTAAGATTTTATTTAAATAACTTTAATAAGTTTATCTTATATTTTTATTTGATAACATAACGATTTCATTTTTTATAGATCATGTACCATATAATGAAGACATTTGTCACCGGTCTATTTTATATACATACTGTATTTGAAATGGATGACTATTATTCTGTGAGTATTCGGATACATTATAATTTTAATTTTTTAATAATTTAAATTGAAAAAAATGAGCATGAAAATGATGTGAGTATGTTAAGTTGAATGTGTGGTGTGACAAAAGTTGATAGAATACGAAATTAATTTATTAGAGGAAGTCTGAAATATGTGCCCATTACAGAAAAGATGAGAAGTGCAAAACTGATTTGGTATAGTCATGTGATGAGGAGGGATGAAAATCACGTGACCAACAGAGTTTTTAATATGAATTTGGATGGATGTATGACTAGTAAGAGGCCGAAAAACAGATAGATGGATTGTGTGAAAAGTGATATGCATATAAAAGGAATGGTACCAGAGTTGACGAATGATAGAGGAGAATGGAAGAAGAAGACATATTGTGCCGACCCCACTTAGAGTGGGATAAGGGTACAAATGATGATGATGATGATTTAAATTAGTTTTCATATGACATGATCAGACAGGTTTAAAACGCGTGATTATGGAAGTAGATTGGCTGGCTCTTCTGGGTAGGAACAGCTTTCCGAACCAGCAGTAGAGTTGACGATTCAAAAGCACTTGTTTACAAATTTATTTGAATAAAGAATATTTTGAATTTGAATTTGGTACCTACGTCTATTTAATAATATTATCAGTTAATTATATAATTCATTTATTTATAAGGCTTACCAACTAGAAATCATATACGTTTGAAACTGATTTTAATATTCAATACATCATCTTTCCTATATGTAATTGATGCAAATTTTCAACTATATATAAGTACTTACACCGCAGTAAGTAATGAGGGTGATCTCTTCTACTCAGCGGGATACCACATTGCAGGTCAACATACTTTAGCCGCCTTTTAATCATTGTTATTGTACGTATTTTGCTTTTCGACAACGGAATCTCGTTTGAATTATATTAATTACATTTAAACTTTATTGCGTAATATAAAAATCTAACATGGCGCACGACGGGTGTTAATATATACCTACTGTTATTATTGCTTATTTGAATTAAAAGAAATAATAAAATATATTTATGTCGCATCTCGATAAAAAGAATCTAGTTTAAATTATCGTATTTAATAACAATAATTTTTAATTTGCTTTTCAGACAATGACTAGCAAACCATGGATGAAAATATCTATGTTTTTTTGGATTTTAAAATTCTTTATTTTGGAATGTATATTGAGTTTTTCTAATCATTCCTTTTATAGCACTATGGATAGAGTCGAAGCGCAGTGTATTAATATAATAAATAATAACAATAATGCAGGTAAGAGCGCTATATTCTGTCAAAGCTAAGTAAGTAGTTGTTGTAGTTGTAGTGTTAAGTATATGTTTAGTAAATTTTTAACAGGGAAGTGAATTGTTAAGGGGGGACGGGTGTTTAATACCTATTATTATTACTTATTTTGTAAATATTGTATATCCTTGCCTTGTAAAATTCTGTCTAGCAGAGAAATTATAAGAAGGAAAATGATAATTTACTTTAAGTCAATTATATAATTACATGTCTATTTATTAATTTCTTCAAAAATCAATTCAAAAATTTTTGGACCCCTTTTTACGAAATATGCGCGGACGAAGGAATATGAAATTTGGCACACTTATAGTTTATGTGTAGGAGAAATTCAGAACGTTAATATACACACACTACCGTGCATTTGAGGTTAGTCGTATTTTACGACACCTCGGTAAGAAAGAGGATAGTCTATTCTACTCAACCGGATACGACACGGTTGGTTAACTTACCTATGTCGCCTTTTAATACAACTCAGTAATGTCAGTCGGTCTATTCTACTCAGTCGGATACCACGCGGTGAGTTAACTTACCTTAGTCACCTTTTACAACACCTTGGCAAGAAATAAGGGTGGTCTACTCTACTCAGCTGGATACAACACAACAAATAATCCGCCACAAGCATAACAGGATATAGCTTATCGTCCACTCTGTTTTTTGTTTCTGAATACTGCCTTATGTCGCATAATTTTTTGTTCTATCATAGATAATGTAAATTTAATAACGCTTAAAACAACTAATTAAAATAATTTGAAATTGACTTTTTTCAGATGCAAGAATGACTTGCAAAACCATATTACGTTTAAATAATGTTTTCTTCGAAAAAATGAATGTCTGTCGTTTGTATCAGTTGGACGCGTGTACGCCCATGCTCCTGATCAGCTGTGTTGCTGATTATATGATTGTCTTGATACAGTTTGCGCTTAATAATAAATAAATCTACAGTAAAATAAAATAGAAAGATGTAATATAATTTTTTTGAACTAATGTCCTTTAGGACTTTTGTAGAAGGTGCTTTCTAATCTACCGTCCATGTAATATACTTGATGATAATTTATAGAATTAGGCGTTACTTTACGAAGATCCATAATATATGTGCCGGCATTTTGTGATACGTGTGGTGACTTGTCCTGCATGTATAAGGTATTTGAATGTTGCCTGCTTCACACACTTAGCATTACATAGATTCTATTAACAAACGCGGATTACAGCAAAATAATTTTATTGTAACATCTGTAGTAGGGAATTCTGTAAAGTAACGCAGTAAACGTAGTAATAATAAAATAATTTTGCTATTGCTATTCGTTAAAGCAAATAATTTTATTATTATTTTGTAAACTTAATGACTTTTAACTAATTTTCGCTAATAAAATCACTAAAAACACTAATCAAATCTCACACAAATTACTTTGGGGATGAACACCTTGTGAGTAAGTGTCCCATATATTAAAAAAGTTTAGTAAGTATAGAGCTTAAATTAAAGTAATGCCCTACATTATAGAAAATTCACTAGTTGAAAGATAAAGCCTAGTCGTAATCAGTCAATAAATTATATTAATAGCTTTGCCTACGGTTTTACTCGTGTGGAAAACAGTGTTTTGAAAAAATGTTTGTGAAAAAATTCACTAGTTGAAAGATAAAGCCTAGTCGTAATCAGTCAATAAATTATATTAATAGCTTTGCCTACGGTTTTACTCGTGTGGAAAACAGTGTTTTGAAAAAATGTTTGTGAAAAAATTCACTAGTTGAAAGATAAAGCCTAGTCATAATCAGTCAATAAATTATATTAATAGCTTTGCCTACGGTTTTACTCGTGTGGAAAACAGTGTTTTGAAAAAATGTTTGTGAAAAAATTCACTAGTTGAAAGATAAAGCCTAGTCGTAATCAGTCAATAAATTATATTTATAGCTTTGCCTACGGTTTTACTCGTGTGGAAAACAGTGTTTTGAAAAAATGTTTGTGAAAAAATTCACTAGTTGAAAGATAAAGCCTAGTCGTAATCAGTCAATAAATTATATTAATAGCTTTGCCTACGGTTTTACTCGTGTGGAAAACAGTGTTTTGAAAAAATGTTTGTGAAAAAATTCACTAGTTGAAAGATAAAGCCTAGTCATAATCAGTCAATAAATTATATTAATAGCTTTGCCTACGGTTTTACTCGTGTGGAAAACAGTGTTTTGAAAAAATGTTTGTGAAAAAATTCACTAGTTGAAAGATAAAGCCTAGTCGTAATCAGTCAATAAATTATATTTATAGCTTTGCCTACGGTTTTACTCGTGTGGAAAACAGTGTTTTGAAAAAATGTTTGTGAAAAAATTCACTAGTTGAAAGATAAAGCCTAGTCGTAATCAGTCAATAAATTATATTAATAGCTTTGCCTACGGTTTTACTCGTGTGGAAAACAGTGTTTTGAAAAAATGTTTGTGAAAAAATTCACTAGTTGAAAGAAAAAGCATAGTCGTAATTAGTCAATAAATTATATTAATAGCTTTGCCTACGGTTTTACTCGTGTGGAAAACAGTGTTTTGAAAAAATGTTTGTGAAAAAATTCACTAGTTGAAAGATAAAGCCTAGTCGTAATCAGTCAATAAATTATATTAATAGCTTTGCCTACGGTTTTACTCGTGTAGAAAACAGTGTTTTGAAAATAGTATGTGTGTGAAAAAATTCGGTTCAGTAGATTTTGAGAAAATCGATCAAATAAACTTTTGGTGACTTTGTTTTGTAATAAGTATATTTATAATTTTTTCAGATATTTAATAATTTTATAAACTATGGTAGTTAATACATAATGGCTTACTTTTAGTTATTACAAATACACCTTTTGTATAACTTTTGTGAATTATTTATGTTTTTTATATCCTTAATTAACAACCTGGATAAAACAAAAAATATATTATTATAAAGACATCAGGAGCTCTGAGTTTTTTTATTGTATTGTAAAATGTTAACATGTGTTTAATGCTTGTATGTACTTTATATTGTATCATATTTACCATTAAGCATCAACATTTTTGTGAATTGACTTCTTAAATCACCAACTACATACAAATATTCTCAGACATGTTTGTTACTTTAAAGATTTAATTAAAAGTGTGTTAAAATCAAGATTCGTTGTTTTATTAGTTGACAATAATAGTGACGAATTTCATCGATATTGGTTCAGTGGATAAGTTGTGAAAGTGTAACCGACAGGCAGACATACTATAGAAGCCAATATAATTAGAACAGTACTTATTTGAGTAATTACATATTTGATTGTTTAATCACGGTAGGTTAGAGAAGTTGTGGGATCGAATCCCGGCCATTATACTACCGACGTGAACCCACTCCTAACACAAGCATTTAGCTTAGCTAGAGGGGTTAACAAATTTACTAGTAATTTGTAAGCCAAAATTGCTAGTAACCTTTTTATAACAAACAAAAAGTAAAAATATTAAAACGTAAAATTTGTAACGTAAAACGAACGTATTGTAAAAGGCGACCAAGATAAGTTGACTCGCTTTGTGATATCCAGCTGAGAAGAATAGACCACCCTCATTTCTTAACAAGGTGTCGTAAAAGGTGACTAAGGCAAGTTGACTCCCCGTGTGGTATCCGGCTAAGTAGAATAGACCACCCTCTTTTTCTTACCGAGGTGTCGCAAAAGGCGACTAAGGTAAGTCGACGTTCGTCACGCGGCCGGTTGGAAAATACCTAGCCAAATTACCAATTATAATTAACTAGACCCCACTTAATGGGATAAGGACAGAATGACAGAATGATGATGGTATAAAATATGATATTATACTAGTAGTACAAAAGTGAAAATACATACGGATATACACAACAGATCTTTATTTTGATAAATAGATATTAAATAACGATATTTTCTTTATTATTTTACGATAGAAATAAGAAGCGCCAAGAAGTCAAAATCAATTTAATTTATTTCTCTTTTTTTGACAACATAAAACCTCCGCGCTATTATACATTTTTTAAATAATGTAATAGCGCCTCTCCGCACCTCTCCTCACCTCTCCGCACATTACTCACCCTATCCCCATTATTACTTCCGTTAGATCAATATCAGAAAATAAGCCTTATTTGTTATCTCTTTAATTCGATGGGCATATTTTAGACTGGTTCCCCTACTTTTGTACAATAACTCTATCTTCATGGGACATCTTAAGAAATTAGACGAATGATCAGTCCATACAAAAGATGTTTATCTATACGAATATATAAAGCTGAAGAGTTTGTTTGTTTGAACGCGCTAATCCCAGGAACTACTAGACCGATTTGAAAAATTCTTTCAGTGTAAGATAGTACATTTATCGAGGAAGGCTATAGGCTATACCACATCGCGTTACATTAAATAGAATATGGAGAGGAGTAGCAATAAAAAATATTGCGAAAAAGGCAAAATTTAAAGCTTGCGTGCACTAAGTAAAGGATGAAAGTTATTAAAATATCATGTATGACAAAATTGTTCCTCTCTAAGAGTTCTAAATAAAAGCCCGCGACAGCATATGTCTAGCTTTTAAGGTTAACCCACCTTAACCATTTTTATGGTTATAAAAATACTATACGGTTTTTCCACGCGAGCGGAGCCGCTGGCAATAGTTAGTATTTTATAAATAGTTGAATACTATTAGATTTTCAAAAGTTTTTGGACACAAAGTCATGAATAAAGTCAACTATTTGAGTAACTAATAAAACACAATATGTAATCAGTCACGCGCCATTAATATGTATCTATAGTTATTGTAAAACAAGTCCCCGAAAACTGTTTGTCTGTGTGTGATCAATTTTCTCAAAATCTATTGAATGGATTTTTGTACGGCTTTTTCAAAGGTATTGCAATTCTTGTGGAATGTTCAGGTAATATAGTACATTCGGTTTTAAGTAAATTGTGTTAAGAGTTGTAAAAAAAACTCGCCTGCTGGCAGTTATACTTGTACGCCGCGTAAACCGGCAGAGATACCGTTAAGTAATGTAGTTATACAAAAAAGTCCATAATAGCATGTCTCTATCTCTTATAGTGAATACAATAACTACTTTTATGTTTAAAGTTTCAATTAAAACTATTACATTATTTTCGAGTCTGTTTTTTTTTGTTGAGTATCAATCCTTATCTTAAATAAATGCTTACTATAACGTAAGCTTCGCCATTTAATATTTGTCTAGAATTGTCTTTTACAGCATATGAATGAAATAAATACTTCAAAAGATTATAGTTTAAAATATACGCCACCAAAAAATATTACGGCTGAGAGCTAGTGTTCTTTCCATGACATCTCGCCGTAATCCGACTTTGGTAGGACATATTACGCACATCGACTTGCTGAACGAACAATGTTGTAAGCAATCTTTTTTGTTTGGGTATTCTTAGGTTGTAATTTTTATCTCTTATTTAATTTTGTTTTAGCTTATATTTTTTAACCCAAACTTTTCACGAAAAAATTTGAAAAACGTGAAACACTGTTATCTGCGCGGACGGATCCGCGGGCACAGCTAGTTATGAAATACAACTCGATATAGTTCTGACGGAATTATATTAGTGGCTTTTATACTACTTATTACTTGTATATAACGTAGTTTGTGTGATGGTCGTGTTAAAGTGTATATTACTCATGTTGTCTTCATGAACATATTAATTCATACAATAAGAATATAACTCGTAGCTTGAAAGGTTCAACATTAAAAATATATATTTCGTGTGTAAAATACGCATCAAAAATGGCGAGAGTGCACAACTCTAATGATTTTGAATATGACAATTTCTTAGATAAGGAAGTCAGAATTTTATTTTTACCATTTTATGCATCTCAGTGGTTATTCTTGTCTCCGAAATACACGATTTACGAAAATTTTATTGTCTTCAACAGCCGAATAGTGGATTGCTTATCGCTAGTTGTGATGTTAATTCTCGATATCTTTTATTTATATCGTAATATTAGTCTTTGTATATCGATAACAACAGGTATATATAGACTCCTGATCGTCCTTGACGGTGTTGTTCAAGTGTTTGGTATTACCGCTGGCTATATTGGGAATTTATATTTCAACAAATTAAATATTGAACAAGTTCTAAACATTCAGAGAATTTTCAAATTGTTGAATTTGACGAAATTCGAAAATTTAACTTCTTTTAGTATCATTTCCTGGTTGTCATTTGTCCCACTTATTTTAATGTTTATAATATACATTTGGACCGACATCGCTAATCTGCCAGTAAGCGTCGCTGAAGTATTTAGTATATTGTATACAGTTTATTTCGACGTCATCATCATTTGTGCTTCTCGTATGATCTGCCTTTTAAAGAGCGTATTAATATTATGGCTCTCAGAACTTAGAAAGCTTAGTACACCGGAAAGAAACTCAGCTTTTAACGAAAACGGTCATATTTCAACACAAACCAATGGAGAAGGTAATGGTCAAATTATAGAAATAGTCATAAAATAAGTTTTAAGACACAGCTTTTTAATTTGAGTGGTATTGTTCAAAATTATTTTATTAACATTTGTAATTCCTTTTTTCTCTACTTTTTTTGGATTCAGATTTATCAGATATATTTTTATGGTATGATTTAAATGATATTTTTAATAACAATAATAACAAATTTACGGTAGTTCTATTACCAATAGAGCACATTTTATTAATAAAATAAGAAAGACATTACTAATGAAATTTTTTTATTTTCCTACAGCAACTGAAAGTTTTGAATTTAGTAATATCAATAAAGAACAGTGGGCAAGATTATTAAAAGCTTACAGAAAAATTTTAGAATCGTATTACATTTACAAAACAACATTTCAATTACTTGTAAGATTTTTTAAAACAACTTTATCTGTTTAATACTTTCAATGTCTATTTGATAACATTACGATTTTATTTTATATAGATTATGTACCATATAATGAAGACATTCTGCACCTGTCTATTCGGTATTCATACTATATTTGAAATGGATGACTATTATTCTGTGAGTATTCGGATACATAATTAGAATTTTAACAGTTTTCATTTTTAATCGCTTTCTAATTGGCGTGCATATGCCTCTATCCGACAAGTCAGGAACGTGTTATGATTCTGAAGCAGTATATAAGACAAATATTGAATAAGGTCCATACATATTTTTTTAATATTAATAGTATTTCAGGAAAGTTAATGACTAAATTTATAACTGTAATGTGGTCAATAACTAAGACGTTATCGGTGATATGATGTTGTGTATTATTTATTTAGTTAGATTACGCGCTAAAAGTCAGCAAAGTAAAAAATAAGTAAATGAATAAAAATAATTATATCCCTACATCTACGTATTGCGTAATATATTACGATACAAACTAAGTCTAAGAAAAAAGTCTATAAAAATCCAATGAGTGACAAGAATTGAGATTGCAACGAGTTTTAAGGAAGCTGGCAATTTTTTTTCATGTTATTGCGTGATATGTCAACGCTTGACTGCGATGATGCCTGATGGGAAACTATGATGGTGAGGACAGTCTAAGATAAGGCACGATAGGGGCATATTATGCTCCCTTTAATTAAAATGCATCGTATAATTTTTATTATAAAATTCCATTACAAATCGTATTGCCAAATTATTATATTTACTTCGCTTCTCAATAGACTCTGTTTTAAATTATCGTAATTTAATTTCAATAATTTTTCATTACCTTTTTAGACAATGATAAGCAAAAAATGGATATTATCATGTATGTTTTTATGGCTTATGAAATACCTTACATTGAAATGTATATTGTGTTTTTCGAATCGTTCATTTTATAACACTATTGACAAAGTCCAAGAGTTTTGTATCGATATATCAAACAATAATAATGATTCAGGTATGAACACTATATTTCATTTTAGCTATAAGTTTATGATGATGCTGCGGTTGCGTGGCGAAACGTGGCGTTGAGTTTGTGCTAGTGAAAGTGTGTAGTACTTGTGTATTCTTGTATCCTTTAATCCCAATAAACATAGTAAATATATATTTTTTAATGAACATAGTTAAAGTTCACAATTTTCTACCATTTCCGACTGCATCACGCGATATTTAAAAATAGAAAGGTCACAGAAGCCATGACAATAAAAAAAAAATCTAATCTAATCAGGCAGAGGTCAGGCAAAGGCCCCTCTTTACCAATGAACAGAAAGGTTGGAGTATTGACTAACGACGCTGGTCGAATGCAGATTGCCAGGTTACTCATATCCCTTAAGTTATATCCAAATTTCCTCACGAAGATTTCGATTTCACTAGGAGGCAAGTGATATATTGTAAAGATCAATTTACAATGCTTCTCGCTGTGAAAAAACTAGCACAAACGATTGCATTTAATTAAAATCCTAAAACGTCGTCACATGTATCAAATAGAAGTCTATTTGAAAAAGTTAAGATGCTTATTCCACGTTTGCTTAGAGAATATACGTGCTGGTAACTGTAGGAAGCAAGCGCCGTCCACATACCTTATACACACCACACAAGCACTACACACAATCTATTCTATTTTCTACAAATTCACGAAAGTTCAGTCTACTAGTGATAATATGAAAATTTCAAGTAGATAGTTTAATTGAGGATTGTTATTATTAGCTTCAAGTGTTCAAATAAAGGATATGGCATATCGTTCTCTGTCATCCACCACTTCATCTTTTATAGTTATTTTTTTCTGACGTCAGAAAACGCAATTATAAAGCTTACATATTATTTGAAATTTACTTTTTACAGATGAACGAATGACTTGCAAAAACATACTACGTCTAAATAAAGTCGTCTTCGAAAAAATGAATGTATGTCGTCTGTATCAGTTGGACGCGTATACGCCCTTACTTCTGATCAGCTGTATTGCTAATTATATGATTGTCTTGATACAGTTTGCACTTAATAATGAAGTACCTGAATGACTGAGCTTTGCTCGGAATTTTTGTAAAATATATAAAAAAATGCAATAAAAAAAACCTATATCTGAAATCGATCCTGGTATTCAAAATTTGATACCACACGTTCACAATTGAGCTATCATGAATTTGCAATTGACAGTCCTTTGATTTCTCATAAAATTTTAGCAGTTTTTTTTATTTGGAGAAAACAAAATTTTGTTAATAGAAACTTGCTAGATCGATTCCTCCTCCAATAAAAAAAGATCATGAAAATCGTTGGAGCCGTTTCCGAAATTCAGAAAAATATATGTATACAAAGATTAACTCATAAATATTAAAGATAAGTGATTCAGTAGAAAAAAGTAGACGAGGTAGCTCACTACGTACCTCGAATAATAAATAGCTAGTAAGTACTACTAAAACGATGTGAGCATTTTGAACTCATGTCTTTTGAGACATTTTGTAGATGCTGCTTTCAAACTTAGCTTCCGTACAATAAAGGTTATAATTTCAGCTAATTTTCGCTACTAAATTATGTATGTTATTTAAAAAATAATAAGTCTAAGTTAAGTAATTAAGTGGTTATAGTGATACTCAATTTTTTGCGTGTATTTATGTATTTAAGTGTGGATTAAGAGTTGTATGTATAAATATTCTCATTTAATGTATAGAAACCGGCTATACTCACGTCTTATTCTCGGGTTAGCCGGATTAGTTTGGACGGGTACTCCCCCGCCGCGATAACGCCGCGTAAAGAGCTCATGAATAAGTGCCCCGGGTGAGTTCGAAACTAGTCGGTCTAACCCCATAGAAGACGTGAGTATAAATGGTTTCTATACATTAACTATGAATACTACTTACGATAGTTTAAATTTAAAAATATAAATTTATTATATATAATATACATTAGGTACTTAATAAAGCAATATTTTTAAAGAGTGAATCACTAGAGTTTTAATCAATATAACTAAACGTTTTCTGCTTGGTTCATTAAAATTATATTAATATTTTTTTGTTTTATTACTTAGCCCTCATTTGGTTTTCCTGGCAAAATTAAAAAAATACAAAAATTTACCAGCCTTTTTAGCATAAATCTAGAAAATAGGCCAAATTTTCAAATTAATACTGAGAATTATTTATTTTAACTTTATTACTGCTACGCTGTTCAATTGTACACTGGCAGGGTGCCCTAGAGGTAAAAAAAACGGTGAAAAGAATTTAACTTCAAAATTCAAATTCAAAATATTCTTTATTCAAATAAACTTGTAAACAAGTGCTTTTGAATCGTCAACTCTACAGCTGGTTCGGAAAGCTGTTCCTGCCGAGAAGAGCCAGCAAGAAACTCGGCGGTTGCTCTTTTTAAAATATAATTCTTAATATTATTTACATTAAGTCGTTACTGTCTTGTACAGTAATCCTTACTAATATTATAAATGCGAAAGTCTGTCTGTCTGTCTGTCTGTTACGTTTTCACGGACAATCCACTGAACCGACATCGATGAAATTTAGCACAATTATTCCTTTTACGGCGGGGTAACATATAGGCTATAGAAGTCCTGTTAATTCAACAGGAATTAAATTCAGGAGGAATTAAATAAGATGACATTCAAAATGCCATCTTTAAACCTATGGAACTTATTTTTATTCACGATGTGTCAAAATCAAGTCAAAACTGTATTAACAGAAGTATTTAGATTCCAAGTTTTTCGGCTTACGTCAAAAGAGTTATTGTTAAAGAGTATTTATATTTTATTTTTATTCGTTTACTGGAGTAATTTTACAAACAAAAAAAATTACAATGGATAATTAATATAAGTAATACGAGTTATTTAATAAACTAAATAAACTAATGATATTATAAATGCGAAAGTCTGTCTGTTACGTTTTCATGGCCAATTTGTTGAAGCAATATAGATGAAATTTGGCACAATTAATGTTAATATACCAGGGTAACGTATAAAAATCTTCGAAAAAGTTATTTTTATTAATTTTTTAAATATTTTGGTTTTTGTTTATTTAAAAAAGCGGGGAAAAATATTTAATATAAAGGAGACCGTCAGAATTTTACATCTTTTGGCATAGACCTTACACAAATAATATTTGTGTTGTTAAATAGAAAAATATTTGTTATCTGAGTATCAATTATTATTTTGTTTGGTTTCTATGGGGTTTAAAAAAAAATATAGTTTGAGGTTATGTATAAGTACAATTACTAGCTAAATACCATAATAACACATTAAAAAATATAGGATTTGTGATGAAAATATAACAATAAGGTATAATATTAAGTTTAAGTAAAATTTAATCATATATATTTTTTGTTGTCAAAAAAACAGACGTTTCGAGAAAACTCATTCTTAAACGGAACAAGTCTTTAGTTAGTAGTCTAATTGACTAATAATTGACATGTAATGAGAAGTTTTATTTAATTTTATCCCATGGAGATTCAGACATATACGGCAAACGAAAAATATTTTATTTCTATACAGCATTTTTAATATTTGAAAAGTAATTACAGTTAACAAAGTGAAGCTAATATATTTTCCGATACCTATTTAAAATATTATGTTTACAAAAACATAATTTAAATTTCATTTTTCGTATTTATACTAAAAACATTGGAATCCAGCGCCGTACGTATAGGTAATTTAAAAAAAAAACAATTTGATGATGACGAATGACGTTACGTATAAATGTTATTATTAATTAAGTTTTCTTGCACGTTCCCATTAAAAGTTTATAATATTTATAGATATATTTAATACCAGAAGAACATTATGAATTTTTTGATGTATATGAAGTTTTTGTACTACTTTTACTGAGCTATTTTACGTAAATTATAAAATTATGCCCTTCATAAAAAGATAAATCTCTGATTCTTCCTGGATTTTTTTTTTTTTTTTTTTTTTTTTTTTTTTTTTTTTTTTTTTTTTTTTTTTTTTTTTTTTTTTTCCTGTTTTGAGTGAGACACGGGGTTGACTAAGTGACTCACTGGTGAGAAACGCCTCACTCGGCCAAACTCATCCAGGCATAAATTACAATATAAAAGTTTGAATAAGCCGCTTAATGAATAAGATTCTTCCTGGATCGATCTGATGTTTGTGATGGAGAGTGACAGAAGCTACTCTTAACTTCAAGACTACAGTCCACGCGAACGAAGTTGCGCGGGTAAAAGCTAGTATAATAACAATTTGTGACTTCTCGATGATAATAATAGCAATTTCTAATTATATTAGCTTCAAGGACGTCACTATCTACAGCGATGAATATCTTCTGATAAAACAAATCAAGGTTAAATTTTACCCCCATCACTATAATAATATGTAATTTATAACGCTGATATTACTAGGAAATAAAACTACAAAGGGTATTATTTTGTTTGTATTTTTGTATCATACGTAAATTCATATCTAATTCAAAGCTTGCTACATTGTAAAGTTACTTCAATTTAGGTATTTAAATATAATCGAGGTCATATTTTATCTATACAACCCTGCAGTGTATTATTCTAGGAATTGAACAAATTCAAATCAACTTTTAAACTCCTTTTTCGCACAAAGAATCAGCTTAGCGATTCAGCGCGGAAACGCTGCCAGCATTCTTGGGACCATTCACGTGGGCATGATTTGTATAGTCCTAGCGTGTAAGTACATACAACTTGTACATTTTTGCTGTAAATAAATTAAAAAAAAAACTTTTAAAGAAACAACAATGAAAAATATTGACTGTCCCATTGACCTAGGTGGCAGTGACTGTGCTTTCAACTACGGGGATCGTGAGTTCAATTCCCGCCGTGGGTCAATATTTTCTGAAAACTTTTTCATTTCTTCGGCGTATGTTATATAAAATAACGACCTATTATTATCCCACTGCTGGCCTGTTGAGCTGTTAGCGAAAATCGAATCCGCGACCCAAGGAGCTGAACTAACTGCCATATGCCATATGAAAATAGAGTTATGTTTTTAAAATGAACTAATCCAGTAGATTACAATAAATAATAGATGTATGGTCAATCATACATTTGATGTCAAGAAAACTATTTACTTACTTGTCTTTTGCTGTAATATTATTTTGTTCTTCTTAATTAATATAAGCAATGTAATTTCAATAAAGTAGCCAAATCCTAAATCCGAAATGTTAAATAATAATTTAAAATATATTCAGTCCCTAAAATACGAGAGAAAAATGCCAAAATAAACAAAATATACTAAAGAAGAGATGACCAAGTTACAATTGATAAACAAAGTTTTAATTGATAAGACTGTGAATGATAACTTATAGAACTAATATTGATAAGATGTTGACAAACAAAACTAAACAAAGCGGCATGTATTCAAAACGATCTAATCAAGTAGAGTAATAAAATACTATCTGCATTAATTTAATGTGATGTGAAATATTTAGTTACTAAGCGACACTGTCCTGAATAAATCGTGTGATTCTTTATTATTATTTTTTATTCTTTATTCTTTTCTTTATATTTAATAAATCGTGTGATTTATTGCTTATTTTAAACAAACACACTCGGAAGCTTGAAAGATTTAATTGATATATATTCAGTCAGTAAAAACGCATAAAATGCCAAGAATATATAACTCCAATGAACTTGTATACGATAACTTCCTTGATGACGAAATATGGCCAATATTTTTGCCTTTTATTACGATGCAATGGTTATTTTTGTTGCCGAAATATACAGTTTATGAAAATGTTGTTGTATTTAATAGCCGAAAAATAGATTGCTTAGCGTTTGGTGTGACGATAATGTGTAATATTATGAACATAAAACGTAAACTAGATTATTTGTCCATGAGACCAGCTGGTGTATACACCTTAATTAATGTCTTAGATGGATTTTTACAAGTGTTTGGTTTTACCGCCTGTTACGCAGTAAATTTGTATAATAAAAAACAAAATGTTGAACAAGTATTGAATATTCAAAGGGTTTTTAAATTGTTACAATTCAAGAAGAATGAATTTTTCACCTTATTCAACGTTATTTCGTGGTTTTCATTTATGCCGATTATATTGTTATTTATTATAAGTGTTGTGATAATCTATTACATTGGAATGAATACGATAGAAATGTTTGTACTTTATTACACAATTTATTTCGACGTGAACATAATTTCCGCATGCCGAATGGTCTCTCTCACGAAGACCTTACTTAATCAATGGATCTCCGAACTTAATAATATAAGCAAACCAAAAAGAAGCTCGTCTGTAATAGTAAATATTATAAGAAGCATTGAGGAAGATGACCAAGGTAATGTTTAAAATAAAGATAAAATTGGAGTATTGTCGAGTAGTTCAATAATATAAGCTGAGATCTACAGGCGTCTCAAGATTTTTATATACAATACCAGTAATGAATAGCGCCGTATGGTATTCGGCTTAACAGAATAGTACCACCCTCACTTCTTACCGAGGTGTCGTAAAAAGCGACTAAGTTATGTTGACCCACCGTGTGGTATCCAGTTGAGTAAAATAGACCACCCTCTTTCTTACTGAGGTATCGTAAAATACGACTAAGGTAAGTTGACGTCAGGCAGGCGGCCGGTCGTAAATTACGTAGCCAAATCATATGACAACATGTTTGTAACATGTTGTGCCGACCCCACTTAAGAGTGGGATAAGGGCAGGCAGTTGATGTTGAATACCAGTATTAAAAAGTTATGATAGAATTTTTTTATAATCCGCGTTTGTTAAAAAAATTGATGTAGTACTAAACCATTCTCAAATCTTATACATACAGGATTAGTTACAAAACATCGCCATTAACAATTTACACGCATTCACTACGACGATCTCATCGATTCGCCCCGTAACCAAAGCATCATTAAGAGATAGGCTCCACGACAAAATCGCAAAGATTTATTCACTTTTGTACAACAGAATTCCGCAAAGTAACGCCTTCTTTTAATTACCAGTAATGACTTTACCAATTTCCTTTTTTGAAGACCTTTGTCAAATATTAAAGTAGAAATTATTAAAGTAGAAGTAATAAAATAATTACTACTTACTAATGAAATGCTAATATTTTTATATAGGTGTAGAAGGATTGGAATCGACAGATATCACGAGAGAACAATATATCAGATTATTGAAAGCTTACAGAATAATTTTAGAAATTTATGATGCACACAAACGGACATTTCAAATATTTGTAAGATTCTATTTTAATGGCTTTGAAATATTAATCTTTATAACAATTTTTAATTACAATGAATTATATGACTGTTTCAATTTGTAAAGGTCTTATACTATGGGATGAAGACTTTTATTACTACTATGTTGGCAGTCCAAGTTGTACTGGAATTTGAGATTTATGATATTGTAAGAATTTATTGTATTTATTATATTTATTGATATTTGAGCCGTTAAGAGCGCACGAATTATTTTATTTATCGTCATCTGTTTATAAAATTCAGCATGTAGGGGACCTTGCGGGGGAATAATTGATCTATGTAGGTTTCATTAAAAAAAATTGCGTCTTATCCCTGTTTTCGGGCATTGAATAATTACTAAAATGTAGAGTTGAATGCAAATGATATTTTGACTGGCCCGTAGGCGCAGTGGGTAGTGATCCTGCCTTCAGCTCCGCGGGTCGCGGGTTCGATTCCCGCCGAGGGCCAACATTTTCTATAAAAAAATGAATTTGTTGGTCTTTGAGCCTGGGTGTTTATTTATATTTAAGTATATATATCTCCCTGTCCTTATCCCACTCTAAGTGGGGTCGGCACAACATGTTTTTCTCTTCCATTCTGTCCTATCTTTCGTCAACTCTGGCGCCACTCCTTTTATATCCATATCATACTTCACACAATCCAACCATCTCTTTTTAGGCCTCCCTCTAGGCACATATTTAAGTATGTATTTAGAAAATATATAAGTATATATTCACCAGTTGTCTGTCTACCATAACACAAGTATTAAGTTACTTACTTTGGGGACGGACGACCGTGTGTGTAAGTGTCCCATATATTTATTATTTATTTATTTATTTATTTGAGCTGACAAATGAAAAGCTGTGATAGCGTAACGGTTACGGGCAGAGCGAAAAAAATTCTAAACATGGAATCGATTCTCGCATGTCACGCGGCGATTTCTTCCCTTTTTAATTATTTTATATCTTTTAAAAAAATTACCGAGTAAGTCAATCATATATAAGGTATCTTGTACCAGACGAAAAACAAAGTTGTATTATATAAATAATCAAAAACTTCTTTTTAGGAAAATCCAAAAACATTATGGCTTACAATATTAATCTTTACATGGAGTGTAAAATACTGTATCTTGGAATGTATATTAAGTTTTACACATCACTCTTTCTATAACCTCATTGAAAGAGTTCGAACAAATTGTCTTAATATACTAAATAATACTGACAATTCAGGTAAAATTAAAACGCTGTTCTAATTAAACATACCTTTACAATCGTTATAATTAGGCATTCCATATAGCTGTGATTTCATATAGCCCACCGCCGTGTGGTATTCGGCTGAGTAGAATAGACCACCATCATTTCTTCCCGAGGTGTCGTAACCTTTTACGACACCTAAATAAATATAATAGACCGGCCGCATTTCTTACCGAGGTGTCGTTAAAGGCGACTTAGGTTAGTCGTGCCATCGTTTGGTATCCGATTGAGTAGAATAGAGCACCCTCTTTTCTTACCGATGTGTCGTAAAATACGACTAAGGTAAGTTGACGTCAGGCAGGCGGCAGTCGTACGCGTAAAAGACATAGCCCAATCATGTGATAACATGTTTATAACATGTTGTGCCGACCTCAGTCAGAGTGGGATAAGTGCAGGAGGATGGTAATACAGCTGTGATAGCCCAGTGGTAACACCGAGCTACACTTTTTCGGAGGTCACGGTCTCAAACCGGGCCGGCACCAATAAGTTTTAAAATTTATGTGTCTAATTGATAATTGCAATTTATCACACGCTTTTCGGTGAAGGAAAAAATCGTGAGGTCTCCTGCATATCTCTAGAGAATTCTGGAGATATGTGTAACATACCAATCCGCATTGGAGCAGCGTGGTAGGTCTTAGCTCCAATCCTTTTCTCCAAAAAAGGAGAGAGGGGGCCCAGCAGTGGGATAGTAACAGTTCGTTACTTTATACACTAGCTCCTTGTTATAGAAATATTACTAAGCTATTTTTCTTATAGATGCACGAATCACTTGCAAAACTATACTACGCTTAACTTATGTTAAGTTTAAAAAAATGGATGCTTGTCGCTTATATAAAGTGGACGCAGCTATGCCTTTGCTGCTAATCAGCTGCGTTGCTAATTACGTTTTAGTGCTGATCCAGTTTGCACTAAATAAGAAATAGAGATGACTGAACAGTCAGCTAAATGGATACTTTATATTCTTAATCGTGATCAGAGAATTAATTATAAATAATGAGTAGCTGCTGTTAAGTTATTTTCGCTTTTTTGTCGTGTTTTACGTAAGTTTTTTATTTAAAATATTGTGCTGAGGTTGTCTGCTTGTGGACTTCACTATTGTGGAGCGAAATTAAAGTAATGCAGATGGAGATATATGTATCACAAAACGTATAGTTTTAAAACGTATTATATAATATAATATAAGACTATTGATCAACAAGTTGCTTCTAATGCTGACATTCGACATACGCTGACGTCATGGTATAAAATAAATTAAGAGCCTGTATTCAAAATCACTTAACGTTTCTCATTCCAAAAAGGTTGAATTAAATGTGTGCTTAAATAATTTAATTTTGTTTTATTATAACACATCTATGTAAACATATATTTGTAACAATTATAACAAGTTCAAAGCTGTTATAGCACAGCGGTGAACCGTACGTCAGTTTTGAGGGGGTCATCGCACGCTTTTCGGTGAAGGAAAACATCGTGAGAAAACCTACATATCTCTAAAGAATTCTGGAGATATGTCGAGGTACGCCGAGATATACGTAGATCATAAGAGCTAGATCGTGCGACGGACATCTAGATAATATTCCAGATACCACATGACTTATTAATTGTAATAAGAAATTTGATAGTACAGTATTAATATCGAGAGAAATGCAGTGTAGATCAGTATCAGAATCAAATGATAGGAAATCGTTGGAAGTCGTCGTCAGAATATTGTTTAATTTAAATCTATCAAGTCGATTAGATCAGATAAGAAAGCCTAGAGTGATCAAGCGTGATCAAATCCATAATAAGGAGATCACAGTAACTGTCATCGTCCAACAGGACGCGAGGTGTAAGGGCGGCGGGATAACGGACAGACGATGAATGACGTAAAGATATTGGATGGGTGACCCCGCTAAAAACAGTGGAAGTAGACTCTCTGTTAACGCACACGATATACAAGAACACGATATAATAGGAATACCACAATTCCCGTTCCGAGATGCACTTCTCTTGAATGACGAACAAAACTGACTGTCACTGGAACGTTTTATCAATAGGAAGACTCCAGCAGAAACAACAACAGCACAGTGTTGTCACCATTTTAATCAAAAAGGGCGCGATACTCTTGTTTCATGACTGTTGCTATAAAATACAAAGCGGAAGTCATTGGTGACAACACCTTGATAAATGAACATACTACCTTAAAAATTGTGACATTGCAGGGTTTAAAATTCGTATGGAAATCGTTGTCCAACAGAGGACATCCGTTGGTTGAAGAGAGAGAAAGTATATAAAATCATATATTTTGCTAATTCCATGAGCCGAAATAGTAAAAATATATAACTTCATAACACTAAGATTGATAAGTTACACTAGAACTAACTTTTAAAAGATATTGATAAGCAAAGTCATACAAAACGTCATGTATGCAAAACGAACTAATCTAGTAGAGTAATATAATCCGACCGCTATTCATTTATTATGATGTAAAATATTTACTAGTCGATATAGTCCTGTCTGAATAATACGCGTGACTTTTAAAACTATTTATTGACTATTTATGTAGGTCATAAGTGGTTATAGATTCATTATATTTCAACCGTCATTCAAAATAACTTGAAAGATTATTAATAAATCAAAATATATTCAGTCAATAAAATACGTGAAAATGCCAAGCTCAAATGACTTTGTTTACGATAATTTCCTGGATAAAGAAATTCGAGCATTGTTTTTACCTTTCGATACAATGCAATGGTTTTTCATGTTACCAAAATATACGGTTTACGAGAATTTTCTTGTATTTAATACCCGTAAATTAGATTGCTTGTCATTTGTCGTAATAATGATTTGTAATATTATTTATATAAAACGTAGTATAGGTTTGCTTTTTATAACACCATTCGGTGTATATAGCATGATAATCGTCGTGGATGGATTTTTCCAAATTCTTGGTTATACCGCAAGTTATGCTGTGAATTTGTATCATAACAAACTAAACGTGGAACAAGTTTTAAATGTTCAAAGACTATATAATATGATGAAATTCAAGGAACACGAAGATTTTAAGTTGTTTAATATTATTTCATGGCTTTCATTTGTGCCTCTTATAATAATCTTTGCGCTATTTATGGTTTTATATGGTAGTTATATTCAAATAGACGTTGTGGAATTCATTACTTTTTATTACACGATTTATATGGACGCAAGCATCATTTCTGCGTGCCGAATGATTTGTCTTTTAAAGACCTTATTAAATTTATGGATCTCAGAACTAAGTAACATAAGTAGACAGAACCGAAGCTTAGCTACAACGATATATGTAACAAGATGTATGGATGACGAAGAGGAAGGTAAAGGTTAAAATTTTAAAGGTTAATTACAAATAAGTTTGCGTCAGACAACTCAAGTATTAGTGAAATTGTGTAAACTGTAATTTATTTAATACTAGCTTTTACCCGCAACTTCGTTTGCGTGGACTGTTGTCGCGTAATATGTTGAAAATAAATGGCGCTTTTCAATGTAATCCTATTTTTGTAGAATTAAAGAATTTCTGTACTCTTTATGTTATTCTGGTGTATAAGGAATAAGTGCGCCAAATATCATCGATATCGGTTCAGCGGATTCGCCATGAAAGAGCAACAAACATAGATCCATACTAACAAACTTTCGCAATAAAATATTAATGGGATAGGATAAGATAGGACAGGATTATAATTAGTATATGCACCCGTTAGTGGTAGCAGCTTCTTTCGCGTTGACTTTAGTAGTACAAACCCGTAAATCATCTAAAATAGGGGAAAGGAGGGCAGGATGGAAGACTTTATGATGTATAAAAAATATAACAACGAAATATACAACTTTAATTTTGTTCAGACTTGAAAGTGATACTATACAGTTAACCAATTGAGCAATTAAAAATTATTAATAATAAGTAGATTTTTTTTAATGAGTCATTAAAAAATAACTTCATAAATTCCATCTTGCCCTTATCCTAAGGGCATGATGGAAAGCTTGTTCGGGCAAGATGGAATGTTCGGAAAAATACGACATTTAACAGTTTACGCGCATAAAACTCTTTTCCATATCTTCTGTATCGCTAGATAGTTCATGTGCCGAACCAATATGTACATATTTCACATTGCACCCAGTCTTCTGAGGGTGGTTCCACATAAAGTTATTCACATAATATACAGAACACATAATTTTGTGAAGAATGTTGTTAATTTTGTACAATATTCTTTTCTTTTCCTGTTTTTTTAATGGTCCGATTAAATATTAGGTAACATTGGTTTCGCTTTCATCTCATTTTTCATTTCAATAGCATTTTTCGATGAAAATTTGTTTATTTATTTATTTATTTTTAGTTAACTTTAATTTGGTGACTAAAGAATTTTAGTTTGAGAAATAACGTACGATTATATGAGAAATATCGGACGTTGATCCCGCTCCAACGAATAACACTGGAACAAGTTTCAAACATACTTTCTTCAGTCATTTCTTTCTATTTATCATGAAAATTAAGTGACTCTTCTTGTTTCTGCTTTTAATCAACGACACTGGTTAGTTCGTTAGTATTGTTAATATCAACAGAATCATTGATAGCATCACATGATTTTCAATTACTGGATCATTATCATTAATTAAAGCAAGTCTTCAGTAACTTTAAGGTCTTTATTTTTTTCTTTTTCATCTGTCACAGCGGTATTTTTTTCACATTCTATAACTGCAGCCTTATTTCTACAGAACCTCTATTACTTTTCCTTCTATACTTATTCACCATATAAATACAATATTAGTAACAAAAACTGCAATCAGAAATCAAATAAGGTGCGCGGGCAATTTCGAAACTCTTCCATCTTGCCCTAAAGTGCAATTTTCCATCTTGCCCATATGCCCCCTTCCAGTAATAATATTTTACAAACGCTTTATAATTTCTCTTATTTTAATATCAATTCACATAATATATTCCTAACAGATCTTTGATTTAAATGCATAATAGTAATATTATTCACCTCGTTTAAATAATCCTATCACAAAAATCGAACAAATTCGTAATATTTTGCTGTGAAAACAAGAAGCACGATATAACTCCGATAGGTAGCACGGGCGAATTGAGCTCCCGTTCGTAAATTCAAGATGGTCCCCTGCATCCGTGTAAGTGTGGTCTGGGGCGCTACGTTTCGTGGTTAGGTTTAGGTAAATAGTTTCCATCTTGCCTACTACTTCTCTATCTTCTATCTTGCCCTCCCTTACCCTACTGTTGATTAGTGAAAAACGGACATTTCTTTATCCATTTAGTTAGCCATCCCGATAAATAAGAAAGAAGCCGTGAAACCTTCGCATTATATTATTGGATTAGATGAATATTGCGTTTTGTTTATGATTTTATGTAAAGGTGCAATAAATATTTGTATGTTTTTATATATGTCCGAAATATCTTTATTGAAATGGTTAAAAAGAGACGGTTTTTTATTTACACATTTAAAAATCTGATCCCACTAATATGTTTATCAGATGAAACAACTTAACTGATTATCTCAAAGGCAGAGAGATTTATAAATAAGGTCTAAATGTATAATTACATAGTTTTGTGTAAATTATTATTTATAATTGTTAAAAACGTAATGTCTAAGTGTAATATTGATTATATATCAGAGTGAATAAAGGCGGGCAGACTTATTAATATAGTTTTTTATATTTCAGTTTATTAATAATGTGTTATTAACAGTATTTTAATATTTTAAACAGTGGTTGAAGGACTAGAGTCGACGGATATCCTCTCGGAACAATACAGCAAAGTATTAAAAGCCTACAGAAAAATTTTAGAAATTTATGATGTACACAAGAAAATGTTTCAGATATGTGTAAGAATCTCTTTTAATAGCTTTTAATTTATTAAATTTATTAAATTTGATACACTTTTAACTAATATTTTATAACTTAACAATTTTATTTACTTAGATTTTATATCACGGGATCAAGGCTTTTGTATCGGCCATGCTTTCAGTTCAAGCTTTGTTTGAAATATATAACAATACCGTAAGTATAAGGCAATTATTATTCCACTAAGCTTATTTTTATTTTATTTTATTTTATTATTAGACCAACTAATAGCATTTTACAATACTTAAATACAAAAACATTGTTGATAATATACTCTAAATCTATGTAAAACACCTTTAAAAGTTAGTACAACATTTGCATGAGTGAACAATTACCACTATCCTTGCCTAATACCTCGTTACAATACGAAGTAATTAGATCGTATTATAACGAGATGAAAAAATAAAATATAGATGTAAATATTAAAGATAAAACAGAAAAATTAAATATTAAACAGATGAGTTAATATAGGTCAGATATTAATATATATAAAAATAATAATAATAATAATAACAAGCTTACAAATTAATGTCGTAAATTAGTCTTTTTATAGGCATAGGGACGCCGTTCTGTATCCGGCTAAATATAGTAGACCATCCTCTTTCTTACCAAGGTATCGTAAAAGGTGACTAAAGTAAATTGGCATCAGGCTGGAGGTATGTCGTATACCTAGCCAAGTCATGTGACAACATGTTTACATGTGCCCCACTTAGAGTGGGATAGGGGTAGGAAAATGATGATGGCACTGCTTATATAAAAAAAAACATGTAATTTCAAAGTAATATAAAAATTTATATCTGAAGCAGATTTTGTTACTAGAGCTAAAAAAGCTTAATTAAAATGTAATTCAAATTTTGAATTACCTATATTTTCTTAATTGATAAATTTTTTATTTCAGATAAATTTACCTACGGTGATATTCAAAATATCAATTTTTATATGGACTATCAAGTATTTCGTTTTGGAATGTGTGTTAAGTTTTACACATCACTCTTTCTATAACACCATTGAAAGAGTTCAAGCAAATTGTGTTAATATAATAAATAATACCAATAATTCAGGTAAGAATGATTGGCTATTACATTAGTTACCTTGCGATAAAAAAAAATTACGTTATTTTATTCTTCCAGATGCACGAATCACTTGCAAAATTATACTACGCTTAAATAACGTTAAGTTTGAAAAAACGCAAGCTTGTCGTCTGTATAAAGTGGACGCATCTATGCCTTTGCTGCTAATCAGTTGCGTTGCTAATTATGTTTTAGTGCTGATCCAGTTTGCACTAAATAAGAAATAGAGATTGTGTTGTTCTTACTGTTATGTTCTTAATTGTTATACACTGGCGTGCAACCGAATCGACTCACCTCTAAAACTGGATAAATGGTGTATTTTATTTTTAAAAAATAAAAAAGTATAAGTATATATATATATATATATATATATATATATATATATATATATATATATATATATATATATATATATATATATATATATATATATATATATATATATATATATATATATATATATATAATGTTTGAAATGTTAAATGATACAGATAGATCCGCAAATCCTGCAAAAAAATAATCTAATTAAAATTAACAATAATTTGTTGTTGTTATTAACCAAATGGTTTGATAAATGGCTCCTATTTTAAAATAGGCCTTGCACGATTTGTGGATCTACCCTTATCATTTAGAATTACAGTTCGATATAGAAGTTAAGTTTTATTGTATATTCTTCTCCAACGTGGATGTCCTGTCATCTGTGGGATCTTAAGGTTTTTTTTTTGTTAAATATGAATGAACTAAGCGTTATCGTAATCAATACAATGGAAATGTTAGGTACTATTATAAGGTCAGAAGTGTAATTTCAGTAATAATGAAACTGCCCTTTTGAATACGACTTTATTCTCTTATTGCGTTAAAATATAATGTTGGTTTGTGTACGTGTAGTCATAAGTTATGAATTGTTAAATATTGTATTATTTTCTAGATAATTGGCAAATTTTATCACTTTCATTACGGTTACGCACATATGTATATTAGAAAGTTTATTAATAGTAGATTATGATACTGTTGCATAATAAGGGTTCTTATAACATGAGTGTGTTTTAAAAAAACGAGCCGCAGGCGAATTTTTTTATACTATCACACGAGTGTTATAAGACCAAGATATGTACAGTGTCATACACTACTTTATTTACTCTCATACTATAATACGTAAAACAATATTATTAAAAACCAAACTTTGTTTAAATATTGAAAATATTTTTTAAATGTCAAATGTTAGCGCTAAGGCGCAAAACATCGTTTGCGCATGCGTGTTGCGTCGCCGTGGACTCGTTCATTGAAACCTTTTTTTAAGGTAGAGGTTCAACCTCCCTGGTCCAGTTGGAGGTTATATAGGCGTATCGTTATGATTAAAAAGTTATATTATGATACAGGTGTCCATACAAGACCTGTATCGTAATAAAACTTTTAATTTTTTTATTTTTGGCCTCTACGTAATGTTTGTCATAAGAATTTTGGTTTCAGTTTTATAATCTTTGTAATATAGTATCAGAGTAGATAAAAGAATTTAGTTTCAATGTGTAATCGTTAAAAAATATTTAAGTACGTTTTAGATATTACAAATCTTTCAATGTTTGTTATTTAAAAAGGATTAAATTAAAGGTGTGCTTATAAAGATTGTTTATTTTATTGATTAGGCACATATGTATACATTTATTTATTTATGTTGTAAGATTTGCCATCAGTATTTTTAATACACACAAGTTAGTCTTAATCTATTTAAAATACTATTACAATAAAATATTGGATATAGAAAGGTTTATAAAAGAAAAGTTTACATTTTTAATGAACTACAACTGAAAAGTATAAAGAATAAAAATAACAAAATACTAAAATAACAGAAATTTAAAACAAAACTTTTAATTGACCTTTTTACTTATTAAATATATTTTTGTTAAAAATATAAAAAAAATGATTCCTTCACACTTAATAATACTTTTGCAGGAAAGTAATTTAAATAAAGTTAATTCAAACTACTTCTTTTACATCCGATGATCATCCATTGGATGGCGAAGCACGATGTTGCATCTTTGTATGTAGCAATCTTAATCGTTTTTGAAGTCGTTTGTCTACCATCAATGCTCCATATAGTTCAAAGCCATTCTGAATGATTATTTTTGGTTGCATCACCGACACTTAAGAAATCCTATTTCGGCACTTCTTCTTCTTCTTTCTCAACCGATGGACGTCCACTGCTGGACATAGGTCTCTTCATGGGATCTCCACCACACACGATCTTGTGCCGCTTGAACCCAGCGGCTCCTCGCAACCTTTTTGAGGTCGTCAGTCCATCTCGTGGGGGGTCTGCCGAAACTGCGTTTTCCGGTGCGGGGTCACCATTCCAGCACCTTGAGACCCCAACGCCCATCGGTTCTGCGCACTATGTGCCCCCCGCCCATCGCCACTTCAGCTTCGCGACACGCTGAGCTATGTCGGTGACTCTGGTTCTTCTACGGATCTCCTCATTTCTGATTTGATCACGTAGAGAAACTCCGAGCATAGCTCCTTATGAGGCCCATAGCCAGCGACCACGTTTCTGATCCGTATGTCATCACTGACAACATGCACTTTTTGAAGACTTTTGTCTTCAGGCACTAAGGTATTTTGCACGAAAAGATCTCCCACACAAGATTTCGGCACACAGAAACCTAAATCGAGATACGCGTTGTAAATTATTATATCATGCGTTGTAAATCATTGTATCAATGTTAGGAAAGTTTCGTTTCATTTGAATCAATCTAATCGAAATAAGATGTCTAGGAAATGAGATCAGTTGTAGTGTGAAACCTGAGATATTATAATAATATATAAATTCAAGTTGCTGGCAAGCAAAGTCATGAAAACAGTCAAGTATTTTGAAATGAACTAATCAAAGAGAGTAGTAATAAAACTTAATACTCTACAGTCCCAGTTGAATAATACGTGTCTCTTTCAAAATTATTAATTACTTATATATTTTGTATTCTTATATTCTTTATGATTTCGTTAAAGATACACGTGTGTTATTTTAAATCAGTGAGCAAGTAGGCCTCACAAAACTTTAGAAAAGTTGTAATAATAATTTAGTAATAAATAAAATATATTCCATTACTTAAATACATTTATAATATACAAAAATGACTAACATATATAACTCTCATGATTTTGTTTACGATAATTTCCTTGATAAAGAAATTCGAGCATTGTTTTTACCTTTCGATACAATGCAGTGGTTATTCCTGTTGCCGAAATATACGGTTTATGAAAATTTTCTAGTATTCAATACCCGAAAACTAGATTGCTTATCATTTTTCGTAATTATGTTAAGTAATTTTTTTTATATAAAACATATTTTGAATATAATTTCCATATCACCACTTGGTATATATAGTGTTATCTTAGTCTTGGATGGAATTTTACAAGTTTTTGTGTATACCGCAAGTTATGTAGTGAATTTGTATTATAATAAACTAAACTTGGAACAAGTCTTGAATGTTCAAAGGTTCCTTAAATTGTCGAATCTAAAGAAGTTTGAAAGTTTTAAGTTATTTAATATGATTTCTTGGCTTTCATTCATGTCACTTGTTATACTTTTTTTAATTATTGCGCTATTATTTAGTTATTATGTTAAACTAGATATTACAGAATTCTTTACTTTTTATCGCACATTGTATATTGACGCAAGTATCATTTCCGTTTGCCGAATGATCTGTCTCTTAAAGACTTTATTAAATGTATGGACCACTGAACTTAGTAATATAAGTAGGCAGACAAGAAACTCAGCAACGATAGATGTAACAAGACATAGCGATGAAGAAGAGGGAGGTAAAGGTTAAATTTTATCTACTTGTAAATATAATAACATTGAGGTCATGTCGATTAATTTCGTGTTCTGCCTTTTGGATTTCCTATATTTGATATAAGAAATCCAAAAACAAAAAAGTCGGAAAACTTGAAGTTAAACTTTTCGTTTTTTGAGTAATAAAATTTTTTTCTTTTTATACAGATGTAGAGGAACCACAATTAGAGGATGTTGTGAGAGATAAATATGAAAAATTGTTGAAATCATACAGAAAAATTTTAGAAATATATGATATACACAAAAAAATGTGTCAAATATTCGTAAGATTCTATTGTAACAGTTTCGTAAGTTTTTTCCTTGTTACTTATTTTATATTATATTATATTTTCATTTATATAGATTACATACTATGGGATGAAGGCTTTTTTTTGTGGCATGCAGTCTGTTCAAATTATATTTGAAATATACGACTATAACCATGATGTGGTAAGTATTTAGAAATTATTTATTTATTTTTCTTTTATATGTAAAATATATGCGGAAAAGCAACTTCACGATTTTTCTTCTTTCAGCAGATTTAATTAATAATAATCGAATGAGAATGCTGAATTCCGTAATAAAGAAAAGTAATTTTAATATTTTTTTTAGGTTAATTTAACTACGGGTTGGTTTAAAATTTTAGTCTTTATATGGACTACAAAATATTTCGTTTTTGTATGTGTATTATGTTTTACACATCATTCTTTTTACAACATCATTGAAAGAGTTCAATCTCTTTGTATTATTATACAACATAATTCTAATAATTTAGGTAAGATAAGATTGATAAGCTGTTACATTAGTTTTCTTATGATAAAACGAAATTTTTACGTTAATTTAATTCTTACAGATGCACGAATCACTTGCAAAATTATACTGCGGTTAAATAATGTTGTATTTGAAAAAATGGAAGCTTGCCGTCTGTATAAAGTAGACGCATCTATGCCTTTGCTGCTAATCAGCTGCGTTGTAAATTACGTTTTAGTGCTGATTCAATTTGCACTAAACAAAAAATAGACATGACTGTGTAGGCAGCTAAATAAAGCCGTCATGTTCTAATTTTTAATATAAATTGATAAAAAAATAATTTGCAAAAAAAAAGGGTAACATTATACGTGATAAGAATGTTATTTTTATGGCATTTAAAAAGGAGCATTTAGTATTTGCTCTTTCCATTATAAGAAGTTTATGATTTTGTCACAGAATCTATTTTTTCTTACTTTAATAGACGTATTAGCGAAATTGATGTTAAGAATAAAATACGTTATCCTTAAAATAGTAATATTCCTATGAGTTTTGAATAGATCTATAGCTTAAAACAACACTAATTTTTCTCTAATTCACAAAAATTTTTGAGATGTAATTTTAACATAAGACATATGAATGAATGAACGAATGAGTTAATTAAATTTTATTGTACACCACAAAAATGTACAAAATGCATTTATATAGTAGATTTTAATTTGATAGTATAACAAATATGGCTGTTGGTAAACCAGATAAATTGAAAAAAAGAAAAAAAAGAAAAACAATTATATTATTATGTAGGTATATGACTTGGAAAATTTTCCCGTTTTCTCAACCGTTTTCTCACTTTGATTATGGTGACGCGCACATTTTCGCTAGTGTTTTAATATTATTATATCTAAGGAACAACAATATTTGAAGCCGTTTTAAAAATCACGAAGTTTTATGGAACACCTAACGTTTGTTATTTAAATACAGATTTAATAATAAGTTGCTTGAACTAATATTACTTGTTTTATTTTTAAAATCATCTCAGAGCTTGCCTATTTTCCTTTCCTACAATTTTCGCACCAAACAACAATATGTCGTTAGGCTCGAGATTTTTTTAGGTTGTTATCGTTTACAAAGATTGCATCTGGTGTCAGGTCACATTCCAATATCATGGGGCAACAATATCTATTGGTTTTTTGAACAATGTATGCATCCTGCATTCCATAATCCTAACCTACTAATATTATAAATGCAAAAGTTTGTGAGTATGTATGTATGTTTGTTGCTCTTTCGCGGCGAAGACGCTGAACTAATATCGATGAAATTTGGCACAATTATTCCTTATACACGGGAATCACATATAGGCTATAGAAACCCTGTTAATTTTACAGGAAAAGGCTGACATTGAAAAGCGCCATCTATATCAACCTATCACACGACAACAGTTCACGCAAACGAAGTCGCGGGCAAAAGCTAGTGATCTATATCGGCAAATTTTATATGAGCCCAAGCGTTTTTGATTCATTCGTACCCAAGGGTAACTTTACTCCTCACCGGAAATTTGAGATCTCCTACGATAATTTCCTAAAATAATAAGATTTAAATCCCATTAATGTTAACAAGCAGTGTTTAGCAACCACAAAGCGTCAACTAGCTGGTCTGCCTTCTTTCTGAAATAAGAACCTAAGAAGAAGAAATAAGAACAGTAAGGCATAGGTACTGTGAAATATCGCTAATCTCTCAACGATAACTTTTTGAGAGGAACATCCCAATCTAACACGTGATCGAATCCCATAGGTAAGACCGTGTGACTTTTTCGAGCGGGTCACGAGTTCAAACCCCGGGCAGGTACCAATGAGTTAAACTTATATGTATAATTGATAATTGCAATTTATCACACGCTTTTCGGTGAAGGAAAACATCGTGAGAAAACCTGCATATCTCTAGAGAAATCTGGGAATATGTGTAATCTACTAATCCGCAATGGAGCGGCTTGGTAGGTCTCAACTCGTCAGGTCCAGCTCAAGTCTAACCCTTCTCTTCAGAAACGAAAAGAGGAGGTCTATGCCCAGCAGTGGGATCGTAAAAGGCCATTTCTTTATTTGCTTTTTATATTTCACTAGCTTTGCTTCCGACAACCGTAATTTATGCACTATTTTTTTTAGTAAAAACGTATAAAAAATGTTCAGTACATTTTGATAAAATCAATCACATACAGAAAGCTTTTGGGGACTTTGTTTTATTATAAGTATAGATTACATGATTCATTTCTACAGTCAATTTAATTTGCCTATTGATAATTATAGATACAACTTTGTTAGTATTTCGTTTACAAAGTTGCTAACACATGGTTTATATTGATACCTACTCGTGTTATTAATTATTGAACTATTCTATGTTCGGTAAATTAATTAAGGTCTCTGTAAATTAAAATTCAAATTCAAATAATTCTTTATTTAATTTGGCTTTTAAAAGCACTTTTGAACCGTTATATTACAATGAATCTACGAATGGTTCGGAAAGATGCTCTTACCGAGAAGGACCAGCAGTAGGAAACTCGGCGATAACGCTTATCATAATAGTTCGTTAATCGATTTATAATTGTTAACAAATCAAAAACTACAATATAATCTAGTGTATAGCTAATTTGTACGGAGCTGGAAAAGCGGTCACTAGATGTCGCTGTTGCAGCGACATACAAATTGCCGTTACTTCACTTATTCTATCAATCGCTTTATACTTAGGCGAATTAAGTAATGAAAGTCAGGAGAAAATCTTTTGATAATGAAATAAACAAAGAACTTATTGTAATAGATTTTGAGCAAAGACACACAATGTGACAAGTATTTAAAACGAACTAATCAATTAGAGTTATAAAAAGCTATCTGTATACAATACATTTGATATAATGTAAAATGTCTACTACTCGACAAAGTCTGGGCTGGTTAATACGTGTAACTTTTAAACAGATATAATATTAATCTATTGGTGGACTTTTGATCATTTCGGACTTTGGTGGAATTTTCTTCATTTATTATATTTATTATATAATTCATTTATTGATTATTTCATTTATTATATAATTTCAATAATAATTTAATTATTATTATGTATTTATAAACCAACAGAAGGCAAAGCTTGGAAGAATAATAATTGATTTAAATATATTCAGTCAGTAAAGTACGTGACAAAAATGCCTATAATACGTAACTCAAACGAATTTGTTTACGATAATTTCCTAGATAAAGAAATAAGAGCATTGTTTTTACCTTTCGACACGATACAATGGTTATTCTTGTTGCCGAAATATACGGTTTATGAAAATTTACTTGTATTGAATAGTCGTAAACTAGACTGCGTATCATTTATAGTAATGATGTTATTCAATATTATTTACATATTCCGAACTGTGGGATTGTTTATTTACACGCCAATCAGTGTGTATAGCGGTATAATCGTACTGGATGGATTAGTCCATGTTTTATGTTATACCGCAATTTATATAGTGAATTTGTATAACAATAAACTAAATTTGGAACAGGTTTTGAACGTTCAAAGATTTTTTAATTTACTAAAATTAAAATATCATAAAAGTTTTGGCTCTTTTAATATTGTTACTTGGCTTTCATTTGTTCCACTTATGTTTTTGTTTCTAATATATATGGTGTTATTTTACTACATTCAAATGACCGTAGTAGAATTTTTTTGTCTTTATTTGTTCATTTGTTACGACGCGAGCATCATTTCTGCATGCCGAATGATTTGTCTTATACGAAAGTTATTAATTTTATGGATCTCGGAACTTCGTAATATAAGTAAACAAGAACAAATGGTACCAGTGGCTTTAGATGGTGGAGGTAAAAGTTTAAAATTTCTATCATTGAAATTGTATTATTCATTTATATAAAATATACTGATAAAATTAAAAAACTAATGATAAAGTCAAAAATAATAATTATAATATTTCTAGATTTAAATGATACAGGGTGGGACTCCACGGATACAATCAAAGAGCAATATGACAGATTGTTAAAAGCTTACAGGAAAATTTTGGAAATATATGATGTACACAAAAAAACGTTTCAGATACTTGTAAGAAGTTTATTTTAATTGCTATTAAATATTTATCTTGAATTTACTTTATACTTTTAATTATGTTAACATTCCTTATTGTTATAGGTATTGTTCCATGGAATGAAGTCTTTTATTTCTAGTCTGTTTTCAATTCAAGTTTTATTTGAAATACATACCTTATATACTGTGAGTATTTAATATAAAAACATGTCGCCGTATCCGAAGAACAAAGTTACATCTCCCATATACAAGAATAGGAAATGTGACTTTGTTCTTATGATAGTGGAATTTTATGTAGTAATTCTTTTTTATATTAATTAAATAAACTCTCAATGACCACTTTATATTA
The DNA here is from genome assembly GCA_029227775.1 of Morpho helenor. NCBI lineage: Eukaryota > Metazoa > Arthropoda > Insecta > Lepidoptera > Nymphalidae > Morpho > Morpho helenor. The sequence continues at coordinate 13,439,302 of JARGCU010000010.1, forward strand.
AAAAATTAGTACAGATGAAGCTCAAAAGTCTCATTTTAGCGGTACGGAAACATCTGAGGCGGTATGCCTCTGGCTGACAGTTATTGCGCTCAACCGTCGTGGCTGGCTGGCTTGGCTTTGCTGGCTGGCTTGGCTTGGCTGACTGTCGCGTTACAAAATTTTGCATATCGACGTGGAAACTCAACCATCTTTTTCTATCATTCCAAATTGGCATGATTTAATTAGCAATAGCGAGGAAGTCATTTAGAATAATTATTACTTGTATATTTTAATCTATCTATACATTTAATAAAATCGTTTGTTCCCGCTAAACTTAAAAACCTGTTTGGACTGTTTTTAGTTATATGTATGTAGTAGAAAGCCTAAACATAAAGGGCTAGTTTTATTTCAATCGCTCAGCAAAAAAGGTATAGCTGATATAATTTTAAGTTGAAAGGTTATACTATGACATATACTTGCATTTTTTTATTCTTATTAGAGGATTTCGTCTAAACAAGCTATAACATCGTTCGTAAAGTTCTGCTAGGACACTTAATTTTTTTAGTATATAATATTAATATTTGTTGTCCTTTATAGACTCCGACTGGACCGATTTTAATGAAATTTTCAGACTTCTTTAAAATGACCCAGCGGATGATATTGTAACTTGGTGGTGATCGGAGCATTTTTTATTACTGTAATTAATATATCTTTAAATTAAGCACGGCAAAGCAGGCTGGTCAAATGCTGATGTAACTTCAAACTTATATAAAATTTGTCTTGATTGCAAATTTTATCGTTTAATATTACAAATGCGAAAGTTTGTAAGTATGGATGTATGTTTGTTACTCTTTCACGGCGAAACCGCTGAACCAATATCGATGAAATTTGGCACAATTGACATAACAACAAAAAAAACATCGGGGTGCTATAGAAATTTGTTAATTCTACATTAATATGATGACATTGAAAGCGCCATCTATTATCAACCTATCACGCCACAGCAGCCCACGCAAACGAAGCTGCGGGTAAATGCTAGTTATAAATAACGATCATAGAATAATAATGTGGATATCAAACTATTACAAAATTTCTTTTCAGATGAATTTGACTTCGGAATTGTTTAAAATATCAGGCTTTATATGGGCAACGAAATATTTAATTTTGGAATGTTTATTGAGTTTTGTACATCACTCTCTCTATAATATCATTGAACGAGTTCAAGCTAATTGTGTTGATATACTAAATAATAGTAATAATTCAGGTAAGTATGGTAATTTATTAGTACCTGGGTGACCGGTAATTTTTAAAATGATGTAAAAAAAAAAAAAAAATTGAAAAGAAAAATTAAAAAATAATAGGGCTCGATCCTAGGTATTTTCACCTCTCTAGACCGCCCATTCCCCAAATGAACCACCATGACTTTTAATTTCAAAAAATTTTAGAGTCCGAAAACAGGGATAAAACGAATTTTTTTTAAAATAAAACTTATCTAAATCGATTTTTCTCCCACAAAATCCCCTACATGCTGAATTTCAGGAAAATCGTTTATATCATATATAATATATAATATATAATCGTTTATAAAATATATATATATATATATATATATATATATATATATATATATATATATATATATATATATATATATATATATATATATATATATATATACAAGATTTATTCATTTAAATATTAAAAAAATAAACAAAATATATGGGACAGTTACACAAAAGGTAATCCGTCCCCAAAGTAAGTTAATACTTATGTTATGAGCGACAGATAACAATAATAAACAAAACCAAAATATATGAAACTATTTTAAAATACCTTTTTGTGAGATAAGCCAAGCAACGTGAAATACAACCTTCTTTAAATTACAGATTTAACTTGACTTTGACATAAACTTTGAAAGGTTGATGGGCGTTTTTAAATGTTATCTGTTGTATCTTATGTTATTATATGTTTTTTGTAGAATTAACAGGATTTCCATAGCCTATTTGTTACCCCGGTTTATAAGAAACAATTGTACCAAATTTAATCGATATTGATTCAGCAGATTTGCCATGAAAACATAACAGACAAAAAGACAGACGTTCGTTTATTCAACGTATCGCATTATCGTTTATAATATTATTAAGAAAACCATTTTTAATACATATAAATACCCAGAATCGAAGAACGAACAAATTGTATTTAGAAAATGTTGGCCCTCAGCGGGAATCGAACCCGTGACCAGCGAAGCTCCAACGTCACTACCACCTGCGCCAAAGGCCCAGTTTCTAGTAGTTACAGAGATGGTTTTATATATTATCTTTTTAAAACAGAATTTAAAGACATCAACACGCAGTGTGGTATCCGGTTGAGTAGAATAGATAACCCCCATTCCTTACCCAGGTGTCGTAAAAGGCGACTAAGGTAAGTTGACGCACCGTGTGGTATCTGGTTGAGTAGAATAGACCACCTTCATTACTTACCGAGGTGTCGCGAAATACGACTAAGGCAGCCGGTCGTAAAATACGTAGCAATATTATACCACAACATGTTTATAACATGTACCGACCCCGATGGAATAAGGGCAGGAGGATAAGGAAATTTAAAAACTTCAAATATATAATTCTATTCTAAGCTTATATTTTTCTTTTAGATGCACAAATGACTTGCAAAAGTATATTACGCTTAAATATTGTGGAATTTGAGAAAATGAAAGCTTGTCGTCTGTATACAGTGGACGCGTCTTTGCCTTTGCAGCTAATCAGCTGCGTTGCTAATTACGTTCTAGTGCTGATCCAGTTTGCACTAAATAAGAAAGAGACGTAACCAAATCAACAGTCATTATTTCCAATTGTAATAGAAAGTCTGTAAAATATCTTGATTATTTGAATGAGTTAATCTTATATATATTCTGAATTTAGCTAATGGCTCCATCGATTTCGATAAAATACAGCATGTAGAGGGTTTTGGGAAAGAGAAATCGATCTAGCCAGGTTTCATTAAAAATATATATATTTACCCCGGTTTTCGGGAACAGAAAAAATCCTTAAAGGTTAAATAGAAAGCAAATGATATTTTAGCTGCCATTTGTAAAATTGTGATAGATCATTGGGTAACGGGCGGACTAAAGAAGTGAAAATACCTGGGATCAAGCCCTGTTACTACCAACTTTTTTTTGTTGTTTTTTTATTTTTCATATGTATAAGCATTGTATAATATAGCCGTATTTATTTTTATTATGCATGCACATTGTAAGAAAAGAGAAAGAAAAACTAAAATAGCACATTAACAAAGGCGGACTTATCCTTTAAAGGGATCTCTTCCAGTCAATCTTTGAATCTTTGAATAACAGAAGGATACAGGTAATATAGAAAGAAAGAAAAAGAGAAATGACGAAAAACTAAATATATACATACATTATTATTTGCAAACTTTATACAAAAGATAAAAAAAATGCAACGTGGATAAAACTAATTATTTAAATTTAACTACTTAATTTACAAATGATTTTTTGTTAAATAAGTAAATGAATAAAGATGTTACAAATATACAATTAGTTAAGACAAATTTCTAGTCTGTGACTTAAATGTCGAAAGGGAAAGAGATTTGCGGATTGATACTGGTCAATCATTCCCATAGCTTAACACCTTGAAAGCTAAATTATTTCGAGTAAGTCAGTAAGGAGCATTTAGGGAAGGCAAGATCTAAGGTATTTAAAGATCTTAGCCGGCCACGGCCTTAGGTAAAAGTTAAGTCTAGTTTAAGCAAATTAGATAATTTATGTAACTGTAAATGTATTAATGTACCTTTATCTACTCTTATACTATAATACAAATATTATAAAACTGAAGCCAAAATTCTTATGACAAACATTACGTACAGCCCAAAAATAAAAAATTAAAACACAATACAGGTCTTGTATGGACACCTGTATCAAAATATAACTTTTTAATCATAATGTTACACCTATACAACGTCCAGCTGGACCACGGAGGTTGAACTTCTATCTAAAAAAAAAAAGTTTCAATGAACGAGTCCGCGGCGACGCAACACGCATGCGCAATCGGTGTTTGCGCCTTGGCGCTAACTTCTGACATTTAATTTAATCTTTTCAATATTTAAACAGTTTGGTTTTTATTAATATTATTTTACGTATTATATATAGTATGAGAGTATATAAAGTAGTGTATGACACTCACTGTACATAACTTGGTCTTTTAATACTCGTGTGATACTATAAAAAAACACTCGTGTTATAAACATAAGAACCCTTATTATGCAACAATATCATAATCTACTATAATTATTCCCAGATAGTGGGTGTGTGGATATGATAATGTCATCTTTAAGATATATACTGAAGCTTTCTTGTTGCTCACCTTGTATTTAACAGCACGGTTGATTTTGAAATGTTATTAAAACAGAGATTAATTTGTAAAATTACAAGAGTGATATGTAAAACGAAATCTTTAAGAAGCTAATGCACAATCACGATTTTGTCCCAAATTACTGTTTGTTGTTTTGAATATTGTAATAAAACGTGTGATTAAATTTCAAAAAAACTTGTTTCATTACACACATTCACATAATATCATTATAAGATGTGTATTATTTTATAATTAAAATAAAAAAAATGTGTACAATTTTCAATGTACTTCGTAAACGGGAGCTGTAATAGCCCAGCGGTAAAACCTTGCCACTCTTTCGAGGGATCACGGATTCAAACCCGGGCAGGCACTATTGAGTTTTTCCGTTAAAATTTATATATCTAATTCATAATTGCAATTTATCGCCCGCTCTTCGGTGAAGGAAATCATTGTGAAGAAATCTGCATATCTCTCGACAATTTTAGGATATATGTAACCTACTAACCCATATTGGATCATTGTGATAGGTCTCAGCTCCAATTTTTTCTACAAAAACGGAGAGAGGGAGGCGTATTCCCAGCAGTGGGATAGTAACAGGCCGTCATTTAACTACTAACTAACTAAACTAGAATCTATTATGGACTTCGGTTGAAACTGTTTAAATACAAAATATGTATGTGAAGTTTTTAAATGATCTGATACTTTTGTTGAAAATATCAGCATTCCCAATAATTTAAAATATACTTCTTCAAAACCTTTATATTTGGAATACAAATTTTAATAGCAGGTCACGTTTTTTTACGGCATAATTGTGACAACATTGTATTACATATTTCCAATACAACTACGCAAAATATAATTTATTAAAATTACAATGTCATATAAGTCTATAATTTCTTTTGTTATATCAGATAGCTACATTGTAAACCCATTTCAATTTATATATTCGAACACAAAACCACGTAGGTATATTGTTATTAATGGAAAACACGTGTAATAAGTAGTTCAGTTACAATGTATTGAACTTCTTTGTCGTGGTTTAATGGCCCGTCGCAGCTGCCTTCAACTCCAGGGGTCACCAGTTCGATTTCCGTTGAGGGTCAATATTTTCTACAAACAATTTGTTGGCTCTTCAAGTTACAACAAATCCTCCTGCCAAGTATCCTCCTGCCCTTATCCCACTCTAAGTGGGGTCGGCACAAAATGTTATAAAGGTGCTGTCACATGATTTGGCTGCGTTTTTACGACCGGCCGCCTGCTTGACGTCAACTTATCTTAATCGTATTTTACGACACCTCGGTAAGAAAGAGGTAACGGTTATAATACCGGGTAATTTTTTAAAAGATATAAAAAAATGCAATTAAAAAAAGAAAACGCCGGTGACATGTGCAACTCAATCCCGGGTTTTGAACTTTATATCACTGTAACCGTTGAGAAGTTCCCTCGTCTGGAGCCAATCCTGGCAGCATCATCAGGTCATACTTATTATAAACATGCATTGTCATCTGGAGTGGGCCACTATGTGAAATTTCAGCTCAATTGGACACCGCGAAGTGGATCAAATTTAACTCGCAAGATTCCACCTTCACATTACAAGTTAAACAATAGCTTTTAATAATTAAAGCCGTAAAGTATCCGGCTGTGTAGAATGAAGCACCATCATTTCTTACCGAGGTGTCATAAAAGGCGACTAAGGTAAGTCGAACCGCCGTGTGCTATCCGGCTGAGTAGAATAAACCACCCTCTTTCTTACCGAGGTGTCGTAAAAGACGACTAAGTTAAGTTGACATCAGGTAGGCAGGCGGTCGTAAAATACCTAGCCAAATGATGTGACATGTTTAAACAGGTTGTGCCGACCCCACTTAGAGTGGTATAAGGGCAGGAGAATGATGATAAATAATAAAAAAAAAAACAAATGATTTTTATTGCATGAGACTCAAAGATGATTGTGACATTAAAATAGTTGCATGTCACAATATTATAGAATACTTTGTATATAATAATACATTTATCAAGTTCACTCAACGATCTGTAGTGATATGAAATATTTAGTACTAGACGTAATCGCAATTGATTAACACGTATAAAGTGTAAAGTATATTTGTTGTAAAACTAAAACATACTTCATATATTTATTTAACAATAAATAATTTATAAATTAATAGTTGAACTTACTATTTGTTATCCATATTCCATATTTTTTTTTCTTTTGTGTTATCTCCAGTGCAAATATTAATTTAGACATCTATAAACATCGTGAGGAATCCTGCATATCTCTAGTGAATTCTAGGGATAAGTGTAACCTATTAACGCGCATTAGAAAAGCATGTTGGGGCTCCAATCCTTCTATCTAAAACGGAGAGAGCCTTCGCCCAGCAGTGAGATAGTAAGAGTTTGTTACTTTACTTATTTGAAAGGCTGAAGAATGATAAAATTCTGTTTATCTCTATATTTAGGATCATGTTGGTAAATTCGCGTGCCGTAGCTAGTATTAAGAAAAGTAAAGAAAATAAATTCGAGTTCCAAGTAAACGTGAAAAACAGATGATCCTTGGAGAGACATAAACTCACAGATTGTCACCCGCTTGATTAAGTGTTAAATTTTAAATGATGATCCCTCAGCGTGGAGTGACGTTTTATGACGGGCAATCTGAGATATTTTGGGCACGGATTTAACTAAAATTAATTTTCATTTAAATACTAGGTTTTACGTCTCAACCGTGACTGGGACTGTGACGGTTTCGACCTTACATGCATATTGGTAGAGTTATTTACTGAAGTGATAGTATGTTTAGGAAGGTATATAAATTAAAAATATTTGTTTGTCATGTAATATGGTTTTTCGCAATGAGTATTTGATACTCGTTACATATATGTACATTTTTTATAAAAATATTTTTATCAAAATTTTCCCCATACATTTAGGATTTTCCCTACTAAATTTTCATTAGCGCCGAACGTCACAACAGGCGTCAGATATAGATGGTGATGGGAGTCTGGTTTTATGTATTTCGGTGGTAGAGCGCGAACCTCATTCTAATTATATGATTTATATTAATATTATAAATTTAGAGATGAATTGGGCAGACCGTTACAAGACGTGGTCGCTTAATATGGACCTCATATGAAAGCTCAGAGTCACTCAGTGGGAGATGTTGCGAGCTATGCTTGGGGTATATCTACGTGATCAAAACAGAAATGAAGAGATCCGTAGAAGAACCAAAGTAACCGACACAGCTCATCGTGTCGCGAAGCTGAAGTGGCAATGGGCGAGGCGTAGGGTAGGGAACCGATGGGCGTTGGGGTCTTAAGATGTTTGAATGGCGACCTCGCAACGGAAGGCGCAGCGTTGGTAGACCTCCTACGAGGAGGACTGAAGGCCTTAAAAAAGGTCGCGGGCAGTCGCTAGATCCACGCGGCACAAAATCATGACGTGTGGAGGTCCCTTAAAGAGCCCTTTGTCCGTCCATTAGTTAGTTGAAGAAGAATACTTTTATATCGAGGTCTAGGGTTCAAACCCCGGGCAGACACCAATGAGTTTTCTAGTAAAACTTATGTGTCTAATTGATAATTGCAATTTATCACACGCTTTTCGGTGAAGGAAAACATCGTGAGGAAACCTGCATATCTCTAGTCAATTCTGGGGATATGTGTAACCTACCAATCCGCATTGGAGCAGCGTGGTAGGTCTTAGCTCCAATCCTTCTCTCCAAAAAATAAAAAAGCGGAGAGAAGAGGCCTATGCCCAGTAGTGGGATAGTAACAGGCCGTTACCTACTTTACTTACTTTTATATAGGTTTAACAGGAAACAAAGTAATGTAATATTTTGCTATATATGCAAGGAAGGAAAATTTGTTTACGATTAAAGTTTTTTTATTAGGCTATCACGTAGAATAATAAACTTACCCTTTTTCTTCAGGAATATAACATATATTATAATAATATCATAATATTGTAGTATTTAAAAAATATATTTAGAATTAGATAAAATGATAGTGAATTAGTGCATATGAATAAACTCGTACATGTTTTGAAGATGTAATATTTAAATAGGTAAATTAGATTCATACTACGGATATTTTAAATATTCGTGGTATTGTAGACAGAATTATATAACAATGAACATTGAAACATGCCAAAGAAAATTATTTTATTTGTTGCTATTTCGATCCTGTTACTTGGATCGTAGTCACAACTTCTCCTTCACTTCATGTCGTCGTGTCTACAAATAAAATAATTATACCTAAAAAGCGACGAGGTATTGCAGAGTAGATATCCACAACAGATCGTTATTTTTATCTAGTGAAGCGAAATCATAAATGATGTCTTATTATGAGACTGACTAACCATCGAATATTGTTGAAAACATAATTTATTCAACATTCAATATACTTAAGATCGAAACAAATAAAAGAGAACCAAATTTGTCACACAGTCTGTCTCCTGATGATGCTTGGGATACGGGGCGAAACGAAAGACGCGATTGTGGTAATGAATGTGTGTAGTGCTATTGTGATTTATAGTGCATGCCGTTTTACGAATGTATCAGATATATACTACACTTTACATTTACGGTCACATAGATTTTCTCTCATCGCGGATGACAACATAATAAGGTATTTGAGCAAAGTAACGCTTAATTCTAAAAGTTTAAAAAATGTATATGTCTCTTATATAATAAGTGCTATCTATATATACAACGCACGTTCGCTCAAATTTAGTTCACAAATCGTTGTTTTTATACACGAGGGAATGGCACATATAATAATAGAGCCCAAAATTGCTTGCACCATTTAATGTAAACTGGGTAAAATTCGTAAAACTCACCAATAATGCACGAGAGAAAATGGACCGTAAAGAGGCAGGCGGCTGTAGCACGCGCCATCGTTCACAGGCCCTCGGGGGAAGGGTTCATCGTTCCTGAAACAAAGACTCTGTTAATAACTCCTCAAAGACACCTTTTGGTCTTTTGTTTCGGCTAAATAAACAAGACGCCGAATGTCTTATGTAGGTCGGTGAAATGTTTTTGTTGGATACCAAAATTTCTTTGACATAGATAGCAATTTTTCCTGAACTATATTTAAAAAGCTGCATACATAACTTTTGATGCTGCGCAGTGATTATCTGCTTCACAATTTAAAAGTTCTTATGTTTTTAACTTCTGGTTCGATTAATTATACTTTAAAAATATATTCATTCAATTCTAATTCTGATAAAAGGCTTTAACCCTTGCTTCGTAATACCATCACCTTACTTCTTAAATACACACTTTTATCAGAAAGCTTTTGCGGAAAATTAATAAGAGTTTATATAAGAGGTATGATAATATAGATATGATTGTTGTTGTATCTTTTTCCAGTTAAAATGGCCCATTTGTATCACCGCAAGATACCACGTGATTGTACCATTGGCTAGCTGAATATCTTACTATTACTCATTTTATTGTTATCACACCCCAAAGACTTACGTTTTCTTTGGAAATTCGATACAGACTATAGGGTCGGGTAATTTGGAAGGAGAGACGCTGTGCGGGCGAGGGAGATGGTGGACTTGTCCAATAGCGGAAGCCATTAACCCATCCTGGGCAGCGTCTTTTCCTCTACTTCTTTCTATTACTAATCAGCCATTCGAATGCTGAGGAAACGTAGCGTGGGCACGATGATGATGGTCGTATTACATAGCGGCTGTAAATAGAACCGTGAAACAGAAAAAACCAGGCAAATAGCGTATCGTCAACCTATTATTGCAATGCATTTTTTTTTCTTCTTTGCGTGTTTTTCTAACTGAGCTGACTGCCTCCATTAGGCAGTCCGCTCCGCATATGCACTCCTATTCGTGGCCAGATGGAAGAATTCCGGAGCGCTCTTATTCCCGTCCATTCCCGAATGTTTTGTAAACAAGATTTCCTTCTACGACTAAGTCTCCTCTTCCCAGCAACTTTTCCCATCATTATCAGTTTCAATCGCTCGTATCGGCTATGCCTGAGTACATGGCCGAGGTATACAACAGCGTTTTATTTGCCACCCTATAAATATTTTCCGTAGAATAAGATGTAACACAATATACGGACCGTAAAGTTATTTATGTAACGAAGTGAAAGAAAATGTCAGAAACTTTTACCCTTAACACCCAGTTCACGGCAAACGCCCTCCTATTTAAAGAGCACACTTTTTTGTTGTAACTTTAGCGAAAATATTTTAGGCGTGAAAGTTTTTCTCACCTGGGAATCTCGGAAATAATATCGCAATAGCGCAGTATTTTCCACTCCCGATACGCAAAAACTTTTAACGCTTATAATAAAATTGCCTAATTTTTAAAATTTATTTTATAGAATGACGTATTATAATTTCGTTCCTTCGTTCCTTATACCCACTCTAAGTGGGGTCGGCACAACATGTTTTAAGCATGTTACACAGTTATTCGGCCAGGTATTTTAAGACTGGCCGCCTACGTGTCATCAACCTTTTTTTTTTTATACAGGAAAAAACCCCTTATGGGTACCGCCGCCTGACGGGGACAGGCGGCGGTTACGTCGGACTCGCACCGACTAAAATGACCTGTGTGCTCCACCACGCTGCCGATGGCAAGGACAGGGTATCATTGTACATATTGCCCCCATCCCGCCGACAGCTCTGATCCCAGAGAATAAACACCTCCAGGTAGGGGCCCCTCGAAAGAGAAGCCCCCCTCCGCTAACCGGTGCATCGGGAGCACCAGATGCACCGACCGCCTCGGGGACCTGTAAGCCAGGCGTCCGATGTACCCCGTTCGGAACACCCGAAGGTCCCCAGTTAGGGCGGCAGACGATGGGCTTGGGCGAGTCACTAACACCTGGACTCACCAGCAGCAGATTGGATCCAGAACAACAGTTCGTGGAACCGCTCCGCCGCCTCCCTCCGCCCTCTCCGCAGAGCTAAGGGAGGCCATCGCTGCCCACGATCGGTCCCTGCCCACCGTGTTTTCTATGTCACGGTCGACAGGGAGAGATCGCGCCCCAAGTAGGGGCCCCAACGCCTTGGTGGGCGTTACCGCCCCCACCGGGTAATTTTTTATAGAGGTTTTCTTCCTCGCAACCCGAAGGTCCCCGTTCCCATTGCTGGGCTTCCGGGTTTCGCCGACGGTGGCCGTAACCATGTCCAGCCAGAGTTAGAGTAAGCCCAACTGGACCCGTCGCTCATTAGGGACTTCACCCCAACCCCACCGAAGTCCCCGGCCCGTCCAGATTGCCCTCTGCTAATCAGAGGGACAACTGGATTGGCCACCCGTCAGTGGTCCGTTCGCCAAGACTAAGCTTGCCCAGGGTGCGCCACGAGGAGGCCGACCACTTTGGCACCCCTGTGTCATCAACCTACCGTAGTTGCCTCTCACGACACCTTACAAAGAAAGAGGGTCTATTCTATTCAGTCGGATATCACACAGGGGGTCAACTTATCTTTGTCGCCTTTTACGACAACTCGGTAAGAAATAAGGGTGGTCTATTCTACTCAGCCTGATACTACATGGCGGTTCGACTTACCTTAGTCGCCTTTTACGACACCTTGGTAAGAAATACGGGTTATCTATTCCATTTAGCCGGATACCACACGGCGTGAAAAATCAAGTCTGCAACATCATAATATTGAAAATCCATAACAAAAGTAAAGGCAAATAAAGTCTCAATCTAAGATAAAGAAAATTTACAGATATTGATTGATATTAAATGAGGCAACTAGGTCACGCCATCAGTGTGGAATAAGAAATATTATCACTACTAAAGTCACCATAAAATTAGGATAAACGCGATACGTCCTTTTGAAATATTCAACAGACACGTAAGCTGCGCACTTGAATTTTGAATGTAGTAATATTCCAGAATATAACTAAATTGGAATAAATCGCTTAAAAAGTTAACCACCCCGGAATAAAAAATGAGTTCTAGAGAAATTTCCTACATTACAAGCTGTTTTTGGGAATGGTATTTTTTATTAAATCGTGAAGCTATGTCCGAGATTTTACTAAAAAGAAGTAAGTCTCTGTTTTCCGTTTCTGGAGAGAATAGGCTTAAACCTACCCCGCTTCTCCAAAATGGATTGGTAGGTTATACATATCCCCAGAGTTATTAAGAAATTTAACTGACATTTATTTGATGTCATAAATAATTAATTACAGTACTTTTTTACGACTACTGAACAATTTTTTTGGGATTTGTTTTTAAATATTTTGAAATGCGTACATTATATAATAGTATATGAGCTTTTGTATCAGCTTTTGTGAAAGTCAATCGACTTGCATTAATTGACTGTTCAAAATGGCCAAAAATAGTAACAAACTGTTCTGGTCGTTAAGGAAAGAGGAAAAGGGGCAGGCCATTACAACGTTGGTCAGATGAAATTGTAAAACATGCTGGAATTAACTGGATGTTTGCAGATGTAATGAGATCTATAAAATAATATATAAATAAATAAATTTACATCAATAATTAACACATATTTTATAAAAATGGACATATCCAAAAAAAATATTACTAATAATAAGGAAAACATAAAGACTTAAAAAAAGTAATCGTTCAGCGTTCAGGGCTAAAGGGGTAAAATTAGTTGTTGGTGTTGGCAGTTGGTAAAACAACTTTTCAATTCTTCTTACAGAGATACAAACATACAACGGGTTTTGTTTCAATAAAAGAATGAAATTAAGCTACCCTTTAAACTTATTTATGAAAGAGCTTACTAAATAACCTTCCAACAATTTTCAGTTAAATTTCTTTATAAAATCATAACATTTACCATACACTCAGGCTTCAGAGGAAACGTAATTGTATAAATATTGTCGCAGCAATTTTAAAAGAAAACCAAAGGAACCTTCGAAAAGGTCGATTAACTCTTATATTAAGGAAAATACGTTTTATCTCGAACAAGTTTAATTAAATTCTCTAAGTAAAGTGTACATTGTGTCTTTGGAGTGAAAAATTAAGATTGTAATTTTCCAATAATTTATAGTAATTAGGCGTCCCATACCGAGGTGTTGCAAAAGCCGACTATGGTAAGTAGACGACAGGCTGGCCAGTCGTAAAATACCTAGTCAAATCATGTGCAAACATGTTTAAAACATGTTATGCCGACTCCACTTAGAATAGAATAAGGGCAGGAGAATGATGGTGTTCTTTTACATCCCTAATGGGCTTAAAACTAGTCGGGTTTACTCGATAAGACGAATAAGACGTGATTAGTATTAGTTAATGTATAAAAACCGGTTAACTAATTTGAAGTTCCTAGACCAGTGTTTCCCGACTGTTTTTGGTCCGTGCCTCACGTTAAAAATTATTTTGCCATCAAAAACCATCAAACCATTAAACCATCAAAATTCCTCCTGTTGGTCGTGGGCACTACTTTGGGAAAAACTGCTCTAGACTATGTGATTCATTATCAGTCAAATAATATATATCACATGTTAACTAAGGGTAACAATTAATAAGCTTCCGAGGTTAAGGAACAGCAACTATGATGGATCGTTAAGGCAACAGTCTTGTTCGCCAAGCTACAAATTTTAACAAGGTATGCTACGATTCTTAATTGGGGTCATGTTTTATGCAAGTACTAAAGGAAGCTAGAAAATGTTTAAATAAATTCTTTCTCAGTTTTGCAGAACTGTCTTAGTAAAATTTCGTAAATCATAAAATATTTTCTTACTACTGCTATTTTTTTATACATTAACATGTAAAAAGTACCAAATTAAGTATTTTTTAAATATTGATATCTAGGTATCAAGTTTTCATAATTTAATTGTGACAGTAAACTTTATACTATATAATTTATACTTTATATAAACTATTAACTAAACTAAACTATTTAACAAAAACATGCATTTAAAAAAAAACTTAAAACAAATTAAAACTAAGTGATTAATAATTTAAGTGATATTAAAAATATATTAATTTAAATGTCAATAATTACTTGCAATAAACTAAAGACATAATATTATATTTTGTTCGTAAGAAATTAAAACTTGTACTTAATAAAAATAATTATTTTCTCTTCGGACGGAGCAAGTAACTAGCTCAACAAAATAATACTGGGTTTAACATCTAATTTTAACGATATAGTCCTTTAAATTCACCAGAATGAATTTTGCAACAGTATGAAAATTGCATATCACAAATTTTGTATGCTTTAATTAATAGCTTTTTGATAGTTTCTTACTTGTAGCGTGCGAAATATGCAACCTAATTAAAAGTTCACAAATTCGAAAATTATCTACAACTCAATAATGCGACATATTATCTATATATATAAAAGAAAGTTGGTCTAAGTTACACTATTTATAACTCAAGAACGGATAAACCAATTCGGCTGAAAATTGGTGGAGAGGTTGCTTAAAACCAGGAGACGGACATAGGATACTTTTTATCCCGTTCGACCGCATTTATTTTATCCCGTCAAGTCGCTATAAAACGTGGTATAACAAAAACGACTATGACAGTAAAATAATAAAACGCAAATTTCAGTGGAATAACAAAACATAAATGACAGCTAAACGTAATTTTTCTTTGGTGAAGTATGGTAAAATATTTGACAATTATCAAAATGATAGTGTTACAACATGTTTTTAATACAACCTCCTTCATAGAGTTGGTCATTAATATGAAAAAGCATTGTGGCTGTCATATGTGTCATTAAGTTGTTGAGAAAGAGTAAATGGGTTGACTCTGGGAAAATGTTTTTATTTATTGAATAAATATAATAATATAATAAGTATAAAGGAGAAATATCGTCGTTTATTATATTCAGAAGGGGATGTAACCTAAACTCACAAATAGAGCGGACAAAAGGAATATCTGGAAATTTAAAGAGTTTAAAGAAAAGACAAATGACGATCAATAACTTGAGACAACACGGAGACTGCGAATTTCGTATAATTTGAGAGATAGTTGCGATATGCGATGCTATGGAATAAAAAATGGAGTTTTTATTGGAGAGATTAATGATGGTAATTGGTATTCGGTTTATTAACTCTGTAAGATCAACATGACGATGTGCTATGTGAGGCCATAGACGCGCCCGTGACTATTGTTCTATAGAACTGTCAGCTAGAATGACGATTGTTCTCTGGATTTGTTCCAGTTGTAACGATTGTTTTCTAGACTGTGGCCATCTGCAACGACTGTCAGCTAGACTCTGCCTAGATGTGGTGATTGTTCTTTGAGCGTTATCATTTGCGAGTCTGTTTACGTATGTATCTGCTGAGTTGGTTGCCACTTATTGAGCTGTGTAATGCCATGACAGTGGTTGAGGGTGAGCTTTAGGTGCGAAATGCTTATGGTGCGAAAAGCCTAAGGAGTTGAGCTTAAAGAGTTGAGCATAAAGCGTGAGCTTAAAGAGTTGAGCGTAAAGCGTGAGCGTAGTCCTGTCATGTCATGGCATGTACGGTTTTCTTTTACAGATTAAAAGAGCAAGTATTGAGTTTCTGGCCGATTCTTCTCAGTACAATCAGCATTCCGAATCAGTGGTAGAATCATTCCCAGAAGTCAGCTTATGAGATTTGCGGGGTCGCAAATGTTGTCAGGATGGTCGACTGTTACAACATGTTTTTAATACTACCTCCTTCAGAGTTGGTCATTAATATGAAAAAGCATTGCGGCTGTCATATGTGTCATTGAGTAGTTTTTGAGAAAGAGTAAATGAGTTGACTTTGGGAAAATTGATTTTTATTATTGCATAAGAATAAAGTAGAAATATCGTCGTTAGTTATAATAGCTAAACGTTACTACATAGTATAAAACAAAGTCGCTTTCTCTGTCTGTCCCTATGTCCGTATATCCCTTTGTATGCTTAAATCTTTAAAACTACGCAACAGATTTTGATGCGGTTTTTTAATAGATAGAGTGATTGAAGAGAAAGGTTTATATGTATAATCTAACATATTATAAATATTCAATATGGAATAAAGAAATACTATCATTTTCGAGGTTTCCAATGTGATGTCGTAAATAATTACATTTTTTTCCGTTTACATTGCAAATGCAGGCTGAACCCTACAATATTTGTCAAAATAATGTACTAAGTATTTGTACACCTTGAAAAGGTGTACAGAAAACTCCGCGATGGTATACATATTATGTCTATCTTTTACCCACAATAGCATTTTATTGACATTTTCTTCTTCATTTGTAATTTAAATGAACATTTAACATACGAAGATTTAAAATGCAGGGTATAGCGATTGCGCGCTTTGTCTTATAGCACTTCGAATTTAGCTGCGATTGGACGGGTTTTTTTCACATGGCCAACTATATGTCGCTTTATCAAGAGGAACCTCTAAAGAAAACATGTTTATATTGTGTAATGAAGATTCTTTCTTTATGACAAGAAAGCTGTGAATGTTGTATATAAAGACATTCTGTAATTAATTGTAAAAATAAAATACTTAAGGAAAATGTAAAAGTAAATAAGTAAAAATGTAGTATATAAATTTAGATATTCCAAAGATAGCAGGGAATCTTCATGGTATAGGGAAAGCGGAATTGTTTTTTTTTATTCAGAAAAAAACTCATGGGTACCGCCGCCCGACGGGGACAGGCGGCGGTTATGTCGGACTCGCACCGACTAAAACGACCTGTGTGCTCCACCACGGTGCCGATGGCAAGGATAGGGTATTATTGTACATATTGCCCCCATCCCGCCGACAGCTCTGATCCCAGAGAACAAACACCTTCTCCGGGTAGGGGCCCCTCGAAAGAGTAGTCCCCCCTCCGCTAACCGGTGCATCGGGAGCATCAGATGCACCGACCGCCTCGGGGACCTGTAAGCCAGGCGTTCGATATACCCCGTTCGAAACACCCGAAGGTCCCCAGTTAGGGCGGCAGACGATGGGCTTGGGCGAGTCACTAACACCTGGACTTACCAGCAGCAGATTGGATCCAGAACAACAGTTCGTGGAACCGCTCCGCCGCCTCCCTCCGCCCCCCTCCGCAGAGTTAAGGGAGGCCATCGCTGCCCACGATCGCTCCCTACCCACCGTGTTTGTTATGTCACGGTCGACAGGGAGAGACCGCGCCCCAAATAGGGGCCCCAACACCTTGGTGGGCGTTTCCGCCCCCACCGGGTAATTTTTTATAGAGGTTTTCTTCCTCGCAACCCGAAGGTCCCCGTTCCCATTGCTGGGTTTCCAGGTTTCGCCGACGGTGGCCGAACCATGTCCAGCCAGACTTAGAGTAAGCCAAACCGGACCCGTCGCTCATTAGGGACAACACACTAACCCCCCCGGAGTCCCCGGCCAGATTGCCCTCTGCTAATCAGAGGGACAACTGGATTGGCCACCCCAAAGTGGTCCGTTCGCCAAGACTAAGCTTGCCCAGGGTGCGCGACGAGGAGGCCGACCACTTTGGCACCCCAGGGGAATAGTTTTATTCCAAATTTGACGCGTGTGGGCCACGGGCAGTAATGAATAAAACAAAACTACTGGATAGATTTTAATCATTTTTTTTACTGAGTGACATAGGCTATATATTTTATACCCGTGCGAAGCCGGAGCGGGCCACTAGTTACTAATAAAATGAACATTTTTCACCTCCTGGGTAGCTTCATCATTTTGACATATTTGAATCAATACTAATATATAAAGCTGAAGAGTTTGTTTGTTTGATTGTTTGAACGCGCTAATCTCAGGAACTATTAGATCGATTTGAAAAATTGTAGTGTAAGATAGTCCATTTATCGAGAAAGGCTATAGGCTATATATAGGCCACGCTAAGGTGAATAGGAGAGGAGCAGTAATATAAAATATTACGCAAACGGTAAATTTTAAAGTTCAGCGTGCGCTGAGTAAATGGAGATAGTTATTCAAAAATCATGTATTAAAAAACTGTTCCCCTCTAAAAGTTCTAAATAAAAGTCCGTGACAGCATATGTCTAGCTTTTAAGGTTTACCCACTATAACTATTTTTATGGTTATCAAAAGACTATATAACAGTTTTAATCTTTCTACACGGGCAGAGCCGCCAGGATTGCTAGTATAATATAATTTCACGTGATGACGTGATCCTTGCCGGGGTTCGCAAGCAATCGCCAGCCCAAATAAGTCTGTATATATGAGTATTATTCATATAGGCAAGATATATGTAATTTTTTTGGGTTCTTTTATACGTAATGAATCTTATATCGATGTTTCGTAATGTAATCCCGTTGTCAGGGGTCCGCTTTATTGACTTATTTTTCTTGCTACGCTCGTTTGAAGGTCCAAAATTCGAAGTTTATTGAATCCCATATATCACAGGCTTACAGCAATATTTCTATACACTATACTCCTTAGTTGCGAAACCTTACTTTCTTACTTGTACTTTAAGTCAGATTTTTGTAGTTTATCAATTCTATGTATTTTAGTTTACAACCAGTTTAGTGTATTATGTATTTAATTTAGTTATCATATTTTTCACCATTCACCCATTTTTTTCTTAGCTTTGGTACCTAACTTTACGTAGTTACCTTTGCGTTATAAGAAATATTTTATTTTATTTTTATACAATATTAGATGTGGTATCCGGCTGAATAGAATAAACCACCCTCTTTCTTACCGAGGTGTTGTAAAAGGCGACTTAAGTAAGCTGACCCACCGTGTGGTATCCGATATCCGATTGAGTAAAATAGACCAACCACTTTCTTACCGAGGTGTGGTATACAACTAAGGTAAGTTGACGTCACGCAGGCGGCCATTAGTAAAATACGTAGCAAAATCATGTGATAGTATGTTCATAAAATGTTGTTCCTACCCCACTTAGAGTAGGATAAGGGCAGGAGAATGATGATATAGACTTTATTTTTCACTCTTGTGACTACCTTTATTCAAAAAACTAGTGCACAGTAATACATTTTCGTAAATCCAACTATAAAGAATAGAATAGTTACTGACCGAATGTCAAATGCCAAATATCAAGAGGGCGATGACGTCATAAACCGTAGTATCGCCGTAACACCCAATATACTGATAGGCCATAAAGAAAACCGATTCAATGGCTTATAAAAGGAGTTTTACAGCTGTTTCTTTCTTCCAACACCTTTTATCGTGATGAAGTTAACACAATCTCCATTAAATCCTAACAGAATCATGTATATTGTTGTGTCTAGACATTTGTCAATTATTACATGTACGTTATAGTAATCAAGCAATGTACATGATTAAAGGAAAGGATGAAAATGTACACGATGATCATATGTCTAGATTTATAACCTTTGTCATAATTTACTATTATTGAATAATGAATTTTACATAATCTAGATGTAAGACCTTTTTAGTTTTTATAAAAAAAATATTTTATAATGTCATGGAATCCTTTAAAATATTTTAGATTGTTTTAGTATTACCAGTTACGTTTAATATATATATTGTAGAATTTCTTACTGTTTTATCAATTATTCGGTAATTTCATAACTCTAACAACTATAATTCTCATGATCTCGTAATAAAGTGCACCTGAGTGACCGAGCCTTGCTCGGTAATTTTTAAAAAGATATAAAACAAAAAATTAAAAAAAAAATTGAATAGAAAAATTAAAAAATTATAGGACAGGTGGGGCTCGATCCTAGGTATTTTCACCTATAAAGACCGCCCGTTCCCCAAATGAACCACCATGACTTTACGTTTAACAGCGAAAAATTGTGATTGTATTCAACGTAAATTAAAAAAAAAATTAGAGCCCGGAAACAGGAATAAAACGACATTTTTTTTAATAAAACTTATCTAGATCGATTTTTCTCCCCCAAAACACTCTACATACTGAATTTCAGGAAAATCGTTGAAGCCGTTTCCGAGATGCCGAAAATATTTAGATTAATAGATTATATAAATAGATTTATCACTCAATGTATTAAAAAAAAAGTTACACTACAGATAAAGTTTCGTGTGTAGAATGCGTGCCACGATTAATGTTCACGTATAATTTCTCAATGCAAATGTCTTATGATATCTATGTTATATCCAAGACATCATAAAATGGGGAATTTTTTTTTCCCGCTCTCTGTGATTAATTTATCACTTCACACTTTGACTTCTGTTCATTACAAACGCTTGCATAATCTATATTTTTAATGCTCTGTGCCCTAAGTTGTGATTGGTCCATTTATTATTCATTCGTGCGGCTGTCCCTTAACGTGTTTGACCGACTAACTGTGACTTGCGTAGTTTTTACAAGTGAATTACGTGATCAGTGTAGTGGATACCTGTGAAACCAAAACATTTTTATCCTAATGATAAATCCTAGGCCTAGGTATTGTGTAATGGACGAGAATTAGCAAGTACTCTGTTTTTTTGTAATCTGTCACAAACTGATATATTCCCTTTACGTGTTTTATAATAAATTTAACGGGCCCAGCATTTTTCGAAACAACTTCAATTGGATGTAAAAGTGGCCCATTTTAAAAAAGTACATAAAAGGTCATTTCGGATGGATTCCGAAATAATCGTATCATAAGTGCTTCCTACGTTTTAAAAACGTTTTTAGAATTGAATAAACGCTGGCTGAATAGAATAGATCACCCTCATACCTTACCGAAGTGTGGTAAAAGGCGACTAAGGTAAGTCGACCTTAGTCAGCGTAGTAAAATAGACCACCCTCATTTCTTACTGACGTATCGTAAAAGGCGACTCAGATACGTTGATCCGCCGTGTCGTATCCGGCTAAGTAGAATAGCACATAAATTTCTTACCGAGTTGTAATAAAAGGCGACTAAGGTTGACGTCAGACCGGTCGTAATATACGTAGCCAAATCATGTGACAACATGTTTATAACAAGTTGTGCCGACCCCACTTAAAGTGGGATGAGGGCAGGAGGGTGATGGTGTCGTAAAAGGCGACTGAGGTATGTTGGCGTCAGCCAGGCGGCCGGTCGTAAAATATCTAGCCAAATCATATATACCATGTTTATAACATGTTGTTATTTTTTTTTTTTCAAGGGACACAAACACTACACGGTAAACTTCATAGCTATATACTCATATTATACTTACTATATAAAACTTAATAGTTATACTTAGAACGTAGAACGGCAACAAGGTCAGGAGAATTATGATGAATAAAGGATGCATAGAATTAGGCGTTACTTTGCGGAGATCCATAATACTTTCCGATTTTGGTCGTGGAGTCTATCTCCTGAAGATGCTTCGGTTGCGGGGCGAAACGATTGTTGAGTTTGTGATAGTGAACGTATATAGTGCTTGTGTATCGTGGTGGCGGTGGTGGAGGTTTGTGCATGTGTGTTTTTTACGACTCCTGCATGTATCAGGTATGATAACCGATTATCCACTCTACATTTAGCATTATATATATTTTCTATTTTACTTCATCGCGGATTATAGCAAAATAATTTTATTATTACTTTTAATAAAGGATGCATTTAAAACACATTCACTTACTATCGATAGTAAAATACTACATAATATTTCGAGAACGCAACCGTCCAATTTGTGACTGCTGATGAGAATGCTGATGATATACATAAACACCCTGTCGTAATCTTGTACCATCAAAACCGTGTACAGAGTTCTTTATCACATTGCACGTATTTAAAACACATTTATCATATATGTTTGTAAAAAGGATGGATAAGTCGCTTAATAACGCTCTCAACATATAAAGCTCCGTCGCTTCGATGGCGATCAATCATCCTTCGATAGACCTCGAGAATCGCTTCAGTCGTATCAGTATTCGTCGCAATTTTTCTAGAGACATATACTCTTGAATGTTTGAGTATCTTATCTTTAAGATGCCAATATTATATTGCCAAAGCAGTTATTATTTTACTTACTTTTTTTTTTAAATAATTTATAAAACTAACTAAAAGTAAATATTTATGTATTTTAATTAAATATTAGTATGTAAGTTTATGCACCTCCTACCCGACTCATTATAATATAATTTATTTTGGTAGAAATCACGATAAAACCGCCTCTTTGTACATGTCTTCTGGGTATATATTTTGTTCTCTGAAACTTTGTTATGCAATAAAGTATATTAAATAAATAAAAAACACACAAGGTCATCCGTCACCAAAGTAAGTAACTTAATACTTGTGTTATAGTAGACAGACTGGTGAATATATATGATACTTATATAATTTTTAAATACATAGTTAATTACAAATATACACCCAGACTCGAAGACAACAACAACTCGAACAAATTAATCGGTGGGTTCACTTACCTTAGTCGCCTTTTACGATACCTCGGTAAGAAAGAGGGTGGTCTATTCTACTCAACCGGATACCACACGATAGGTCAACTTATCTTAGTCGCCTTTTACGATACTTCGGTAAGAAATGAAGGTGGTCTATTCTACTCAGCCGGATACCACACGGCTATAAATAACACCTAATGTCCTATTAACCTAATGTCGATATAAACTTTATATGTAGACACAATTTAAAACACGTCTGAAATATCCACATAGCGCGTTTCACACCGCACGTAACAATCGTGAAAGCCCGAAATCCACATTCTCTCACAAACAATTGAATATTAAAGTGTTCAGCGACGACTTTGTTTCCCTATAAAATATAAACCGGTCCGTGAATTTATACGCTCTAGTTATTTTGCTTACGTCTGTAACTACTTTTTATGTTCTAGTTATTTATTTTATATATCGATATATAAGAATAAGAAATAAGAAATGTTTATTAACTGAAACTGAATTAACATCTTAAATAAAGTTACAATGTTTCTATTTACCTTTACTATGATTTAAAAAACAAGTAATTAAAAGAAAGTAATTAAATATTAAAAGCAGTCGTTTGGTATCCGGCTGAGTAGAATAGACTGTTAGCAATTATGCTTTTATTTATTACAAATATTAATACACTTTATTTTATAAACTGGCCACACTTAACTAATTGTATAAAAGCAGCGTGCGCCATGTTTAGTATAATACGTCATAGCAATCGGACATATTGCCTTCCAGTGAAATTAATAAAACATATTAAAATCAGTGGTTAATTTAAATTCCTGGCCTGTTCCCATATATAGACCCTCATTTCTTACCGAAGTGTCGTAAAAGGCGTCTAAGTAAGTCGACCACCTGTGAGGTATCCGGCTGAGTTAAATAGACTATCCTCATTCCTTACCGAGGCGTCGTAAAAAGCGACTGAGGTAAGTTGAAAACACGCAGGCAGTCGGTCGTAAAAACCTAGCCAATCATTCAACATGTATAAAACATATTGTGCCAACCTCACTTGGAGTGGGATAAACGCAAGAGAATTTTGATGACTCGTTATCATAATAAAATTATCATTATCCTCTTCAATTTTGGGGAAAATGAAAGGCAATGATGCTCAAAAATACCAAAATGCTCAAAGGAATTCATTAGCTGTCTTATAATATTATGATTGCAGATAACTGTTCAACTAAAAAAATGGTTAAACAGCCCCCACTTTTGTACTACTAGTTCATTGAATAACATTTAAAATCTAGTTTCTAATCTAATGTATACACAAACTTTCGAAACACGAAAACGGAGTCAAATAGAAAGTTCTGAATAAACTTAAATTTCGTTTTACTTAAATGTTGGATCCACAAAAACTTTATTTCAATACAAAACAGAATCTTATATTGTACATAAAAATGTGGAATACATAGACTAAGAAATATTTTCAATACTGCCAAACTTCTTGTCGGAGATTATTTTATATTAAAGAATTAGAAGAGAATTACTAGCTTTTACCCGCAATTCGTTTGCGTGGACTGTTGCCGTGTCATAGATTGATAATAGATGACCGTTTTTAATGTCATGCCATTCCTATAGAATTAACTAAATTTCTATAGCCTATGTTACCCCAGTGTATGAAGAATAACTGTGCCATATTTGATCGATATTGGTTTAGCGGATTCGCCGTGAAAGAGTAACAAACATACATCCGTACTCACAAACTTTCACATTTATAATATTAGTAGGATATTCTATCATTACTTTTGTACTAAGAAAGTCAGAATGAAGAGCACCTAGTATAAATTATTTATAATTAAACAATAATTTTGCAATTTTTTGTTGACTCTCCATTTCTTAAAGACTTCTACTAATTGCGACTACAGTAGAGAAGTACGTACGAAATTATAAACAAATCGTCGTCGTGAGATTTTCGTTCTCTCCATACTATTTGGTTTACTGGTGCAGTTTTAGCTTAAGTAACTTTATTAGGATAATCTAATTGCTACAGCTAAAAATAAAATGTAAGTACGGATTTTAAATTAAAACCACATCTGAAATTTCTCTTGGGTATTCTCTCTTGCGTCTGTTTCCCAATACTTTCGATTTTTTTATTTTTTATGGAAATGAATATGCAGTTTCTAGCCAGAAGCTCTTTTATTAATCAGTGGTTTTCTATAAGGAAAGATTGCAGCCAAGAGCCAGTACATAAATAATAAAAGAGTCGGTTAATTTATTATTATGCTATCCACAATTTTCAAAGCTAACTCACGTGTTGTAAATCAAGCATAACGAGTTTTCTTATTTCTTTTGTGCTCTACTAGACGGTATATTTTATTAGAAATTATTGGTTCTAAGTTAGTAGACTTTACTACCATACTCCTTATTAAATCCCTTTGGATTAAGTTCTTTAATAGGTAGACTTTCTTTCTTTCTAGTTCTTTAATCTATAGGGAGGTTTTTAATTATGTTAAATTAAATTATACGCTTGGATTTGTTTATAACTTTGGTGTAAACAATGGATCTTTGAAATTAACCGTATTGCCAACTTCATTTGACCAACTCACTTGTAATGTATGTCGTTGTTTATTATCCGAAGTAATTGGTTACACTTTTCAATCTAGGTTTTTTATTTAATATAATCATCTTTACATATAATACAAATATAAGGTACGATTTCAATGGTTTTTTTGTAAATGGTCCAACACATGAAAAATAGTATGTTAAATATTTATAAAACGTTGTATTTTTATTTGTTTGTTTAAAAAACAAGAATTTTGCTAAAGTCTTGCAACTGTGTTGAGGTGTGCGTTTTTTTCGTTACAAACATCAATAATTATAAATTAAATAGTTAACTATTTTATTTATATAGATATATTAGATAGAGCTTTAGCTTTTATTTTTTCGTGATTAATATCCTAATATTTAAATTTATTATTCCACTAATGTTAAATAAGATTAACCAACCTGAATAACGCAGAAAAACAACTGGTAAATATTACTTGAAAAAACTAAGCCGATTTTAATAAATGTGTTTTATTCAAATCTATTTAGATCTAGGGTTTTCAAAGGGTGGATTTAAATATTTGATTTCACATTTTTCATCTATTTCGAATGCAAGTGGATCGTGTCTTATCAAACTCGATAGCTTCACCCTTTTCTATAGAAATTCTTTATTGGCCTGGACATTTCTTGGAAATGTATGCTAAAAACTGAACAAAGCAAATATTGGCTGGATTATGCGGCCTTTCTTGGCTTAGATAGAACATTAAGAAACGTAAAAATATATGAAGTTTATCATTTTTTTTAGTACCTACACAAAGTAAATTAGATAAATTATTAAAAAATATTTTACTAGGTACGTAAAATATTTTTTAATAATTAATATACCTAATTCACTTACTATATATCTTATTCACATAGTATTTTATATAGATTTTTGGGATGAACAAATACGAGTATAATGTGATATGGCAGATATGCGGAGTTCCATATTACAAAAAAATTAACACTTTTGCTATAATCCGTGGTTAAAATATTGTGTGTAGTGTTAAAAGTAAAGTGTACTATCCGCTTTATATATTATACCTAATGCATTCAAGATTCGTAAAACACGTGCATTACAAACAACCATTACCAGAGAGCGCAATAAACAAATTCACTACCACAATCTCAACAATCTTTTCGTCGTGTAGCAGAAGCATCATTAAAAGATAGACTCGATTACCAAATCGAATACGAATTTCTTAAAGCACTTGCCTTACAAATAATTCTCTAATCGCTATCATTATTGTCTTTTATAAAAGACTAAATAATAATTTTATGAAAATTAGCTAAATTGAGTTGCTGACTATGGGCCTCATAAGAAAGCCCAGAGAATTTTGGCGGGTGATGAAGCGAACTATGCTTGGAGTCTATCTACGTGATCAAATCAGAAATGAGTAGACCCGTAAAATAAGTCAACGATAGCACAGTATGTCACGAAACTGAAGTGGTAATGGGCGGGGCACATAGTGCGAAGTGGGTACTTCGCACATGGGTCATGGAGGTTGGTCATTTAAGATGTTGGAATGGCGACCTCGCACCGAAAAATGCAATGTTTGTAGACCCCATAGATGACTGATAACCTCAAGATAGTCGTGAAGAGGCGCTGAATCCAAGCAGCACAAGATCGTGTGGTGTATAGATCCCATAGAGAAACCTATGTCCAGGACGTCCATCGCTTGATGAAGAAGAAGAAGGATTCAAAAAAAAGAAAAAGTTAGCAGCGGCCTGTTACTATCCCACTGCTGAGAATAGGCCTCTTCTCTCCGTTTTTAGAGAGAAGGAATGGAGCTAAGACCTACCACGCTGCTCCTATGCGGGTTGGTAAGTTAAACATATCTCCAGAATTCTCTAGAGATATGCAGGTTTTCTCACGATATTTTCCTTCACCGAAAAGCGTGTGATAAATTGCAATTATCAATTAGACACATAAGTTTTAACAGAAAACCTCATTGGTGTCAGCCCGGGTTTGAACCCGCACACTCGGTGCTACCGTTGGGCTAGAACAGCTTAAAGAAGAAGGATTACAAGGAAATAATTAATTTATTTTTTGTATTAATTAATTATAGTTATAGTAAAATTCATTACTGCAAACATAATTATTTTCTTTGTTATCTAAGTCAAGAATAACACAATTTTTCTGTACTAGTTTCATAACGAGATAAAAGCATTTTTACTTTGCAGTCAGGAAATTGTAAATGCATTACGTCGTTTACTTCTAGAGGTACTTTTAACTAAAGTTTTAATATATATTTGATAAAACAACAGTTGTTTGTTTTGAAAATGACGAACAAAATATGAAAATAATTATGAAAGCTTATGTTTTAGACTTGAGTAATACCTGATTAACAATATTGAGAATATATACCTATGTTAACAAATAAGATAGTTTTTCCATTAGGTATAAAAGTCCCCAAAAGGTATCTGTCTGTATGTGTTCGATTTCCTCAAAATCTACTAAACAGATTTTTGTAATTTTTTTACTTAAAGATAGTGCAACTTTCTCGGAAGGTTTATGTTAACAATACATTAATGTTTTATGTACGGGTAAATTGTGTTGAAAAGGTCACGTAGTTATAAAAAAACTCGCCTGCTGAGAGCTTTTGTCGCTTGCGTCGCGTAAACCAACAGAGGTACATTAAATTAATGTACTAGATAATTGTAGATCTACAAAAATACTACAAAAGTCTGGAACAACATGTTTCTGTCCCTAATATTTAACTCACAATAACTACTTGTATGTTTAAAATTTCAATTGAAAATAATGACATTTTTGAGTTTTGACTATATATTTCATACTTTCCGAAATATTTTTATTGCGAAATTGAGTACGTTTTCATGTCTAAATTACCAAACCGATTTGTATGGAAATCGACAGAAAGATACCTTCAAATCCTCTGGCAGATCGGATACTTTGTATGCCATAAAATTCCCAAAAGGGTTGTATTGGAGTTTTGTAATCTATATGAAAAATGCTATACTAACACGGAAAAGGGAGTCGATGTTTCGACGTGTATATATTTTTTAAATATTTCCATGGCTAAAGTAAATTGTAAAGAATTTAGACAATTATAAGTGTCCCATATATTTATATTTATTTATAATTTTGTGTTATAAATAGGTAATAGGTTGTGATAGCCCAGCGGTGCCACCGTGTGACACTTTCCGTGGGAGGTGCAGGTTCAAACCCGGGCAGACACCAATGACTTTTCTATTAAAAACTTATGTGTCTAATTGATAATTGCAATTTATCATACGCTTTTCGGTGAAGGAAAACATCATGAGGAAACCTATATATCTCTAGAGAATTCTAGGGATATGTGTAACCTACCAATCCGCATTGGAGCAGCGTGGAAGGTCTTAGCTCCAACCCTTCTCTCCAAAAATGGAGAGAGGAGGCCTATGCCCAACAGTGGGTTAGTAACAGGCCGCTACTTTACTTTACTTTTTTACTGTATCTTCGGATGCCTTAATCATATATTTATCGTGATAGATAGAGGTACTATCGCAATACAACAAATAGTTCATAATTGGAAATTAATAAAATTTCGAAGCTGACAATGTATCCGTACTTGTGTTTGACACCGCTTTTATGAATAAACCACCCTCATTTTTTACCAATGTGTCGCAAAAGGCGACTAAGATAAGTTGACGTCAGGCAGGCGGCCGGTCTTAAAATAGCTAGGCAAATCATGTAATATAATGTTTATTAGTTGTTATTTATTTATTTTTTCAAGGGAAACAAACACTGCATAGTAAAACTTAATAGCTATATACTTATATTATACTTACTATATAAAACTTAATAGTTATACTTAGAACTTGAACGGGACTTATACGACGAACAATAGTTCAAGGCTAAATAACCGAGAATGAATTTTTATATACAAAATCCAATAGCATAAAATATATAGTTGAAAATAAGTCTAAATCTACACAAAGTGAAACGTATTTTGAAATTGCGAATTTTATTTCGCGGACGCCACACGTTTGCAATATGTCACTCTCCAGTTTATTTATGTTGCTATTTGAATAAGATATCGTTAGCCTTGGTTTGCTGAACCGAATGTTTTTAAAACTTGTTTTTTAACTTTATTACTATAGCTTAATATTTTTGTAGAAAATATTGGTTTAGGATGTATATGAAAGTTATTAAGTTGTTTTTCAATAGTGCTAGTAGAGTTTACAGGTGATCAATGGTCAAGTGGGGTTAATATGTTAGTAAAACATTTATTTTGAATGGCGGAATCTGCCATCGTGAATGGAGACTTGAGTCAATCATTAGAAGTCTTATTATGTAAGTTAGTACACGCTGGACCGAGGCTTGCTCGGTATTTTTTTACAAAATAAAAAATTACTTAAAAAATAATTTGGTAAGTGGGGCTCGATCGAGGTATTTACAATTCTAGAGACCACCCGTTCCCCTAATAAGCTACGCTGACTTGACAGTTTTCGGCAAACATAATGTTTTATATATTAAATTTAAATTTATGTATTTTTTTAATTCCCAAAAACGGGGATGAAACGAATTATTATTTAAATAAAACCTAGCTAGATCGATTTTGTTCTCTCAAAACCTGCATGCATGCTGAATTTCAGGAAAAATTCTTGAAGCCGTTTCCGAGATTCCTAACGACGTTTCACTTATTTATTACAGATCTATATTGTTGGAATATTTTATACGGAAAGGTTTTTTACACAAATAAATAATTATAAATATATGAGACACATACTATCGTCCGTCCCCGAAGTAAGTAACTTAATACTTGTGTTATGGGTAATAGATGACTGGTAAATATAAACATATATAATTTTAATACGTACTTAAATACAAATATACACCCAGAATCGAAGAACCAACAGATTGTTTTATGAAAATGTTAGCCCTCGGCGGGAATCGAAGACGCGACCCGCAGGACTGAAGGCACCCTGCCTTCAACCACACTGCCACAACCCACTGTCAGTCATATATATAATGTAACAATAACGTAATGTAACTGTGAAAACAATTGAATCTTACAGAGCAAAGTCAAAGACATGTCGATCAATATTCCACAGCTCCAATAATGGTCGAAAATATATGATATAATTCTAGAACACAAAAGTTCTAGAACAAGAAGGAAGGAACAAAAATAAAACATAAATTGTTAAATATGAATGCAGTAGCATTTGAGATGAAATACTTATTTAACAATTCAAAGGAACACCCAGAAACAAAGACACTCCACTTAGCAAAGAACGTTGATGTGTTTAACAAGACACAATATATGGCAATAAGACAGTACAGAACACTCAACGGCGATAAGTGACACAAACCCGACACGTAGTAATAAGATACAACTTCCAATCTCAAGATCTAGAAGAAACATTTAATATTCAAATTCAAATTCAAAATATTCTTTATTCAAATAAACTTGTAAACAAGTGCTTTTGAATCGTCAACTCTAATAGTAGTTTGAGTCTCAATATAACAAAACAATTACAGACACCGCCGGTTTTTTCAAAAACACTACGAAACATCTATAATTTTCTTGCTAGTAAAAAATATTTAAACATTACTACGATTCCTTTATACTGAATTCAATTTAATGTATTAAATCTTATTAAATATTTGAGTACAATATTTAAATCTTTAAAATTACCTCAATGTTGCATACATTATGTAAAGAAATTAGTATTAAAATTATTTACTCGTAACTTGTACTATATTAAAGAAACAACGACTTAAGATACAGTTTATTTGAAAAAAATCTTTACTTATCAGTTTCTTACTATTATAGGCAAATTGCAGTTAACCCCTACTACATAAAAAATATTTCAAATATTCAAACTTTCTCAGGTGCAAATGTAAAAATGAACATTGAATTTTCACCACGCCACGACTAAACAAGACTATTCAATTATTAAATAATATAATTTAAAAAAATCTAATATGAGTCTACAAAAGCTTACCGAGTAATCCTTATTAAGACATTGCATAAAACCTGTCAACTCAAATAAAACTCCTTACTTAACAGTTTCTTTTAATATAGGCACTTAATACATTACTGAGCCAAATTGTGGTTAACCCCTACTACATAAAAATATTTTTAATATTCAAACTTGTTCAAATGCAAATGTAAAAATGAACATTGAAATTTCACCACACCTAGACGAAACAAGACAATAAAACAAAAAAAATATCATATAAGTCTACCAAAAGCTTACCGTGTAATCCTTATTTAGACATTGCATAAACCCTGTCAACTCAAGTTCTTTTAAAAGTCCGTAGCAAGAACTGTTTTCAACTTTTTAACTTAGCAAATTAATCACTCGGTGTCCTTCTAAATTTATCGTGCACTTAGAAACACAAAAACAATACACACCAGACACAAAAAGCGGCGAACATTACAATGTAGAAGTCACTTCACTCGCAGCGCTATGATTTCCCTAGCGTGAATCATTGTTTATTTTTTACAACAGTGTCACTTTTCGAGATGCTTTCGAAAACATTTAGTATACCGAAATAAGTACGGGCGTCTTTATTGGAAGGAGGTCCAGTACTGCGATATTAGTACGAAACGCGCCTGCGTAAATTTGCAACGCGGGTTCGCTCTGCACCCATGATACATTTCTGCTTCAATTAATCCCTGCTCCATACTCAATTACAGTTCCAAGTATTATGCTGGTACTGAAACTAGATTTTATTACTAAATATATTACAGTTGTTAATCTTAACTTACAATCACAACTTGATAAGTTAACGTGCAAGTTACAAAGGTCGAGGAACATAAATTATTTTTCAGGTATTGAGCATACTCGTACTAAAGGTACGACGTGTGGTATCCGGCTGAATAGAATAGTACCACCCTCATTTCCTACCAAGGCGTCGTAAAAGGCGACTAAGGTTAGTCGATCCGCCGTGTGGTATCCGGCTGAGTAGAATAGACCACCCTCATTTCTTACCAAGGTGTCATAAAAGGCGGCGGTCAAGGTTAGTCGATTCGCCGTGTGGTATCCAGCTGAGTAGAATATACCATCCTCTTTCTTGCCGAGGTGTCGTAAAACACGTAGCAAAATCATGTGACAACATGTTTATAACATATTGACCTCACTTAGAGTGGGATAAGGGCAGAAGGAGGATGATGATGAACGGAATTTATACTACAACTATAAAAACAGAAAATTTATAATACAAAAATTTAGAAGACAATTTATTCAAACTATTTCCACTGTGATAATCTGTAATATAGCTTCACAATTTGTTAGCAAACTTCAAAATCCATTACATAACGCAGTCGCACGAGTATTCTCAGAGCCCACAAAACTTCAGATGGCTAGACAGTTAAAGAGCTTAAGACTTGCGATAGTTTTCTAGAACGACATTTTCGGTAAGTAAAAACGTAGACTATAAAGCTGTAGGGATCTTTTTACACTCTCTTAGTAAGGGCGTGATTTCATTAAACATTAAACTTGATGATTAGATCTTAAGTTGTTTGAGATTCGTGACAGAATTATCATTTCCGTTTTCTTTTGATGGCCAGATATCGCTTGATAGAAGACTTGTTTAAATAAACGTTTAGGGTTTATTTCACAAGTTACTGATAAAGTGTCGGATAGTTAAGCGACAAATAAACTAAGTGGCAGATAAATGCCAAAAAGGGCAAAAATTTGTAAAAAATAAAATCGCGGTCATTTAGAAATAAGTATTTGCTATCCAGCAGAAAAATAAAATAACAGCCATATGGCCTACCGGTTAACTTATTAGGGACTTTAAGTGCTGATTAGCCTATCAGAAACCTGAGAAACGTAAAATTCCGAGATATGTGTCAGATATGTTCCGAATAGGCTAACTGATGAGATATGTTCCGAATAAGCTGACTGAAACAGGCCCTTAATCTCATATCTTATTTATCAGTTTACACATCTTCTCACGATTGTCTAGAGACACAAATTTCCTCACGAGGTTTTCCTTCACCGAAAAGTGTATAATAAATTGAAATTATCAATTAGATACATAAGTTTTAACAAGAAAGCTAATCGAGGCCTGCCCCGTATGAACCCGTTATTCTTTCGAAAGAGTTGCGCGGTTTAACCGGTGGGCTATCAGAGCTTTTTATAATTTCTATTCATTTGTTTATTTCTCTTTAAAGCCAAAAAAAAGTATAAAATTATTTTCGTGCTTTGAATTTCGAATCAATAAAACGATGTATCGTTAAAATCATTAAAAAAAATTGGAGATTCTTGTTTACAATTACAAGTACAATAACATCATAACATGATATGATTCTCTTAGATTAACGCAATATATACAACATATATTCGATATAAAATTTAAGAAATTTATCAAATAAGCACTACTCTATTTAAAAAGCGAATAAAAGCCACCAGTGCAAAAGCACCTCAATAATCATGGCCCAATGAACGGATTAAGCGGACCATTATGGATGGTTTGATCTTTCGTTCCACTGAAAACCTTTTCTTTCCATTATAAATAGCCAACGTAAAGGTTATACAGAGCTGAAGGACCATAGTTAAAGATAATGATTGTATTCGTAATGCTTGACCTCCAAATAAGCTTTATTTTTCATTCCCCATCCTGTTCTGTGAAGACGTATTTTCTGTAATAAAACGAAAAAGAAAATTCTGCAATCTTATAGTATCATATATTTGTATTTTCCTCATTTAATATAGAAAATTTGACTGTTACTAAAATGCATATTTCTTTACCGAATATAATGTAAAAATTTCCAATGGATGTCCACCAACTTTATAAATAAGTTATTTTATTCAATGAAATTTCCAACGAAATGAAAACATTGCGAACTAAGTCGATAACATAAAATACTTCGTGGAGCCGTTGTATCTTTGAGATAAAAATCAGAGATCTGTACCACACACACAGCGTCTTCGCCGGCAAAGACGAGGTCCCAGATTTCTGACAGCGGTTGGTCGTGGCTTGTTGCCACCCTTCCGTCGTCGTATTGACTGATCAAAGTCATACCAACAGCCCTCCATTACACGTAGTCCTAAGCCGTGGTCCGGCCTCACAGGAGGCAGACTTAGGACGACGTTCCCCGACGCTAGTAGAACTTCTGCGCTCTACTCTCCGCATTTCTTATCTTCGACGATACTTCTTCGTTCGCGCGTCCCGCCCGGTGACACTGTAAAAGCCGTTAGGGCTAACAGTATATAGACATTCGAAAAAAAAATAGATCTCTTTAGAGACCTACGTCTTCGTACTCGTTCATGAGATGAAAAGCGGAAATCGAAGATGTACTAATATTGTTCTTTTGCCACCATATTTGACTTATCCCTGTGTAAATAAAGCACTAGATCAATAAAGACGTACATTTATCAGCAAAAACAATTGTTTGTTCTCCGAACAACAGTTTCACACGTGGCCGCGTTTGCGGTTCTACGCTCCCCGAATATCAATTATTCTACCCAACTGTTAGCGCTTAGAGTACTTGGGAACTCACATTTGGGCAACATTTTATAATTTGTAGTAACGTTGGCTTGTTAGGTATTGTT
The DNA here is from genome assembly GCA_029227775.1 of Morpho helenor. Taxonomy (NCBI): domain Eukaryota; kingdom Metazoa; phylum Arthropoda; class Insecta; order Lepidoptera; family Nymphalidae; genus Morpho; species Morpho helenor. Next base: position 13,473,862 of record JARGCU010000010.1, read on the forward strand.
GACCCGCTGTATGGTATCCGGCTGAGTAGAATAGACTACCGTCATTTCTTATCGAGGTGTCTAAAAGGCTACTTACCTAAGTTCATCTGCCGTATGGTATCAGGCTGCGTAGAATAGACCAACCTCGTTTCTTACCGAGATGTCGTAAAACGCGACTCTGGTATGTTGAACTGCCGGGTGGTATCCGGGTGAGCAGAATAGGCCACCCTCGTTTCTTACTGAGATTTCGTAAAAGGCGACTAAGGTAAGTTGACACGCCGTGTTATTTGTTATTTCCAGCTGAGTAGAATGAACCACCCTCACTTCTTACTAAGGAGTCGTAAAAAGCGACTAAAGTAAGTCGAACCACCGTGTTCTTTCCAGCTGACTAGAATAGACCAACCTTTTTTCTAACCAAGGTATCGTAAAGGGGACTAAGATAATACGACGCCAGACAGGCGGCTAGTCGTAAAAATTAGCCAAATCATGTAAAACATGTTTATAAGATGTTGTGCCGACCCCACTAAGAGTGGGATAAAAGCAAGAGAATGATGGTGTTGGTTTGTTGGTTATTAGGTTCGTCACTTTAAACCGAAAAAAATTCCAGTCTTTAAACAGGGCATGAATAATAAGACAATACGAGTCGCGACTTGGTTTATAGTTTACATTCGATGCTTTAATACGACACACACATTTCGACAATACAAATTCGAAAAAAAAAATCACGCGGGCGAGCGTAATTTTTTTTTACACCTTATTATAACACATTTTTATAATTCATTTCATAATCAAAATTTTTTCTAAAATGTAATATAGCCTATGTTGCTCAGTGAAAAAGATGCAGCTTTCTAATTTTATGTGAAAACATAACAAACACACAAATTTTTCCTCTTTAAAATTTTAGTATAGATAAATATTTTCAGAACTTTGATTCTAAATAAAATTGTATCATCACTATCATAGTCAATATGTATATATGAATTGCATTTTAGTATTTTTTAATATTTTTTGACAATACTATTGGATATGTAGTTTGAGTAAAAAAAATAAAAACTGTCGTGAGTATTAATAGTTTATGTATAGAAAGAAACCTATAATAACCGATCATATGCCGCATATATATATATTGTTAAGGGCTCATGAATAAGTGCCTCGGATGGGTACAAAACTAGTCGGGCTAACCCGATAAAATAAGACGTGCGTATAGCCGGTTTATATACATAAACTAAAAAAAAATATGGAATAAAAACCTTTTGGGCTTCATTATTTTTTTTTACTCACAAGTCTCGCACTTAAATCGTCGTTTAACCGTAACGGTTTGTGGAATACATTGAAAACTTTGTGCTAATCCAACGTATAATTATCGTTTTCCTTTCAGCAATTTAGAGGTAACATTAATTCGCAAAAATAATTGTTTGTTTTTCGAACAACAATTTCACACGCAGCATCGTTTGTGGATTCACGCTCCCTGAATATCAATTATTTGTAACTGTCTGTTGGCATTCCGAATATTTTGGGACTGACATTTATACGTTTTTATAAATAAAATATACAAACATAATTATATAATTTCTACTCTGATATAAAGTTATAAAACATTTAAACTTATTATATTATAAGTGCACCTAAATGGTTTTATTGTATTACTGTGTCTGACTTAAGGCTTCATGTTAGTTGGTTAATGCGATAAAATTATATGGACGTATTCGTCGATTATTTCGTACGTGAACTATATATAAAAAGGGGTTAAAATATCCATCTAAGAGTATTTGTCATGGTATTCATTTTATGAAAATAAAGTGTTCATGATCCAAAGTGAATATAGAAGAATCAAGATAGATATTGCATTATATATTTTGAAGTCTGCTCTTCCTTATCGGCGATGATCTTTGTTAGTGTGATCTTCTACAATCAGCACGATCATCGTGCAAGTGTCCACATGATCGTCAGTATTGCTATAAAATACACACGATTATACGTATTTTTCTAACATTTTCTTTGATGCGTGTCTGAGGAACCGAGAATTTCCAGGTTATGGGCGATCGAAGGCGATCATAGAAGACGATTGGAGAGTATAGGTGTTTATATTTGCACTAGGTATAAGTTATATTTTGTGTGACTGATATTTTAATAAAATATTCTGGCTCGGTCAGTTATACAACGCTTACACTACAGGAGTTTGTAAGTAGAGGTATATATAGAGGAAGTAATCGATAAGTAGACGCTGTAATCGGGTGATTTATAGCTACGGGGCTTGAGTGACTTGATAAGCGCACATGAATGCTAACAAGGCATAGGGTGCGATAAGTGACTACGTTGTGATCGCTTATTTGTCGCAAACTTGTTTGCAATTGGCACGATATTTATAAAACCTCTTTACATTTTTTATTAACTTTGAGAAATTCCTACATTTTATTATCAATTTTTTGACACACTCTTATCAGAGTTGAACGTATTATTAATTATTAGTAGTACCTAGGTGAACGAGCCTTGCTCGGTAATTTTTTTAAATATATAAAAAAATCCATAAAAAAATCAAGAAAGGCATATTGGTATGGTATCTGGGACTTGATCGCGGGAAATTCACTTCTTCAATCCACCCGTTCCTCACTGAGCTACGACCACTTTACAAATGACAGCACAATTTATATTTCTATTTTAGCAGTATTTCAATGCCTCAAAGCAGGGATGGAAAGACATTTTTTAAAATAAAACTAAGCTCGATCTCTATCCACCTAGATAGTCCTTAACAAAGCTTGTAAAATGCCTTGTTTAATTTAGCGTTGTATTAAAGAGAAAACGAAAATAGGTCATGCAACAAATTTTAACATAAATAATAATACCACGATACCATAATCAATATTCTAATGTATTTCAAATCACAAACTAATTTATCACCAGCTAATATTTATGAAATATCGAACGGATTTCAGTAATTAATTACGCCTTCGTAACTATGTAGTTGTGGTATTTATAATTGGCAATCACGAGCAATAAAATTGATTTGAATAAGTTTAATTACGTAGGTTAAAGCGATGGTTTTTTTTATGGAATAGAATGGCAAACGAGCATGCGGTTCACCTCAAGTAATCACCGTTGCCCACAACCTTTCCCGGAGCAAGTGTATTGCCGTTCTTTAAAAAGGTAAAAAATACGCTTCTTGAAGGTACTTATGTCGTACTGATCGCAGCCAATGGGACATAGAACCATAAAATGGTGGTACGCATAATAAAATTATTTGAAAACCACACTGTAGTGGATCGCAACGCATCCAAATAGTGAGGATGATATTTTTTACCTTTGACGTTTAGTGGTTATGGAATTTAGCAGCAGGTGCGATCATCATGAAAATCATATGATTTAGTTCAATGGAACACTCTCCGTTAAAGATGCGGTAGAAAACGCACAGTGATGATACGTTTCTATGCGTCGCCAAATGGTATGTAAATATTCTTATGGTACTTTTCCACTGATCATTACTAAAACAAACATAGCCAAGAAGTTAACAAAATTCGGATTGTCCAAGTCATAGAGAATGATCGGAAATAACTAATTAAGCTTTTGGTTTTAAACATTATTCCCTAAATTTTCAGATATTCTGGACGCCTGTCATCTTGACTTTAGCAATGGTTTGTTTAATCTCCTAAACTGAATAACACACAAGTACAATAGAACAGTTAATTTTTCGAAGTCGTATAACTGCATACAATACTCAAGACAGAAAAGTTAGACTAAGCAAACTAACTTTGTCGAAGGAATCTTATCTACGGGAGCTATCTCCCTAGAGAAAGGTCGACTCGACTGAAGTTCTCGGAGAACAAGTTGTAAAACTAAAATCGATTACAGAATTAGTTTTACAGTGGAATCGGAAAATGAGCTGGTATTATGTCATCTTTGCTTTGCTGATTTATGCAATTTGTTTTTCTTTGCCTTGTACGGATATTAAAGAACTCAAAGAAGAAGAGAGTCACTAGAGGTGTTGATCACAAGTAACAACTCTGAAATTAAAAGAGCTTCGATAGATTGCTAGAAAGCGTCTTAACAAGGACTAATTGGTTTTAACCCGAAAACATATTTGTTCAATTGTTACTTAATCATGCATTTATCGATAAAGAGAAACATTGTGTGGATATTTTCTAAAAATTAAGGTATATATGTAATCTGCCTATTTGAATCGTAGCATTGTGGTGGGTGGATACCCCATATCCTCTCTTCAAGGCGAGAAGAGGTCTTTAGCCACTACTAGGTTTTTGAAGAAAAGTATTCCATTAGTTTCTGATTTGCTTTCTTTTGGTTGCTATAGGGCATATAAGGCTCAAACTATGTAAGTATTTAATAGTTAGTTTTAACTCTTAAATACTTACATAGTCTTTACTTACATACTAAAGTCTTTAGAATTTAGTAGTTAGTTTCGTTACTATAATTTTTCATAAGTTTCTGAATTCGATTCTGTTTTGAGAAACAATTCATATTTTCTTATTGTTTTCTATTGTCTGGTCTTGGAAAAAGACACTACGGCTATGCCCATTTACCACCCTACTGGCAAAACTGTATCAATAAAAAAAGTGATTGAATCGGAACTACGCTGGGTAGAAAGCAGAAATAGTTTTCCATATTTTTCAGACTATAGCTTCCAGGTTTAAGTATTTACATCTTATAGAAAAATCATTTAATTAAAAATCATTTAATAAATAAAATATTAGTTGATAAAATTAGGCGTTTCTTTATGGAGGAGTAAAAAGTGATGAAAGTATTATTTTACTATAATCCTGTACTTTAATCCTTTAAATAATGATAAAAGAAAATATATGTAATGCTAGATGTAGACTGTACTATCCGTTCTCATACCTGATACATGGAGAATTTGATAAAACACATGTTACGTCTACTCAGCGTTTGCCGCTTTCCCAGACTCCATACTTCATAATATGACAACACACGCTTGTGTAGTATCGGCGCTGCACACATTCACCACTACAATCTCAACAATAGTTTTTCCCCGTTACCGAAGCATCATCAGGAGATAGACTCCACGACAAAATCGCAAAGCAAGGTTTTGAAAATAATGCTTTTGAAATAATGGAGATGTTTCGAAATAAAATATTACTTAACGTATAACTCAATTTCTATTTGTAACGGAAAATTAATTACAAAGATTAAATTAACTTCTAATACCACAATCAAACCACGCATAATCTCCAACATTTATTTGCGACCCAAACGAAATTATTCAAAAAGGGTCTCAACCATAACTTTCAATTATTTATTAAGATGGGAATTTATCTTCGCATCTCAAACGTTCAACTGGGGCAGTCACTCAATTTTATGAATCGCGGTTTTGCGTGCTTAATGTTAAACGTAACGAGCCCGGCCCTAAAGGTAACTGCGCGTAAAAATGAATATTTTGATAAAATAATATGGCAACGCTTTCAGGTTACTCGTTTTGAGATAAAAAATAATCTTTTAAAAGTACCACTAGAGATAGAAAAACTGTTATGTTAAAAGTCATGATGTTTATAAATATACATTTTCTGTTATTATATTCATTTAGTGAATATTCATTGGTTTTGTTATCTTTAATATTTAAATGAGTTAAACTTGTATTTATAAATATATTTTCTAAATTTCGGAAACGGCTCCAACGATTTTCATGAAATTTAGCATGTAGTTGTTTTTGGGAGAAAAAAATCGATCTAGCTAGCTTTCATTTAAAAAATTCTTTTTATCTCTGTTTTCAGGCAATAAAAAAGCTAAAATGTAGAATAGAATGCAAAGGATATTTCAGCTGTTATTTATAAAGATATAATAGCTCAGTGGATAATGGGAAGACTAAAGAAGTGAAAATACCCCTCATCAAGCCTTAGCTGCACAGTTATTTTTTTATTTTGTAAGTTTTATTTTCTTTATATCTTTTAATAAAATTACCAAGCAGGGCTCGGTTACCCAGGTACTTATTAAGTAAATAGTCTTATGAATTTAAACCAAATAAATAAAAATATTCAACTAAGCTTTTACAAGACTTTTGAATCGTCAAGGATCAATATGAGCATCATATTTTGCCATTACAACAGTTTAAAAACACTATTAAGGAGAGGCTGATACAGAAAGCCTACTATATTGTTGAGGATTATTTAGACGATAAAAATGCGTGGATATAAATATTGTTCGACCCTGTACAAGATAGAAACAATTAAATGTAACTAGCATTAAGAATTGTATTTTTTTTAAAAAGAGCAACCGCCGAGTTTCTTGCTGGCTCTTCTCGGTAGGAACAGCTTTCCGAACCAGCAGTAGAGTTGACGATTCAAAAGCACTTGTTTACAAGTTTATTTGAATAAAGAATATTTTGTATTTGAATTTGAACTTGAATATAAACTTATAAAACTAAAATGTCCTCTGTCTTAGTTAATAAAGTATCTAGATTGACTGGCCTTTTATAGCTATCACCAATTTTAAAACCAAGATAAAATATTTCAATTAACTCAAATTTGAGTAGTTATAAAAATATTATAATAGTAATAAACCGTTTAAGTGAGTTTGTTTGTCATTTTTGTCATCAAAACGAGCAGCGGAATGATCTGAGCTAAAAAATATATAGGCTTGTTTTTATTATGTTGTTAATGAATTTCACAAAAATGAAGCCAAGGGATTAAAAGCTTGATTACTCTCAAAGCAATCAAGCTTTGCTTCTTTCTTACACTCTTTACCTAACAAAGTAAAACTCTAACTAATCGCTCCATTTGGTCTTTCATCTAGAATAACATCGATCTATATTCCATTCGGAAATTATAAAAAGAGAAAACTCTTACTCAACTCCGGATCCTTTTTGACAAAAAAAAATACTATGATTTGAAGAAGCAAATGAATAAAAAGGTATTCAATAGCCATCTAAGGCACGTGAAAACAGTCGTGTATTATTTCTATTTTGATCAATTGATAGCGTAAATTCGTAGACGCTGACCCAAATACCACGGACCGAAGAGGGTCAACATTGAAATCACCAATCTACCAAGCAAAGTCGTAACGGAGATTAAGCTTCGTAAATGACTAACATAGACAAAATATTCAAAAGATGTTACAACAAGGTAACATCAAGGTAACTAAGAACTAAAACTAAAATAGGGGAAAGAATAATCAAGTTGTAAGAGAGTAGAAGAAAGAATAGGAAAGTTTTTTTTGGCACTATATTACGGTTTCGACTACACCTGGACACGCTTAACGTCATGAGTAGTGATTGAAAAATATAATAGCTTGAATGTTGTAACTGTCTTACTTAAATAAAACAAAGTTCCGATATAGCTCAGTGTATCGCAAAGTTTAAGAGACAGTGGACTGTGCACTTCTTCTTCTTCTTCTTTGACAACCGATGGACGTCCACTGCTGGAAATAGGTCTCTTCATGGGATCTCTATACCACACGATCTTGTACCGCTTGGACCCAGCAGCTCCCCACGACCTTTTTGAGGTCGACGACTTTTTTAGAACTGGGCTTAGACTTAGACTTAGTGGTCTGGAACTGATAGCTTTTGGATTTTTAAAGTGATAAAATGGTTACCCCAATACTGAACAACGCAGCATTGGAAGACGCTCTACGAGGTTGGCACAAAGAGTTTCATTTCATTAGAAGAAAAATAACACAACTCCCAACAAAACTTGCAAGAAAAACACTTCAATAAAAAAAGAGCAAATCAATAGGTTTTCTTACAAAAACAAAAAATAATTCAATCTGCAAAAATATACTGGTGTGTGATCGGCGGATAACTGATTCAGGCAGATTAAAATGCCCGTAAAAAAGGTTTACCTGACGGATATGTCCGCCGCATTCGATATGTTAAATCACAGCCGAATGGACGTCCTGATTGCGATTTAAGTAAATGTCATTAAAACAGTACGAATGAAACAAAGTGGTTTTGGTTCGGTGGATAAAGAAATTAATTCAGTAATATAGCCACCTGACGATAAATACACCGTCAAGAGAAGAAGTAAATAAATATCTGTCATTTCCGAGTATTCCGAGTAGTCATTTACAGCAAAAATGTACAAGTTATATCTATCTTCAATTACTTACACGCTAGGACTATACAAAACATGCCCACGTGGAATGGTCCCAAGAAAGCTGGCAGCGTTTCCACGCTGAATCACTAAGCTGATTCTTTGTGCAAAAAGGAGCCAGCCCTCTTGTCACCTGAAGAGGCTATTAACCGAGGTGTTAAAACGGTTTTACTAGTCATTTTACGACTAGATTATATTATAACAAAATGTGTAAAATTTCATTGAAGAGTGTAGGTGATTGTGTAATAAAATAAGTAAAATCATTATACATATAAATAGTAAAACGTAACAAGCTGCCAGGAGATGGCGCTACTGCGATGCCAGCTAGCCAATGAGAACGCACTACCGCTATACCAGCTATCCAATTCAATTCAGCTGTGACGTCACATCCTTCCCCTACCGATCGCGCCGATTAGACCGTGGAAATGTGACTGTTACTGCCAGCCATTGATTCTTGCGATTAAATTGAACGTTGCTAGCTAACATGTTGAATTATTTTAATATCACGCTCTTTCGGTGTTACAATAGTCAAACCTATTACTGTCCTATTACTCGACCCAATACATTCTTTTGTAGAGTAAAGTTAAAGCTTAAATATTTAAAATGGGTAAAAATAGAACGTGCATAAAGTGGAATTCCTTAGAGATGTGCAGGGTTCCCCACGATTTACTCCTAGTGCATATAAGTACTCATTAAATAGATTACATGGTTATAGAAAACGCATAGATTTGGTTGTTACGTTGTGAGGTCTTAGTAAAATTTACCTATTGTCGCCGTGCGGCCAACGCGTCTTATTTTAATATAATCGTCAAATAAAACTAAATAGAAATTAATGCTAATATATGCCAAAAGTTCTGTGTTTCTTACATGAACCACTACTTTAAGAATAAATTCTCTTAGAAGTTTATTAATCTAAAATTGTATTTTCAACACGAATTTATTACACAAAATAAAACGTGATTGTAATCGTAGGTGGTAGCTAATTTTGGGTAACTTGAATTTTAAGCAGGGAAGAATGAATTTCATGACTAAAGCGATTCACAATAGAAATGCAAATTCGCAGGTCCATTGATCTTTTACAAAATAAGTTCATTTTATTTGCATATATGGTTTAATTTTATAATATTTCAATAATCCATTATATTAATAGTGAAATTAAAGAATAAGTTACCCGCCGTGTGGTATCCGGCTTACTAGAATTGACTACCCTGATTTCTTACCTAGGTGTCGTAAAAGGCGACTAAGTAAAGTTGACAAAGATATATATTAGTAGATATATTTTATTAGAAGTATACATCATCCTCTTGCCCATATCCCACTCTAAGTGAGGTAGGCACAACGTGTTATATGTTTATAACACGTTTTGTCACGTGATTTGGTTTCGTATTTCAAGACCATCCGTATGCTTGACGTCAACTTACCTTCGTCGTATTTTACAACACCTCGGTAAGAAAGAGGGTGGTATATTCTACTCAACCAGATACCACACAGTGGGTCAATTTACTTCAGATGCCTTTTATGTCATCTCGGTAAGAAATGAGGGTGGTCTATTTTTCTCAACCGGATACCACACGGCGGATCAACTAACTTTTGTCGCCTTTTGCGACACGTCGATAAGAAACGAGGATGGCCTATTCTACTCAGCCGAATACCACACGGCATAAAGACAAGAAGTATACATTGAACAATAAAGTGTAAATAAACATTTATGACTCGTTCACAACTCCGCTGAATTAATCTAAATCCGGAGCGTCGTTACAAAGCTCCGGATATGCTAGAGCAAGCTGTCTCGCACAGTGATTAAAAGCCCTGCATTTGACATAAACAGTGCCTATTTCGCTGACATATTGAAGTATTCGAAGTTCATAAAGTATAACATTAAAATTGCTCTAAATTGTTTCTATATTAGTGACTTGCTATTACTCGCGACTTTGTTCGCGTGGACTGTTGTCGTGTGAACGGTCGATAATAGATGACGCTTTTCAATGTCAACCTATTCCTGTATAATTACCAGGATTTGTATAGCCTATATGTTATTTCGGTGAATAACAAATAATTGTGCTAAATTTCATCGATATTGGTTCAGCGGATTCGCCGTGACAATACTCATACACTTTCGATAGATTTAAACTTTTTTCGATTAGATAGGATTGTGAAAATCATCATCGTCCTGCCCTTATCGTATTCTAAGTGGGGTTGTCACAAAATGTTATAAACACATTGTATATATATGATTTAGCTACATATTTGACGACTGGCCACCTGCATGATGTCAACTTACCTTAGTAGCCTTCTACGACACCTTGGTAAGAAATAAAAGCTCTATACTAATCAACCGGATAGCACACGACGGTCAACTTACCTTTGTCTCCATTTACGACACCTCGGTAAGAAATGTGGTATGTTCTATTCAGCCGGATACGACACTGCGTAGTGATTGTGAAAATATTTATAGACAAACGATAAATGCAAGCTCGCCAAGTTAGAGAGCTAAAAATAGCATTTACGAATTTATTAATGGGTAGTTTTGATGAAGTTTATGCTTTTTTAGCAGTTTGATTTTAGTTCTCGATTTCTTTCGCAATTGAAACAAATGAAGTTCTGGCTTTGAAACTCTTATTATTTACACAACCGTGCCAGTTAAGCTTTACTTAGTACAAATGTCAACTTGATATCTGCGATCAAAATCAAGGTTAAAACAAATATATTGCGTATTATAGCAAAATTTTCATTACTTTTGTATTATAGAGCCCAAAAATAAGAGCCTATTTCTATTATACTACACTTAGTAGTTTCACGCAATAATGCATAATGTAAGGTTATTTGTAATTCTAAGATGTTGGCATAAAAATAAACTCATAAAATGATATAATTTTATGACTTCAGCGAATCACAATATCAATGGAAATTTGGTTTATTGATCTACAGAATATGTTTGCGCAAGGTGTGTTTGGAATATTAGTATTTTATTATTCCTTCACCATTTTACTACCAAGAGGCTAGACAAGAGGGTTTGCTTCAATACGTAATTTCCACTAATACGTATAATGTACTTTACAGTTTAATTTTTTACGTGTTAAGCTATAATTGTCTCACTTCGTAGATTAGCTGGCAGAGATTTCTGTCAAAGGGATAAGTTGACCTTTGCACACTTTTTTTTATTAATGTTTTTCTAAATTTTTCATGGCAAAACTAATGAGAATATTATTTTGCTATAATCCGCGATAAAAGAAAATATATGTAATGCTAAATGTAGAGTGTACTATTCGTTCTCATACTTGATACATGCAGAATCGTTGTCGTGGAGTCTATCGCCTGAGGATACTTCGGTTACGGGACGAAACAATTGTTGAGATTGTGGTGGTGAATGTGTGCAGTGCTTGTGTATTGTTGTGTTATCGGTGTCGGGTAGTGCATGAGTTCATATAAATTCTGCATGTATCAGGTACGAGAACGAATAGTACACTCTACATTTAGCATTACATATATTTTCTTTTATCGCGGATTATAGCAAAATAATATTCTCATTCGTTTTGTATTATGGACCTCCGCAAAGTCTAACGCCTAATTCTATAAATTATTTTTCATGGCACATAAATTAACTAGCCCATAGGCGCAGTTATTAGTGACCTTCCCTTCAGCTCTGCGGGTCGCGAGTTTGATTACCGGCAATGGCCATCATTTTCTATAAACAATTTGTTGGTTTATCGAGCCTGGGTTATTTATGTATTTAACGTATGTATATATTTACCAGTTGTCTATCACCCATAACACAAGTATTAAGTTGCTTACTTTGGGGACGCACGACCTGTGTGTAAGTGTCCCGTATATTTATTTACTTACATGACTAATGATAAATAAATGGAATATAAAACACACTGTCACTGACTACATTTATCTCAAAATGTTTTGTTAAAATGTCGGCCTCGGAATCCTAGTCCGAAAAAGAAGTGTACTTTTACGAAGAAACGTAAAAAAAAACTAAGATCGTCGATGTTCTTCAACTCAAATAAAGTGAACGAAAAATAATTCACAAAATCGCTGAATATAAACGTTTAAAAGGCACCGAGAATCCCATAGTTTGCGGATTGTAAGGTAAGGTGACCGATTGTGTGACTTTGGAGAGTTGGGCAGGTCTGTTAAAATTTGTAGTATTACAAAAAATTTGTAAATTTACAAGTCCGTTACTCTAACCATTCCACTACCGCCGCTTCGCGATTTAGATTATATCTTATGAATTATAACAAAATAGTACACAACATAAGCGATTTATGTAACTCTCTTCTGTTGATGAGTTCAAATAAAATACAAATCAGCCAGAGAGCAACTTCAGTCCAAACATAACGATTACATATTTACGTACAATAATTATTAGATAGCTTATTGTTCTAGCCCCTAGTTATTAACACAACAATTATTTGCATGTAGAAATAGAATAAACAGAAACAGTAATAAACAGCAGCAATATAATATTTGTTTTAATACAATGTAAATAAAACCAGTATTTCATATAAGTATTCATATTCGACAATCGATAAAAATTATTTTGTTGATCTTATGACACTTGCTATCTTAATGATCAAATCAATGAGCAAACGTGCTAATATATCAATATTTACATTTATTTATATTCAAAAATCAACAAGTTATATCTCTCTTAAATTACTTACACGCTAGGAATATATAAATCATACCCACGTGGAATGGTCCCAAGAATGCTGGCAGCGTTTACGGGTTGAATCACTAAGCTGATTCTTTGTGCAAAAAAGGAACCAGCCCTCTTGTCACCTGAAGAGGCAATTTAATTAATTATTTTGTATTCAACAATTAACTATCCCATGGTACATTCAGATTTTTGCATTAATATTAAATTTTAGTTAACTAGTCGCAGTCGATAATACGTGTCTATGACTGAGAAACAAGATGGCGCCCCAAAATTTGTAAGTTGGTAATTGTTGCCAAGGACAAAATTTTTAAAATGCCAAAACAAGTAAATAAATAATAATATTTCACAATGGAGTTCATAATAATAAATAACCCATATACTGTAGTTATCACGTTATAGGTGCGTAACTGACCATCACTATCACTACATATAAAACAAAGTCCATATTTCCGTATGTACGCATAAAACTTTAAAACTACGCAACCGATTTTGATGCGGTTTTTTTTCATAGATAGAGTAATTCCAGAGGAAGGTTTGTACGTATAATAACATTCAATACGAAGTACGATCAATCAATCGATCAACCAATCGACCAACCAATCGACCAACCCATCGACCAACCCGTCGACCAACCCGTCCACCAACCCGTCAACCAGCCCGTCGACCAGCCCGTCGACCAGCCCGTCGACCAACCCGTCGACCAACCGGTCGACCAACCGGTCGACCAACCGGTCGACCAACCCGTCGACCAACCCGTCGACCAACCCGTCGACCAACCCGTTGACCAACCCGTCGACCAACCCGTCGACCAACCCGTCGACCAACCCGTTGACCAACCCGTCGACCAACCCGTGGACCAACCCGTCGACCAACCCGGCGGCCAACCCGGCGGCCAACCCGTCGGCCAACCCGTCGGCCAACCCGGCGGCCAACCCGTCGGCCAACCCGTCGGCCAACCCGTCGGCCAAGCCATCGGCCAACCCGTCGACCAACCCGTCGACCAACCCGTCGACCAACCCGGCGGCCAACCCGTCGGCCAACCCGGCGGCCAACCCGTCGGCCAACCCGGCGGCCAACCCGGCGACCAACCCGTCGACCATCCCGTCGACCAACCCGTCGACCAACCCGTCGACCAACCCGTCGACCAACCGGTCGACCAACCCGTCGGCCAACCGGTCGACCAACCCGTCGGCCAACCGGTCGACCAACCCGTCGGCCAACCGGTCGACCAACCAGTCGACCAACCCGTCGACCAACCCGTCGACAAACCCGTCGACCAACCCGTCGACAAACCCGTCGACCAACCCGTCGACCAACCCGTCGGCCAACCCGTCGACCAACCCGTCGGCCAACCCGTCGACCAACCCGTCGGCCAACCCGTCGGCCAACCCGGCGGCCAACCCGGCGACCAACCCGTCGACCATCCCGTCGACCAACCCGTCGACCAACCCGTCGACCAACCCGTCGACCAACCGGTCGACCAACCCGTCGGCCAACCGGTCGACCAACCCGTCGGCCAACCGGTCGACCAACCCGTCGGCCAACCGGTCGACCAACCCGTCGGCCAACCCGTCGACCAACCCGTCGGCCAACCCGGCGGCCAACCCGGCGGCCAACCCGTCGGCCAACCCGTCGGCCAACCCGTCGGCCAACCCGTCGGCCAACCCGTCGGCCAACCCGGCGGCCACCCCGGCGGCCAACCCGGCGGCCAACCCGTCGGCCAACCCGGCGGCCAACCCGTCGGCCAACCCGTCGGCCAACCCGTCGACCAACCAGTCGACCAACCAGTCGACCAACCCGTCGACCAACCCGTCGACAAACCCGTCGGCCAACCCGGCGGCCAACCCGTCGGCCAACCCGGCGGCCAACCCGTCGGCCAACCCGTCGGCCAACCCGTCGACCAACCAGTCGACCAACCAGTCGACCAACCCGTCGACCAACCCGTCGACAAACCCGTCGACCAACCCGTCGACAAACCCGTCGACCAACCCGTCGACCAACCCGTCGGCCAACCCGTCGACCAACCCGTCGGCCAACCCGTCGACCAACCCGTCGGCCAACCCGTCGGCCAACCCGGCGGCCAACCCGGCGGCCAACCCGTCGGCCAACCCGTCGGCCAACCCGTCGACCAACCCGTCGACCAACCAGTCGACCAACCCGTCGACCAACCAGTCGACCAACCCGTCGACCAACCGGTCGACAAACCCGTCGACCAACCGGTCGACCAACCCGTCGACCAACCCGTCGACAAACCCGTCGACCAACCCGTCGACAAACCCGTCGACCAACCCGTCGACCAACCCGTCGACCAACCCGTCGACCAACCCGTCGACCAACCCGTCGACCAGCCCGTCGACCAGCCGGTCGACCAACCGGTCGACCAACCGGTCGACCAACCGGTCGACCAACCCGTCGACCAACCCGTCGGCCAACCCGTCGACCAACCCGGCGGCCAACCCGGCAGCCAACCCGTCGGCCAACCCGTCGACCAACCCGTCGGCCAACCAGTCGACCAACCCGTCGACCAACCAGTCGACCAACCCGTCGACCAACCCGTCGACAAACCCGTCGACCAACCCGTCGACAAACCCGTCGACAAACCCGTCGACCAACCCGTCGACCAACCCGTCGACCAACCCGTCGACCAACCCGTCGACCAACCCGTCGACCAACCCGTCGACCAACCCGTCGGCCAACCGGTCGACCAACCCGTCGGCCAACCCGTCGACCAACCCGTCGGCCAACCCGGCGGCCAACCCGGCGGCCAACCCGGCGGCCAACCCGTCGGCCAACCCGTCGGCCAACCCGTCGGCCAACCCGTCGGCCAACCCGTCGGCCAACCCGTCGGCCAACCCGTCGGCCAACCCGGCGGCCACCCCGGCGGCCAACCCGGCGGCCAACCCGTCGGCCAACCCGGCGGCCAACCCGTCGACCAACCAGTCGACCAACCCGTCGACCAACCAGTCGACCAACCCGTCGACCAACCAGTCGACCAACCCGTCGACCAACCCGTCGACAAACCCGTCGACCAACCCGTCGACAAACCCGTCGACCAACCCGTCGGCCAACCCGTCGGCCAACCCGTCGGCCAACCCGTCGGCCAAGCGGTCGACCAACCGGTCGACCAACCCGTCGACCAACCGGTCGAACAACCCGTCGACCAACCGGTCGACCAACCCGTCGACCAACCCGTCGACCAACCCGTCGACCAACCCGTCGACCTACCCGTCGACCTACCCGTCGACCAACCCGTCGACCATCCCGTCGACCAACCCGTCGACCAACCCGTCGACCTACCCGTCGACCTACCCGTCGACCAACCCGTCGACCATCCCGTCGACCAACCCGTCGACCAACCCGTCGACCAACCCGTCGACCATTTATCAAAATGATGTACTAAGTATTTGTACACCTTAACTTTTTAAGGAAAAGTCCGCGATGGTATATATCTATCTCTTATGGATAACCCACAATAGTAGTTTTTTTTAATTACTTTTCACGAAAAATGATGCCTTATGTTCAAAGCAATTTTTATACAATACAGCATTAATCCTTATCCAATTGAGTACCTTAAATAAATTGTTGATTTAATATAGATCAATATTGCCGTTTACAGCATGTAATTTAAGTGAACATTTTCGGAGATATTGCAGATTTAAAATCCCGCGAGGAGGCCGCGCTTAGACCTATAAGCACTTCGAATTTAGCAGCGACCGGAGGCGCAACCTTTTGTCCTTCTTTCAAGTTTATATTGTCTAATGATAAGGAAGCTATGAATGTTGTATGTAAAGACTTTGTCTAATCAATTGTAAAAATAAATAATATCACTACATAGTATTAAACAAAGTCGCATTCTCTGTCTGTCCCTATGTCCGTATATCCCTATGTATGCTTCAATCTTTAAAACTATGCAACAGATTTTGATGCGGTTTTTTTTTTAATAGATAGAGTGATTTTAGAGGAAGGTTTACATGTCTAATAACATTCAATATGGATTAGAGAAATACTGTAATTTTTGAGGTTTCTAATGTGATGTCGTAAATAATTACATTTTTTTCCGCTTGCATTGCAAACGCAGGCTAAACCCTACGAGATTTATGAAAATGATGTACTAAGTATTTGTACACCATGAAAAGGTCTACAGAAAAGTCCGCGATAGTATATGTATATCTCTTATGGATAACCCACAATAGCAGTTTTTATCATTTACTTTTTACGAAAAATGATGCCTTATGTTCAAAGCAATTTTTATACAATACAGCATTAATCCTTATCCAATTAAGAACCTTAAATATATTGTTTATTTAATATTGATCAATATGACCCTTTACAACATGTCATTTAAATAAACAGTTTCGAAGATATTACAGATTTAAAATGCAGGGGCCGCGCCGCGAGCCTATAAATAGCGCGTCGGAGGTCGCGGTTCGCCTCTCGGCGATGCTTCCGCGCTCGCCCGTCTTATCGGTGACGCTGTCAAAGCCAGTAGGGCTAACAGCATTAGTCAAATTCGAAAAAAAAACGTGGTTCGCCCTTTAACCATTTGAATTTAGCAGCGATCGGACGCATTTATGATCGGAGCTCTCTAGCGAGGAAAATAACAATCACTACATATTATAAAACAAAGTCCATATTTCCCTATGTATGCATAAAACTTTAAAATTATGCAACAGATTTTGATGCGGTTTTTTTAATAGATAGAGTGATTCCAGAGGAAGGTTTGTACGTATATTCAATACGGAGTAGAGAAATACTGTAATTTTTGAGGTTTCTGTAAATAATTAAACTGTAAACCCTACGAGATTTATCAAAATAATGTACTAAGTATTGGTACATCTTGAAAAGGTCTACAGAAAAGTCCGCGATGGTATATGTCTAATTTTTATGGATAACCCACTAAAGCATTTTTTGTCGTTCACTTTTTACGAAAAATAATGCCTTATTTTTGAAGCGATTGTTATACAATACAGCATTAATCCTTATCCAATTGAGTACCTTAAATAAATTGTTGATTTAATATAGATCAATATAGCCGTTTACAGCATGTAATTTAAGTGAACATTTTCGGAGATATTACAGATTTAAAATGCCGTGAGGAGGCCGCGCTTCGCCCTATAACACTTCGACTTTAGCAGCGATGTCGCTCTTTCAAGAGTTTGTTTAAAGACATTCTGTAATTAATTGTAAAAATAAAATACAAAGGTAAAATATAAAAGTAAATAAGTAATAATGTACTATATGAATTTAGATATTCCAAAGATAGCAGGAAATCTTCTTGGTATAGGGAAAGGAAATTGTTTTTCACCAAATTTAACGCTACGGCCACGGGCAGTAATAAATAAATCAAAACAACTGGATCGATTTTAATCATTTTTTTTACACTGACTGACATGGGATATATATTTTATACCCGTGCGAAGCAGGGGCAGGCCGCTAGTATATGATAAAGTATCCAGGATTAAACACTTAAACACATCTTAAATACTTGGTTTTTAATATAGCCTTATGAATTGCTCATTTACAAATACAGTATAGAACCAGTACTTAAATAAAAACAATGCTCTTCTCCACTAAGACCAATCAATTAACACTGATACGTATTTGTTGCTAATAAACCGGATTAAGTGCTAGAGAATTTGTCAGCGCTCCGGGCAATTATTGTTGACATCGCTGTCCACTACAATAACCACATAAAAGGTGATCAGGAAAACATAGCTAATTATTTAGATCTTCTATCTATATATGTACGAGGATGCCTGTCGGTGCAAAACAGGTGGTCAGCTTCTATATCTGACTATTCCACCCATTTCCCCATGTTGGGACATGGTTTTAAGTAGTGTCCCTGCCTGCTTTAGGAATATTATCAGGTTTGTAAAAGCTGTTACGTTCAAGCAGTGTCACATGCCGCCCTGTCAGGGGACCTTCGGATGTCCCGAACGGGGTATATCGGACGTCTGGCTTACAGGTCCCCGAGGCGATCGGTGTATCTGGTGCTCCCAATGCACCGGTTAGCTGAGGGGGAGGCTTCTCTTTAAAGGGGTCCCTAGCTGGAGTAGGTGTTCTTTGGGATCAGAGCTGTCGGCGGGGATGGGGGCAATGTGTACAACGATACCCTGTCCTTGCTATCGGCAGCGTGGTGGAGCACACAAGTCGTTTTAGTCGGTGCGAGTCCGACATAACCGCCGTCTGTCCCCGTCGGGCGGTGGTACCCATAAGGGGTATTTTCCTGTATTAAAAAAAGTGTCACTTGCTTTAACCTACCATTCGTTTTTACAAACCTGATAATATCCTTTAAGAGGATATTTGTTGTGTCTTCAAATATAATTTCTTCCTTACCATCTAATCTTACCAGCGAGTACATGGGGCACTACCATATTTAGACCTTGCTCATTACATTGTCGCAATGTGCAAAATTGATTTAATACTAATTGTTCCTATTATTGTTTAGGTAAACGGCTAATCGAAACGGTCGAACAGCCTCGACCAATATCTGAAGAGGCTTTCGCTTAGTTATAAGATCGAGAGTTGGATACAGTAGGCAGTGTTGCTTGACGGAATGTATAGTGAGGAGGTTTCTCTCTCTGAAATCCTAATTATATTCCAATAACTGCAGGTAAACTTTGTAAAAAAATTTAACATATTTTTGAGTTTTTTAGAAAAGTCTAAAAATATAAATTTGGAACTAAACAAATATCATAAAACAAATTTTCGAAATTGGATATTATTACTTTATTTTCATTTCCCATTTTCTTTTCTTCAGCACTTTTCTTACAGCAGTTTCTTAGACACCGCACGGTCAATAGTTTATAATAATTAAATATCAAGGAAACGAATAAATTAAAGTTTGTGACAAACTTTCTGCCACTGTTTTCCTGTATTCTAGGGCTGATCTAAATAAAACTTAGGTTATTTATTAATATTTACTTAAGCTAAGACCACCGGGCTGCTTTAATACAGATTGGTAGGTTAAATGCAGGTTTCCTCACAATGTTTTTCTTCAAAAAGATAAATTGCTATCATCGATTAGAAACATAAGTTTTAACAGAAAAACTCATTGATACCAACCCTGAATTTGAACCCATGGTTATTAAAGCTTGTACTGAATGGTAAAGGAAATTAATATCTTGAGAACAACGAAATATCTCTGGAGGATTTCTGGAATAATTTAACGTTTATTAATCCATGTTACATTAGCGTAGTGGGTTTAAGCCCTTTCTTCAAAGATAATCCGTTTCTTCAAAAGAGATTAACTCAATGTTAGCGCATACGTAGTACTAGTATTATAAATAACATAATATTTTATACCTAGAAATCTCAACCGATTTTAAAATCTACACTAGTCACTAAAACTTAATGAAAATTTTATGGAAAAAGAAACAGTTTATCACTCTCAACTACTTTTTCGTATTATGTTTGACAAAAAGCTGCATAAAACTTTAGCTACACTAATGTGAAATCTGAAAGTAGTGTGGTGTGCATTATGCTAGGGTTACATTAGCGGGCGGAGATTCGTGTCGCGTTGGCGCGCAAAACATCGTGTATCGCGCACACACGATATTCTTGTCTACATTATTCAGAAAGCGGCCTACGGTGAATATTTATTGTCCAGTTTCGTGCGTCCGAAATGATCAGTGTCTTTGAATATATGTTAGTAAATTATTATTTATTACACTTTTACGAGTATCAGGTACGAAATAATATGAAAATAAGACAAATGCGGAGATGGTGTATGACTACTATTCACAGAAACCGAACGTAAAAGTCCGCACATTGCTGAAGTGAGTTAGGTGTGGCCACTCAAGCAAATATTGTCGCGACAGATCTGTTTGATGCGCGCCAGGTTACTGACAGTACCCCGATGCTACATCGTCTGCGCCCGAATACACCGCGTTACGACATACATTGCCCGAATATTCGCCGTAGCCCGCTAATGTAGCCCCAGCATTATGCTAAATAGAGCGGATTCAGCCAAAAGTCTCATTAGTGATCCTCGCTCGGTTTTATCCTTTTGATACTTTAATTATATTCACTAGAAAATATAAAATGAATATAATTTTCAAAAACTTTTTAAGTATAAATATTTTTATTCTTAATTACTATATATGAAACTAAACTATACTAGTCATCGGATTTCGCTTTAGAATTAAAATATTTTGATGATTTTATGTGTTTAAGTGAGGTATATTATTTTGTTATTAAAGTTTTTTTAAGATCACTTTTAGGATATACTTTTTAAACTTTCCTGTAACTTCTTATTAAATGAGCATCAGAATTCCTTAGTTAGGTAATTATAAATAATCAATTTTCAAAACTTCGAATAAGACTTTTATTCGTCTTGAAAATATTACTTTATTATATTTGCATTGACAGTTTTTCTTTCGTCCGCCGCGTGGTTTTTTATTCTGCAGTGTGGTTACCGGCTGAGGGGAATCGACCACCCTCAATTCTTACCAAGGTGTCGTAAAAAAGCACTAAGGTAAGTAGACCCGCCGTGTGGTATCAGGCTGAGTAGAATAGACTATCCTCTTTCTTACCGAAGTGTCGCAAAAGGCAACTAAGGTAAGACGACGTTAGGCAGGCATCCGGTCGTAAAATACCCAGCCGAATCTTGTGACAATATGTTGTACCGACCCCACTGAGAGTGGGATAAGGGCAGGAGAATGATGATTTGCATTTACTGCATCGATCTTACAAGAATATAACCTAAAAACAATGATATGAACAACTTTAAATATATTTATAGAAACTTTATCAAAACAGTAAAAAAAAATACGATACATTCACAACCACGCAAATATATTACCACTGCGACTGAATAAATCTGCATATCATGTAGATTGAGTGACGTCATGCATATGTAAACTCTTACTTAATACGACTGCTATTTGGTAGTGTTTTAATATAAAATGAGAATGCATTTATTATAATGCTGTTGAATAAAAGCCTACATCTTTAAGCCACTATTCTAGTAGTTAGAATGAATTCTCCAGAGATATTTTGGTTTCTCATGATGCTCCTAATATTAAGCTTAGCTTTCGCCAGCGGCTCCGCCCGCGTGAAAAGAGTAAAACCTTTATATAGAATTTTGATAACCATAAAAGTGGTTAAATTGTTAACCCAAAAAGCTAGAAATATAATGTCCCGGACTTTTATTTACAACCCTTAGAGGGGATCAATTTTGCAATACATGACTTTTAAATAACTTTCACCGATTACTCAGCGCACGCAAGGAAATCTTTAAATTTTGCTGTCTTCCCTACTATTATTATTGCTGCTCCTCTCATATTCATTTTAGCGTGATGCTATAGCCTATAGCCGTCGTCAATAAATGGACTATCTTACATTGAAATAATTTTTCAAATCGGTCTAGTAGTTTCTGAGATTAGCGCATTCAAACAATCAATCAATCAATCAAAGAATCAAACAAACAAACTCTTCAGCTTATATATTAGTATAGATATATAAATAACTAGCTTTTACCCGCAAATACGTAGAATTTTTTCTGTAGAATTAACAGAATTTCTATAGCCTATATGTTATCTTGGTGTATAAGGAATAATCGTGCCAAATTTCACCGATATTGGTTCAGCGGATTCGCCGTGAAAGAGTTACAAACATACATCCATACTCACAAACTTTAACAAATATAATATTCGTAGGAAGTTAGATAGGATAGGATTCGCTTGGGATAACTAGTTGTGAAACCTTAACCGTTCTAAGTAACCTAGAGGCTATTTATTTCTTAGTTTACTTTGTTTATAAGCAAACTTCTAAGTGAGGTGAGTAAGAGGCAAACTACCTGTAAATGTGTCATTAGGGAGAGCTTACGGAGATTAACTACCTCAGTTATTGCGAGTCGACAGGCTTTATTACAATTTGTTTCAACGAAGAAAGAAGAAAAAGTATTAGTCTATATATAAAGTCGGCTAAACAAAAGGGGATTAAACGTTGTATAACACTGGTTCATCCTACTAATACTGTATGTATATGTCGTTTTAACATAGAGAAGATCTGCAATAAAACCATCATTTATCATTGTCCTGCCCTTATCCCACTCTAAGTGGGGTCAGCACAACGTGTTTTAACCATGTTGTTGCATGACATCAACTTGCCTTAGTAGCCTTTTAAGAACTGTGACAACTTGGTAAGAAATGTGGGTGATATATGAATTACTCAACCGGTGGGTCAACTTTTTTTTTTTTTTTTTTTTTTAATGTCAGGAAAACCCATTATGGGTCGTCACCGCCCGACGGGGACGAGCGGCGGGTATGTCGGACTCTCACCGACTAAAAACCTGACAGTGCTCCACCACGCTGCTGGTGGCGGGGACAGGGTACCTATGAAGACATTGCCCCCCATCCCCGCCAGCAGCAGCTCTGTACCCCGGAGAGCGCCACCTCCGGGTCGGGGCCTCTCTAAACAGTGGCCCCTCTCTCCGCTAATCGATGCATCGGGAGCACCAGATGCATCGACCGCCTCGGGGACCTAACTCCAGCGAGCGTCCGATGAACACGGTGGGTCAACTTACCTTGATAGCCTTTTACGACACTTAAGTAAGAAATGAGGTTTATCTATTCAACTCTGTCGGATACCGCACGGTGGGTCAATTTACGTTAGTTGCCTTTTGCAACAACTCTGTAAGAAATGAGGTTGATCTATTCTACTCAGCCGGATACAACACGGTTTATGACCAGAAGAAGAGTAAAAGTGTTGGTTTAAAACACTCGATTTTTATCGAATTCAAAATATACTTCATACATAACGAGTCGCCTATATTTATCCCAGTTTTTAATTAATCTTAGTAAAGCAGAAGAAACTGTGGAACAAATTAGATGAAAAACGTAGTTACTAAAAAATGTATGTACTAAAATATTATCACAAAAATCCAGTGAATTGTAGGGTTTACTGGGCACATCTGTTAAATACCAGCCTTTAATCATTGGTCTTTGGAAAGCAAAAGAACAAAATAATACAGGTAACTAATTGGTTTAAATTTGATCAGTGTTACGAAATGAAAATAGTTGCTCCAAAGGATTAATTAATAACCACTATTCCAACTTTAAATTTAAACATGACGAATCACTTTACGATCTACCCTTAAAACTTTTATTAACTGTCAAACATTCACCAATTAATTCATTAAACTATTGTAGAAAACTATTTCATTTTACATTCATTACTTCAAACAATCAATAATTACATTTTTATAAACATGTTTATCTACAAATGTTTTGGATTATTATAATATTCAAAATTAAATAAAGGATTGTTATGTTTACATGCATACATCAATGAGTTTTCTATAAGCAACTTTATTGTATCGTTAATATTAGAATTTCATTATACGTTTCATACTAAAACAATGAAATACAACATTTTTGTACATATATCTCTCAATAAAACAGAAGAAAATCTGAATACATTTGTAACTTTTACACGTTGGATGTCAGTTTTCCCACGAGTATAATATAACATTCATCATAGGGGACGAGAAGCTCTTATCTTATACCATATTCCTGCAAATATAACACTTATTTACAGTCAGTATTAGTTCAACATTAAGTTTTGTAGACCGAGGATAAAACCTGGCAGTTACTCTCTATACTAGTATCAAAAAGTCGCTGCCCAATGCAATAAAATGTGGAGACAAGACGCCGTCTGTTGCGCTCTCTGTCGCACTTACGGGCCTTATGGCAGACATAGTGTTTAATGTTTAATTTTTCTGATCTTCTTTAACTTTCTTTAAAAATCTAGGCATATTGTTTACAACAATACGCATCAGAGTTCAAATATTAGTTCAAACACGTTTATTCCAAAAACACGTCCATATCAACTAAATAATTCGAAATCCGGAACTTCCAAATGTCAAATGGCTATATAGAATCACATTAAAACATATACTTTTAGTTTCTAAAGGTAATTAATAATCACTAAATTAATTACCCCTGCACACTATTTATTAATAACCACTCTTTAATATGCCATAATATATCAGAAATTACCCGCAGTTTTCAACAAGCTAAAGTGCGCCAATGCATACTATTTCTTCATCCTTTTAAGCGACACACCGCACGCGGCCATCCCTAGCGCACAGATATTCTATTATCACCGCGGGCAGCTATGTTTTAATACTACAATAGCTATACTTTAATTACAAACAATAACAAAAATACTGGACCAATAAAGAATAAAGCACTTTTACGTAGTCACTTATTAATACCTAATTGTGAGATTGAGTGTTAATTAGCTTTTGGTAGCGGACTTAATATTGCGTGTGTGACTTAATATTGAATGTCTGTGTATATTGTAACAATAAATTAAAATGGTTTGCCTAATATTTCTTAAAGAATAAGCTAGTAAAATGTTTCATTTGTTACTTCCTTGCACGCCATCTTTTCTTTGTGTTAATTGAGGCACCCACGTTAATAGTTTCCGAGTTTAGTAAGTTTATTTTTAACGAATGATGATAAAATTTATCGTATTACATTATAAATGTATAATGCAGGTAATCTAGAATTTAAGTAATCATTTGAATGTAACGATCTTGTATTTGACGGACGGAATAGTATGCCTGCAAGTCGCTAGTAATGCGTAGGGATATGTTTAGCACAATTTTTTATTCTACAATTTTAGTAATATTAGTAATATTAAATTAAATACGGTAAAGAATCCGTCAAATAGAAAAACATCCCAAATATATGAATCAGTGCAACAGTTTTGATATTGGAAAATATTTTATATAATTTATTTACATCTCTATCTCTGTCACAGAGCCAATCTCTTGTTGCGACTTGAGCGACTATTATTATTACAATATTATTGTAGCCGAAGGAAAAGAAGGAGAGCAAAGTTATGACATATATACGTGATAGCTGGGCGAGGTGTGGTGACGAGCGGAAAGGTGCGGTGCGGCGCAGAAAGGAGAGTGGTAGCGCCATTTGACATAGTCGTTATTTGTGCGCGGCGTTGCTGACAAAGAATAAATTAGTGACTTTTGAGAAAATTGCTTCTTATTTATTGAATAAGTATAAAGGAAAAATATTGTTGTTATATTATATACACAAGTATTGCTATTTTACCGAATACTGTGAATATAACAATATTATAGCATATTTTTCATGTTCAACGTATTCCGGAAACAACAGCAATGAATCTTTTATGCGGATTATCACATCATTTCTAAGGAAAGCAGTAACAACTCAATTAATAACACGTTCCATAATACGCTACGCATACAAAACCATTGCTTTAATATTGTGAGACCCCATTGTTTTAATTTTCTGTTACGTTTTAACAAAGCTGCCGCTATTCATCACAGCCTTCGTTCATATTAAATATGATACGCTCATTATTATGCCAAGCTAAAATAACGTCTGTGGGAGAATATAAATCACTTGGATTTTCATTTAGTCAATTTTTATGTTTGCAATTTTTATCCTGTAACTGAAATGGAATGTACAATTGCATTTGAATTTTGTGGAATTAGGAAAAATTAACTTATACAAGCTTTCTTAATAGCACTGTCACACTTGTAAGTAAATATGCAAATATCAGAATTATTAAGATTAGATATGGAATTGAAAATCTTTAGAACTTCGTACACGACTGCAGTCTAATTAGATAAAAATGTTCAAAACATTGACCGCCGACTTTTTTTATTGGTTCTTCTCGGTAAAAGCGACACCCCGAACCAATGTCAAATCAAAGCTTCATTAATATTGATCCTTAACGATTCAAAAATGCTTGAAAAAGATTATTTGTATAAAGTTTTTTTTAATTTCTTTTGATTTGAAACGGTATATTATTATTATAATAACTAATTAATAAAGTATTATTATTTTAATTGCTGTAATCCGCGTTTGTTTACAAACAATTTACAAAATAATTTTATTGTAACTTCTGTACTATAGAATTCAGCAAAGTAACGCCTGCTTATATAAATCAAGTAATTACTAAGTTTTTATGGCAATGTTACTTAAAACACCAAGATTAAAAACAAATATCAGAATTACGCAAATATTACGTACTACAATTAAGTTAAATGGATTATGTAAGTAATGACTCTAGAATTTCAATTAAACGATATATGTAAATATTAAAAGTAAGATACCTATATGATGTAATAAAATTTAAAATATTTCAATTAGTCTCGCGCTATTGATTTTTTACTTTTTACATATTTACGAATTTATTTCATTCGCTTCATAATTACTTTTATTATAAAATATCTTACAGCTAGACTGAATCCTAATTGACAAAGTCGCCCATTCTTCTTGCAAAAAAAGGTTGCCATTATTATAATATAAAAAGAATTTTATTCAAAATAATTCAAAATGGCTTATTGAAATTTTGTTTAATGTCGAAATTGACTCTTGAAAATATATTTTAAAATTATTAATATTTCCACATGAATAATAATTGTATATTTTCAGCGATATTTAATATTGTCCAAAGAATTACAGCTACTTGTAAAATAAAGCGATGAGGCATCATGAATAAACAATGTGTCCTCCAAGACAAGTACACTTTACAAGCACTTCACTTCAAAGAAGTTCCCGTTAAAAGGATGGATGGAAAAATTTATACTTGAGAATGGGCAATCAAAGTTTAAACAAGTAATTTCCTGCGTGGAAGCATACATTTTCTCGATGATTTAAACATTGATAGAGTTATACGTCGATAGGTTTACAAAACCGATATAATCGAATAATCGGTAGGTTACAAACATTTTTTAAGTTTTTGAGTCCGAAATTAGTGAGTGGTATTCATACTTTGAAAAACTATACTCTCATTTATTTTAACCCACGTATTTTTTCCGGCTGAGTAGAATAGACCAACCTCATTTTTTACCAAAGTATCGAGCAAGGCGCCTAAGGTAGGTTCACGTCAGGCAGGCGTCCGGTCGTAAAATACATAGCCAAATCACCTTACAACATGTTTATAACATAGTGTGCCGTAAATAGATAAAAAGAAGAATAATAAAGAGCTATTAAATAAATAAAATTGAATTGATAAACTAGACAAATGATTAAAATTAAAACAATACCTTTGTTTCATACAATAAATAAGAAAGGTTAATCTAATAATTTTACAAGGATTCTGGATAGGAATATGTTAAGTTTAACAAATGAAAATTTAATATTTTTAATTCTCTTATTCTAAAAATCTCTCTGGTGAAAGCCTTCTCCTCCTTCTACGATTTCTCCTATTTCTAAAGATACAATTCTTTCTTGTTTTTTTTTTTTAATTAAAATTTCATAATGTGCATATTAAAGTTAATTTTCATTGTGTCAACAAAAATAAGTCATCATTTTCCTGTCCTCCTCCCACTCTTAGTGGGGTCGGCTCAACATGTTATAAACATGTTGTCACATGATTTGGCTACGTATTTTACGAACGGCCGACTGCCTGACGTCAACTTATCTTAGTCGTATTTTACGACACCTCAATGAGAAAGGTGGTGGTTTATTCTACTCAGCCAGATACCTCACGGCGGGTCAACTTACCTTAGCCGCCTCTTACGACACTTCGGTAATAAATGAGGATAGTACTATTCTATTCAGCCGCAAGCCACAGGGCGTAAGGTTTAAATAGTTATTAATAATTATATTGTGACTAAAATAAGATACATAGACTGTAAGTTTGAAATCGATTACCAAGTTGTCTACTTTCTGGCTGAAACCCAAATGCATTTCGCGCGAACTTCTTCACTCGTTGCAATTTATTACAGGCTAACTGTAGGCGATTTATTTCCCTAATTCGGGTAAATGTCCCATTTCCCTGTACTGCATGTTACTAATTAGGTCTGATTGTTGCCAACTGAAAACTATTACTTACCCCTCTAGTGTTGTTACTGTATTTGTTAATTGTTGAATTATGACCCGAATTTTTTTGTTTACTAGTAATTTGGATTACAAGTTACTAGTAAATTTGTTAACCCCTCCAGCTAAGCTAAATGCTTGTGTTAAGAGTGGGTTCAAGTCGGTAGTATAACGGCAAAGATTCGAATACGAGCTCTCGATAGCAAGTCCGTTACCTTAACAACCTAAAACAACTTGTTTAAAATTTTCTTTTTATCGTTCCATTTATAGATGAACACCTGAAAGTTAGTAATGAAACTAATATTACTGAAGGTTGATTCTGCAGAAAAAGAATCAACGAGAATCTTTTTGTTTTTTAGTAACTACGTGGTTTTATTAAAGACTTATATCAAATTACTTTCTTTCTGCTACATACATATCTTTAATATTTAAATGAGTTAATCTTGTATATATAAATTTTTCTGAATTTTGGAAACGGCTTTTTTTTGCAAATTGCTTACGATTTAGATCGAATCAGATTTAGTTTATATTCGCGAACAAAATAGATGAAACCAAAAATTAAATTGAGTACCTTGACTCGAAATGTGTGAATACAAATCGATATGGAAGAATGTTTGCTCCTGGCTTTTATCCAAATGCGATGCACTAATTTGGAGACTTGCTGGAATTTATTTAAAGCACTAATAGCTGTTAAGTGTTCCGCTCGTTCTAGTAATCGATTCCGTTATACACTTACTGATGGTAGATATTTAACGCTAAATGCTTATTTATACGGGATATTTAACTGGCCCGTTGACGTAGATGGTAGTGACTCTGTCTTCAGCTACGCGGATCGCGGGTTTAATTCCCGCGGAGGCCCAAAACTTTCTCACAAAATAATTTGTTTCTTCTTCTAGTCTGAGTGTGTATAATTTTTTTTTATTTAATTACTAAAATATTTAAGTTATATGTATCTTAAATTACGTACACGCTAGAATCTATTTGAAATTATATATGTATATATTTAATTTATTTAATGACAAATTGTTTTCATAAATATATGAAAAAAAAATGATATTTTCATATCTTATCTTATATTTGTCAGTTATCTGTCACCCAAAACACAAATATTAACTTACTTTAGGTTACTTACTTTAGGAGCGGACGACCGTGTGTGTAAGTTCCATATATTTATTTATTCACTTACGTTAGCTTAGGGACGGATGACTGTCTGTGTATTTGTAACTTATAGTTTTATTTTTTAGATAAAGACGTTTTATATATAGGCGTTATCCATTTGGTGCTGATTTATAAAATTGACATCCTATGGTGACACAGCGTTGATTGGCTTGTGAAATTTACTTAACGTTAGTATACGCAAGTTTTGAGATGAAAACCGCGATCTGGCCTTTTGCCAGTATGAAGCAGTCTGTCAGTATTGATTATTTAACATTATGAATGTTAGATGAACTGAGTTTCGTGAACATGAATTTGGAATTAGTTTCGTAATGTTTGACAGTTTATTAGCATTTAAGATATATTGAATTTAAACTATGTTTTGATAGTATTACTGATCGCCATATCGTTAGTTTAAATTTTATTTAAGAAAGGCCCTGGATCTTCAGATTTATTTTTATCTGACTGGCCCATTGGCGCAGTGATTGGAGCGTTGCCCTTGGGTCATGGGTCACAGGTTCGATTCCTGCCGTAAATATTTACTGTAAATATTTACGAGTTGTCTGTCACCCTTAACATAAGTATTAAGTACTAACATTGGGGACGGACGACCGTGTTTATCAGTTTTCCATATATTTCTTAACTATTGAATTATCTAAAGATTTTTGAGGCGTAGGGTTTTATGCAGTTAAAACCTAGTTGCTGCTTAGGTTATCCTATTCTAGAATATTTATTCCCACCTCTGCTTGACTAGTAAATAAAAGTCGTTAAGGAGTTGTGATTTCTACACATTGCCAATCAAACTTTACCAAAGTTTAAAAATCAACAAGTATTCAATAGTTCTATTTATACTTCATTTTGTGTTAATCTGAAATTATATTACTCATATTACAAAATAAAAGCCATCTGTACCAGGTAATTTTCGAAAGATCTTGCATTAATTTTGAAATTTTTTCGCCCTCTCTAGTTTGTAACAAATAACATAAGTAATACAAAAGAATAGCACTAAAACATTTAGGGAACTCGAATTGTTTGAATTTACCGTAGAATAGCCAATCGAATGAATGTGACTGATCAAAAGGACCGCGAATTAGTACCTGCTCCCTAACTGGATAACTAAATGAGTGCTTCAAAAACGTATGGATAACTAACTCGTAAATTTAATCCCAATTGACAATTGATCGAATAAAACACCACCATGTAAATCTTTTGAAATACCAAAGATAAAGATATGCAAAATATTCTATTATGAGAGCTGTGATAGATTAGTATTTGGAACATTTGATAAATAAAGCATTAACATTTTATAATGACCTATACTTTTAAAAAATTTCTGAAGATTTTATGTTGTTACAACATGGCCTTACACACTATATTTGAAAACCCAACAGGCAAAAAAACAGACGCTTAGTAAAGAAATACATTCTGAAGAAACCTATTATATAAATTTTAATTTATTTTTGTTGCTTTATTCTTGGCTTTTTATTTATCATGTACATTAAAACTACACATATTTGCTTATCCATTTATACGTACAAAATTGAAAAGGAAATTATATGTATAATAATAATTGCTAAGTAATTAAAAGTGACATAGAAAAAATGAAAACGTAGAAAAATTAAAAATATTTATAACAACGAAATTTTTCCTCTATGCTTATACTTAAACTTGACCTAACTATTCAAGGAGACTGTATTGGAAACATGTTGTAACACATTACAAACAGTAATAAGCATATAGCTGATTAAATACTACACATATATTCATGGTTTTTAACAAGTATATTGCAAGCGTTAATAGCATATTCTGTATAAGGGTTCTTAGCCCAAAATGGAATCTTAAACGACCCCATTTTGCGTCTTTCTCCATTCCGCTTTTTGTCACTGGAAAAATATTAAAGAGGTTTCTTTTAGAAACACTTTGAGCAGGGGGCATTCATTTTGAACAGAGTGGTACAAGCTTATTTACACAGGATAGTCTCCTCACTTAAAGCAATGTAGGTATACATGAAGATTTCGATAAAATCGACCAATTTATCTTTATTCAATGTTGTCTAGACAAGTTACTATGAAGATTTAGTATTTGATATTTTTACAATATCTTCAGCTATACTGTTTCGGACACTTATGGCTGCTATCAAAATCTATTTCTTTTAAGTAGTTTTATTCTTTGCTGTATAAAATTTGAACAATTATCATTATAATAATCGTCGGTCGTGACGAGCAGCTTTCTGCTTATGAATCTATTACCATTTTCCGACACGCTTTTTGGTGAAGAAAAACATCGTGAGAAAACATGTATATCTTTAGAAATTAAGAACAAATGTGTTCGTACGTATATAAGAACCTACCAATTCACATCAGAGCAGCGTAGTGGGTTTTAGCTTCAACCTTTGTCTCCAAAAACAAAAAGGGGAGACCTATACCCAGTACTTGAACAAGATGTATGACTTTACTTTTATTTTTACTTTTACATTGCGGATTAGGAACATAAAATTTTTGTGATCCATTCTGTAGTAAGTTGCGTGGGGATGTATGTAAACAAGGGTTGATTCCACAACCCCTTAAATAAATATAGATTCTCGTGTTGACATCGTTATCGCCCACAATAAACTGAATTAGATGTTTATTTTATTGTTAAGCAATGAAAGTCACAGAATCTGTACTAATATATAAAGCAAAAGAGTTTGTTTGATTGCTAGAATTAGAGATAAGCACGTAATCTCAGGAACTTCTGGACCAATTTGAAAAATTATTTGTGTGTAAGATAGTCCATTTATCGAGAAAGGTTATAGACAATATAACATCACGCTAAGATAAATAGGAGAGGAGCAGCAATGGCATGTATCTATGCAAGCTGAAGAGTTTGTTTGTTTGATTGCTAAAATTAGAGATTAGCGTGTAATATCAGGAACTTCTGGACCAATTTGAAATATTATTTGACTGTAAGATAGTCCATTTATCGAAGAAGGCTATAGATAATATAACATTACGCTAAGATAAATAGGAGAGGACCAGCAATGAATACTGCGAAAACGGCAAAATTGAAAGCTTTACTTGCGTGCGCTAAGTAAACGGTGAAATTTATTCAAAAATCTCTTACAATGAACTCACGAAAACTACTTTAGTGTTCAAAATTTCAATTGGGGGGAAAAATTGTAACAAACTGATTACTATGCGGGCGAAGCTGCTGGCTCTGTTAGTAAATTATAAAGTAGAAGTACCTAAATATAATATAATTTTTGAAACTACATGTTTTACATTCCCAGTGTTGAACTTTTCTTTCAACTGAAAAAGGAGCGAAGAAACTATGCAAAGCCGATTGCTGATCTTAAAGAAAACAGATTTTTTAACTTATTCCCGCATTTGTGGCTCTTAAAAAAGTTGAAAAACCTCTTATGAAAAGCTACTTTAAATATAGCTTACGAAATGCATTAAAGTTTAGAAGTTTTTGTTGTGGTTCGGATGCAGCGATTAAGGTTCATTTAAATATGCAGTGCAGTATTAGCAAAGTTTTACGGAAATTTTAGTTAAAGATTTTTTTAATGAAGCATTAGTAACATCTAAAATTGTTCACTCGAACTCGTAATATTGTAAAAATAATCTGTCCGAATTAATCATACTCATTAGTAATGTAGATTTTAATTTCTTCTACTTTAGTAATTACATCATCATATCATAATATTTGGCAAATCAGATTATTGTAGGCCTTTGTTTGTAAGAGCTATTTTAAATTTTACAAGCGATATAAAAGACTTATCGACGCCACTAAAATATTCACCGTATACCTAAATTAGGCCATCCTAATTGCCTATTATGATTGAACTTACAAAAAGGACATAAGTCGACTTATCAACATATCATTCATTCAATATGTTGGCATCGCAATGGCAATTCATTCAATATGTTGACTGGCCCGTTGGAACAGTGGGTAGTGACCCTGCCTACAGCTCCGCGGGTCGCGGGTTCGATTCCCGCCGAGGGCCAACATTTTCTATAAATGAGTTTGTTGGTCTTTGAGCCTGGGTGTATATTTGTATTTAAGTATGTATTTAAAAAATATATAAGTATATATTCACCAGTTTGTCTGTCACCCATAACACAAGTATTAAGTTACTTACTTTGGAGATTGACAACCGTGTGTGTAAGTGTCCTATATATTTATTTATATATATATATATTTATTTATTTATCTAGTAGTTTGAAATGTTATTCGGTATCATCGACTACAGATGGAAATTGTCACTTGAGACTTTCACATCGTTTGTGGAAATAGAAACCGTCATGACTTTCACATACACTCGTTTGCGGCGGAAATAGAAACTATCATACATTGCAGTTTCAATGTGATCAAAGACCTTAGGTCGCCACATAGATGCGAGAGTACATCACTTTCAACTTTGACGATATAGAGTTTACGTCGTACGTCTGTTAACTCACTTGTAAGTATTGATTAGCGGTAGTGAGGCTTCAGTGAATGCGGTTCATTAGTCGAACGCCAGCACAGTTTTATTGGATTAGACGCTGTTTGATTAGGTAAGGTAGTATTTTGTTCAGTTTGTAGCGAATATCGTAACAAATAACACTATAATTTTTAATATAGTTTTTCTTTTTACAGTGGTGTACTTAAATACATATCTAAAGTTTGGGATAGGATAGCCTCAGAATAACTTCACTACCGACTTTTATTTTTGTGAGTGAATTCGTATATATATACTCTATTTTGCTACACAGCTTGGTATTAAAAAAATAAGGTAACGGTTTTTAATATCCCACTGCTGGGCATAGGCCTCCTCTCTCCGTTGAGAGTAAGATCTACCACGCTGCTCTAATGTGGATTGGTATGTTACATATCAGCCTAGAATTCTTTAGAGATATTCAAATTCAAATTCAAAAATTTTTATTTCCAAACAGGTGGTTATATTTCTTATATAGACTTAACTTAAATAGATTCTAAATATTGTAAGAAGTATTGAGATTTACTAGTAGCCCCCAAACTAGGTAATTCTGTATTTTGGGAGGCCAAAGTTTGCCTTTAAAGTTATAAATATGACTATAATTACCCTTAGTAGAACAGCACACAACATATATAAACAAGCGAGATTTAATTATATGCAGGTTGCCTGACAATGTTTTCCTTTACCGAAAAGCGTGTGATAAATTGCAAGAATTACACAGATAAGTTTTAATAGAAAACTCCTTAAACTCTTAAAAAAAATTGGTTCCTACCTGGGGTTTGAACTCGTGACCTCCACTAAAGATTCGCATAGTATCAACGCTGGGCTATCACAGCTGCTTAATCTTAACATAAGTATTTATTCAGCTTTCGTTGATTTGCGCCTAAGAAAATTACTAAAGAAATTGCTGACAGTTTAATATAGGAACAATTTTTACACCTTTTAAATATTTGCGTTATATTTTTATAAAAAAGTTTTGCTTTAATTTTATAAATGTCATTTTAAGCCTAGACTATTAACATTTACTTCACTATGAGGATATATTTAATGTCAGGTTAAATTAAAAAAGCGTGTTTGGATTCAGGTAAGTTGAAAATGTTTTTAGACGACAATTTTTTCAACTAAATAAATTTGTTTTATGTTATACAGTAGTGAAAAATGCTTCAACGTTTCATTCATATTGCGTGATGCATCAACAGATAAACATAAATATTCAGTCAAGCCTCAGTTACAAATTCATTAAATGTGTATGTGAAAATTTTATTCGGAATTATGAATTTTTTAATATGCATGACATTTATGAACTACTTTTTTTTACTACTACTAACTACTGAAAACTAACATAGATAGAGCCGGTTTAAAAAAACACTTAGAATCAATAACAATCAATTTCTGGAACAATTAATAATATAATACTAGAATACTACAATTAATAATAGAATACAAATTAATTTGATACAATACTTACATTGCTTAATCATTACAATTCTCCTTTCTTCATCCTACTCTAAGTGGGGTCGGCAAAATATGTTTTAAACATGTTGTTAGTTGAGTTGGCTAGTAATTTTACGACCGGCCAACTGCCTGACCTCAACATTTCTAAGTCGCCTTTTACGGCACCTCGTTAAGAAATGAGGCATACCACACGGCAGGTCAACTTACTTAAGTCACCTTGTACGAAACCTTAGTAAGAACTGAGGTTGTTCTATTCTACTCGGGGTGCCAAAGTGGTCGGCCTCCTCGTGGCCCACCCTGGGCTAGCTTAGTCTTGGCGAACGGACCACTGAGGGGTGGCCAATCCAGTTGTCCCTATGTTTAGCTGAGGGCAATTTGGACGGGACGGGTTGGGGTGAAGTCCCTAATGAGCGACGGGTCCAGTTGGGCTTACTCTAAGTCTCTAACCCGGAAGCCCAGCAATGGGAACGGGGACCTTCGGGTTGCGAGGAAGAAAACCTCTATAAAAAATTACCCGGTGGGGGCGGAAACGCCCACCAAGGCGTTGGGGCCCCTACTTGGGGCGCGATCTCTCCCTGTCGACCGTGACATAGCAAACACGGTGGGCAGGGAGCGATCGTGGGCAGCGATGGCCTCCCTTTGCTCTGCGGAGGGGGCGGAGGGAGGCAGTGGAGCGGTTCCACGAACTATTGTTCTGGATCCAATCTGCTGCTGGTGAGTCCAGGTGTTAGTGACTCGCCCAAGCCCATCGTCTGCCGCCCTAACTGGGGACCTTCGGGTGTTCCGAACGGGGTACATCGGACGCCTGGCTTACAGGTCCCCGAGGCGGTCGGTGCATCTGGTGCTCCCGATGCACCGGTTAGCGAAGGGGGGCTTCTCTTTCTAGGGGCCCCTACCCGGAGGTGTTTATTCTCTGGGATCAGAGCTGTCGGCGGGATGGGGGCAATATGTACAATGATACCCTGTCCTTGCCATCGGCAGCGTGGTGGAGCACACAGGTCGTTTTAGTCGGTGCGAGTCCGACATAAGTACCCATAAGGGGTTTTTTCCTGTATAAAAAAAAATGTTCTATTCTACTCAGCCGGATACCACACGGTGGAATAAAACTTACATTAATTAAGTCTAAATTTCATTTAATAGAAATTAAATAAAATAATAAAAAATAAAAATTAATAAAATAATTTTGGATAATAATAATAATTGTGCAATTGTGCTATAAATAATAAATGAGTACAATTATTTTCATAGAATTTTATTATGTAAGTGATAAACGAGTGATAATTTTTTTAGATATCCAGGCATGAGGAAATTAAGACATAATAATTGTTCTACAAAACGATCAGTGAAATTCAATGGTGCAGCTAAAACGGATGTCGCTAAGCCGAAGCTAGATTCAATAGACGAAGATGAGCAAGGATTTGGTGGATGGCTGCGGTGAGCTTTAATATAATATATGTCACACTTACACACACAGTCGTCCGTCCCCAAAGTAAGTAACTTAATACTTGTGTTGTGTTAGACAAACAACTGGTGAATATATACTTATATATTTTACGCGACCCGAGGAGCTGAAGGCAGGGTCACCCACTGCGCCAACGGGCCAGTCGAAGCTTTGTTACTCTTTCAAGGCGAATTTGCCGAATCAATATCGATGAAATTTGGCATAATTGTTCCTTATACCGAGTAACGTATATACGCTATAGAAATCCTGTTAATTTTACAGAAATAAGATAATAATCTATTATCAACCTATCACGCGACAACAGACGACGCGAACGAAGTTGCGGCTAAAAGCTAGTTATTTCTAATTCCAAATCCATTTAACGGATTTGCACATTGCTAAACGCCTATACGTATCGACAAGTACATAATCGAAGATCTTATCCTCCTTGAATTTATTGCGAGTAAAGCAGAGATTTATGATGACGTATAGGCTATAGTATTGATATATTCGATCTATGAGTTTGAACTATTCAAGCACATTACTCATTCAAGGATTCTATTAGAATGAACAAGATGTATTAACATAATACGTACATAATGGAAATGATCGTTCGATCGTTACAAAATAAAAAAGGAACTTCAAAAATAAAGAAAAAAATACTGGGTTGGTGGGGCTCGATCCTAGGTATTTTCATTTCTCGAGACCGCCTGTTCCCCGAATAAGCTACGCTGACTTGACAATTTGCGGCAAAAATAGTATTTTATACTAAATTTAAATGTAATTTTTTTTTTCATGCCCAAAAACAGGGATCAAGAAAACATTGACATATCTACTTAGAAACTATAAAAAATAAGTAATCCGCGTTTATTAGAAAAATCTATGTAATGCTAATTGTAGGACGCAAAACCATTCTCATACCTTACAGATGCATAGTAACCACACGTATCACAAGACACCACCATCAACAGCACTTTACACTAGCACTACGCACATTCACTACGACAATCTCAACAATCGTTTCGCCCCATAACCGAAGCATTGTCATGAGATAGGCTCCACGAAAAATCGCATTCCGCAAAGTAACGCGTACTTCTATACATACTGCTCTAGTTTTGATGAAAATGCATTTTTATGATAAGCATGACCTTGATGCTACTGCCAGGATTGGCTTTCTCCTCAACGGCTAACACTAGTCACATGAAATTTTTAAAAGCCTTATTAACTTCACCTGTTTTTAAATTTTCAGACATTTTTTAAAAGCACATCACTGTAGTAGGTTAATAATTGGATAAAACTATTTTCTCGACTTTACAATAAGCCGAGAGTTGCTTGGCTCTCATTCAATAACAACTAGATAGGATCAAGTTTGAACTGACAAGAAATGGCTTCCGCAATTGCAATTCTACAATGATTACACTCAAGTACCATTCCTATACGATAAACAGTTATATAAAACTATTTAGAATGAGCTTTATGTACTAAAATACATGACTTTACACAAGTTCAAAAAGCAAATAAAGAAACACGTATTCATAAAACTTATTATACTATTAAAGAATGTGTTAATGATAAGAAAGCTCGGATTTAAATTGCAGCCGGATATGCACTAGATTATATTGTAATTTTTGTCAAAGTGTTTCTGAATTTCTTGCTGATTCTTCTTTGTAGGAGCACCTTTCAAGGCCAGTCGTAGCTTCATTGTAATTTAAAAAAGCTAATTTCTTCTTTATATTTTTTAACTGTTGGATATCCACAATTCAAAGGCCTTTTCGACACCATTCAATGTTCATTCAAATGGGACATTGGCGATCTGCAGTGTTTCTACTATCAAGGTATATGCTGCCAGGATCTAAGGCTGCTCTATCCTATCTGTAGTCGCATGTGCACTTAACGTGTAGTCTACAAAATGCTTTATCTAATTTCTAAATTCAGGTTTATTACTTTGGAAAGGACCTCTGTACCAACAGAGAACTAGTCTAGGTGGTTGAGCTCGTGTAATTAGGTGTCCTAGCTCAACCACCTAGACATAATTAATAATTTAGGGTTTCCTTATTCTATCGTTGCAAGTTTGTGTCATTGCAAGAACTTGGGTAAGACCCAAAGTCTACTGTTTCTTCACACTATTACAATTAATATTAAACATTACGTTTAATATAATTTAATTAATCTGTATATTCCAGATCAGCAGAAGGCTTGGAGAATATGAAACTGTTCGTCATAGCAAACAGCATTGTTCTACTAACAACCCTAGTATATCCTCATATTCAAATTGTTTTCGAAATTATATCTGATGTTTTGTACGGTGCAGATGGTATCATTTAACGTTTAATAATATCAAAGCATATTAGCTTTCAAATATAAATGGCAGTCATTTCATTAATGGATGTTTATTTAAATATTTAGAGCAGTGAAATTAAAATACATTTTATCATTTGCTGCTGTTAAAGAATATAAAATATTTTTCATTACTGCATAAATACCCTGAGCACAAGGGTATCATTTTGCATAAGGATATTCACAAACATATTTAATAATTAAATTAAAAATATAAAATATTAAAACGGCAATTTTATGACCATTAATTTTATATCCTGTTACTTTTATGTTTTCAAGAGAGAAATTTTTCTTTGAACCGTAATGAGAGGTCAGCCAGAGTTTTTTTGTTGAAAACGCGTTTGTGTTCGACCTATATTCTTCCTTTGAGTAATTAAATAATAAAAGCACGACTTTGCCTGTATATTGACAATTAGTCAAGGACAAAGCCAATTAGAACCAGCATAATTTAAAATAACATTTACTTCATTCAGAGAACAGCGTAATTATTACAAACGATCTGCGTGTGTTAATGTGAAAGCCATAAAATCCCTTAGTAGTTTACTTGTTAATGTATTTTTCATATGAAATCTTTATATCCAGATTAAAAGAGATATTATTTTTATTGAGATAAATAACTATAATCCTTAGGCGATTCTTTTTAAACTTTGTAACTAAGAATAATTCGTTTATGTATCAAATTGTCTCACATAAGCTTTAAGCTCTTTGTTTCCGAACTTCAACACGCTAAAGTATGAAATTCTTTCTCCGTGCTTTATTTTTTACACTTCAAATGTAAGTGTTTAAAAAAGTGTAAATACAAATAATATTACCCAGTACTGTTGTGTTTAAATATTTAAGCGGTTTCAAAAATACATATTTTTGTTCAATACTAAGAATAAAATCGATTTTGTCAACCATTTTAATTACAATGATTAAACATTAAAT
Organism: Morpho helenor; assembly: GCA_029227775.1. Taxonomy (NCBI): domain Eukaryota; kingdom Metazoa; phylum Arthropoda; class Insecta; order Lepidoptera; family Nymphalidae; genus Morpho; species Morpho helenor. Next base: position 13,514,150 of record JARGCU010000010.1, read on the forward strand.
TTTTCAGATCAATGAGTGAAAAAGTATAACCTGTTGTGATATGTATCATAGATAAATAATTGTTTGATAATATATTAAAAGATATGACATATTAATAGAATTTTCAAATAATAAACAATAAATAATCTTGTGTCTAAAGTAATAGCATTATATATTTACAAATATATAATATATTGTTAATAATTAAATTGTTGTTATTTTCATTAAGTTTCATGAGAGAGAACGCAGTAATATAAAAATGTTGGGTATTGTATTTCGTTTTTTATTTTCTATAGGTGTTATTGTATGGTATTCTATGAATATTTGGTCTATGATAGCTGAATATTTTAATAGTAAATTTAAGGAGACATTTTTCAATATTACCGATGATTATGAATATATAGAGCTATAGATTATAAAATATAGATTATAAGATAATAATTGAATAATATATTATGTAGACTATTTTATTATGGTAATATATTAATGTTGTTTTGAATATCTTATTGTATAGTGGTGTGTGTTCATTAGAAGTATAATAATTATTTAATTAATTCAAGGGAAGATTGTTTATTCCCACAGATATATATTAAAAATAATTTTGTATAGTTATATTTCACTGAATGCAATTTAAATTGGAAGTTAGTTCGTTATTCTAAGTGCATATATAATGAAGTTTATATAATATGTATAATTTCTTGGCATTAAAAGCAATTACTTCAAATATTTTTAATGGTTTATAAAAAATATAAAAGTTGTAAAATATTTCGAATATATATTAAATTTGTATAAAATGGTATATTTTTAATAAATACTTAAATGTTCTTGGCTTTATATTTATTACCACAATACGTATTGGTTTGTTCTGTAGGTATACCTATATTTCTTTTTTTCAAACTATGTCTCTGTCTCATTTATTTTTGAGATAAATAACAGGGTGTTTAGAATTTGTTTAATCTATTTAAAGTAGGTTCTATCTAACTGATTCGAAAAAAGATCGAAAAATATGGTCGACTTCAAGAAGGTCGTATAGAGCTATTGAATTTAAGTGGCAGAAGATAATGTACAGAGAAATACCTTGAAGAAATCTATCAAAAAAGTCCAGTCTCGAAAAAGTCCAGGAGTAGACTTTTTTCGGTTGAATAAAAAAAAGCAGCAGAGAGTCACTTCTCTAATCCATTTCAATTTAATTTCAACTTACCATTATCCTAAAACACATATAAATACTAAACGGCATCCGCTGTTCAGGCACACGAATACACGGGAAATTGCCTCTAACAAGTTTAATTACACTTCCACAAGAAATAACTTTTCCAATCGTCTTTATTGTTTGGCCTCGTTGAAAAAGCAAACAATGAATTTGTTACTAAGGACAGTTGTTTATGTGATGGAGAAATTTTATTTTATTTATAGTCAATGTGTGTTAGATTTTTTATCAATGTATTGTTTTTTACACATATTTTTTTAAATAAACCGCAAGAATCTTTCAAATAAAGTACGGATATCTTAAATAAATTTATACTAATTATATTGTGAATTAGCCATAAGAGATAGAAACATGAGCTTGCGGGCTTTTTTTGTAGTATTATCGTCGATCTACAATTCTCTACGACATTACTTTGGTGTATCGCTATTAGTTTACCCGGCGAATGCGACTAAAACTCTCAACAGGCGAGTTCTTTGCGAGACCTCTCCAACACAATCAAACATAAAACCGTTATTTTATATTAACTTAAACCTTCCGGAAGAATTGCACTACCTACTAGTAAAAACTTTACGTAAATCCAATCCGTAGATTTTACGAAAATCGACCACTTACAGACGGACTTTGAGGGATTTTGTTTTATAATAACTGGAGATAGTGTAAATTCTTTGCTTACGCAAAGACATATTGAAAATATGAAAGTCTGTCAGATACCATAAAGTCATTGGACTAATAGTGACGAAATTGGTACAATTAAAGCTTACAGTAAAGTATGAATAATTCCCGGTTTCTCTTCAGGAACAGGAAAATGCACTTAGTAAGTAATTGAAGGTAGCTTTAAAAAACTAGCTCTTTATCGTGTCATGTATTAAGTGTGTCAAATTAAATATTTTTTATTACGATATAAACATACGGGTCAGATAAAATAGAGCGATAAAACAGAATTACCCTTCGGCAGAGTTACATATTCCGTGGTCACGAATTCTTTTTAAATTTTTCTATATACTTCACTTCTGTTTTGAATTCTTTGCCTGAACGGTCAGCAATACGCTTTATTGTTCCTATTGTTACACTTACACTGCTATGTTAATGGTTAATTTACGGATAAAAACCTGAGTTTACCTCCTTTGTGAATGAAATGTTGTTAAGTTAAAGTTTGATTCATCCAATCCATTTGATTCGTTAATGGCAACCATCGGCCATTATCCTCTCTACCCCCTCCTTCCCCTTCACACCGCTTGCGGAGAAACAGCAATTTTCCAAAAATCTCTGTTTTGTAACCAAAACTATTTATAACGTGTTCAGAGTGTCTAGAATCGAGTCCCTATCCCGTAAAGGTAAGTTGTTGACCCTATTCTGCCCAAAGGTGTTAAATATTTGTATATGTATAAAGGCCAAAATTACTGTGCATATTATACTTACGTCCATGAATTACCATTTGGATGGAAAGAAAATTTCCTAGCCAATCTAAAACCTCATATTGAAAAAAAGTCATAATAATCTGTCATAGTTTTATAAAGCAACTGAGTATTGACTTCACGCCAGCCGGACATGATTAAGTGCCGTTTCATATAAAAACGTGAAAAAATACAAATGCTTAAAATGAAATATTTATCACTCCGGCCATGACAAGGGTCGGGGCAGTGTAAATAAATTCGGGCCACTCTTTGGAAAGTCAAAAAGCAGTATCGACTCAGTGTTCTCAAAAGAAATTACTGTGATATTCTCCCAAAAAGAAAGTGGAATTGGTTCGAGGCAAACACATAAAAATGCGTCGTTTAAGATCCCATTCCGGGCTAAGTACCCTTTGACAGGAAGCTCTTTTAATGCATGCAATAGACTAGATGGCGTACTGAGATAAGGCTTTTAAGGTATACTGATAATATAAGCGTTTTAAAGGGACTTCTACGGCCATGGCTAGTGTATTTTTCAATATAGAAAGCTTTGAGAGCTTTTAAATATAACGTAACGTAAAAGTTTCAATTATTTATAAAAGATCTGCATCTTCTGCACGACATTCGTTTGGACCATCATTTAAGTATAATATACATTTTTAAATACAATATTTATTTATTGGAACGAACGAAAATGTTTTATAGATTGACTGCCAACTTTCTTGCTGGTTCTTCTCGGTAAGAACAACATTTCAAATCAGTTGTAGCTTCATTAAATCTAAATGATCATTGACGATTCAAAAGTGCTTTTAAATAGCTTACTTGAATAAAGATTATTTTGATTTGATTGGATTCGAAACGAACATTCAATTAAAATAAATAAAAAAACTTAAATAAAATTCATCGCGTTGTACGCGCGTAATGCACGAAAATTCCTCTATCTACAGAATTTTGTGAAATACGCGTTTCATAGTTTTAAACTTGTCCTAATTATCGTTTAGGAACATAACTAAAAAAAACTATTTTAATTTTTTTTTGCATCTACGAAAAATTTACAGTTAATGCTAAAATTATTTAAAAGTAAGTTATAGCAAGGCAATATAATATTTTCTCATTCAAATAATTATACAGTATATAATATAATATAATATAATATGATACAATATAATTATCCGGATTTCGTGATTAAGAGGATGCAGCGACCTACCTAACCGGCACTTTCGCTTTGACACCTATTGAGAGGCGAATTTTCGTCGCGAGATTGACGCTTCACGAATACCCTTGTTGAGTTTGAAACTATAGGGCGCTATATAATTTTATTACAGATTAATAGTAAAATTTGAATAATAATTATGTTTTAATAGTAAATAAAAAATATGAATAATATAAATATAAAGAAGATGAATTTTAAAAATAAAACTTAAAGTCAATCACTGGCCAATGGAAAGAGAAATTTATGCTTGGAGTGTCTCTGCGTGATCTAATAATCCCGTATCACGAAATTGAAATGCATATAAGCGGGGACATAGTACAACGCATTTACATTAATACATAAGCATTTACGTATCTATAGGCATGAATAAAGTATGAACGGATGAATGAAAACTACATATTCAAAATTATTTTAACCTTCTGTTACCGCACAATTAATAGGAGACTAAAGAATGGGTCACATCTAGTGATGTATATTAAATTATAATCAATATTTATATCAAGTGCTATAGTTATGACCTATTGCATTTTTTAGCCGAGCTTGCCATGGAGAGTCAGTCTTGCTGCAAAGTTTAACTAGAACGGTTATTATACTGTTACGCTGCTGAATCGTGTCGTCATTGTGCGATTATTAAATACCCACGTGTCTAAGTCATGTTACAAGATGTCTGAGGGAGTTCTGTTCCTGAGGTTAAACCGAGCTAGTGTTTAGTATTGGACCTCGCTTTTTTTTCTTCTTTAACACTTCTTTCATCGCGATTATCAATTTGCTTTAAAGTGATCTCCGAATACATTAAGGTTATGTAATAAGGTAGAACGGTTTAATTCAAAGTTAACCCTCCGTTGGGTAGTACAGGTACAAATGATCTCTCCCACGTTTCAAATGATAAGCGTGCAAGCACGACGTGCGAGATAACGTCCGTAGAGTGAATGGGTCGCATCCGGAATATATCGATCTTAAACTCGTATTCTAACGCTGCTTATATAGTGATACGGGGATACTCTCAATTTCAAATGTATAAAGTAAAGGCGGAAAAAGTGATAGATATTATATGAAATTACGATAAAAAAGATCTGCACATGCTATCGAAACAGTTCAAGTGAGCATCCGTTCGAGACCAGGCGATTTGTCGCTGGATAAATCGCAAATGGAGTGGAAAATCCACTTATCTTCAACATGTAGCAAGCAGGTATACTATAAGTATGACCTTAGAGCAAACAGATACACGCTATGCCTGCCATCATGAGCTAGTAGCAAACAGGTATAATATCAGCAAGAGCTTAACATGAGACTCGTGTTAAGCTATACGCGTGAAAGCTATCCAATAGAATTTCTTAGAATAGAATAGAATAGAATAGAATTTCTTTATTTCTTTTCTACATACATTACAGAGTTAAAACAATAGAAAATAAAAAATAGAAATTAACATAAAAAAGGAGTTAACAAAAAAACTTTTATACTACGTTGTGTGGCGGTGTGAAGAAAAAGAAATAGGATAACCACTCAGACTAACAAGGATCTTCAATTGTTCCTTATGGTAGGTAGGTTTAGAAAATCCACCTTTATGAACGTTTCGTACTTTTTGGTACTCATCAGGTCAGCGAAGAAGCTTACTACGTCGTAATATCTATATGTATAAAAGTGAAATGACGTATGTAAGTCTTTTTAAAACTCAAAAGTTACTGAACTAATTTGGCAAATTTTGGTTTTGAAATACTTGTAAAAATTAAAGGAAGGTTTAAAGACTAGAAAATGTGAAGGAAATTTAAGGAAAACAGTAAAAACAACTCTTTTATTTTCCCATACAAACTGTTCGGAATTGTCAAACAGGTGCATTCGATAATTAAATATTAAGCAAGGAATATAGACTAGACTGAGGACTATTAAAACAACCATGCTTATTAAAGGGGGTATGAAAGAACCGTACCATGTTTATTTTTATGAATTTCGCCTGGTCAGCTAGTAAGATTTAGTATATAAGTTAAATCGATTTATTTCATCCATTTTGACTAGTCTCGTAAAGAAGTCTAGACGTTATTATACTTTGTTAGCTTTTTCATAAAATAAAACTATTATTTTTCACAATAGAAAACACATTCAATTATATGCATTATTAATTAATTTTTAACACTTTCTTTACACCCACTCAATTTTATACAACCCTATCCAATTTTATCCAAAATAACGTTTTAATAATTCAGTTTGATTTCATCAATTAATTACAGTATTGTAAAGGCTACTTATAGCAATACTTATTTGATTTCTTTTAAATCTGATATTTTAAGTTAAACTCTCCAAACACTTCATGCTCTTGCATGTAAGTTAACGTTAGACAAATAGTCTTCTTCCTACACACATCTATAGTATGATAATCTAAATCTAGCCGGATATTAACACTCTGTTACGTCACACAGAGTGGAATAATCTTTTCAATATTTCATGAGCTAAAAGAGAGATTGCAATGCATAAAAATCATTTATAATGGAGCAAACTGTACAAAACCGGAGCTGGTTGTACTGGTTAACATTTATTAACCTTTTGTTTATTATTTTCATATACCTTTATATTATTTATATTCCTTTAAAAAAAAATGCTAATACCTGACAACGATAAGTAAAGTTAAAATTTGTGATAGAAATATTTTTTATATAAAATGATATTAAAAAAGTGATATTATTTCTAAATAATTTATAGAATTAGGCATTACTTTGCGGATATCCATAATACTAAAGTAATAATACAATTATTTAGCTATAATCCGCGATGAAGTAAAATAGAAAAAATATGTAATAAAAAAAAATGTACAATTTAAATTAAATATAATGTTAAATGTATATCGCAAAGATCGCAAATCGTTGTCGGGGAGTCTATCTTTTGATAATGTTTCGGTTGCGGGGCGAAACGATTGTTGAGTTTGTGATAGTGAACGTGTGTAGTGCTTGTGTATTGTGCTGGCGGTGGTGGAGGTTTGTGCATGTGTTGTACTTTATATATTTTCTATTTTACTTCATCGTGGATTATAGAAAAATCATTTTGGTATTATTTCTTTTGTACTATGTTTTTTCGTAAAGTAATGTCTAATTGACAATCGACTAAACACAAAAATTAAATAATTTAAAGAATTAATCTAAAAGTCCATAATACAAAAGTAATGACAAAATCGTAAAGCTTTACTTTGTTGGGGAGTCTATTTCCTGACGATGCTTCGGTTACGGGGCGAAAAAATTGTTGAGTTTGTGGTGGTGAATGGGTGCAGTGCTTGTGAATTGTTGTGCCGCCGGTGTCGGGTAGTGCATGAGTTCTTACAAATTCTGCTTGTATCAGGTATGAGAACGAATAGTACACTCTACATTTAGCATTACATATATTTTCTTTTATCGCGGATTATAGCAAAATAATATTTTCATTTGTTTTGTATTATGGACCTCCGCAAAGTAACGCCTAATTCTATAAATTAGTCGATTAATGACAAATATTAAGTTAAAATGTCTGATGTAACAGTCAAAAGTTTAGTACCGTATGTTTTCTCAGCGGAGGCACTTCCACGCGAGATGTGTTTGCGACATCACCGTTCATTGGCACGGAAAGCTCTAGGGTATCACGCCGTGGCGTAATGAAAACCATTCGAAGATGAAAAAATGGCGGACATTATTGAAAATTGAAATCGTTCAAGTGCTGCTTTCGTTCGGAGTATCGTTATTTTCAGTTCAGAATCATTTTTATTGTTCTATTGTATTTTTATACTCCTGCCCTTATTCCACTCCAAGTAGGGTCGGCAAAACATGTTAGAAACACGTTGTTAAATGATTTGGCTAGGTATATATACCAGCCGCCTATTTGACGTCAACTTACCTTAGTAGCCTTTTACGACACCTCGGTAACAATGAGGGTGGTCTATTCTACTTAACCGGATACCACAAGGCGGCTTTTAAGTAAACATTAAAATCTAAAATCTGGTATCCGTCTGAATAGAATAGCACCACCCTCATTTCTTACCGAGGTGTCGTAAAAGGCGACTAAGGTAAGTCGACCCGCCGTGTGGTATCCGGCTAAGTAGAATATACCAACCTCATTTCTTACCGAGGTGTCGTAAAAGGCGACTAAGGTAAGTTGACCCACCGTGTGGTATCCGGTTTAGTAAAATAGACCACCCTCATTCTTACCGAGTTGTCGTAAAATACGACTAAGATAAGTTGACGTCAGTAAGGCGGCCGGTCGTAAAAACGCAGCCAAATCATGTGACAGCATGTTTATTACATGTTGTGCCGACCCCACTTAGAGTGGGATAAGGGCAGGAGGATGATGATTAAAATCTAAAATCTGAATTAAGATTTACTTTTCTATATGAAGCAGAAAGAAATTTATCTGTTATTATTCATACCAGATTTTATTAATGTCTAAAGAAAATAAGGAGAAAACTTATTTCCATTTCCCTGTTACAAGTAAGAGATCTTGGAGTGTATATTCAAAGCCAAGTATCCTCTCACGTTTAGGTGCTATCAATCCACTTAAATTTGAGATACTCTGATGCATAAGCTTCTTATACAAGCACTTTCGCAGCTGCTCCCCAATTGCTTCGATTATAAACTGTTTAGACTAAGTCGATTTAAGTGTCTCTCTTAGCTTCCCAGCGTGAAAATTAGTTAAGTTTTAGATATGCTTTAATGGAAATTATGTTGCTAATAACGTACTTGTTAGATATTTCATATTATTATTTGTTTTTGTGTTTATTTAGTTAAATACGCAAACAGTATTCGTAATATGTATATATTTTTTGTTTTTTTTTACATGGAATTTTCAAAGGTAATCTTAATATTTTTTAACACAATTATAAGACTTATATATACTATAAATAATATTGGATACAGTGTGGTCAAGAAAAGAAAATCTAAATTTTTAGAGTACTAAAGCTGAAAATTATGTTTAAATTCAATAGAAAATTAATTAATCTGCAGCCTTTTAAAGGTAATTAGACTTAACTCTAGCAACACATTCGTAATCTAATATAGAGTCGCAAAATGGCGACATCGTGGCAGCTTTTTTAAGTATATTTTCAATTCTCGAGTACTGGTTTTGTCACAATAATACTGATATAGAATAGACCACCCTCATTTCTTACAGAGGTATCTTAAAAGGCTACTAAGGTAAGTTGACCCGCCGCGTGGTATACGGCTGAGTAGAACAGACAACCCTCTTTGTTGTTGTTATGATTAAAAAGTTAGATTATGATACAGGTGTCCATACAAGACCTGTATCGTAATAAAACTTTTTAATTTTTTATTTTTGGCCTGTACGTAATGTTTGTCATAAGAACTTTAGTTTCAGTTGTATAATCTTTGTATTATAGTATCAGAGTAGATAAAATAAAGAAAAGTTTTATAATAGTATGATTATATTATTATTAATCCTTTTGTTATCCAAGTAAACCAACTCTAACCTTATTAAGTAAAGGGAGATGCTCGTATTATGTCACCCAAAATAAATGACGGTTCTGTTAATTTACGCAGACGTCGTTAACTGTGTGAAAATATTAAACATTGTGTCCCTTTAACATAATTATAATAAGGCTAATTGACTTAAGGGTCGCAAGGCCTAATTAACACAGCTATTCGTAACTTACGAATAGCCACGTTTTATAGAAATGCTTTTACAATGAAATGGTGTGGTATTATCTTTCATGGTTGCAGTATAATCTAAATAACGGCGAGTTCCTATCCCACTGCTGGGCGTAGTTATTCCCATTTTTGGAGAGATGAGTTGGAGTTAAGACCCACCATGCTGCTCCAATGCGGATGGGTAGGTACACTCATCCCATTTAAATAGCTTTGCCATTACAGCAGTTTAAAAGCACTGTTAAAAAGAGGCTGATACAGAAAGCATGTTGAGGATTATTTATATGATAACAATTAATGGATATAGTAGAGTTGACGATTCAAAAACCAAGTGCTTTTGAATCGTCAACTCTACTTTCTTTATTGAAATAAACTTTACAAGTTTATTTGAATAATGAATATTTTGAATTTGAATTTGAGTTTCTCCTTTTTGTAATAACTGCAATTTTACTATATGTTTATTTAGTTATTGTTTTGTACAGTAAAAAATTTATAGGTTGGTATTTCATAACTAATGAATATATAATCTTGCTATAACCCGCGATAAAAAAAAACATATGTATTGCTAAATGTAGAGTGTAATGTTCGTTCTCAACCTGATACATGAAGAATTTGTAAAAACTCATGCACTACCCGCCACCGTTAACACAACAATACACAAGCACTGCACACATTCACCACCTCAATCTCAACAATTGTTTCGCCTCGTAACCGAAGCATCGTCAGGAGATAGACTCCCCATGGTGGCGGGTATAGATTGAGTCTTTACAAATTCTGCATGTATCAGGAATGAGAACGACTAATACACTCAACATTTAGCCTTACAAATATTTTCTTTTAATGTGGATTATAGCAAAATAATATTTTCATTAGTTTTGTATTATAGACCTCCGCAAAGTAACGCTGTATTCTATAAATTAGGTTGGTGTTTTTTTTTTAATTTATTTATTTTACAAAAAGTTTAATTTTACATAATGTTAGCGCAAACATAAACTCATAAGAGTTTTTCCGTACGCCAGAGCCGTCGACATAACATACATACTACATTTATAATATATATATACTACACACTTATAATACCTAATTCTATTTTTTTATACATTTGCTTAATATCTAAAATTAATAACTAAAAAGTATAAAAACTATAAGTTAGTTACACATTTATTTATTAGTATGTTAAGATAATGAAACGTGCGGGTAGGTAAGACGCAAGGGCAAGAAACCTATTGTTCCCACTTATTGTGCTTATTGTGTTTGAAATGGATAATAAAAAAGGCTATCAAATAATTCTCTAGATGCAACCAGAATGAGGTGAACGTTGTTTCACAAGGCTATCTAATGTATTACTTGCCTTAAAAGCATTTCCTGTCAAAGTGTACTTACTCCAGAATGGGATCTCAAACGACCCCATTTTGTGTCTTTGCACTGACCCATTCCACTTTCTTTTCCCGGATATCAAAGAGGTTTCTTTAAAAACACTCCGAGTCAGCTCGGGGCCCCGACTTTCAATAGAGTGGTATTTACATAGCCCGGACCCTCGTCGCGGCCAAAGGGATAAATCTTTCATTTTACACAATCAGATCTCGTTATGTTTTTTATTGAAACGGCCCGTACTTAATCTTATTTACGCTATCCTGATGTTAATTTAAACCGTCTGTGAACCACGGCAGCATCTTCTTTTCATATACACATTCACTATACACGCATTGAATTTGATAACTTACAACTATTAATGTAGAATTGTAAATACAAAAGTAATAATAAAATTATTTTGCTATAATCTGCGATGAAGTAAAATAGAAAATATATATAATGCTAAATTTAGAGTGGATAGTCCGTTTTCATAACTGATATATGCAGGATTCGTAAAAACACATGCACAAACCTCCACCAACGCCACCACAACACACAAGCACTACATACGTTCAGTATCACAAACTCAACAATCGTTTCACCCCGCAACAAAATCTTAAAGAATTGTTAAATTAAAAATTGCTGACGTTATAAATAAATGGGACACTAACTCATACGGTTGTCCGTCCCCAGAGTAGGTAACTTAATACTTGCGTTATGGTAGACAGACAACTGTGAATATATACTTGTATAATTTTTAAATACTTAAATACAAAGATACACCCAGACTCGAAGACCAACAAATTCATTCATAGAAAATGTTGGCCCTCGGTGGAAATCAAACCCGCGACCCGCGGAGCTGAAGGCAGTCACTACCCACTGCGACAACAGGCCAGTCATCTTTGTTTATTATTTTTATTTTTATCATGATAGAATTATGTTGCTATAAACACGACAGATCACGACAGGGCTCCACTCAAAATAGGAAAAAAAAATTAGATACAAGTTTAAATAGAAAAACTCATTGGCGCCTGCCAGGGGTTGAATTCGTTATCCCGTAAAATAATCGCACGATCTCACAGCTTTAATTTTCATATATAACTTTAAATTGTTAATAAATGGCGAAACGCCATAAATTCGTTAGCTTTCACGGCCGTGGTTACGCGCAGTATATCAAAACAGCCATTTGCATACGACGTTGCATCCAACATCTGATTTAAAGCTTAATTGTAACGTTTAATTAACCTAACATGTCAGATAAGATCAGAGTTAATCTTTGAAGACAATGGGTGCCTTCCTGGAATGTGATGAACGAACTGTAGATAATATATAAGGTTAAATAAGGTTAACTACTTAGGTGAACTGTAGATAAATAATAAGGTTCCGTATACAATATGACGTATGGCTTATAAACCTTGTGGACTGCCAAATGTTTATTTATTTATCAAAGGAACTCCAGCCAGAGGTGTACAGAAAAGTTAAGTAGCAACTAGATATGACAAACGAGCTTAATTGTACCCCCCATTTTAGGAGAAAACGACATGGTTAATATGCAGTGTTACAACGGTAATAAAAATTATATACAAAAGAACATACAAACTAAAACTTATAAATCTAGCAGTAAGGAAAATTAAATATTAAATCACATTCAGAAAAACAAAGGTAATAATAATTAAAGATAGAAGAAATATAAAAAAAAAACGATTAACATTTGTTGGGTTAATAATTATTACACAAATTTTAAGTCCCGACTGTTTCCTCTTTTATAATAAACATGTAGTAACAGATATAAATTCATACTATTAATGTTGTAAATGTTTGTAGGAATGTTAACCCACTTTTAAAGCAATTAAGTTTGTAAAACAAGCTTTATTTCCAAAGATAGGCAATTGTTCTCAAATTCATAGTCATCATCATTCATCGTAAGCTTCTAAAACACGGTTCTTCTAGTAGATTTTAAACGGTTCTTCTAGTTCAGGAGCTAGGGCTTCAATGCACTATGTACATTTGGATGATTAATAATGTTATTACATATATATACATATATTATTATTGCCCTGCCCTTAGCCTACTCTAAGTGGAGTCGGTACAACATATTATAAACTTGTTGTTACATTAATTAGTAGGTATTTTACGACCAGCCGCCTGCCTGACGTCAACTTATTTTAGTCGCCTTTTACGACACCTTGGTAAGAGATGTCTATTCTATTCAGCCGGATACCACACTGGAATAAAACTTACATTGCTTAAGTCCAATGAATTTCATTAAATTGAAATTTAAATAATTATAGTATAGTTATATATGCACTATTTGCTTTTGCTTATTGTAATTACATCATTCCCCTTCCTTGGTTTATTAAGAGATAATCGGAAAAAGAAGAAAAATATGGATAACGTAATTAGAGCAAACCAAAAGTTTTATTTTCTCTTCGGAAGCGGGGGCTGGGAAAAGGAAAATATTATTACAACGTGTGCTCTGTTTTGTCTTGTTTAGTTACCGACGAACAAATAATATTGTGTGAAGAAATAACTGTTAGAATGTATGTATGATTAACAATTAGCATACTTTAAGGTAAAAGGTAGTCAAAGTTATAACCTACTCCCGAGTCTTTTTAAAAAAAGAAACTAAAATTTCTTAATACTTATTTATTGAACACTTTTACACATAAAAATTATACACTATCTTACTGCACTATATACTACCTAACTATTCTATCTACCATTAGGTCTTGTCTGGTAGGAGCCGAGTTATGGACTGACTCTTTGCAATGGCTCCAGCGACCATCGTGTGAGCAATGCAGGTGGTCGCTCATTCTTGAAACTGAATTAGCATTTCTCACGCTTTACCACCGCTTACTGGAATCGCGATTATTTAGCAAAGAGCAAAGGCGTGGAATCGACATCCATAACTAGGTATAATAAGGTGTTCATATTGGCGTTTACGTAAATATTTAATTACCCTTAATTCCCTGTGTGGTATCCCGCTAAGTAGAATAGACCGTTATTTCTTACCGAGGTTTCGTAAAGGGAGACTAAAGTAAGTTGACCCGCTGTGTTTTATCCGACTGAGTAGAATAGACCACCCTCATTTCTTACTGAGGTGTCGTATTACTCGACTAAAATAATGTGACCCGCCATGTGATATCCGATTGTAGAATAGACCACCCTTTTTCTTATCGAAGTGTCGTAAAAAATGACTAAACTCGTGCCCTAATTCCAATCTCAGTGGGGTTGGCACAACATGCTGTCACATGATTTGGCTAGGTTTACGACCGGCCGCCTGCCTGTGTAACGATCTCATCCCTACATTCGAGTTTTAAAAAATAAATAATTATTAAAATTTCAATATTTTAGAAAAATTTATAAGTATAAAAATAAATGGTTGTTTGTCACGCAGTAATGTTTTTTCGCATCTATAATTGATGTTCTATTCATAAAACATCAAATTCAGAAAAGTATAATTTTCGTCATATTGACCGAATGTCACGTTATCCGCCGTACTACAGTATGGAGAGAGCGGGCGGAGCGCGGAGCGCAGAAGTGATCTGTTAGGTCGCTTATAAAAGTTTGTTATAATGATATTGTAGACGTGTACTGGGGCGATACAAGATATTAGTTGAGTTTTAACTCGACTATTTTTAAGAATTGATAATAAATACACATCTAGGCCCGCTCTCGTATAATGGTTCAAGATGCAAGATCGTGTCGATCTTTGGAGAGGCAGTGATGGAACGCTATGGACTCTGTTCATAGTAACGGATGGGTGTGGTGTTTCGTCCTTTTTAGGACGTCCCCTTAGCTTAGTTAATGATACCACGAATGACCATTATAGCATGGCATTATTGCATAAGAGCGGCTGGTCGGGTCTTTATTAACAAGACTGCGGACTAGCTTTAGACAGTGTGGCCTGCATATCCCTTTATTTTACATCTTACGTGGTTTGCCGCGTTAAACATAAATTACTTTTTGTTGTATAAGGTGGCGTGTTGAGCTTGGCGCATATCGTAAGCGAGTGCACTATGTGTGACTCCATTATATGGTATTGGGTGAATAGGGGGTGATTGGCATTCATGTAATGCTCTGCAATACACATATTCCACTTCGGTGGACACACACTATCCACTTCGGTGGACACACACCTATATGGTGTATATATTATAACTAATCAAGTTGCTTTGCAACATGTTTGCCATCTCGATGGGTTTCCACTTTGTGGACTTTATACGTATTATACGTATTATACTGTATGTGGTTGTTACCATGGAACGCGCCGTTACGATGTGTGCAGGCGACATGCGCCTTACTGAATATAAGAATTGGTAATTTATTATCAATGTTACCAGGCCTTGTGCCTTTGGCTAATGCCATATTTTTATAGCTCCGGCTATTTATTATTTGGGCTTCGGTCCTCTATTATACACCCAGGCACTCATGCCTAATACGTCAACTGTGGTTTTGTTGACTCCCGACAATAATGGGTTTATCCCATGATCATACGCCGCAGGCGCACTATAAACAGGTACCCCTTGGGGGGGGGGGGGCTCATATCCTATGGACGGAGCTCACCGTTGGTAGCGGGTGCGGAGCTACTGACTATCACTCTCTTTTTATATTTTTCCAAATCGGAAGAATATAATAGATAGGAGAGAGATACCACTTTGATTAAACTTCTCTACGGAGTTGTTTAAAGGCTAGGTATTAAGATCGAGTGAGTGATCTTTCTGTTGGCTATAACATATCCTATGAAGTAATAAGACATTCGCGAGACATTCAACTATCTGAATGTCTCGCATTTTTTTTTATCAAATTTTATAGTAACCTGTTCATGTATTGGCATATAAGAATCTGTTTGTGTAACGAATTTATATCTGTTGGACATATAAAGTCTGTTCATGTAGAGTACATGTTTAAATCTGTTCTTGTATTAAAATATAAAACCTGTTCGTGTATCGTACACTTATATTCAATAATTATATTAATTTATGCCTGTTTTACGCCTCCAAACTGATGACAAACAACTGTTTTATATTATAACAAATGATATTTGACAATGAACCTCTCTGTTGAGCAAAGTGATATAAACTACGAATGTAGGGGCTGACGGCTCTATTTATATTAAAGAATACGATATATTGAAATATTATTATAAAACTATAATGTGATTATTATCACATTATTTTATTCTATTTAAGGGTTTATTTGACTCCTATAGATTGACGGACACATAGCCTCTGACGCTCTAAAAGAATTTGAGTTATTACAAATCACAACGTAGTATGGGTCCTAGCCACTTAGACGAATCATGTGCCAATATATATTAAGGGTGCTAGCGCTTTCGGCGCGGTTTTATGCTTTTCACTGTTGGAGTGCGAGCGCTCTAGCGGTGTTTGAATGTTTAAAATAATATTTTAAGTTAGACGAAGTGGAGTTAGTTACACCTGACGTCAACTTACCTTAGTCGTTTTTTACAACACCTCTAAGAAAGAGTGTGGTCTATTGTACACAACCAGATACCACACGGTGGGTCAACTTACCCTAATTGCCTTTTACGACACCTCGGTAAGAAATTAGGGTGGTCTATTCTACTCAGCTGGATACCACACGGTGGTTCAACTTACTTTAGTTGCCATTTACGACACCTCGGTAAGAAATTAGAGAGGTCTATTATACTCAGCCGGATACCACATATATGGATGAAATATTAAATATTAATTCATCTTTCATTGTTCTATCTACATATAAAATATCTTCTGAGCGAACATAAACGAAATTTTTATGATATCTGATGATAAAACATGAAAACTAAGTGTAAAATTATTCATAGTTAGACGGAGCTCGTGGCTCGCTCGCATCATAAAGATTTCCGTTTAGGGAATAGTGTGGTTACTTTATTGATAGTACTTTGGTGCATTCCTGAAATTCTCCCAGCTTTTGTGTATTATCTTATGAGATAAGCTAAGATAGCCGAACATTGAGACAATGTGCCTTCAAACCTCAGGCTGGCTATTATATTATTCTTTTGTAAAGTAACGGCCTGTGACATCCCCACTGCTGGGCATAGGCCTCCTCTATCCGTCTCTGGAGACAAATTTGGAACTAAGTCCTGCCACACTGCTCCAAGGCGAATTGGTAGGTTACTCATATCCCCAGAATTCTCTAGAGATATGCAGGTTTCCTTACGATATTTTCCTTCACCGAAAAACGATTTAAGCGAAACATTTTACCGAAAAACACCAAGCATTGTGAATGGAAATTACTAAGTTGGTTCTGCTGCACCGTTTGAATATTATATTTATAATCTATACTAATATATAAAGCTGAAGAGTTTGTTTGTTTAATTGTTTGAACGCGCTAACTAACATTAATAGTAACCAATGCTAATTTTTAAGGAACTAGTAGACTGATTTGGAAAATTCTTTAAGTGTAAGATAGTCCATTTATCGAGGAAGGCTATAGACTATATAACATCATGCTAAGATGAATAGGAGAGGAGCAGCAATAAAAATTATTGTGAAAACGGCAAAATTTAAAGCTTTCCTTGCGTTTGCTAAGTAAAGGTGAAACTGGCACGTTGGCGTAGTGGGTAGTGACTCTACCTTCAGCACTGCGGGTTGCGGATTCCATTCCCGCCACGGGCCAACATGTTCAATAAATGAATTTGCTGGTCTTCGAGTCTGGGTGTATATTTGTATTTAAGTATGTATTTAAAAATATATTAGTATATATTCACCAGTTGTCTGCCTACCATAACACAAGTATTAAATTACTTACTTTGGGGACGGACGACCGTGTGTGTAAGTGTCCCATATATTTATTTATTATTATTTAAACTTATAAAAAAATCTCTTATAATTAACTCACGATAACTCCTTTCGTATTCAATATTTCAATTCGGGAAAAAAATTCTATCACTGATTTTCATGCGGGCAAAACTGCTGACACAACTAGTATAAAATAATTATGAGACCTATTTACAAGTTTGTTAAGTAGATATTTCTGAGTAGCTTCAAGAACTTCTCAGGTAATTTACAATTGCTTTGGTGACTCTTAACTTTAAGTGACCCATTCGCTTAATTGTAACTTTGTAAATAAAAACTCCTTTCTTTCTTTTACGGTTCGCATTTAAACGACAGTCTCTACATTGCCAAAGTTCTTGAACGTTTTGTTAATAAAATTAACTGTTAATGTCATGCTCAGTACGATATCGTATTTTCGATTGAATAGCGTATTTATGCAAAATTCTTAGAGTTAAATGCGGATTTTTAAATAAACGTGTAACATATACAGAATTAAATTAATTACACGAATACATTATAGACATAAAAGTTTAGGTTAAAGTAGCGATTATAATTTCATAGCTGAACTTATAGTCTTTCCATTACTTGAAAGTGTAAGAGTTTAGACTCAGCACAGTGCTACAATTAGGATTGATTTTTTTTTATTTTATTTTATTTTATTTGACAAGCCAACAACATTTATACATAAAGGTAATTAAACATAAAAGAAACACTTATACAATAAGACACATAGCATAAACATCATAACAGGCGTGTACAATTAATTTACAAACAAACAGATGAAACAGCAAGCTTGATTCAGATGAAACAAGCAGGTTTCATCAATTTTTCTTATTTAATAAAATATATTTATATAAAAAATTTAAAATATCTCATAAACATAAGTAATTTCAAATATATATCAATGATTAATTAAATAAATTTGTTACTATCTATGGAGACAATAAAATAAAACACCGTGTAAAGCGATAGGGAATCTTAAAGCATTCCCTAGAAGGAAATGCTTTATAATACTAAATGCACGCTTTATAATATAATATGCAGCTATAATACTAAAATTTTCTTTAAATTTTAATGAAATACGAATGGTCTATCCATTTGGATAGCGCGTCAGTAACTAACGCAGCAAAATAGCCAGTACATTGCTTTTATAGATCTTCATTTGAATCAAATCAGCACTATGTTTTCCTACCACTTAAGTTACTTAACAACTAAAGTTTTCAAATCTTAAATAAAATAGTTGTACATAATATAATCGTATACAAGTTTCTTGGATACACTTAATACTATCATAAAAGAAAAGCAATTGCTCATTTTCACTTGACCAAAGTCTCCCTAATAAATCTCTGACAAGAATTATGAGTAACATCGACAGTAAGCACTATTAAACAAGTGATAAATGAAAGGAAAAACGTACGAATAACGTAATTAGAGCAAACGAACCGACTTTTTTCCCTGTCGGTCGGAAACCTCGGCGGGGAACTAAAAATATTATTATAGCGTTTGCTTTGTTCCATATTTGTTTAGGTGTCGACAAAAAAATAACCAATGGCTTAAGAAGTAAGAGAAAATGTTTTGACCTAAATACGTCATATATTAAAAAAACAAAAACTTATATATTACGAGCTGTGCCTCGGCTTCGCCCGCGTGTAATATCAGTGTATCTAACTGAAATTTTGAACATAAATTGAACACTTGAAGTAAATAAGGCACTAAGTATCTAAAAATTAAAATTCGAACTAAGTATGCAATTTGGTTCTGAAAGCCAATTTTAGAACCAAATTGCATACTTAGTTCGAATTTAATTTTTAGTTACTTAGTGCCTTATTTACTTCAAGTGTTCAATTGTTATTGTTATCGTGTGACCAAAAGAGATGGAGTAAGTAAACTGTAAGAGATGGAGACAATAATACGTAAATATTCTCAAGCAAAAAGTAAAAAAATAACTACATAACGTTGACTATAGGATCAATAAGTTTTTTGCTAAAGAAATAAACATGAAGCCGGAATAACACTCAAGGTTGGTAACAAAAGCGATATCTCTTTAAGCTTCTGTATCGGAAATTAAATATTCAAAACTCTTCGCTCGTATAACGGGTTATATGATATTTCTATAGATCTATAATATGTTGCTAAAGTCTTATTATTGTTTAAAATATATACAAAAAGTTCTTATTAATATTCGTGTTCATTTTTGAGAATAGAAGTCAGAAGTAATGTACATATATTTTATTTATTAGTATAAAGATCAATGCATAATTTAATTCTAGTATTTGGTTTAACGAGCTATGCTCAGTTTTTTTTAGAAGCTATTTTCACTTATGGGAAAGGGTGGACTGTACCCTTTTTCAACTCAGCTATTATATTTTTACAAGTGATAATTAACCCTTGTTTTCTAATAATATTATAGCAGTTTTTTAGTGCCTGAAAACAGGTATAAAACGACATTTTTTGAATGATACTTAGATAGATCAATTTATCGCCCTCGAAACCCCTGCTTACTAAAATCGATTGCCCAAGTTCAATTCATTTGATTGTATAAGTAGGAGTCTATCTATTACAATAGTCGTAGCAAGTCAAGCTAAAAAGCTTTTGACAAAATTTCATAGCCCTACTGTTAACCGTTGAGGAGTTCCCTCGTCTGGAGCCAATCATGACGGCAGTCTTAGGTCTTATCATAAAAATGCATTCTCATCGAGACTGGAACAGTATGTACATTTCAGCTCAATCAGAAACCGAGAAGTGGGTCAAATTTAACTTGCAAGATTCCACCTTTACATACATACATGGCAAGATAAATAAAAGTTTTCAAAAATTAAATAATAGAAAAGATCATATTGAGAACTAAAAATTACAAAAATAGTAATAGTAAAATAGTGGCAGAATAAATAATATATATCGAAACTGAGCAAAATATTATAGCCGACATAATTAAAAATGTGTGATGACAAAAAAATAAGACCAGATAATATGACAACATCAAATAAATTCTCCTTTGTAAACTTTCATGAAACCTCTAATTAGCCACTCAAAACTTTCCCAATCATAAAACTTGAAAATACGAAAGGGAATTTTGCAAATGAACCTAAATAAGTCGGACGTCATTAAAAGAAACACAGTTAAATCAAACGAAGTCCCATTGACTGTGATCATAAACCGCATCATAAACTTAATATATTCTTATAATGAAAATAACAGCGTATGCTTAGTTTCTTTGATGTCAGTAAAGACGTTATGAATTAAGAGAAAGCTTTATGAATTTTCGAAGTATCAAAATTTTTATATTTTGCTATTAGAATCTTTGTTTATGTTTCAGAGCTTGCAACATTAAATAAATGCGTTTTTAGTAGTAAATAGCGATAAAAAAACGTTTCCTATTAAAAAATATAAATGTTAATTTGGTTGAGAAATTTCGCTACATATGACATGACTTGAAGACAGAGAGATGATATGATGATATCTTCGACACTTCAAACTCAGAGGTAATTACAGTATTAATACAAAGTTAGACGTCTTCTCATTTTGTATACACAAGGTGAAGCGTAAGCAAACAATCGAAGCATTTTGATTTTTATTTTAATTATAGATTACATATGTACAAAATTATTAGAAAATTACTTCCACGATATTACACTAAACAAATTAAATTTATAATTTTGAATAGAATGGACTATTTTCCTAGTTTCAAATATCGCAAAAAAAATTGTTTATTATTTTAACACAACGTTATACAAACTTACTTTCGTGAAATTAATGCTTTATAAAAAAATAATAAAATTGTTATAAGCAAGTTTCTAAACGTCAACCAATTTGAAAAAAAAAACTTCTAAGACTACATCTATGTTTAAGTTAAACATATACAAGAAATATGTATTTCATGCCATAAACGAAAATTTTATTTCATACTGGCTTTATAGCATCTAAAATGCAAAAGCGCTTTCAGAGTATAGAAAACATTTCAACTCCAATATACTCGAATTTAGTTTTCGTTTTGTTTCTCACTGAATTTCCAACTATCTGAATTTAGAATTTTCTTATATAACCGTAGATACTCGATGTTCTGCAATGTTTCTTCAGAAATGTGACTAGTGTTAAAGTTGACTAAAATCATTTCGATTTGACTACGGGTTATGACAACCTGTAGTGCCATGCGAAGAATGATAACTATTATCAACGGGCATGCTGCTAAATTAACACTTATTTCACAAAGGTGCGACAGCCCAGTTTGCAGAGGATGCATGAGGGAACCGGAAACACCATCTCACGTCATGCTGCATTGCACGGAGGTAGCAGAACATCGGACGAATATCCTTGGCTCAACATGGACATTACAAGAAGCCTTGAAGTACCCACATAGGGTCTTCGGCTTCTGGAAGGAGCAAGGCTTGTTGAAGTAAACAGCCCTTTCACCCTCACCCACAATAGTCGCCAAAAAATGCGGTTTAGTGCGGAAAGCCCGCCTAAAAAAGAAAAAGAAGAGGACTTGTAGTGGCAGTGGCTTATCATAAGGTAGTGTATGTAACTTGCAACCAAGACTGATCGATGTTAAATAACGCACAGTTTTACGGATATTTGCGAATAATTTGACTGTTTATTAATATATCGTTAAAGAAGGTCCAGAAGTGAGTATTAATTAAACCCTGAACTATAATTCTACTTGTATTCACGCACTCGTTATTAATACATCTCCCAAAGCAAACCTCACATCACACAAGATGGCTTGTTAATCCGTTGCCATCGCTTCCATTTGTTATTGTGTATTAAACTGGCACTCGGGTATGTTCGTAGGACGCCCGATGACAGGGAGCCGCGGCGAGTTTGCTATCCATCTGCTACACTGGTAATACGCACGATAGCAGCGACCTCTTGCAATATCCATTTACAATATATAACCTGTTTTATATTTTTCTTAAAAATCGTTACTCCCTTGGCTCGGTCACGTAGTTTCTCAGTAGTCATTTGTCAAGCTTACCTTCCCGCATCCACCGCTAAGAGGCATCAAGCAATCTCCAGGCTGTCGTATCTTGTTATATTTCAACCTACGTTCTATATGACCAATTTATTAGGTTCGTCTAATAAATCATAAGGCGTTCCAGCCACGGATTGTGCGCTCATATTGTATAATATATCAATGACACATGCTATTAACGCTAAAAATTTAACAAAATTGTTATAATATTTTTTTAAATGTGAAGTATTTATTACACAATAAAATATGATATTTGCTGATATTTAAAGAAATTTTATAAAGGCCAAATAGATTTAAATGTTTATTTGTCCAAGCACTTATCTTTAAGCAACGAGTTTTACACTTTCAACTTATAGTATAAAAGTAATAATTATTACAGTTTCTAACTAATGCCATAAGAATATTCAGTAATTATTCAAAAATGTTTGCGAATATTTTGTTTTTATTTCGAAAATTAATTAATTTTTTTTAATATATTTAAGCTAAAGCGAAATTTTCGAATCACACGTATCTTAAACTCAGTAAGAAAATATGATCCCACCTCTGATATTGGAATCAACACAAATAATCTTACTGTGTATATATGTATGTGTAAAAAAACGCATACAACGCTAGTCATAAAATTTTACTCTCCTATCCGTCTCAAAGGTTGACTGGAAGAGATCCCTTTATCGGATAAATCCGCCTCTATGCGTTTTTTTTATAAGCTGTATTATTATTTTTACTTTCTATATTGTATTTTTTTTTTGCAAAATTGCAACAAAGTGATACAGCAATAACAACAACAAAACACGTAAGAGTGTGTCTAGTCGAGTCTTCAACTTTAATTGTTATAATTAAAGGTATAGAGGTTACTTCGGTTAAATATCTTTGTATTACAAAAGTTTTATCTCCCGCTATCAGTTTGGTGTTCTAGAAGAAAATACAGATATGTTGAATTCTTTATGATGTTTACTTGCCATGTTAAGTGTACAGTGAATCATAATTTTAACATATTTTTATTAGAAAACTTAAGAGGTGCTTTCTCACCTCGATCTAAGTTTTTGTCAGTAAACTCAGAGCAGCAGCCAAAATAGGAGATATTAAAGCTGTTAAAAGTTTCAATGACCTGAAAATGCGCTTAAGAGCCAAGAAACGTAGACTTCTTAAAAATAAATTATACTTAGTTAATGTTAGATGATGCTACTTAAAAACAAAATTTTAGCACATTTCCGTTAAGGTTTTTTGTAGGTGTTCTTAAACTTTTTATTTATGGTTATTCTTAGTAGCTGAAATATTTGTATGAAAAGGTAATGGCTTGTTACTATCCCACTGCTGGTTATAAGCCTCATCTCCCCGTTTTTATGATGGAAGGGTTGAAACTTACCACGCTGCTCCAATGCGGATTGGTAGGCTACACATATCCTTAGAATTCTCTAGAGATATGCAGGTTTCCTAACGATGTTTTCCTTCACTGAAAAGCATGCGATAAATTGCAAATATCAATTAGACACATAAGTGTTAAAAGAAAAACACATTGGTGTCTGCCCGGAGTTTGAATTCGTAAATGAAAAACAATATATTTTTCTGAAGGAGATAAATTAAATAACATCTACATTAAAGTGATAACTAAATCATACCACCTTTTTGTAGACACCTTTTTTATACTAGAGATATTTCTGTAAACAAGCTATGCAGTTTGAGATATAGAACTTTAGTATTATTACTCTTTCTCGATTTTCCCGTATTTATTCGTTAGAATTTTAGAAAATGTTGTACCGATTGTGTAGTGAAATTTTATTGCGAAGACGTTGCACATTGATATTTGTGCGATATGCCAATTTCATCTTCAATTCTCAAGTTTATAGATGCAGACGGTACTTTGCAAAATTTCATAGTGCAAAAGTAAGGATGTTCATTTTTAAATCGCAGATTATAGAATAAGTAAGTACCTGGGTATTTTCTTTATATTTTTTTACACCGCTTATCGTTTTTGTGTGTTATAGGTAGTATAAAAATACTTTTATGTCAATAAATATATAGATAAAATAATAATACTTAGGTGACCAAGCCTGTTTGAAAAAAAAGCTTATTAAAAAATGACGTTTTATCCCTGTTTTAGGGCATTGAAAAAATGCTAAACTGTAGAATTGAAAGCAAATGATATTTTAGTTATCAAACGTAATGCTGTGATAGCCAAGGGGTAATGGACGGAACAAAAAAGCTCAAAACCTAGGGTCGAATCCCACACGTCACCGGCGCTATCTTTCTTTTTTATTTTTTTTTTATTGCATGTTTTATATATCTTTTAAAGAATTACAGACCAGGGTACTATTATTTTATCTATACATTTGTGAATTTAAAAGTATTTGTTTATACCACATATTACACATAAAAACGATAAGCGGTGTAAGAAAATATAACATAAAAGAAAGTTAAGGAAAATTTTTGAAAGAATAAATTTATAAGCGTAAGTTGATAAAGGAAAAAGTGGCAATATAATAAATGGCTAGCAATATATTAGAGAATATCTTGACTGATATATTAACGGCTAGTCTAAACTAACTTACCCAAGGGATAGAAAAATATATAAGATGAATGAAATTGCCCTAAAAGTGAGACCGTGTAACTCCTTAACAGGGAGTCCCAGGTTCAAAACGGGTATGCATCTATGAATAGGTACAATATACCTTAGTCGTATTTTACGACACCTCGGTAACTAAGAGGGTGATTTATTCTACTCAGCCGGATACCAGACAGCAGATCCATAATTCACATACATATATTTGAAAATTTTACCGATATTTATATATCAATATATTTACTTGTGGTCTGTTACAGCATGTGTTGTAATATAAGTATTAAGTTACTTAATTTGGGGAAGAATGACCACGTGTGTAAATGTTCCATATATTTATATATTAGGTATATTTACTTGACAATCCGCATTACAGTAGCGTGGCAGGTAAAATTCAAATCATTCTTTCCTACAAGCAAGTACATGGTTCTAAAATCAAAAGCTCCTTAATAATTCCAGTTCTACAAGAAGCAAAGCACTTGATTACTTTTAACAGAAACAAATAAATCCTATGTAATAATTACTTAAGAGTTCATCGTAACGAATTCCGGACAATAACTTTACCATTGCGTAGTTAGAGTTTTAATTACAACGCTTTGTTCTCAATTGTTTATTTACAAATACGAATTTAGAGGAGACAAATTGGGCAACTTTGGAATTATTAAGAGAAAGCAATAAATCTGGATGAACAATTATTCAAAACAGAACGGAACATAAACATCGACTTTATCTACAATTATGTATATTAAGCTTAAACTTTTACAAAATCAGAAGATAGAATTTTGCAAAACATCTGTTAGAAAGCAGTCATAAAGTACCCAATAACGATTCCTTCAATATTCTACACACCTGCGATAAAAACCTTCGACTTAATATTTTAGAGCATTTAAAGAAAAAAAAATATACACCTAATTAACGAACGCGTTAATGTTTCCAACTCACGTTTACTACACGTGTTTGGAGGCAGAATCAATGGTGGGGGTTGAACTATTTGTTGCTTGCTTGGGTGATGTTTTACGATTTTGTCGCGGAGCCTTTCTTCAGACGATGCTTCGGCTACGAGATTGTAGTAATGCTTGTGTAGTGTGCTGTAGGTGATGGTGTCTTATAAAACGTGTGATAAATAATACTGCATGTATAAGGTATTACAATGGATTTGCTTCCTACACTTAGCGTTGCATATATTTTCTTAACAAACGCAGATTATAGTAAAAAAATTCTTTCAGGGTAACTTTTATGTTAATAAATAGTCAAAAGATGTATAGAAAATTGAAAGTTTATTTAAAGTTAAGGAAAATCCGCTAGCAAATTAAAAATACAGATGCTCGTCTTTTACACCCTAAATAAAGCCTACGCTTTATGAAAGAGCAATAAATCTGGCGAAATAATTATTCAACTTGCTTAAAGAAAACGTTAACTTTAGTCTAAAACTATTTTCATTCGGGCAATAACTTTACAACGTTGCTAAAGTTTTATTTCAACGCAGTTCACCATAAAAAATAATTTGGTTAAAATATATTGTTGAACTAAAGGTTTTCAACGTAACTTTTAGAACTAA
Organism: Morpho helenor; assembly: GCA_029227775.1. Lineage (NCBI taxonomy): Eukaryota > Metazoa > Arthropoda > Insecta > Lepidoptera > Nymphalidae > Morpho > Morpho helenor. Next base: position 13,540,786 of record JARGCU010000010.1, read on the forward strand.
GTATTTCATGACTCTACGATGATGCTTCGGTTGCGGGGCGACACGATGGTTGAGATTGTCGTAGTGAATGTGTTTAGTGCTTGTGTAGTGTTGTTGGTAGTGGTGTTTTGATATACTTGCGCAAAACCGTTCTCATACCTTATATATATATGAAACGGTTTTGCTTTCTACACTTAGAATACATAGATTTTTCTAAAATACGCGGATAATAGCAAAATATTTCAATATAACTCAAAATAACGCATCGTACTTAACATAATTTTGTACATTATTAAATAGCTTATAGTAATGTTTTTTATCCTGTTCCAAGAGGACAAGCGGGATTTTTTTATTCCATAGTTTCATTATTTTTCTAGTTTAGTTACATTTAGTTATTACTGTCTTGTACAGGGTCAAAGAGTAGCTATATCGACACGTTCTTATCTAAGTAATCTTCAATAGTATAGGCTTTCTGTATAAGCCTTTTATTAATAGTGTTTTTAAACTGCTGTAATGGCAAAGCTAAATTACTTCAAACTAATTGCAGGTTTTTTGTATTTTTATGCAAAATAAATAAATAATTAGTCTGCGTCTTAGAAAATCTGCATTCGTGTGTGAGTGACTTTAAGACGGTTTTAAAACAGAAAAGGTATTTCTAACAATGCGAACGTTTTCTTCCCTTTCATTCTAACGAGTTCATTCCAGAAAAAACTTCTTGAAATTCAAAGCTGTTTTCACTTTGCTGCAATATTGTGTACATTATACCCAGCTAAGATGAAAATAAAAACCGAGAATTGTATAGGTCAAGATGTTTTATAAAGTGAAGGTAAACTTTTGTTCAATTAAATTAGAAAATTAATATTAAATAAATTTATATAGTAATAGTCATAACTAGGACACACGATGTGTGGTATCCGGCTGAGTAGAATAGACCACCCTCATTTCTTAACGAGGTGTCGTAAAAGACGACCAAGGTTAGTTGAGCCGCCGTGTGGTATCCTGCTGATTAGAATAGACCACCCTAATTTGGTATCAAGATGCCGTAAAAGGCGACTAAGGTAATTTAAAGTCAGGAAATACCTAGCCTTACCTGTCGAAAAATACTTAGCCAAATCAAGTAATAACATGCTTAAAACATGTTGTGCTGACACCGCTTAGTGTAGGATAAGAGCAGGAGAATGGTAATTACTATAACAATTATATAGTTTTCGTTAATTTATAGAAATAAGCTATACTTTGCAGAAGTCTAAAATACAAATGTATTAATAATACATTATATAATATATAGCTATATATAATATATATAATATATAATAATATATTCCGCGATAAAGCATATAAGGAATTGTAGATCTACAAAAATACTACAAAAAAAGTCCGCGACAGCATGTCTCTATCTCTTATGCTTTACTCATAATAACTACATTATGTTCAAAATTTCACTTATTTCCACGCGGGCAAACTAGTGAATTCATAAAATTCAATCAAATGCTACGATGCTTGATTTGCACTAAACAACACTATCTCACTTAACAATACCATAAACCTTTCACGAACAAAACGCATTAGTGCAAATCACAAAACATGTAATACACTAATTTATGAAACCGCATACAGTATCTATAGATGACACTTTACATAAACGTCATCGGATTTCAATTTCGCTTAATTTATGATAATGGTCAAACTATACAAGACTATATCGGCGTTATGGCCAATTGTTAACACTGTATCAGATATCAGTACATCTGTTAATCATCTAGATACACTAATCACATTTGCATGCACACGTCATAAATATTGAAGTTGGTCAACTTCAATATTTACTAGCTTCAAATTCACGATTTCTGTTATAAGCTGTTTAAAGTACCATCACGCGAGAAAGTAAATAAATAAATATATGGGACACTTACAAACACGGTCGTCCATTCCCAAAGTAAGTCACTTAATACTTGTGTTATGGTAGACAGATAACTGGTGAAGATATACTTAAATAATTTTTAAAAACATACTTAGATACAAATATACACCCAGACTCGAAGACCAACAAATACATTTATAGAAATGAAATTAATCACAAAAATCTGTCATCGCATGCGCTGCGGAAACTGTTGATGATATATTTAGCAAAAACAAATCTATAGTCCGACTTAGTACACTTTCCACTGCCATGAGATCAGTATGTACGCGGATGAAACCGCGGGATATTACTAGTTACAAATAAAATGAGAACGTAAGATATTCTGTGGTCATGCAAGTGATCGTTTTGGACGTTACGACGCAAACTTCCACCATTACTGACATCACCAACCACTAAGTACCATAAGCTTATTTGATGAGCCGGAGAATTCTAATGGCTGTAGGTTTAGTGTAACGTCCGGGAAACACGACACATGAGTCCTGTTATCAGATTTAATTTAAGATGTGACATTTTATAATTTTCCGCCTATAATAAATCTAAGCAGAGTTGTAAAATTGAATTTTCATATATTCTTTATTTAAATAAACTTTAGCTATTGCTTTTTAATCGTCATTTCAACTGCTGATTTAGATAACAGCACCTACTGAAAAAACCCGGCGATTACTCTTTTCAAAAGACTTGTTTTAGAGCGCCGACTTAGAACCGAATTAGGATGGTATCGCCCATGCGACATTAATTTTAATTCCAGGTACCTACACACCTTAGCAGCCTACGTAAATAATTTCAACTAATTTTGTTAAGTAATTTAGCCACAGTACTTATTTAATGTTTTGAATAAAAGATACATGATATAAAAGGGTGAATGACCGTATCCCATTACATTCCACTTCGTATGTAATGCATAATCTTGACCGAAAATTATCAATCCTCAGTTTTTTAAAAGAAAAGCGCATAATGAATTTTACATATTGATATTTAAGAACATTAGTTTTTATCAAAAACTAGATGTTGACTAGCTAGTTGTAAACTTTAAAATAACCTTATGTATTTATTCATATTCACGAAGGAAAAATGTCAATTTTTTTTGCCACTAGCCAAGTGTATGAACTTTCACATTCCATTAATATTGCTTGAGCAGATATTTGTAAAAGCGTAACAGACAGACTAATTTAAGTATTTCTTATATGGGTATCGATGGCGTTTGCACGGGTATTGAATTCGCGACCTTTTAGCCACGCGTCTACTCGTCGGCGGTTTAATGTAAAGAAATCAACTTATCTGTAAATAAATCTTTACATATGAAAACAGTTATTCACTTACGCAGAAATCCCAGGAACAATAAATCTTAAAATTGAGAACTTTTTTATGAAATGAAATCTTGAAGAAAGGATTGTTGAGAAGGGTTCATGTCTCAAGGGAGTAACAGGTGATGAACATTTGTATGGAAATCTGTTACCTATTTTTGATTAAGGAGTATTTATTGGAGTTTGAAATATGAAACTATGTTTGAAATCAAACAAGAGAAAATACCTCGGGGCGACGTTATAGAAATCCTTAATTAAGATAGAATATTGTAATATTAAGTTGTGATGGCCTGGGCTATCACCGTTGGCGATGAGACTGTGCGACTCTTTCTAGGGGGTCACGAGTTTAAACCCCGGGCAGGTACCAATGAGCTTTTTCTGTAAAATTTATGTGTCTAATTGATAATTATAATTTATCACATGTTTTTTTGAGAAGGAAAACATCTTGAGGAATTCGGCATATCTCTAGAGAATTCTGGGTACCAATCCGCATTGGTTTGTGGTGCTCCAACTCTTCACTCGAAAATTGAGAGAGAAGGCCTACGTATGTCCAGTAGTGGGATAATAACAGGCCGTTACTTTACTTATTTTACTTTCATGTAATATTCTATCCTAATATAATATAATAATTACTGTATTATCCGTGTAATCTAGTTCATATAAAAATTTCATGAAAATATATTGTGTTCTTACGTTACAGAAAAAATGGCTGCATTTTGGGTTTAACTTTCGGATACATACAAATTTACATTTATGTGAGTTGAAAAACTTATAATTACAAAATAATAAATCATAAAAATGTAATGTCGACAACTTACAACAACTCGTCAAGTTAAAAAAGCACTTAACAAAATTTCATATGCCAACTGTTAACCGTTGAGCAGTTCGTCTGGAGCCAATCCTGGCAGCAGCATCAAGTCATACTTAGCTTTAGCGGGTAGTAGGTCAAATTTAACTTACAAGATTCCACCTTCACATATGTATGTGAACATTGTAGAAAAAAAGCTTTTAAAAATATATTGAAATCGGTCCACGTTTTGGACATGACATGACCAAACTCCATTACATTACAACGTACATTTCACATGCACTCGTGAATTGCAAGAATTTCACGATTTTTATTGCCAAAATGAACGGCCAAACTCGCAAAAAACATGTATACTATAAATGTGCGATTGTTTATTTTCGGAAACAAGCAATCGCACATTGGGTTTTATATTTTGAAACAACGATAGCTTCAGATCAACTTAGGCCACCTATCATCACGATACTAATCCAAATGACTTCGCAGTTGTATAAAATAATATTTATAATATGTAGAATCTGGGTGACCGAGCTTTGCTCGGTAATTTTTTTAAACGATATAATAAATTGCAATTAAAAAAATAACAAAAGAAAGAAAGCAACGAGTGGCATGTGGGAATCGATTCTAGGTTTTGAACTTTTTTGGACCGCCCGTTACCATGAGACTATCACAGCTTTGCATTTGACAGCTCAAGTATGATTTGCATTCAAATCAACATTTTGGCATTTTTTTAATGCCCGAAAACAGTTATAAAACTACATTTTTCTAGGTAACTAGATCGATTTTTCCCCCAAAACCAAAGAAAATATTAAAGATGTGTGGTATAAAATTATTATAAAATTAATAATGTCGATAAAATCAACATTTTCACTGATCGATACTGACAACTTGGCTATCGAAAATAAGATTGAAATGTGTTGTTGCCAAATATGATCTCATATATTTTTGTATAAAATCGAAAACTCGTAGAGAAGTTCAGTGAAGCGACTAACTGAATGACTTTTCGTAGTTTATGTATGGAGATAAAATATATGTAACCAATATGAGACTTATGCAAGAATTTTTTAAATTATCAAAAAATTCATTAATTCATTAAGAAAACTTATTAATATCAACTACACAGCTTCCTTTTTAACAATGGCAACACGCACGGTTTGTAGATTTTTTATGAGCATTTGCAAATCTTAAACAATAAACCCAAATAAAGACACAATATTACATAATAATTTTGCTTACAAAGACTGTTTAGTTATTAATTTTCTATAAAATTTATTTTGTAACTTTCGTTAGAATATTCAGATAATTATTTCGCAATATTCCTACTTTTAAAGAAAAAAATATTTTAAATTATTAAAATATAAAGAATTAATTTAAAAACCGATATCTAAGAAAAGTACTTTCTTAAAGGCAAAATGAAAGAAAAAGAACTGTTCAAACGTATTATATTATTTAAATATCGGACTAAAGCGACAATATTCACAACATCAAAGCATGTCATCAATTCGCCTGGATTTAAGTTAGGTAACCATTTTCAGACAGGAAATGGCATTTGGAGACATAATAGAACGTAAGGTATAATGTCTTCTGTAAAAATATTTAACTGATATAGAGACGCTACAGCTAGGAAATTGAAATGTCTTATATCATTACATAATATATGATTGAAACATCCGAATATTTTACACATGAAAAAGATTGAAAGTGACCTTGTTCCAAAAATAAATGATGATGGAAACCAAAAAAATGGCCTTTGTATTGCAAAATGTTGTTTTATATATTACATATAGACGATCTTCTCAGTAAAAATATAAGTAACTAGGTATTTCAGCTTTACACGCATAGAAATCAGTGTGTTATAATTTTTTTTATCAGAGATTTTTTAATAACTTTTACCGTAAACTTTACACGCAAGGAAAGCTTTAAATTTTGCGGTGGTCGTAATATTTTTTATTGCTGCTCCTCTCCTATCTACTTAGCGTTATGTTATATAGCCTATAGCTTTCCTCGATAAATGGACTATGTTACACTCAAAGAATTTTCAAATCGGTCCAGTTATTCCTGAGATTAGCACGTTCAAACAAACAAACTCTTTAACTTTATATATGAGTATAGATTCAAAAGCGATTGCTAGTTTATTATGTATTATAAATTTTATATGCGCATAAAAAATATGTGCTCAATGTCACAAGTGAACATGAAAATTCAGGGGATATTACGTCATCATGAAATGTGTCTTATTTATCGGGGACCGGATATGCCACATGTCATAATACGAGAGGGGTCAGCACTGATATTGTCAGTGTAATAATCTGGAACAGTCGCCGTTATTTGGATAACGTTCATAACATAATGAACACTGTTGTTGATCTGTCATTTACAGATCTGTCGAAACTTTCAGCGTAGCTCTGTGGAATATTTCACAACTCTTGTTTTGAACATGGTTATTTTTAGCTTCATTTATATGTGTATCTTGTTACGGAACCTTAAAATTCAATTTTAATCCTCTTAATTCTAATACGAAAATCTTAAAATCATGTCAATGTTTTCCTATAATCCGCGAGTCGGTAAATTAAAAATATATATAATGCTTAAAGTGAACATCTGTTTTCATACCTGGTACATGCAGGATTCGTAAACACACATGCACAAACCTCCACGACCGCCACCACAATACACAAGCATTTAATACGTTCACTATCACAATCTCAATAATCGTTTTGCCCCGCAAACGAAGCATCGTCATGAGATAGACTCCACGACAACGACAAAAGCTTTTTCGAATTTGGCTATTCTATGTAATAAACTTCTATGTATTTTCTTTTTATGGTATTGTATTTTTTTTCTTTTTATTGTATTTTCTATGTATAGAGGGTCGCGGGTTGGATTACCGCCGTGACTCAACATTTTCTTTAAACAATTTGTTGGTTTTCTGAGCCTGGATGTATATTTCTATATAAGTAGGTACCCATCAAAAATTATAAATGTATATGTTTATAGTGATAGCTAAGCGGTAACACCGTGCGTCTCTTACGAGGAGGTCACGGGTTCGAACCCGGGCAGACACCAATGAGTTTTTCTGTTAAAACTTATGTGTCTCATTGAGTGATAATTGCAATTTATCACATGCTTTTCGGTGAAGGAAAAAATCGTAAGGAAACCTGCATATCTTTAGAGAATTCTGAAGATATGTATAACCTACCAATCGGCATTAGAGCAGCGTGGTAGGTCTTAGCTACAAACCTTCTCTCCAAAAACGGAGAGAAGAGGCCTATTCTCAGCAGTGGGATATAAACGGGCTGCTACTTACTATGTTTACTAGTTATCTGTCACCCATAACATAAGTATTAAATTACTTTGGGGACGGACAACCATATTTATGAGTGTCCCATATATTTATTATTAAACGTGATTTTTCGAGTTGTGCCGCTATTTCAGCTTATGAGCGATATATTTATAAAGACGTAAACTCATTCATTGATATACATATTGCCACCGCTTTAAATCTTTGCCGTGAACAATTTAATCTCATGTGACAACACTAAACAACATTTCACAGGGAAACGTTCCACAATGTTTATACAAAAGCCTCCTTTCTGTGGAGACGAACTTAAATCTTAAAATACGACACTGTCCTACTTCAGGTCGGGTATGTTTACGAATTACGCTATGATTAATTCCTTTTGAGGTACTTAATGAAGTGTACTCGTACATAATATTCTGAACTTGAAATTATGTTAAGGATTAAATTATGTATAAAATAATATATTATTTATTCTTATAAAAATTATTTAACTATTAAAAAATTGTGTAAAAAAAGCCACCGTGTAGTATCCGGTTGAATAGAATAGACACTCTCATTTCTTACCGAGGTGTGGTAAAAGGCGACAAAGGGTCTTTAAAAATTATTGTTTTAAATTATTAAATATTAAAATCCCTTTAGTATTTTTATAGTTTATCGTAATCAAACATACAGACCGCTTCGGCGTATTATGTTTTATAATATGTACCGATAATTCTAATTTAGTTCTTATTCTCTAAAAAAATTTCGGTATATTATCCTACTAGTGGCTAAAAATTTATCTAAGTATAGACAGATTTATCACAATATCAAACGCAGCATAAAGTTAAGTTAAACATATTAGAAGCTTTTAATGAATAAAAGTCCCACTCTAAGTGGGATCGGCACAACATGTTATAAACATGTCATATGATTTGGCTAAGTATTTTACGACCAGCCGCCTGTCTGACATCTACTTACCTTAGTCGTCTTTGCGACACCGCTGTAAGAAAGATGGTGGTCTATTCTACTCAATCGTATATCACACGGTGTGCCAACTTACTATTCACCATTATTAGTCACCTTTTACGACAACTCGGTAAAAAATACGGGTGGTCTATACTACTCAGTCAGATATTTCACGGCGGGTGGAATTACTTTAGTCGCCTTTTGATACACATTGGTAAGAAAGCGGGTGGTCAGCCATATCACGCGGCGGGTCAACTTACTTTTGTCGCCTTTTACGACCCGTATAAAAATGTGGGTGGTCTATTTTACTCAGCCGGATACCACACGGTTACACTCAACACATATGTTTTAGTTAAATTCATTTAAATGTATACATTATTGTCTCTGAGAAGGGTCCCATATAAATTATACTGTATAATCTGATAAAGGATTTACCCGTTAGATGAAACGCTTCATCAGTAAGGGTATGCATTGTTACCCTGACGTGGACGAAATCCATCTATCAAGTGTAATCATGCGCATTACCGCGACAAGGGGCATTCTCAAGGGACCCGTAATTAGGTAAGAGACAATAGAAACAGTTAAATCTTATTTTACTGGAATTTACGAGGGTATAATTTAATTGTAATATATTAAAGATGACAATCTATTCTAATATATAAAGCTGAAGAGTTTGTTCCATTCATCGAAGAAGGCTATAATAGGCAATATAACATCATGCTAAGGTGAATAGGAGAGAAGCAAGCAATAAAAATTATTGCTGCTGAAGCTATTAGAATGATATAAAGGGGGAAAGGGAAAAAAAATTGTGATAGCTAGTATATTATAAAACAAAGTCCCTAAAAGCTATCTGTATGTGATCGATTTTCTCAAAATTTATAAAACGATTAATATTACCGTTTTTACTAAAATATAATGCAAGTCTTGAGGAAGGTTTATGTTAATAGTACATACAGAAACACATGGATTGTTTATGTTTAGATTGACATTTGTAACACATTAATTTCCACGCGGGTGAAGCCAAAGTAAGCTTATAAATAACAGGCGTATGCGCGACTGTATATAAATACTCTATGTAAAAATTAACTAAAGTGTATTAATTCTCTCAGTTATGTCCAATGTATTTTTTTCCAAAAAAAATTATAAGCTTTTATCATATATGTTAGCATATGACAAACCGTGTGATATCCAGTTTAGTAGAATAGACCACCCTTTTCTTACCGACGTGTCGTAATATACGACTAAGGTATGTTGACGTCAGGCAGGCGGCCGGTCATAAAAACGCAGCCAAATCATGTGACAGCATGTTTATGTATAATATGTTGTGGCCACCCCAATAGAGTGGGATAAGGGCAGGAGGTTGATGATGATCATATATATTAGCATGGTATATAAGCGTAACATACGGTTAGATAGACTAAACCTATAGTCACATACCCGCCACTTATCTCAGGTGCAGCAAACCCCAATTACCCTCTATGAAATAATTTCCCCAGCAATAAATAAAATTCTGCACACACATTGAGAACATTTATGTCAAATAAGTTACAAACAGTGCCAACCTCAGAACTAACAGTGCGAGAGTTTTAGCGTGTGTTTAAGTATTTAAAGTTTTACCGGTACACGGTTTTGTTTGATATTTGCTAAGGTTAAACTTAACATGACATTTATGCTTGACATAAGAAATAGTAGCGGTACTTTGAGTAATTCCATAGTAATAATTAAACAATTTCCTACCTCATAAGTAAGTATATGTTTTATCTAATTAATGTTGAATAATTTTTATAATATTTAACTTAGTTAATCTTGTATATAAATATTTCTGTATCTCGGAAACAGCTTCAACTATTTTCATGAAATTCAGTATGTAGGAGGTTTTGGGGGAGAAAAATCGATCTAGTTAGGTTATATTTGAAAAAAATATAGTTTTATCCTTATTTCTAAGACTAAAAAAAATGCTATTATTTTATGAGAAAGCGAGGGATAATTACGCTGTCAGTTGCAAAGTCATGATAGCTCAATTAGGTAAAGGTCGGTCTAAAATTCTGAATACCGGGATCGATTCCAGATAATATTTTTTTTAATTTTTAAATGCATTTTTTTAAAGCTCGGTTACCCGAGTACGTTATTAATAATATATCTTAAGATAGCGTTTCTAACGTGACATCTTTTTACTGTTTTAATTGTTAATTTATAATAATTATCATTTAACTATAAAAGTCGTACTTAGGAGAAAAGTAAGTACCAGGATAACATGACGCACATAGCATCTCATTTATTAATGCCCGAATAAGTCAGATGGCTATACGAGAGCCGGGTACATTGATAATGTCGGTTACAAACGAGCATCTGCAACGGACAGGACGATTTACTTTGACGTTCATATTATGGTTACGTTGGCCAACGACGTTGTTAGCAACTTATATTATATTTTTAGTTTGTTTATAGTATCTTTTATCCTTATATTTACATGAGTCAATCTTGTATTGAATTTCGGAAACGGCTCCAATGATTTTCATGAACCTTATTATCTAGGAGGTTTCGGGGGCGAAATATCGATCTAGATAAGATTTTTTTTTTAATATCGGAATCTGCTACAATTTTATTAGAAAACAAAGTTAATTACGATGTCAGTTGCAAAGTTCTAAGAGCTCATTTGGGAACGGACGGCTTTATAAAGTGATAATTCTCCGGATCAAATTCCAGATATGACCATACCTTTTTTCTTATTTTTCATATTGCATCTTTCTTTATATCTTCTATAAAAACTGAGCAAAGCTCGGTCACCCAGATTAGTATTTATATATAGTAGATAGCGATGGTTTATGCAACCATGAATATTGTTTCTAGAAACTGGTCGACCTAACTAATATTACGTTCTTAGTCATGTTATTGCTCTAAATCGTTTATTTTCCTACATTTTATTTTTATTTCGTACTACCTAAATCTGATCACGCTTCTGTTTTGTTCCAGTTTAATATTAACTATTAACTCTTAGATACGCATATATTCTCGTTTACTTTTCTAGTCTCTCTTTTCTTATGCTAGGAATATAAATATTTTTATGACAAAAAGTTTTAAGACTCTCTTCTATCTTAATTGTATTATCATTTTCAGCCATTTTGTGTTCAGTCTTTGACGTAGGCTTCCTCTATGTAAGTCCATGCCATCTTAGGCTTTCAGCTAGTCTCTACTTACGTGTCATCTAATGTCTTCCCATCTCTTAGGAGAACGGTCACGTGATCTGAAGCAGTTACGTGACCGTTCACTCACTCTAGAAGTAGTTAGAACCACTGAGTGCTTTCAATGAATACCACAAATCCTGTCCATCTCCACCTTTTAGCAATTTCGAGTCAATAGTAAAAAATGTAATACTTTAGTTCAAATTCAAATACAAATTCAAAATTTTCTTTATTCATATAAACTTGTAAACAAATACTTTTGAATCGTCAATCTTACTGCTGGTTCGGAAAGCTGTTCCTACCGAGAAGATTCAAATTCAAATTCAAATTCAAAATATTCTTTATTCAAGTGGACTGTTTACAGTACTTTTGAATCGTCAAATGTTTTAAAGAAGCTACCACTGATTCGGAAGTTTGCTCCTACCGAGAAGAATCAGCAAGAAACTCGGCGGTTGCTCTTTTCAATATAATACTTATAACTTGTTACATTACTATCTTGTACAGGGTCTGAGAGTAGCTATATCCACGCATTCATAACGTCCAAATAATCCTCAACAGTATAGTAGGCTTTTTGTATCAGCCTCTCTTGTATAGTGTTTTTAAACTGCTGTAATGGCACAGCTAAAATTGATTGCGGAATTTTATTTTAGAATCTTATACCCAACCCACAAACGAATTTCGTAACTTTGCAAGGCGCAAAGCAGGAGCCGCAAGCTTATGTCGGTTCCTGCTTTGTCTATCGTATACATCACCTATCGTTTTATAATTCTTTATATTTTTATGTACATAAATTAAATTGCTTAAAATATATTATATTAAAATATATTAAATTAATAATGTTCAAATAGTGTTTTTAAACTGTTGTAATGGCATAGCTAAAATTGATTGCGGAATTTTATTATAGAATCTTATACCCAAACCCACAAACGAATTTCGTACCTTTGCAAGGCGCAAAGCAGGAGCCGCTAGCTTATGTCGGTTCCTAATATGTTTTATTTTATAACTCTAGTGGCTTGATTTCATAAGACATTTTGATACTTTACATGTGATTTAGGCGTAATTATGACTTAACAGCAATTTAATAAAAAATTCCATACTACACTAGCCTTCAATGTACATATGCCTGCGATTAATTAATTATATCACAATATGTAATCTAATTAATTGATTGTAGTAGTTTGTCTGATACATATTAATTAATAGTTTAAGCTGAGATTCCTTTGTTGTATCGAATATTAATATATTATCATTGGAGATGAATATTACATACCTCATTATTGAAAAAAAACTTCATATGAGGATTGCACTAAGATCAAAGAATATTAAATTTTAGACCTGAAATAAAAATAAAACTAAAACTAAATAATAAAGTTCATTTCTGATTATTAATCTATATTCGTGGCAAAACGATTATTCAAAGTAGTCTTATTTAAAAAGAAAGTATTAGACGAACGTCATTGGGTGACCTTAAACAAAGGGTTATAGAATCGAATTTCGGGCAGGTCAAAATAAAGTCTATAAAATCTTATGTATATAATTAACATACACCATTTATCATATGCTTTTGGTGAAGGAAAATGTAGTGAAAGAAACTTTTGCACTTTATAAAAAGCGTCATAACTTGAATTGACTTAAGAAACACAGTAAAGTCCAGAACCACCGAAGAGCCAACAATTTGTATAGAAAATGTTGACCCTCGACGGGAATCGAAACCGAGACTCGCGACCCGCGGGGACTTATCTGCCTGATTTTAAGGAAAATTGAATGGATTTGAATCTACAGCGCATGCACAAACTAAATGTTTTTAAATACAAAAGTGAAGTAGTAGATTGCAAACGAGAAATAAAAGTTAGCTTGTACTAAGGTACTACGTTTTTTTTCTTATTTATTCTCTGTATTAGTCGCATTTTCATTAACTAAGAGCGCTACTAAAAAGCAATAAATCCTTCCGAGCAATTATTCAGCTCATTTAAACAGTAAATGCCCGTTTTATGCCTGTAACTATTTTGTTACGGCCAATTACTTTGCAATTCCGCTTTAAAGAACGCATTTAACTTTAATTATTTGCAGGTTATGTATATTTTTTACTTTAAGAATAAGAATGTCTTTTAATTATATAATTGCATTAATATTTTGTGTACTTATACAAGCATAAAAAAACCACAAACTCTAAGACTTCTATTCTTTAGAAGACTAACTATGTATATCTATACTTAAGCCCCCAATAGCTATATATGTATATATTTACCAGTTGTATTTACCGTACAGTTATATTTACAGTACTGTACAGTTATATTTACCTATCACCCATAACACAAGTACGAAGTTACTCTATGGACGACCGTGTGCAAATATCTCATATAAAAACTTAACTGTAAATTACTGTCACACTCAAGTTTTGAAAAACATTGGAACAAACAACAACACTAACAAAATACAATAGAGAGTTAATACCTATAAAATAGCAACATTTTACATCTCATACAAGTATTATTAACGAAATTCTTCAAATAAAAGTCTAAAAAGAATTTAGTAATTTAAAAGTCGAAGTCAGCGAAACATCTAAGCAATTCAACGGGAAAATACCGCAGCATTCTTAGATTGATATTAGATTTGTACATTTTAAAGTCGAGAGATATTTTTTTTATTGTTAAAACTAGGCCACGATACACTTAGCCTTTAAAAACATTCGAAAAAAATTGTCAGCAGTCACAATTCACAAAGACATGTAAACAAATCGCGTCCCATCACTCCATCGATTGAGGAAAATCACAAAAGGGCGGCACACGCCCTTACAATTCCACGACTCCTAAATTTTTTTAATGTCTTGTATTTTGTTTCTATATCGACCAATGCAAGGTTTTTCACGCTAAGAAATCCTTTGTTATTTATTGTAAGTGAAATAGAGGTTTCGATTATTTATAAGTTATTATAAGCTTTTATTTGCACCCTGTGGTATCCGGCTGAGTAGAATAGACCACCCTCATTTCTTACCGAGGTGTCGTAAAAGATGACTTAGGTCAGTCGACCCGCTGTGTGGTATCCGGCTGAGTAGAATAGACCACTCTCATTTCTTACCGAGGTGTCGTAGAAGGCGACTAAGGTAAGTCGAACCGCCGTGTGGTATCCGGCTGAGTAGAATAGGCCACCCTCTTTTCTTACCGAGCTGTCGTAAAATCCGACTAAGTTAAGTTGACCCATCGTGTGGTATCTAGTTGAATAGAATAGACCACCTCTTTCTTACCGAGGTGTCGTAAAATACGACTAAGGTAAGTTGATGTCAGGCAGACGGCCGCCTTAAAATACGAAGCCAAATCATGTGACAACATGTTTATAACATATTACGCGTACCCTACTTAGAGCGGGATAAGGGCAGGAGAATGATGATACAAGCTTTTATTTAATTTACCTTGTATGTAAGTTTGTATGTGAAGGAGGAATCTAGTAAAATATAACCCACTTTCAGGTCTCCGATTGAACTTAAATTTTACATACTCGTCCCAACCAGTAGTAACTTCAATAAATCTAATTGCTCCTTGACGATTCAAAAGTGATTATAAAAAGCTTACTTGAATAAAGATTATTTTGGTTTTATTTGATTTATGGAGCCAGGTGTGGTATCCAGCTGAATAGAATAGACCATCCTCATTTCCTGTATTAAAAAAAATCTTGTGTTTATGATGAGCATGACCTGATGCTGCTGCCAGGATTGGCTCCAAACGAGGGGACTTTTCAACGGTTAACATTATACTTCCTTAAATTTTCCAACTTGATAAATTGAGTACATAATTTTGAATAAAACAAATAAATAGGCGCAAAAATGTCAAGGGCGAATGTTTTAAATAAAGGTATAAATTTTGTTTCCCTATTAACTGAGCAGGCTTTCACGGTTGGAGACCCTCTTTATTTATTTATACAACAAATAAGACGCGTATCCTTCAACGAGTATGCAAATAAATTTCGTGCGAGACGCCTATACATTTTCAGAGGTGTTTGATTTACGCGCCACCGTCTATGATTACAAAAGGTAAGAGAATCTTTCAGGATATTGTGAATTAGGCGACAAGGGAATATATTTAATTAATAAATAAATACTTTGCAATGAAAGATATAGTATGGCTTCGTAAACAAATCTTCATCATCTTTTTTTATTCCACTGTAAGTGGGGTTGGCCCAACATGTTATAAAAATGTTGTCACATGATTTGGCTACATATTATATTTCACGACCGGTTATATGTATGATGTCAACTTATTTGTCGTATTTTACGAGACCTCGGTGAGAAAGAGGCTGGTCTATGTACTCAGCCAAATACTACACGGCTTGGCCTCATAAATCAAAGAAAATCAAAATAATCATAATCAAGTAAGCTTTTACAAGCACTTTTGAATTGTCAAGGAAAATTGTGTTTTTGAATTTTAATCTTCAATTGTGTAATATGCTTTACGTGTAAGCATATTTCTTACATTTGATTTAAACCAACATTTTTATAGATAAGAGAAGAAAGCTTTAATTCACTCAGCGGGCGATAGAGCGAGTTATGCTGGGAGTACCTCTACGTGATCAAATCAGAAATGAAAAGATCCGTAGAAGAAACAGTCACCGATTTAGTTCAGAGTATCATGAAGCTAAGGTGGTGTTGAGCGGGTCGTCCCAAATTGCAATTATTCCCTTTTTCGCAATATTGTCGCTTATTTTTTTTCTCTTTTTTTTGTCTGCAGGCTATGTCAATACTTAACATATTATTTTCTTATTTTTTTTATCAAACCTTACTCATTGTCACATCCAAAATGTCACATCCATATCTGACCTTACCTATTTTGAGTTTCATCGTTTTGGTAAGCGTAATTTTACTCTACATACAGTAGACTTAGATACCGTTGCTGGGATTATTCGGAATTTCAAATCAAATGCTGTGGGCTTAGACAATATATCTCTTAAAATGCTTTTGTTAACCTTACCGCAAACGTTAGAAGTTATCACAAATATTATTAATAAATCCATTCAGACTTCTAGATTTCCTGATGTTTGGAAAGCTGCCAAAGTTAGACCTCTGGCAAAATGTAATAATCCAATCAGTTTTAAAGATTTGCGGCCTATTAGTATTTTACCGTTTATCTCTAAAATTTTGGAAAAAATAGTTGCGTGTCAGATGGTAAAATACATAGAGCAGAATAAGATATTACCAACCTTTCAGTCAGGTTATAGAAAAGGACATAGTACAACTACTGCCCTTGCAACAGTGGTAGACGACATCCTGACCGGACAGGATCAAGGCAAAGGTACCTTGCTTGTACTATTAGATTACTCAAGAGCTTTTGACTCAATCAATACTTCACTCCTCCTTTCCAAGCTATCATATTACGGTTTCGACGTTTCAGTCGTAAAGTGGTTTAACAGCTACCTTACCGATAGAGCACAGTTAGTTGAGGTCACAAATAATGATAGCACAATTTCTAGCTCACATTTATCTTCTATAAATAGAGGAGTTCCTCAAGGATCCATTCTTGGTCCTTTACTTTTTGCAATTTACACAGCAGATATTACAAATTGCATTCAACATTGCTCTTGCCATCTTTATGCTGATGACACGCAACTTTACATATCCTTTGATCCACGGGACACTTTGAATGCCGCAGCAAAGCTTAACTCTGACTTGGAAAAAATCAACTTGTGGTCAAAAAGGAATTGTTTAGTACTTAATCCCAGTAAATGTCAATATATGATATTTGGATCCAAATCTATTAGAGCGCGAATAAATATGATCAATCCTCTAATAATGATTAATAATAATCCAATAGAAAAGATGGAAGAAGCTCGCAGTTTGGGAGTACTTTTTGATTCCGCTTTGCATTTCGAAGCTCACATCGCTAATGCTGTCCGCAATAGTTTTTATCGGCTTAAGCTACTTTATAAGATGAGGCCCTTCATTAATATTAAGTTAACGATAAGATTATGCGAAGCACTAGTCTTATCCAGACTAAATTATGCAGACACTGTATATGGGCCTAGACTCTTAAGCAGAAGTAAAAAGTTGATTCAGCGTGTCCAAAATGCCTGCACAAGATTTTGCTTTAACATCCCACCGCGTACACATGTAACTTCTTACATTAATGAAGCTAACCTATTAAAGATGGAAGCACGTAGGAGGTTACACCTTGCTACGCTGTTATTTGGGGTGCTAAAAAATGGAATTCCTGAATACTTGCGACAGAAACTTTTGTGGTTCGGTGATAAGTCAGCTCGCATTACACGAAATTCATATCTCTTTTTGTCTACACCTAAGCATAAAACAGCAGCATTCAAGGGGAGCTTTAGGTTTGCGGCTACCAAGTGCTGGAATGATTTACTACCACCAGTTAAATCATCGCAAACTCTGGGAGTTTTTAAAACAAAGTTAAGAGCGTATCTTTTATCAGAACAAAAGTCAGTAATTACTTAACACTTAATACTTTTTTATCTCAGCACTTGGGCTGCATTTTCTTTGCATTTTCTTTCCTTACATGTTGCATTTTATTGCGCATATGGTGTATGTAGATATATGTATATTTTTAATATTTTATTTTGTTAATGTTGTGTAATGTTTGTGAAGTTTCCAGTTTGCCATGTTCTTTGTTCATTTCTGTTTTGTTTTTTTTTCTTTCCTTTTATTGAATTTATTTATTTATTTTATTTTACGTAAGGTTGTTTGTTTGTTTGTATAAATAAATCTTGGTATCCTCCGTGACCTCCGTATCTGTAAAGGTGCCTACTGAAAACCAGCGCTACAACCTTTGTTGTAGCATATAAGCTGAGTAGGACACCTTATTTGGTCACAAATTCGTATTCGTATATATATATATATATATATATATATATATATATATATATATATATATATATATATATATATATATATATATGTGTATATATATAGGTAAAAATGTATTTATTTATTTTCTTTGTTTCTTTTTGTTGGAATTTGTGTCCGAATAAATTTCTTTCTTTCTTTCTTTCTTTCATTTATCCATCTATCAATCAGAAATCGTTTACAAATTTATGCCGTGTGTTTGATATGTTATTAAAATTTTTATTCTGAAAATTTTTCCAATTTGACTGGCGTTTAATTATTTGTCTATAAGTACCTCGCGTCCTCGTCTCAGTGGTTTTATTTATTTTTATTTATTTATTTCTGTACCATTAAAAATGTTAGAAAAAACATTATTGGTAAAAAAAGTGTACAAAGGTCTACTTATCCCTATGACAGAGATCTCTACCAGCTAACCTACGAAGTGAGATAATTTATATTTAAGAAAAAGATGGTACGCAAATATCAAACATTATGAATTAGAATTACCTACTAATTTTATATTATAATCATAAGTATAAGACAGTATAAGACTATGTAATGGTAGTCAAATATTTAAAAAAATGTCCGTACATTTATCTCATTCATAATAGTCTTCAGTATTAAGGAGAGGTCACGAAGTGTTTCATCTTAAGTCATTTGTCAAGCTTACCTTCGTAAGTCCATTGTTAAGGTCAGGCGCCCACTAGAAGGACCAGATTGTAATATTATTTTTACGTAATTAATAAAGATACCATTACTCTAAAATTACAACAACCAAATCTTGTGAATTGATATAAAAATGTGACTATTTAAAAACACTAATTAAACCGTATGGTATGTAGTAAAAGGCGACTAAGGTAAGTTGACCCACCGAGTTGCATCCGGTTTAGTAGAATAGACCACCCTATTTCTCACTGAGGTGTCATAAAATACGACTAAGGTAAGTTGAAGTCAGGCAGGCCGATCGTAAAAACGCAGCAAAATCATGTGACAGCATGTTTATAACATGTTGTGCCGACCCCACTTAGAGTGGGATTAAGACAGGAGTATGTGAAAAACACAAATTTCAATAAAACACTAGTAAATAAGGTAACAATAATTTATCGTATAGTGAGCCGCATTCTCGATAGAAAGTGTTTTCTCCGCGCTTGTTTTGCTTATGCTTGCTTTGGGTAAAAATCATAAACAAATATCCTCTTCTCCTTATCTTTCCTTTTTTTTATCTCAAAACATCCTTCGGGAAAATTTGAGTGATTTCAGATGCCATTGAAGTTGCAATAGCCGGAATAAAGCAGTGAACACAACCCATTTAAATATTGCGATATATATGGTAAAATGGAAGCCATATGTATAAAGACGATATGAAGTGGCTAATTACACTGTTGAAGTTCTTCCGCTAACATGTTATACTCGCACAGCAGTTTGATCGATCGAGTTGTTTAAACGTAGTTAGTGCAAACTAGCAATTAATACATCTTAGTTATTCTACGTATTTATATAGTAAACCTGTTATTCTTATTAAAAAGAAGTCCCTGAAATAGCGAAATTGATCTTGATAAAAGGTACCTGATAATAATTTTACTCACCAAGAGACGAAACATGAAAAATTGGACTGTGGACGTCTTGACTTGAGTCAATTTCAATGTTCATAAGATATGTAGATAATATTTTCCATCTGGATTTATATAGCTAGTACCCTTCATCGTTTTATACTTAAGCTAAGTTATTAAGAGGGGCCGGCACAACATATTATAAACATGTTGTCACATGATTTGACTAATCTACAACCGGCGGCCAGCCTGACATCAACTTACCTTAGTCGTATTTTATGACACCTCGGGAAGAAAGAGGTGATCTATTTTACTCAACCGGATACCACACGGAAGGTCGATGTGCCTTAATCGTTACGACACCTGGGTGAGAAATGAGGTTGGTCTATTTTACTCAACCGGATACCACACGGCGGGTCGACTTGCCTTATTCGCCGCTTACAACCCACGCTTAATATTGGATTAAGTACAAAACGAAGGAAAGAACTAGATATATAGATCCCGATGGAAATTATTTACTACATTTTATAAATACATATTTACTTCGAAGTTGAGAACAGAAGTACATGTAACCGAGTCCAGACAGACACTCGAGTCCAGATTTTCACAGTCCGATAATATTTCCCTTTTTTCATGTCTAGTCTCTTGGTGAGAAAAACTATTATCATTTACCCTTTATCAAGATCAATTTTGCTGTTTTTTGTACTTCTTTTTAATGTAAGAACAACGGGTTTACTATACGCCGTGTGGTATCCGGCTGAATAGAATAGTACCACCCTCATTTCTTACCGAGGTGTCGTAAAAGGCGACTAAGGTAAGTCGACCCGCCTTGTGATATCCGGCTGAGTAAAATAGGCCAACCTCATTACTTACCGAGGTGTCGTAAAAGGCGACTAAGGTAAGTTGACCCACCGTGTGGTATACGGTTTAGTAGAATAGACCACCCTCTTTCTTACCGAAGTGTCGTGAAATACGACAGATGTAAGTTGACGTCAGGCAGGCGGCCGGTCGTAAAAACGCAGCCAAATCATGTGACAGCATGTTATGCCTACTCCACTTAGAGTGGGATCAGGGCAGGAAGAAGATGACTCCTTACTAGAACGATGTTAGTTCTTTATTAAATATTTTGTAGGAAAATAAAAAGTTCAATATCTTGGCAACATGGCTTATTTCTAGTACAACGTGCGCTGCATAAATTTCCTTTATGCATTAGAGAAGCTTGTGACACGTACACGCGTGTGCACTTTGCTTTTGCATGTTTCATTTTACGGTGTTTATAACTGGTAAATGTACGTAATTTTGTCGTTAAGTCATCCTTACATTATATTTCTTATCCGACTTTGTTCTAATAGCTGTAATGCAAATAAAAGAACATTAACATTTGACGACCGCGTACCGAAGTCCAGCGTTGGTAGATCTCTTACGAGGTGGACTAACGACCTGGCGAGCCGCTGAACGGTGGAAATCTATGTCCAACAGTGGACGTCTTTAGGTTGAGACTGCACAGGCAGTTAACATTAGTTTTTTGTAAGGCAAGAAAGAGTACTAATACGTTTTCGTGATCGATAAATTATAGATTTATTTGCTTTTATATTTATAGCTTTTATATTTATATTTATATATTTATAAAATTATAGATATGAGCGAGTTTAATTCTCATATCGTTATTATCTAGAAAATAACGTTATTGATTAATTAATGCGGATTATAGAAAAATAATTTTATTATTACTTTTGTAAAAAACTAATGAGAATATTATTTTAATATAATGCCAAAATCGCAAAGCAATTTGCGATTTTGTCGTACAGTCTGACGATCTCCGGACGATGCTTCGGTTATGGGGCGAAACAATTGTTGAGATTGTGGTGGTTAAATGTGTGCAGTGCATGAGTTTTTACAAATTCTGCATGTATCAGGTATGTGAACGATTAGTACACTCTACATTTAGCATAGATAGCATCAATAGTGTACAATGCATTAGCATTTGAAAATGTTAGTAAATTTGCAATCCTAATTTGTAATAGGTTTGGCACATTTGCAAGGCTTGAGATAACAGTAAACACTGCTGTGTTTTGCATTCTAATTTACCTTATAACGACATCTATTCTTATTATAAAACAAAGTCCCCAAAAGCTGTCTGTCTGTATGTGATCGATTTTTTCAAAATCTACTGAACGGATTTTTATAGGGTTTTTACTTAAAGATCTTTTTTTCTTCGAGAAAGTTAAGGTTGATAGTACATTTCCGTTTAATATAAATTGTTGTTGTTTAAAAAAACTGGGGGCTTTACCGCAAAGACTAGCAGAGAAACACTTAAGTAATGTAGTAGAGAATTTTAGATCTTTAAAAATACTACAAAAAAGTTCACGACAGTGCGTCTTCATATCTTATGGTTAACTCACAATAACTAAATACTGATATCTACGTTGGCGAAGCCGCAGGCATAACTAGTTTACTATATATTAAAATTTTAATTTCTAACCTTTTCGTAGCCCTTATTTCCAAGAAAAGAGGCCTTTGCTCAGCTGTACGATAATTAAATAAATAAATATATGCGACATTTACACACACGGTCGTCCGTCCCCAAAGTAAGTAAATTAATACTTGTGTTATGGGTAATAGACAACTGGTGAATATATACCTACTTTAATATTTTTTAACTACATACTCAAATACAAATATACAGCCAAACTCGAAGACCAACAAATTTATTTATAGAAAATGTTTCCCCTCGGCGGGAATAGAACCCGCGACCCGCGGAGCTGAAGGCAGGATCACTACCCACTTCGCCAACCAGTTGTCTCTCACCCATAGCACAAGTATTAAATTATTTCCTTTGGGGACGGACGACCGTGTGTGTAAGTGCCCTATATATTTATATCTATTATATCTTTAATATTTAAATGCGTTAATCTTGTATCTATATATATTTTTTTTTCAGAATATCGGAAACGGCTCCAACGATTTTCCTGAAATTCAGCAGGGTTTTGGGGGAGAAAAATCGATGTAGGTTTTATTTAAAAAAAACCATTTGATCCCTATTTTTGGGCATTAAAAAACAGTAAAATTTATTTTGAAATTGAATTGAATTTTTTCCATTAATTGTCATTCAGCGCAGCTTATTCGGGGAACGGGTGGTCAGGAAAAATGAAAATACCTAGGTTCGAGCCCTATCTACCCTATTATTTTTTCTTTTTTTTTAATTTTTTTTATATTGTAAAAAATTACACCACCCAGATATTTTATTTATATTTATATTTATAATACGTGGATGAAAATAGGACCGACCGTTTTCGTTAGTTATTTTCATCCGTGTGTTTTCAATATAACACTTGGTGACACTAACCTCCCACCCTCTTGACACCTGACGGGCTTAACGCACCGATATAGATTATTGGCACTGTAAATCAATGGGATTGGACGCTTTCACTAAATAATATATCACTCTAGTAACCGAAATTTTGGTATTCAAGCAAATTGTTTAGCAATATCCTTCACATATAAGCTTTGTTCAATAAAGTAGAAATAATCTATTCCACGATTTTATATTGGATGATGAACTCATTTGAATGTATCTCTATTATCAATCTTTATTCAAGTAAGCTTTTGTAAGCACTTTTGAATCGTCAAGGATCAATTTGAATGAATCAATTTGATGAATTACTACCATTGAAGCTTTCAACAAACGAGGCTTTGTCTAATCAAATTCCAGTCTTAGGGCTTCTCCGTGGTAATTGGAGGTCAGGTTTAGGACTGAGATGCATGCCCAGATCTCTAATGCATGCCCCGGAAATGTCTGCCGGGCATTGCCGGGGCATGCATTAGAGATAGCGGCGGATGAACCGGTATCATCGGCCAACGGCGGGTCTCAGGTCTTAAAGAAGACTACGGCTTGCTGTCAGGTGGCAACCGAGCGTAAAATAAAAGCCAATTTCTATACCAATCGTGCGGCGCCGCCTCAATGAAAAGCAGACCCCGTATAGCGGGATAATGCGAGGACAATGATGATGTTGATGAAGCTACCATTGGTTGGG
Source organism: Morpho helenor (assembly GCA_029227775.1). NCBI lineage: Eukaryota > Metazoa > Arthropoda > Insecta > Lepidoptera > Nymphalidae > Morpho > Morpho helenor. The sequence goes on from JARGCU010000010.1 coordinate 13,564,636, forward strand.
AATGTTCATCTCATTGAGAAGAACCAGCAAGATATTCAATAGTCAATCTTTTATATAAAACTTATATAATTAGACTGCAACAACTAATTAAAACTTATGAAGCCGAAAAGATATTCAAATTTACTTTCGTTTATAAAATAAAAATCGTAATACTTTTAATACTTGAGTAAGGCAATGCTACCTTTTCTGTATTGCTAAAAGCTATTCACACGATGTCGTTACCAACAAACTTTTCCTAAATTCGCGCTCTAATGTACTACCTAAAGTATGTTGCCATTTCTATATCAGGGAAATGGCGTAAAGAGTGAGGGTTGTACCGGAAATGGCTAAATCCGGTAAGCGGAGCAACAATTCTTCTTTGTGTTATATTTATACTATATGTAACCGTGTATTTGTTAACGTCAACTTTAGTGTTAAAACTTATATCCTCAATTAAGTATAAGTACCTGGGTACTTTATTAGAAGATATAAACAAATGCAATTTAAAAAATTAAAATTTAGAAAAGGCTGGTGACATCTGGGACTTGATCCCAGGTATTTTCACTGTAGTCTGCCCGTTTCTAACTAAGCTATAAAAACTTCCCAAATGATACCAAAATTAATCTTTGTATTCCATTTTTAAGCAGTTTTTCAATGCCTGAAAACAGGGATAAAAACACATTTTTCTTAAATGAAACTTAGCTAGATCTATTTATCACCCCCGAAACTCCCTATATACTAAGAAATTCATGAAAATCGTTCGAACCGTTTCTGAAATTCAGATTCTATACATATATACATACAAGATTGACTCATTTAAATATTAAAGATAGCTGTGATAGCCCAGCAGTAAGACCGTACGACTCTTTCGAGGGGTCACAGGATCAAACCCCGGCAGGCACCAATGAGTTTTTCTATTAAAACGTATGTATCTATTGATAATTGTTATTTATCATACGCTTTTCAAGCGTGAAGGAAAACATCGTAAAGAAACCTGCATTTCTTCATAAAATTCTAGGGATATGTGTAACCTACCAATCCGCATTGGAGCGTGATAGGTCTTAGTTGCAATCCTTCTCTCCTAAAACGGAGAGAGGAAGTCTATGCATAGCAGTGGGATAATAACAGGCCGTTACATTACTTTTATACTTTCATTTAATGTAGAACAAAATAAGACATGGTTGTCCACTCTTCTTGAAGTCCACACATCTCCACTTAGAGTTGGATAAGGACTGGAGGAATATAGATCGTCTATAGAATTAGGCGTTACTTTGCGGAAATCCATAAAACAAGAGTAATAATAAAATAATTTTGCTATAATATCCGCGATAAAGTAAATAGTAAATATATGTAATGAAATAAACTCCATGGCAAAATCGCAAAGTCATGGAATCTATTTCCTAATGATGCTTCGGTTGCGGACTGAAACGATTGTTGAGTTTGTGATAGTGAACGTGTCTAGTGCTTGTGTATTGTGGTGGAAGAGGTTAATGCATATGGTTTGAATAATCCTGCATGTATTGGGTATGAAAATGGATAGTTCACTCTACATTTAACAATATATAGTATTTTATATTTACTTTATCGCGAATTATATCAAAATATTTTTATTATTACTTTTGTAAAATAAAAAATAAAAATAAAACAATAAAAAACAGAATTTTCACAAGTACTAGAAAGCTTTTTATCTTGTATCTTAGATTTTTGGCAAACATCTTATATTTTAAATCCCACCTTCTTACTGTCTTTTTAGCAGACATGGCATTACGGTTAAAAGCTTATATAAAATTTTCATGAAATTCTTTCATTTCAAGGAAACAGGATATCTTGAGCTTATGGAAAGTTTTCTTTGTCTCAAATTCTAATAAAATGCTTATAAAAGTTTTATAAAAACATTTGGTATTTTGGTGCTTATTTTGAGCTTATTATTTGTTTTTTTCTCTAGTATAATACAATACGAGTGTGGTTTTAATTTAGGTACACTGTGCTTTTAATAAACTTTCATATTTTCGAAATATAAACGGAGCGAATTTCGAAATAAATAGAAAAAAAAAGTATAAGAATCTATAATAAAATTCCGCAATCAATTTTAGCTTTGCCATTACAGCAATTAAAAAAACTGTTATAGTGATGCTAATACAGAAAACGTACTATACTGTTGAGGATTACATTGATGATAAGAATGCGCAGATATAGCTACTGTTTGACCCTGTACAAGATGTAATGACTAAATGTAACTAGTTATAAGAATTATTTTCCAAAGAGCACCCACCGAGTTTATTGCTGGCTCTTCTCAGTAGGAACAGCTTTCCGAACCAGTAGAGTTGATGATTAAAAAACACTTGTTTACAATTTTATTTTAATAAATAATATTTTGCATTTGAATTAGAAAAAAGTCAAAATTTAAGATCAAGTAGTGGTGTTGACAAGGTGTTGTTTGTATTGTATAAACTTATAGAATCGTTTTTATGACTACGTGGATTATATCCATAGCACATATTTGAATATCATATCACATAAACTTTTAGTTTCTTTAACATAAACATAAAGTTTTATCATTATTGTTTATTGTAACAATATTAAAAGAGTTATATCAAATTTCATCTCTTGTTTGCTCAGATGGCTACAGTTTCAAAGCGGTGCTAAATTTAGCGGAAATATAAATTATAATATAAAGTATACAAGCCGTGATAGCTCAACGGTGGGACCATGCGATTCTTTCAAGGAGTCATGGGTTCAAATCCCGGGCAGGCACCAATGAGTTTTTCTGCTACAATACACGTTTTTGCCTACATATCGCTAGAGAATTTTGAGGATATGTGTAAGCAATCAATCCGCATTGGAGGAACGTGGTTACCTCCAATCTTTCTATCTAGAGCGGAGATCTATGCCCAGCAGTGGGATAGTTAAAGACAATTTTATTGATAAATTCAATGACAATAAAAAATGTCTTGTATATCAAAAACACTAGAGTAAATGTTGTTCATATTTATTTTAATTATAATTATTATATAAGAAATATAATGTTATGAACCAGAAGATATAATATTAATTTTCATATTGAATCAATGCAATGTAGCTTTGTGAAATCAATCTTCACTATTTTTAACTTTTAAATTAATTTCTACTTCTATAATTATAAATTGGAACTCACGTTGTACAGTAAACTTATAATAATGCCCTCACAAAAACTCAATAAAAAGTTAAATCCCTACCCTTATATTAAGACATCTCAATATCAAGTGATAACCAAATTCACCAATTCAATATATTTGAATATCGGGTTAGGAGACATCTCTGTTAAAATCGCACGCTTTGAATGTATTCCGTGATGGAGGAGTGCTATCTGCTATATTGACTTGCATTTTAGCACTAGATGTGACTTTTAATTTTAATTTAATGCTTATTTTGTGTAATAGCATCTTAATATAGAAAAAATGCAAATGGCCAAATAAATTGTGCTTAAAAACAATTGTCTGAAACTCGTATTTTCGTACGTACGTCGTACAATTATCGCATAATATTCAAATATTTATTTTATTTACCGTTTGCCGTATTCCGCCATTTCCGCCGCAGCTCCAGGTCTTGACGCTGTTTCCCTGATATGAGACGAAATGATATATCTTTTATATAGATAATTAAAGCAAAATTATTCCCTAACTACTCCAAAATAAAAAAGTGCACAACGTTTACATACAAGTTTTCAACCCTGGCGGCATTCACGGATTGCAATGCCGTTGATTTAAAAAAAAAATAACTATATGAACTTAGGTTTCCGGCTGAACAGAATAGACCACCCTCTTTCTTACCGAGGTGTCGTAAAAGGTGACTAAGGTAAGTTGACCCACTGTGTGTTACCCGGCTGAGCAGAATAGACCATTCTCTTTCTTATCGAGGTGTCGCAAAAGCCGACTTAAGGTACTTAAGGTGACTAGGTCGTAAAATATCTAGCCAAATCATATGATATGCTTATAGCATGTACTGCCGATCCCACTTAGAGTGGGATAAGGGCAGGAGGATGATGATGAGTAACTATAAACTATATCGGTCCGGAAATACAACTGATAGACGGGTGATAATATGGGGTCCATTTTTACTTCGCCATGTGAATGCTGTCTATATAGCTGACCTTAATTGGGTTCTCAACATCATTGACAGTTCTGGGCCACATATTTGGGGTTGCCCGTTCTGACAGGAGTGTAAGTGGTGACTTCATTAGGCGCTCGCGTAGCTTCTGTTATATTACTGATGTTTGGGACTAACCTTTTTTTATATGAGGAAACCCTTCATGGGTACTGCTAATAGCTGGGGGGCAAAAGCAGTTATACTGGTCTCTTACCGGCTAAAACCTCATGGTGTTCCACCTTGCTGCTTGGTGGCGAGGGCACAGGAATACCGGACGCATCACGTCTACACCCTCGTCAGCAGCCTACCCTTTCTACTCTTGTAGAGCCTGGATAGACTTTTTCACCATAAACAGACGCATTGGGAACACTTAATGCATCGGCCACCTCGAAGAACCTCACTAGTCTATATTAGTAATTATGATTGTGTCATTTATATAATTTACAAGCGACTTCGTCCGCATGGAAATTAGTGTGTGACAAAATTTTTACAGAAACGAAATTTTGAATATAAAAGTATTTATTGTGACTTAACCATAAGAGACAGAGATATGCTCTCACGGACTCTTTTGTAGTATTTTAGTATATCTATAATTCTTTAGTACATTACTTTAGTGTATATCTGCTGGTTTACGCGGCGTAAGCGAGTAAAGCTCATAGCAGGCGAGTTTTTTAAAAATCATGCCATCTCTTTAACCCAATTTACATAAAAGGGTAATGTACTATTAATCTAAACCTTTCGGAAGAATTGCACTATCTTTTAGTAAAAATCCTACATAAATCTGTTCAGTAGTTTTTGAGAAAGTCAATCACATAGACAGACAGCTTTTGGGGATTTTGTTTTATAATAAGTACAAGAACGGAACGGAACTTCTTTTAACGGAAACTTCGGTCGCGTGAACTGTTGTCACGTGATAGTTTGATAATAGATGACGCTTTTCAATGTCATCCTATTCCTGTGGAATTAACAGGATTTATATAGCCTATATGTTACCCCGGTGTTTAACAAATAATTGTACCAAACCGATATTGATACGCCAAGAAAAATAACAAGTATAAATCCATACTCACAAACTTTCGTATATTAGTAGGTTAGATAGACAATATTCAGAGATACATAATAAGGGAGAAGAAGGATAGAAGGAATTCTATAACTAAACAATTAATAGGCCAAACCTAGCAGTATTAAACTGTCGGAGCGTACTATTTCAGTCCTCCATTTGTTAATTGATCTGTCACCTCGTAAACGTGCTCATATATAGTAACCAAACGTAATTAACAAAGACAGGATATGATTAATATATCATTTACTTAAAGTTGGGATTAAGTTTTGGGTTTTGTGGAAGTTACTTGACATTAGTGAAATGCTCTCTGGTCTGGATTTGATCCCGTGATTCCTCGAAAGAATTGCGTCGTCTCACCGCTGGGCTATCACAGATTACGGATATAGATATAAGTCATCATCCTCCTGCCCTTATACCACTCAAAGTAGGGTCGGCACAACATGTTATAAACATGTTATCACATGATTTGACTACGTATTTTATGACTGGCTGACGTAAACTTATTTTAGCCGAATTTTTTTTGCGAGATTTCAGTAAGAAAGAGGGTAGTCTATTCTACTGAACTGGATATCACACAGGGTGTCAATTTACCTTAGTCGCCTTTTACTACACCTCAGTAAGAAATTTTTATTTATTTATTTAGTTATTTATTTATTAATTTATTTATTGAACAACATCCATTACCTTAACAGCCAATGCGATAATGGAGTACAAAAATTAATTTTATCTAATCTTATTATTACAACTTATTAATCTAAGAAATGAGGGCAGTCTATTCTACTCAGCCGGATACTATACGGCATGGATATAGAAATTAGTGTAATAGAGAAACGACCATTATGGCCACTTCCAGACGCACTGATCTACGTTTCAAGCATTTCATATCGGAGTAAGCACGCGTTGGCATTTCCCGGACCTCCCAGGGGGACACCCTCCCTACGTGACGCGCTTTCACTGAAATATTTTTACTATTCATCGCCTTAAGGAGCATTAAAATGCTCGCTATGAGGAGCCATTTTTTTCTAACGTTTTCTACAGACACGTTTTTCCTCGTTACATCTCGTTTATTTTTTTACGTGCAAGCTGGAAAATTTTATATCACAGTTCCCTAACAAGGTAAATTTTTATATAAAATTTCGCTTATATGAGATCATGCAACAAGAAATTAGGTATAACTTTATTCGAAAATTTTTTTAGATTTATACGAATTTTACTAAGTAATAATTAAATAAAAATAAATATATGGGTCCCCAAAGTAAGTAACTTAATACTTGTGTTATGGTAGACAGACAACCGGTACTTATATAATTTTTAAATAAATACTTATATAAAAATATACACCCAGACTCAAAGACTAACAAATTGATTTCTAGAAAATGTTGGCCCTCGGCGGGAATCAAACCCGCGACCAACGGAGCGTAGTAAATATTAAGAATAATCATGATGACAATTAATACTGTCGTCACTATATATTATTTTTTTGTATTTATAGTAAAAGCGAACCGAAATATACAAAAGAAGATTGACTTTAATATACAATGCCGGTGCAATGAACAAAGCTGATAGATTTATTGGAAAAGTATAACTTAGAATTTGAATTAATGTATTCAAATTCAAATTCATATTCAAAATATTATTTATTCAAGTAACCTTGTAAACAAGAGCTTTTGAATCGTCAACTCTACTGCTGGTTGGGAAAGTTGTTCCTACCGCGAAGAACCAATAAGAAACTCGGTGGTTGCTCTTTGCGAAAAGTAGCTAATTCATGCATTCTTATATCTTACAAAGTTTGCATAAACCATACTATTTTCACAAATAAGCAATAATATTTGTTTGTTTCTTTAATTTCTTTATCTTACAAAAGATTAAAAAAAAAGATATATGACACTGAAATATATATAAAGAGTTAAGTGTAGTGATTTCCTAACAGAAATGGGCTTCCATAAAATGACACCTTTCACTCTAAATGATCTTGAAAAAGTACGATAAAAACTTGCCGGTACTACTAGCATGAGGTTGTTAGCAGATCTCAATCGCTTTCCAGTAAATTGAGACCTATACTCAAAACCATCCTTAAGGTACGAGGGTGTTAGAGGATTATAAAGAACGTTGTACAGTAAGGAAAGAATGTGGAGATTTCTTCTTCAAAGCTAGTACAAAGTACATATTTCAAAGCTAGTACAAGGTTTATACCGTCGTATACAACGAAAATGTAAAAAATTGCAAAAAAATATTGCAAAGCAACTGAAATGTATATCAGAAATAGCGTAAAATTGAGTACATTTGCACATTTAGAGCGAGGTGAGTGTTTTTCGAAGTTAAAGAGGCGGAAATGGAGGGTTTTAAAAATAAGAAGCCTTTTAGGTTAATTAGCCAATAAAACACGATTACCATAACGGTTAAAAGATTTTGTAGACTGACGGAATACTTTAGGGTATGTTAATATACGATAGGAGTGTATAGTATTATAACTACATCCTTCTGCCCTTATCCCACACTAAGTGGGGTCGGCACAACATGTTATACACAACATGCTGTAACATGATTTGGCTGCGTTTTTACGACCGGCCGCCTGCCTGACGTCAACTTACCTTAGTCGTATTTTACGACACCTCGGTAAGAAGGAGGGTGGTCTATTCTACTAAACCGGATACCACACGGTGGGTCAACTTACCTTAGACGCCTTTTACGACACCTCGGTAAGAAATGAGGGTGGTTTATTCTACTTAGCCGGATATCACACGGCTATATTTATGTAATTAGTTATAATACTATACACTATTAAAATAAATATTTATCGCGGATATATATAATATGTTATTACTAAATCCTTTTGTATTATGGACCTCCGAAAAGTAACACCTAATTCTATAAATTAGTACATAATTAAATAAAAATATGCCTGCTCCTATAAGTTACAAGTTAGAGTATAAACGCGTTACGTGTACATGTGTTATGATTGCATTACATGGAAATCCCGAAGCGCTACTTTAGGCTGCGGTTTTGCAATTTAGTTGCTACTAACATAAAGAAAAATTTGCGGTTGTTGGCGAATAACAGGGAAGGAGTTAGACGCATGCGTAGAACGTTCAAAGTCTCGCGCGCTCTTTGCCACCGCAGTTTAGAACGCTTGCTTAACAATCTAGCCGTGTTTACCGCGCCGCGACACCCCACCCCGCCGTATGTCAAAATACCTAATTGATTTACACTCCCAAAACAACAGCGAATATGGCGTGAACTCCACAACATTGCCAGATAAACTTTAATCAACTTTCAATCAACTTTGAGTGATGTGTTTAGGTAGGTGATAAGTTTTATTTATTGTTAATTCAAAGCAATCTGTCTTACCAAAGTGACATAAGATGAATGATCGTAAATATAAGGTCTTGGTGGTTCGTGTTTTGAGCTTAGTCAGCGTGACTGGTGGTCGCCTAATGGATCCCTATCATATACTACGTAAATAAAATATGAGTATTATGAATTTCTGTCGTCAAAATGACCCAAAGTCTATATTCTATAGCGGATAGAAGTTATTTGTAAAAATGAATATGCTTTGTAACTTATGATAATCGAAATATAGAGGCTGATTCTTTAATTTGTTTTCTTCGTTATATGTGAAAGTTTATTTGACATAGTCTTTTTAAGCTATTTGCGCACGAGGATATTTGGCGCCGTTTGAATCGAGTAGCGTCCTGTGATTTTTTAATTCATCTTTCCACTTCTTTCGTAAAACATTTAACACTTTAGATTATTAATAATCTTTGGTTTTATAAGTGTAAGTGTTTTCTATCGGTTTTCAATATTTTCCATAATACCTATGCTTGAAGATTTTTTCCCCACAAATCAAATATTATGATTAAATTGATGATAACACACATGATTATTATGTATGTATTTTTTAAATTTCATTTTTTATGAGTTTATTGGGTTAAAATTATTGTTGATTGTTATTTATTTAATTGTTAAATAATAGCCAGAAGATATAAAATGTAGTTGGGATAAAATGTAGTGTATAATATAAAATGTAGTTGGGATTTTTTTGTATTTTTGATTATCATCATCATTATAATATGGGTACCAATTACCTATAATTTGTCTACACCAGTGATGTAGCCTAAAGTAAAGCGCGTTAAAGATTAGTTAGATAGATTATTAGATTATTAGCTTTGCTTCAATTTTACCACAAATTTAATATAAAGGTAAAAATAAATTCAGATAATTTCATACATAAATAAAAGTAAAACAAAATTTATCGGTGAAGTGGGTTTTGATCAATGAGATTATAAAGCATATAAAATATGACGTAGCATCTGACCATCCCTGGAATATGGAATCTAATGTTTAGAACCAATAAAGAAACTTTGTCACGATACTGTGAACAAAATTTGAAATAAATCATTAATTTAAATTTTATATAACGGTAAAATTAAATACATTAAGATATATTTATAGAATAAATAAAACTAAAGCAGAAATTTTAGTTGATGTTGATGGATTTGATCCCGGCAATTACAAAGCATATAAAGTATGACGTAGCATCTGATCATCCCTGGAATATGTTGAAAACCAGTAACCAGTCTTGCAACGAAATTTAAAATAAATATTTTTTTACTGATCTTTACAAAATCTAAAATATTCCATTTGAATACAACCATCACAAAAATGAATGCCGAAATTCTGAAGCGAAATTCGAAGAATGATCAAATATGCCAAATTATTCCAGTCTGAAGTATCGCTTGACTTTGTGAAAAGTTTTTTGGCAGCTGCTTCAGCTTTGAACTCTGTATACTTTGCATAGTTAATACATATATGTTTCTAAATAATCAATACCTATCGAAAATCAGTACGCTTGAATTTTGAAAAGTACTTTTAGCTTTAAAGCTTTAGTTTTACCATTAGCTTTGAAATAAATGCTTCCACACATTTTTACACATGTATTTCTTCTAAATTAAAATTATGTATTTAAAAGAGTAGAGTGTATGTATGTTTTAACATTTTATTTTAAATACAGTACTTTATTGTACCTTATTGTGTTGTAATCAATATTATATACATAATAAAAGTTTATGATATCCCGATTATAGAATTTTGCCTGTGTTTAGTACCTGCTTTAGAGTATTTAGCGGTCGAACGGTGAGAGAGAAGCAGATTCGATTTCCGGACAAGTAGAGGACAATTTTCTTATTTTATAAAATATATCATACTTTAATCTATATGTTTAATTCATCATACGCTTTACGTTTAGGAAATCAACGTAATTAATTTTGAAAATTCGTAAAGAATTGGTTCGTCTCTCAAAGATTTTTATTTATTTTCAGAAAAAATGTACAAGTTATATCTATCTTAAATTACTTACACGCTAGGACTATACAAATTATACTCCACATGGAATAGTCCCAAGAATGCTGGCAGCGTTTACGCGCTGAATCGCTAATCTGAAAATCGCTCATCGCTTCTTTATGCGAAAAAGGAGCCCGCCCTCTTTTCAGCTGAAGAGGCAATTAACCGAGGCGTTAAAAGATTATTAATTTTTTACTATAATCGTTATTTTTATGTTTACTATAATCTTCTACCAACATATAGGTTAAAGATCAATGTTTCACCGTTTTTTAATATTAAAAAAAATCATGAAGTACAGGAATAAAAGAAACGTCCATAAAAGTTATATAGATGTAGAAAATGGCATAGAAGGTGGAAACAAGTTTCGGCATAAATTTGCAAAGTAAAATGAATAAAGGTCATGAATAATGCATGGATTCCGTTCCTTGAATCCTTGATGAATTCATTGTCGGTCTATTGTTTGAGGACTCCTATAATAGTTGTATTTTTAAGTTAATTTTTTTAACATCTACATTCATTTAAATAGTTCTAGCTTTAGACTACAGAAAATTTATAATTTTCCCACCCACTTTCCTAATGCATGGAAAAGTCTCGTCTTTGGAAGCAAGAGATAGACATAACACGCTACTCAAATACTGGCTGGCATTTGGGTTAAAATATAATACTTTCATCAAATTTAAGTACATCATCCTTCTGCCCTAGACTAAGTGGGTGGGCCAACATGTTATAAACATGTTGTCACATGATTTGGCTACGTAATTTACGATCAGCCACCTGCCTGACGTCAACTTACCTTAGTCGCTTTTTACGACACCTTGATAAGAAATGAGGTTGGACTATTCTTCTCAGCCGGAAACCAGACGACGGATGGACTTACCTTAGTCGCCTTTTACGACACCCCGATAGGAAATGAGGGTGGTCTTTTCTACTCAGTCGGATACCACACGGCATTATATAGATACGTCTGTATGTTATGCCGACACACGAAATAAATTAATTCAAGATTTCACTAAAAACAAATGTACGCCGTTTGGTATCCGGCGGAATAGAAAAGTGCCACCCTCATTTCTTATCAAGGTGTCGTAAAATGCGACTAAGGTAAATTGACCCAGCGTGTGGTATACGGTTAAGTGGAATAGACCACCCTCTTTCTTACCGAAGTGTCGTGAAATACGACTAAAGTAAGTTGATGTCAAGCGACTAAGATAAGTCGACCCGCCGTGTGGTATCCGGCTGAGTAGAATTGACCACCCTCATCACTTACCGAGGTGTCGTAAAATGCGACTAAGGTAAGTTGACCCAGCGTGTGGTATACGGTTAAGTGGAATAGACCACCCTCTTTCTTACCGAGGTGTCGTAAAATACGACTAAAGAAAGTTGATGTCGGACAGCCAAATCATGTGACAACTATGTTATAACATGTTGTGCCGACCCCACTTAGAGTGGGATAAAGGCAGGAAGATGATGACTAAAAACAAATGTAGGTGTGGATATATTCAACTGATTTATTAACACAGCTTGTATAGTACAAGCTAAGTCTATTTTTCATCTTTACCCGACTATTCTATATCATAATAAAGGTACCGTCTTTATAAGAAAATAAGTAATAACTAAGCCACCAAGATAATGTATGAGGGTTGTTCGTAAAATGAGGGTATCTATTGAGCGAAAAGCTTATCGTGGTACATCAGTACAAAAGCTGAATAGAAATAGTTCCGAACGTTTTTATCTAAAAGGTGTTCTTTTGTGCGGGTCGATATAAATATGTTTGTATATTTATTACTTGTAAGATGTTTTTGAGAATATTAGACTAGACTTAGAGACGCCGTGTGGTATCCGGCTGAATAGGATAGACCAACCTCTTTTCTTATTAAAGTGTTGTAAAAGGCGACTAAGGTAAGTCGACCCGTCGTGTTGTATCCGGTTAAGTAGAATAGACCACCCTCTTTCTTAGCGAAGTGTCGTAAAATACGACAGAGGTAATTTGACGTCAGGCAGGCGGTCGTAAAAACGCAGCTAAATCATGTGACAGCATGTTTATAACATGTTGTGCCGACTCCACTTCGAGTGGGATAAGGGCAGGAAGATGCTGATGATAAGTTTTTAGAGAAAATCATTAGGTGGATTCCAAAAGTTTGAACCTATGACTGCATGGGGAGACTAGCAGTTTAAAAACACTGTTAAAAAGAGCAGCATTACAGCAGTTTAAAAACACTGTTAAAAAGAGGCTGATACAGAAAGCCTACTATACTCTTGAGGATTATTTGGAAGATAAGAATGTGTGGATATAGCTCTCTTTGAACCTGTACAAGACAGTAACGACTTAATGTAAATAATATTAAGAATTATATTTTTTTAAAAGAGCAACCGCCGAGTTTCTTGCTGGCTCTTCTCGGTAGGAACAGCTTTCCGAACCAGCAGTAGAGTTGACGATTCAAAAGCACTTGTTTACAAGTTTATTTGAATAAAGAATATTTTGAATTTGAATTTGAATTTAGAGTACTCAATGTAATCAATGGCCTTGTTTCTGTATGCTTGACTAGTATTGTAAGACACCGTGATAAATCTTTGTAAACTTTTTTATATGCACCTTATCATCTTTGAAATTCAAATTTGTGAAAAGATTCAAATCCAAGATTTCCATCATATTAATGAATAAAACGTTCAACAACACGTAGAACTTAGCCGTGTGGTATCCGGCTAAGTAGAATAGTACCAACCTCATTTCTTACCGAGGTGTCTTAAAAGGCGACTAAGGTAAGTCGACCCGCCGTGTGGTATCCGGCTGAGGTGAATAGACCATCCTCATTTCTTACAGAGGTGTCGTAAAAGGCGACTAAGGTAAGTTGACCCACCGTGTTGTATCCGGTTTAGTAGAAGACCACCCTCCTTCTTAACGAGATGTCGTAAAATACGACTAAGGTAAGTTGACGTCAGGCAGGCGGCCGGTCGTAAAAACGCAGCCAAATCATGTTACATTTTATAACATGTTGTGCCGACCCCACTTAGAGTGGGATAGGGGCAGGAGCATAAGTAACGGGTAGAACTAAATATTATATAGGAAATTTACTGCAATAAAATATTAACAGTAAAAAGTGTTGACGTTGTCTTAATTAAATCTCTCAGCGAGAATTGTCGTGGTTTTCTTTTGTAAGACAAATTAAATTATAGTTCCATAATAACATTATCTGCTTGTTTCGCTGTGACTTAATCCGATGTATAAAATGTGACTCTGACATTATTTTAGGGCTTTTTTTATTTTTCAAGGAGTAAAATTATGATTCTGATGTGATTATTCTGATATATTTCAGAAGTTAGAATAAAATTCCTATAGTCCGCGTTTGTTAAGAGAATACAACAGGAAGTTTATGCAGAACATGCAGGGTCAGTCGCCACACGTACCACAAAACACCACCAACTCCGTAGTGCTTGTGTGGAGTGTTTTGTGGATGTACCCTGTATGGGTATGTGATTGTTGCCTGCTTTATACACTTAGTATTACATATATTCTCTTACTTCTAGCTCTGATTTCTAACTGTTGTGGATCTATTGATGAAATTAAACGGCGCTTGGCTATCACCAGATCATCCATGGACAAGTTGAAAAAAAATTTGTAAGAATAGGAACATCACCAAAGCCACAGAAATAAAATTACTTAGGGCTCTAGTATTTCCCATATTTCTCTACGCTTTTGAGACGTGGTGCTGGAGAAGGATGCTTGGAGTTTCATGGACTGAATTTAGAACTAGTCCATCCTTCGAGAACTCGGCATCAAGCAGCGTTTATCTCTATCATTCAAGGTCAAATTTTCACCTTTTTCGGACACGTGTCTCGTCGGGGAGATGCTTCTGTGGAACACCTTGTAGTACAGGGAAATATCGAAGGCACAAGACCGCTCGGCAGATAACCAATGCGATGGACGGACCAAGTGAAGGCTGCCTTTGACGGTCCTCTTCATAAATATACCAGGAAGGCAGCCATCCGAAAAGAATGGCGTTGAATGGTCAAGCGCGCCACCAACCCTACACTGACGACCACGACCGCTCTACCAAGAGTCTAGCAACCAAGAAGAAGAAGATATTCGATTTACAAACGCGGATAACAGTTTAATAATTTTACTCTTACTTTTCTATCTGTTAAAAAAAAGAAGAATGTGTTGGAAATGCCCAGTTGGAAGTCTAGTGTCAAACACGTAATTGCACCAACATTACTTAGTTTTATAAGATTAGTTTAATCAACTAATTTCTAAACATTGGCAAATTTTAATTATAACCTAAATTACCCTTGCTTCAGAATCATAAAGAAGACTAGAAAATACTATAGCTCTTGTCTTCTATTGGTTTAATCAAAGTTATTTGCGTATTGCGAATGACGTAATATTATCTATATTAATATATAAAGCCTAAGAGATTGATTGTTTGAACGCGCTAATGTCAGGAAATACTGGACTGTACTGGACTGGCATAAATATTATCTTAATCTCATAAGTCCTAGAGTGTTTGTACGAAACACGAATCCATATCTATACTACTATATAAATATAAAGAGTTTTTTTGTTTTGTTTGTTCTCTTGATTGTTTGATTGTTTGAACGCGCTAACCTCAGGAACTACTAGACCGATTTGAAAAATTCTTTTAGTACAAGATAGTCCATTTATTGTGTAAGGCTATAAGCTATATAACATTACGATAAGATGAATATGAGAGGAGAAACAATACAAAATATTACGAAAATGGCAGAATTTAAACGAATTATAAAGAATTTAAGTAAACGGTGAAAGTTATTCAAAAATTTGTTACAAAGTTGTTCCCCTCTTAAAGTTCTAAATAATAGTCTGCGACAGCTAATGTCTAGCTTTTAAGGTTAATCCACTTTAACCATTTTTGTGGTTATTGAAATATTATATTACGGTTTTATTCTCTCCACTAAGACGGAGCCCCTGGTATTATAGTTGCTAGTATATAATAATCGATATTGAGCGTATTCCTGCAAAAAGAACTCGTAATATAGCCCTGATTAAATATTGCCACTCGGGAATTTTGTGTCTATTAGGTAAATTGAATTGCACTCGCTAAATAAATTTCTTATCCAACTACGAGTTAATTTACCTTATTACAGACCATGACATTCTGCTAAAGTTCATTTTCTAAAATTATTAGTAGGCATGAAAAACACTACGCAGTCGTCAGAAATCTTTGCTAAGTCAGCGGCGAAAAATTAGGCTGCCAGCTTTGAATTATAAGTTATGATGGAAATGTTTTAAGAAATGGCATTTCATTTTTGGCACCCAATTTTCTTACGTCAAATCGACCTACCATAAAAATTAAGTTTAGGTTGTTCGAAGAAATATAAAAACCAATTTGGTTGTGTTGCGTTTATACATTATGTAAATGTTCTTTTTATATAAATCTATATGCCGTGTAGTATCTGACTGAGTAGTATAGACCACCCTCATTTCTTACCGAAGTGTCGTAAAAGACGACTAAAGTTAGTTGACTTCAAGCAGCCGGCCGGTCGTAAAATACAATAAAATCATCCTCCCATTCTATATCTCACTCTATATCTATCTATATTGTCACAAGATTTGACTACTTTTTTTACAACCGGCCGCCTGTCTGAAGTCAACTCACTTCAGTCGTATTTTACGACACCTCGGTACATTTGTTTTAAGTCATCATCTTCCTGCCTTTATCCCACTCCAAGTGGGGTCGGCACAACATGCTATAATATAGTTGTCACATGATTTGGCTGTCTGACATCAACTTATTTTAGTCGTATTTTACGACACCTCGGTAAGAAAGAGTGTGGTCTATTCTACTAAACCGGATACCACACGGTGGGTCAACTTACCTTAGTCGCTTTTTACGACACCTCGGTAAGAAATGAGGTTGGTCTATTCTACTCAGCCGAATACCATACGGCGGGTCGTCTTACCTTAGTCACCTTTTACGAGACCTCGGTAAGAAATGAGGGTGGTACCACTCTATTCAGCCGGATACCACACGACGTGGTCACAAAATAAAATATAATTAGCCAAAACATGTTACAACATGTGTGAGACATGCTATGCAAACCCTCTTAGAGACAGAAGAATCATAATGATGATGATGATGAATAAAGTGGCAATAAATAAATCACTATCACTTCTTCAATTCAAACCAATTGTATCACGGTAAATTACTTTTCCTTGTAAAATATAAAATTTTAGTTCTAAAAATTGTTCAAGCATTTTTATTGCAATTCAAGCGTGTATTATTTCATCGTCGAACCACTTACATCGCAAGCAAGGCTATTTTAGAAATAGTAAATTTCTAAAATAGCCGACTAGTCTATTTTAGAAATAAATTGGCATTTATTATTCACCGTGCACTTGTCAGTAAATACAAGATTGCTGCAGATGTCGGGGTGATTCTTGGGATTTGTAACCTACATTTTGGTAATATGAGCAGTCGTTCAATTTTATTGCATATATCATGCTTTAAAGTGCTGAAGTTATTACTTTATCTGTCACGATCGAACATCCTCCTGCCCTTATCCCACTCTAAGTGGAGTCGGCATAACATGTTACAAACATGTTGTCACATGATTTAGCTACATATTTTACGACCGGCCGCCTGCCTGATGTCAACTTACCTTATTTTACGACACCTCGGTAAGAAAGAGGTTGGTCTATTTTACTCAACCGGATACCACACGGTGGGTCAACTTACCTTAATCGCCTTTTACGACACCTCGGTAAGAAATGAGGGTGGTACTATTCTATTCAGTCGGATACCACGCGGAGTCTGTCACGATCGAACGGGGTAAAGGAATAATATGATTTCTTTTACCTATGAATATATTTAGAGGTTTGGACAGTATTAAAGGAAAATTCATTAACAGCTTCAATTTTCCAAAAGTCATCTTTAGGATTAGCTGGGATTTGCTAACACAATCGCTAAAAATCTCGCGATATATATTATTAGTGTAATTAAAATATTGCAACTCTATAATTTATTAGTAACTATTTATAAAAAATAATACAATGTATTTTTCTGGAAAATTTATCTTAGAATTTCCGTAAAAATGTTGTTTGACAAACAGAAAAGATTGTATACAAACAACAAAACAAAAGAACGCCTATAAACTAGACAAAATTGAGTGCAACGGCGGTTAGTTTCGGAACATTGCTTTCTTTTGTCTCTTAGACATCCAATGTAGCATCGTATTTTTTAACAAATATTTTTCCTACGAGTACATTTATTATCTGGAAATTAGTTTTAGTAAATTTTTCAATGTTTTTTCTATGTAATATCATAACATACAATATCTAATAATCTATCTAATATAAGATTTTCAATTTTATAAGCGACTCGTATATATTGCATGTAATAAGGATTATTTTAAGAGCTTTATTATATTTAGGTAAATGGTGTTGGAACAGCTCAAATGGCGAAATTAAAAAAAAATTAAAACACAGGTTGTAAACCTGTTTTTATTTTTACAAAATGTACTGAAAGTTTTTATGTTTTTTGTGAGGAGTTCAATTAAACTTTGAACGTCATTTTGTGAATAATGAATAAATATTGGGTATTGAATTAAACTCTACTTAACAGACAAATATCTGCACACAATTTTGATTGTTCTTGCCGGTGAAACTATGAAACTTCCTTGACGATTGTGAAATAAGACAATGGAATATTGCAAAAGTTGAAGCTATGCTCTTTGAACGTTCAATTTATCAAATGCAAAACAATAAAACAAACGATAGAAACAAGTCTTTCCAGTTTCGTAAGGCATTATTATCTCGTATAGTAAATTCAATAAAAGCCGTATACATTTCTGTTCCATATTGTAACACTGACAATAGCTTTCGACGGAAGTGGAACGTTGACGTATTTATCTTGATTACTTGTGTTTTATTTCAACGGACGAAATAAGAATCTCCAGAATAATTCTGTTATGAGAACTATTAAGAAGTAAAGTAATAGAGCCATATATTTTTGAATCATATTTTGATTAAACTCCAACAAATGTTTCAATAAATCAAATTTAAAACTGCTTTCTACCTCTGTCTAGTATTTGCTTCATCACTGAAAATCGTCGTCCTGGCTAGATTTTATCCTCCAGTGGATGACTCGTTTCCACCAACTCCTATTATTAGCCATTTTTGCTACCTTGTAAAATTAACAGGACGTCCATGAATGCTACAGTTGGTCAGACCACCCAGTTGATGAGCGCCTTCTAGGTCGTTTACCTTCAGAATTGCCGGTATATATTAATTTAATTTATGTTGCAAGATTGCCATTCCAACAACTGAAGATTTCAACGCCCATTGGTTTTTCACACCATAGATAAACTAAATTAATTAATAAACTATGTGTAACACCCATCTCTACTTCAGCTTCACCACACGCTGATCTACATCGGTTTAATTTAATTAAACATTCATAAATCAAGAACTATGTAGTACACGTAATAATCATAACATTGACATAAAACATTAAATAAGCGCTCAAATAAATTGTTGTTAATACAAACACTTCATCATTTGTCCAGATATTCCATACAATTAAAGGTAACTTAACTAAAATAGCTGAATGTACATACAAAACGAGGTCATGCCAAATTATTAAAATTATTGTACATAAATACCTTTTCCGAAATAAAATACCAGCTATCAAGATAAATACATCAACGTTACGTTACAGTCCAAATTCATTCTGAGTAATTTGCGCGATGGGCCGGGAATGTATCCGGCTTTTATTCAATTTGCTACACAGGATAATAACGGCACAATGAGAAACCTCGTTCACATGATCGCCTCATCGCCCCGCTTTGTTGTTGCCTTGCAGTGAAAAAGTAACGCTCGTCACATTGAAAGGTCAAGTGGCAGACTAATGGATGAGTCTGGCCTTCTTAATGTTCTATTATCATGTGTTTCTTTCATTCTCGAGAGTAGCAATTTATTGGGTATGTGCTATAAGCTTGGGTAATGTTAAGGTAGAAAGTTAATTATGATATTATTTATAATAGGTATATGACTAAGGTAAGTTGACGTCAAGCAGGCGGTCGTAAAATACGTAGCCAAATCATGTGACAACATGTTTATAACATATTGAGCCGACCCCACTAATAGTGGGATAAAGTCAGGAGGATGATTTTCTTAAGACTACGACAGAATAATCTATGCTCACTGTAGATAATTTAACACTACATATTTTAATCATTTTATTTATTTCTTCTCCTTCGTTTTGGATAAAATCTCGTACCCCAAGGTACGAAATTTTTTTAAAAGGCTTTGGTAATGGTTTTTTGTGAGCTTCTTAAAAACGTCACTCTATCTAGTATGGAAAGACTATGTCGGAGATATATTTTGAATTCAATTTTGCAATACCGAAGATGAATCTACCTGAGCAACAAATAATTTAATTACATCCTTTAGGTCACAATCGAACCTATAGAAACGTAACATAGAGGATAAAATTTCAAGCTTTTCAATTGCAAATAGGAAAAGACCCAAAAAAGGACTAAAACTTCAAATTGATATTTCTTATTGTATTTTGAATAACAAACCTTTAGTTTGTCTTGTGTCTCATTGCTAAACCAAAATTCTAGGTCTGTAGCAGATTTAAATGTTTAATTTACAACTATTCCTATCATGTGCAAGAGACAGCCATTGTAAATATATTCTCAGAAAATAGGTCGTTAGTGTTATCAAAAGTACGTTTTTTGTTACAGACTTCCACTTTTCTTTTTTAAATTTTAACTTCAACTTCTACGCTTTCTACGAATGCTACTTTTATTTCTCTTTTTAAAACATTAAAGCAATTAAAAAAAGAAAACTTAACCAGTAGCAGTTCTACGTAAATTCATTGAAAGAACAACGATTATACTCGGAAATATGGAAAAAGTAACAATTTCGTTAGGTCAAGTAGTAATTCAATTAGCAAACGCGAGTTCCCTTTGAAATAATCAACAAAATATTCTTTGGATCGGGCTTTAATTAAATTTTTCATAAAGTGATTTTTGATTCAATATAAAACGGGTTAAGGGCTCGAAAGTATAGCGTATTTCGTATTCCATTAAATATGTACTTGTTATTACGTGTATCCTTTATTGTATTATTGAGGTACTTATTAATTAGGGCTTTATGTGACTTACGACGTATGTATCTCTATGTCAAATCATGTCATTATAGGTGTGGGTGGTTTGTGTGTGTGTTTGTACCGCTTTGGCGTTTTATTTACAATTTTAAGTGCTTCTCGGCTGGTTTGGATGATCACAGCAGAGAAACGTTAATACTGTGACCAAACTCAGGTAGGGTTAGTGGCTATGCTATTGAATATGTGTTGGCGCCGTCAAGTGGCGATTAAAAACGTCAAATTGTAACATCATCATCATCATCATCATCATGTCCTTATCCCACTCTAAGTGGGGTCAATTGGGGGCACAACATGTTATAAACATGTTGTCACATGATTTGGCTACATATTTTACAACCGGCCGCCTGCCTGACGTCAACTTATCTTGGTCGTATTTTACAAAAGAAAAGAAAGAGGGTGGTCTATTCTACTTAACCAGATACCACACAGTGAGTCACTTACCTTAGTCGCCTTTTACGACACCTCGGTAAGAAATGAGGGTGGTCTATTCTACTCAGCCGGATACCACACGGCGGGTCGACTTACCTAAGTCGCCTTTTATGACACCTCGGTAAGAAATGAGGGTGGTACTATTCTATTCTGCCGAATACCACACGGCGGAAATGTCAAATTGTAACATCTGGTTGAATACTAGCGTTATATTTTAAAACAATACTTTGATTTCCTTAGTCTATAATAAATAATTGAACATTATTATGACGCATTTCCGTCCGCTTGTTAAGTTTTATATTGAATAAAATATTTAAATATTATGTGATAAAATTGTTTAATAAAAGAAACAGTTTAAATTGAAGAGTGAGATAAATGAAATACTATTTATATTGAGAAAGTCAAGATAAATCGATTCTGTTTGTACGTACTTTTCTAATTTATGAACTAGTAATTAGTCCTTACAATCCTGCATCATCATCCACAGAACAAAAATAATAATTTTATTATTTATTATTTCAAAAAAAAAAATCGCATAACTCCGATGTTTGTCTATATGTACGATTAACTACACAACATTCACATACATTTTTTTCAATCTTTGTACGATTACCATATTATAATATTTGTTCAGTAGAAAATAGTTGAACGTAATTTTTAATTTAAGTTCACAGGCGCGCCCCAATTTCATTCATTCTTATCAGTATTCAGATCGGCAGTTATCGCCATAGCGGTGCCGAAATTTTCAGTGCCTTTAAATCGATTTTATAAAATTACTGTAGGACTAAAATAAAAATTTACGTTAATATAATAATTTTATGTATTCAAAGCTTCTCTCGGATTTCGTATTGCATCAACTTCAATCCGTATTTTATTTAGGAGTATTTATCGAGTGATTATCCGCCGTGTGATATCCGGCTGAGTAGAATAGGCCACACTCATTTCTTACCGAGTCGTCCTAAATGGCGATTAAGGATAGGCGGCCTAAAAAACCTAGCCAAATTATGTAACAATAATACTTAAACTGGGATAAGGGCAGGAGATTCAAAGTCACCTTTTGGGTCGGGACCTCTCTAGTATTGGCTCCTACCTACGCTAATCGATGCGTCGAGAAAACCAGATGCATCAACCGCCTCTAGGACCTTTTTAGATGGGCGTCCGATAAACTCCGTTCAAAACGCCCAGAGATAATAAATATACTGGTCACGCAATGCAGAAACTTTCAGATATTAAGCTGACAGATGCATTACTATGCTGACCACCAATAACATCATCCGTACCACGACACGTTGGCAAAATTACTTTAAATTCTCGATTATTCTTCAAGACTCCTCAAGAACAAGAATCAACACTCCAGATCTTACACTTTTAATTATCTACAATTGCATCCTTCAATATTCAATAACGAAAACATGGAACGTTATATAAGAGAATATTAAACCGAAAATTATTTGGCCAAAATATTCCAGTCTGTTTTTTATTAAAAAAGTATTAAAACAACAGCAAAACGAATTAACTAATAATGCCTCTGAAATTGGAATTCCAGTCATTGGAGCCATTGTGACATTCGGTCCAATTGTTTGCCTCCATTTCAATATAATGGACACGGTCCTTGAGGACTAATTAAATGAAATATTTGTCGAACCGATCTCTTAATTGGAATGTCTGTGAAGTGGTTTAGTTTGACCTTTATTGATTTTAATACTGGATTAGTTTTTAATCATTATCATTGTCCTGCCTTTATCCACTTCGAGTGGGGTCAGCCCATTTTTTAAACACGCTGTTACATGTTTTGGCTAGTTATTTTGCGACTGGCCTGCCTATCGTCAGGTCACCTTAGTCGCTTTTTACGAAACCTCGGTAAGAATACTATACCACACGGCGCCTTTAGTGGCCTTTGGAATTTTCACAGATTTAAAAGGGACTTCTAATACCATTTTTAAGAGTAAAGATATACATATAAATATTTAAATCTTAAGACATTTATTGGTGTTCTTGTTTGGTTTGATGTTTGACGCATTGATACAAAAATCTAAATTAGTTACTGGCCTATTACTAACCCACTGCTGGGAAAAGGTCGTCACCCTACTATTTTTTAGCGATGGATTGGAGCTTAAACCCAGCAAGATTATACATAATAAAGGATTTATCCAAATATATACAATATCCATACGATGCAACGAAAGGACATAATCCAAAAGCGCGTGTTAAATTGTAATTATTAAGAAGGCATATAGGTTTTCATATAAAATTTATTTATCTGCCAGGAGTTTCAAACCAAAACCCCTAACAGAAGCTGTATTTTTTTTTGTTTTGTGATTGCAGATAGTGTCTTTCAGGCCGTTGACTTGTTAGTACTATTAGATACTCTAGCACGGTCATGTGGTTAAAAATTAGTTTTTTCGTTAAAGGAAGCTACTGACATGTAATTGCTCTATACGGCTCTCGTAAGGAACAGAAATGTTACAAAAATAACAGGAAATACTGCATTATAAAGGAGAGAATATTGTCTTTGCGTATGCAAATAATATTATATTTTGGCATACGTATGTAGTTAGAATACATGCTCCATATGACAGCTTTAACGATGATAAATGCAAAATTTTTCACGATATGTCCAGGAGTACTGGAAACTCTTTGACATAAAATAGATATAGGTAAGCGAAGATTGTGCTTGAATTTAACGAGTAGTTGAGGTGTATATCGAAATATCGAAAATTTTAAAGTTACGAAGTAAAATTAAATCTGCGATGAAGTAAAATAGAAAATATATATAATGCTAAATGTAGAGTGGACAATCCGTTTTCATATCTGATACATGATATTCGTAAAAACACCACAAAGTGTGGTGTTTATAAAATAAAATGTCCTGAATGCAATGATACATATGTGGGTCAGACTGGTCGTAATTTTGAAATCCGTTTTGAAAAATGTATGGCGGCTTTCAGGAATTTCAGCTTTCAGTATTCTCTAGAGATATGCAGGTTTCCTCACGATGTTTTCCTTCACCGAAAAGCGTGTGATGAATTGCAATTATCAATTAGACACATAAGTTTTAATAGAAAAACTCATTGGTGTCTGCCCGGGTTTGAACCCATGATCGACTCTAGAGATTCACACGGTCGCACCGCTAGGCCATCACAGCTTATAATATAATATATTAATAATATGTAATAAATATAATAATATGTATAGAAGAACATAGTATTAAACATACTTTGCCTTTTCAGATAGATAGGCCGAACATTATGGGCCAGGCGGCAAGCGTGAAATCTGCGCTATTGATATCACTTCTACATGGATGCCTTTTTCTTATCGGTACGTATGACTTTATATTATAATGGCCATTAGAAAGGCCCAGGAGACCGTATGTAGTTAGAAGAAAAAAAAACTTACGAAATCAGTATAATTGATATATTTCAGCAAAGCTAAGGTTTTGCCGTTCCTTGATTGCTGATAAATACAAATTTTATATTAAAAAATTGTATTCTTAAATGATGACTCTGCTTATAGTGAAGGAATGGTATGCGTATAATGGAATTGAGTAATAAAATTAAAATTTTTATCGTTACAATAATAACAAATACAATAGTAATAAATTTCGTTACAATAATAATTGCTCCGCGGCTCCGCCCACGTGGAAAGATTAAAACCGTAATATAGTATTTTGATAACCATTAAAATGGTTAAAGTAAGTTAACCTTAAGGGCATATGCTATTTAGAACTTTTAGAGACGAAACGTTTTATAATAATACATGGTATTTAATACCTTTCACTGTTTACTTAGCGCACACAAGGAAAGCTTTAAATTTTGCCGTTTTCGTAATATTGTATATTGCTGCCTTCCTTGATAAATGGACTATCTTACACTGAATAACTTTTCAAATAGGTCCTGTAGTTCCTGAGATTACCGCGTTCAAACAAACAAACAAATAAACTTTTCAGCTTTATATATTAGTATAGATTATATATTTTTCTTTGGTTCTGATATAAAAGACGACCATGTATTATAGAATTATAGTAAACACTTTGGTTCTGATATCAAAGTCGGCCATGTACTGTAAAATCAGTATAAAAAAAAGTATACATTTTATTTCAATTAACTTTGTATTATTAATCTCATAAGTTAACGTACTATTGAAGAAAAAAAGTTTTGAGTTTGTTATATGTAGACTTTAGTTCATTTTTACAGTATATATGTAGTGATATTATATATATATGAACATCGACTAGATTTATTTCGGTAGGTTGTCTGAAATATCCATATTTTCTATCACAACCTCACCAATTGTTTCAAGTAATCCACAGGAACAAGTCTAAAAACTTTTACTTTGTCTATAATATTAGATTCAGATACAATGGAAGATTTTTTCTCGAAAGATCTCATTGTTTATCCACTTAACTGAACATTTTCATAATGTTTCTACATTTCTACATTAAAATCAAACAATAGCTATTTGGAAAATATAGCGCGTTTACGATTATTTCTATTTGGGTCCAACTCGTAATGCTTATTGTGTTCTTGCCAAATAAAGACATCATCCGATTTCCTTTCACGGAGTGATGTTTTGTCGTAAATCATACTTCATCGCGTTGTATGTTGGTATCTTTATTTCTTCCTCCACGCTCTAGTGACTTTATATGAAATAATATTACTAAAATTTTATATAAAGCTGAGTGACAAGACCTTTGTGTTTTATATTTAAGGAAAAAAGTTTACATTATTATACTAGCTGTGCTTGCGGCTTCGTCCGCGTGTAAATCAGTGCACATAATATAAATTTTGAATATAAAAGTATTTACTGTGAGTTAACTATAATAGATAGAGACATTCTATCCCGGACTTTTTTGTGGTATTTTTATAGATCTAAGATGCTCTAATACACTTCTTAAGTATATCTCTGTTGGCTAAAGTGGCGCACGCGACTTAAGCTCAGCAAGCGAGTTTTTTTTTACAACGCACGACCTCTTGAACATAATTTACATAAACTCTTAATGTACCATTAACCTAAACCTTCCGGAAGAATTGCACTGCCTGATAGTAAAAACCGTACAAAAATCAGATCATCTATTTTGACAAATCATTTATTTTGGCAAAGCTAAAATTGATTGCGGAATTTTATTATAGAATTTTATACCCAAACCGACAAGTGACTTACGTACTTTTGCAAGGCGCAAAGCAGGAGCTGCAAGCTTGTGTACTATTATATACGTCGCCAATCTTTTTATAATTATTTATATTCTTATGCACAAAAATTAAACTTCTAAAAATATACTGTGAAGCCAATGTAATAATACCTATTTCCTAAAAGTTCTCTCGAAGAGAATCATAGTTATTGTAATAAAAGTATTTGCTGTTTTCATTGTTTGGCTTATTACAATAAAAAAGTTATAACAACCCAACCACTCATATACCAAAGTTGTGAAATTAAAAAACGATTAGTAGAAAACATGAATACATATGATAAACCCGGCTCATTGTATTCTTGCCAAACAAAAGCACGGTCCGATTTTCTTTCACAGAATAAGGTTTTGTCGTTAATCATACTTGCCGGCATTGTGTGTATTTATTTCTTTACGCCCCAGTGACTCCGAATGAAGACATTTAAATGAGAGCCTATATAAAGCTGAGTGAAAAAGGGACTTGTCTCTAGGAGGCTATTATTTCTTTTAGAAATTGTAGTGGGTAACTTTTTTGTATATTAAGATATTCTTTATGACATTGTTCTTATCATTGTATTAACACTAAGCGGCGCATATGAGTTAACAAATTATTGCGTGGCATTACATTTTTTTCATACAAAATAAAATATCTGGGTGACTGAGCTTTGCATTGCTTTCGGTGTTTTTTTTAACATATAAAAAAGATAAAAGTGCAGACAAAACCTAGACTTTTATAAACTAGAGACCACGCAGTCCCAATGGAGCTTATGACTTTGCAAATGACAGCGTAATTAACCTTCGTTTTCTTAACTTACGTTACTTTTTACTATTATTTTTAAAGATATTTTTTTAAAAAGGTCACAAAATTTTTTAATTACAAATTACTAGTAAACTTGTTAACGCCTCCAGCTAAGCTAAATGCGTTGTGTTAGGAGTGGGTTCATGTCGGTAGTCTAATTGTCGGGATTCGAACCCACGACCTCTCGATCGCAAGTCCTTTACCATTTCGCTATCGCCGCTTCTAATCACACTAGTATTGTATGGATGTATTGCACTAGGGATGTAATTTAACGATATTCTATTATTTAATAGTAAACAGATTATATGGAAATGTTTATTGGTGAATAAGCTTCAATGCTTTATAGTTTATACAGCCAAGAATAGATTGTTTTCATCCTACAATGAATTTTCAATTGCTATATGTATGTCTAACACAAATGAAATAACATTTAAACTCTTAATGATTTTTGCACACCATTGAACGTTTAATAATAATTTATAATATTCTCATAATAATATTGTGTTGCTGGTTTAGTAATAGTAGGCCGTAGTTGCTTTAAAAAAAGAATTATTTATTTATTTGTATATGTATATATTTACCAGTTTTCTGCCACCCATAATACAAGTTACTTACTATGAAGACGGGACGACCGTGTGTGTAATTAATCTATATATATAAAAGAAAGTGGTGTTAGTTACACTATTTATAACTCAAGAACGGATGAACCAATTTGGCTGAAAATTGGTGGAGAGGCTGCTTAGAACCAGAAAACCGGCATTTCCGTCAAGTCACTAAAAACGTGGTATAACAAAAACGATTATGACATGGAATAACAAAACGCAAATGACAGTGGGATAACAAAACATAAATGACAGCTAAACGTAATTTTGTCTTTGGTTAAGTATGGTAAAAAATTTGACAATTATCAAAATAATAGCTAAAGTTACTACATAGTATAAAACAAAGTCGCTTTCTCCGTTTGTCCCTATGTACCTATATCCCTATATATGCTTTAATATATAAATATATAGATATAAATTATATAAATATATAGATTATATAGATATAAATAGATTGAAGGGGAAGGTTTATATGTATAATAACATTCAATATGAAGTAGAGAAATACTGTATTTTCGAGGTTTCTAATGTGATGTCGTAATTAATTATTAATATTTTTTCCGCTTACATTGCAAATGCAGACTGATCCCTACGATATTTATCAAAATAATGTACTAAGTAATTGAACACCTTGAAAAGGTCTACAGAAAACTCCGCGATGGTATATGTCTATCTCTTATGGATAACCCGCAATATCATCTTTTTGACATTTTCTTTTTACGTAAAATATTGCCTTATTAAATGCTTGACCGTTATTAGAAGCTTAAATATAAAAGTAAGCTTCTAATAAGGTAAGTATTTAATAAGCGTTTTATTTCAGGTAAAACGCCTCTATTAAATGCTTGACCGTTATTAGAAGCTTAAATATGAGATAGGCACACCTGGTTTTCCGTCGTATTTTACCTCTCTTTCTACCCAAATATCTCTGTCTCCTTCCTTTTTCCCCCCTTTTCACCGGACATGGCGGGAGGCGCTAGACAGCGACTCTTTGTATGTCATTGGCATTTAGTTTTCTGTCTAGTACACTTGTGCAAATTCAGTGTTGGTAAAATTATTTAACTACCTTCAGTGAGTGTCGGGGATACTTCCAAGAATAGGATCTGTGTGTTTATCCAATTATATTTACTATCCAAGATTATCTAAGATTATATAAGTTCCAACATTGACAGCCTTGTTACTCTCATTTTTCTTATTATTCTCGTTATTATTCTTGTTGCCGTAGTAACGAGGCCGTCCGGTGTTACCGGCCAGGCGTATTAGAATTCCCAACATCCTCCCCCCCCTTGGGAACTTGCTTCCCAAAGAGCTCTTGGGAATCTGACGTGCCTTCCAATGCACAAAGTTTCGAGATGGATCTCTTAATGATACCACCTGCAGTTTGAACGTCGACGACTCTGCATAGTCCGTCGGCGCCAAGGTATAGTCGATGGATGCGGCCCAGAAGCCACTTCATCGGCGTTAAGTGATCATCCAGTACAAAGACAAGATCACCGATCTTGACATCTCGCTGTCTTGTCCTCCATTTCACACGTTCCTGTAGAGTCGACAAGTAATCCCTTTTCCAGCGTGACCAAAAGTGATGTCTCAGGCGTTCGATCAGCTCGTATCTGTTGAGGCTGATACGTTCGATATTAGGCGAAGGCAGTGAAGTCAACGGTCGACCCACTAAGAAGTGCCCAGGTGTTAAGGGTAGTAGATCAGAAGGATCAGATGACATTGACGTAAGTGGACGTGAGTTCATGATCGCTTCAACCTGAGCAAACAGTGTATACAATTCTTCGAAAGTTAGACTAGAGTTACCTGCTATTCGTTTTAAATGATATTTGGCCGATTTAACCCCTGCCTCCCAGACCCCACCAAAACTAGGTGCATAGACGGGAGAAAATTTAAAATTAATACCTTCATTGCACGCAAAGTCGCTGACTGGTGCTTGACATTTCTTTAGAAGTCTGTTTAGTTCATTACTAGCTCCTACAAAGTTTTTCCCATTATCGCAAAAAATAGTATGAGGTTTACCACGTCTTGCGATAAACCTACGCAAGCATAGAATAAACGCATTGCTACTTAGGTCGCTAACTACTTCCAAGTGTACAGCCTTTGTAGCAAAACAGATGAAAATACATAAATAGCACTTGGAAGTCTTTGCGCCTCTACCTTTACGATTAAGAATAAGAAAAGGTCCAGCGAAGTCGGTGCCACAAGTCTCAAAAGGAGAAGCAGGAGTAACACGAGGTTCAGGTAAGTCACCCATTAATTGTTGCATAGGCTTAGCCCTAAATCTTTGACAACGTACGCATAATCGTACAGTAGCAGTTGCTAACACTTTGCCACCTAATGGCCAAAAAAGTTCTCTAATGGAACTCAACAACTGTTGAGGACCACAATGTAAAAGCCGTAAGTGTTCTTTTTCAAATAACATTCTCGTAAATACATGTTTAGGGTCTAGTAAAATAGGATGCCTTTTATTATAAGGGCAATATGAAGCGTTGTCGATACGACCACCGACACGTAATATGCCTTGATCGTCCAAAAACGGATTTAAAGAAAGAATAGAAGATTTACGATTTAGGATTTTATCAGTTTCTAGCGAGTGTATATCTTTAATGAAAGTTTCTCTTTGTGAAGCTTTCGCTAGCAAGGTAAGTGAAGTGTGCAATTCAGAACAGGTGAGATTACCAGTTATTTTGGTATTATTTTTTCTAATATTATTTATAAATCTCAGTACATAACCAAAAATTCTTTGCAATTTATAGAGTTTAGAGTATTTATTAAACGGTATTACATCATTAGGTAAAATATTAGTATTTAAGCTTATTCTTGTTTCAGGTAACACAGCAGGAGCATGTGGAGAAGAAGGCCATTCTTTTTCAGGTTTAGCCAGAAAGGACGGGCCGTGCCACCAAAGGACATTCCCAGGAAGAAGACGAGGCTGAATCCCTCTGGAAGCCATGTCAGCAGGATTCAATTCGGTAGGTACATGACGCCAGCAGTTTTCATTAGTTAAGTCCCTAATTTGTTCAATACGATTACTAACAAACGTTTTAAGTGTTTTAGGTGGAGTGTGCAGCCATCCCAGAACAATAGTAGAATCTGTCCAGAATACAGAACGAGTAATAGGAATTTTAAGTGACAGTATAACCTTAGCATATAATTTAGCGCCAAGCAAAGCGCCTAGGAGCTCTAAGCGTGGAATAGTTTCAGATTTCAACGGACTGACCTTGGCCTTAGCACAGAGTAAATTAACAGATTGATCACCCTTATCATTAGTAGATTTTAGATAAATGCAAGTCCCATAAGCGTCTTGTGACGCATCTGTAAAGCAGTGCGCTTCTACAGACGTAGGAGATTCACAAAGTACATATCTAGAAACATTTATGTCTTCAAACAATTTCGTCTCATTATAGAAGCTTAGCCAAGATTTTTTTGTATCTTCTGGGAGGCTATCATCCCAGTCAAGTTTACTAAGCCATAATTTTTGAAGAGTAATTTTATGGAATATGGTACAAGCTGATAACAAACCCAATGGGTCAAAGATTTTACAAGAGTTCGACAGTATAGAACGTTTAGTTACTTTAGCTATACTTTCGACATTAACCGAAAAATGCAAAGTATCAGAGTCAGGTGTCCATCTTAGTCCCAATACAGAAGACTGTTTACAGAAATCTTGAAATTCATTACAAGTAGGAATATCGTCAAATATATCAGGAGCATTAGTACGGAATTTCCTCAAAGGAAAACAACCTTCGTTAAGTTTATCAATAACCCCTTTCACAGTGGAAGCTAAGACAGTTTTAGAATCAGAACCAGTATTCAAATCATCGACATAGAAATCGTGCCTGATGGTATTAGCAATCATATCATCAGAACACTCCTCAGCGAGTTGAACTAAACACCTCGTGCTAAGATATGGAGCGGAGGCGGTTCCGTATGTGACTGTATTAAGTTTTAATATTCTTAGCGGGAGTGTTTCTTTCTCCCTCCACAGAATTAGCTGCAGGTGACGTTGAGAACTGTCCACCTCTATTTGGCGATACATTTTCTCAACGTCACCTGTCACTACATACGCATATTGACGAAAACGTAGTAGTATAGCCATTAAGTCATCCTGGACCACAGGTCCAACATATTGAATATCATTTAGTGATTTATTACTAGTAGTTTTACAAGAAGCATCAAAGACTACTCTGAGGCGAGTAGTTTCACTAGCTTCACGAATTACAGCATGGTGAGGAATGTAGTAACCAAAGGTAAGTCGGTCCATGACTTCTCTCACGGTACCCAAGTTAGTAAGATGTCCTAGTTTTTCAAGTTACATTTAGATAATTTCTTTTCCAGATTATAGAAACGCCTCTTGGCCAGATGATAAGAGTCGCCAAGAGCCACCTCGGGGACCTCGCGAAAAGGAATTTTAACAGAGAACCTACCATTATCCAAGCGCACAGTATTAGAAGTAAAATGATTTTCACAATACTCCTTATCTTTAGAAGGAGATATATTAGTAGCTAGAGGAATATCTTCGATTTCCCAGAATTTAGCAATAGAATCTTTAATCTCTTGACAAAAGTTAGAATGAGTAGTAGAAGCAGGACTCTGAGTAGTAGTAGGTCCTGTCACGAGCCAACCTAGTTTAGATTTTTGGAGCGTGGGCTTATTTTTGCCTAACTTGATTTGTTTGGAATCCATTATGTCCCAAAAAATATCGGCACCAAGTAGTATATCAATATCAGAAGGATGATGGAAATGTGGGTCAGCAAGTTCAATAGAATCAGGAAGAGAAAGTCGCGAAATATCTACCTCGACACCAGGTAGTTTACCACTAATCGCAGGTATGACATAGCAAGAAACATTACACTTGAAAGTATTCACCCGTGACTTCAATGTTACCTTACATTTCTTAGTAGTAGTAGTGACTCTATTGTTTATACCAGCAATAGACAGATTAGTATTCGAGCAAGGAATTTGTAATTTATTTTGCAAATTTTCAGTAATAAAAGAAGACTGAGATCCATTGTCTAGAAGAGCTCTAACAACATGACAGTTATTAGTATTAGTATCAACAAGCTCCACTTCAGCAGTACACAACAAGACCTGACCGAGAGTTACAGCGGACAATGATACAGGATCTATCATAGCAACAGTGGAACTCTGAGCAGAAGCTTCTTCAGACGAAGAGGACGCAGGAGCGGACGCTGCGACAGAAGCGCCAGAAGTATTTCTATGTAATAATAGATTATGTTTTTTGTTACAGAATTTGCATGGAGTATGTTTGCAGCTAGAAGAAAAATGTCCAGGACGCAAACAATTTTGACACAAGCGGTGTTTTAAAACCTCACTGTATCTGGAGTCTATTGACATAGATTTAAACTTATCACATTTATACACTAAATGTTGTTCTGAGCAAATAACACAATTAGCATTTTTCAAAGTAGGAGAAGCTACAAAAGATCTAGAAAGTTTATTTTCCTTTGAAAACGACTGTCTTTGTTTTTCAGATTTAGTGACATTATTATACTGCAAAGTTTCTAAAATATCAGCGCGATTGCGCAAAAATTCATTAAATTCAGCTAAAGTAGGCGAAGTATTCGTGTTAGTCCTACTTTCTTCCCATTTGCGACTAGTGGCGCCATCTAGTTTCGACACCATCACATAAACAATCAATGTGTCCCAATGAGAAGTAGGTTCATTTAAATTATTTAAGGAACTCAAATTTTTAGAATAGTAATCAATCATATAACGCAGAGACTTGAAGCTTTCCTTAGAAATCGGTTCAAAATTAAAAAGAGAGTTTAAGTGGTTGTTTACAAGTATTCTATTATTATTATAACGTTTAACAAGCAAATCCCAAGCAGATTTATAGTTAGCAGCAGTAAACTTAACCGATTTTATAACTTGAGACGCTCCACCTTCAAGTGAAGAGCGTAAATAATGAAATTTATTGATGTCAGGGATATTATTACTATTTATTAAAGACTCAAACGTATCCCTAAACTCCATCCATTTAAGGTAGTTGCCGTCAAACCGCGGAAGTTGGATGGTGGGAAGCTTTATACTATCAATATTATGGTTACGAACGTTTTCAGTAGAGTGCGAAGGCACTTTTGAGCCAGCTATCGAGCCATAATTTGAGGACACATGTAGAGCAGTTACACTTTGAATTATACTTTCGGCACGAGAAATATTCAAACAAAAATCATTTTCGATTTTCTCATGTTCCTCTAACTGATCGAAATCTAACATCTCAATATTATCCTTTAAAGAATCAAACTGAGTAAATAAGTCTCTATGTCGCGATAGTTTTAATTCAAGTTCCGCAACTAATGCCTTTGTAAGTTCCTTAGGATCAATTAATGAAGTAGTTTGTAAGTATTTCGCAAACGTCGTAATTCGACTCTTTATACTAGCACGTTTCCGAACAAGTTCTTTCAAATCTTCCGCCATAGTAAATAACAATTTAATGCCTTATTACAATAATCAACTAAACAGACTGTTCGGGGTAAGTAATGACAATATAGGTATCAAAGAACCGCAACGTTAGTTACAGCGTCAAAAAATGACGACGCCGGCCCCAGTCAGGTGCTCGCGCTCAGTGGAGGTCACACGCAGTCGACGCGATGTAACAGCACCGAACACCAACTTTACGCGGGGTCGGAGAAGCAGTGGCCACAAAGAACCTAGAATGATTTAGATTTTTAGTTAGAAAGATGCAAACAAAGAATGAAATTAAAGACAGTTTATTTAATGTCAATATTTATAAGAAATAAAGATAAGTAAGTAACTCTAATTGTTTCAATTCAGTATTTAGAACTTCAATAATATTGTAAGAGAGTAACATTCGTTCTTATATAAGTAGATAGGTAAGTAGGTAGCTAATTTTAATATAAGTTGTTTAGAGTAACACATTCGTATTCATAGTAAAGTAAATAGTTTTATAGTTTTACCTAGTTCAATCTAGGGCTAGCTTTAAGTACTATAGTAATAGTATAGAATAGTATTCAGTTGAGTTTAATCAAGCGGATGTGAACACTGTTTGCAGATGCAAAACAATCATGAACACAACGTTCTTCCGTCTGCACACACAACGTATAAGACCAAAATTGGGCGTACTTCCCTGTGAGTAGAACAAAAGACAACACAGATCCTTCGCGCAATAGTATCACGTAGATCACGTCGGGGTCACCAAAATATGTCGGGGATACTTCCAAGAATAGGATCTGTGTGTTTATCCAATTATATTTACTATCCAAGATTATCTAAGATTATATAAGTTCCAACATTGACAGCCTTGTTACTCTCATTTTTCTTATTATTCTCGTTATTATTCTTGTTGCCGTAGTAACGAGGCCGTCCGGTGTTACCGGCCAGGCGTATTAGAATTCCCAACAGTGAGTATTGTGTTAAATCCAGCACGTAAGTTGCACATTATTTTTATGGTTAACGGTGTTACCGTTCGTTATTTCTTTAAGAAAATTTTTATTTTTCTACCCTTTTATCTGTAATATTGTAACATCTGCAAGTATGATAATGATGTTGGCCCGAATTTATAAGCTATTTTTTAGAATAATGAATCCTTACAAGTGTTTTTGTAATGCATAACGATAACGTCATCCTGATGAATTGACAGTGTTAATATGTCGCAACGAATTCACAACGCGATATCCGGCGGTTAATCTCTCTATTAGTAATTTAATTAAAGCAAACACTTTGTATAAAGGATAAATAAACTATTTGATAATGACAAATTTTTGTCAGACCTTAGTTGCGAGATAGAACAATCGACAAGTTCAATAATACAGTGATTCGAATCATGGCGTAGGTACCTAATTTGACATTTAATGTTTTAATTAAAATGAAGAATCCCGTTTTACCTATCAACCTTGCGACCTCTGTTCAATGGTTTGGAGTGATATGTGAATGATGTATATCGATACACAGAAATGGTATAATCATCCATCCGGATTCTAGCGTGAAGCAATAAATTGCGTCAGTCAGTACTCTGATAAATCCTATGCTTCGTTTGTTCGTTCGTTCGTTTGTTGCTTAACGTTCGCTGTTTGAAAGCAATAAGAGATTATTCTATTTGCGAATAATTATGTTACGAATTATAAGCCAACTGATATATTCGTAAAATATCAGATGTCGCGGTTGAATGTCAATTAAAAGATTGACGAGATATTTTTGAACATGTTTGAACATGTCACGGCTGACCTTTTACATATGGCTTACGATATTTTTATCGTAAACGTATCTTTTCTTCTGAAAAGACAGAGATGTCAAAGGATAGCATTTGAAAGTGTGAGCGCGATTTATTTATAAAATGTTAAATAAATAAAATTTTTAATCCCATATATTCCGTTTTCAAAGTCTCATTGCTACTGTAGACAGTGCGGTCGTGTGAGAAGGCAATCGGCCAGGACGCAGTTTAATAAACGGAAGACATTGAAAACACAGTATGTAACTAGTATAATAATAACTGTAATGTTGTACCATCGCATGGTACTTCTTTAATATATGACGTTGGTCCTAATTCATATACCAGTTGTCATTATATTCAGCTCTCGCGGGGCGGTTATCATCTTTGCACACTATGAATACGTGTAATATTGTACCATCGCTTGGTACTTCTGCAAGTTATGACAATGAAGTTTGATCCTAATTCATATACCAATTGTCATCATATCCAGCTCTCGCGGAGCGGTTATCATCATTGCATCCTATGAATATGTATAATGTTGTACCATCTTTTGGTACTTCTGCAAATATGAAAATGACGTTTGGTACTAATTCATATACCAATTGTCATCAAATCAAGCTCTCGCGGGGCGGCTATGATCACTGCATCCTATGAAGATGTGTAATATTGTACCATCGCTTGGTATTTCTGCAAGTTATGACAATGAAGTTTGATCCTAATTCATATACCAATTGTCATCATATCCAGCTCTCGCGGAGCGGTTATCATCATTGCATCCTATGAATATGTATAATGTTGTACCATCCTTTGGTACTTCTGCAAATATGAAAATGACGTTTGGTACTAATTCATATACCAATTGTCATCAAATCAAGCTCTCGCGGGGCGGCTATGATCACTGCATCCTATGAAGATGTGTAATATTGTACCATCGCTTGGTATTTCTGCAAGTTATGACAATGAAGTTTGGTCTTAATTCATATACCAATTGTCATCATATCCAGATCTCGCGGAGCGGTTATCATCATTGCATCCTATGAATATGTATAATGTTGTACCATCCTTTGGTACTTCTGCAAATATGAAAATGACGTTTGGTACTAATTCATATACCAATTGTCATTATATCAAGCTCTTGCGGGGCGGCTATGATCACTGCATCCTATGAAGATGTGTAATGTTGTAGCATCGCATGATATTTTTGCAAGTTATGACAATGAAGTTTGGTCCTAATTCATATACCAATTGTCATCATATCCAGCTCTCGCGGAGCTGTTATCATCATTGCATTCTATGAATATGTATAATGTTGTACCATCCTTTGGTACTTCTGCAAATATGAAAATGACGTTTGGTACTAATTCATATACCAATTGTCATTATATCAAGCTCTCGCGGGGCGGTTATCATCACTGCATCATATGAAGATGTGTAATGTTGTACCATCGCTTGGTACTTCTGCAAATATGAAAATGAAATTTGGTACTAATTCATATACCAGTTGTCATCATATCCAGCTCTCACTGGGCGGTTATCGTCATTGTATCCTATGAAGATGTGTAATGTTGTACCTTCACTCGGTACTTCTGCAAAAATGAAAATGACGTTTGCCCCTGATTTGTATACCAGGTGTCATCATATCCGACTCGTATTGGGCGTTTATCGTCACTGTAGCCTATGATTATGTATAATGTTGTACCATCGCGTGGCATTTTTGCAAGTATAACAATGACAAAGTTGCTGAAAAGAGCAGCCCTGGTCTTAAAAAGTAATCTTGTTTACAAAATATCCGGGAATGGACGGGAATTAAGAGCACTCCAAAACTCTTCCGTCTTGCCAAGAATAAAAAGGCATATGCGGAGTTGACTGCTAACTTTCACTAGTTTGAAAGACACGCAAAGAAGAAGATGACAATGACTTTTTTTTTTCCAAATGCATATACCAGTTGTCATCATATCCAGCCCTCGTGGGGTGGTTATTTTTATTGATACTCCATGAACATCTGTAATGATGTACCATCGCTTGGTAATTATGCAAATATGAAAATGATGTTTTCAAAATTCATATAACAGTTGTCAGCATATCCAGCTCTCGCGGGGCGAATGTCATCATTGCCACCACATTAATATTTATAATGCACCATCGCTTGGCACGTCTGCAAGTATGACACTGATGATGGTTTAGATTCTTATGCCAGTTGTCATCATTATCAGCCCTCGCAGAGCAGTTATCATCTTTGCCACCCCGTGAATATCTGTGTTGTACCGTCGCGTGGTAATTCGGCAAGCATAACAATGAAGTTGGTCCAAATTTATATGCCTGTTATAACCATGACCAATCCTCGTGGGTCGGCTATAATCATTGCCATTCTGCGAAAATCTGTAATAAGGGGACAAAAGTGTCAATTATCGCCCACTAGGGTCAGTAGTAACAAAGGCAATACCTCCAAATCTTTTCGAGTGGGAAGTCTAGCACAGTACGTCAGCCCCTGAAGAAAAATAGGAGCTCCATATTATTTGTTACTATCAGAGTATCGTATACCGCTATCTAAAAAGCCTCAGCATAATATTTGACCGTAGTCGCACTTCGGAGTCACACAACATGACTTACACGTGACAAGGAGATTTGACTTAGCCGCCACAACGCGAGCTTTATTTCTCCTCTATCTTCATTTCAAAGGATGATAGCGCATATCGTCCCATTTTCAATATAAAACTACTAAGTTAATAAACGGGAGATTGCATATGCGAGGTTGGTCGTCGATTTGACCTTGACTATCTCTTGTGTAACAAAACTAGATCTTTGTGGCCAAGTTCATAGAACTGCTACCACCTAAGAATGTAAGTATGTGGCTCTTGTTGCTAAAGACACACGCGATACTGAGAGTTCTGAAGGATTTATTTAGTGGACGTATTCAATGTTGCCAGGTTAAGGTCCTTCGCGGGAGACCTAATCACCGAGCTACTCTCGGGTTTCTAAGTACGTTATCAGAACATGTGTTCATGGTAAAATACTCGCTTCCCGATCCAGGAGACTGATATAAAATTAATGTCTTAAGAATTTTCAATAAAACAACAGCTACTCGGCAATCGCAGAGTTGGTTTCCATTTTGAAAGACCAGAAATATCAAAGTATGTCAAAAATGTCAAAAGTATGGTATTAATTGAATATGATACCGCATCGAAAGCGGAACGAAATCTCAGCTGATAACATAGCTAATTTTGATCGATAAATGTGATCGATTTATATGCATTGAAGACCGCTTGCGTGGTGACAAACGCAACTTAGATTACAACAATCACAAGGCAATGTATTAACGACGCTTTTAGCGTGCCGTGGAAGCGTTCGCTATTGTAACTACATGTATGTAACATGTCTATATTCGACAGTAGTTCCATCGATGAGAAATCGATTGTGTTTTAATACGTTTCTAGCTAATCTACATTTAAAGCATAACCTATCCTATTAAACAATTTTACCTAACAAATCAGCAAAATACACTTCATATAAGAAGTGACAAGTAAATAATATGTACATGTTTTGGTCAAATATTTTCTAAAATTCATATCTTTAAGTTAAATTTATCACAGATAGTCGCTTCCTACGGCTGGTTATGAAAATCAAATGCTAGAAATGTTGTCTGTCTTTTCGGCATCCGAAATTATGCGTGTTGGCTAATTTATAGCGCAAAATATTTGAATAAAAACTCTAAGGGAACTTAAGGTACGAAAACCACCAAATCGGGATATTAGAGGTGTTACAAGTTGTAGAGAAAAAATATACTGTCTCCACATTATAATAATGTAAAAAACAATAACGTATTTCAGGTGGTTGGGTACACAACCACATTACTATTTTATGTTTAGGTCGCAGGATAAAGGACCTAACCCTCAGTGTGTTGATAACAAACATTGTGTGGTGTTGACTTATCGATGAACTTACTCCTTTTTCCAAATAATTTATTTAAGTCACATTGGCACCTTTTCACCAGGCGATAACAAACACGTCTCATATTTAAGCTTCTAATAACGGTCAAGCATTTAATAGAGGCGTTTTACCTGAAATAAAACGCTTATTAAATACTTACCTTATTAGAAGCTTACTTTTTATACCTGCCTGGTGCTTAATGAGACACAATGACATACAAAGAGTCGCTGTCTAGCGCCTCCCGCCATGTCCGGTGAAAAGGGGGGAAAAAGGAAGGAGACAGAGATATTTGGGTAGAAAGAGAGGTAAAATACGACGGAAAACCAGGTGTGCCTATCTCATATTTAAGCTTCTAATAACGGTCAAGCATTTAATAGAGGCGTTTTACCTGAAATAAAACGCTTATTAAATACTTACCTTATTAGAAGCTTACTTTTATATTTAAGCTTCTAATAAGGTAAGTATTTAATAAGCGTTTTATTTCAGGTAAAACGCCTCTATTTTCGAAGCAATTTTAAAGAATACAGCATTAGTCATTATCCAATTGAGTACCTTAAATACATCGTTCATTTAATATAGATCAATATGGCCGTTTACAGCATGTAATTTAAATGAACATTTCGAATATATTACAGATTTAAAATGCAGGATACCGGATAGTGGATCAAAATTAAATTGCAATATTCCACCTTCACAAACAAACAGGCATACAAGCCAACTTAAATAAAAGCTTTTTAAAAGAAAGAAAAGTAACGATAATATTATTTTGCCATCATACGCAATTTTAACAATTTCATCGTAGATTATAGCAAAGCAATATTACCATTACCATTAGTATTATAAATCTCAGCAAAGTAACGCCTAATTCTATAAATAAAAAAACGACATGACATGTTTACATATTCATAACAGTATTTCATACATAATTCTCTTACGAAATCCTCTTTTCGTCTGGTAGACAGCATAATTAATTTTTAAGACGTTTACATGTCGTCATGTTTCCTTTTTCGCATAATAAACGTGTCATCATGTAAACACGGTTTTCGGAGCTTTACGAACTTTCTTCATTAGGTATTTTCGTTCCATCGTAATATTTATGTGATTTTTTTAAGTGATTTTTTCTTGTATATAAAATAAATAAGCTGTGCGCTGTGACCGTGCATCTATCTAAAGACAATTATAGGTTCAAATCCCAGACAAGCACCAATAAATTTTGATATCGACATTTTCAAATCAAGATTTAACAATGGATTACTTTAAGGTACTTTTATTATTTTCAAACTCGTTTTAATTTCATTTTTGAAGCACTTAATGTTGAAAAAGTTATTTTATTTTAAGTTCAATATATGTCTAGTAGTCTAGTAGTGATTTTGATTTTGATTTCGATCTCAATTTCCTATTCTATATTAATTTCGGTTTCTATTTTGAGATTAATTTCGATTTAGATTTGTTTTCGATATCGATTTTTCATTTTCATTTTAATTTGACATCTTTTGACATTTGACAAAATTGTTTTGTATACAATTTTGGTGAGACAAAAATGCTTTTTATTTTATTTTATTTATTAGTGTTGGAATTATTTTCACACTGAAGAATCGGAAAATATTTAGTAATAATATTAGGTAGATTAGAATATAGATTAGAGACTAAATATATATTTTGTAATATACCTATTTAAATAATGTACGCGTCCCTATTACATTCCGTGGTAACCTATAATTAGACTACATTTAATTGAATAGTTTGTAGAGTATTTTATAGTATTAATAATGTAAGTCTTGTTGATTATCCCAATAAATAAAAATAAAATGAAATATTAATGATTCGCCTGAAATATTAACTTAGTGTTCCTTTGTAAGTAATTGTTATACAATAAGCAATTAATTAATAAGAGATTGAATACGATTCGAATTTGCTTTCTGGTTTAAATTAATACAAT
The DNA here is from genome assembly GCA_029227775.1 of Morpho helenor. Classification (NCBI taxonomy): domain Eukaryota; kingdom Metazoa; phylum Arthropoda; class Insecta; order Lepidoptera; family Nymphalidae; genus Morpho; species Morpho helenor. The sequence continues at coordinate 13,606,339 of JARGCU010000010.1, forward strand.
TCAAGGAAATTAGGCGGGAAAGTTATTACACTCAAGCATAGTTAATCCGTCGCTTCGAGAAGCCTCAACTGAATCGGCAATATCTAGAGAATCGTGAATACTTCTTCAGATATCTAAAGGGCTTCAACGAAATTATTAATTAACTTTACATCAAAATGAAACCTAAGATGTTATTAAATTGTTTGTAACAAATGATATTTGCCAGTGGCGTGATCAAATTGGGACTCCTTGCTTCTCATAGCTACTAAAATATAAGCTGCAAAGTGTCGCGTAAGGAATAAAAGTTTGCTGAGGTTTTTATAGATTAAATTAATTCCACTTAGTCTCTCATCCTCTCGTCTCATCTATATATCTCAAAAGAATAATAAATAAATAATGATAAGAGCTTTAAGAATTTAATTAAAGCGATCTTAGTAAAACTACTAAGAGTTTTGCAACAATAAATAAGATATGCTAATATGCATTAACAATGTGGTAGTATCGATGATCATATTATTAGTCAGTACCTGGGTGACCAAGCCTTGCTTGGTAATTTTTAAAATGATGTAAAAAATTTTTTTTTAACAAAAATTGAAAAAAAAAAAATTATAGGGAAGGTGGGGCTCGATCCTAGGTATTTTCACCTCTCTATACCACCCGTTCCCCAAATAAACCATCATGACTTTACGTTTGACAGCGAAAAATTGTGATTGTATTCAACGTAAATTTCAAAAAATTTTAGAGGGATCAAACAATATTTAAAAAAAAAAAAAATTCTAGATCGGTTATTATCTAGATCGATAATAAATTGTAAAATCTGATGGCTAATTTCCAACTGTCTTTATTCTATTCGCCTTCAAGACTTTTATAGCGTCATCATGGGTGGACGGGCAACCGCAGAAGCATCATTGAAATGGTGAAAATCGGAGAGTAGAGCGCAAAAGCTGTAGCTAGTGTCGGGGAAAGTTGGAAACAGAAAGTATCCGTAGCACTTTCTGTGAGGCAGGACCACGAATTAGGGCGACATGTGGTGTAGGTGTGACATGGGTAGCGACTGGTGGTATGATTGTAATTAATCATTGAATGCGGCCGGAACGGCTATTGAGGAACGAACTCAGTCCTTTCCAAAACTTGGTCCTCGTCTTCGCCCGCGAATGTGTTTTTGTATTTGCGATCGTTATTTAATCATCAAGATCTAGTAACGATTTATAAGTCATGATCAGGATTTTACCTAATTCCGGCGGAATAGAATAGAACCCCCCTTATTTCTTACCGAGGTGTCGTAAAAGGCGACTAAGGTAAGTTGACCCACCGTATGGTATCCGGTTAAGGTTAACCACCCTCTTTCTTGCCGAGGTGTCGTAAAATACGTATATGGTAAGTTGATGTCAGGCAGGCGGCCGGTCATAAAATACGTAGCCAAATCATGCGACAACATGTTTATAATATGTTGTGCCGACCCCCACTTAGAATGGGATAAGGGCAGGAAGATGATCAGGATTTTACCTAATGAGGATTTAGGTAGACGCTATAGGATATAATAGAGGTAAGACTTCGAAAACCGCTTATGAACTATGATGGGAGATGGGGGTAAAAAAAGTGGAATACCAATTAATATTATTATTTTCTTCTAGCTGGTTCTGGTACAGAAGCACCATTAGATGACACAACAATGGACATATCGTCGAAAAGGTTTAGAGCCGAGTTCCTCCAGGAATGGCATAACAGTCCAGACGCTCCTTACTTCGATCCAAGCACGCCGAGAAATATCACCGGGCTTGTGGGGCATCCGGTGAGATTATTGTGTCGAGTGAAGAATTTACAAAACAGAACTGTAAGTAATTTATTTCTCTAGTTATAAGTATAATTTGTGTTAATTTCATCATCTTGAAAAGAAAATCAACAAGAGAGTTAGCACTCATTATTCTCCTTCCCCCATCCCTTTCTAAATGGAGACGGTACAACATGTTTTAACCATGTTTTGGTAGATTTGTCTAGGTATTTTACGACCAGCCGCCTGCCTGATGTCAACTTTCCTTGGTCGCCTTTTACGACTCCTTGGTAAGAAATGAGGGTAGTCTAGTCAAATCAGCCGGATACCACACGGTGGGTTAACTTACATGTCGCCTTTTACGACACCTTGGTAAGAAATGAGGGTGGTCTGTTCTACTCAGCTTGATATCCTTACAAGTCTCTCAAGTCAAGAGAGTTAGCACTCATTATTCTCCTTCCCCCATCCCTTTCTAAATGGAGACGGTACAACATGTTTTAACTATGTTTTGGTAGATTTGTCTAGGTAATTTACGACCAGCCGCCTGCCTGATGTCAACTTTCCTTGGTCGCCTTTTACGACTCTTCGGTAAAAAATGAGGGTAGTCTAGTCTAATCAGCCAGATACCACACGGTGGTTCAACTTACATGTCGCCTTTTACGACACCTTGGTAAGAAATGAGGGTGGTCTATTCTATTCACTTGGATACCACATGGCAGGTCGTCATAAGTCACAAGTCCTTAGTCAGCTTTTACGACAGCTCGGTAATAACTGAGGGTGATTTATTTTATACTTCTATTATTCTGTCCATACAGTAATCAATTAGACACATAAGTTTTAATTGAAAAACTCATTGGTGCCTGCTCGGGGTTTGAACCCGTGATCTTCTCTAAAGGGACGCCCGGTGTCACCTCTATCACGTTATCGTGTCACGCTATCACACAGGTGTTGGTATTTCGTTTTTATCTTTTATCGTACTGCTTGGCCTCGTTTACTTAACAAATAAATTTTATCCTTGTCTTTTATAGCGTAATTTATAGAGTACTCAAATATTCACAAAGTACATCAAGAAAGATAATAGTAGGAGTTTTGATGAATTTCGGCCGTAAAATTATACTTTGCATATTATTCACATTCCTCCGCATCGGCCGACGCTGTTTTGTCAAATAATTGTAATTTAAGTTGTTGAAATGTGTTTCCGAAGAGCGTTTGCAAGTTTATATTCTATACCGTTATTTTTTTCATCTCAATCTTTCGACTACTTTTTGTACTATTACGTAAATCTAAATAATATAAATGAATAAATGAAAATATAAATGAAACTTAAATGGAATTGAAGAAAGAAATATACCAATATTAGAATATCGAGACAAAAAGAATGCCTTTAGCATTAAGTGTTCAGCAAGTCGATCTGCGTAATACTTTTTACTAGCAACCGAAGTCGGATTACGGAGGATAACATGCTATTGCGGACTGATGTAGTATTTTGTTTTTTGTAGATCTACATTTCTCTAGTACACTATTTTAGTGTTTCTCTGCTGGTTTACGAGACGCACGCAACTAAAGCTCCACAGACGAGTTTTTTATACAACCGCGCGACATCTTTAACACAATTTACATGGAAACGTAGTGTACTATTAACCTTACCCCTCCGCAAAAATTGCATCACATTTTTTTAATAAACATACAAAAATTCGTTCTGTAGATTTTGATAAATACCACATATAGACAGACAAATTTGGTGACTTTGGTTTATATAATATAAATATCAAAATGTGCTTAGATGCGATATAATCCTGCCGAAATAATTCATAACAGCGATAGACAGATAGCTTTTGCATTTATAATAATAGTATAAAATATGGATATTTTGTTAAATTTTTAGATCAGAATCCTAAACTTTTTAAGCACTCAAGCTATCACACAAAGTAAAACGTAAAAGTACCATTCGAGTTTACAAAATTAATTCAAAATCCCCGTAAACTTTTACACGGGCTATAATTTAGTCGAGGGTAGTTACAGTTTACGCGTTATCAATAGTGGAGCTATAGTAGGCACTTCGGACCCGACGAGATTGCTATCGGCAACGCTTATCATAAATATAAAGCCTGTAGGGTCCATAGCCCTAAACTTTTTATGTTAATCTAAAATTTAATGTGATGGCATTATTAAATGTTACATATTAACTTTTTTAGCGGCTTGGTTGAATAGACCACACTTATTTCTTACCGAGGCGTCGTAAAAAATTAGTTAGGTAAGTTAACCCGCCGTGTGGTATCCGGCTTAGTAGAAAAGAGCACCCTCATTTCTTACCGAGATGTCGCAAACTGCTGGTCTATGACAGCTTTTAAGCGTGATACATTTTGTTAAAAGTAATAGTATTTTGGCAAATTATTAGGACTATATATCTATTGCCTTATTAATCACTTGAATTTTAATACCTAGATAAAAGCAGCCTTTGTTACTCTCCAGCCCTTCAATATCACACTGCTGTCTAAAACCTTATCGTTTATCTCTCCTTTAGTAAAGGGTTCAAACTTAGAGCCAGAACGCTGCTCGAATACGAATTAGCAGGTATTGTTTAAAAAACACTGTTATTCGATAGCATATGATATTTAAGTCGACTGATGAAAATGATTATTATACCTTCATTGATCTATCCATATCTTCAGTTAGATAGCATTGTATATCGTAGGCCGATGGCGATTTGTGAAGCAAACAAGAACGTTTATTAAACACCTTTCTAAGTCGCTTAAGTTCCAAATTATTATATATGTAATTATTTCCCCTAAAAGGTGTCATGGGTCCGGCATCGCGATATCCACCTCCTAACAGTTGGCCGTTACACTTACACTTCGGATCAACGCTTCGAAGCGCAGCACAAGCCAAGATCAGAGGAATGGGCACTACGGATACGAAGCCCGCAGCGGCGAGATTCGGGACAGTACGAATGCCAAATATCCACTACCCCTCCAATTGGTCACGCGGTATTCCTTAGTATAGTTGGTAAGTTATTATACAATTAGTATAACAAACAAAAAAATTATATCAATTTTAGTGCGTGCTATCAGACCTGATTGCATGTAAATTATAGTACTTTTAAAATGCCACTGCCACGTTAAAGATTCACTAAAGGATCATGCAATTTGAACGTTCAGCCATTACGGCTATTAATTATTTTGTATTTAATAATAATAAATTTTACAGGGAAACTAAATAATTCCTAGTTGAGGTGTGAATCAGCGAACCACGTACCGAATGTTGTAAAGCAGCACCATTCTGGCTTTAGAATGTGTTGAGCTTGGTGTTGTTCCAATCTCGAATCTTCCTGTTCCCATTCCAATTTTACCCATGCAAATGTTCGAATCCTGGGTAAGGATTTCCACGCAATACGATCTAGCTATTCAAGTCTAGCAATTCTTTGCGACATTTTTACAACTGTCCACCTAATAAGGGACATAACATCCTTATATTATTATTTACTCTTATACTAATTATGACCTCGGCTTTGCCTGCGTGGCAATCAGTGTCACAAAGTTTTTTCCACTTAAATTCCGATCCCGCAACCATTTCTAACTTCTAGTGAAAATCTGTTCAATTTCCTTTTTCTAAAAAAACGATCACATACTGACAGGCAGCTTTTAGAATTCGTTTGATATATATAGATGAATCTTCGTATAAAGTTGCCCACCCTTAGCCAATTGTGAATATGCATATAACTTTTTCTTCATCAGCATTTTGTACTGCGTACAAGGTCAAACATAAATCCTTATTGTGTTTTGCTCTTAGAACCAGAAACAACGATATCAAGTGGAGCTGAATTATTTATACAAGCGGGTTCGACAATCAATCTTACTTGTACAGTTCGGCACACTCCAGAACCACCACTCACAATTACTTGGACTCACAGGGATCAAGTAAGTACTATATTTTAGAATAGTATTAACTGATGATGCTAACCTTAAAGGGAGAATCGTTGGTAAGTCAACAACATAAAAAAGAAGATTAAAATGTTAATACTAAACACTTCTCATTCAGAAATTGCTCTTGGCATTTTATCCTAATGTCATTGATGATGTGTGTCATTTAATTTAATTCATCATCATCAACCTTGTCCACTGTTGGACATGCGAGTAAGTCTCCGATATCACGCCACTGAGCTCGGTCTTCAGCTCTTCGCGTGCGTTAATTTAATTACTAGTATTAATATAAGGAACGTTTATATTTCCTTCACCAGCTATCGCCGGATCCTTGTCATACGAGTACAATGCGGGCAAGTTGGGATCCGCAGGGGCAAAGTGGGATGAGATTTTCATGCTAAACAACACTGTGAAGTTTTGCTGCACTATACAAATTTTATTGCCAAAATGATCTACCAAAATCGCATTTTGTTCGTGTTTAGTTTGAAATATGAGTGTGGATGCATATATGATTAGACGGAGGCAGAAAAAAAATGAATGAAATGAGTTTCTTGCTGGTTCTTCTCTGTAGGAACAAAACTTCCGAATCAGTGGTAGCTTCTTTAAAAACATTTGACGATGTGAATGATGTGCATATAAAAGGAGTAGCACCAGAGTCGATGAATGATAGAGGAGAATGAAAAATGAAGTCATATTGCGCAGAACTCATTTAGAGTAGTAAGATACTGATGTAGTGTTTGTGTATCTATTGTATTCCTTATCTATGATGTGTGCGTTGGCATTGTATCTATGGTATTACTTGTCTATGGTATAATTGAAAGATAGAATGTTGTGCAAAAACGTTTGACACTTGGTCACTGGACGTGGAAGTGGACACATTATCATAAGTGAATACTGAGTACAGAGAAGTACTACACTGAAGAATCATTTTGTACGTTTGTTTTAGCACTTATTTAACGTTCCTACGGAAAAACGAACCGTAGTGACAATACTTATTATATTTATTAGTTACTTATAGAGGCATATTTATTTCTATAGCACTGAATGTCAACATAGATAAAGTCGCGAGCAGAATCTTGTATTAAATGATCAAAATATTAAACATTAAATGCGTTTATTAAATATTAAACATTAAATTTCGTAATAAAGTAGGGTACATCGTTAAGACATTACAGGGATTATTCAAAGTCAATTATCTGTGTGTTTAAGTAAATTCCCTGTTTATTTGAATACGTGATATTCTGCTCTAATGAGTTAATTTAACACGTGTCACTCATGTTAAACCGAATATGCTTGCGAACATGCGTAATTAATATATTATATTTCACACGTTCGAACTTTCTGATACAATCTTTCAAAGCTTTATTTAAGAAATGATGAGACTTAATTTATATACGTAATTAACAGAAACCTAAACTAAATTGTATATCTCAACCACTTTCAGTGTTGATGATCACTGCATGAAAATAGGGTTCAATATATATATATATATATATATATATATATATATATATATATATATATATATATATATATATATATATATATATATATATATATATATATAGGGGTATATATACATATTGAGAAGTCTTGCTATAGAAATGACGGTCGGTGAGACAGGAGCTCTTTTGGCTTTTCCGGGTGTCGAAGTGTGTGTGTGTGTGTGTGTTTGTGTGTGTAGAAGCAGTGAAAATGGAGAATGAATATATTATTGATAAAAGAATTAGAGTGTCTTACAAATTTATAATATGCATTGTGGATAATTCTAAATAATATATTCGATGTGTTCGTAGAACAAATATTCGTAAGATCTGAGCGTAGAATAAATTGTGAGAGAATGTCTCAAATAAATATTATATCGTTAATACCACAGTGGACTCAGGGATCGACTTAAGCTCCCAATCCGCTTTGTCAAAGAACTCTTTGTCCTTTTCTAATATAAGACAAAACGGGTACTAAAAATATGCTTGAATGTGAATGTATGTAATATTTATATACAATATTATTTTCATAATATTGTTTTGTATTGTACTATTTTACTCGTAAAGCATAACATAGGATGTGCCTTAGTGGTACTTCTTCTACTAATAATATGTCAGTCTGTCAATCTGGGTTTGCTCTATTCAATTTGAAACAATTAAGTCGGACCAGACTAACATATAGGATGCAATTCTGGCTTATCTTGGGATCAAGAGTATGTACATAATTGAGGTTATTTTAACATTTAAGTTTATTTTAACCAAAGTCGCGATTGTATTGTAATATTTACGACCGAAATAAACTAATGGTGCCAAATAAGGGATTATTTTTGGATTACTTGCATATAGAGACAGAAGATTTTTTAGTTATAATTACATGTGTAGGCGGAGAACTCATTAAGCGAGTACAATAATAACATTTCTAAGACACATCATTTCTCAATGATGTCACAGAAGGATTAGATATGCAGCTCTAGGCCCTTCAATTGTTTTCTTCACTCGCAATTAGGCTTATGTATCATTGCATGTAACATGCCACATTGAGCTCGCTAAAATAGCTTAGACTGTTTGTTATCTTGCTACCCGTTCCAGTTATATCTGATGACTCAAGAAGAATAGAGATGTTAACGGTTGAAACTTTTTGACATCATCGTTAAGACAGCTATGCTTAATCTTTAATATTTAAATAAGTTTATGTTAAGTATATATAGATATATGTATATATAATTTCTGAATCTTGTAAACGGCTTCAACGATTTTCATGATATTTAGCACGTAGGGGGTTTTTGAGGGCAAAAAACGATCCAGCTAGGTTTTATTTTTAAAAAATGTCGTTTTATCCTTGTTTTTCGGCACTAAAAACTGCTATAATTTTATGAGACAGCAAAGGATAAAACGCTGTCAATTTACGGGGTAACGGTTTTGAATTCTGAATACCAGAATCGATTCCAGATAAACTATATATTATTTTAAAATTTTAATTGGATTTCTTTTATATATTAAGGCTCGGTCACCCATATACTAAAACCTATACTTTAAGTTCCTAATATATAAAAAAATCACTTTGTCCTTAATTGTTTAAACAGATAATTAACTTCGACTCAGCCCGTGGCGGTATATCATTAGTAACAGAAAAGGGTCTAAAGAGCACCAGTCGTCTCCTAGTCCAACGAGCCAGAGGATCTGATGCTGGGGTTTATACATGCGGCCCAAATAATGCCCCACCTGCTGCTATCAGGGTTCATGTGCTGTCTGGTGAGTATATTAAACACTAGCAATCGCCAGCGGCTCCGTCCACGTGGAAATATTAAAAACGTAATATATGTGGTATTTAACGCCGTGTAGTATCCGGCTGAATAGAATAGTACCACCCTCTTTTCTTCACGAGGTGTCGTAAAAGGCGACTAAGGTAGAATAGACCACCGTCATTTCTTACCGAGGTTTTATTAAAAGGCTACTAAAGTAAGTTGACTCACCGTGTGGTATCTGGTTAAGTAGAATAGACCACCCTTATTTCTAACCAAGGTATCGTAAAAGGGGACTAAGATAATTTGACGCCAGACAGGCGGCTAGACGTAAAAATTAGCCAAATCATGTAAAACATGTTTATAAGATGTAAAGTAAGTTGACTCACCGTGTGGTATCTGGTTAAGTAGAATAGACCACCCTCTTTCTTATCGAGGTGTCGTAAAATACGACTAAGACAAGTTGGTGTCAGGCAGGCGGCCGGTCGTAAAATACGTAGTCAAATCATCTGACAACATATTTATAACATGTTGTGCCGACCCTAATTAGTGGGATAAGGGCAGGAAGATGATGAAAAATAGTAAAAGTGGGATAATCTTAAAAGCGAGATATATGCTGTCGCAACTTTTGTTTAGAACTCTTAGAGGGGAACAATTTTGTGATACATGATTTTTGACCTTGCTTCGTTACTAGCGTGATGTTATATAGCTTATAGCCTTCCTCGATAAATGGACTATCTTACTGGATTGATATTGAATGTTTTGTATATATAGGATCGGCCTTAGTTATGGGTGTGCCTCAAGGATCAATCCTTGGTCCCTTTCTATTTTTAGTTTATATAAATGATTTACCGTATTTTATTCATAATATTTGCGATATTGTACTGTTTGCGGATGATACATCATTAATTTTTAAAGTAAATAGAAATGACGATAATATTGACGAAGTAAACAGGGGTTTATCGCAAGTAGCTCATTGGTTCAGGCTAAATAATTTAGTACTGAACTCAAATAAAACTAAATGTATTGAATTTGCATTACCTAATGCTGCAAAAACAGCAAATAGACTCTCTTTAAATAATGTACCACTAAAAACAGAAAATTCAACTGTATTTTTGGTTGTATCTTTGGATACAAAACTCCAATGGAGCACACACGTAACAACTCTTGCAGGGAAACTGAGTTCAGCGGCCTACGCTGTTCGAAAGATAAGACAATTCACAGACGTCGAAACAGCAAAACTTGTTTATTTTGCCTACTTCCATAGCATTATGTCTTATGGAATATTGCTGTGGGGTAAATGCGCGAATAGTGAAAAAAATTTTGTTTTACAAAAAAGAGCTATACGTGGCATTTATAATTTAAGACCGCGTGATTCCCTGCGAGAGAAGTTTAAGGAAACAGGTATTCTTACATTTGCTTCACAGTATATTTTAAGCAATCTAATTTATGTACATAAAAATATAAAGAATTATAAAACGATAGGTGATGTATACAATAGACAAAGCAGGAACCGACATAAGCTTGCGGCTCCTGCTTTGCGCCTTGCAAAAGTACGTAATTCGTTTGTGGGTTTTGGTATAAGATTCTATAATAAAATTCCGCAATCAATTTCAGCTTTGCCATTACATCAGTTTAAAAACACTGTTAAAAAGAGGCTGATACAGAAAGCCTACTATACTCTTGAGGATTATTTGGAAGATAAGACTGTGTGGATATAGCTCTCTTTGAACCTGTACAAGACAGTAACGACTTAATGTAAATAGTATTAAGAATTATATTTTTAAAAGAGCAACCGCCGAGTTTCTTGCTGGCTCTTCTCGGTAGGAACAGCTTTCCGAACCAGCAGTAGAGTTGACGATTCAAAAGCACTTGTTTACAAGTTTATTTGAATAAAGAATATTTTGAATTTGAATTTGAATTTGAATATAAAAATAGAAGTTAAGATTTTATACTTTTTCTAGGTGAGCACCCAGCAGCAATGCAGCAAGGCTGTGGAAAATCGTCCTTCGATTTATTAGTATTAATACTATGTTCTTTAATTACTCTATGTCTAATATTCTTCGCTGACAATTTACGTTTTGGTACGTGCTTGTAATAGGAATATAAAATTATCGATTATTATAGATATTATACTACAGTAAGGATGCCTACCCACAATATGCCATATACAATAAAGGTGAAGGAAAAGATGCTTATGATCTCTAAATACAACATAAAATTTAAATTTTTTTAAACTTTTATTCAACTTGCAATGTGCGTATGTAAAGGTGGAATCTTGCAATTTAAATTTGAACCACTTCCCGGTGTCCGATTGAGCTGAAATTTTACATACTGCTCGAGTCTCGATGACAATGCATGTTAATGATAAGCATGACCAGATTCTACTGCCAGTATTGGCTCCAGACGAGGAAACTCCTCAACAGTTAACAGTGGGGTAATAAAATTTTGTTAAAAGCCTTTTCAGCTTGGCTTGTTTGAATTAAGAACGCACCATGAATATTTCTCTGCGCGTGTATAATTAGACATAGATAAGTATACAAATCTAATCTTTCCTCTCATTATTTATTGTGCCACTCTAACTTACATCTATCTATGGCTGCCCTACTCTAGTATAATAACATTATGGAAATAAGACCTGATTGATCAATGCAAGTAAAGTTTCGGGGTGTGACCAAAGTAAATATTAGTAATTACTATAGTAAGTAATAAGGGTAAGTATAATTTGAATTAAAATTTAATCAAAGTGTCTGTATCAGAAATACTTTATGTTAACGGTATATAACTTATAAAGTACGGATACGGTAACAGCAGTCATATAGCAATCTTAGTATTAAAGTGACCTAATTCAAGATTAGGCTTAACTATAAGTAAAATACTTGTTATTGTTTTAAGATCCGTAAGTTACGGGTTGTATGTAAGAGATCGCTGTAGGCGATAAGGCCCTTGCAAGTCATTTATTACATATACATGTTTTTTGTGTTTAAATGTATGCAAGAAGAATAAATAAATAAATAAAATACATTGTAATTCTTATTTCAATGCCTTTGACATGACACTACGAATTATTAACAAAGTAGTATTCTCAAGCTCTTCCAAGTTATAGGGTCTGTTTAACACTCACGAGTTTTGTAAGCGCTACGCTACGCTTTATCACAATTCGCCACAAAACAACTTTTTTAAATTAGGTCACTTTAATACTTAGCGTGCGATATGTACAAATGCATATGGAATATAGCTGATTTTTTTATTTAAATTTTATTTAAACGTTAACATTAAAAAAGGATTTTCTAAGCATTTCTTAGTGCTAAAAGTTAATATCCAAGACACACCAAAGCATTGCTGGGTATTTGATTAATAAAAGCTACGCACAAATATTGGACAATCATACAAACAAATTTGTAAAAATATCATCATCATTCCCTTGCTTTTATCCCACTGTAAATGGTATCGGCACCACATCTTTTAACCTTGTTGTGATATGATTTGGATTAGTATTTTATGACCAACCACCTGCCTTATTTCAACTTGGCTTAGTCGCCTTTTACGATACCTCAGTAAGAAATTAGGGTGGTCCATTCTACTCAGCCGGATACCACACGACACGAATTTGTAAAAATATATAATATTGTAATTAATGTATAGAAACCGGCTATACTCACGAGTTATTTTATCGGATGAGCCCGACTAGTTTCAAGCCCATACGGGGCTCTTATTCATGAGCTCTTTACGCGGCGTTATCGCGGCGGGAACTGCGTGTAGCAGCTCGCAGGGCGCGACTCGAGAGTGGTTGGAGCGGGGGGAGGGACGGCAGCGGCGCTGGTCGCGCGTCTTCTAAGCACTCCCCGAAGTTGCCCATCCAACTTTAACAGAGACTGTGGATGGGCACTGCCTCCAGCGTGGAAACCTATTTTTGGCACTACTGGCACGACTAAAGACCTGCTAGAACCGGACACCGTAAGCGTCGCATGCACAAATTTCTTCCGGGCATCCGATAACGAAGACCAGAGCAGCGACGGGGAGTGCTTAGAAGACGCGCGACCAGCGCCGCTGCCGTCCCTCCCCCCGTTCCAACCACTTTCGAGTCGCGCCCTGCGAGCTGCTACATGCAGTTCCCGCCGCGATAACGCAGCGTAAAGAGCTCATGAATAAGAGCCCGTATGGGCTTGAAACTAGTCGGGCTCATCCGATAAAATAACACGTGAGTATAGCCGGTTTCTATACATTAATTTTAAATTCCACTCACGATAGTTTAAATTCAAAAATATATAATATTGATTTTTTTGAAATAAAATCAATGAAACAACTGTATTATATAATACCATTCATTTTATAATGCAACATGTTTAAAATTTTCTTATCATGTTTGCTACCACTTTTTCATATTGTTAATTAATTATTTAGCTCTTAAATTACCAGGATAGAACGAATGATGTGAATAATTTTTGTAATGTTTTAATTATATTGTTTTCTGTGTATATAAATAAAAATATAACGAAAGTTGTACATAAATGTAAAATTTTTAATAGTATTATTTGTAAATAATAATTTTGAACTTCTATATGTACATAGTATTTATAAAATAAGCGAATGTTTCTTGATTCTATTCAACTTGGACGTTTGATATAAGAATACTGTACGAAACATTACTTAAGATATAATGTAACGTTATGATAAAAAAAACAGGCTATAATTTCTATTACACGTTAAACAGGATACTAGTTTTACCACAAATATCATCATTTTCCTTCCGTTCTCTCACTCTAAGTGTTATCTCATTCTATCTCACTCGGTATAACGTGTTATAAACATGTTTTCATATGATTTGGCTATGTATTTTACAACCGGCCGCTTGACTGACGTCAACTTATCTAATTCGTATTTTACTACACATCGGTAAGGAAGAGGGTGGTTTATTCTACTCAACTAGATACCACACGGCGGGTCAACTTACCTTTGTCATATTTTATGACACCTCAGTAACAAATGAGGGTGGTCTTTTCTACTCAGCCGGATACCACATGGCGGGTCAACTTACCTTAGTTATATTTTACGACACCTCAGTAAGAAATGAGCGTGGCCTTTTCTACTCAGCCGGATACCATATGGTGGATCGACTAACCTTAGTCGCCTTTTACGACACCTCGGTAAGAAATGAGGGCGGTTTAACCTACTCAGTCACACGGCGGAGTTTTACCACACTAATAAAAATTTAAACTTTAATCAAAATCCCCCGAAAATATCAAAATTATTGAAGCTGTTCTTGAAAATACTTACAATCTTTATTTAAAAACTTCCCCAGCAATTCTGTTAATAGATTTTGATAGATTTTGAAGTCAATGATAGCAAAAGACGCTTAAAAGAATAGCGTTTATTAACAGTCAATATTTTTTGTCCGACGTAACATCAGGTCCTGGTAATTGGATTGTGATTTATCGGTTTTCGTTTATCCCAGTTCGTTAACGCGTCTCCCTTTTTGCCCATTTATTATCAGCTGTCGATGTTTAGATATTTGCAAAATTTGTTACAGCATTAAACAAACACTCAAGTCTGTGTACATTTATTAAGTTTGTTACGGGTGGTTTTTTTTCTATTGTTTCTATTTTAATGATCATTTATTTTTTAATTCTTTTTAATAAATTTCTATTGTAATGCTTTTTTTTTTTGAAAAATTTATGATAAAACTAGTTGTCCAGTCATGCGTTTCTGTGACCCTGTTAGGTTTCAAAAAATATATAAGAAGATGTGATCATCCTCCTGCCCTTATCCCACACTTATTTTACGACACCTCGGTAAGAAAGAGGGTGGTCTATTCTACTCAACTGGATACCACACGGTGGGTCAACTTACCTTAGTCGCCTTTTACGACACCTCGGTAAAAAATGAGGATTGTCTATTCTACTCAGCCGGATACCACACGGCTATATAAGATGTGATCGTAAGTGTAAATAACTTAGTGTTAATTTCAGTCTTTGGGATATGAAAAACTTATTTAAATACCATTGTTTCTTATATCAGCGTGGTAAAAACGGAAATTTATAATTTAATAATGAAACTGAAAATGTAGTATTTATCTATACTAATATTATAAAGAGGAAAAATTTGTATGTTTGTTTGTAATGTTTTCACACAAAAAGTACCGAATTCAAAAATTCTTTCACCATTGGATAGCTGCAACTTTACTGAGCAACAAAGGCTGTATTACATTTTTTAAAAAATAGGGATCTGTCATAAAAATGTAATAAAGTGTAAAAAAATAAAAATTACTCGGGTGAAACTGCGGGATATTACTAGTATTTTATGTTTTAAAATTAACATTACAAATTTATTATTGCATTTATTTACCTGTTTCAAATACTTAAGAACTTACCATAAGCAGTGTCAAAGTTTATACTGTAATGATTTTATCCACACTAATATATAAATCTGAAGAGTTTGTTTGTTTGTTTGTTTGTTTGTTTGTTTGTTTGTTTGAACGCGTTTATCTCAGGAACTACTCAATCGATTTGAAAAAATCTTTGAATGTAAGATAGTCCAATTATTGAGGAAGGCTATAGACTATATAACATCATAGATAAATAGGAGAGGAACAGTAATAATTTATATGGGAAAACGTCTTCCGGTTCAGCTAGTTTGATATAAAATTTCAAACTTTAAATTACTCGTTGCTCATAGGAGAAAAAATACCCCCTAAATATAGCCAACCTACTATTTTCTATTTTTAGATAAGCCCTCGCTGTGTACATAGTCTAAGCCAGATGGGGGGCGGTAGACGTATACAATAGCGGAAGCCGTCACCCCAACCTGAGTGGAGTTTGGCCGCATGGTTGACGTTTCTCCCCAGTGCTCATCCTAAAACAGCAGTGAATCACTAAAAACTGGAAAAAACCCCCTAAATATACGTGTTTTGTACAAAAAGTGTTATACCGTTAACTTGTTATAAGGTAAAGAGCACTTAAAAATTCAAAGATTTTTACGCTATACGATTTTGAACCACTTCGCTCGCTCTCTGCGACCTGTTTGAAGTGATAGTACCCACTTAGTGAAAGGTCTACGCAGTACTGTATATTTTACTAGCTTCGCCCGCGTGGAAATCAATGTCTCAATTTTTTTTTTCTTATTAAAATTTTGAACATAAAAGTACTTTTCATTAGTTCATTATGAGACATTTTTCTTAACTTTCACCGTTTACTCAGCGCACGCAAGGAAAGCTTTAAATTTTGCCGTTTTCGTAATATTTATTCCTGCTCCTCCCCCATTAATCTTAGCGTGATGTTATGTTTAGCTTTCCTTGAAAAATGGACTACCTTACACTCAAAGAATTCCTGTTCGCCAAAAAAACGTTAGAAAAAAATTATTAAAAAAAATGAACAAAGGTCAATTTATCGCTCTGACATAGATCTCTGCAGCTAACCTACGGGGTGAGACAATTATTGTTTGTTTTATTTGTGCTAAATTTATATATACATATAGGTATGTAATTTTTTTATGTCACCAAATGAGGAATTTCGATCTTTATAATGAAGGAAAAAAGTACCAATGATTATATATCGCATGCTTAGTTCAAAATTTGACATAATTGAGTTAGATACATTGTAATCCTTATTTCAATGCCATCTATGACATTATGCTATTGCTTTTCCAAGCTATCGGTCTCTTTAACTCTTTGCAGGCGCTACGTTACGCTTTATTGCAATTTGTCACGGAACTTATTTGTATTAGGTCACTTTAATACTAAGCGACATAAGGGATTTTCAATGAAAAAATCATTAGGTAAAAGTTTCACAACAAATCTTCTTAATAGATAATATTGGTTTTCCAGAAATAATAACATCAAAAGTTACATAATGATCTTAAAAATGTTTCTTGTTTCATTTAAACATCGCAGATGGCAGAAATGTGAAGCTGTCAGAGTTTATTTATTACGAGATTGTTCAAACAGGAATGTAATATTATTAAGTTAATTTTGCCCATTAAATGAGTTCCGAAGGAAATAAAAACATTGAAGACACATATTTTTAGGAAATTACTTTCCCTGGCATGTGAATTTATGATGATATTATATTTTACATTATTTTACGTCTTTTTAAATTTTAACAATGTGTGATATTTCTCATCATTATTTCCTTATCCCACTCTAAGTGGGATCGGCGCAACATGTTATAAGCATGTTGTAACATAATTTGGCCATTTATTTTAAGACCTGCCTGACACTTACCTTAGTCATATTTGACGACATCTCGGTAAGAAAGAGGGTGCTCTATTTTACTCAACCGGACACCACACGGTGGGTCAACTTACCTTAGTCGCCTTTTACGACACATCGGTAAGAAAAGAGGGTGCTCTATTCTACTCAACCGGATACCACACGATGGCACGACTGAACTTAGTCGCCTTTTACGACACCTCGGTAAGAAATGTGGCCGGCCTATTTACCCGGATGCCACACGGCTGAATGTGCAATGTTTTTTTTTTTAATATATTAAAATTATTATTGGCCCCGCCTAAACCTGCCTTCATTTCTCTTTAAAAAGTCCTTAAACGGCCATCTGTCTGTATTTGTTCGATTTACTCGAAATTTACTGAACGGGTTTTTGATCGGTTTTTACTAGAAAATAGTGTTATTATTGACGAAGGTTTAAGTTAATGGTATATTCACAGAAACGGCTTAACCGATTTTGATGGGAACTTTTCAGGAAGATAGAGGAGATCGTATAGCAACATAGGCTTTTTAACCTAATCTCCCATAGGGTCGTGATTTAACCGTAAAAACTATGTGACAAACTGATTTTCTCGTGGGTAAAGCTACGGGCGCAGCTATTGTTCTATAAACGATTTGTTGGTTCTTTGAGTCCAGGTGTACACATATATTTAGTTGTGCCAGCATTTTCGCCCGCATGGAAATAATGGATGGAATTTTAAACATAAAAGTAGTTATCGTGGGATAATTATAAGAGATTTTTGAATAACTTTCACCGTTTACTTTGGGCACGAAAGGAGTGCTTTAAATTTTGACGTTTTTGCGATATTTTTGATTGCTGCTCCTCTCCTTTTCATCTTAGCGTGATGTTATATATCCCCTTCCTCGATAAATGGACTATTTTACACTTAAAGAATATTTCAAATCTGTCCAGTAATTCCTGAAATTAACGCGTTCAAACAAACAAACTCTTCAGCTTTATATATTAGTATAGATGTATATTATATAGGTTTTGTGTCACCCATAACAAGTATCAAGTTACTTTGGGGACGGACTGGCGTAAATATTATCTTACTCATAAGTCCTTAAGTGTTTGTATGAAACACCAATCCATATTTGAGATGAAACTACGATGCCAAGCTATCTGGGAAATGTTGTACTTCAGGGAAATGATATCTCCTTATATATTAACTTAACTGTGTATATATTATTTTATTGGATTATTCTTATTATATTTTAATTGTAAAAAAACAGCAGTTGTATTTAATTAACGTTGTATATTAATTTTTCAGATGCTACAAAATCAAGTCAATTAATTCAGAAATATTGTATTGATTATTTACTTTGAGAATGTACAAAATGTTAAAAACTTAAGAAATTTATGTAATTATAAATATTCGAAGAAATAGATTTCATTTATAAAATTATTTTTTGTTTCATTTAATGCTCCCTCTATAATAAGTTTGAACGTAAATCTGAAAGACTAAATCGATGAAATTACGTAAGGGATACTCTAACACAAGTGATGCTCGAATTAAAATAAATTTTAGTTAAGAGAGCCTTAATCTATCGATCGCGAGTGTTATTCATAATTAATGTATAGAAACCGACTGGAACCGGCAGAGCTTATGTATAAATAAGAGTCCCGTATGGGCTTCAAATTAGTCGGGTTCATCTGATAAAATAAGACGTGAGTATAGCCGGTTTCTATACATTAACTATCTATCTATATTAATCTATAAACTTGCTGTAGGACTCTCTTTTAGTGAGTTCAATACAATATTTTGATACTTGAGAATCCAGAACACAGATTTTCTTTGACCTTTTTAGGTCGCTGTATACCTACCTTATTATACCAGCCTACTGTTTGAGTAGTACAAACATACACACTGTTAGTAGTGAAGATAATGATAAATATAATAACTGCGTTATGTATTTATATATAACAAAAAGCCTAATCAGGAAGCTCTACATCGGAAAACGGAAAAAACTATGCTCAGAGTATCTCAGCTTTACTATGATATCACCGCTCCATTCTAAAAATAAAAGCCTAAAGATCTAACTTTATATAGCACATTTAATTTTGTATTTCCATCATTGATATTGGGTAATAAAATATACATTCTAAATTACTTGTACAATAAATTAACTATTAGAAAGAATGCGGAATATCTTTGAAAAGGTAAATGATTATTTCAAACGTTTTTATTACAAAATAAAATTACAATGGAAAAACAATTGTTCCTGATTAACCCTGTATTTGAAATAAACTGGTTAAATAATGGAAAAAACTTAGCTGAATAAAACGTTTAAAATGGCAACGTCTTTAAGAATTAGCAATAAAAAGTATAGAGTTTCGCAAATAAGGTACTTGAATCGTTTAAGTCCATTAAAGAATAAATACAAAGAAAACAGACTTTTTTCTTTGCAAGTGACGTTCTAATGGGGCAAAGTGGAATATATAATTTGCATAATGCGCAATCTTCCCCATTTTTAAATAATTTTATGAGACACTTTATTATGACTTAATTTTTAAATAGCAGTATTTGAAGCAATATACACTGACTGGCTTGTTGGCATGGATGGGAGTGACCCTGCCATAAGCTGCGGTGGTCACGGGTTTGATTTCCGCTGAGGGCCAATATGTTCTTTAAACAATTATTTAGTTCTTCGAGTCTGGGTGTATATAAATATTAAAGCATTGGTTTAAAAAGTATATACACCTATATATTGTCATCCATAACATAAGTATAAAGTTACTTTGGGGATTTTAGCTTTACAAGTTTACTTGAATAAAGAATATTTTGAATTTAAATTCTAATTTAACGGATTACCGTGTGATAATATGTATTAATTGTCTCATATATTTTAATCTAAAAAAAGCGTTATTGTAGCTAAAATTAATATTAACATCTCTAAATAAATCCAAATTCATTGCATACAGACATGTAAATAAAAACGTAATAGCGCTGTTAAATCACTATAAAATATTACTTAATGAACCGTCCTTAATTTCTTTACTGTCTGAATCGAATTCCATTGCTGAAATGTGGGCCTTTTCTCAAATATAAAGGTGAGCCAGTAATTAATTACGTGGTACTTAAGCGAAAATTTCTCAGTTAATGAGGTTGCATTAATTTGTTTTATAAATTTAGCGAGCGTTTAGGGCGTATCGGGGAATTAAATGTTTTTGTAGGATAACAAATAAGAACACAATATTCAAGATATATTTATGCTGTAACTGTTTGACACAGGCAAAAACATTTACCTCTTTACCTTTAAAATACTTACCTGCTACGTCATCATCATCTTCCTGCCGTTATCCTACTTTAAGTAGGTGCACAACAAGTCATAAACATGATGGTAGATGATTTGGCTATATATTTTACGACCGGTCGCTTGCCTTACGTCAACTTACTACAATTCACTGCAATTTCAATTGTAATTGGTTCTTGAATGGTGAGTAATAGTTTAATTCCTTTTTTTTTATTAATTTTATATAACATCGCGAACGACAAGGGTCATTCTTGCTTGTACTGTTAACCAGTTGCCGCTTGAATGAAAGTTTTAGAAAAAAATGTTTATATTTATTTCAATTGGGAACGGGACTTGGCTATGAAAATAAATGGACTTTGGAGTGCAAATCCTGTGCCAGAAAACTCAGTGTCACGTAAAACAGAGGTCCATTAAAGAGGTTTGAGAAAATCGCTGAGTTGTATATAAGTGGAAATCTCTGAAGATATATTTTTCCAACAGTGATTGACAAGAGATAGTGGCACTTTGTTTTAAAATATATATTAATGTTACTAAATACTGTGTTATCACCATTCTCCTGCCCATAACCCACTCTAAGTGGGGTCGGTACATGTGTTTCGATTCTATTCTCTCCCGTCATTCGTCAATTCTGGCGCTTCTTCTTTGTCATACTTCACATACAACCATATTATTTTTGGCCTGCCTCTAGGCATACATCCATCCACATTCATATTTTAACACTGTGTATTAGGTATATAATTATGTGAAAAGGATATTGAGCTCCAAACTGATAGTATTCAGTATTACTAACTGTAGTGTTTATAAACTAATATTGTATGAATATAGCACAGGCTTAAACACGCATTAACAAGTAACAACATGTCACTTCACGACCACTCTCACCAAGGGCTCTCGTGTTACTGTCGTAGTGTATCATGAGACCATGTGTTGCAGATGAGAGAATGTATGTACCTTTGTTCTAGTGTGAGTTAGTGTGACTATGTTCATGTATGTGTTACATATATGTGTCTTGTATATAAATGTACAAAGTACCTTACACAACCCGCATACACTACACTAACCAAAAATAAATACATGTATTTTTTCAACACAAAAACAGCTAATAGTTCGGCGGCCACCTTTAATGTTTCATTTAAGAAGAAAACTATTAATTTTATATTCAAATCATTCTATTCTGCTGCCCTTATTCCACTCTAAGTGGGGTCGGCAGTTGTATTTCGCTGTCATTCTCTTCTTTTATTCGTCAACTCTGACGCAACTCCTTTTATATGCTTCTCATACTTTACACCATCCAACCATATCTTCTTTGGTCTCCTTTTAGGCACATATCTATCCACAGCCATATTTTATCTTTTATCTATGTATTTACACGTAGATAATAACAAAGATATTATTACTAACTCAGTTTTACTAATCGAAAGTAAATACATGTATTTTTTCAACATAAAAATACAGCTAATCGTTTAGCGGCCATCTTGAATGTTTCATTTAAGAAGAAAACTATTATCTTTATATTCCAACTATCTCGCAATATTCTTTGTGCTCGCTTTGACTACGAAATTACCTTTGCATATTAAGTACATTCGAATTCAATTGTTTTACAGTTCTGCCAATTAATTTAATTTCTCTACAATTATTGCGGCGTTCTCATTATTATTTAATCACTATTATACGGTTTAATGAATTTAAATGCCCAATGATTGTGTTATAATTGGAAATAATCTCACCATTGTGGTCTTTAGTACTTATTGAAATTATTTAAATATCTAGTATGCCTTATAAATATGCATATTCTTGTATATTCCGTATGTTCGTACTCATTTTTTCTATCAAGCACTTTTACTGAATCACTTGTTTCTTGTCTTTTTGTTTCATATCTTATATTTGATATATTTATAGTGAGAATGTAGCAATTGTAACAGGCATTACTACTGGGCACTGCCTGTTAAACAGACACCTGTCAGTAATAATGAGAATAAAAGAAGATGCAGCATGCCCAGAGTTTGGAGAGGAAGAAACGTCTCCACTTTATGGCTGGGTGCCCTACATACTCGCCGGTAAGATGGGAGATACTATATAAGGATGAAATTGAAGTAGAGGGTCTAACAAATATCCCTTTCAGGGATATTATCAGGTTTTTAAAAGCATCAGGTAGGTTGAAGCAGGTGACACGGTCGGGACAACAGTGAAACCCTTGTCCCAACATGGGGATCACCCCTTTCTGGACCAACAAGCGTCCCCGAAATTAGAAAGATAGACAGATCTTATATTTTGTTGACAAAAATTTGAAGATAACCTCTAGTAAATTTCAAATGTAAAAAAAAATGTAAGGCGTGGATCGTGGTCAATATTGCTGTAGAATTAACAGGATTTCTATAACCTATATGTTACCCCGGTGTATAAGGAATGAATGTGCCAAATTTCATCAGTATTGATTAAGCGGGTACGCCGCGAAGGAGCAAACATACATGCATACTCACAAACTTTCGCATTTATATTTTTAGTAGGATATATATCTACTGAATTAGCTACGTCATAACATGCGTGCGTGCGCGTGTGTGCCTTGTCTGTGTATGTGTGTGCGTAAAGATGTATGAGTGTAATGATAATAAGTCAAATCTTTTCTAGTAAATTTTACTTGATGTTAACTTAACAAACAATATTAATATTCGATTAGCATAAAAACACGTTTGATTCACAATACCATCTAAACTGCTGTTCGAACTTAATTACGAGGTTCAACAGTTTTCCAAGTACACTCAAACTGTTAGTTATAGAGGAGAGTTGGCGAAATGTTACACATTGATAAATTATAGTTGTTCCAGCAGTTCAGAACTTTGATGCATAAAAACATCGTATTTCTATCACATTATTAGTTTCTACTCTAAAATTAAATGGGAACGAAGTTTGTATTAAATTCTACTTTATTTATAAAGGCATATATGTTTAGAAGTGTTAAACATTAATATGACATGTAAGTACGAGTTTTTTTCAGTCTTTTACACTTTTGGCACTTAGATGCTTATGGTAATCAAATAAACAAACCGCACTTTTCACATTTCATTTCATTCCGTTCCGTTCTATTCCGTACCGTTCCGTTCCGTTCCATTTCATTCTATTCCGCTTGACACCACTCCACTCCCTCAAATCCAGTCCACTACACCCCACCCATTCCACTACCCTACACTCCACTCCACCCCACCCATTCCACCACCTTACACTACACTCCACTCAACTCCATTCTACTCAATTCCAATTTACTCTACTCAACTCAATCCACACCACTCCACTCCATCCCACTCCACTCCATCCAACTCCAAAACTCCACTCCACCCGTAAATCTTAGACTAAGGGACTAAGTAGAACGGCAATATCGTCAGCTATGCCAAATTCTAATAATTCTTTGTTGTTTATTATTTCACTAAAATAAATACCATTGAACAGTACAGACGCAAGTTTTAATATATATACGGAATACACGTACTACATGCTCGTTAGCAATATAAGTGCCAAGATAATGGTCACTTGAGCTCGTTCAAAGTACTTCAAATACGCAACATGGGGTCTTTGATAACTCCATGTTTGAATTTTAGTATATGATTATATAATAACATCCCACATCACTTTATTTATACAAAAATTTAAAATTCAGTATTATAAAGTTCCTCGTATGAACATAAATTTAAGTCTCATCTTGCACCATTAAACTTTTCTGAAATCTACAGTACAGTACAGTACATCTATAATCTATACTAATCTAATCTATACTAATTATAAAACAAAGTCTCCAAAAGATGGCTGTATGTGATCGATTTACTCAAAATCTACTGCACAGATTTTTGTATGATTTCTACTATAAGATAGTGTAATTCGTCGTAGGTTTAGGTTAATAGTAAATTACGGTTATATCTTAATTGTGTAAATCGCGCGGTTTTAAAAACTTTGTGACGTTTTGATTTTCACGCGGGCGAAGCCGCTAGTATCTGAATAAAGCGAAGGGAACAGTTTTGTAGTACATGATTTTTGAATAGCTTTCACCGTTTACTTAGCGCATGCGCAACTTAGCGCAAGGAAAGCTTTTTGCCATTCTCGAAATATTTTTTATTGCTGCTCCTAGCTCCTATTCATCCTAGCGTGATGTTATATAGTTTATAGCCTTCCTCGATAAATGGACTATCTTACACTGAAAGAATATTTCAAATCGGTTCAATAATTCCTGAGATTAGCGTGTTCAAAGAATCAATCAATCAAACAAACTCTTAACTTTATATATACCTCTTCAGCTTTATATATTAGTATAGATTATCTATTAAGCTTTGTGATACGGTGAGCTTTATAATGAGTTGGAGTATTTTATTCCATTTATGGATAACCTTGTTTTGATTTGATGACGCAGAGAAACTCAAAACACACCTCGCTCTATAACCTATTGAAAAACGAAACTATTTTTTTAAAACTCTTAGTTATCTTTTAAATTTTAGATACTCAGATCGCTGTTGGAAGCGGTCCACAAATAAGAGATTTGGATCAAAAATAACTTCGTGAAAATTATTTTCCTGATTTCCTTTCAAGCGTTAGATTTCTCTCACTTACGCAATTATACTTTCTTAATTTACTTTTAATTACTATATAAATCCGTTCAGAATGGTAAGAATGCCTTTCTTGTGAAATGGTTTAAATCTATACTAATATATAAAGCTGTAGAGTTTGTTTGTTCGAACGCGCTAATCTTAGGACCGATTTATAATTCCTTGATTGTATGATTGTCCATTTATCGAGGAAGGCTATAGGCTATAACATCACGCTAAGATAAATAGAAGAGGAGCAGCAATAAAAAAATTCTGCAAAAATGGCAGAATATAAAGCTGTCCTTGCGTGCGCTAAGTTAACGGTGAAATTATTTAAAAATCTCTTAAATTCTTATAAAATCTCTATATCATAAGGCACATTTTAGGCTAGGTTCCTTAATCTAGTATAGTAACTCTCATCATCTTCCTGCCCATATCCCACTCTAAGTGGGGTCGGCACAACATGTTATAAACGTGCTGTCACATGATTTGGCTGCTTTTTTACGACCGGCCGCCTGCCTGACGTCAACTTATCTCTGTCGTATTTTACGACACCTCGGTAAGGAAGAGGGTGGTCTATTCTACTCAGCCGGATACCAGACGGCGGGTCGACTTACCTTAGTCGCCTTTTACGACAATTCGGTAAGAAATGAGGGTGGTCTATTCTACTAAACCGGATACTACACGCTGGGTCAACTTACCTTAGTCGCCTTTTACGACACCTCGGTAAGAAATGAGGGTGGTACTATTCTGTTCAGCCGGATACCACAAGGCATGAGCAAGATATATTGTAGTTACCTAACGGTTCCAGTTCGTTCCCATTGGGAAAAAGAATAGATATTCTTTCCCAAATGTTTTAATCAATCAGAACATGCCCGGGTTTCCTGATTGTGCGAATTAATTTCTGCTAACCGACAAGAAAGTTGTTACTGTTCAGACGTGACTCTGCGCCGGGATGAGTTTGGGCCTTGTTAGGGGAAATATTAATTATTCTTTTATCTTTTGTGGCTCACGAGTAATAAGATTGCAACAATTTTAAAAAAGCTTCTTCGCTCGCATGGAAATGTGTTACAAATTTTTCCCGAATCAAAATTTTGAATAAAAGTAGTTAGTATGATAATTTATAGAAGTAGGCGTTACATTGCAGATATACATAATAATAATAATAAATTAATAATAAAAGTAATAATAAAATTATTTTGCTATAATCCGCGACAAAGTAAAATAGAAAAGTAAGTGTGAGTTAATCATCACTACATAGTATAAAACAAAGTCGCATTCTTTGTTTGTCCGTATATGCTTAAATCTTTAAAACTACGCAAGAGATTTTGATACGGTTTTTTTAATAGATAGAGTAATATGAAGGTTTATATGTATAATAACATTCAATACGGAGTAAAAAAATACTGTAATTTTTGAGGTTTCTAATGCGATGTCGTAAATAATTACATTTTTTTACGCTTACATTGCAAATGCAGCCTGAACCCTACGAGATTTATCAAAATAATGTACTAAGTATTCGTACACCTTGAAAAGGTCTACAGAAAGCTCAGGGATTGTATATGTCTATCTCTTATGAATAACCCATAGTGGCATTTTTTTTATTTACTATTTACGAAAAATAATGCCTCATTTTCGAAACATGTCTTTTTTATTTTTCCTTTACATTTTTATAAATCACACATTATTTTTGACACGCTTTAGTACAATATTTAGTTTCATATTCTACTTGTAAAAATATAAATATGTTGAGAACATATAATTGAGATACTTTCTAAACTAAAGTGAAAATTAAAACCAAAATAATATATTCTTTTATCATGCCAGTTTGATCGCAAATTTCACAAGAACACAGACCTTCAGAGATACCACACTTAAATTAAGAAACAGAAATTCTAAGTAAAGTTATATATCTAACAATAATATATAGTGAAACTGTAATAAAGTAAAACTCGTACTGTTAAAGTAAGCAAACAAAGACTTATTTGCAGTTAACATTTTATATCTTTTATATTTATACTATATTTTTATATTATATAGAACCCAAAAACTATAATATCTGAATGAAAATCTACCAAACAAATTTTTGTACGATTTTTACTAGACGGTAGTGCAATTCGAAAGGTTTACATTAATAGTTACTGTTTTATATAAGTTTTATTGAAGAGTCCCGCAGTTAAAAAAAAACTCGCCGACTAGGATCTTTACTTGCGTATGCCGCGTCAACCAGCAGTTATACACTAAAGTAATGTAGTAGAGAATTGTAGATCTACAAAAATACAATAAAAAAATCTACGACAGCATGTCTCTATCTCTTACGGGTAACTCACAATATCTACTTTTACAATAAATAATGTAACGAAACCGGCTTTACTCACATCTTATTTTATCGGTGGAGCCCGATAAGATGAATAAGAGCCCCGTATGGGCTTGAAACTAGTCGGGCTCATCCGATAAAATAAGACGTCAATATAGCCGGTTTCTATACATTAATTATGAATAACACTCACGATAGTTTAAATTCAACTCTACTTTTACGTGCAAAATTTTATTTCGGGACAAATTTTGTGAATGTCACTGATTTCCATACTAGCGAAGCCGCTGTCTAAGCTAGGTGAAATACAAGTATATCTACAACATTAAACTAAACTAGCTCCTCCATTTTATTGTAATACCTTACTGAAAGCGTTATCTTGGGCTTTATACCTTTTGTATTTGTACGTAGAAAATTATTGCGTGAATTTTGAAGTTCATCTCGAATTATTAGTCGTAATGTTAAATTAAAGGTGTTTTCAGTAAAATTGGGTTACATAAAATGTTAGCAAAAATGTTAATAAGAAAATAAAATTTATGTATAACACTCACTAGCAACTGAGGCGATTTCTTTAAATAGAATGGAATATAAAAATAAGATACGTAGGTTTATTGCTTTGTATAAAGATATTTTGATAACGTAACAAAGCAAGCTTCACTGCTGGGCAACAGCCTCCTTTACCCATTTGACAATAATTCTATTGTTCACTACTTCTATAAAGCTTCACTACCTCGCTGCTCCAACAAGGTTACATTACATTGACTGGCCCATGAGCGCAGTTGGTAGTGAGCCAGCCTTTACAGTTGTCAGTCACCCATAATACATTCATTACCTAAGTTATTAACTTTGGGGGCGGACAATCGTGTGTGTAATTGTCCCATTTATTGATATATCCCAGGAACTCTTAAGACAGTGATTTCATAACCATGTGTACATACCGAATCATTAATATTAATGAATTACAAAAGTATTTGAAGAACTCCAATTTTGAATTCAAATAAACTAGAGAAGTCCCTTCACACGCTAACCACTACGCTGTCACGGCTGTAAAATGTGTAACGGAAGGAAAAGAAGGAGAGAAGAAGAGAGGTGCAGTGCGGTGCCGTGGGCAGAAGAGAGTGGTAGCGTCATTTGATATAATCGTAATTTGTGTTCGGAGTTAAAAAGTTGTTAAAAAAGAATAAATTGATTGACTTTTGAAAAAAAAATTCTTATTTATTAAATAAATCATCATTCTCCTGCCCTTATCCCATGCTAAATAAAGTCGTTAAAAAATTGCTAATTAAGGTGGGTCGACTCACCTTAGTCGCCTTTTATGACACCTCGGTAAGAAAGAGGGTGGTCTGTTCTACTCAGCCAGATACCACACGGTGGGTTGACTTACCTTAATCGCCTTTTACGACACCTCGTTAAGAAATGAGGGTGGTCTATTCTACTCAGCCGGATACCACACGGCTAACACTTATTTATTAAATAAATATAAAGAAAAAATATCGATATTATAATTGCTTAAAACTATCTCTCTAAGTACCTATAAGCTACACTTATGCCAAATATAATTGTTCTTATTGTATTCCCCCTCCATTTTGATTCGAAATCTCAAAGCTTATGATTTTCACAAGTTCCGCAAGATCCTTAGCTCCTTCCTAAGTTTGCGATTTCGTAGAAGATTTCATCTCAAACAATTCAAGCGCAGCTGTATATTACTTAAGACCGTGATATCTCACTGAGAATTGGATTTGACACTTGAACATTTATTTTTATTTTGAATTAATTTTTATTTTGAAAACTGAATACTATTTCCAAATTCCGAAAAATTGCACCGATTTTTCCACCGAGGGTAATCGGGGCTTAATTCACCAGAGGCGGTGCGGGTAGGTGACTAATTAATGTCACACACAAGAAAAAAGATCGGTCGGCCGCGCAAGACGCAAGACGGTGAACGGGACTCTGAGTGAATTATAATAAATATCGGCGTTCGGTGGATTATCGTGATATATACAAAATATATAATTCGGTGGCTGTGTACATGAACAAAACAAAAAACAATTAAATTGGTGATTCCACAAATAAAAGTGGATTTAGTTATTTAGTGGTTGTACTCTAGTCGGCGTAAATGCCATAACCTAAGAAGCATCCCAGATATAAGGTCAGTATTTGATTATTCGGGGTTATGAAATTGCCGGTTGTCGGTCTATCCTATGCTCACCTACTGCAGCTATAGAAAGCTCGCAATAGGCGCGAACATATAGCAAATTTGTCTTTTCTTTGTTATATATGGAAAATACGTTATATCTTGTATATTTGTTTGGATACACAAGTATATGTGGAATTCCGTTATACTAATTTTTGTTATTTCGCCAACAACTAACATACAATTTTGTCCAATAAGCATTATGAAATAAAGATCGATAACTTAAGTTTTTTTAATTATGAGAGTACCAGAGATAAAAAGAAAAAAAAAATGATAAATAACCAAAACCTTAACGTAAATGCCGTGTAGTATCCGGATGAATAGAATACAACCCCCCTTATTTCTTACCGAGGTGTCATAAAAAGCGACTAAGGTAAATTGACCCACCGTGTGGTATCCGGTTGAGTAAAATAGACCCTCTTCCTTACCGAGGTGACGTAAAATACGACTAAGGTATGTTGACATCAGGCAGGCGGCCAGTCTTAACATAACTAGCCTACCTACCTTAGTCGTCTTTTACGACACCTCAGTAAGAGATGCCCCTCATCTCTATTCTACACCACATTGCACTTGCCTTAGTCGCCTTTTACGACCTCGTTAAAAAATGAGGTGGTCTATTCTACACAGCCGGATACCACACGGCAAATTTATATGGAACTAGTAATATTCCGCGGTTTCACCCGCGTACATACCGACCATTTGTTTTATAATAATATTACATTTTACATTTTTGTTCTATCATCAATAATTTTCGCGTACGCGATGACAGACTTTTATGACTAATTTTTTACACCTTATTACATTTTTATTACGGATCCCTATTTTTTGAAAATGTAATTCAGCCTATGTTGCTCAGTACAGCTTTCCAATGGTGCAAGAATTTTTGAAATCAGTCCCGTAGTTTTTGTGTGAAAATATTACAAACATATATATAATTTTTCCTTTTTATAATATTAGTATAGAAAATATGGGTTATTATATTTGTGGTAAAGTTCAGACTAGTAAAAGATACATTATGTAAAAAATAACGATACTTAAGCGCGATGGTTGCCTCAATGAATCATATTATTATAGCCAATAAACTTCTTCTACTTATCATTTTAGCGCCACACATTTTTACCGATGGAAAAATAATATCAGGGCTCTAACATAAAAACATGAGATGACAAATGATGTAATTTGGGAGCGTTGATCGTTCAACATAATTGTGGATTAATGTTGAATCAAATTAGTTACAGCTTAATAAATAGATCTGTTTTGCTTGATTTAGTTTTAAATATATATTTTATATGATTTTCTGTTATTAGGTTTGTATTATTATTTACCTGCTTGCACCTCATTATTGGTGACATAGCTTCATGTCCTCCTGCCTTTATCCCACTGTAAGTGGGGTCGGCACAACATGTTATAAACATATTGTCACATGATTTGGCTACGTATTTTACGACCGGCCACCTGCCTGACATCAACTTACCATAGTCGTATTTTACGACACCTCGGTAAGAAAGAGGGTGGTATATTCTACTTATCCGGATACCACACGGTGGGTCAACTTACCTTAGTCGCCTTTTACGACACCTCGATAAGAAAAAGGGTGTTACTATTACTTATAAGAAGAAATGAGGGTGGTCTATTCTACTCAGCCGGACACCACACGGCGGGTCGATTTACCTTAGTCGCCTTTTACGACACCTCGGTAAGAAATGAGGGTGGTACTATTCTATTCCGCCGGATACCACACGGCGTGATATAGCCACAATATGAAGTTTAAAATGTAGAAGTTGAAGCGGCGGTAGCGGAATAGTAAGAGTAATGGACTTGCGAACGAGAAGTCGTGGGTTCGAATCTCGGCTATTATACTACCAACGTGAACCCACTCCTAACACAAGCATTTAACTTAGCTGAAGGGGTTAACAAGTTTACTAGTAAATTGTAACCCATATTGCTAGTAACCATAAAACCTAACCTAACCTTAAAATATGGATTAGAAGGTTTAGTAGCAGATGGCGTAGCAGCATCCCACAAATTCTCAGGAGATATAAGAAGAAACATTATAATAATACCTCCATTATTATGATGTTTTCATCTCCGTAAGACCCATGGTGATTTGCCAATAAATTAATCGATAACCATAATTCATTCATTCTCCTGCCAATAAATTAATCGATAACCATAATTCATTCATTCTCCTGCCAATAAATTAATCGATAACCATAATTCATCCATTCTCCTGCCAATAAATTAATCGATAACCATAATTCATTCATTCTCCTGCCAATAAATTAATCGATAACCATAATTCATTCATTCTCCTGCCAATAAATTAATCGATAACCATAATTCATTCATTCTCCTGCCATTATCTAACTCTAAGTGGAGTCGGCACACAATGTTTTAAATATGTTACATGTTACTTATTATTTTACGACAGGCCGCCTGCTTGACGTTAACTTACCTTAGTCGCCATATATGACACCTCGGTAAGATATGAAAGTGATCTACTCTACTCAGCCGGATGCCCCACGGCCGCAATCGAATATCATTATATTACACTAAATTGCATAAGATTATATACATGGAAATTACTTACTGAAATAACTTTATATACAAAATACTTATATTTAACTTAACCATATAAGTTTATAAAGAAAATTCATAGAGACTCGGATAGGAACCCGTAAGCTCTGGATGAGATACTCGCTAAATGGATGGCTTTACTTTTATATTAATTCAATAACTTACATTAATAATGCAAAGTATTCAATCATTTAATAAATCTACATTAAAGTAAGTGTTTCTAAAATTGACGATTTTTATTTGCTAGATAATCTTATTTATGATACGTTTTGCAGTAACTCTGCGTTCTTGTAAGAACAAATAACAATGCGCAAACATAAAGCCATTGGCGATGACAAATTATGTAATTTGCAAGTACGCTCGCCCGAAGCAATTGTAGGAATATAGGGTAGGATAAAACTAAAGCTAAGAACTACATCATATTATATATGATGGCATACATGCTTCTTGTCAGCTTCAAAATTGTGTTCGCTGAAGATGAAAGCTTGAAATATATTCGAATAGTTTTTAAACGTCATGTCTTCACATATATTCTAAGTAAATGCATGTCTTGAAATTTTATTCATACTGGTAGCCTAGAAGCTCTAAGTCAAGTAACATACAAATCTAAAGCTTTTGAAACATCCTACATCGTGAAGCTAAAAATTTTCTTTAATCAATTAGTTGGTTCTTCGAGTATGGGTGTATATCTTTAATATTCAAATCAGGGAATATATATATAAAGCATGTAATGGAGGAAAATTGATCTAGGTTTCATTTAAAAAAATGACGTTTTATCCCTGTTTTAAGGCATCGACAAAATGCCAAATTGTAGAATTGAATGCAAATTATATTTTAGCTGTCAAACTTAATGCTGTAATAGCGTCATTGGCGTTTTTTTTATAATTTATTTAATTGCATTTTTTTATATATTAAAAAAACCCGAGCAAGGCTCGGTCATTTCGATAATTTGAGCGTAAAGACAATAAAAACCGACAGAATTACTTTTTAATATCAATAGTATGAATATAGTTACACACACAACATAGTTATATACACAACTACTTCTACATTACATAATTCTACATATAGTTATACACACAACTACTCGGTGATTTTATTGTAAAACATTTTCAATTGACCTTTACCAAAACCGATTCCTGATATTGGCGTTTCAATAGTGAAGATAATGAAACTCGTAAACTCCCCGTTATGTGCTAACTAATTCAAATATTCCGAGTATAATTAAACTGTACGGGCTTTTAGACAAATTGGTGCAATCGGTGTTAGGAATCGCCAATGGAATTAATTCCTTCGCCGAGGTTTTTGACACAATTGATGCGACTCATTTTGTATGTCCGGAAAGGGTTTTGTAGCAAAGTATCGTAGGCTTTAAGCTTGGAAGTTACTATTTATTGGGTGTTGGATTTTCTGTGACACTAAAATGTTTCGAAAGATATTTAAATTTAGAACTTTCTACACATTGATTTAATATTTTACTTTTACGTATAGTAAAGTAATGGTCTGTTATTATCCCACGGCATAGGCCTCCTCTATCCGTTTTTGTAGAGAAGGATTGGAGCTAAGACCTACCCATGCGGTAGGTTACGCATATCCCTGGAACTAGAGATATGCAGGTTTCCTCACAATATTTGCCTTCCCAAAAGCATGTAATAAATTGCAATTATTAATTAGACACATAAGTTTTAACAGAAAAACTCATTGGTGCCTGTCTGGAGTTCGAACCTGTGAACTCTCGAAAGAGTCGCACGGTCTCACCGCAAGGTTTTTCCTGTATAAAAAAGGAGGATGATGACAGTTTGAAAAAATGCTTCGATCGCCATAAAACATTAGAGGGTTATTCGCTGGGTCAATACAAAGATTATCTGAACATTTCATTAAAATTCACACGTAAATACTTACTTTATATATTTGATTTAAATTTACATGGAAGCAGTCACCCAAAGAAGCCAGTTATATAAATCAAATAAACGTCTATGCGAATGTATTGTTCTCAGTGACAAATTTGCAGGCTTTGTGTTGAGTGCAGGTACAGCCACAAACAAGCAATTTATGAAATATGCGAGCAATATGCGTCAGAGAAGTTACCAAATTACAAGCGGAATGGATAGTATTGGGTGTTTCAATAATATTTCTTAACATGCTGTTAATATTGGCGTCGATAAACAATAATAATAACAGTTTAAATAGACCAAGCTCATGAGATAACCGATATGTGTAATATTGACTCACCAAAAATGGTTCTAATTGTTCTATCAGTAAATGGTCTTATAGCAAAGAGCCTCAGCCAAGATCTCAAGAGGGTCTCGCTTAGTTGTGGAATCAAGCGTAATATATAAAGCTGTATTGCTTGAGACGGTGTGCCGTCTTAGTCTTGCATTGCAGACTGAAGAATCTTACAATACGTGTATTGTAAGGAGATTTTTCGGTCTGCAATAAGTCTTATCAAGAGGATAAAAAAGATCTACTGTGCCCAAAGTCCAGCGAGGGACAAACAAGTTTCCATCTTAAAGTTGTTAAAGTAATATATATAGAATCAAAAAATACCAAGCGCAGAATGATGATTGACGTTTGATCTTTAACAGACAACCTAAATCCATGAGGATATAATTAAAATGTACATACTCGGAAATTGAATAAATTATTCAAGAGTTAAAAATAGTTTAATTTCATTCTTTCATATTTCATATTTCTAATTTTAATGGAAATTATTCCATTAAAATTAGAAATATGAAATGTTCATTATTAATGAAGGGTGCTTTATACAAGAAGATATTCCTGCATTTAATTACTCTATGCACATATTGGTAGCTATATCGAGTGTCACTATAATAATTACTTACGAACGAAATTACGCTCACATGCATTCACTTGATTTTATTTATACAAGCAAAATACGACAGTATTGAATCTACATAAATAGCATATTTGCTTGCTATAAATATCAATAAGAGCAGATTGTTATTGATACCACAATATTTCAATCATACTGGGGTTGATACAGGATAATAATGATTTTATGTAGGAGTCTCCAAATTTATCGTATTTATTAACATTGACGTGACAATTTTTGTATATTATTTTCATGTTTACAATTAGAAATAGAGGCTATAGGAAGGAACTTAATCTTAATCGGTTTCACTTATAGATTGGGTGATAAGTCGCTTTGCGATCTTGTAGTGGAATCTATCTCCTGATGATACTTCGGTTGCGGGGCGAAACGATTGTTGAGTTTGTGATAGTGAACGTGTTTAGTGCCTGTGTATTGTTATAGCGGTGGTGGAGGTTGGTATATGTTTTACGACTCCTGCATGTATCAGGAATAAAAACGGATAGTCCATTCCACAACTATTAATTTTTTCTATTTACTGTGTCGTGAATTATATCAAATTAATTTTATTATTACTTTTGTATTTTTAGCCAGTTAACTGCTAAATTGCCCTATAAGGAAAGCATTAAGCCGTACATCCTTATTAGTAAGGTGATAACAAGCCGCTGTCGAAACCTTTTACCCTTAGGAATTAAGAAAATATACTAAGCCCATTCCGTGAAAGCTTTTACTGGAGCTCTTTTGCTTACAGGCTTCCATTATTATACGATTATTTATTTCTGATAGATCAATTATAGTATCTTAAGCAACATAAGCCAAGATATCAAATGGTGAGAGCATCTTTAAGTCTGCAGGTTCAAATCCTAACCTAGAATTTTCCTATAAACAAATCGTGCAAGTTAAAGTAATCAAATAATCAAAATAAACAGAGGAACCAGGCTGTGGTATTTTTACGATAGTCACTTTTTTAAATAATATATCTGTATCTTAAAATTTAATGTATTTATTTAAATTCCAATTCAAATTCGAAATAATCTGTATCTTAATACTTTGACTCGTCAAATGTTATCAAGGTACAACTGATTCGGAAAGTTATTGGTAGTGTCTTTTATATCGTGATTAAATGATATCTTTTATCGGATCTATAATATCATTGAATCATCCTAGGTTTTAACATAATAAAAAGATCTTATATATTATGTAGGAAATTAAACAACTTTGATTATTGGTTGCTGATTGCAACCTATTACTGGTGGAAGACTTGTAGTCCCTTCTTGAAAAGAAAGTTACTATTATTATTATTTTTAGTTTAGTATTCCTTTTCGGATTAATAAATAAGATACACCGCTCGTTACTATTTATTTTAATCTACAATTATGTTACAAAGTAAGTATATTCAAACCTTTATTTCTCTCATTTTTAAACTATACAAAATCATGAGTCAATTATTCTTATTTCAGCTCTTCCAAGGGCCCCATTCCCGTTCGAGTCACGTCCATTTGAGTCCAAGGGTCCATGTTGGCTGAAATTAATTCATGCAAATGTGACTTAGCCTCGTCTAAAGCAGTTTTAATCTTGTCGTTCGTATAATTGTCCGGGCTTCGTTCGGACGGCTTAATTTTTTATCTGACTTTAATTTGTTCACTTGCCAGCGCCACGCTCTTGGAACGAGTGTTCTATTGTTGTGTTTGTAGAATTAATTAACAGATCTCTTTATTTATACTGTATCTTGTATTTTGTTGTTTGCTTTGCACATCAATTAATTGTTCCCTTAAGTTAGGTCAGGATATGTAGGGTTGTTTTACTTCAGCATGGGCGATTCAGCCGGGGGCACTCATGGCATAGGTGGGGCACAATCGGTCCTTGTCCACCGTGGTTCGTGCCATGGTGGACAGTGAGAGGTCGTGGGCAACGATGGCCTCCTTCTGCGAGCTCGTAATCTCGCGGAAGAAGGCGGCGGAGTGGATCCAGGAAGTCGAGTCCTTGGTTCCGATCCGCCGCAGGCGAGCTATTCGCAGGCGACTTGCTTGAGACCATCGCTTGCCGCCATAATGGGGACCTTCCGGGCATTCCAAACGGGGTTATCGGACGCCCATCTTACAGGATTCCCAAGGCAGTCGGTGCATCTGGTGCACCCGATGCATCGGTTAGCGGAGGGGGACTTCTCATTGAAGAGGTCCCTACCCGGAAGAGGTATCTCTGGGATCAGAGCGGCTGCTGGCGGGGGTGGGGGCAATGTGTACAACGGTACCCTGTCCCCACCACTAACAGCGTGGTGGAGCAAACAGGTAGTTTTAGTCGGCGCGAGTCCGACATGACTGTCCGCCTGTCCATAATGGGTTTTTCCTGTATAAAAAAAGGGTTGTTTTGCTTAAATATTTATAGATCTTTCTTTCAACCAATCGATATCTATTGTTGGAAATAGTTCTCTTTCATTTCTGTAAGATATTGCGCAGTTCGAAATCAGCTCTTTCCTGCAACTTTTTAAAAGTCGTTTGCCCATTTACTGAAGCCCTTCGTTTTTCTGTACGAATTCACCATTGCAATACTTTAGATTCCCATCGTAGACCATTTACTCAAGTTTTGTGGTGTAACCGAACACGCGTGAATCCTAGGATAAACAATAGCTTATATATTGCTCGACAAACTACTCAATTTTCTAGTGATAGTCCTATCAAAATCGGTCGGGCCGTTCCGGAGAAAGTAAGTACTGTCAATCTAAACCGTCGTCAAGAATTACACTTTGCATCGTTTGGTAGAAACCGTACAAAAATTTGTTCAGTAGATTTTGGGAAAATCGATCACACACAGACAAAGAGCCTTTAGGGACTTTTTTATATTATGTATAAATTTTTTAAACAGGTTTTGATATTCAAGTATATTGAGATTTTCATTTAAGAGAGAAGATTATTTTTATTTGATAAATTTGATTATTATCTCTTATCCTATGAAACTCTTAAAGAAACATTGTATATTATGATCAGGAATGTCATTTACCATTTATTCAAAAAGTTGTCTGTGATAATATAGTCATTAGTATTCCGCAAAATAACATTTGTTCTAATAATTCAAAGTATTTGTATTTGAATCTAATGGCATCCCGTATCTGTAATCATTTGCCATTTACTGAACATATGAACGTGGAACTGAATTTGGTTGCTATTATTTGATGAAACAACGGACATTTTCAATGATTATGGACCACGCGAAATGAGACTGCGTAGAAATGTAAATTAATTTCAGATGGAGTTTGACGCGTATTGAGGTATAACGGGTAATTTAGTTTGTTCTATTTTGATTTTGATGAGAGTCGTAGTGGTGCCTTTGCAATAGACAGATTATTATGGTAAGCATTTTGATGGTGATATACCTATATTGTTTTGAATTAATTGGAGTCAAGAGTAAAAAGGAAGCATTTCCAGAAGATAGATTCTACAATATCATATTAGGATTGACTAATGTGATCTCACTGAAAAAGCAAAGCCTCTAACCTTTTTAACGTTATATCGATAATTGTAGAAATCGTACTTTGATACTGTATTAAGAAAATAATTATAATATTCTTTGATGAATAATTTACCTTTAATATTTAAATGAGAAACCCAATTTTTTTTAAAGTTATATATATATATATATATATATATATATATATATATATATATATATATATATATATATATATATATATAACTTTTAAAAAAGTTTTTATTTAAATAAATGCTGTTTTATCCCTGTTTTCGGGCACTGAAATTACTGCTACAATTTTATGAGAAAGCAAAGGTTAATTACGCTATCAATTTCAAAATCATGATAGCTTATTTGGGTAACGGGTGGTCGCAAGTTTAGATACCAGAATCGATTCCAGATAACATTAACTTAATTTTTTTTAATTGCATTTTGTTTAGTAAAAAATATTACCAAGCATGGCTCGTTCACCCAGAAAATTTTATCCTATTTATATTAGTTAGTTATAAAATTCAATTTCACTTAAATAGATAAGAGATAATAGATTACTTAAGTAAATTTCCTCAATATTTCATTGATAATTGAAAGCAACAGACTGACAGACAGACTTTCAAATTTATAATATAAGTATGTATAATGAACGACATCAAAACAACAAAAGTTACTTTCAAAATCTTAAATGTAATTTCTACCAAACTACCGGATGTATTTCTTGTATGAAAGTATTATTAGAACCGCAGAGCTTTGCTAACATTTTCTACATCTAAAACTTTATAAGTATACCCTTACAGTAGTGTACTTAACGTTGAAGCAGTATTTTATAAGTTTTAACGAGACTTTTGAAACGCACGTATGTCAACTCTTAAAATTCCTTTACAAATTGGCTCCTAGCTTTCACTCGACTGAATTACTATCATTACAAGCAAACAAGAGAGAAAAATACAACTTACCAGTTTAAAAGAAGTGAAATACAATACCTCAGTTCTTTCTTTCGTTTCAGACTTGCAATTAAATTGCCATTGTCTCAAGTAAAATAATAAATAAATAAATATATGGGACACTTACACACATGGTCGTTCGTCTCCAAAGTAAGTAACTTAATACTTGTGTTGTGGGTGACAGACAACTGGTGAATATATACTTATATATTTTTTAAATACATACTTAAATACAAATATACACCCAGGCTCAAAGACCGACAAATTCATTTTAAAGAAAATGTTGGTCCTCGGCGGGAATCGAACCCGCGACCCGTGGAGCCGAAGGCAGGGTCACTACCCACTGCTCCAACGAGCCAGTCAGTCAAAAAAGTCAAGTAATAGCTATTTTCTAAAGATATAGTAGTAGGTATTTACTAATGATATATTTCCCACACTACAAGGTTTCTAAGCAATTAGCTTTGCGATGTTGTCGTGGAGCCGTAGTCGAAGCATCGTCAGAGTCACGGACTTGCGATCTAGAGATCGTGGGTTCGAATCCTGGCCAGTATACTACCGCCGTAAACGCACTCCTAACACCAGCATTTAGCTTAGCTGGAGGGGTTAATAAGTTTTCTAGTAATTTACTTACTAGTTATTAACCTACATTGCTAAGAACCTTTAAATAAGCAAAAAAAAAACTTATATATGGCATGTAAAAAGAAAAATCATAAAAGAGTTAGCTACACTACCAACAATCTACTTATAAATACATTTGCGTTAAATTAAAAAATACAGTACCTCTAGCCATGTGGTATCCGGCTAACTAGAATAGTACCACCCTCATTTCTTACCGAGGTGTCGTAAAAGGCGACTAAGGTAAGTCGACCCGCCGTGTGGTATCCGGCTGAGTAGAATAGACCACCCTCATTTCTTACCGAGGTGTCGTAAAATACGACTAAGGTAAGTTGACGTCAGACAGGCGGCCGGTCGTAAAAACGTACCTTCTTACCAAGGTGTCGTAAAATACGACTAAGGTAAGTTGACGTAAGGCAGGCGGCCGGTCGTAAAAACGCAGCCAAATCATGTTACAGCATCTTTATAACATGTTGTGCCTACCCCACTTAAAGTGGGATAAGGGCAGGAGGACATGAAGCTATGTCACCAATAATGAGGTGGAAGATATACCTATATTAAAAATACAGCACCTCCTTTGTATTGGACCCCTTATGCCGTTTACAACTCATAAAATGATAGTCAATACAAATAAAATTTTACGACATTGCCTACGTTTCGAATACAATGTTACGCGGTGCTCCTTTCCATCCCTCAGGGATAAATAGTCTACGTTCCCAGAGGAAATTATTGGTAAGGTTTCCGATAGAGTACTGAATTCAGATGATTGTGAACCATGGAAGTATAGTAATTGGTACTAGATAGGACATGCGGCTTTGTGTACAATTAATAGGCTGCAATATCGATCATCCTCCTGCCCTTATCCCACTCTAAGTGGGGTCGGCACAACATGTTATAAACATGCTGTCACATGATTTGGCTACGTTTTTACGACCGGCCGCCTGCCTGACGTCAACTTACCTCTGTCGTATTTTACGACACCTCGGTAAGAAGGAGGGTGGTCTATTCTACTAAACCGGATACCACACGGTGGGTCAACTTACCTTAGTCGCCTTTTACGACACCTCGGTAAGAAATGAGGTTGGTCTATTCTACTCAGCCGGATACCACACGGTGGGTCGACTTACCTTAGTCGCCTTTTACGACACCTCGGTAAGAAATGAAGGTGGTACTATTCTACTCAGCCGGATACCACACGGCTAAGGATGCAATATCGATATAGTAGATATAATCTGTAGTATTATAGATACAATTTTACAATAAGTAAGTAAAAGTAAGTAACGGCCTGTTACTATCCCACTGCTGGGCATAGGCCTCCTCTCTCCATTTTTGGAGAGAAGGGTTGGAGCTAAGACCTATCACGCTGTCCCAATGCGGATTGGTAGGTTACACATATCCCTAGGATTCTCTAGAGATATGCAGGTTTCCTCACGATGTTTTCCTTCACCGAAAAGCGTGTGATAAATTGCAATTATCAATTAGACACATAAGTTTTAATAGAAAAACTCATTGTCTGCCCGGGTTTGAACCCATGATCGTCTCTAGAGATTCACATGGTCGCACCGCTAGGCCGTCACAGCTTACTTTTATTAATAGCTTAATTTTACAGTAATAGATATTAAATTCCATAACGCTCCAACATATAATATCTTTAATATTTAAATGAGTTCTTGTATGTATGTATATAAATATATTTTTTGGGTTTTGGAAACAGCTCCAATGATTTTCCTAAAGTTTATTAGCATTTAGGAGGTTTTGGGAGAGAAAAATCGATCTAGCTAGGTTTTATTTAAAAAAAATCTGGTTTAACCCCTGTTTCCGTTCCGTTCCATTGTTGGTCAGCGTAGTAAATAAATAAATAAATAAATATATGGGACACTTACACACACGGTCGTCCGTCCCCAAAGTAAGTAACTTAATACTTGTGTTATGGTAGACAGACAACTGGTGAATATATACTTATATATTTTCTAAATACATACTTAAATACAAATAAACACCCAGGCTCAAAGACCAACAAATTCATTTTTTTTATAGAAAATGTCGGCCCTCGGCGGGAATCGAACCCGCGACCCGGGGAGCTGAAGGCAGGATCACTACCCACTGCGCCAACGGGCCAGTCAAAGTCTGAGATGTAATCCTTCTCTCCAAAAACAGAGAGAAAAGGCCTATGCCCGACAGTGGGACAGTCGCAGGCCAATACTTTACTTTTACCAAATACATCTACACATGTTTGTTTTAAGTCATATTCAGTAAAAACTTCATGTAGGTCGATGTTTTTATTGAATAGGCTTATACTAGCGTTCAGTTGAGAGTTGAAACTCCTCAGGGAATGTAAGTAGCTTATACACACGCAAAGCTTTATATATAATACGTCAAGTTTACGGAAATTTGTACTAGTATTTTGGCTCAAACACATTGTACTCGTATCTCAAGCATTGAAGCAGGCTTTTGTTTGAAATGTTGGTGAAATTTGTTCCAATATTGGACGCCAAGTAAGGTACGGTCAGGCAAACAGTACGTCTGGAATAAATTATGGGCCCTTTCATTAGCGAAGTTTTGCTGGTTACGGTCAGAACTCAGAAAATTCTCATGAGAATAAACATTTCTTGAATCATTTCACAAAATTTGTTCCGAGTTAAGACCGGCTATACATTTCTTGCATAAATTCCTTAAGTTTTATAATAATATTTTCGGACTATTTAGCATGAAATTAAGTAAGTTAAGAATCTTATCTTTTTTTCTTCTATACTCGCCATGTGGTACGTGTCTGAATAAAATAGACCAACATCATTTCTTACCGAGGTGTTGTAAAAGGCTAAGTTATAAATTGAATCATCATCTTCCTGTCCTTATCTCTAAGTGGGGTCGGCACAACATGTTGTCACATGAATTGGCTACGTATTTTAAGACCGGCCGCCCGCCTGACATCAACGTACCTTAGTAGTATTTTATGACTCCTCGGTAAGAAAGAGGGTGGTCTATTCTACTTAACCGGATACCACACGGTGGGTCAACTTACCTTAGTCGCCTTTTACGACACCTCGATAAGAAATGAGGTTGATCTATTCTACTCAGCCGGATACCACACGGCGGGTCGACTTACCTTAGTCGCCTTTTACGACACCTCGGTAAGAAATGAGAGTGGTACTATTCTATTCAGCCGGATACCACTCGGCGGTATATATTTCATCTAAGTTTGCTACAAAAAACAAATGAAGCTCAATTACGCACAAGAAGTTATAATAGTCACTGAAAAATCAATGAAAATTCGTCAGGTGTTTTTAGTCTAACAATAAAACTGCTTATATAATGATTCTTATAAAAATGCCATTTATGGATCCCCGTTTATTACACACAATGCAAACAAAAACACATAAATTCCTTTTTATATCCCTAACGGCCTATAATTTGGGTACTTTGTAAGAATTAACTCGTAATTGTTTCACCGTATGTTTTTCTATATCGCCTTTACGATGGTTTCAATTCAGTATAATTCTATTTTTTTATGGTATAAGTAAATATAAGTAATGGTGCTTGATTGTTATTAGGGTACGGGTAAATATATTTTCATTTTTCAAATAAAATAAGACTATGTGATTTTGTAT
The DNA here is from genome assembly GCA_029227775.1 of Morpho helenor. Lineage (NCBI taxonomy): Eukaryota > Metazoa > Arthropoda > Insecta > Lepidoptera > Nymphalidae > Morpho > Morpho helenor. The sequence continues at coordinate 13,649,820 of JARGCU010000010.1, forward strand.
GTTTCTATCAACCGATGATATACTGTCTGTACAGTTTAAAGACGGAGCGTGATTCGTTTGAGATAATTAGTACCCGTGAGTCTTACCGTATAGTTAGTTAGTTATGTGTTACTAAAATTATAACATATGAGTTTGTAACGGAATTTTAAGATATATAAAATAAAAGAAAAACTTATAAAAAGTTACATACTTATTTACAAAAATTTTACTTAACCTTGAAGTTTTATACAACGAGTTGTTTTAGAGCTATAGCATTATGTAGGGTGTTTTAGAGGCGATAAACCGATCTAGGTTTTAATGTTTTTTAAAATCATTTTACCCCTGTTTTCAGACATTGAAAACTGCTAAAATATAAGTAGTGCTAAAAATATAAGTTGCAATAGCTCAGTTGCGAACGAGCGGACTCAGGAACTACTGGACCGATTTGAAAACTTCTTTGAGCGTAAGATAGTCCATTTATCGAGAGAGGCTATATATATATGCTTCATAACATCACGCTAAGATGAATGGGTGAAGAACAGCAATAAAACGGTAACATTTAAAGCTTTCCATGCGTGCGATGAGTAAACGGTGATAGCTATTCAAAAACCGTGTACTACAAAATTGTTCCCCTCTAAAAGTTCTAAATAAAAGTCCAGGACAGCATATGTCTAGCTTTTAAGGTTAACCCACTATAACCATCTTTGTGAAATGTTTTTTAAAAGAGCAGCCGCCGAGTTTCTTGCTGGCTCTTCTCGGTAGGAACAGCTTTCCGAACCAGCAGTAGAGTTGACGATTCAAAAGCACTTGTTTACAAGTTTATTTGAATAAAGAATATTTTGAATTTGAATTTGAATTTGTGGTTATCAAAATACTATATTACGGTTTTAATCTTTCCACGCTGGCGATTGCTAGTCTTTAAATAAAATTGCCGACTTAGGCTCGTTCACCAAGGTTCTTAACTTTTAATCACACTATAATGAAAAGCAACATTGTGCAAAATTAGTTACTCTATGCAACAAATTGCAAGCAATTCTGCTTGTATGTTGATTTAATGTTAGAAAGGTTTACGTTTCACCACGATCTATTTGTCTTAGTCGCAGTGTTAGAGCGCTGTTAGATTGAGTCTGGTCGGTATAAGCTGAGACAGAGAACAAGTGTTTGTTTAGAACTGTTTTGATCTTAATGTATACTGTGTTTTGTGTGTGGTCTAACAACGGAGTTATTAATACTGGAGTAGAGTTACAGACATGCCTGTAAGTGATAGTGAGACAATAAATAATGAGAAGGCAGATGTAACTCGTATAGATCATCTTTGTCTGATCATACAAAGTAAAATAAAAATTAAAGAAAGATAAAAATTATAAGTAAGTGTGTTTAATGTGAATGTGAATAGAATCTATCCATATATATAAAGTTGAAGAGTTTTTTTGTTTGGTTGTGTGATTGTTTGAACGCGCTAATCTCAGGAACTACTGGACCGATTTGAAAAATTCTTTGAGTGTAAGATAGTCCATTTATCGAGAAAGACTATATAACATCATGCTAAGATGAATAGGATAGGAGCAGCAATATTAAATAGTACGAAAACGGCAAAATTTAAAGCTTTCCTTGCGTGCGCTGAATAAACTGTAATAGTTATTTATAAATCATGTATTACAAAATTGTTCCGCAATTGCCAGTGTAAATGTAAATGTGATAAATGTATATAATAATTTAATATATCATAATAATAAGAAATATATGTGTAGATTTTTTTCGAACGTAGGTGAAAGTTTATATTATGGAACAGTTCCGATAACTTTAAAATCTTATGTAAATCTTCTGTATATATTTTAATTACTGAAAAATGACGTAAACAATTTTTAATCCATTATATTACTCTACCGCCAATTCTATGTCGAAAAAGGTAATTAATTAATCCTTCAATATAAACCTTTTATTCTTTCTTTGGATTATTGGGCACTGAAAAAAGATATCAATCTATAAAATGTATAGCCACGGAATGATTGGTCAAAGAGATATTACCTACATGTTACTTAAAAATAGTAAGCTTTCGAGTACTTTAATATACTGTAACCATTGTAACATGAAGTCGTAAATCAGTCAACACAAGAACCCTACGTCTTCTAATCGAAATTAGAATCAATTTTAACAAAACAATTGTTTCAATCAAATTTAGTATTTACGTTAACAAAATACAGTTCACTTTTGTATGAAGATATAAACATTTTGGAACGCAGTGTATTGTAATGGGAATCGTCAAAATTAAACAACTGTTTACTCGAAATTAGAATCCCTTTCTATATAATTAGTCTATGGATTTATGTACGACATGCAAAGAGGCTTAATTGTTATACAGAGACACGTAGATGGTTTAATTACAATATGTCAACGCAATGGATGGAAACCCTAAGATATTTTTATTATGTGGTAACACCACCAGGTCGGGACTACCCTCGTGTAAAACTCTAATAAATTTATTTTATATACTCAGCGATTTGAAACATCTAGAAGCTCCTGTCATTTTTATTATTACCACAAAAGCATTGAAAAATATCTTCCTCTTCCGGGATCTTATATCGATGTAGAAAAGTATGAAGCATAACTTTAAGAGCATAAAACAAGTGGGTCTGACAAATTGCGTAATTTGCTACTTTCAAAAAGACTCCGAGCGAAGCGACCGCAGAAATGGAACTAAGATAAAGTGGCAGCGCGATGCCGGCAAAACGAACCGCGAAAATATTTATTGGTCGATGACTGAGCGAAATGTTAAACCGAAATGATTAATAGTTTCGACTGGCACCCACTAAATCGAAATTAGTTTGAAACTAAATGCGCACAATCACAGCATGATACGTACGTAGAAACTCACTGGTAATGATATATTTATAAAAAACTAGGGACCCGATTTGGCTTCGCACGGGTATAAAATATGTAGCCAAATAATGCTATTATGGGTTATCCATAAGAGATAGACATATACCTTCGCGGAGTTTTTGGTAGACCTTTTCAAGGTGTAGAAATACTTAGTACATTATTTTGATTGATCTCCAAGGGTTCAGTCTGCGTTTGTAATGTAAGCGGAAAAAAAAATGTAATTATTTACGACATCACATTAAAAACCTTCAAAATTACAGTATTTCTCTATTCCATATTGAATGTTATTATACATATAAACCTTTCTCTTCAATCACTATCTATTTAAAGAAACCTTATCAAAATCTGTTGCGTAGTTTTAAAGATTTAAGCATACATAGGGATATAGGGACACAGGGAAAGCGATTTTGTTTTATACTATGTGATAAGTACATAAGTTATGATAGAATTATTTTGCTGTAATCCGCGTTTATTAAGAAAATCTATGAGCATATACGACATCACGATTTTGTCGTGGAGCCTATCATCCTGATGATGCTTTGGAAACGATCTTAGAGATTGTCGTAGTGAGTGTGTGTTGTGCTTGTGTGGTATGTTGTTGGTGGCGTTTTGTGGTATGTGTGTTGACTGGTCCTGCATGTATAAGGAATGTGAACGTTGTCTGCTTCCTACACTTAGCATTACGTAGATTCTCTTAACAAACGCGGAATCTAGCAAAATACTCCTAAAGCAGAAATTAAGTTTTTACTTAAGACTAATCGCGAAATATTTGGAAATGTCGTCTTTTCAAGACTTGTTACATTGGTATCTTTTTTTGATGATCTTTTAATGACTAGCTCTTACCCGCAACTTCGGTTGCGTTTTGTCGCGTGATACGATGTCATCCTATTCCTGTAGAACTAACAGGATTTCTATTCATCGATATTGGTTCAGCGGATTCGCCGTGACAGAGTAACAAATATACATCCTCACAAACTTTCCTATTTATAATATTAGTAGGATAGGATAGGATGTTGTGGGGCTGTTTTTTGTATATTACATACTCTACTTTTAAGGTATGAAAATTTTAACGTAACCGTAATAGACATATAGTCAGGCCACAATTTTTTTTATAGAAATGTACCATAAATTAAACAAGAAATATTCCCTATTGAAAACAATTGTAACGAGAAATTAAAAGTCACAATAAAGAAATTGAGTGCATTTCTCCTTTTAAAATAGCAAACTAAAGCTGGATGGTAAAATATTATGCTCGTAATAAGAAAGAGAAAATTAAAAAAAAAATTGCCATATTTTTCAACGTTCCATTTTATAGTCTTTCGAATATTTTAATGTGACTATGACTTTCTTTACTTTCACGTCTTTTTTACTACACAATTATAACTATAAAATTAAAATTTAATATGTTGGAGCCGGTGATAGATAGATAATCGTTTGTTGCTTGTAATAAGGTACATTATAGTGTGTGGTATCCGGCTGAGTAGAATAGACCACTCTCTTTTTTACTGAGGTATCCGTATACCTCAGTGTCTGAAGACAAAAGTCTTCGAACAGTGCGTGTTTTCAGTGATGATATACGGATCAGAAACGTGGTCGCTGACTATGGGCCTCATAAGGAGCTATGCTCGGAGTTTCTCTACGTGATCAAATCAGAAATGAGAAGATCCGTAGAAGAACCAGAGTCACCGATATAGCTCAGCGTGTCGCGAGGCTGAAGTGGCGATGGGCGGGGCACATAGTACGGAGAACCGATGGGCATTGGGGTTTCAAGGTGCTGGAATGGCGACCTAGTTGTTCAACTAGTTTAATTTTCTCCCAATACCCGAGGAAGCGAACGTCTTGTCTCATACAATACGCCAACGCTACTTCATATAGAAAGGGTTGCCAGATATATCACGTGACTAGTCGACCATGACGTTGGCAAGCAGATCGCAAATCACGCTACAGTTGATAGCTCTCACAGATACAATATATTATAAACATTAGCACTCACACATTTATATCAATTAGCTAAGTAGTGGGGCGCGCCATTTCAAATTGGACAATCTCTACCCGTATTTCACTTCTTGCCTTTTTCCTTCTGTTACTAAAAGGTTGACTGGAAGAAATCCCTTACAGGTCTGCCTTTGTACACGTGCTATTTTTTTTCTCCTGTCTAATAAATATGTACAATAAAGAAATAAATAAAATTACCATAATACAGTAGACAGAAATACAGGAATCCAGCGTATCGCAAAAGCAAGATAAATTTTGTGTCAGAATTTTAATATCTGAAAGAAATGTTTTGAAATCTCTCCGAATATAACCGGTGTACAAGATCCCTATAAATTTTGCGAAGCTTACTCGCAAAGCTCGCTTCGGAAAGCTTAGAAAAGCTCCCTGTTTAAATTGACTTTTTTACTTTACAATTGAAAAAGATCTGCATAGTCATTCTATTTACGATTGAATTTACATTTAGGCCTTTTGGAGCTTAATTTAATTATGGTTAACGTCTTTTGCTTAGACTTGAGTGATTTGATCGAATAATACTGTTAATAGTAATCAGCTATGGTTATTGTTTAAGTTATGGTAATTCTATAACAAGAACAAATTAAATAACTATAATTACTGGATCTGTGTAATTTTTTTATAAGTAACATAACTGCTGATTAGTGATAAACTTTTACCAAATAAAGTTTAAGCTTATAAACTATGAAAACCTTGAATGGCATTTGATGACTATGACTATGCGTTCAGCTCTGCGGGTCACGGGTTCGATTTTCGACGAGGGTCAGCATTTTTTGATTAAATTTTGTTGGTTATTCAAGTCTGAGTGTATTTATGTATGTATTGTAAATTGATCTTCTTCTGCCCTTATCCCACTCTCAGTGAGGTCGGTAAAACATGTGATAAACAACGACTGGCCACCTGACTGACGTCAACTAACCTTAGACGTCTTTAACGACACCTCGGTAAGAGAAAGGGCAATCTATGGTGGAGGGTGATGCAAATGAAGTAGTGGTTAAAACTTGTACACTATACAATAATTTCTTTTCTCAAGTTTTCTTTTCTCAAGAAAAGTTTAATTAAATATATGAAAACAAATAACAAAGCTGTGACAGCCCAGCGGTGTCCGGTCGATTCTTCAGAAGAGGTCACAGGTTCAAATCCCGGGTACGTACCAATGAGTTTTTCTCTTAAAACTTAATGTAATTACTTGTGTCTAATTGATAAGTGCTTAATTGATCACATGCTTGTTGGTGAAGATAAAAATCGTGAGGAAACCCGCATATCTCTAATTCAAGTGTGTAACCTAACATTACGCATTAGAGCAGCGTAGTGGGTCTAAGCTTTAACACAAATGACGCAAAGTCCAGCAGTGAGATTGTAATAGACTGTTACTTAACTTTTTCTGTATGGAAACAAATTTAAAAATATACAATATCTAAAAAAAGTATTTTATTGCTTCATTACAAAATTCCAAAAATAGATTTCACTACATTAATGGTCGACTCATTTAATTAAAAAGGCGAGGCAAAGAACTAATTAATTATGGTAACACAATTTACGATGTGACCTATTTCAAAAGCGTGCGCGTATACGTTTCGTTTCACGCCCGAACGGTCTCATTCACCGATTTCCTATTATAAGGACTGTAAGGAAGTATGACACATCACGAGGTCATTTGAAAATTAAGTTTTCATGCTTAATAAACTTGACAGGAAAAAAATATCAAGAAATATTCAAAGACTTTTCCAAACAGAGTTACTTTACTAGAGTAAAATGTATTAACTTCAACTCTGTAAACTTTTGATATAAGAAACTCGCACTTTTAACACCTTACCTTTAATTTCTAGTGACGAACTGAATTTTTTTAACCAAGACAAGTTGTAACACGATATAAATACTTGGGTATTTAATAAACGTACAAGTCAAGCTTTACACCAAGCTTTTTCCTTTTTAGCTCTCAGTAAAAAAAATTTGCTGTATCAAATTGTTTTTAATAGGCTGATACAGAAAGCCTAACTATACTGTTGAGGATTCATTAAACGATAAGAATACGTCGATATAGATATTGTTCAACCCTGTACAAGATAGAAACGATTAAATGTAACTAGAATTAAGAATTATATTTTTAAAAGAGCAACCGCCGAACTTCTTGCTGGCTCTTCTCGGTAGGAACAGCTTTCCCAACCAGCACTTGAGTTGACGATTCAAAAGCACTTGCTTACAAGTTTATTTGAGTAAAGAATATTTTGAATTTGAATTGAATATAAAACCAAACGCTTTTTTAACATTGAGCAAATTATTGAAAAAATTTAATCGCGTAATGTTTGTAAATGTGTTAGTCATATTAGGTATTCAGCTTAAATTAAATTACTTGTGTGACCGAGCCTTTAAATATATAAAAAAAATACAGATGTGTAAAAAATTTCAAAAAAAGATTACATTATTTGGAATAGAACCTGATATTGTGAATTTGAGACCACCCGTTACTCGAATAAGCTATCGTGACTTAGAAATTGACAGCGCAATTAAAGTTTGCTTTCTCATAAAATTGTAGCATTTTTTCAGTGCTCGAAAACAGAGATGAAACATTTTTTTTAATAAAACCTAGCTAGACCGATTTTTACCCCCAAAATCCCCTACATGCATGAATTTCATGAAATCATTGGAGCTATTTCCAAAATTCAGAAAAATATATATATACAAATTAGCTCATTCAAATATTAAAAATACACTAAAACTACTATCACTTAAGGTCTTTCGCCCTTTGTTTAAACGAATATAAGACATTATTTTGTAATGTTCGCTGATGTCGATAGATGGCGCTAGTGGTACTTTGTAGCGCGCTATAGAGTGTTTCTTGTTAAATTATATAGTCGAACGTATTTTCCACTAGCGCCATTCAACCCTATTCAACCTCATTTAACCGCATACAGTTATACATAGTTATATTGATCCCGAATAAAGTACTTAGTGAATAGTAGGCATGGGTATGATTGCTATATAAGAATCATATTCGTTCCACGATATGATCGATTTTAATCACGTGATTATTCCCGCTAATGCTAATGCTATTGGAATACAAGCAAATGTATTCTTTATGTCGTATGCAGTGTATAGGACATAAAGACTACATTTGTTTGTATAAGAAATGCTAATGCTATTGGAATACAAGCAAATGTATTCTTTATGTCGTATGCAGTGTATAGGACATAAAGACTATATTTGTTCGTATAAGCAATCATTTAGTCCATTAACGTAAATAATATAATAGCGGATAGCGTTTTTGCTAATCAATGTTGCTAGGCAAAATTATTGTTACTACAAACAAATTTATTCTTTATGTCGTATGCAGTATATAGGACATAAAGACTACATTTGTTTGTATAAGAAATGCTAATGCTATTGGAATACAAGCAAATGTATTCTTTATGTCGTATGCAGTGTATAGGACATAAAGACTACATTTGTTCGTATAAGCAATCATTTAGTCCATTAGCGTAAATAATATAATAGCGGTTAGGGCTTTTGCTAATCAATGTTGCTAGGCAAAATTATTGTTATTACAAACAAATTTACTCTTTACGTCGTATGCAGTGTATAGGACATAAAGACTACATTTGTTCGTATAAGCAATCATATAGTCCATTAGCGTAAATAATATAAAAGCGGATAGCGCTTTTGCTAATCAATGTTGCTAGGCAAAATTTTTGTTATTACAAACAAATGTAATTCTTAGGTCGAATATAATACGCTCGTTATTTCTAGGTTATACTTTTACTTCAAATAGCGTCTTCTAATGTTATAATGTTTTTTTGTTGACTGGATAAACGTAGCAACAAATTCTACTATCATAATAATATCCATTACTAACAAATACGATCCGATTAACGATTTTTATTTTTATAACGAATATTTCCAACGACAGTAGCAAACTCTCGCCACCTTTTGACATTTCTTTGAACTATTTAGAGTCGCCAAATATTTTGCTATTTGCGGAACAGATGTCGCTATTTCAATATATTTATATTATTTTATTCAATCATCATTTAACTTTATTTAATCCAATCTTTATGACTCTTCTAAGTCTATATTTAAATATGTTATCTCTTTCTACTAGTGTAACACTACTTTACCTTATACACATTGCACTTTGGCAATTCTAACTTTAGTTTTCAAAAGACGGAATTTCTAGGATATAGTTTCAGTTGGAATAACGTAAAAGTGCGTCATCTTCCCGAATTATCGACCGTATTTTATGAGAAATAAGAATTACATTTGTTTGTATTAACAATAATTTTTCTCAATATCAGTGAATTAGTCTCAGTATTAATTTATTATTTTCTTTTTCATAGAATTACCATAATTTTGTATAGCAGTAGCAGTTACTCTAAAACTCATTAGCAGATGATGCTATATGAAAAGTTTTTCATATCATGATCATTAAGTGATCGGTGATTCTGTCCATGCCTAGTGAATAGTGAAGTGTTTAATTCAGAGGACCAGGGTTTGGGGAGTTTTGTACACCCTCCCTTAGTTAAATATTTTAAGAAGCACATCTTAATCATATTAATGACACACTTAATAAAAAAGTGATCAATATTTTAGACATATCAGTAGTATCAACAACCTGTAATAAACTTTTTCGCTAAGAAAAATCAAAGAGTCTAACGCACTAGTATAACTACACCGCGTATGATGCTTTAGACATATTACCACCACTAAAAGTTATTACACAAACCGGTGAACATAGCCTCTGTAATACGGAAAAGTTCCCAGCTCGCTGATACGTCAGAAATTGCCAAAAACCGGAATCAGCATTTTTTTTAAACATTTTTCTTCAGTGTGAATGTTTAATTAATCAAATATTTTTTTATTACTGGTAATATGCAGTGTAAGAATATCTTTTATAGCAACATCATCATCTCATCATCTTCCTGCCCTTATCCCACTCTAAGTGGGTTCGGCACAACATGTTATAAACATGCTGTCACATGATTTGATTCCGTTTTTACGACCGGCCGCCTGCCTGACGTCAACTTAACTCAGTCGTATTTTACAACACCTTAGTAAGAAAGAGGGTGGTCTATTCTACTAAACCGGATACCACACGGTGGGTCAATTTACCTTAGTCGCCTTTTACGACACCTCGGTAAGAAATGAGTTTGGTCTATTCTACTCAGCCGGATACCACACGGCGGGTCGACTTACCTAAGTCGCCTTTACGACACCTCGGTAAGAAATGAGGGTGATACTATTCTATTCAGCCGGATACCACACGGCGTAATATCTTTTATAGCAGCGTACATTAATAATAAGTAAGTCTTATTTTCTTTTATAGATTCTACATTTTGATTGTATGGATATGGCAACTGGAGGTATCCTGGTGACGCTCAAACAAATATATTACCAGACTCTTAATCCTCTAAACTCAATACCTAAAGTTTTAAGTTTTAAGGCTTCTATGTTTGAATATATGATTGTAGAATGATTCAGTAATATAGCTTTATTTGTTTTTCATTTCACGAACTTCTTATCTACTCCATACGATTTGATTACTCCTTGAAACTTCGTTACCTTTTCATTTAAACTTGAATCATTAAGTAAATCGCGTTTGAAATACTTTACAAAGAACGGCTTTCTTATTATACGTGCTTCTTTCAAATAGAGGATATTTTACAGCGAGCAACAAACAAACAATCTCGTAATATGTTTATAGTTGACTAGTAATATCCCGCGATTTCACCCGCCTACATACCGATGTGATGGCAGTGGGAAGTCTACTAAGTCGGACTGTAGATTAATTTTTGTTGTATATCATCAATACTTTCCGCAGCGGATGCGATTACAGATTATTATGACTAATTTTTTACACCTTATTACATTTTTATTACGGATCCCTATTTTTTTAATGTAATATAGCCTATGTTGCTCAGTAAAGATGCAGCTTTCCAATGGTGAAAGAATTTTTGAAATTGGTCCAGTAGTTTTTGTGTGTAACATTACAAACATACATATCATTTTTACATACATATTATTTTCATTTTTTTTTTTCATATAAAATTTTCCTCTTTATAATATTAGCATAGATAACAAACTGAGAGTGTACTTGAGATAAACATTATATTTAATGTTCATGCTATTGTTAGGTTAGGTTCGTAGATTTGGATAATAATATCTGTTGAAATATATTCCTGGTGACTGCAGTCGTTTTATTGATTTTTTTTTTTTTTTTTTTTTTTTTTCGGACACTAACTAAGGCTGTTAGCCATGAAGGCTTTGACAGCGTCACCGGGAGAGTGGGCGAGCGCAGAAGCATCGCCGGGGGTGAAGTGCTAGGAGAGCGGGTCTCGAAAGAGGCCCGCAGCATCCTGGGAGCGTCGCCTTAAGGGTGCCTCCCGTGAGGCCGAACCTCGGCTTAAAGCGACGCGCTGTGGAGGATTATAGTCGGACTGTGGAAGAGTCCTAATGTCATAACGGTCGGGGTTGGACGCCCCTTCCGCTAGACGTGAGAAATCGGGGACCTCGCCTTCGCCGGCGAAGGCGCTGTGTGTGTATGTGTGTGAAGTGTTTGGCGTTGGCGATCGTAAGATGATCGTCAGGGTCGTATAGAACGCTCCTAGGGCGCCTATAGTTTTTAGCTCTGAACTTATTTTCATAGCATTTATATTGGACCATTTTAGAAATGAGAGGGTTCGGGTGTGCCTCTGCCTTTTCAAAATATTTCTTCGAGAAACATTTGAATAGGTTGGCTATTGAGGGGAGACCTAGATCTCTATGTAGGTCCACGTTTCGCATGTACCATGGACAGCCGGAGGCTATACGCGTGAATTTATTTTGCAAACGCTGCAAGACATTTAATCGATAAGGACGTACATGCGCGAACGTGACGCACCCATAGGACATTATTGGTCTTATGCAAGCTTTGTAAAGCGTCACTTTGTTACGAAGTGACATTTTACTCTTCTTGCATAATATCGGATAGAGACGACCCAACGCATACGCTGCCCTGTTACGGACTACGCGTATGTGTTTGGCGAAAGAGAGAGTAGGTTGGAGGATTACCCCGAGGTATTTGATCTCTTCCTGCCACTGTATTTCCCTGTTGTGTATTGTTATACACTTCTGGGGCTGGGGGGACCGAGCGCCTGGCTTGTTAAAGAACATGGCCGCGCTCTTATCTGGATTGATGGCTATTCTCCATTGAGCAAACCACCGCTCGAGGTTGTCTACTTCTGCTTGGAGACGCCTGACTATTAGGTCTTTTTTAATCGAAGACGTGAAGAGGGCAGTGTCGTCAGCGTATAGGGCTAACGACGAAACCATTTTGTTGTGAGGGATGTCACTCGTGTAGAGCGAGTAGAGGTATGGTGCGAGCACCGAACCTTGGGGAACTCCAGCACGAATCGGTCGACTGGATGATAGAGTACCGTCTAATCGGTATCTGAAGGTGCGATTTGTTAGATAGTCCCGTAAGAGCCTTACGAGACTATCCGGTAATTTTAAAATTTTAAGCTTGTATATCAAGCCTGCGTGCCAGACCTTATCAAAGGCTTTGGCTACATCGAAAAAGACGGCACCAGTATCCGCTCCGCGTGATAAGCGGTTTTGGATGACATGTTCCACCAGGCGGTGCACCTGGTGGACGGCCGTATGATTTGATCTAAACCCGAACTGTTCGTCCGGTAGAAGTTTATTGGAGTCTATTTCCGTTTTAAGCCTCGAGAGGATCACTCTCTCGTAGACTTTACCCAAGCTGTTAAGCAGACTTATAGGGCGATAACTATCTGGGCGGTTACGGGGTTTACCCGGTTTGTGAATGCCTATAATTATTGCTTCCTTCCACTCGTCGGGGAAGCAGCAACATGACAGGAGGGCATTAAAGATCAAAACCAAGAGGCAAACAAGGCGGTCGGGAAGACGCTTAAGAGCCTTGTTTGTTATGCCATCGGGACCTGGAGATTTCCTAGGTTTGAGCTTATCAAGGATAGCTCTGATCTCATCTCCGGAGGTGGGGGGGAGCGGAACCCTATCGGGAACCACCTCGATTGGCCTATTCACCAGTGATTCCACCCTGTCGTGGAATTTGGCGTGCTCGGGTGAGCTGGGATTTGGGGTGCATTGGGCTTCAAAGCTGTCCGCCAAGCACTCGGCCTTGTCAGTATCTTCAAACGCGGGCGGAAGATTAGCTCGCAACAGTGGCGGTGTGGACACGTATTGCTCCCCTCTCAATGACTTCGACAGCTGCCAGAAGGCCTGGTGGCTGGGCGAAATCTCCGAGAGTTTAGCATCCCAGGAATCGCTGCTAAAGAGGGCAATTTTTTCTTTCACCTCTCTTTGTAATTTCCGGAGTCGGATCCGGTTTTCGGGGATGGGATACGCTGCATACGCCCTAGTGGCTGCGCGTTTTCTAGTAAGAAGCGCTCTGATGTCATCAGGGAGACGCAGACGACCTTGATCGTCAGGTATTACCCTTGAGCATGCTTCGATAGACTCTTTCAGATGAGCGGTGAGGTGTGCGGATGCCGACTTGGCGACATCCTCTGAATCTATTTTATCTGGGATTTGGTCCAAGTGGACAGAATCTGTTGACCGGAGGTGCTCGCTGAGCTTCTTCCAGTCTATGATGGTTTTTGTACTGGGCTCCGCGGAAGCGGGTCGACCCAGTTGAAACAGGACCGGTCTGTGGTCCGAGCTGAGATCATGAATAACCTCTATTGAGCGTAGCTGGAGGGCTACGTTCTTGAGCGCTACAATGTCCAGAACGTCCGGGGACTGCGCACTATTGTGAGGATAGTGCGTCGGTTCGTTTGGAGCTACGACATCGAAGTTAAGATGAGCGAGTCCACTGAGACTGTGGAGGATGCGCCCATTTTTATTTTGACTTATTGAGTTCCAATGACCGTGCTTCGAATTGAAGTCTCCGGCCAGAATAACTGAGTTTCCGAGTGCCAGGAGCGCGACGATGTCGTTCCTTAGCACTTCTTTTTTGGGACTTAGATATACTGACGCCAGAACGACGGATGGATGACCCGTCATACCAATCTGGCAGACTGAAGTTTCCATGTTTTCTAACTGAGGGGGATCTATTGGTGAAACATGGAGTGATCTTTTGTAATAGATTACGGTACCGCCCTTTCGAGAACCGGAGCGGTCGTGACGGATTATATTATAATTTGCGATCCTGGGATTTCGTTTGCTCGGTTTCAGGAAAGTTTCCTGAACCAAGAGTATGTCCACGCAATGAGTTACCACGAATTCACGGACTTCGTGGATTTGTCTGACAAGGCCGTCCGCGTTGAGCGTGACGACTCTGAGCCCGAAGGGTTTCTTCCTGTGTGGTGTACTACCCATTAAGATTTTTTATTTTGATATTTTAGCGATGGCCTGCACGAGCTCTGCGTGCTCGAGTAAAGCCATCAATCTATTTTTTGGGTCGCTCCTCAGCTTGCCCGCCAGTACCGACAACTCGTCTGTGTCGATATCGGCGACCAACCCGCTAATCAGCTTCATGTCCTCCATGAAGCTGCTCGCATGCTGAGGCGCGGCCACTTTGGGCTTGGGGGGCGCGATCTGTGGGGTGGGGGGGGCGCTTACTGCCTTTACGACGACTGGAGTCGTCGTTTGGGCCTGCGGGGGCGAAGGGGGTGCAGCCGACGCGGCTGCCTGCCTCTGCTGCCACACATTGACCGCGGGCAGCGGGGCGGGGACGAAGCGCTCCTTGGGGGGGGCCGCTTTTTGGGCGGTGCGGGCAGCTGCCTTTTTACGGGCTGCCGCCAGACCTCCCCGTTTCGCCCTGAGCGGGACTTTAGGGCATCCGCGATAACTCGCTGGGTGCCCCTGTTGTCCGCACAGGACACAACTCGGCGGTTCGGCCGAAGGGGTCGGGCGGGGGCAGTCCACGGTACCGTGGTCCCCCAGACATTTAACGCACCTTGGACGTGCGTAACAATTTCTGGCACAATGTCCAAACAGCTGGCAGCGATGGCATTGGCCTATCGCCCCCCTCTGCTTGGGCGCCTCGATTCGCAGACCAGACAGTCTGCAGACCGAGGCGACATTAAATATCTTTTTCCCCTCCGGGGAGAGATCTAAAATGATCAGACAAAACTCAAAAGGAGCTTTGGTGCGTCCGTGGTACATACGATGTACCTGACGCACAGGAAGACCTTGACCAATCAGGTCTTGTTTGATGTAATCGGTCTCGAGCTCGACCGGAAGTCCTTTGATGACTACGCGTAACTCGCGCTCATCTTGAAGTGCGTAGGAGTGGTATTCAATACCCTCCTCACGCAAGAAGGTGGTGATACTGCGGTGATCCGCAGAGGTTGTCAGCTCAACCTTGATTCCGATCACTGTCGATCGGGCACTCTTGAAAGCGATATTTTTCGCTTCCAAGACGGACAATAAGCGCTGCCAGTCGCTCTTATTTCTTATGTAGAGAGGCGGGACCTTCTCTCTACGTTCGGACATCGTGACGTCATCTGTCACATTAGGGCCAGAACCGGTAGTTCCCACCTTTTTAGGCGTGGCAACAGAGGCGGGGGGGTGGGGGCGCTTCGGTGCGCTCTCGAGGTTTATCGCCCTTTTGGGCGGGACGGTGGTCGGAGCCTTCAGCTTACGCTTTTGGCTCCGTGACTTGACGGTTTCGAAACCGTCTTGGTCGTCATTTTCCTCGCCTTCCGAGGAAGACGCGGGTTCGGACTGGGACTCCGCTTCCATGTCCGAGGACAAGGAAATGGGGGGCGGAGGACGCTTCTCCGGTGACGGAGAAGGCGACGGGGACGCGGGACTATCCCGCGGGGCGAGCGTCGCCTGAAGGGCGGCGAAGGCGTCCGGGAAACGTTCCCGGAGGAAAGCAAAAATGGCCCCGAGGCTCGGGTCCATTTTTCTAATTTTTAAAAAATTTAATATACTGTGTTTGGGTCCTAGTGGACCCAAACAACAATTAAAAGAGATGTCCCCCTGCCGGAGGGCAGGGGGGAGTGTGCCTACTTTACACTAACTAATTAATAAACTAGTCTGCGTCCCGGTGAGGACGGAGGTGTGTACCTATTTAAACTATATGTGGGAAATTGGGCGGGACTCACCAACCGTGCGTCTTACGAAAAACGACGAGCGACGAGCGACGTAGCACTAAAAAGTGCTAACGGTCACTCCCCACAACGGCGAACACCCGGCGCTCTGCAGACCGCTGCGGCACGTCAACGACGCTCCGCTACAGTCGACAGCGACCACAAAAACACCAAACACAGAACCACAAACAAACCGGACAATCGAACACGACTGCGCAAACGATTATAAGGACAACCGGCAACAATCTCGAGGCTTCGAGCATCGGACGTGTGAGCGCGGCAAGTGTGCGTTGCTCTCTGTTTTATTGAAGACAGTAACGCAGTTTTATATAAATACTAGCGGCCTGCTCCTGCTTCGCACGGGTATAAAATATATATCCCATGTCAGTCAGTGTAAAAAAAATGATTAAAATCGATCCAGTAGTTTTGATTTAATCATTACTGCCCGTGGCCCGCAAGCGTTAAATTTGGAGAAAAACAATTTCCTTTCCCTATACCAAGAAGATTTCCTGCTATCTTTGGAATATCTAAATTCATATAGTACATTTTTACTTATTTACTTTTACATTTCCCTATGTATTATATTTTTACAATTAATTACAGAATGTCTTTAAACAAACTCTTAAAAGAGCGACATCGCTATTAAAGTCGAAGTGTTATAGGTCGAAGCGCGGCTTCCTCGCGGGATTTTAAATCTGTAATATCTCCGAAAATGTTCACTTAAATTACATACTGTAAACGGCAATATTGATCTATATTAAATCAACAATTTATTTAAGGTACTCAATTGGATAAGGATTAATGCTGTATTGTATAAAAATTGCTTTGAACATAAGGCATCATTTTTCGTAAAAAGTAAATGAAAAAAACTGCTGTTGTGGGTTATCCATAAGAGATAGATATATACCATCGCGGACTTTTCTGTAGACCTTTTTAAGGTGTACAAATACTTAGTACATCATTTTGATAAATCTCGTAGGGTTTAGCCTGCGTTTGCAATGTAAGCGGAAAAAAATGTAATTATTTACAGAAACCTCAAAAATTACAGTATTTTTCTACTTCGTATTGAATGTTATTATACGTACAAACCTTCCTCTGGAATCACTCTATCTATTAAAAAAAACCCCATCAAAATCGGTTGCGTAGTTTTAAAGTTTTATGCGTACATACGGAAATATGGACTTTGTTTTATAATATGTAGTGATGTCGCACATTTGGATGAAACGACCTTATCTTTGTATGCGGATGCTAAAAGGCAGTACTCATAATTTATGGTTATGTCTTTTCCCAAATGTAAAATATTTTACTGCCTTATCTTTCGTTGTTCTTTCCTTGTTTCTCAGGAAATGGGTTGGTTTATAAAAATATGATGGTAAACAGTCTTTTATTTAATAAGCTGTGATAGCTCAGCAGTAAGACCGTGCGACTCTTACAAGGGGTCACGGATTCAAACCCGGGCAGGCACCAATGAGTTTTCTGTTACAACTTACGTGTCTAATTGATAGTTGCATTTTATAACACGCTTTTCGGTTAAAAAAAACATCGTGAGGAAATCTGTATATGTCTAGATAATGCTTCTTTCAAAAATGGAGAGAAGAGGCCTGTGCCCAGCAGTTGGATAGCATTATGCCGTTATTTTACTTTACTACCTTTATCAATGAGTAACATTTTTTAAATAGGAAACTTATAGGTAACTGTCCTAGGTTCCTCTATTATATTGAGCAATAAATCTTCTTTTAATATATATAAATGAATGTTTGTCTGTATGTTCTTTATAGGCTTCGAAACGGATGGACCAATTTTAATGAAATTTTCAGACAATGTTTAGATTGACCCAGCGGATGTTTCTGTAAAGTTTGGTGGCGATCGGAGCATTTTTTTAAACTGTCAATGTCACTTTTTTACTACTGATATCTTTAAATTAAGCCCAAAGAAGCGGGCTGGGCAAGCTATTATATTTATAATAAATTTTAACGCACGAAACGGCAACTAAGCTATGCCAAATAAAACTCGCTAAATAGACCACCCTCGTTCTTACGGAGGTGTGGCAAAAGACGACTAAGGTAAATTGACGTCAGGCAGGCTAGTAGTAAAATACCTAGCCAAACCATGTAACAACAAGCATGTGCTTTTAAAACATGTGCCGACCTCACTTATTTTTATTATTATTATTAATTTTGGTGCCACGGCTCAAGAGACTGGCTTTATGACAACTAACTGAAAATCATATTTATTTTATTTATTTAAAGCAAAAATTTACAAGTTATATCTATCTTAAACTACTTACACGCTAAGACTATACAAATCATGCCTACGTGGAATGGTCCTAAGAATGCTGGCAGCGTTTCTGCGCTGAATCGCTAAGCGAAAATCTTTGTGCGAAAAAGGAGCCAGCACTCTTCTCACCTGAAGAAGCAATTAACCAAGGTGTTAAAACGCTTGTGCTTTTTTTACAGAGTACAAGTAAATAAAACATCAGTCGATGGAACCGTGTATATGTTAATAATATCACATTGACGGCGACAATGTTGTCTATATTATTGGTTTGAATCAGATTGCACTTTTAACATGTTGTAACACTATATTTGTATCAGAAAATATATAATGAATCGTCATTTTGATTCGTATATCTTGCTTGGTAAGTGTTCCGCAACACAAGGCCAGATTATATTGATCACATAAACTGATTCAAATATCTTTGGCAACCTATTCTGGCACTGGTGAACAATGATAAGGCACATGACTTCATGTATCATTATGTTATACACATTTGTTCTATACGGTCAGTCTGTAGTTAAGCAACATTTGAATGGTAAACTTGGCACTAAATCTTGAAAGCACTGCGAGAATGGGACCAAAATATACACAGTATAAAGGATTTTATTCGATCACCTTTTTAAACGAGAGAAATTCACGAATTCAATACCAACTTGCTAAAGACTTTGAGTAGGTTGTTTTTAAAAGCACAAAAGATGCTCTTCAGGCAATATGAAGGAAACAAAAGAAATCAAAATATTATCTTACTATAATCCGCTATAAAAGAAAATATATGTATTGCTAAATGTAGAGTGTACTATCCGTTCTCATATCTAATACATGCAGAATTCCTAACAACTCATGCATTACCCGTCATCAATAATACTACAATATACAAGCATTGCACACATTCAATACCACAATCACAACAAGTTTTTCGCCCCGTAACTAAAGCATCGTCAGCTGATAAGAGATAATATAACAGAGTGGACGAGACTTAGATACTATGAAATAAAAAAGATAGCACAAAATCGGAAATGTTTTCTCCCGCTGACCTCCGAACTTCATTTCGAAAATGGCACAAGTTGATGATGATATAACCTAGTTTATTGTTATTGAATCGTGTATAATAATCATAGATAAGAAATATATAGAAAGTCCAGAATTCCGTACAAACATTAATGTTAAAAAATCTTGATGCGAAAACAGACTTTAGCGTTTCGAGGAAACTCAAATTCAATCAAAACATAATACACCAATTACGTAGAACATTGATCCTTTTAGTTTCTGTAGGTAGCAAAATTTGGCAACTTTCTGGCAAATGTCAACCTCGCTCGAAATTCTTGGATAAAATTAAATTGCTACGCCCTCGGTATAAATTAATGCAATAGAATTCGGCAATTTGAACAACTTTCTTACTGAATTATATATTAATTGATAAGTAATCGTTATTATATTTAATTACTGTAGCTGTGGACTCTTAATATTAAATATAAATAAACTATTTATTTCGGGAAAAAGTCTCCTGCCCTTATTCCGCTCTATGTGGGATCGGCACAACATGTTTTAGATATGTTGTAACATGTTTTGGCTAGAAATTTTACGACCGGTGGCCTGCCTGATGTAACTTTAATCGCCTTTAAAGACACCTCGGTAAGAAATAAGGGGGGTCTATTCTAATCAGCCGAATACAACACGTTTAAAAAAAGTGTTAAATTAAATTAATTAAATTTGGATAAAATTTTAAGATTGATTAAATGATAAGATTGCTTAAATTAATAACTTAACTTCCCAAATATAATTAGTGAACAAAAAACCAAATTAGATCATGTCATTGTACATCAACTTAAAAATATACAAATAATTATGATTCATTATTGGTGGAATGAACTAAATATCATACCTATTATTTTATGTTATAACATTTCTCATAATAAATAATAGCATTGATTTGAAACAGAATACGAGTATCAATAGGTAAAGGTTTCTCGCAAATATTTAAAGTTTTGACGTCAAAGAAAAAAAATGATATCATCTCCTTTAGAATTTAGTTTAAGCTAACTTTGTCTTGTAAAATACTTTACTCATACAATTCCGATTTTTAATATTCATTTAAAAAAAGAAACGATCTTTGCTATCAAAAAGTGTTTGCCGTAATCGCAGTTTCTAATAAGAATAGCATAAAAAAATGTTCTTCTAATAAATGTTCCCCCAAAAGAACTTGTATATAGGATTATTTGTGAAGGCTATAAATTTTACTGAGCCTACACCAGTCAAGCCCAAATACCAGTAGCGTCTTTGTTTAAAAATGCTATTTTCATTTTTGCAATCTATTTATATTAAGATGGTTTATTCTAAAATAATAATTATTATTTTGCTATAAACCGCGATGAAGTAAAATAGAAAATATGAAGTAAATGAAGTAAAATATAATGCTAAATGTAGAGTGGACAATCGGTTATCATACCTGATACATGCAGGATTCGTAAAAACAATAATGCACAAACCTCCACCACCGCCACCACAATATACAATCGTTTCGCCCCGCAATTAAAGCATCATCAGGAGATAGAGTCTTTCTCCTGATGATGCTTCGTGCATGTGTTACAAGTCTGTCTGTCTGTCTCTACCAGTCCACTCTGAAGTATAGAAGTATCTCAAATTTATATTTCAACCATAAAAAAAATATAATTCATCAAATTTATTTTTAAGCTAGAACCAACATTCCGGTAACATGTCAATTAAATTTTAGATTCACGACAAAAATCATTTCAGCCATAACAAATTTCGTTTATACCACATGCTCTCATATTTTTTTATGAAAGTTGCGTGTTTCATTTGTTTATATTTTATTAACAACCTAGAATTGAATTTTATCTTTTACAAACAAAATGAATAATCCAACGGTGATCCTAGTATTAAATACCTTTTTTTAAAATCCTTTAGTCATTAAGTCATGTATTTAATAATTAAAATTCCATTACACCCTCCCGTGTGGTATCTAGCTAAGTAGAATAGGTACCACCCTCATTTCTTAATAAGGTGCCGTAAAAGGAGACTACGGTAAGTTGACTCGCCCTGTGGAATTCGGCTGAGTAGAATAGACCACCCTCACTTCCTACCGAGTTGTCGTAACTGGTGACTAAAGTAATTTGACTCGCCGTGTGATATCCGGCCGAGTAGAATAGACCACCCTTTCTTAAGGTGTTGTAGAAGCCGACTAAGTTAAGTTGACGTCAGGCACGCGGCTGATCGTTAAATACCTAACTGAATCATGTTAAATGTTTAAAATATGCCGTGCCGACCCCACTTAGAGTGGGGAAGGGCAGGAGGAATAAAATTTCAGCACACCACTTTTCCTATCGCTCCTATTTCCTTTTCCTATATGCTAACATCCTATAGACTAACTATAGAAAAATTAAAAAAATTAAGGATTTTAGAACGCATGCTTTAAGGTAAGTAAAGAAAGAAACACATTTATTCTTCATATACGTACAAGTCATATAACTTTAATGTTTTAAAGAGTAAATGATTTGAAAATTGATATAATTTTATTTTGAAATAATACGTTATTGTTAATATTTATTGTGTATCGAAGGAAATTAAAATATTCTTAGATATTTCATCTTCTGTTATTAAATACAACAAATTATAATAAATAATTATAATATAAATTATTTCACTAGAAAGCCAGCATCGTCTTTTGACAGTCGAAGGAATTTCCAAACGCCGTCTAAAAGACCAATTTTATCCTTTGTTGCGGTTTTAGCCCGCTGCCAGAACATTTTCGCGGAAATTTTGCTACCCTGTTGCGAGCATAAAAGGATTTTACGGAACCTTTTCGTACTGATTTCATTCAATTATAAGAACGCTAGTAATAATTTTTAAAGGACATAAATGAAATACGAGGAAATATTCAGTTTTTCTCATATTTTACGTAATATTTTTTATACTTACCTTCATGTGTGGTGAGGTACCGTGGTGGTACCGAGGTGTCATAAAAGGCGACTAATGTAAGTAAACTCGCCGTGTAGTGTCTGGTTGCGTAGAATAGACAACCTCCATTATTGTCCGAGGTGTCGTAAAAGGCGATCTGCCCCACGTCAACGGTCGTAAAGTAAGTAATCCAAACATATAACATGTTTAAAACATGTTGTGCCGTTTAGAGTAATATGACATAATATAGTATTCGCTATGCTTACAGTAATTTGTAAATGTAAATGTAATTTGTAGATGTAAATGTAATTTGTAAATGTAAATGTAATTTGTTAATGTAAATGTAATTTATAAACGTAGGTCCTTAAGTATTTTAAATGAAGTTTAAAGAAAGTTGATTAGGTTACTAAGTATTTACGTCAAATTAAATGAAAAAAAACTTCATCACGAATTATAGCAAAAAAAAATTTATTACTTTTGTATTACGGATATCCGTAAAGTAACGCCTACTTCTATAAATTATGAAAAAAACTCTTAAATGACTTGTTTTATGTTCGTGTACTGTGAATTGAAAAATTATGCATTATATGAAATTATTCAGCATAAATTTCCTATAATAAAGAATTTCTAAGCGACTAGCTTGCGTGTAATTTGAAATTTACCACGGTTAAGTTCGTGCTACATTGAAAATGAATTGTCTAAATTCTTCAGATAGATAACGTTGAAGGAATGCAGTTGAAGTATTGCATTTTTTATATCTTTATATTTAAATGAGTTAATCTTGTATATATATATATTTTCTGAATCTCGAAAACGGCTCCAACGATTTTCCTGAAATTCAGCATGTAGGAAGTTTTCGGGGAGAAAAATTGATATAGCTAGGTTTTATGTAAAAAAAATATTGTTTTATCCCTGTTTTTGGGCATTAAAAAACACTAACATTTATATTGAATTGAATTTTCGCCATTAGCTGTCAAGTCGACGTAGCTTATTCGGTTAGCGGGTAGCCTCGAGAAATGTGAATGCCAAGGATCGATCCCCAACGAAGTAATTGTTTTTTCTTTTTTTAAGTTTTTTTTTTGCAAAAATTACCGAGCGAAGCTCGGTCACCCAGATATTATATATTTAAATGAGTTAATCTTGTATATATATATATTTTCCGAATCTCGGAAACGGCTCCAACGATTTTCCTGAAATTCAACATGTAGGAGGTTTTGGGGGAGAAAAATTGATCTTGCTAGGTTTTATGTAAAAAAAAATTTGTTTTATCCCTGTTTTTGGGCATTAAAAAACACTAACATTTATATTGAATTGAATTTTCGCCATCAACTGTCAAGTCGACGTAGCTTATTCGGGTGACGGGCAGAAATGTGAATACCATGGATCGATCCCAACTAAATAATTGTTTTTTTTTAAGTTTTTTTTTTTTAAATTACCGAGCGAAGCTCGGTCACCCAGATATTTATTATAAAACGAGTAACAAAGACTCAGGATACAAGCATTACATAGCTGATATCAAAATTTCATAAATCCCGATCCCTCGGGAATTGTAATGTGATTATCTAATTTGAACCTTCCTCAAAAATTTAACAGGATTATTTTGGAATTCGGTCACTTTAATATTAGGCGTGCAAAATATATACGTTGTGTAAGACGATAAAATAGATATGCCACATTTCTCTCGCAATCTCGTTTTGATGTATTGAAATCAATAACTAGTCGGCGATTTGGGAAAATTGGCCATTGATTTGCTAACTTTTACGTCGATCTCCACTTGAACGATCGGCGTAACTTATGTTTATGATAATAATTTTCTCCCTCTAGGTTATAGTTTCGTCTATCTATACTTATTATAAAACAAAGTCCCCAAAAGCTGTCTGTCTGTATGTTATCGATTTTCCCAAAATCTATTAAACTGATTTTTGTACGGTTATTACTAAAAGATAGTGCAATTCTTCTGGAAAGGTTAGATTAATAGTAAATTACCGTTTTATGTAAATTGTGATGAACAGGTCGCGCGATTGTAAAAAATTCGCCTGTTGGGAATTTTACTCGCATGCGCCGTGTATACCAGTAGAGATACTCTAAAATAATGTACTAAAGAATTGTAGATCTACAAAAATAATACAAAAAAGTCCGTAACAGCATTTGTCTATCTCTTATGGTTAACTCACAGTAACTACTTTTATATTCAAAAATTGAGTTCGGGGAAAATTTGTTTTGAAAAAAACTTGACTTTATAGTGGAATTCCGGGAATTCCACTAAATAGTCAAGTTATTTCGCTCACGGTCTACGCCGAGAAGTAGGAATGGCCAATATTCTTGAAGCTCAAAAAAAAATTAAATTAAGAAAGGAATTTAAATTAAGGAGCAATTTTACTTGAATAAAGATTATTTTGATTTCATGTACATAACTTATGTATATAGGTCATCAATCATCCTCCTGCTCGTATTCCAATCTAAGTGGGGCCGACACATCTGATAAACATGTTGTCACATGATTTGGCTATTTATTTTACGACCGGCCGCTTACCTGACGTCAAGTTACCTTAGTCGCCTTTTACGACACATGGGTCAGTAATGAGGGTGGTCTATTCCACTCAACTGGATACCGCACGGTGGTTCGACTTACCTTAGTCGCCTTTACGACACCTCAGTAAGAAATGATGGTCGTCTCTATTCAGCCGGATACCACACGCCGGGTTGACTTAACTTAGTCGCCTTTTATGACACCTTGATAAGAAATGAGGATGGTCTTTTCTACTCAGCCGGACCACTCGGCTATAGGTCGTAAAAGACAGCAAGCGTTGTTGTGGGCTGACATACACATTTCGCGTCAGAGCAATTCAAAATGATTTATTTATGTAAGGTCTGGCTACTCAATCACTAGCTCGGCCGAATCACATGATTCGGTCCTTTTCAAGACAGCTCGATGAAATTTATCCAAATTCACACACGCCATGAGAATATTTAACAGGCTTCATGTAAATTTTCTTCCCATATTTATAGGGGTATGTTTGACCTTCAATTTGCTGAAGCCCAACTCTAGACGGCAATATTTATTGAAGTCACACGTTCCCAAAATTATATCGCACTTTAGTTCGGGAATTTTTTAAACGTAAATTTTTTTTTTTAATCTATACTAATATTATTATAAAGAGGAAAAATTTGTATGTATGTTTTGTAATGTGTTCACACAAAATAACTACTGGTCCGATTTCAAAAATTCTTTAAACATTGGAAAGCTGCATCTTTACTGAGCAACATAGGCTATATATATATATATATATATATATATATATATATATATATATATATATATATATATATATATATATATATATATATATATATGTCGGAGAAGTGAAGATAATAATAGACTTGTTTAACTGCCGGACAGATGGCGATACATCTGTTATCATTTGGGATACTTTAGCCGAATCATGGAGTCAGTAGTCAAGGTTGTCTAATAGCTGTCGCTTGTGATTGTGATGTTTGGCGCATATGTAAAATGCATGGTAAGGTGGCGCTGGTAACAAAGCGACATGACAGATTGGACATCTGAGACTCGATGGCGCCGGGTGTGCGCACTGATTCTACGACTTGAAATATAGAGAACGCCGAAGTCGCTTACAATAAAAACCCATCTAAATCCCCGACAGCAGCGGTGGGATCGGAACAGCATTTACTTAATGTGCTTACCAACCCTCCTGTGGCTACACAAAGTAAATATTTTCGTGGTTCAGCTACACCTCGTGTTGAAAGTTATGGCGGTGCTAAGAGACAATGATCAAAATACGACCTCACAAATAGATGATCGTTTCATGGCTTTGCCTAATGATAAGTATGCCTCATTTGTTTTCTTTCGCGGCATGGCCGACAGTTTTAGGCCGTAGTAATACTAAAGTGTCAATCTCAAAAAGTAACGTGAAGTCAAGGAAACCGTGTGATGTTTGCAAACCGTCGTTCGATCCCGACGATTCTGAGTTTACAGTTGCTGAGTGGTTCGACAAATAGACCATCAACGTACTGAAAATTCGTAGACAGGTTGCGAGACGCGAAACATTTCGTTAACGCATCTACGAGGCCGAGCACGCAAATGGACCTCTAAGTCTTACCCATTGTGCAAAACGTGAAATGAAGCGAAGGAGCGTTTGTCAAGACACTTTGCGGCGACTAAGAGGTTTCATGACCTCATTCATATATGGTTTCATATATCTTTGATATAGTGCAGTATACCAGTGTTCCAGCTAAAATTTACGTAAAGTACTCGAGTAACAAGCTTGCCATGATCGACCAGTTGGAGCCTGCTTGGAGTGAATCTAACAAGGTTGAAGTCGTTATCTCAGGTATTTTAGATACTCAGGTACGTTCAGATTTGTTGAAAAACACGCCTACTGACTTCATAGCGCTTGATGGATATCTAACTACTTGTCCAAAAATGCC
Organism: Morpho helenor; assembly: GCA_029227775.1. NCBI lineage: Eukaryota > Metazoa > Arthropoda > Insecta > Lepidoptera > Nymphalidae > Morpho > Morpho helenor. The sequence goes on from JARGCU010000010.1 coordinate 13,676,378, forward strand.
TTTTGTAGTAACAAAAATAGGATATATTTGACCTTCACGAACTTAGACGTGAGGTAAAGTTCAGGATGGACGAGCAAGTTTATGCTGATAAGGTGCGCTATGATAAGGGCAGTTAGGTTATGTCCCTTCAAAAGTGGCGACATCGTTTTTATCGAAAAGAACCCCAGATTAATAGTTAAACCAAATGAGACATATTCTTATCCCTCCAAAATAATAGAGGTCTGTGATAATGATAGGTGCAATGTAGAGCCGGTGGCTGGTGGGCGTGTTCAGTACGTGTGTCATGAAATATTGCGAAAGTACCCCGAGAGTTTTGCCGATACGTCCAATCAACTGCAGGCTGAAAGTTGTTGACAGACAAATTAAATTGATTTTTTTATTGTAGATTGTAGTGTAATGATTGCAGTCTAATGTTGTATGAAATGGTACAGGCTCAAACACGCACTGGCAAGTGACCGCATGTCACTTCGGGTTTGCTCTCACCAAGGGCTCTGGTGTTCCTAACGTGGTGGTGCATCGTGGGACCGTGTATGTTTCTTTGTACATCAGTGTTGGTGTGAGTATGTTCGTGTATGTATAACATATAATATGTGTCTTGTATATGAAGATGCAAGGTGGGTTGCACATCTCAACTCGCATACACTGCATAGATGGTTGAGTATTTTTCTATGTTTGTTAAAGAAGGTCCAGAAGGGAGGTTTAATGAAGCCCTAAACTATAATTCAAATTGTATTCCCGCACTCGTAATTAATACCATATCCCAAAGCAAACGTCACGTCACATCAGACGGCTTGTTATTCCGTTGCCATCGAAACCTCCATTTATTATTCCGTATACTCCGACCATGCGATCGGGAATGTTCGTAAGACGTTCGGTGACAAGGGACGACGGCGAGTTCGTTATCTACCAGCTAGCTGCATTTGTGATGTACTACTCACTCAGAGTACATTTTAAGTAATTTAATTTTTGTACATAAAAATGTAAAAAGTTATAGAACGATAGGTGACGTATATAATAGATAAAGTAGGAACCGACATAAGCTTGCCGCTCCTACTTTGTGTCTTGCATAGGTACGAAATTCGTTCTTGAGTTTGGGTATAAGATTTTGTAATAAAATTCCGCAGTCATTTTTAGCTTTGACTTAACAGCAATTTAAAAATGTTATTAAAGAGAGGCTGATACAAAAAGCCTAATATACTGTTGAAGATTATTTTGACGGGAAGAGTGCGTGGATATTCTCGTAGCTACTGTCCGACCCTGTACAAGATAGTAATGACTTGGTGTAACTGGTTATAAGTATTATGTTGAAAAGAGCAACCGCCGAGTTTCTTGCTGGCTCTTCTTGGTAGCGAGAGCTTTCCGCTTTTCCAGCGGTAGAATTGAAGGTTCAAAACACTAGTTTACAAGCTTATTTCAATTAAGAAAATTAAGTTTGAGTTTGATGCGCGGGATAGCGGCGACATCTTGTACTATTGTTTACAGTATGTATGCTAATTTTAAAAAAAGCTACGTTTAATTATTAATCTTTTTAGCAGAGACGTTTATTCATTACATTATGGATAATAAAAGCGGCCGATTTAAAAGAAATTGTTTTACGAAAGAAATAATAGGTTGAATGAAATTTGTAGTTTACAGTTTGGACAACTACGACACCTTGTTATTTGACAGAGTTCATACACATAGAGGTGGACGTGGTTCCACCATGTTTTTAAATGACCAGGCTGAACAATGTGTTGCTTAAACGGCAACAATATGTTGGCAATTTGGGCGCATATTTTGGTAAGAAAAATCGTTTCTTGTGTTTATAAAAATTATTGGCAAACTTTGCCTTATGTTCTACAAATTTCATACTTGACGACCTCATACCTTGGTCTGAGTTCTGCCGATACTTGAGCATTGAAAGCTCCGCGCTTTGTGCTGGCGATACCTGAGCATTGAAAGCTCCGCGCTTTGTGCTGGCGATACCTGAGCATTGAAAGCTCCGCGCTTTATGCTGCCGATACCTGAGCATTGAAAGCTCCGCGCTTTGTGCTGGCGATACCTGAGCATTGAAAGCTCCGCGCTTTGTGCTGCCGAAACCTGAGCATTGTAAGCTCCGCGCTTTGTGCTGTCGATACCTGAGCATTGAAAGCTCCGCGCTTTATGCTTGCGACACGAGAATTGAAAGCTCCGCGCTTTGTGCTGCTGATACCTGAGCATTGAAAGCTCCGTGTTTTATGCTTGCGACACGAGAATTGAAAGCTCCGCGCTTTGTGCTGCCGATACCTGAGCATTTAAAGCTCCACGCTTTATGCTTGCGATACGAGAATTGAAAGCTCCGAGCTTTGTGCGTCCGACACTTGAGCATTGAAAGCTCTGCGTTTTATGCTTGCGACACTTGAGCATTGAAAGCTCCGCGCTTTGTGCTTCCAACGCTTGAGCATTACAAGCTCCGTGCTTTTGGCTTGTGACGCTGTACTGAGCTACACTCGCTTAACGGTAAGGGATTGTTCGCTGGGGAAACTCTAAGGTTCAGACCCATGGCTGATGACGTCTGTGACCACATCATGCATGAGACCGCGCGAGAACGCGCTCTCCGTCAGTATGGCCGTGTCGGAGAAGTGAAGATAATAATAGACTTGTTTAACTGCCGGACAGATGGCGATACATCTGTTATCATTTGGGATACTTTAGCCGAATCATGGAGTCAGTAGTCAAGGTTGTCTAATAGCTGTCGCTTGTGATTGTGATGTTTGGCGCATATGTAAAATGCATGGTAAGGTGGCGCTGGTAACAAAGCGACATGACAGATTGGACATCTGAGACTCGATGGCGCCGGGTGTGCGCACTGATTCTACGACTTGAAATATAGAGAACGCCGAAGTCGCTTACAATAAAAACCCATCTAAATCCCCGACATATATATATATATATCATATTTTTGTGCTACGGAATCCTGCAAATTAGAGCCTACTTCTATAAATTATAAAAAAGCTAGTGTTTTATTGCTCTACCTAGTTATGGGTCTCTTTAATACGAGTTTTGTAGTTACCAGGCTACGCTTTATTGCGATGTCCCACAAAACAATTTTTTTTAATTCGGTCTCTTTAACACTAAGCGATGTATTATTTGCTTATATAGTACTACAGCGTCAAACTAAAATTAACTAATTCTATTGAAATCCACCTCGTATATATTAATAATACCAGCTGGTTTTAATTTCAAGTTGACCCAGTTTTGTTAAAATTTCACGTTACTTAGCAGCAACTGCATTAGCTAACCAGGTTAGACCACATTACCTTATCTATGTGCTTAAAATATTTTAAGGATAAAATACGCTTATATTTATTAATTTGCTTCATCATTTTTAAACATATTTTTAAAGTAAAGGTTAAAGTAAAGCCCTAATGAATGTGGTGTGATATCCGGGTGATTAAATAGACTACCCTGATTTCTTATCTAGGTATCGTAAAAGGCGACTAAGGTAAGTTGACCCACCGTGTGGTATCCGGTTGAGTAGAATAGACCACCTTCTTTCTTACCGAGGTATCGTAAGTTGTTACTAAGTTGACGTCATGCAGGCGGCCGGTTGTAAGATATGTAGCCAAATCATGTGACAACATATTTATAAATATTGTACCGACCCCACTTAGAGTGGGATACGGGCTGGAGTATAAGTAATGCTCTAATGAATAAATTTGCTATCATCGAATTATCTCGAACAGGTTAATTAAAAAATCAAACATACGCACTCGAAACAAAATTCAAAATTTAATACATTCTTAGAACAAACTTCTAAACAAGTGCTTTTGAATCGCCAACTCTACTGCTGATTCGGAAAGCTGTTCCTCATAGAAGAGCCAGAAAGAAACTCAGAGCTTGTTCTATTCAAAAATTTAAAATATATTATAACTGGTTATATTTAACTATAAACTATCTTGTGCAGGGTCGAATTTTTATCATCTAAGTAATTCTCAATATAGTAGGCTATCTTTATTACCTTCTTTTTAACAGTGTTTTTATACTGCTCTTAAAAAGAAAGATGGCAAAGCTAAAATTGATTGCGGAGTTTCATTATAGATCTTATACACAAATTCAAACACGACTTACTTACTTTTGCAATTGTACATAAATATTTTTCTTCTCTTATTGATAGAGATCTGCTTTTGATCAAAGTTCAGTTCGTGTAGTTTGAAGAAATGGTACAAGCTTCAGCCATTTATGCACGTTGTGTAAAGAAAGACCAATTTTTTAGCCGACATGTATAAACGTTGCTCCACCTAAGTCCGCGACAGCATGTCTCTATATCTTATAGTAAACTCATAACTACTTTTATGTTCAAAATTTCAATTAAATACACTGAATTTCACGCGGGAAAAGTCGCAAGCACAGCTAGAATTAAATAAAGCATGGATCTCATTCGAGGCATAATATTATTATGTTCTATACTAGTGCGACGAATGAGGTGGGGAGGGGGTAATAAACGACAGTAGCAAAATTGACGGTAAATGTCTTAGTTATACACTTGTGACTTAAAACCGTCCATCGGCGAGGTCCTGTAAAGATAATCCAAGTCATTTTTCCATTTCTTCTTGAGCCTCTTTGTCTAAGAGACTAATGGTCAGTCGTTAATCACGTGGGAGCTTTTTCATAGTTATCTTGACATGCACAGTTTTTAGGCCAGTGGGCAAGAAATAGACCAATTTATCTTTATCTTTTGATACAGAAATACTTATTAATATAGATTAACGGTAATATTTTACGTAATAGCCAAATAATTGATGATTGACACCGAGGGCTTATTTATATATTAATTAATAAATCAAATTATTCAAATAACGATTGGCCTAACTTAATATTTAAAAAGTGCCCTAAAAAATTCCTGGAACATGTGTAGCGTGTCAATCTACGTTTGGCAACTTAATAACTAACATATAAAGCTGCAAGTTTAACAAAGACAAAGTATACAAGACTAAGTTAGTTAGATCAAAGCAATAATAACCATAACCTTTTTATGAATAGATCACTGAAATATGTAATACTGGTCCTTTTTAGTAATCAAAATTTTAAACCTAGTAAAAAATTAAGTAAAGTTACGAGGTTAAACTATACTCCATCCGTCACTTTCTTCTAAGGTTCTCCTTATTTCTAATTTGATCACACAAAAGTACTAATAAATAAATAAATAAAATAAAATAAAATAAGCCTTTATTGCTGTTTTCCTTTTACAATTGTACTTATTCTACATTGACGGTCGGTTTTATAAACAGCTCGCCCTTCGACAAAGGCCTCCTCTAGAGATTTCCATTTCTCCCTGTCTCTTGCTACTCTAATCCATTCTGGACCAACAACTTTGAAAAGTTCATCTTCCCACCGTTTTGTCTGTCGCCCTTTATTTCTTCTGCCATCTCTAGGGTACCATTCGGAAATTATTTTGGTCCATTTTAAATTATCTTCTCTTAACATGTGTCCTGCCCATTGCCATTTAAGTGTTTTGCATACAGTTTTTGCATCTTTAAATTTTGTTTGTACACAAAAGTACTAGGTATTTACAAATAATGAAATTTAAATGCGAGCAATTACAGACAGGTACCTCTTTGCAAATTTTATTACGTCTTAGGAGCAGACAAATGATTTAATCCCGCCAGCGGATCTAAGTTGATAAAATAGACCCAAGTTTCGGACGCCTAAGGAATAATAATATCAATGTAAACGTGTTACGATATTTATATCGCTAAGTTTAGCTATTTGGGAGGCCGTAAAAGTCAGAATTACTATCCTAAATCATTCGAGTGTTTTATTTACGGTGAAAGAAGAGCTAGGCAATTAATTGTTTCAGTTGAAGGTGTGAAAAAGTGAAAACATAAATATTACGATAAATATTGTGCGAAGAAAATTCGTACTTTAATGTGAACAAACATTTAACAATTTTGTAATTTATATTTTCAATTTAAGAAACTTTCGCTATATGACGTGTGAAACGATTTGGTATAAATTAGTTTTCCGATGAAATAAAACTTTATGATGTTGCACGAAATAATTTACCTTTTAATTAGAAAAAAATAGCGAAACATTCATAAAAAAAATATTTTATATTTGTATAACATACGAGTATCTGTACGTAACCGGCTAAACTCATTATCCTCCTGCCCTTATCCCACTCAAAGTGGGGTCTCATACCACACGGTGGATCCACTTGCTCGTACCATAGCCGTCTTTTACGACACCTCGGTAAGAAATGAGGGTGACCTATTTCACTCAGCCGGATGACACACGGTGGGTCGACTTACCTTAGTCGCCTTATACGACACCTCGGTGAGAAATTTGGGTGGTCCATTCTACTCAGTCGGATACCGGCGGTCTGTCTATCTCAGAAATTATTTCTGGGTATCAAAAAAACATTTGTTGTGAATATTTATATCACGAATTTTTTTTATTTGATAATCACGTATTTGATAATTTAATACAATGTTAATTTAAATTTCATCGTATAATTTAATGCACATTTAGCGAATTACATTTCGATTGAAAGTTTGGAACGCGTCGAAACTAAAGCACAAATAATTGTGAGGTCAATTCTGCGGTTGAGGTAGACCTCAATTAATGAACCATTTAACCCTCGATATAAATTTATCAACTGTGTAAAATAGTACACTATATACGTATCACGCATTCTGTTAGATTAACTTGTCGATCAAATTTAACATATTCTTTATTAAAATAACCTTGTAAACAAGTGCTTTTGAATCGACAACTCTACTGCTGGTTCGGAAAGCTGTTCCTACCGAGAAGAGTCATCAACAAAACTCGACGATTGCTCTTTTTAAAATAATACTTATAACTAGTTACATTAAGTCATTACCATCTTATACAGGGTCGGACATTAGCTATATCCACGCATCTTTATCATCTAAATAATCCTCAACAGTATAGTAGGCTTTTTGTATCAGTCTCCCTTTGAGAGTTTTTTTAAACTCCTGTCTCTGCAACGCTAAAATTGATTGCGGAATTTTATTATAGATTCTTATACCCAAACCCACAAACGACTTACGTACCGTAATGGAATCAAATCATAAATACGAAGATCAGTACCAGAGTCAATGATATAACGCAAAGGTGAACGAAATAGACGACAGATTTTACCCGAAATAATTTGAATAACTCGCACGAGAAGGTATAAACCTGGTAGTCTCTCTTTAATTTAATAGATGACCCCAAAATAGTCGATAGATCTGTACGTAAAACCATTCACCGAAGGAGTAAGAGGAAGAAATATCAGAGTAACAGTTAAGTAGCGGCCTGTTACTATCCACCTGCTGAGAATAGGCCTCTTCTCTCAGTTTTTGGAGAGAAGGATTGGAGCTAAGACCTACCACGCTGCTTTAATGCGGATTTGTAGGTTACACAAATCTCCTGAATTTTCTAGAGAGCATATCTCTATGTTTCCTCACGATGTTTTCCTTCCCCGAAAAGCGTGTGACAAATCTCAATTAGACAGTTAAGTTTTAACAGAAAAACTCATTGGTGTTTGCCCGGGTTTGAACTCGTGAAATCCTCGAAAGAGTCGCACGGTGTTACTGCTGAGCTGCTACAGCTTTAGAGTAACAGTTACAGTGACTAAACTTTAAATGAGTATGACAAAAAATAAACAGTATTTCTTGGTTTATAATATTAACCTCATAGAACCGTGAAATACTGTGCGGCGGAACATATTTTTCCGTTTCTCGTGGGAATACTGCGGGTAGATAATAAATTCAATAAAGCTAACTCCCCCTTGCATTGTTCCATTTAAAGTTTTTCTTATAACAAACAATGCCATTTCCTAAGCCTTAAACAAAGCTTTCGCTTCATTTATTCATATTAGTGTTTTATAAACAAAAACAGTAGATAAAAGAATTACAATTGAGAATTATTTTTAAATAAAGTCGTTAGGTTATGATATTTCTGAGCAATGATTTATTTTCTATCCAGTTAATTTGTTTTTAATTTTGTATGATGAAAAAACTATAATGCAAAAAAAAAATTAGATTTTTTGTATTTAGGTTTTTTGTTACTTTCTTTTTCTTTCTTTCTTATTACCCGTATTTATCTTCTTGTTTTCTGTTACTTAAGGGTTGACTGCAAGAGATCCCTTTTGTCCGCCTTTATGCATTTTATCTTGCTATTTTTTTCTTTCCTAACATTTTCATTGTTTTTTAGTTTATTTATTTATGTATCTGTTGTCTAGTAGATTAGAGATTAAATAAATACATACCTTTATATAGTTGCAGAATTAGATATATTAAGCGTGCTGTCTTAGTCTTAGTCTTATTTCATCTTTTCTTTGCAATAGATTACAAAGAGTATGTATAAATGACGTCAAGTCATCCGGATCAGTAACAGTTATGGGCGTGCCTCAAGGTTCAATCTTAGGTCCTTTCTTGTTTTTAGTATATATTAATGATTTGCCATATTTTGTGCCCAGTATTTGCGACATTGTACTATTCGCAGATGATACATCATTAATTTTTAAGGTTGACAGATATAAGGAAAATCTTGACGATGTGAATAATGCTTTGTCTCAAATATCTCACTGGTTTACCATAAATAACCTACTTTTAAACACAAAAAAGACAAAATGCGTAGAGTTTTCACTGCTTAATGGAACCAGACCAACAGAAAATGTTATATTAAATAATGAAATATTAGTGAAAGAAAATACAACTATGTTTTTAGGAATGACCTTAGATACAAAGATCCAATGGGGACCCCATATAACAAACCTTTGTGGAAAATTAAGTTCCGCTGCCTACGCTGTTAGGAAAATTAGACAATTAACTGATGTTGACACAGCAAAACTTGTTTATTTTTCCTATTTTCATAGCATTATGTCATATGGAATCATGCTATGGGGTACAGCGGCTGATATTCACAGGGTCTTTGTTTTGCAAAAAAGAGCTATACGTGGTATTTATAATATGAAACCTCGTGATTCTCTTAGGGAAAAGTTTAAAGAAATTGGCGTTATGACTGTAGCTTCACAATACATCTACAGTAATATACTATTTATACGTAAAAATATTCACTTGTATAGTAAAAATAGTGATAGGTATGACAGACATACAAGAAACAGACATAAACTAATGACGCCTAGATTACGCCTCCAAAAGGTCCGAAAATCATTTGTCGGTCTCGGTACACGTTTTTATAACAAAATTCCTCAACATTATCTGGACTTGCCTTTACACAAGTTTAGAAATTATCTCAAAACGATGTTGCTACATAAAGCTTACTATACTATTGAGGATTATTTGAGTGATAGCTTATCTTAACTGCAGTCAGCTACGCATCCAGCTGCAACGATTATCTTGTAACCATCAAATTGTAATAATTTTTAAAAGATTAGCCGCCGAGTTTCTTGCTGATTCTTCTCGGTAGGAGCAAACTTCCGAATCAGTGGTAGCTTCTTTAAAACATTTGACGATTCAAAAGTACTGTAAACAGTCCACTTGAATAAAGAATATTTTGAATTTGAATTTGAATTTGTCAAAATTCTAATTTTATTTTAAATTTTAAATTTAAATATATCAACACACAAAAGCACAGTTTTTTTTAAAATGTATATGAGTCTACTTCTTCAATTTTTCGTAAGTCTAAGTCATAGTTAAACTTCATAAGACAAATTTTATTCGCCTTTAGGACAATATTTACTGACTTCGCAGTTTTCAGCTTTATTTACTGTATTTTTTTATATCAAACTGCTTCTGCACTCGCCCGGTGCGTTTTTTAATTTCATCCGGCAAACATCATATTGACCATTACAAAAAATCCTTTTGATTTTTGCGTTCGTACGACGTAGACCGGAGGGTCTTTTGGAACAAATTGGCTAAAGTCAATTAAAAAGTTTCAACGGACTTCATTATCCGGAAATATGAATAATTTATGTGGAATTACTTTGTAAATTACTAATTTATTTGTTACTGCGTAGCTAATTACAACAGGACGACAAAAGTAAAAAGGTAAAGTAATGGCCTGTTATTATCCCATTGCTGAGCATACGCCTCCTCTCTCTGTTTCTGATGAGAAGGTTTGGAGCTAAGACCTACCACACTGCTCCAATGCGGATTGGTAGGATACACATATCTCCAAAATTCTCTAGAGATATGCAGCAGGTTTCCTGACGATATTTTCCGTCACCGAAAAGCTTGTGATATATGTATAAATATATACGCAACATAAATTATTATATAAATAAAATTGTATAATTAATTTAAATGTAAAATTAATGTTCCTGGTGACTAAAGTATCCTTTCTTTCGATATTCAGTAATAAAAGTTTTCTCGTTTCCCAAGATTAATAACGTTCCCGATAAATTAAAAATCTTCATTGCATTTAAAATTTGCTTCTTACAAAAGAATTTCTTTCTCTAAAATTAAAACTAAAGTAAAGGGAAAATACTAATTACAGTTCCCATAGTATTGAAGAGCGGAGTGCAAACTTCATCTACTTCAGCGTCATTAGTGGAGACAAATATTGAAGTATCCATCTCCTGTGCTTTACTCAAACTGTTTGACAACTCTATCTTGTCTTCAAATATTTCTTAGGATCGCGAAAATAGGTTTCTTTGATAGAATTTCTATCTATTAAACATTACTATAACAAACGATATTTATCTTTATACTTAAAGTAAAATTAAGTCAAAAATGTATGAATGAATGTTGGGCAATTAAAGAAAAGGATGAAAAAAATGTGCATGCGAATGAGAATATTAAGGTGGATGTGTGGTGTGACAAAACTTGATAGAATACGCAATGAGTATATTAGGGAAAGTCTGAAAGTTGCACCCATTACAGAAAAGATGAGAAATGCGAGACTAAGTTGGTATGGTCATGTATTCAGGAGGGATGATATTCATGTGACCAAAAGAGTTTTATATATGAATGTGAATGGATGTATGGCTAGGGGGAGGCGGAAATAAAAAAAGATGGATTGTATGAATAATGATATGCATGTTAAATGAGTGGCACCAGAGTTGACGAATGATAGGGGAGAATGGAAGAAGAAGACATACTGTGCCGACCCCACTTAGAGTGGGATAAGGCTAAGAGAATGATGATGACTTAAAGTAAAAGTAAAGTAGCGGCCTATCACTCTCCCACTGCTGGGAATAGGCCTCTTCTCTCCGTTCTTGAAGATAAGGATTGGAGCTAAGACCTACCACCCTGCTCCAATGTTGATTGGTAAGTTACACATATCTCCAGAATTCTCTAGAGATATGCATGTTTCATCACGATGTTTTCCTTCACCGAAAAGCGTGTGATAAATTGCAATTATCAATTAGATACATAAGTTTTAATTTCATCAAAAGTCAATCCATTTACTCTTTCTCAACAACGCAATGACACATATAACGGCCACAATAATATGTTTAAAAGATTTATCATCTTCCTGCCCTTATCCCACTCTAAGTAGGTACGGCACAACATTGTATAAACATGTAATTACATGATTTGGATATGTATTTCACTATCGGTCGTCTGACTGGCGTCAAATTACCTTAGTCGCCTTTTACAACACCTCGGTAAGAAAGAGGGTGTTCTACTCTACTCAGTCGGATACCATACGGTTATACTATAATATTCAATATTGACTTTAATATAAACCTTCCGGAAGAATTGTACTTCTTAGTAAAACCGTTCAAAATTCATTTAGTAGATTTTGAGATATATTAGTAGTAGATTAGTTAGTTCTTAGTAGATTTTGATAAATTAATAACTTGCGTTATCGCAAAATGGGAACTAACGCCCCTAAAAATTTTCGCGCTTCTCACTCAGGGCATAACATGTTCTATTACCCGAGAAAATCGGTGCGGGTCGGCTACTAAACAATAAATCATAAAGTGAACTCATTACATTATTTACGCTAACTAAGTTTAAGTAGGTTTTTGCACGAAGGGACTGCGGTCTGACCTCTATTATGTATTATGATGAACAACTAGAGGGTGCTTGTTTTTTATCAATCAGTTTTTAGTTTATTTATCAAATACCGGATAATCCTTTTAACGAGGTAATACCTAAGTTAAACAACTAGTAGGTAGTATTTGATATTTGACATTAATCATATTGATCCTTGATGATAAACCTTGGTATAATATTAAATAATTTATTCTTTATACCTATCGATCTATCATAAATATATAGTAATATGATATACAATATTATTATTATCTTCCTATATGATGTATAGTATATAGTAGACTTATATATCTTTAGAGTCACGTGTTGTATTTTAGTTGTTACTTGGTTTTCTTTTAGTTATTGTATTTTCTTTGCATCGTTCAATCCGGAATGGAGTAGCATGGTAGATCTAGGCTCCAACCCTTCTCTTGAAAAAAAATGAAGAAAGGATACCTTTACCCAGTTTAGTGAGACAGTATAGTGGAATAATAATAGACCATCACTTTCACGAAGTGTCTAATTTTTACTTTAGTTTTAAGATATTTTTGTGTTTTTTTAATAAATAAACAAAAGAATAATTAATAATTATTTCACCTCGGTTAATCGCCTCTCAGGTGACAAGAGGGTTGGTTCCTTTTTCGCACAAAGAATCAGCTTAGCGATTCAGCGCGGAAAAGCTGCCAGCATACTTGGGACCATTCCACGTGGGCATAATTTGTATAGTCCTAGCGTGTAAGTAATTTAATATAGATATAACTTGTTTATTTTTGTTGTAAAAAAAAAGAATAATCGTAATGCATAAGACGAATACAATTCTACTCTATCCAGTTCCCAAGATGGGTCGCATTGCCAAAATTGCGCAATCATCTTGTATAGCTATCAAAAACTAGGTCATTCCCTCAATAGCGATCTGTCGTCCCTCTACATAAATATCACTCTATGAAAACCCCACTAGCTTTTTTCCCACACGTCTCATTTCGATACAAGAGGAAAATGCATTATCCTTTGTAACATTTGAAAGCTCTACCTTTGTTTACGACTCTCGTTGACAGTTGATAGATGCTTTCAAGTTTTCACTCCATACTACGAATGGTATTTGGTATACTTTATATTTGTTTACTTAATACCATTCTTGGAAAAAATCTTTATACTTATTTTAGTATTGACTTCAATAAAATCTCATTTGTTTTACATGTCATTTTTACCTGTATCAACTTTTTTATTGAACTCAAATAAAATATTTATAACTACTTTCTTTTTCTTAGACTATAGAAAAAGAAAATAATTATCACTTATATGGGAGTTTTCTCAGCGGATAGTCTTTAAAAAAAAAGAATTTTTGAGAGTATGGATGATGTAGAAAAGTTTGTGAGTATGGATGTATGTTTGCTACTCTTTCACGGCGAATCCGCTGAACAAATATCGGTGAAATTTAGCACATTTTTTCCTTATACACCGGAATAACATATAGGGTATAGAAATCCTGTTAATTCTACAGGAATAGGATGACATTGAAAAGCGCCATCTATTATCCACATGTCACACGACAACAGTACACACGAACGAAGTCGCGGGTAAAAGCTAGTAATGTTATAAATGTGAAAGTTTGTAATTATGGATGTATGTGTGTTACTCTTTCATGGCGAATCCGCTGAACTCATATCGATGAAATTTGCCATAATTATTCCTTCTACACCGGAGTAACATATAGTAATTCTCTTTATTCTACAGAAATATGATGACATTGAAAAAGTCATCTATAAACAACCTATCACACGACAACAGTCTAGGCAAACCAAGTTACGGGTAAAAGCTAGTTGTTCCATATATTGATTCAAGCTCATGAATTTTATTTCTACCCCCATTTGAATAAGTAGAAGAAAAAAATAGCCGGTTATTTCTTTCTTTCAAAAAATATACACACTTTTCTAGGTCGTAACTTATGCGTTATCGCCAAGAAAAATGACACATCTCCCGAAATTACGGTGACATACAGTTGAACATCCCAGTGAAACACATGGGACGATCTCCTGGGGTCTCGTTATCAAATAGTCTCAAATAATACTTGTTTTTCTTTTTGATGTTGTCAGAAAAAACTTGGGAAAAGAAAAGCCTCAAATTGTTCGCTCTGTTGGGATTATTTGGTTAGTAAAGTTTGTTTGTACTATGTAATATACTAGCTTTTACCCGCAACTTCGTTTGCGTGGTAGGTTTGCAGTTAGGTGGTTAAGTTTTGTAATTATTTATAATATTAGAAGGATTTTTAATTATTTATAATATTAGCAGGACTTGGCATTTTCACGACCGTTCACGTCAACTTAAGTGTTAGAATATCCTCAATTAGTTGCTATATTTTTTCCCTGTTATGACGAAAATCTGTTTTTTTTCCTAGCTCCACCGGCGTGGAAACCAGTCATCATTCTCCTGGCCTTATCCCACTCTAAGTGGGGCTGGCACAACATCCGTTTCCATCCGACCGTTTTTCATTTAATTTCGTGTGGAATCCGGCTAAGTAGAATAGACCACCCTCATTGCTTACCAAAGTGCTGTAAAATATGACTAAGGTAAATTGACATTATGCAGGGGGCCGGTAAGTTGACCCGCCGTGTGGTATCCGGCTGAATAGAATAGTCCACCCTCATTTCTTACCGAAGTGTCGTAAAAGTTGACTAAGGTAAATTGACATCATGCAAGCGGCCGGTTTTAAAATAGCAAAATATATATTTCAGTTAATTTACATAAAACGTAATGTGGCCCGTTGGCGCAGGCGGTAGTGACTCTGCCTACAGCTCCGCGTGTCGCTCGTTTGATTCCCACCGAGAACCAACATTTTCTAAATACAATTTGTTGATTCTTCAAATCTGAGTGTATTTATGTATGTATTTCAAATCATATAACTAATATATTTGCCAGTTATCTGTCACCCAAAACACAAGTATTAAATTACTTGCGGGACGGACGAGGTGTTATTGTCCAATATAAAAAAAAACTTTTAGTTAAAATTAATGGAATAAATAATAAAAGATAAATATACATTTATGCAAATTAAAACACAAGAGAGTTAACTAGAAGAAAACTTTCTAAGAAATCAACTGAGTTTCTAATTGGTATCGA
This sequence comes from Morpho helenor, assembly GCA_029227775.1. Classification (NCBI taxonomy): domain Eukaryota; kingdom Metazoa; phylum Arthropoda; class Insecta; order Lepidoptera; family Nymphalidae; genus Morpho; species Morpho helenor. The sequence goes on from JARGCU010000010.1 coordinate 13,691,407, forward strand.
AATCAAGAATAAAGTGACAGAAATCAAGGCCTATTAAAAGATGCCAGAGTTTATTAATTGAAATTAAACTCCTTTCACTTTTATGGATTACTTAAACGACAGAATAGAACTCGTCGAAAAGTTGAATTAAAATAAAGAAACTTTCATCAAAAACGTAAGAAATAAAGTGATCGATAAATTAATCTAGCTGGGATTCACTTGAAAAAAAATGACGTTTTATCCATGTTCTCAGGCACTGAAAAACTGCTACAATATTATTAGAAATCAAAGGTTAATTATGCTGTCAATTACAAAGTCAAATAGTTGCAAAGTTATAATAGCTAATTTGTGAACGGGCGTTCTAAAGAAGTGAAAATACGGATCGAGTCCAGATATCATCACCAACCCTTTTTTTCTTTTTCATATTGTATTTTTTTTATTTTATATAATAAACATACCGAGCAAAGTTCGCTTATACAGATATTATAAATTTAACTGCAACTAAAAGTTTAACATAGCAATGTCAAATATACAAATATACAACTAGACACGCTTTAATCATTTGACCGCTTAAAATCATTTAAAAATTACTTATTATGAGACATCCAAATTCACGTCTAATTTCATAAACTATACTGCAATAATAAAAAAACTTTTTAAGTTGAGTAAAATCTGCTCGACCATCACTAAAAGGTTACCGTTATTAAAACATTTTACTACATAATAGTCCAATTGTCCTAAAAACCCGCATTTGAGGACTTATCAGCATTAAAGGGCACAAATTGTAAGGTAAAATAACTAGACACTAAAGTTAATTTGAGGAAAACCTTCATAGGAACACTGAACACAACTGACGAGAGCTATGAGTGAATGAACACTTTTATTGAAACCACATTAATAACTTGAATAACTCTTACTTGAATGAATAAATGTTTAGGCAATAATTTTGATTGCTTTAATTATTAGTAAAAAAGTACTACAATTTATGTACCTAAATTCATTTATTGCGTTATCACATACAAACATGACACATTCGCGAAAGCGCCCTCCGCCACCTAACCGAAATAGCAGGGGTTGCAAAACATTTTCGGCACGCGGTTGAAAAAGAGGGGGTACTTCCTCTCCTATGCCACAACGGTGGTCTACTCTCCCTCCGTCTTACAAATTTTTGATCATGTGATATCTTTGAACATTATTTACCTATCACAAATAGTACAATGCCGCTATCAAATAAACAAATATTTTATTAGTGCCGTGTCTTCTTTTTCTCTACCGTAAACCGTTCTCATCAGCATAAATGAAATAGCCAAGTCCTAAACTGTAAATAGAAAAACATAAGGTTGTATAAAACGATATTGAAAAACACGAAAGGTAAGTGCCGGTCCTGATGTAGTTAAGTATTCCGCCTCATACTAATGTAAGCCACAGGCTCATAACTCGAAGCAACTCGCATTACGTGCCTGGAAAAGTTATTTGATTTATGTGAAACGTTTGACCACAAACAGAATAAATGTTCAACACGTATTCACCTTGCAGCATGTTTTTGTATAAAAATACGATGTCTGTGACTATATCTATAATTCACATGTATTTTCGTACTATATCTTTTTTGTTATTCTCACGTATTCTACAAATACAGCCTCTGCCAAAATTATTTTAACTATTATCTGTACTAATATATAAAGCTGAAGAGTTTGTTAGTTTGATTGTTTGAACGCGCTAATCTCAGGAACTACTGGACCGATTTGTATTCTTTCAGTGTAAGTATCAGTGTATTGAGGAAGGCTATATGCTACATAACATAACGCTAAGATAAATAGGAAAGGAGCAGCAATAAAAAATAGTACGAAAACGGCAAAACTTAAACCTTTCCTTGCGTGTACTGAGTAAACGGTAATAATTATTCAAAAATCATATATTACGAAACTGTTACCCTCTAGAAGTTTTAAATAAAAGTCCGGGACAGCATATGTCTAGCTTTTAAGATTAACCAAATTTAACCATTTTTATGGTTATCAAAAGACTATATTACGGTTTTAATCTCTCAAAGCGGGCGGAGCCGCTGGTGATTTATTATGATGGTAGTATTTAGATAATAATCATTATAAAGTTATGCCAGCAAATCTATCTGCATGTCAGTTCTAACACGAATCTAAACCTATATAAACGCACGCACATTAAAGTGACCTAATTCATGAAAGTTGTTTTGTGGAAAATTGCTATAAAGCGCAGCGTAGCGCCTTCTAAACTCGTGAGTGTTAAAAAAAATAACTTGGAAGATCAAGAAAACACAAGCTTTTTTAATAGCTCGTAACGTGACATTAATAAGGATTACAATGTATATCAATTAAGGCTAATTTTTAATTTGGTCACTTTAATACTAAGCTTGCGAAATGACCTAATATGCAGCGCCTATAAGGTAAAACTAAAGTAATTAGAAATTTTTTATACAAAAATGTAACAGCTTCTCTAAAAGCCATTATTATTATTTAAAAAATTTCGTGATTGGAAGGGACAAAATTAAGGCACGCCAAAGATCCAAAAAGTCTTTTGGTCAGTTGTTCAGAATTTCAGTAAAAAAACTCATTATGTATATTACAAGAGATAACCTAAAATTGTAGGATACGAAAATAGAAACGATAATGTGAAAAACACAAACAAATTCAACTTTTTTCAACTCATATTCAGTCTATTATGACTGGTCAAGTTAAAATTGTTCCAAACAAGTATACCTTACATTTTTATACATTAAATTTCGATGACATAGTCCTTGTTCTCAAATGGTCGGCGGGAAAATGAATGAACCCTCTGAAGATTTGTAAGAATGAAATAACTGGTCATAATTTAGAATTGATGGAGTTCGTTAATTAAAGCGGCTAACTGGATCAAGTCAAATATTTTATTCAAGCGAAAGTAAACTTTTCTCTTTGAAATTAAATTCAAATTTAACATAATGGAGTTCAAATAAAAAGATCAAATTTTGCTTTTATATAATTGTTGTATATAGGGCAGCTTGTGATAAATATTGTCTAGAGATACTACGGTTTCGTTACTTTCAGGTAGAATCTAATCTACTTATATCATAAATAGATTAGATTCTTGTGATAATATTTGTCATAAATGATCTGATCAGAGAGTCATTTTAAGATATAAGTGTTACGCCATAAAATTATGTGGCCACGGCGCAATCTATTTTGGCTCGGCAAGACATACGCCATGATCACACCACGCATTAGCCCAGCATATAATACGTTAGCTTAGCTCACGACATAGAAATCAGCACCTAATAGTCGCTAGAGTCTCGGCAAAAGACTTAGTGACTTATAAAAGAGTATAGGGTACAAGTGAATTAAATTTCAGTTGATGCACCCGTGAATTTGTTAGCCCAGAATAATCGAGAAAGCCCAAAACCCGCACAAATGTTGTATTGATGGTGACAATATTTTTTTGTATTATTGAACTAATTATTTTAACTAATTATTTAATTATTTGTATTTGAAACATGTTGTAACAGGATTTAGACTTTACTAGACGCCGGAAGACTGCTGTTACTAAGCATTATGGACTTAAAGCTCTGAGTAAGGCAGGACACCAAACACATCTCTTGCTATATTATACACTTCACGTCTTTCACGTGGCCCCCCTATCAATTAGGCGACTTTACTGTAATATTCACCAACATATTTAACGTTGACCCAGAGTAAAACAACTGGAATTTTCAAATTTTTCAAATTTAAATATCTCTCATGTTGGACTCTACCAACAATTTTTGGTATAGAAATTGAGTTGAACACATAAAAGTGACATAGGATTGTCTAACTCGATACTGAAGTATATCCAGAAAAAGTTGATAGTAAAAACAAGTACAGAATTATATAATTATATTTTGCCATTTTTTTTTCCAAAGGCCGACAACGAGTAAGCTGCGGCTTCACACAAACCGTTGCAATGTTTGCGCTATCTAGAAATCTCACGTATTATATCGTCTTCATGATTGGCTTGTTCCATATTTTTCTATTGAAAGCAAAATAATACTATTGTAGTTCCTTATTTAGTTTATTTAAAAATATATCTATTAAATCATCCATACCTATCTGTCTGTCTGTCTTTTTTTACATTTAGGCTATGTAATCCGCTAGAGGAGGATTGCTGCAATTTTGTACTATTAAAACTTATGCAGTGGACTAACATAAAGGAACAATATCTCGTTTTTGCTACAGGAACAGGTTCACAAAACATAAAGTACATATAATGAGAATATATTAACGTTTAAGTTGACGCAAACGATATCCTGTTACAGCGTGTATTAATCTCTTTAAATTTCTTTTTATAAGTTCATATATTTTACTGTCAACTAATATAATTAACTTGCCTAGAAAGCATATATTTATTTATAAATTAAGTTTCCAAGCGTCTTTGAACTTTTATGAATTACTCTCTAAGAATTTTTTTTTAAGAAATATTAAAGTCTAAAATAGGCGCTAATTAGAATCTGGAGCCTTTGAATATAAATATAATAATGTTAAAAGAATTAAGGAACATTTCGTTTTGGCAGATATAAAACAAAACAAATTAATATCTGAAATCCGACGTTAGATTAGTAATATCCATCACTGGATAAGTCACAACAACATGATTAAAATCAAAATTTGAAAGGTAATTAATCAAATTTGAGATTTAAAATAACATTACAATTGATTATATGTCTAAAAATCTGATAATTTCGATTGGCGAAGAAATAATAATATAAGAATAAATCATTTGTGCTTATGTGTTCGTTGAAATTTTGAATTAAAAATAACTTTCGTGATATGTAACTGATTTACTTATTTTGAGTTAGCGCTTCTTTACATTATCACAATCTACATTCTGGTGATCGCAAGCTCACACCAATGACAAATAAAAAAGCTCCATTGTCAAGGTAGATTTCAATCTAGACTTACTGGATTATAATATCGAGTAGCATCTTCTTTAAGTGTCGAAACAAATTCACGTCTAGAAAATGCCTCAGCGTTTAAATGTTTTTTATGTAAAATACAAGTGAAACATGAACTGATCCGTGATGATTTCATCGCGGATTATGGCAAAATAATTTTATTATTACTTTTGTATTATTGATCTCCGCAAAGTAACGTCTAATTCTATAAATTGTTTTTTTTATTTTTTAGACTCATAACTCAGCCATTAACGTTTCAATGAGAATTTAATTGAGTATTTTTGTAAATAACTCTTACAACGTCGATGTTTGTATCAGGGATTCGAAGTTGGACCAAGTTACCAAAGCGATCTCGTTTCTTGACCCCCTCTGGTCGGGTGCGCTAGATTTGAGCAGGGCCACGTCTTTTTAAGATGTATCGTTGAGGAATGGGGAAGAGGGAGAATGAGGAGAATGGTCTTTGGATTGTAGAGTTGATGCGGATATCGGGAAAAGTGTACAACGTTACCCTGCCCTTTCAACCTGCGTGGTGAAGCACTACCAAGTTTTAAATCAATTTGGTCCATTGGTGTAGAGTCACTGATTCGAGTGTCAACATTTTCTATAAAAAATAAATATATTTTTTGGTTTTTAGAGTCTGTGTGTATTTATGTTTCTAAGTATTCACTTTACCGGTTTTCTGTAACCGGCTGTTTATCCCATACATTTATTTATTTCAAAACATCATCATCATTATTTTCCTGCCGCTCTAAGTGGGGTCGGTACAGCATGTTATAAACAGGTTGCTACATGATTTGGTTAGGTATTTTATGACCAGCCTGACTTCAACTTACCTAGTCGCCTCTTACGATACCTCGGTAAGAAATGAGGGTGATCTATTCTACTCAGCCGGATACCACACGCCAGACTATAATACAAGTAATAAATCACTCAATTTGGTGACGGATGACTTGTGTGTGTATAGTCCTATATATTAATTTATAACCGCGGACGATTACTCATAAAGGGCGATATTCCAAGCGACTAGTATCGCTGGAGTATATCAGTGTGCTTAGTACGAGTTTTATTAACCTACTCGATCGCGTTTGCGGTCATTAGATTTCGCTGTCGCAGCGTAATACAAACTGGCGTTACGCTAACGCGATCGAGTAGGATCGAAACTCGCACTATGCACACAGAGCGTGAAATTTAGTTAGTCTGAATCTATCTTTATGTTATACCTTAGGCGTGTCGTTTCGCATAAATCAAATAAGTTTCCGTGGCACGTAGCGCGAGTTGCTGCGAGTTATGAGCCTCGGGACTGGGCGAGAGGGTGAATATGTAATCACATCAGATCATCTCGACACTTGTTATAAGCTTGTTCGATATTGCTTACAGTTTGTTACATTTCATATGCATAATATATTTAGTAGATAATAAATGTTGTGAAGGGAGTGTTTATGAAAAATTTACATATAGAAGTTACAATAAAATTATTTCACTGTAATCCGCGTTTGTTAAGAGAATATGTGTAATGCTAGTGAAGCAGGCAACATTCACATACCTTATACATGTAGGAAAAGTCACCACATGTATCACAAAACGCCGCCAACACCAACACTCACTACCATAATCTCTCTCTCTAAAACCCTAAAACCTCTCGCCCTAAAACCGAACCATTAACAGGAGAACAGGGTCCGTGAACAAAATCTTAATGCGTCGCAACGCCCATGTGAGCAGTCTTATATTAGTTCAACCTCCACCATTGATTTCCCCTCCAAACACGTGCAGTAAATCGGAATCGGAAACATTTACTTTCTCGTTAATAATTTTATTTTAACTTCTGTACTATGGAATTTCGCAAAGTAACGCCTGATTTTATAAATACACTTTGTACAATACATTTTGTTATAAAATACCCCAGTGTTATTTTTGTTCAATAAAATGATTTAAACGTGGAATAAGATGTGCAATATATTGTGGTTTAATTAGACGAATTAATTCTAACGCTAATTTAAATGTTCAATTGCTGTAACTAGAAACCGCTAGTTAGCAATATGCTTATTTACTTCAAAAGTAATAGTAAAGTAACGGCCTATGATAATGCTGCTAGGCATAGGCCTCTTCTCTCCATTATTAGACAGAACAGTTGGAGCTTAGACCTACCACTGCTCCCATGAAGATTGGTCAGTTATAGCCCCGGAATTCTCTATTGATATGCAGGTTTCTTTACGATGTTTGCCATCACCGAAAAGCGTGTAACAAATTGCTGTTATCAATTAGAAAAACTCATTGGTACCTTGGATTTAAGTAAATGATCCTCTCGAAAGAGTTGCAAGGTCTTACCACTGGGTATAAGTTCCACAGTTTTAATGTCTAATACAAATTTCGTTGTGAATTAAATATAGGAGAATATGAGGGAGTTTTAGCGTTCAGATTTGCATTTGTTATTTCTAAATGCGGCTCGATTTTCATATCTTTGAAGTGTTATATTTCTGACTTGTTTCGACGTAAAGCGTTGAATATCCGTAGACAACAGTAGGATTTCTGGTACAATGACATGTAAAGGTCGTAACAATGGTTGCCTTTCTCTTTATGTCCTAATGACGGATTTCCTGTGAAAGCTTTATGTTTTGAACGATCTCTGAAATCCTTTTTTTAGGGTACGCAGCTTTTGTTTACCCCATCTTTTAGGTAATACAGTTGCAGATTATAATGGCTTTATTTTTCTAAAATCTTTAAAAACATCTTTAAAATATTACGCTTGTTAAATAAACCACCATGCTGTTTAAAACTATGTTTTAATATTGTAACATTGGTGACATTTTCAATAACTAAACAAAAATCTTTTAAAAGAATATAAATCTATTTTGTTTTTTATATTGTTCAAAAAATAGCGGCCTAAAGAACCTTATATTGTGCCTTTAACAATTAATATCCATATATATTCTACCTATATCAATTACTTAAAGATTAAAACCTACACATTGTTTCATTATGTAATATTAAATAGGTTAAAAGATGATATATTTTTGTTTTTGAGCACAACAGTTTCAAAATTATATATATAATACATACGTCAGACGTTCAGCGGATTTTTACAAATTACGATAGGTTATTTTTTGGGAAACCTCTAAAGTAAATTTAAAATCATTTTTACCCCAAGTATTATCAACTAAAACTTAATATATTAAAATGCAAAACATAAAGTTTATCGATCATTAGGTTGAGCAACTAAATTAATTTCCTTATTATATATATATCTACATACGCTAGCTGACACCATTAGGTTATAGGTAATACCACTAAATCATAGTGGTTATAATTTAGATTAATCTTCAAAACTGTCTGTCTGTAGTGTCTGTGTGTAACACTTGGGAAATATTTCTCTCGCCAATTTAACTATGATCGCTGATTGCATCAGTTAAAGAGAATAATAAATTCTAAATTTAACCAAAGCTATTTTATTGATGCGCAAATGCGCAATAAAAAGTATGAGATCCTGCAACTCATTATCCAAGGAAAGATACAGGGGAGAAGAAAACCCGGCCGAAGAAGGATATCCTGGCTTAAAAACTTAAGACAATGGTACAGCAGGAGTACCCGGTCGTTATTTCGGGCAGCGGCTTCAAAAATAAAAATTGCCATGATGGTTGCCAACCTCCGATAGGAGATGGCACAAAAAGAAGAAGAAGAAGATTTTATTGATAGTGAGCAAGAACTACATATTATATCATGGCAAATAAATTAGTAATATATGTATGTAAATCAAAAGAAATATAACAAATTAAGAATAAAAATTTACGAAGCGATATATATTTACTTTTAAAGGACTTGACCTTAACATATTTATAAATTAACATATATAATATACATTCAAGATTTCAGGTTTGTATTTACTAAAAATAATAATTAAATAACCAAAAACCATTTTTGAGCGAATTATTTGCTTGCGCCATCTCTGCGGCATTATATGAACTTTTTCATAGTGTATAGTAGTTTGGGTCTCTCACACCTCAAACAAATTTTTGTTAATACTATCTTACATTGGTGTAGACGTTTGAGAATATTATACTAGGTGACACTTTTATAACTTTATTGAGTACATAATATTTATGAAATTAATATAATATTTATGCAATAAATTGTTGTTTTTAGGAAACAATGTTTTGAACTTAATATTTTCTAATATATTTCTGAACTACTTTTTGTGTTTGTACTACTATATTAATTTATTAACAAATATGCATTTTCTAACGTTTATTTAAGGAAATGTTAAAACTTTTAAAATAAATTAAAAGACTAATATTAGGTACAAAATAAACTTGACTGTCTAATTGACTTTTTGCGCTGAAACAAATTTGTCTAATTTATTAAGATTAACAGTGTTGAATAAATGAAAATCAAAAGAAGAAAAGTTGTCTATGAATGATAACAGGTTTACACATACAAAACAAACGAAAAATTTCATACAAATCACACAATCACAAACGTTTTATGATAATAAAATTGAAACACTAAATTTGATATTAATTTTATATTATTCTTCCATTTACATTATTTTCCAGTAATCCGCTCGTTTGACTGTCTTTTTGTGTGTCGCAAACTTTTGTAAATTTCAACTAAACTCTTCCCTTTCGTCTCGGGTATCACGATTAAGACAATTAATGCCATGAGAATACAAATAATTCCAAATAAATAAAAGGCTGTGTAGATCCCACTAGCGTTGATAACTGGCTTAAAAAGTACAAGCTGCAGGAATTCAAAAAATCTCGCTAACGACATTGCTATAGCCATTACTGTGTTTCTGTGCTAAAAAATAATATATACGTTAAAATTTATACTTTAAAATATTTTGTATAAATGATATGATCCAGATTTATCTTATTGTACAGAAAACTGTTTAATTTTTATTTTCATTAGTTATTCTTAATATTTACTTGTTTTTAAATTTAAGACTGATTGACTGGAAGAGATTCCGAATCCGGAATAAGGACATTGTTGTTTTTTAATCGTTTTTATTAATTTATTTCTTACCGAGGTGTCATAAAAAACGACTAAGGTAAGTCGAGCCGCCGTATGGTATCTGGTTGAGTAGAATAGACCACCCGCTTTCTGAATGAGGTGTCGTAAAATACGACTAAGGCTAGTGGATGCCAAGCAGGCGGTCGTTCGCAAAATATAGCAAAATCATGTGACAACATGTTCGTAACATGCTCTGCCGAATCCACTTAGAGTGGGATAAGGGCAGAAGGAGGATAATGATTAATTTAAAATTTGTAATAAAGAAATTACAATTTTTGATTTTAAACTATCGTGAGTGTTATTCATAATTAATGTATAGAAACCGGCTATACTCACGTCTTATTGTACCAGATGAGCCCGACTAGTTTCAAGCTCATACTATTTCGATACATTAATTAAGAAATTACAAATAAAAAAACTCTAAACTTAGTCTCTTAAATATATAATACGCTAAATGAACACTTACTTTATATGAAAACATCTCTTTAGTAATAAGAACAGTGATTGGTTGTAAACCAGAAGAATCACAAAATATGCAGATACATAATGTGGCAATAGGAATCCAATCAAGAGATATTACATCATATTCCTTAGCGACAAACCAAGATGCCAAAGCACACATACTTAGGCCATGTACCATGGATGACATTAAAACTATTAGCTGGAAAAAGGAAAGTAATTAAATAATATCGAAAATTTTGCAAATCAAACAAAGCATTTAAAAAAAAGTGACTTGCGCACTTTATTCAATTAAAACTGTACAAGGTTTAAAAAAATCAATAATGAGTAACAGAGGTATAAAAAAGTTGATGACTAAATTGATACCGAAATTCTAGAAATAATATAAATAGTATGATTTTGCATATAGTCGTGTGGTATCCGGCTAAGTAGAATAGACCACCCTCATTTTTTACCGAGGTGTCATAAAAGGCGACTAAGGTAAGTCGACCCGCCATGTGGTATCCGGCTGAGTAGAATAGACCAACCTCATTTCTTACCGAAGCCTCGTAAACGGGGACTAAGGTAAATTGACATCAGGCAGGTAAGCAACGCAGCCAAATCATTCGACAGCATATTTATAACATGTTGTAACGACCCCACTTAGAGTGGTATAAGGGCAGGAGGATGAGTAAATTTTTGCCTTTATCAGAAAAGTAAACTATAGTTACCAAGTAGATCCAATAGTATTTACTATCAACAAGTGAGAAATCACCAAATAGTATGATAATCTATTAAATAATCTAAATACTATTTAATTTTAAATTATTAAGTCGAATTGAAAGCGGTATAAACCTTAATAACTGCTATTAATAATAATACCTTCCTTCTCGCCTTTTTGACTATATTTAAAGCGAACACAGATCCAATAACTTGTACCACTCCGCGCAGTATAGCTTGTTGATTAGGTCTTAATGTAATGTTTGAATCTTTCGAGGCTAAAGTAAAAATTTCTCCAGCAAAATTTAAAACAGGTATTGCACCGCATACTTCTCTAGTGAGTGTTACTGTCAAGGCTATATAGAATGCTTTAGATAGTATATCGTCTTTTACTGAAAATAAGACATCGTGTTTTTTCATTAAATAAAAATAATTTTTAAATTTAAATTTCGCCAATTCTTATATTTACATTATTCGTTTAAGTTCTTTTAGGAACTATTGGAGGTGTTCGTCTATAGTTGTTCCATCAAAATTTGATTTTTATGTTTATGCTCTGGCCTTTTTGAGGTTGTCTCTTCATGCAGTGGGTGGTCTATCAATACAGTATTTTTCGATAAGTCATCACGATCACGGATCCAAACGTCCTTCATATATAAGTGTAAGTAAAAGTACCTTATTAATATGTAATTCATTTACTAAATACTGAAGTTACAATAAAATTATCTTGCTGTAATCCGCGTTTGCGGACACACGCGGTTACAAACGTGGGTTACAGCAAGATAATTTTATTGTAATTTCTGTACTATGGAGTTCCGCAAAGTAACGCGTGCTTCTATAAATCATTTACTAAATACTATTATATTATGCTGAGTAGTCATTAAGTGTCCATACTTACAAATATTTTTAATCTGAAAACAACTGTTTCCCATATCATTTCTCTGCTTCTTCTTAATACTTTCCAATTCAGTTTTAACTGTTACATCATTATCACTTTTACACCGAAGCCAAGCTACCACTCGCTCAGCTTCCTTAAAAATAATTAATAACGATTTTTATATTAAACGACTAGTATGTGGCATAAATATAGGTTGAATGTTAGACTTACCTCAATATCACCACTTTTCACTAAATAATATGGAGATTCAGGGATCATCATGAAAAATATAAGATGAAATGTTGGTAGTGACAAACAAATCCAAATTATTGTCCGATAGTTTAATAAATCTCCTATTATATAAACAAACAAGTTTCCTGTTACATGAAATAAAATTACCTGTAACAGATGTATAAAGATCGACAAATAATAAGAGCACCAAAATATACAATGAAGAAGTAAGTTTAATTTTAAATAATAAAATATTTATATACAAATACAATATTATTCTAGTTGAAATTGTACGGGCATTGTAAACTTAATTTAATAAATTTAATTTATGACATTTACGAAGATAAAAGATATGGGTTTGTGTATATTAAATTTGAGCGCCTTGGAACATATCTGGAACTATAATTATAGAATTTTATGACATGAGGTAAATGATTTTTTGACATTATATTAAAAATTCGGATCTCACCAAACCCCTCAGAGTTCCACGAATATTGTTATCACTAATCTCCTTGGTGTAAATCGGACAGGTAACACAACACCCAGACATAGTAATGCCGATAAGAGATCGAGCTAAAATAAAAGCCCAAAGCTCATACGATGACAGCATAAGAATCCAACTTGCCTTGAAACATAGAAGCATAGATCAATAACAATTCTAAACAAATAAAAGTAAAAAAAATTAATTAAAAAAAATTGAGATAAATAAATAGCCATAATAAATAAATAAGTAACTATAGATTATTGTAAAGCTAATGATATTGATATGTTTTACTTACAGCACCGGTTGATGATATGAAAAGTAAAGTAACTTTCCTTCCAAATATATCTCCCAGAAATGCCATCAAGTAAATGCTAGGTATGCAAGTCAGATATGCTATAGCAGCTATCCACGATACCTATAAAGTATTAAAATTTGATCTCAATTAATTGTTCTATAACTATGCATTTAATGTTGAAAAATAAGTTTTTTTTATATAGTCCAAACAAAGTCAAAATTCTAAAATCAATAAGTAGTCAGACCAAGACTAAATTTATAAAATAGAGTAAAGCTTTTTGTATTTAACCTTACTCGTAATATTAGATTAATTATTGATTCTTATACAGTTTTTTTTGTAGCGTTTGTTTTTGTGATAAGTTTTGTTTAGTCGTTAATCAATCACATAGAGTAATAACCACGGTTTCAGAATAAGCTAATAAGTGTTTCGCGATTATTTTATCAGTGAATTATTTTAGAACCCACTAAGGCAATACTTCAAAAAATGTTTTACTTTCTTATACCCTGTTACCGTTATAAAAGCGATTGTAAATGCATTGAATGCTGTCCTGAATAGGAATGATAATTTCCTCTGATATTAAGTCAGGAAAGTTCCGATCTTTATTAAGTTGTATATCTTCTTGTACTCATTGCTTTAAAATCCCAAATGTTCTGAGATTAAAGGATAATTTTTATTACATTACCTCAATATCTGTCAATGGTACTCCTCTTGGAGTTTTTTCTGATTGTAGTAATAAAGTCATAGGTGACATCCATCCTATACTTGCACCAAATGCAAATACAGGTAAGTTGACTGAAATAGTTAAAATAACTAATTTTGTAAAATCAGTCACGTAAAATCACGGATGAATTCTCGTAAATTTACAATACAAAAATTTTAGTACTTTTTGAAGTTAAGTGTTACTTCAGTTTATTAACTTTAAGCCGTGTGGTATCCCGGCTGTGTAGTATAGACCATCCTTATGTCTTGCCGAGATGTCGTAAAAGGCAACTAAGGTAAGTTGACCGGCCGTGTGGTGTCCAGTTGAGTAGATCACCCTCTTTCTTACCGTGGTTTTGCAAAATACGACTAATGTAAGTTGACGTCAGGCAGGCGGGCGGTAGTAAAATACGTAGCGAAATCATGTGACTCCATGTATTATAACATGTTGTGCCGACCCCACTAAGAGTGGGATAAGGGCGGAGAATAAATGATGATTTTTGCATACGATTAACAATAGAAAGGAAGGCTCTTATTTTAATGATTAAGTAAAGATTTAAAAAAAAAACTATTTATGATACTTACTCAGCACCGCACATAGTATCTGATTAATTTTGCTTCCTTCCAGAAAAACACCATAATATTTCTTCATTTGACTTTACCTATTGGCTCACAAGATATACGATATTTTATTTAAATTGTTTTTAATCAGCTTTTATATGTAGCAGCAATTTATCAAGATTTATGTCTAAACGTTTTATATCAATAAGTCGCTTGTTTCTGAGTTTCTGTTCGAGACAGTTTATTACGATCTCAATTTAAGATTACGTCTCTAAGATGCTCTGTTTCAATTTCTAAGGCTGTGTCACAAGTAATTTAGTTAAACTTATAGTGAACGTAATTTAAATGGGCTTTTTAATAAAATGTTTTTAATATTTGCCAAAACTACACTTTTTTCATTTCTTATATATACTACATCATTATTAGGTTGCTATTAAAATTTTGCATTTATATAATTATCGAGTATTGTTTTGGGAAATTTAAAATAGGTATAAGTGGTCTGTCTGTGTGTAATTGATTTTCTGAAAATCTACTGAACCGATTTTTGTACGGCTTTTTTTTTAGTAAAAGATGCAATTCTTGAGGAAGATTACATTATCCGAAACGATTAAAGCAATTTTTATGGTACTTTCACTGGAAGATATAAGAGGTATATTTACTTTTATTCTAGAATTCCCACGGGATTGGGATTTATGCGGAAAAACTATGTGATACACCGATTTCCATACGAGCGAAGCCATACATATCAACATTTAAATTTTACGTTGTTACAGCTATTTTAAAAATTAATTGAATATTTCACTGTCACTTTGAGGACGGATGTAATAAAAATTTAAAATGAATTTTTAAAAACTCAAATATATTAAAAAATAATAGATATCTTCCTGACTTTAGACTTAGTTAATAAAAATTAGGTCAATTTTGAATTATTCATATCGCACACTTAGTATTAAAGTGACTTAATTCAATTGGCTTTGCAAAGTTAAATATATTATTAACCTTATTGCCAAATATGTCATCACGCTACGAACTATTAAAAAAAACGTTTTCTAGCTCTTCCAAATTATGGGACTCATTAATACTCACGAGTTTTGTATGCGCTACTCTACGATTTATTGCAATTTGCCACAAAACTATTTTTTTTTAATTAGGTCACTTTTATACTTATCGGGCGATATATTCTTGAAGAATATCACAACAAATATCATCAAATATCAATATCACAACAATAAATACAATATGAAGCACGCCTAATATAATACACGAATGTATACAACAAATTGATATTAATTGCTCTCATGAATCAGTTGGTCGCAAGATATTCAATATAAATATATGTATACAACAAGAATTGTTATTGGCCTTTTTTATAAGATACCTAGCAAATTAATAAAAGATCTTATAAATAAAACACTTGTTTTACACACAATAACTTTATTTGCATATCCATGTTAACACATACACACAAAACATTGATTTAGATAGTGTATTATTATTTTAAAAAACAGATCACTTAGCATTAGTCTAAAGCTATAAAAAATAAAAACTAAAATAAAAAATAAAATTTAAAATATGTATTATAAATTTAATAAAATAATATATATTAATTTAATCCAAATTTACAATTCTAATTAATTAAACTGTTTACTAAACCAAAACTATTACAAAAACAAGCATTTAATAAAAACTTAAAACAAAATAAAAACTAACTAAATAAATAAATATCTATTTACACTAAATAGAAACCATCGATTCCACTGCAGTGTGGGATGATGGTTGGAATGTGCAAATTTCTTAATTATTTACGCCTATTCCTACTTTTCTTCTTGTCTGTTAGCTTGCTACACCTATTTTAATTTTCCGATTAACCCTAAGGTTGACTGATATAGAACACTTAATTTAGTGTTAAGTCCGCCTTTTGTACTTATATATCTTAATAGTGCAATAAAGATTTAAAAAACACATACGTTGTTGAGTTCCAAAATTACTGGGCAGCGTTTCATGTGCTCTTTGTATGGTCAAACTTATTCGTTGGGCAAGGTATCTGCCAGCTTTTGGGTCGGGTCTTAATTTGAAGGTGGAATCTTGCAAGTTAAATTTGACCCACTTCCCGGTGTGACTCCCGGACACTTTCCGATTGAGGTGAAATTTTACATACTTTTCCAGTTTCGATGACTTTGCATGTTGCATGTGAGAAGTATGATGTTGCTGCCAGGATAAGTTCCAGTCAAGTAAACTCCTCAACGGTTATCAGTAGGGACATTAAATTTTGTCAATAGCTTTTTTAACTTGATTTGTTTTTCTCATGATCATTCTACTCTATAACAGATACTTGCTTATGTTAGGCTTGGTCATTTTTCTCTATATTCAGATCATTATTATTATTTTGTATATTATTATCAGACAAAGTCTCTTTTGAAGAACTGGGAACTTGTTCGACCGGCGATGATTGGTTTCTGCGACCTGTTTCAAACAAAAAATGATTATCCATATTCTCTGTTTTTGGTATTATTTTAACATGTAATATACAGTCGTGTTACTTTTCTAAAGGTTATATATTCATATCTACGTATATTATATAACGTTAATTAAAAAATTATAATTATTACCTCCTTCTAAAGCTAGTTTCGTGATCGTAGAGAAAGGTGCGTCGATAACTATGGTCATGAAGAATCCCACCCACAGTGAGATAACTAAAAACGCCATGAAATCGTATATCTGTGAAAAAAAATCGTTTCTAAATTTTTTATCTGCTATAATCCAATCGCCATGTCACAAAGTGAGGACTACATATTATTCATGTGCGATGTAAAATATTGTGTATTTCAAAAATCTTAAATCGGAGTTCAAATAGTGTTTTTAATATCTAACAGCAATAAGAACTTTGTACTAATTTATATTTATTTTCATTTATTCATTATACATACATTTGAAAACATCTTAAGCCGTAGTTCTGATATTTATAGTCAATAATAATAGTAATAGTTAATGAGGAATTTTCCAACACCATTCAATAATCTATCAAAGATTCAAGACTTCAAGAAGTTACATATATAAAAAACAAGAATAAAATAAATTATAAACCAAAAAAAAATAGCTAAGAAAAATTTAAATTAGATTAGTAAAACTAGAATAAAAATGTTGAAGAACTAGAAAAAAAAATATTATATCACCCTTGCGCCCGGACTGAAATACTGGGGAGAAGTTTGCATGCCCTCCACCACAAACATTAAAGGATAATGGTATAAGTAGATTGCATAAGAAATTCGTGCAGGGAGTCGCCAGACGGGATGGCTCAAAAACCAATTGATAGGGCCTGAAAATATATTAAATATTATTAGTAACTAGCAATGCCCGAACCCAGAACCGTAATATAGTCATTCGATAACCATAAAAATGGTTAAAGTGGGTTAACCTTAAAAGCTAGACATATGCTGTTGTGGACTTTTATTTAAAACTTTTAGAGGAGATCAATTTTGTGATAAAAGGTTTTTTGAATAACTATCACCGCACTATTTATTACTCATTATTTACTCAGCGCACACAAGGAAAGCTTTAAATTTTGCCGTTTTCGTACTATTTTTTATTGCTGCTCCTCTTCTATTCATCTTAGCGTTATGTTATATAGCCTATAGCCTTTATCGATAAATGGACTATCTTACACTGAAAGAATTTTTTCAAATCGGTTTAGTAGTTCGTGAGATTAGCGCGTTCAAACAATCAAACAAACAAATAAAAAAACGAAGTCTTCAGCTTTATATATTAGCATATATAGATATAAAACTACTTTGCACGTTTAGTAGGCGCAAATACTCAGGAAATTATTTTATGTGTACGTTCAGATTATAGACAAATTGTATTTAATTGGATAGAAAATAAGGGGAAATGCTAAAAATGATATAAAAAGTTTGTATACTAAAATTACTTAATCATAACACATAACATAAATAAGAACAGTGTACGATTCATGCAAAATACACCACAAATGGTTTTGGAATCTAAAATTTAGGTTTCTGTAGTTTCTTAGATAATTTTTTTTTAAATTTAATATAGTTACCTCCATATCCTTTTGAACAAGCGAATATAATCCATCCAATTCCTAAAGACCAGACAAATCGCATAAAGGAATTGAATAAGCTATCTCCGATTTGATTGTCCCAGTCAAGCTGAACGATTACGTATGAAGTGTAGAAACAAGATGCAATCAGACCTAAGGCTATGATCCATGAAATCAAGGCAAAACCCTGTTAAGAAAATCAAATATGAAAGATATAAAAAGGCGACGGAGCCCAGAAATGATCGTATGAGTAAGTCAGCAGAGAAAATTATCGTGAAAATTTCTTTAGAATAATAGAGGGACAGAAATGAGAAGCTGATATTCGACTAGTGGTTAAACTCACGGTTGTATTTAGATTAGATTGTGTTAGAATTTCATGAAATATCCATTATACGAACCATTTCGAATTGTCAAGCAATATATCACTTTTTATATATAGTAACGCTTAAGGTGGCGCGAGAGTTCATTCGCGCCACTTTAAGCGTTTAAGTATAGAAAATAATGCAATATGTGTTTTTTCCATATTACCAAAAATAACTTAAGTGTATATTATGTATATTACACTTTATTAGAACGATTATGTTATAACAAATTATCATAACGTGGACATACGTACATAGACGATTGATGTGTAACCAGGAGGTCACGAGTTCGAACCAAGGCCAAAGGTAGACGCCAATGAGTTTTTCTATAACTTATCGATGGAATTGTTATTTACATTTTATCACACACTTATCAAATAATTTTTAGAAATAGCCGTTACTTTGCGGAAGTCCGCAATACTAAAAGTATTGAAAATATTATTTTGCTACAATCTGCGATCATATCGTTAATTGATTGCGGATTATAACAAAACAATATTTTCATTACATTTTGCACGCACTTTTTGGTAAAGGAAAAGCGGCATATCTTACAACTACACATCCTACATCAGTCTAAGCTACATAAAGGATAAAGGAGAGAGGAGGCCTAACAATTGTATAGTAATAAACCATTAAAAAAATAATATCATCTTACCATATTCAGCTTAATCTTCTTGCTTTTATAGATAACAAGGATATAACCAACAATCATACCAACTAAGAAAGGAGCAGCGCGGGTTAAAGCATTCATATAATAATTGTTCATGTAGTATGCTTGTTCGTGCCAGCGGCTGTAAAAAATAAATGGATTATCAAATATTTTGGAGATCTATACAAGAAATATGACCGACAATATATATACTTAATAACATCATCTGCGAAATAGAGTAAAGTGCTTGGGCAAATAGAATGGCAATTGCCAAGCTAACATTTGAATTCACCTTCAGTTATGGTTATTAACACTTCTTTACGTATTGCACTTTGGTAGCCACAGATTGGCCAGTAAATAACAATGAGACAATAAATAATGACAGAAAATATAAAACTCGTATCTTTGTTCAATCACACATAAATAAAACAGACAGAAAGATCACTTTATTTGCTTTCTATTTATTGTAATATGGCATTTTTAAGTTAACTTTCCTACTCTAGTATAATAGCTCTATATTTGAATTACCTTTGGAGATTGTCACCTCTGACCAGGCTGTGAGCCAATTGTTTACTTATTTTATATCAGTACAAAACTAGTTTTTTAAAGTGATTGCTATAATTTTTAGTGCTTTCAATTTCTATCTAACCGATCAAAGGAACAAACGACTAAAATCAAATTAGTCGGCAGTATTTATGATTTAGCATAAATATGTTAAAATTGCTGAAGTTACGGTGCCAACACTTATAGATAAGGACATAAGAGATGATAATTTACTAAACACTACAGGAAATACTACGATGACAATGACAATGAATCGAATGTAAATAATTAATTTGGTAATAAAATTTATAGTTGATTTTTAAATAAGCCCACTTACACAACTGACATATTGCTAGATGGCATTTTTTTCATCAAATTCCATACTGTAGAGGCTACTAATATAGCTATTAATCCAGAGACCAACGCAGTCCATGCTACCTTTCTATTTTTGCCAAGTACCCAAAATAATATGAGCGGTGACACTATGTGAAGCTGTACATCTATGGCAATATACCAGGAATGTTGAATACACTGAAAGTAAATTGAGTGATGTTATAAATTAAACTATAATTTGAAATTTAATATTTCTCATTTCCATAATTCTAAAAATCAGTTCAATATTTTTCTTTTATTGCCGTCTTTATTATTATTATTATAGAGAAGTACTTTAATATTAATATTTTAAATCTACAAACAGCAATACCGCCGATAATTGAACATGAAGAGATAAAAGAAATTCTAAATTCAAAGCTCTAAATATGAATTTTAAAATAAATTTTCGTATTAAGATTTGCCAGTATGGGATTATTCTACGTGGGCATGATGTGTATAGTATTAGCGTGTAAATAATTTAAGATATAAGTAATGATATGAGTGATAAATTGCATATTTGAGCGATAAATGTTGTTTATTTTCATTGTACATGTAATTTTCGTTGTCACATATAATGTAAAAAACTTACGATATGATCCGGATTAACATAGTTCTGGATATGTAATAACGTAGACCACCAAAAGGTCCGACATCTTTGAACTTTATCAGCTACATCAACCCAATATGGACCATCTACCATTCGATGGAACACCGACGCTTCTAGAAGCGCTAATGCGGCTAGCAGCGGAAATAAACGTAGTAAACGATGCAGATAGAATATGTGTACGTGTTTGATAAATGATGCTGAAACAACGATAGTATAAACAATAAAACATTTAAGTTTATTTGTACGTTAAAACGCTGATTTATATCCTTATTTTTAACCGCTCGTTTAAATAGTAGTAGTTTAGTGATTACTGCTTTAAAGCTGTAATCAATCACGCTGCTTCAATGCGATTTGAAATTTGTCGTATCTGAAAAAATCTCTACGCATATGCTTGCAGGTGTACTCACGATGTTTTCATTCACCGCAAAGCGCAAAAAGGCTGTAAATAATAATCTAGTAAAAGAGGTTTTCAAATAAATATAAAAATTCCACAATTCCGCAGTAAAAGCAACAGTAAATACAAAAAAATAATGTATACAAGACGAAAAAACTCAAATTTTAGTTCTAGTGTACGAGTATTGAGCATTATTAAGAGGACTAAAACAGTTATTGATAGGACTAATGCAATTTACATCGTAATAAATATTGTATTAAGTAAACATATTAAGTATGATAACTTACTGTTTGTCATCTTTCCTACAGAAGTATAGACGAGCAATAGGCCGGTCATTATCAAAAACGTGTCAACTGCAAATAGGCTTGTCGTAATCAAAACTGCATTTCCCGAAGTAAGCCACTGTAAAGAAGTAACTTTTAAATAACGCCATTATACCCTTTTTTCAAAGCCAATGCGTAATATATATAAAAAAATAGATTTTAGAATTTATCTACTCTAACTGTATTAATATTATTAACTACACTCAATTTTTGACATAGAATTTGGACAAAGAATAGTTGATTTATTGATATTCGAGTAAACAATATTTGGAAAAATTATTGCAGCGTCGTTGACCGACAACGTTGCTACTAAATAATAGTCGGTAGTATTTAAATCATTTAGAACAAGTAATTAATACGCCAACAGTCAGTTGCCAGAATGTCGAAGTTTCTTCGCTAGCAGATCGATTTAGCGAATATGAATACTAAAAAGAATTTTGTCCCGGAATCTTTTACGCTTAAATTTGACGTTAAGATTTAATGAATTAAAATATATACTTACTAGTATTGCATCTAAAGCGTTTACGAGAAAAGTGGTCCTAGAAAATATATGCCCCAAGATAACCCAGAGCATGGAGATTCCCCTAAGACCATCTAGACATCCTAAAGTATTTTCTTTAGGAACAATGTTAATTAATCGTCTGGTATTCGTATATACGGAGAATATGCGGCAATATGGGTTAGCCTGTTTAGGATCTGAAAAGTAAGGCTTTCGATTGCGTAATATTATTTAATGAAATAAACGTATAGTTTCTAGGTTGGATGGATATTGGTTGGATGGTTAGAATGTTTTTTACAATCACTCGGAAAGGACTTAAAATATTTGAAACTTGGCACACTGATAGTTAATAATTGATAGTCAATTGTAGTCCTCATACATAATGACGTGCAAGGCAGTGCATTTAATGCCTTTTGTTATTTAGTTTAATCTAATTTTCTATGGGATTAAAATCCTTGACGATGAACGAAGAGATCGCAGTCAGACTCATGTCAAAGATCTCTAATAATTTAAATATATATATATATATATCTGAATTTGGGAAACTGCTCCAATGATTTTCAAGAAATTCAGCATGTAGAGGGGAGAACAAACAAAGCTCTCAATATTTTTTAAAATTAGTAATAAAATTAGAAATATTTTATTAGATTGGAAAGATATATATTTAGATATATATTAAAACGTAAATCATACCTTTCTTCTGAATTAGTATGTAGTTAATGTCGTAAAGCGTGCTCACTGCTGTCAATAAAGCAATTAAAGAGAATATTCCGCTAAAACAATAAAAAGAAATTTTATGGGGCTATAATTATAGGTGTAATTTTACATAGAATACAGAGAATAGAAGTTTGTATACAGGATCTAAAATTAATACATAAGTGTAGGTGACATTAAGTAGGTGTCACATCACATACATATTGTGTATGTAATCCTGGATTGGACGAAAATAATTCCCTGTTTCCATAAATGATGTACATTCATCGTTCTTCTGCCTCATTCTCAATCGCATTATACATCTCACTCTAAATCATGTAAGAACATATTATAAACATGTTCTTACATGATTTAACTAGGAATTTTACCGCCGCCTGCCTGACGTCAACTTACATTAATCTCCTTTTACAACACCTAGTTCTTACATGATAATGAGGATGGTTTATTCTACTCAGCCGAATAACACGCGGCGGGTCAACTTACCTTAGTCGCCTTTTATGAAACCTCGGTAAGAAATGTGGGCGGTCTATTCTATTTGTCCAGATACCATTAAGTGGGTCAACTTACCTTAGTTGCCTCTAACGACACCTTGGTAAGAAATGAGAGTGGTATTTTCTATTCAGTCGGATTCCGCGCAGTGGAAATAAATAAATTATGTACCAATTTTAAAATATTGTAAAACTTACATAGCTACATAATCAGCTGCTACCCATGGTTTATCGTTTGGTAGACGACAGAAGCTCTCCATATATTGGAACCCGATGGTTGTGACATTGAAAATATTGTGTCGGAACCAGTCTTGTGAGGTGCAGACTTTCGGTACACAGACAGCTAAGTTCATTTCTAAATCTTCAATTATATTGTCAGTTTTAGATCTGGAGATAGACATTTATTAGTTACTGTTAGCGCACACTTTCAATAATACGGTATAATAGGAATACTACAATTCCGCCTCCGTATCCGGCTGACGAGAATAGACCAACCCCATTACTTAGCAAGATATCGTAAAAGGCGACTAAGGTAAGTCGACCCGCCGTGTGGTATATGGCTGAGTAGAATAGATCAACCTCATTTCTTACTGAGGTGTCGGAAAAGGTGGCTAAGGTAAGTCGACCCGCCGTGTGGTATCCGGTTTAGTAGAATAGACCACCCTCTTTCTTAGTGAGGTGTCGTTAAATACGATAGAGGTAAGTTGACGTCAGGCCTGTCGTAAAAACACAGCCTAATCATGTGACAGCATGTTGACCCCACTTAGAGTGGGATAAGGTCAGGAAGATGATGAATAGGAATAACACAATTCCCGCTCCGATATACACTTCTCTTGAATAACGAACAAAGAAATGAATGCATGCTTCTCGGTAGGAACAGCTTTCCGAACCAGCAGTAGAGTTGACGATTCAAAAGCACTTGTTTACAAGTTTATTTGAATAAAGAATATTTTGAATTTGAATTTGAATTACACTGACACG
The DNA here is from genome assembly GCA_029227775.1 of Morpho helenor. Lineage (NCBI taxonomy): Eukaryota > Metazoa > Arthropoda > Insecta > Lepidoptera > Nymphalidae > Morpho > Morpho helenor. Next base: position 13,715,617 of record JARGCU010000010.1, read on the forward strand.
TTTTATCATTAGGACTCCACCGGGAACAACAACAGCACAGTTGTGCCACCATTTTAATCAAAAATGGGGGTGATACTCTTGTTTCACGACTGTTGCAATAAAATTCAAAGCGGAAGTCATTGGCGACAACATTACCTAGCTTCAATCCGCAACTATGTTAACTCCAGTAAATGTTTTAAAATATCGCAGACTTCAAGCCATACTTTCTTACTGTTATTCGATTGTACTATTGGCAATACATCATTTTGACGTAAACGAGTAAGTCCTTTATCCCTATGGTTTGAAGACCGCGATATATTAATTTAGGTTATTAAAAAGAGTTCATCCAAACCCGTTGAGCCGTTTTTACGTGTTTATAAAACATACCATAACCAATTTATACCTTTAACATTACATATTATAACACAAAGTTTCCCGTCGTTTCTCTCTGTCGATCTGGTTGCAATAAACTTAAAAACTACTGAACGGAGTTTTCATGCGGTTTTCTTCAATAGAAATAGTGATTCAGAAGACAAGCATAGGTTTATGTAAATTTGTTAAAATATGACAGTAATTATTGAAAAATTGCCGTGTGATAGCTGAGTAGAATAGACAACCCTCATTTCTAAACAAGGTGTCGTAAAAGGCGACTAAGGTAAGTTGGTCCATCGTGTGGTAATCAGTAGAATAGACCACTGTCTTTCTTATCCAGGTGTCGTAAAATACGACTAAGATAAGTTGACATCAGGCAGACGGCCGGTCGTAAAATATGAAGCCAAATCATATGACAATAAGTTTATAACATGTTGTCCCACTTAGAGTGGGATAGCGGCAAGAGGACGATAATGATGAAAATTATTGAAAATATTATTATTGTGTGATGATTGTAATTAAAAACACTAAGCTTTTATTACACAAATATAAATACAAAAGTAATGAAACTATATTATTATAATCTGCGATAAATTATTATTATATCTTTTATATATATCCGCAATTATCGCGGTTCGGCGATAGAAAAATAATATTTAGATTACTTTTGTACTCTGAACGACCACAAAATAACGCCTAATTCTATACATTACAAATATAAACTTTCACTTACAATTCTCCGCCACCAAATTTTTTAACATTGGAAATTAAATCACGTTTAAAACTATATAGTTTCTTGTTCCCAAAATCAAATTGTGAAAACAAATCTTCAATTTCGAAAGGCAATTGAAAGTTTTGATTGAATGGGATTCGGAGTAAACAATATTTTCCTTCGATGTTCATATCTTGAACTTGTTCATTTATGCCTAGACATTGATTGTAGTCTCCCAAGTCAGTCCATCTAGGCATGTCTAGTCTTCTAGGTACTCTATATCCAGAATCTAAAACTGCCCAATAGAAGAAAGAGAATATAAAAAACTTGCGCCAAAAAAAAAGTAAAGTGATAACTTGTTACTATTCTACTGCTGAGAATTCGCCTCCAGTCTCTGTTTTTTTTTTGGAGAGAAGGGTTGGAACTTAGACCTACACGCTGCTCCAATGTGGAGGTTACACAAGACCCCAGAATTATCTGGAGATATGCAGATTTCCTCACGATGTTTTCCTTCACCAAAAATCGTGTGATAAATTGGAATTATCAATTACAAACATAAGTTTTATCAGAAAAACTCATTGGTCAGGTACCCTGGGTTTGAACCCGTGACTCCCTCAAAAGAGTCGCACGGTCTCACTGCTAGGCTATTACAGACCCAAAAATGTAATGAGAAAAATTATTTGCCGACGCAATCGTCGTAATTGTCAAAAGTCTTGTGAAGATTTTCATTATTAATTTACTGTTAATATCATTGCAAAAAGACAATATAAATGCTGAACTAAATTCATACGTAAATTTATTTATGTAAATATAAGTAAACTTATAGTCGTTTAGTCAACATATAAATCTATGATAACCTATAATGAGTTGCAATAAGATTAAAGAGGTATTTTTTCCATATAATTATTACAATTGAATAAGGGAGCACGCGTGGAATAGTCCAGAATAGGAGCTGATCACCCGTCCTATACCAACAGGCGTCCCCGAAAATAGAAGGGAGCAAACCCAATATATATCTATCGAAAAAAAGAAAAAGGAAATGAGACTACTTATATGTTGCTGTTTTATTTTGAACAACTATTAGAAATTTTGTTATAATTTACACAGATTAGAACATTATTTATGCTCTACATGCACTTTTTTATGTAGGAATATTAATATTATATCATGTATGCAAGACTTACGCCGTGTGGTATCCGGCTGAATAGAATAGTACTACCCTCATTTCTTACCGAGGTGTCGTAAAAGGCGACTAAGGTAAGTCGACCCGCCGTGTGGTATCCGGCTGAGTAGAATAGACCAACCTCATTTCTTACGAGGTGTCGTAAAAGGCGACTAAGGTAAGTTGACCCACCGTGTGATATCCGATTTAGTATAATAGACCACCCTCTTTCTTACCGAGGTGTCGTAAAATACGACAGAGGTAAGTTGAAGTCAGGCAGGTGGCCGGTCGTAAAAACGCAGCCAAATCATGCGACAGTATGTTTATAACATGTTGTGCCGACCCCACTTAGAGTGGGATAAGGGCAAGAAGATGATCATGTATGTAAGACTTACATCGTAAGTACAGAGCTGTTGCATTTCTTCGTATATATTGCATTTGTCTCTCACATTGTTCACGATCTAATACTCTCTGATAAAGATCATTGTCAAAAGTTGTCCGACTATTGTCATTAATAACGAGTTGTGTGTTTGTACACCCTAAGACACAAGTCAAAACCAAAACTGATATATAAACCATCTTTTTTTAGTTAAAAAACATTATGTTGTTACTTTGTTTGCGTTTTGTAACGTTATGAGTTTTTGGCACGGGAAATCCTTACATTATTAATTTATATGAATAACGAGTTTATCTAATCTATAAAATCACGTTTTATGGGTTTTATTAGTCCTGTTAGTTAGCCATTTTGCAAAGATTTATAAATTGCGTTACAGTCATTTACAATTGGGTTATAAATCGAACGAATATTGAATGACATAACCATGTTTGAATCGTGTTATAGAAATTGTAAATATTCAAATGTCTAAAACAGAATTATAGAAATACCTTTAATTATATACTCTGAAATTTGGATGCGGCTTCAACGAATTTCGTGAAATTTAGTATAGCTTATGATCACATGATCTAAAAATGAATCTCAAAAATTCATTTTTGAGCAATGAAATGATCACATGCAAGGCGTACAATATACATGGCAGTCAAAGGGTGAAGTAACAATGGAATCTTTAGAAGTATATTATATTTAGAAGTATAATTATTAACTTATTTATTTATTTATTTTTATAAGGTCCGCCAACAGAATTAAGTGTAAATTAAAAATTAAAATAGAAACAGCTTAGGGTTTATAAGTTTACACCCAATGCCATTTACAGGAAGACACAGCATGCAACTTAAACATGTACGATAACATTATATTTTTAAAATTAAAAACTAACTATGACAAAACTATATAAATAAAACTGATTGAAAAGGATTTGAAAAAGAGATATTAATAAGAAACTGACAATACAAATATGATAACTAAAGTATTTTAGATAATTTATTTCTAAAAACGTTGAGGCTGTCGTAGAACACATCGACTTATGCAAAAAATCGATTGGTTGGTGGACATCTTTACTAGAAATATGATGACTCAAAGTTATTTCGTATCGCCCAATTCGGCAAACGTATGAGTAACTGTTGATATGAAATGAAATAACGTTTATTGGTGTTTTAGGATCATAAATTTATATTACTTTAACAATACAGTTCCATTTATTATCATCAATCTATGCAATTTCGATAAACGGCACGTTCTTTGACAAAAACCTCTTTTAGAGACTTCAATTTTACCTGACTTTCGTATGTTTTATAGGTAGATTATAGACTTGTATTTAAGTATATACTATATATATATATATATATATATATATATATATATATATATATATATATATATATATATATATATATATATATATATATATATATATATATATATATATATATATATATGTGTGTGTGTGTGTGTGTGTGTGTGTGTGTGTGTGTGTGTGTGTAAGTACTAGATTTGTATTTAAGTATGTATTTAAAAAATATATAAGTATATATTCACCAGTTGTCTCTCACATCATCAGTTCATCATCAGTTGTCTTCTTTTCTGACTGTATAAATAGGTCATTTATTCTGATAGGGCGAATTAAACTCGTTTATATTACACATATACGTGAAGACGCCGTGTGGTATCCGGCGGAATAGAATAGTACCACCTTCATTTCTTACCGAGGTGTCGTAAAAGGCGACTAAGGTAAGTTGACCCACCGTGTGGTATCCGGTTAAGTAGTAAAGACCACCCTTTTTCTTACCGAGGTGTCGTTAAATACGACAAAGGTAAGTTGACTCACCGTGTGGTATCCGGTTAAGTACTAAAGACCACCCTCTTTCTTACCGAGGTGTCGTTAAATACGACAAAGGTAAGTTGATGTCAGGCAGGTCGTAAAAAACATAGCCAAATCATGTGACAACATGTTTATAACATGTTGTGCCGACCCCACTTAGAGTGGGATAAGGGCAGGAAGATGATGATGATAAAAAGGTCATTAATCTCTTATTTTGCATCAAGACTTATTCATTCGAGAATTTCCGGCTTCTTTTTTTTAATTCCTCAAAAAAAAATTCGAATTATTTTCGAAAAAATTACAATATAACTATATGTACTACGTAGCTTTAAAAAATATACTCCTACCCCACAAATGTATATTACCATAGGTATTTCAGCTCATTTAGTTATACATGCTACACTACCAATTAAAACGCATCGCCAATTACGACCACTCTGTTAAGAGTGAACAACTGAGGAAGTAGTTATACATTATATTTTGTACGAAAATATTTTACCATTAGGTATAAAAACAAATAAACTGGACAGACACAACGATACATTAATTTTTTTGGTATCTATAAAGTAACACATGAGTCAACACATTCAAGATTAGGCAATTGGCTTGATAAAAGGTATCAAAATCTTTTTAAACATTTTTTTTAATATTGATGACTTGGTATTTCCAAATGAAAGTTTGATAATTTTTTTATTTAACCTTGTTTGGAAGCACTATATGTGCTAATTATTTATTGGGGGGTGACTGTCGGGTACAAACTCCGTTTATTTCAATAACTTTCTTTATTGAGTTATTATACAATAATTATCTCAAACTATTTAATATGTAGATTACGTATATATGTAATTAATACTATGTTGAAATGCTAGCGTCCGTTTCCACCGATGTTAGGTTGGGTAAAGGCGACGTTTAACGAAGTTTCTTTCCCAGGCTGGAACACTACACCTCCGGTGTCGTATGGAGTCTGGGAAAGCGGCAAACGCTGAGTAGATGTAACATCCTTATTGCGGTAAAAAAAACTCACACTAAGCACACTATTGTGTTGATGTTTGCGTAAAATATTTTATGAAATACATATTGAAATTCTAGTTTCAAAATAAAGTAATTACCTATCGATGGTCATAAATTTATAAAATGTATTTTCTAAGCAAAGCTAAGCTTTACAATGTAGGAATTAAATAAATGCTGTAAGACAGAATAAGCGAATTAAAAACGCTTGTCAAAAAAGATTTTAAATACTGAAAAAATGTTTTCATTAAAAACTAAGGAAATAAATAAAAATTATGAGCAAAAATTCGATTTAGAAAACAAATCCTAAATTGGTCAATCGGTGCATCTCTTAAGTTTTAATAATATATTAATGTATATTTCGCCTCATACAAAGAATAAAGGATTTAACTTCTGTACTATGGAGTTCCTCAAGTAACGCCTGCTTCTATAAATCAACAAAGAATAAAATATATCTTCTATATATAGTAAGTAAGTAAGTAACGGCCTGTCACTATCCCACTGCTGGGCATAGGCCTCCTCTCTCCATTTTTGGAGAGAAGGGTTGGAGCTAAGACCTACCACGCTGCTCCAATGCGGATTGGTAGGTTACACATATCCCCGGAATTCTCTAGAGATATGCAGGTTTCCTCACGATGTTTTCCTTCACCGAAAAGCGTGTGATAAATTGCAATTATCAATTAGACACATAAGTTTTAATAGAAAAACTCATTGGTGTCTGCTCGGGTTTGAACCCATGATCGTCTCTAGAGATTCACACGGTCGCACCGCTAGGCCATCACAGCACAGCTCTATATATACATAGAACAAATAACTTTATCATTCGGATGGGGCGATTTAAAACATGTAAGAGTGAAATTTGAATGCCTACAGAAATATGAAGGGCAAATTAACTATACACTAGAACAATTGATTGATTGATTAAAATTGATCAGGCGCTACTGCATTAAGCTTAAAAGGCTTTTGAACCCATTTTCTTCCGTCATATCGCTTTAAGAAGAGCTCATTACTAAGAACTTCAAATCAGGTTTTAGTCTAATTTTATATTAGAATTTAGATTCTATTAATAGAATATCAATAGATCATAATATAAGGAACTCGAGAATTACTTTAATTTTAAATTTTATAATCTGTTTGAATAGATTCTTGCTATTAAAATTTTACCAGGCGTATAATTTTTTTAATGAGCTATATGATATAAATGATAAAGAACGTTGTTAGAATCAGACTGTAAGATATAAAATTGTCTCAATAGATGCAACAGAACATATATAATGAGCCAAAAACTAGCTAGATAGAACACTCAAATTCTGCGGTAGCAAATAATCGGTGCTCAAATAACTCAACCCTAGAAAGTTTTCATTTACTTAGTATTAGTAGGTAGAGGTTAAATATTTTAACTGAATATGATTGAATCTAGTTGGACACGACCTAGATACGGTAACGAAGAAATATAACGTTTTTAGGTAAGTTTAATAAGAAAGTATATGACTTCTACATGATTTGCAAGACGTTAATAGTATATTTGTAGCAAATGGTACAATTGAATCATACAATAATGGAAGATTTCTGTACCTCAAGCCCATAAGTGTGGAAACAAATATGTCGAAGACAAAATGAGGAATAAACTTATATTAATTTGGCCCTTCTATCTAAATATCTTAAACGTTTGAGTTAATAATTAGCGCAATCCCTGATGCAGTTGTATCAACACTAAAACGCACAATATTATGCATTATATTATATATAGGAAAAGGAAAAATAAATAAACAACCATGTTATGTAACAAAAATATATTTACATGGAACATCTTTAAGTTATTGAGATTACCTTATAGCGAAAACTTAAAATATATTCAGTATTATTAAACTAGTAAAATATCCTATCATAACAGAAGTAACTATACATATATGAAAAAAAGAAGTAATCATTTATAATAGCTTTAAAATATTAGTTCTTGTTTCACCTTAGACGAAGCACCGTGCTCAAGAGTTTTAAAATTTTGCACTCAACAGTTAAATAATTACATCATATAAGCTTTAATTTACGCCGTCAGCTTTGATCTCATGTGTATTATGTATCAATCCTACTAGTCCTACTAATATTATAAATCCAAAAGTTTGTGAGTATGGATGTATGTTTGTTACTTTTTCACGGTAAATCCGTTGAAACAGTACTGATGAAATCTGGCATAATTATTCCTTATACATCGGAGTAACAAATAAGCAATAGAAATTCTTTTAATTCTACATGAATAGTATGACATTGAAAAGCTTCATCTATTATCAACCTATCACGCGACAACAACTCACACAAACAAAATTGCGGGTAAAAGCTAGTCAATTCTAAATCTTTAGAACTTGTAATGAACAGATAATATATACAAACTACAGGACGTCAAGAAAGCGAATTCATAACAATTTATTTTTCAAGAGTGCGTAGTAGTGTCAGTCTCAAGGATGATACTGTTTCATAGTAGTTACATTATACTCTCACTATTTATCTTATCCACAATGTATTTATGACGTTGTATTCATATCATATTAAAGTTCTTACAACTTGACATTATTCAATTTCAATAAACTTAGTTTCTATACTTTACATTCTTTCAACCACAGATAAATTTCTATCCAAATTGGCGGGATCCTTTTCTTTGATATGGTTTTTATCAAAAGCTGGTTCTTTTTCCAGAGTTAAATCATCTTTATCAAGAAATTTTAGATGATTCTCTAAAACTCCATTCGTATGTAAGTTGGGGTCATTCTTTTCAAAAGAAGGATCGTTTTTCTCGAGGGTAGTTACTAACATATTATTTTCTAACATATTCGTATCTTTTTCAGGTAAAGGACCCTTTGACGAACCGGGAACTTGGTCAACTGGCGGTTTTCTTTTTCGCTGACCTGTTTCAAAAACAAAAAAATTATCAAAACTTTTTTACGGATAAATTAAAAAGAAGTTCTTAAAATCAGAATCAATAACTAAATAATGTAGAGCAAAATATAAAAGAAAACGTATTACGTATTGCCCTTTTGATGAAGAATTGTTTGAATTTTTGCTTCCTCATGGGTGTAATAAAATAATTATTTTTTTATAGATATTAAAATTTTTAATAAATCTATGATTACCTCCTTCCATAATTAGTTTAGTGATCGTAGAGAAAGGTGCGTCGATAACTATGGTCATCATAAATGCTACCCAGAGTGAGATTACCAAAAATGACATAAATTCATATATCTGTGAAAGAAAATAAATTTACAATATACACATATATTGGAAACATATATAAATATATATTAAAAATATTGAAAACCAAGTTTGGTTAAAAGAAAAGAATAATAAACAGCATACAACAAAAAAAGAAAACAAAAAATTCTTACCCTTGCACCTTGGCTAAAATATTTTGGAGCAAGTTGCATTCCAGCCACCACAAACATGATAGGAAAGTGATATAGGTAGATTGCGTAAGAGATTCGGGCGGGGACCCGCCATACGGGATGGCTCAAGAACCAATTCACAGGTCCTGAAATTGTATTTAGTAAAGTTATATCAATTACTTAGTTGTGGGGTCGGCACAACATGCTATAAACATGATATCTCATGGTTTGGCTACGTATTTTACGACCGGCCATCTGCCTGAGGTCAACTTACCCTAGTCGCCTTTTTATTTTTATTAAGTTTTTATTCATACATTATAATATAAGGAATGAATTATGAAATTAAGACAATAAGTAAGTATCAGCTATTTGTAATATCAAAATAAGTATGTAATCATTATAACTTTGTAGAATATTTTGTCAATTATAACAAAATTTTCAAAAATAACTGATTAAGGTCCATTCATCAAAAATATTTCAGCAATTTATTCAGGGTTGTATTCATATCTTACCAAGGACAAATATCAGAAATCATAGCAAAGTTCTAAAGGTCTAATATCACGTCCAGCAAAATATATTAATCATCTCAAAAATCTAAATTAAATAGGTATGTGTCTATACATTCATTAATTGTTTAAATCATCTCAAAATTAAATAAGCTTACCTCCGTATCCTTTTGTGCAAGCAAATATGATCCAACCGAGTCCTACAGCCCAGACGAAACGCATAAAGGAATTGAATAAGCTGTCCCCGACTTGGTTGTCCCAGTCCAACTGCATTATAACGTATGAAGTGTAGAAACAAGATGCTAACAGTCCGAGGGCTATACCCCATGATGTCAATACAAATGCCTGGGAAAAAGACATACTTTTGAATATACGTTTCAGTGTGGGCGATCAAATAAGTGAGAAAGAGTGATAAACAATTTTTTGCATGAAATATTGGATAGTTTTTAATTTTTGCAAGTAATGGTTGACCAGCTGAAGGTACCAGCCAGTTACGCACTTCACCAGGCAGCTGAGCGTAACCAATGGAAGCAGATAATAGCTAATGTGAAATGAAGTCACGATCCTCAGTAGTGCGGAAACGATGAAGAAAGAATAAGAATATTGGATGGTAAAATTTAGAAAGATTAAATTCAAATAATATTAAAAGCACACATCCACATCCTCATAACCATTACTTGTTGTTGCTTGTACTTGCACGACATTAGATTATTTTGCTTTAGAATAAGTACTTTAATCTAATGAAGAAAAATACTTCGCTTGTTGCCCCATTAAATTTGTTACAGACTCTAGTTCATCTACTGGTCTCGTTGTTTAGATAAAGACTTTTTAATTTAAAAAAATTTGGAAAACTTGCTATTAAAGTTATTTTTCTTTATTTGACTTGAGTTATAAACATTACACCATACAGAATTCTCGTATGTGATCCTTACTTATCTTTAGAATATCACTCAATTAGCTCAATTTATGAGTAAGGAGTGAAACGTTTGAAATTTGTGCGTAAGTAAAAATTCAATTACTATTATAAATGATAAGCAAATTGCAGACTAACCTAATTACTAACAAGATAAGTCTGATATACACGAATTATTTCAGGTGCATGTTGGCACGTGCATGTATATCTGTATCACGTGGCGATGGCAGGAGAAATTGAAGATAAAACCTTTTCATCAAGATATATATTGATAAATAGCAATATCATATTATATCATTAGAAATAAACGTAGCTTCGGCTTATAAACTACTAGCGGCCTGCCCCTGCTTCGCACGGGTATAAAATATATATCCCATGTCAGTCAGTGTAAAAAAAATGATTAAAATCGATCTAGTAGTTTTGATTTATTCATTACTGCCCGTGGCCCACAAGCGTTAAATTTGGAGAAAAACAATTTACTTTCCCTATACCAAGAAGATTTCCTGCTATCTTTGGAATATCTAAATTCATATAGTACATTTTTACTTATTTACTTTTACATTTTCCCCTATGTATTTTATTTTTACAATTAATTACAGAATGTCTTTAAACAAACTCTTGAAAGAGCGACATCGCTGTTAAAGTCGAAGTGTTATAGGGCGAAGCGCGGCGTCCTCACGGTATTTTAAATCTGTAATATCTCCGAAAATGTTCACTTAAATTACATGCTGTAAACGGCCATATTGATCTATATTAAATCAACAATTTATTTAAGGTACTTAATTCGATAAGGATTAATGCTGTATTGTATAAAAATTGCTTCAAAAATAAGGCATTATTTTTCGTAAAAAGTAAATGACAAAAAATGCTATAGTGGGTTATCCATAAGAGATAGACATATACCATCGCGGACTTTTTTGTAGACCTTTTCAATGTGTACAAATACTTAGTACATTATTTTGATGAATCTCGTAGGGTTTAGCCTGCGTTTGCAATGTAAGCGAAAAAAAATGTAATTATTTACGAAATCTCAAAAATTACAGTATTTCTCTACTCCGTATTGAATGTTATTATACGTACAAACCTTCCTCTGGAATCACTCTATCTTTTAAAAAAAACCGCATCAAAATCTGTTGCGTAGTTTTAAAGTTTTATGCGTACATAGGGATATGTCGACTTTGTTTTATAATATGTAGTGATTCGATTAAACAAATTTATTATAGGTATTTTTTAGTAGTCTATGTAAATATTATTTACATAGAATGAAAGTTGTTGAAAGATTAACTTTTTAGGCAAACAGAAATGTATTATAGAATAAGAACAAATTAAAGATATATTATACATATGATCAAAATTATCAATGATAATTTTGATAATATGTATAATATATTTTAATCGTTAAAGGTGATAACGAAAAAGGACAGACCAATATTATCAAACTGTATATAACAGATCTGAATAACGATTTTCAGGGCTATACTGTACACGCGGGCAAAGCAGCTGACATAGCTAATATATACATAGATCGTTGTAATATATTGTATATTATCCGTACCTTATAAAAACTTCTAGTTGGGATTAAAATATAATTAATTATACAATAAACGGAGTCTTTTGCTTTAATACTGTATCATAACCAATTCAATCAGTCAGATTTATCTATGTCTAATGTGATATGTTATATTTCAATTTTGTAGTAGGTACTCACACTCTTTCAAAATTTCAATATTGGAAATAACTAAAATTAATTACAAACATGTCGATTCTTACCATATTAAGCTTAATCTGCTTTCCTTTGTAAATGACAAGGATATATCCGACAATCATACCAACAAAGAACGGAGCAGCGCGTGTTAAAGCATTCACATAATAATTATTCATATAATAGGCTTGTTCGTCTAAGCGACTGAAAAGAGAAATTAAACAAAATTAAAAAAATTAGCTGAAATTAATTATGAAATATAACAAAAACATGCAAGTGCAAATAACATTTATTTCTAGAAAATTGATAAATTATCGACAAACTTAAACTTATTGATAAAGGTAACAATAATATTTATGACATTCAAAGACTACATAATCCGGGGACTAATAAAAGATAAAGTGGATAGAAATATGTGAATAATATGAATAAATCGATTATGCCGTGTGGTATCTGGCTGAGTAGAATAGACCACCATCATCTTTTATCGACGTGTCGTAAAAGGCGAATAAAGTAAGTTGACCCACCGTGTGGTGTCCGGTTGAGTAGAATAAACCACCCTATTACATACCGCAATGTCGTAAAATACGGCTACGAGAAGTTGATGTCAGGCATGCGGCCGGTTGTAAAATACGTAGCCAAATCATGTGACAACGTATTGGGCCGACCCCACTTAAAGTGGGATAAGGAGGATAATGATGAAATGGATCCACGTAGATGAGATTCGGAAAAATTTCTCAGTATAAGTTACCATAATCTTCAGCGGACATCAATCTTTGAGAGTCGATAAAACGTAAAACACTTGAAAAATGGGTTCGAAGATTAATATCATCATTCTCCTGCCCATTTTCCCACCAAGTGGGGTTGGCACAACATGTTTCAAAACATGTTGTTCCATGATTTGGCTAGGTATTTTACGACGCCTGACTAACGTTAATTAACCTTAGTCATCCAAAGGTAATAATAAAATTATTTTGCTATAATCCGCGAAGAAGTAAAATAGAAAATATATATAATGCTAAATGTAAGTGGACAATCGGTTATCATACCTGATACATGCAGGATTCGTAAAAACACATGCACAAACCTCCACCACCGCCACCACAATACACAAGCACTATATACGTTCACTATCACAAACTCAACAATCGTTTCGCCCCGCAACCGAAGCATCATCAGGAGATAGACTCCACGACCAAAATCGCAAAGCTTGCTTGCTTTGCGATAGCATTATATATATTTTCTATTTTACTTCTTCGCGGATTATAGCAAAATAATTTTATTATTACCTTTGTATTATGGATCTCCGCAAAGTAACGCCTAATTCTATAAATTATTTAACCTTAGTCATCTTTTACGACACCTCGGTAAGAAATGAAGATGGTTCATTCTACTCAGCCGGATACCACACGGTGGTAGCGGGTTCCAAGATTAATATACAAATAATAAATTTAAGTAATTTAGTATTCATGTTCTATTACTTACACAATTGACATGTTGCTAGATGGCATTTCCTTGATAAAGTTCCAAACTGTTGAAGCAACTAATATAGCTAATAATCCAATGACCAGCGCAGACCATGCTGCCTTCCTATTTTTGCCGAGAACCCAAAATAGGATGAGCGGTGAGACTATGTGAAGCTGTACATCTATCGCGATATACCAAGAATGTTGAATACACTGAAAGCAAAATAATGGTTTACAGTCAAAATATTCTTTATTCAAGTAAACTTGTAAACAAGTGCTTTTGAAACGTCAACTATACTACTGGTTTGGAAAGTTGTGCCTACTCATAATTTGGAACAGTATGATATAAAGATTTTTTTTATAGTTAACTAATTTTCAAAAACTTTCCGTTATGTTTTCTTCAAAACATTTAACATTGGTTACCAGTAAATTATCGCAAACACAAAATGTAAGCAATGAATTGATTTTTACAGACATCCCAATATTGCCGAAAATTTAATATATAATTTTGGGATAGTTAATTTAAGCTATTCATTCAGTTTCATTCTAGTTAGTTAATGAAATTCTTCATTATTTGGATATTTAAATGAGTATATTGAGTAAATACTCCGAATAAATTTGAAAGTGATGTTATAGCCTTTTAGAAGAAACTATCAGAAATTTAGCTGCAAGACCTCCCATAATTATTTGAAATCATATTCATTGTTCTAGTGGTCTACATTGAGTCTATTGAATTTAATGTAAAGGTATTATTGAAACATGAAAACTTACGATATGATCCGGATTTACATAGTTCTGAACATGCAATAAGGTAGTCCACCAAAACGTGCGGCATCTTTGAACATTTTCAGCTACATTGAGCCAGTATGGTCCATCTGCCATTCGGTGGAAAACAGAAGCTTCTAGGAGTACTAGGGCGGCTAACAGCGGAAACAAACGCAGTAAACGATGCAAGTAGAATACATGTAGACGTTTTATAAATGATGCTGAAACAAAATATATGTATAAATAAAAACGGATCGCTGAAGGTATTGCTCAACGACAAAACCCGAGAACGGCCGCATCAATTCGGCCTGATCACGATTCCAATTGAGAAAAAACCGTGAGAATTTCAAAGAAAATAGGATACGCTATGCTGGGAAGAACCACAATACAATTTATTATGGAACACTAAAATTGTATCTTTTCTTCTTAATATTAGCTTTAAACGCGTTAACTTAACATAATCTGAACTTACTTTTCGTCATCTTTCCTACAGAAGTATAGACAAGCAACAAGCCCGCCATCATAAGGAACGTATCCACTGCAAACAGACCCGTCGTAATCCATACTGCATCTCCAGAAGTAAGCCACTGTTAATCAATATTTTAATTATATATAAGTGTATACACCACCTTACATTTTAAAATACAAAGGTTAGAAGATCTACTTACTATTATAGCATCTATGAGATTTAAATTAAAGGTGTCCATAGAAAATGAATGACCCATAATGACCCACAGCATCGATATGCCTCTGAGACCGTCCAGACATCCTAAAGCATTCGCATTAGGAGAAAAGGTGAATAAACGTCTCGTATTTGTATACACTGAGAATATACGGCAATATAAGATAGCTTGTTTTGGATCTGAAACAAATCATTTTTTTATTAAAAGAAAGAAAAAATAGAGGTTGCAATATGACGAAAAATTTATCATCCTAAAATGTTCTCTGAAGATCAGTCGTTAGGACTTATCAATTCTATTATAATATCAACTTTATATAAAAAATACGAAATAGTTAATTCTTATATTAGACCGCTTGCTAATCGTAAACATTAATAATAATGCTTGTTGATGTAATTTGATTGTGCTTTCCTAAAATTTATATTTGATTGACGTAGTTTTATTTCAAATGAAAATGGAGTGTACGGAATCAAGGAATGAAGTATTTTCAGCTCATTATTAGTTAAATAATGAGCCGATTAAAGTTTTAGTGCTCATAAAAATGAAATGAAATCAATGAAAAAGAACCAGTCAACCTTTGAGTAACAGAAAGAACAAGAAATTTGTCAAATGCGGGTAATATACAAAAAACTATGTACATAGACAAAGATAAGATTATAATATCTTAATCCAAGCAATCGATCAGTATTTGCGATTTCCGACAAAATAAATTCAAAGATAAAATTGTTATTATTTACTCATATGTTTTCATTTAAATGTAACAATCGTTTTTACGGAAATGTTTATTCAAATAACTTTTAATTTTGTTTGCTTTAAGTGCGCTAAAATTTAAAATAAAATAATAAATTTATAAACCCTGAATTTAATTTACCATAGTGGTCATGAAATTATAAAATATAAAGTGAATGTACTTTTACTTAATTCAAGTAAAAAAGTATAGCTATCTATAATTAGAATGACTTAAATATAAATCTCTTAAAATATTTTGTATACTGATGTCTTCTACGAAAAAGATATTACATAATCATATTACAAAAAATATTTTATTGTGCAGTTCTTTATACACTTTTTAATTATTCCAAATCTTACTCTACTTTTAAATAGATTTTCTTGATGTTTCAAGTTATTTAATATATGTGATATAATACATCGCTATTAGAAAGGAAATATAACGTTTAATTTAGTTTTTATCATTATTGTTTTTTGTTATTTAATCCTTTAAAATAAAGTTATTGTAGTGGCACTGTGTTTACAATGTTTTCGAAAACACGTGTGCGATATTAGACGTCTATAAATTTAATCATTATCAAAATTTATGATTCTGAGTAATAGCATGGCTACATGGCTTATCTAATGATAATAAATTATGCTACTCAAGAAATTAATATAAGTTCACTTAAATAATAATGGTCGAACGTTGCGAGGGGGGTAACGGTTCTAACTTCAGGCTTGGTTTTTTGATTGATATGATACATCATGTGCTTTGTCCTAAAGGACACAAAAGCTTGTTTTGAGCTTAGGAATTCCTGAGACATGTGTAAACTACCCATCTGCATTTGGACAATTTGGTGGGTCTAAACTCGAATTCCTAATATTAGTAGTAGTTTTTTGAATATTAGTTAACCTAATAAAATAACTGATTATAATTTTTTTACCTTTTTTCTGTATTACTATGTGGTTGACGTCGTAAAGCGTGCTTATAACTGTCAAAAAAGCGATGAAAGAGAAAATCCCACTGAAACAATAAAAAAATCGTAAGTTTCTCTTAAAGTTTCTTTAAGTTTAAAAATGTAAAAAAATCACGATAATTTTTTCTTAAAAATGAATCGAACGCATTCGCAAGTAAAATGTTAAAGTAAAATTAGATTTTTTTAAACAAATCATATAAAAGAAAATAGGTTGTATAGGTATAGTTGTTTGTAGGTATTATTAAATTTTAGATTTTTTAATAATATTGATGCAACAGATTATCACAACGATCACGCATATTATGATAAAAAAAACTAGATCAGAATAATTGATTTTATTAGCGCATAATGATGTGTCATGCTCTGATTATGCAATTTGCATTTATTTAATATAAATAAACAAAACTATTCATTATTGAAAGTAATAAGAGATAACAATATTGTGGTTTTCTCTTTAGTCGAAACACTCACACCTACTTAAGTAAGCTACAAACGGGTATTTAAGGATCTATACCTTAATATTAAAAGTGTGTTAGTTTGTTTATGTGTAATTCTTTCACATCTAAACACAGCAAGGGCATCACTGATAAAATTTGATGTGGAAATTTGACATAGACTACTTTATCTCGCTAATGAAGTCAATACAGACGAAGTTCGAGGCAAAAGCTATAGTCATACAAATAGAAGTGATCGTTATATGTACTGAAAGAGATTAAATTTTACTGTCATCATATAGTTAGGAGTGACGATAATTTGATAAGTATTTTATAGCTGAATATCTTAAAGTAGCCTTATTGAATAAGTTATATTACCGTATAAATAATGTAATATAGTTTGACGAAGAAAAAATTTGTGAGGAAGAAAAAAAATTGCCGATATATCGCGTCGCGAAGGTGTTAATAAAATATTTATGAAGTGAACGTTAAGCACATAATAAAAAACGATGGGTCTTAGAGCTGTCTTGTAATGGAATTGCGAATCGCGCTGAAAAATATGCTGTTGATCATAGAACTTTAGGTGAAGTGTGCAAGATAGTTTAGAAATAATCATTATCCGGCAATGGATAGATAAAGGTGGAAAAAGTTTAAGTAAGTCCTGAATTGTCACTAAGCCGTATTACAACTTTGATAAACATAAAATTCAAAAATTATCTATTAAATACTAAAAAATACATACTGTAAGTAGAATTATCAATGTTCGCTAAAAAGCAATAACGCCTCAATCACCATAGTTATAGTAGGTCGTACAAGAAAAGAGGTATGATGTTGATGTACATAAAAAAAACAATGATGGTATACAATAAGAAATAAAACATAAAAGTTTATATGACAGAGATCTTAATAGGTTATATAATTAATGTTAAATACGTAGAGAAAATATCTAAAGAGGTAAATAATGCTAGCAATCGCTTGAAAAAAATTTTTCATTATCATTTCATTTTTGATACACAAGTATATACAAGTAAGATATATATACACAAGTATATACATATAAGATACATTTGATACACTTACGTTTATAAAATAGTAATGTTGTACTTACATAGCTACGTAATCAGCTGCTACCCAAGGCTTATCATCCGGTAGACGACAGAAATTCTCCTGATATTGAAACCCGACGGCTGATACATTGAAAAAATTTATTCGGAGCCAGTCTTCCGTTGTGCAAACTTTGGGTATGCAAACTGCTATGTTAATTTCAGCACCTTCTATTATATTTTGTATTTCGAACCTGAGAATATAAAATATTATACTTATTATATATCTATACTTATTATTAAATATCTATACTTATTATAAAAAAAGTCTCCAAAAGCTGTCGATCTATATGTGATCGATTTTCTCAAAATCTACTGAACAGACTTTTGTACGGTATTTACTAAAAGGTAGTGCAATACTTCCAAAAGGTTACGGTTAATAATAAATTACGGTTTTATGTAAATTGTATTGAGTAGGTCGCGCAGTTAAAAACAAACTCGCTTGCTGGGAGCTTTAGTCTCGTTCGCTGCGTAAACAAACAGAGATACACTAAAGTAATGTACCAGACAATTGGTTATCAATTAAAATACTACAAAAAAGTCTGTGACAGCGTGTCTCTATCTCTGATAGTTCACTCACAATAACTACTTTTGTACTTTTGTGACACACTGATTTCCACTCGGGCGAAGTCGCAGGCTCAGCTAGTGGTGTTATATTAATACCAACAAGCCGTAGGACTTTAAATGGAAACTTGGCTGGCAAAGCTACGCTGGGTGTTGTAAAAAAGTTCTCCTAATAGTATTAGTAGTACTTAATTTAGTTTTTGTAATTGTAATCGGATTAGAAACTAATATTTACATTAAAAAATATAAATATTAACTTACATGTCAATATCTCCAACAGCAAATCTTTGTACATTTGATATTATGCCGTTATGAAAACTACCTATTTTCTTATTTCTAAGATTTGGTAGTGGGAAAAAATCTTCAATTTCAAACGGCAATTCAAAGGTTTGATTGAAAGGGACCGTTACTAAACAATATTTTCCTGCGATGGTCATATCTTGCACTTGTTCGTGTATTCCAAGACATTGAGGATAGTCTCCTAAATCAGTACTACTGAGCATAAATAACCCTCTTGGTATTCTAAATCCGGAATCTAGGACTGAAACAAAAACAAAAATAGTTATTTCTCACTGACGTTGATATTTATTAACTTACTGTGCGCCAAAATAATCTATGTATCTAAGAATATCTATCTATCTATCTATCTATCTATCTATCTATCTGTCGTAAAAAATTAGTTTCAGTACTTTTTCTTATATTTTGTAATAGTAGTGGCTAAAACGTGTATCTATTTTTGAATTCAAGTATTCTATGATACCTATCATGAAAAAAGATGCCGAACAATTACAAAACTATATTTCTGCTGAGTCAAATACGCAAATTTTAAATGAATGAAGTTCGGATCTGTTTAAGCTAAAGTCTGTTTAGGCATCATAAAAATAGAGCCATTTCATGCATCTTCATTTGCCGACGATTATAGATGTATAACGTAATCATTAAATCTACTAAATATTATATTAATGCCAGAATACAATTTTGTATAATAAGATAATTTACCTAATTAATTATCTATGCTGTGAAGGTTTTGTGACAATATTTACATTCAAGGTGAGGTTACAATTAATTGTTTGTGTACAATTAATGCATATAAAAATATATGGTCAAGATAACGATTTTAAATCGGTTGGTTTATTAAATTCCTAGACATCTTTAACGAGTTAATGTATTTTAAATTATCTTCGTAGTTTTTTTGGGATGTTATATTTTCTTATTAACAATTTTTATAGTTTTTTAAACACTTCAAGTTACCAACAATAAAAAATGCTATTTCGAAATTCGAATCTTTTAATCATAATTTTTGCTACATTTTTGTTACTATTAAAAGACTTCCTGCCCCCATTGATATTCCAGCTCATCTTGAGCTGATATAAGTCGGGATGATTGCAAGAAATTGAACGGTTTGACGATAATTCCTTTGAAAAGGGGGCGAGCCCTAATGTGGAAAGCAATACGGATTCGTCCCTTATCAAGAAATCAGCGCTAAGAAACTGCACAGGAAAGGGGTAAATTTGGTGAACGGCAATCACTCATTGGGAGTTAGTTATTTGTGCCGTTTGCATTTGAGACCTTAGGGCTATAGAAAAAATCTTGTCCATTCTAACACCACGGTTAATTGCTTCTGTAGATGACAAGGGGACTAGCTCGTTTTTGCATAAAGAATCAGTTAAGCGATTCAATGCAGAAACGCAAGAAAACAAAGAAAAGTGGTTTATGATTTGTATAAGTCAGTGATTTAGACGAAATAGTGGAGTGTTTTCGTTGAAAACAAAAGTTACGAGTAACTTTTGTTTAAAATTGTTTAAAATACACATAAATTTAAAATTGTGTTCAAATTTACAATAACATAATATTAGTGATCTAGTCTACGCGGAATTATTTTCAATATCACTGTGATAATGAATATGATGAAAATCTTGTAAATTTAGATTAAGCACTTGGTTCCATGGATACTCTATTATCGTACGAGTATTAGTCAGCAACCGCATAATGAAAACCATGGATGAAATTCTAGAGGCTTTCGCTTGCTCGAAGAATCATTACATTTTGGTTCTTATTCTCAGGTATATGAACAGGTTATATACTTCTAGGTATATTTAGCATATTTTAATATTTAAATATTAGACTTACAACGACCAATCATAGTTGTTTCGTTTCGCCACATAAAGTCCAATTGTCTATCACATTGTTCGCGATCCAATACTCTGTTGTAAAGATCTTTATCAAAAGTTGTCCGACTCTCGTCATGTATTACAAGTTGTGCATTTGTAAGAATTATAACACTGATTATAACTAAAAGTGAAATGTAAACTGCCATTTTCAGCACAGCACTTTTTTAGTTTAAAAAAAATATCATAGTCAGTTGTTACTTTGTTCGCGATCATTTGCGTTATGAATATTTTTTTGGCACGAAGATCCCTAAGATTATTTATTGTTGTAATTAAGTATTTTATCTTATCTATAAATACAGTATTATCGGCTGAATTTATTAGTCATTTAAATTCAGATAAAATTTGCCATTCTGCCACTGATAATTTTTAAATTCCTTTAAACTCGTGTTCGGTATCAAATCGTGCATCAGAATTACATGCTTATTAAACTTTAAAGACGCTTGAGTTGTTGTGCCTAACTCAGTTTTAAATATCGTCTCCATACGTAAGCAATAAATAAACAAATACAATAAACCTATCATATAACAGAAGTTATCAAAACTGAGCATAATGTACAAACTATGAAAACTAAAAGTAAATATGCTTTCTACGTTTTAAAAAAATATGACTAATCAATTAAGTGTAATTGGGTTGAAAATAACCATAGAAATGTTAAAATAATTTCTTAAACTTAACGTTGTGTTAGATATTCTAAAAAAAAACTAGTTTAACGAAAGCAATCTCCGGGAATCAGATCTGATAATTTATAAAATATTTATTCTTACTATTACATCATCAAAATATGTTCTCAAATTAAAAAATAATCTTAGAATTGAATATTAGCAAAAGGTAATAAATTCTGATAAATAAATACGTCAGTAACTCACAAGCTTCTTAAATTTTTTTCCTTCTTTATGAAATACAAATTTTTTCCACCTTTTGTATCAT
Organism: Morpho helenor; assembly: GCA_029227775.1. Classification (NCBI taxonomy): domain Eukaryota; kingdom Metazoa; phylum Arthropoda; class Insecta; order Lepidoptera; family Nymphalidae; genus Morpho; species Morpho helenor. Next base: position 13,737,359 of record JARGCU010000010.1, read on the forward strand.
GTACATAATTGCTCGAAATAATAACGCAGGCGTTCGGAAAAAATTAATATCCTACTAAATCAAAAATTTTGCTTGCAAATAATTTTATTGAAACTGTATGGAAATCATAGTCGTGTTAGTTAATAAATATAGCAAGTGAATCCAAAATGTATGTGGCAATATCAGCTGTTATTGTCTTAATTTTGTACAAAGGCGTCTTCTCTACTTTTATAAAATATTATGAGATTAGGCCCACCTCAGTATTTTAATACTCCACTCCCTAAGGCCAGTGTGGTTGTTCTTGGCATCAACCCTTCTTTTATTCTCTCCAAAAAGGAGAGCATATCTGGACCAATCAAGTGTTTGATAGCAGCAGGCCTTTACTCAACTAAACTACATATCTCAGGAATTCTAACGTGAAATGCAGGTTTCTTCGCGACGTTTTCTGTGGCCAATAAATATGTTATAAAGTTTTAATAGAAAACTAATAAATGCTAGTCCAGGAATTGAAGCCAAACCTGGTAATTTGATCTTCTGAATCTTGCCCACTGTTCGGTTTAAAGTCATAACGGTTGGTATTGGTTACTTCAACACGTTTATATCTTTCGTTTGTTTTATATCCTTACCAGCCGCATTATTAGCCCGCGGCTAAGCCCGCGTGGAACTTGGTGTATCAAAAAGATTTTCCCGCATAAATCACGACACCATGGGAAATGTAGAATGAATTTAAGTTGAAGTTGCTCCACAACCTCCATTTTCTTCGAGTTAAAGTCCCAACAAAGTGTATTAAGCCGTTTTTAAGAATGTAACTTTACGTAAACCTTTCTCAAGAATCGCTTTTTTACCATCATTTTTTATTTATTTTATATTAGTAAAAACAGTACAAAACCGTGACGTTCATACAATATTAAGGTAATCGATCGCTTACGGACAGGAAGCTTTTGGGGAAATTGTTTTTATAATATCTATAGGTTTGTCGCAACCAGTTTTGCTGTTTAGTTTTTACAATTCAATGATGGAAAATGCGAGATACAAATACCTAAAAATATTACTGAGCAGTCATGTAAAAACAAAGATCATTATTCTCCTGCCCTTATCCCAATCTAATTGGGATCGGGATATGTTTTAAACATGCTTGCATGTTTGGCTAGTTATTTTTTCAACTGGCCGCCTGCCTGACGTCAGCTTACTTTAATCGCCTTTTACGACACCTCCGTAAGAAACGAGGGTGGTCTATTCTATTCAGCCAAATACCAAAAGGCGGATCAACTTACCTTAGTCGCCTTTTACGACACTTCGGTAAGAAATGAGGGTGGTCTATTCTACTCAGCCAGATACCATGCGGCGGAAATACTAAGATGTTAAACATTAACGCGATAATGTAATTACATTACCATGTTTTTTGTATACACAGACCAAACATAGACGATAATAATAGACAATTATTTTCTCGTGTTTTGTAAAGTAACGAATATCAAATGTATCAATTTATCACCGATAAGTAGGTAAGTGGACTGGTAAAGATAATGGAACATATTTTTTTAGCAATAAATATTATTTATAACCCATTATAAATAATGCCAATTCACCTCTGAAGTTCTAGACTTCATATTACGTATCACGGTCATATTACGTAATCACGCATTACAGTGACATAATTAAATGTTTCAAAGCAAAAAATATTATGATGTCTTCGTTCAACATCCTACTAGTTTCCTATTTCCTACTAATATTATAAATGCGGATACGGATATACGGATCTGAAACGTGGTCTCTGACTATGGGCTTCATAAGAACGCTTAGTGTCGTTCAGCGGGCGATAAAGCAAACTTGGAGTATCTCTACATGATCAAATAAGAAATGACGAGATCCGTAGAAGAACCAGAGTCACCGATATAGCTCAGCGTGTCGCGAATCTGAAGTGGCGATGGGTGGGGCAAATAGTGCGGGGAACCGGGGCGATGGGGTCTCAATTTGTTAGAATGGCGATCTCGCATCGGAAAACGCAGTGTCGGTAGACCCTCTAAGACATGGACTGACGGCACAAGATCGTGTGATTTGGCGATCCATAAAGAGACCTATGTCCAGCAGTGGACGTCCGTCGGTTGACAAAGAATAAGAAGAAGATTTATATATAATAGATTTATATAAAAGAATGATGAATGATGATGAGCATGATAGGCATAATGTTATGCTTAGGTAAGTACATTTGTATGACTAAAATTTTGTATTAACAAGTACTTAGAAACATGTAGATAGAAAAGGCTATTTAAAAAGATTAGCATTGTAAATTTGAGTCAAAGTTCAGTTTATCGTATCAAAATACACTATCGCTAAAATGAAGTCATCAGCGATGATTCACAAGAATTTTTTTAATATAGGTAAGTAGTAAAAGGAATTGAAAGTAAATCAGTGTTTATCTTATACATGGACGATAATATCAGGACATGGTTGGTAGATAACGAGTATGATTGTTATTTTTTATATTGAAATAGTTATTAGCGCGCTCGCAATTTAGGGTCCAAAGGGCATCTCGTCTCGATTTGTTTGGCTCCGTAACCTCCTGAATTTAAAACAACAATGTCCCTATCCATGAATATGCCTCGAGCGAATCCTATTCTTCCTTGGATACATAGCACGTAAGCCCGCAAATAACCTGGTGAAACTGGTGATAACAGGCAGTGTAGAAGGCAAGAGACTTAGGAGGCGTAGTCCAAGAGATGGTTGGATCAGGTGTCCTATCACCTGGACACAAACATCCGCCACTAATTGCAACTTGTTTTCAAAAAAATGACATGGGAAATCCCGACGCTCAACAGTGAGCGAATGGCTAAATGAGGAGAAGGATCCCACTCGCAGAGGGGTTGGCACAATATGTCTTTACCCTCCATTACCTTCTATCATTCGTCAATTTTAGTGTTACTCCTTTTATATGCGTATTATTCTTCACACGATTCACCAATCTTTGTTTCGGTCTCTTTCTTGTCATATATCCATCTACATACATATTGAAAACTCTTTTAGCCACATGGTCATCCCCCTTCGTTACATGAACATACCAACTTACTTTTTTTTCCAATTTCGAAAACGGCTCCAACGATTTCATGAAATTCAGCATGTAGGGGAAAGATCGATTCAGCTAGGTTTTAATTTTAAAAAAACATTATAACTGTTTTCAGGCCCTAAAAAACTGCTAAAATTTTATGCGACAGCAAATTATAAATACGCTGTCAATCGCAAAGTCATGATAGCGTAATTGGGTAACGGGCGATCTTGATTTTAGAATAGCAAGATCGAATCCAGATATTTTTTTTTTCTAGATCTTTAACCCGCCTGCAAATCGTTATGATAGTAGATAACAAAATTTTATACACATAACGTGATAATAATATTTTTAACGATACTATTGTATATTTCTAACGTCTTAACTTTGATGTCGTTGCAACGATTCTAAGTAGTAGTAAGTAAATAACGCCCTGTTACTATCCCACTGCTGGACATAGGCCTCCTCTCTCTGTTTTTGTAAAGATGGATTGAAGCTAAGACCTACGACGCTGCTCCAATGCGGATGGTAGGTTTCACATATCCCTAGTATTCTCTAGAGATATGCCGGTTTCCTCACGATGTTTTCCTTCACCGAAAAGCGTGTGATAAATTGCAATTATCAATTAGACACGTAAGTTTTAATAAAAAACTCATTGGTGTCTGCCAGGGTTTGAGCCCATGATCGTCTCTAGAGATTCACACGAACGCACCGCTGGGCTATTACAGCTTAATAGGCTTCTAAGTAAGGCTCCGACTAGTATATAAATGCTGTTAGGTGTTAAATGACTATGTCAATATTTCAATTTTTTATTTGGGAATTTTTCAATTTTTAATTTGATTTTGTTGGGATTTTTCCATAAAGAGAGAGGCCATATCCATCAGTATCAGGATAAAACCAAACTGTTACGTTACTTTTTTAAAATAGCTTTAAAGTATTTTAATACGGTATTATAGTATATCTAATGTACCTAATAGTATGCTCAGCGTTAAATATAACAAATAGCGATCTAGCATTCTTATTATCTACTTATTGCAAATGGTCGTGTACAAAATACAAATTTACTAAACTTAAACTGAATTTATTTTGAAACGCACAAATAGATTTGCAATTAATTCTAATAAGGTTAGTAATAATGATAAGACTTTTTATTGCGTTTGACTCATCTACGTGCCATTGTTAAAAATATATTTTTAGTAAGGTAATTTTTCGTGATAATCTTTTTGTTATTCGTCTGGAAAATTTGCTAATCTTTTCGCACTGATATAGATACTGTTGAACTTTGTATGATTCATAATAAAACAAAAATAACAAATATTATGCAAGACAAATATTAGTACCTCGGTGACCAAGCTCTGCTCCGTATATTTTAAAAGATATAAAATAATATAAAAAAAAAACAAAAAAAAACGCCGGGTGACATGTGGGAATCGATCTGAGACTTTTTTGTTTGATCTGTGACTGACTGATCTCACTTTTTTGATCTGAGTTTTGGACTTCGCGCGCTGCTATCATTAGGCTATCAGAACTTTGCATTTGACAGCTCCAGCATCTTTTGCTTTCTCTTCCTATTTTAGTAGTTTTTTAGTGCCCAAAAACAGGGATAAAATGAGATTTTTTTTTAAATAAAACCTAGCTAGCTCGATTTTTCCCCCCAAAACTCCCTGCTAAACCCCTATATGCTGAATTTCAGGAAAATCGTTGAAGCCATTTCTGAGATTCAGAAAATATATATAGGTATATACCTGCATGTATATATATACCTAGATACTAATGTATGATTAACTCATTTAAATATTAAAGATTTAAAAGTGACAGAACGTGTGTAGTGTTGTGTATTGTAGTTTGCGGTGGAGGTTTGTGCGTGTGTTTTTACGAATCCTGCATGTATAAAATATGAAAACATCCACTCTACATTTAGCATTATATATATTTTCAATTTTACTTTATCGCGTATTATAGCGAAATAATTTTACTATTGGTTTTGAAATTATTTACATTAGGTATACTGTTATCTACTGTTAAGAGAAGGATATGGAACTTAATCCCACCACTTTCATTGATATAATATATGCTTTGTAATCATGAATGAACATTCCACAATTTTATTTTTTTATATAATATCTATCAGTAGAATAATAAGCTGAAGTTAATCCATTTAAAGCTAACGCTCGATAACGATTTTAAGAATTCACATAGGAACTTGAATTCATTGAACTAAAATGTACTTGTGTAAATAAATTCGTTATCTTTTAACATCACTACATAGTATAAAACAAAGTCACATTCTTTGTTTGTCCATATACCCCTATGTATGCTTATTTCTTTAAAACTACGCAACAGATTTTGATGCGGTTTTTTTTAATAGATAGAGTGATTTAAGAGGAAGGCTTATATGTATAATACCATTCAATATGGAGTAGAGAAAAACTGTAATTTTTGAGGTTTCTAATAAATATCGTAAATAATTACATTTTTTTCCGCTTACATTGCAAACGCAGGCTAAACCCTACAAGATTTATCAAAATGATATACTAAGTATTTGTACACCTTGAAAAGGTCTACAGAAAAGTCCGCGATGGTATATGTCTATCTCTTATGGATAGCCCACAATAGCATTTTTTGTCATTTACATTTTACGAAAAATAATGCCTTATTTTTGAAGCAATTTTTATACAATACAGCATTAATCCTTATCCAATTAAATACCTTAAATACATTGTTGATTTAATATAGATCAATATGGCCTTTTACAGCATGTAATTTAAAAGATCATTTTCAGAGATATCACAGATTTAAAATCCCGCGAGGGGGCCGCGCTTTGCCCTAGGGCTCTTCGAATTTAGCAGCGATCGGACGCGCAACTATCGCTCTTTCAAGAGTAACGTCTAAAGAAAACATGTTTGTATTGTCTAATAAAGATAAGAAAGCTATGTTGTATATAAAGACATTCTCTAATTAATTAAAAATAAAATACATAGGGAAAAATGTAAAAATAAATATGTAGTATATGAATTTAGATATTAGATATAGCAGGAAATCTTCTTGGTATAGGGAGAGGGGAATTGTTTTTCTCCAAATTTAACGCGTGCGGGCCACGGGCAGTAAAGAATAAATCAAAACTACTGTATGGATTTTAATCATTTTTTTCACTGAGTGACTAACTATGTATTTTATATAGCCCGTGCGAAGCAGGGGCAGGCCGCTAGTAAATTATATTCGTATGTTTTAATATTTATAAGTTGGTTTTACTTTGAAGAATTCCGTTGTATAAGGTAATGATAGTATTGTAGCCGTGTGGTATCCGGCTAAGTCGAATAGTACCACCCACATTTCTTACCGAGGTGTAAAAAGCGACTAAGGTAAGGCGGCCGGTCGTAAAAATTAGCCAAATCATGTAACAACATGTTTATAATATGTTATGCCAACCCCACTTAGAGTGGGACAAGGCCAGGATTTTTAAGAAAATAAAAGAAATCATAATTACCATTACCCGTCTGACATCTGAAGAGGTGTTAAAACGGATAACATTTTTTTTGTACTTTGACAAGCGGGCTGGCTCCTTTTTCGCACAAAGAATCATCTTAGGGACCATTCCACGTGGGCATGATTTGTATAGTCCTAGCGTTAAGTAATTTAAGATAGATATAACTTGTACATTTTTGCTGTAAATAAAAAAACATACCCGTCTAATTCTGATATAAGTTTTTAGAAACATTCATCCTAAATGTTCGTCTGCTTTAGAATAGGATTAATTGTCCCAAAAAGTCTTGTGCCACGCTTTTATTTTCAGAATTAAAAAATAAAGACGGCAATAAGTCTACCGGAGGCTGCACGGTAGGTCGTGGTAATTACCGGTAAGTATAATGTCTCATTGTTAATTGTTAGGGTATATCGCGGGCGGATCTCTTTGGGACTGTCTACCTTATCTCTGTAAGGGGCTATGGACTCCTGGTAATTTAAGGATCTCCTATTCATTATCTTCAAACACTACTACTGTCTAGTCGAGTGTTATTTAATTTTATTATTTAATTTATTTATTTATGTACCATAAAAAATGTAGGAAAAAAACATAATTGGTAAAAAAAGTGTACAAAGGTCAACTTATCCCTATGACAGAGATCTCTGCCAGCTAACCTACGAGGTGAGACAATTTATATTAAAGAAAAAGGTACGCAAATATCAAACATTATGAATTAGAATTACCTACTAATAATTTCCTAATTTAACAATAAAAATGAAATAATAATGAAATATTTTATTTGTTTTAGTAATCAAAACCGTGTGGTATCCGGCTGAATAGAATAGTACCACCCTCATTTGTTACCGAGGAGTCGTAAAAGGCGACTATGGTAAGTTGACCAACCGTGTGGTATCCGGTTTAGTAGAATAGACCACCCTCTTTCTTACCTAGGTGTCGTAAAAGGCTAATAAGGTAAGTTGAGCCACTGAGTGGTATCCGGTTTAGTAGAATAGACCACCCTCTTTCTTACCGAGGTGTCGTAAAATAAGACAGAGGTAAGTTGACGTCAGGCAGGCGGCCGGTCGTAAAAATGCAACCAAATCATGTGACAGCATGTTTATAACATGTTGTGCCGACCCCACTTAGAGTGGGATAAGGGCAAAAACCTAAGCAAATCATGATGTAACATGATTTGCTTAGGTATTTTACGACTGGCCGGCTGCCTGATGCCAACTTACCTTAGTCGCCTTTTACGATACCTCGTTAAGAAATGAGGATGGTCTATTCTATTCAGCCGAATACCACACGGTGAGTTATCTTACCGTAGTCGCCTTTTACAACACCATGGCAAATAATGAGAGTGGTCTTTTCTACTCAGCCGAATAGCTCACGGCATATGCACTGCGCGTATATCTCAAAATAATTATTTACTATGAAATATTCTACAAATGTTTGATAGTATAATACGATGACCCGACGGATGGGGGAAAGAATACGTGCAGGTGACAGGTACAAGAGTTTAATCGTCACTTTTACATAGGCCATAGAGTATCGCGGACGGGTCCTTCGCAGCATTCCTTAATTGGATGTACCGGAAGATGCACCGTTTTTCAAATTCAAATTCAAAATATTCTTTATTCAAATAAACTTGTAAACAAGTGCTTTTGAATCGTCAACTCTACTGCTGGTTCGGAAAGCTGTTCCTACCGAGAAGAGCCAGCAAGAAACTCGGCGGTAGCTCTTTTAAAAATATAATTCTTAATACTATTTACATTATGTCGTTACTGTCTTGTACAGGTTCAAAGAGAGCTATATCCACACATTCTTATCTTCTAAATAATCATCAAGAGTATAGTAGGCCTTCTGTATCAGCCTCTTTTTAACAGTGATAGTAGGCCTTCTGTATCAGCCTCTTTTTAACAGTGAACAAGTAAGTTTACAGTTGCGCTAGGCGTAGTGTTCCAGTAGGATGTACTGTGTAAGCTTAGGAACTGATAGGCGATGTTGATCTGATAACATAATGTATGGGGACTTCTTATATTACTACGAAAGCACTTCGATAGCGCGGAGCAAACGATCAGTGGCGCCATCTAGTTTTGAGTGCGGAATCACGTGTTGCTAGTACGTTGTGTTACAATAGTGAAATCGCATCAAATTTCAATCTTAGAATTGGTCAAAAACAAGAATTGCGTAGGTTTAGTCAATAGGTTTATCTAGTTAATCTAGCATAATCAACAGGATTATTTATATCAAAACTAAAGTCTAGGCTCTTAATCCTAACTGATATGATCACGTGAATAGCCCAGGCCAACGAACGACGATAATTTTGTAACTATGTGATTGCTTGGCGTTGATGTATATTTAACCTGTCTGGATCTGGATATTTGACCTATGATCAAACTTCTCGAATTTGGGAAGACACTACTAAAGAATCGAGTTTTTTTTAAATGAAATAAGAGGACAAAAGAGCATGAGGTTAACCTCATCTACAAAAAATAAGTAAACTCTTTTACCAGCTTCTTCTAGCAGAATTACGTTGGAAACTCTAATTTGGGTACGAAAAAGCGTCGTTAGAGTTGCAATCGAAAATCTTTAAAACTCGTTAATTTTTAAAAAGTTGTCGTGTTAAGATCTATGTGTAATTATTCGAAATCAAATTCAGAAATGATAAAACAATGTAGATAAGAGACGAATTAAAAGATTTTTTTTTATAAAATAAAAATATTTATAGCAAAAAACGAAACGGTGAGGTAGCTATATAATTTAAATTGCTGACAATATAGTCGAATTTCAGATATGAAAATTATATAAAACAATAAAAGATTAAATTGTAGCCCGCATTATAGCTTTAACTGCTCGCAATTAGCACTCAATAATGTTTGTACGGAAATTTTCTGAGCATCGTTGTTATAAAAGGTATTGAAATAATGGGTACAATGTTAATATATTTTATATAGGTTATTTAAACTTGTTGCTAAGCCATCCTTCTTCAGCCCTTATTCCACTCTAAGTGGAGTCGTTACAACATGTTTTTTTACATTATTTCCTGTCATACGTCAACTCTGTCGCTACTCAAATTCAAATTCAAAATTTTCTTTATTCAAAAAAACTTGTGAACAAGCACTTTCGAATCGTTGAATCTACTGCTGATTCGGAAAGCTGTTCATACCGTAAAGAGCCGGCAAGAAACTCCGCTGTTACTCTTATTGAAATAATACTTATAACTAGTTACATTAAGTCATTACTATCTTGTACAGGGTCGGACAGAAGCTATATCCACGCATTCTTATCATAATCCTCAACAGTATAGTAGTCTTTTTGTATCAGCCTCCCTTTAACAGTTTTTAAACTGCTGTAATGGCAAAGCTAAAATTGGTTGCGGAATTTTATTATAGAATCTTATACCCAAACCCACAAATGACTTACGTGCCTTTGCAAGGCGCAAAGCAGGAGCGGCAAGCTTATCTCAGTCCCTACTTTGTCTATTATATACTCTTTTTATATGCATTCATCACACAATCTATCATCACATCATATCTTTGACATCCACATTCATATTTAACACTCGTTTGGTCACATGATTTTCATCCCTCCTCATTACATGTCCATACCATTTAATTCATGCGCTTCTCGTCTTTTCTATAAGCTTGTTGCTAAGTATTTTATACAATTAATCAATAATTCCTCGGTACGTCCATACCGTCTTCGAAAAGTACGTGTAAACAACGATAATTTATGTCTCTTAATCCTGGTCACTGATTGTAGGTGTCATGTGATTTTTTTCAATTATTAATTATAGGTACACCCATGACTACAGTCATGCGTGGTTCTCAAGTGTTTTTTAGGAAATTATTAATACTTTTTATTGGACAATTACAATTTCATGATTTTGGAGCGAAAAGTCAATCTTTTATGTGTATTTTGTTAATTCTATTCTATATAAATATATATACGATTACGTACATATATATTTAAAGATCGTATAATAATATGAAATATAGTATATTTAATCACAATTAATAGCTTAGTTTTATTATTACTTTTGCATAATTATACCTCCTATATCTTATGTAGTCCGTTCAACCTTTCGTTGTCTGTGACGTATCACATGAGGTTTTTATTCAACAATCAATCTGTGTGCTTCATGTCCAGGCAATATATTTTTGATATTTAAAATTAGGTTTAGTTTATTTTGAATCTGTTAATATATGATTTGTAGAATAAACGATTTTCATTTTATTTAATTTCACTTAGTGAGTGATAGAGAGATGTGTCTGTTATGATAGTATCCCCGTAGTATAAACAGAAATCATCATCATCATTCTCCTGCCCATATCCCACTCTAAGTGGGGTCAGCACAACATGTTCTCAGCATGTTGTTACATGATTTCGTATTTTACAACCGGCCGCCTGCCTGACGTCGACTTAGTCGCCTTTTACGACACCTCGGTAAAAATGAGGGGGGTCTGTTCTACTCAGCCGGATATCATACGGCGGATCAATTTACCTTGGCCAAAATTTACAATAACTCGGTAAGAAATAAGGGTGAGCGTAAAAAGAAATATATAAAAATAAAACCTACGATAAAAGATCACTGTTTGAGAATAAAAAGTCCAAATCCTTTGAAGAAACAAAAGGAACAGTAATCGTTGAGAATATATCCTTTCTTTTCTCAAATTCGTGTTAATAAATGCCCTATAATCTCTTGTTCGCTATGAATTTGACCATATGATATTTATCAAAACCCAAAGCGATTATTTTAACTATCACCTTCCAATTTCGAGTACCAATTTGGAGCATACTCAAAACGGAACGTTTAAGTTTTATTCCTAATGCGTTTCCATTCCTAATTCCGAATTCCACTCTCAACAGTAGTCATCACACGCAAAACACCGGTTGCCATTTTGTTTCCGTAGGCCATTTTAAAATTGGCTAACGTATTTGTTTCAGCTTATACTATACACCCATGTAGATATTCGAGAAAACTGGTCTGTTTGTATTCTATTTTCGTGATATGCACTTATCGATGCTATTCTATATTAACATCTTTATATATGTTTAATTTCAAAATAAATAATTGAATGACATTGAAAACATAAAAATACCGGGGGCAATATCCCAAGCTACCGAGGCTTCAAAGTGAGGAACTTCGTGACAATTTGTGCCGTTTTGAAAAATACTGCCTTCCGCATCCGACTCTATCCAAAAATTAAGCTAAAACCTCTTGATATGTTGATCGAGGCTTTTCGCAATTACATCGTCAACCGAAACATCATCATCAATTGGAACAATTATTGTTAAGTTAACATCCCACATGGCCCTTATCTCATGAACAAGTTCTATAAATTTTTCTTTGTCAGCTTTTATGAGATTATGTCCATACCCCTAGTAGAATTTTTGCACTCTACTTATCATATTGCGCATAGGACTTTGGTGCTGTGCTTTCCTCATTCGCAAATTTGTTCCGCGAGATAAAGCTATAAAGTCGTTAGGGCACAAAAAGTACTAATAAAACATTTGAATGGTCCAAAGATGGTATTGAAAATATTACTTTAATATTTTCAATACAACTTGATCTATACGCATGCGTCAGATCCCTTCGTGTTTTTACAACACAATTGTCTAGAGATTAATGAGATTTACTTAATTCTAGTAGATAATAAATATTATATAAGGTGATATCGTAATCTTGAATTATATAAAAACTGAATTCTTGGTACACACGTGAGCGAGAGCTTAAGTGATTTTAAGGCTAGTTTCATATTAAATTAAAGAAAAATTAAATTGACATCGAATATCAGATCCTTGCGTCGTTACGGGGGTCGTGACCTTTTCATAACAGCTTGTCCTTGACAATGTTCTTCCGTCTGTTCCTGCTTTCAGTCACGTGGATGGCCTTGGATACTGTTGTATTGAGTATGGTACGGTCTCTTGCCATCAAACTTGCTGGTAACAATGAGTTTCTGCATGACGTCGCCAGGCTTGCGAGCAATTTGCCCAAAGAACTCAAGGATCCTCTGTAGATAATAACGTTGTTTCTGGATTGATCACTGCCTAAATAGATGGATAGGACAAGTTCGACCGCTTATTCTAGTATCTATTTCTAACAAAGGATAGATCTAATAGAAAAAAAACTATTAAAAATGAGCATTAGAACTAAGTTTTACTTCTTAAATGTGATGTTATAAAAATAAATAAAACCATTATACTCAGCGTACAGAGAGGTAAAACCAAGTCTCCACCTTATATTTGACTTGCTGTAAACTCAATAGTCAGAACTGGGACACTAGGCTAGGAAGAAATTTCAGCTGAGACTCTAATACAATTCCAACAAATTCCAACCTGGGAAAATGATTTGGACGGTCGGAAGTGTGATATAAAAACCGGTCTGGCACTGACAAGCGTCGGTTATGTAAATTAAGTTAACAAAGTTCATCATTGTAATAGTAATCTTTGATCTCACTAATGTGACATTTAGTCCATCCTAGTGTATTTAGTAATCTCTAACAGATTGAGAAATTATAATAGATGTTATATTGCAAAAATTGCAAAAATAGTCGTGATACTATTTTGTTACAATAAAAATTAGGCCCTAGGCGCCAAGAATAGTCACAATAAAAAAAATAGTAATTAGATCTGACGTACCGCTTACTTTCTGATGATTAATTAGGAAGTATTTATTAAGATAAGCCACACTAAGCTGATACAGAAAAAACATAATTATATCTTGAATAATCACACGATTATGATATCAATTAAGACCATCTTAAATTCGGGTGAAAGTTTTACAAAATATTTGAATTTTAATGCCAATTGTGTTTTTATATAGATGGACTTTTAGAAATATGACATGTTTATTGGTCAAGAAATGATGAAACGCCATAAAACGTATGCGTATAGAGATGCAACTGTAATAGTGTTAAAAACAATGACTTAATAAAACATAGCCGGTAAATTTGGTCTACGTGCCTAATCAAAATCTGCTTATTACTGGCTGAATCTAACAGCCGAGATTTAGAAAAACAAAAGGTATTCAAACCACCAATAAATATAGACCAACGCTTGCAATGAATTTTTTATGTCAATACAAAGACTTAGCTGAATATTCATAAAATTTCCTTATTGCAAATAGAAAACTATGATTTTAATTTCTATAATTAGGCGTTATTTTCTACATTTTACGTTACGTTTTAGGTACATATGTAAAAAGTAAATATATACTAAAAGTATAAGTAGCACTGTACACTTTGTCTGCCACAATCCAAAAATTATCAGCAGATAAACTCGCTTCAAAAGAAATTTGCGATTTTGTTGCGGAGATTTCCCAAAAATATTTGCGATTTTGTGGTTATTAATGTACAGTGAGTATTGGGGTGGTAATTGTATAAGTCTAAGGCATGCGGTATCTATAGCATATGAATCATGCACGTATAAAGTATGAAATAGTACAAAAATAGGCATAACAGATTTTTTCTAAACGCGTATTATAGGAAAATAATATTATCATCTTCCTGCCCTTATCCCACTCTAAGTGAGGTCGGCACTACATGTTATAAACATGTTGTCACTTGATTTGGCTGCGTTTTTACGACCGGCCGCCTGACGTCAACTTTCCTCTGTCGTATTTTACGACACCTCGGTAAGAAAGAGGGTGGTCTATTCTACTAAACCGGATACCACACGTTGGGTCAACTTATCTTAGTCGCCTTTTACGACACCTCGGTAAGTAATGAGGTTGGTCTATTCTACTCAGCCGGCTACCACACAGCGGCTCGACTTACCATAGGTACCTTTTACGACACTTCGGTAAGAAATGAGGGTGATACTATTCTATTCAGCCGGATACCACACGGCGTATAGAAAAATAATATAGTCATTACTTTTATATTAATTTGACAACAGGAGACGTATATTTTATATATCCATACATATAATAACAATTGGTATACACTTTTCGAGCTTCTGTGATTACGGTTGTTTCGCGTGCGCTCGACTCCCATTTAATTCAGTCGCCTTCCGGCCCCGCGGCGACACGATGCATTCCGGCACGCCATTTCTTTTCTTTATACATAAAAAACGTTAAAAATTAATCTTGGCAACACTACCGAACAGTAGCAGGTAGAAGATGATTTACCCATACTGACTTATACTTGATATTAAGTAATAATCTATATATACTAACATTATAAAGAGGGAAAAGTATGTATGTTTGTAATGTTTTCACACAAAAACTACTGGACCGATTTAAAAAAATCTTTCACCATTGGAAAGCTGACCATCTTTACTGAGCAAGATAGGCTATATTATATTTAAAAAATTAATAATAAGGTAATAGAACTGTAATAAGGTGTAAAAAAATAGTAATAAAAATCTGTCATCGCATGCGCTGCGGAAACTATTGATGATATTAAACAATAATAAATCTATAGTCCAACTTAGTAGAGTTTCCACTGCCATGAGATCGGTATGGACGCGAGTAAAATCGCGGGATATTAAAGAATATATGTATGGGATACTCTATGTGGAATGCTACTCAGTAGAATAGACTACCCTTATTTCTTAGTGAGTCGTCGTAAAATGCAATTAAGTTGGCCCGTCGTATGGTATCCAGCTTAGTACAATAAACCACCCTTATTTCTTACTAAGAGTAAGTGAGTTAAGGTAAGTTGACGTCAGGCAGGCGGCTGGTCGTAAATACCGAAATAGCCAAATCACCGCTCGTCCCCGTCAGGCGGTTACGACCCATAATGGGTTTTTCACACACGAAAAAAAACGTACCACAAGGCGGGCCAACTTCCCTTAGTCGCTTTTTACGAGAGAAAAAAATAGAGACTAGAAATGAGGGTGGTACTATTCTATTCAGCTGTATACCACATAAATTTATACATATATAGTTCCAAATATTTTTTTATATACTAACATATACCTGCACTCAATAATATTTTTTTTATAAACAGCATGTCTTAAAATAAGTCTTTAATCTTATTCTTTTATGACGTACTACTTCAGGTGTTCTTATCATTATCAGTATTCTTTTAACAATGGAATTATTTATTGACAAGTTCCTTATATTAAAATTATCATTGATAACTTTTATTGAATGAATTTGGACTAGGAAGCCACATAGGCCCTTCTCGTAATTAAAAGATTTAATTTAACTTGCCTTGTATGTATGTGAAGCTGGAATCTTGCAAGATAAATTTCACCCACTTCCCGGTCTCCGATCAATCTGAAATTTCACATATTATCCCGATGACAATGCATGTTTATTATAAGTATGGCCTAATGCTGTTGCCAGTATTCAGACAAGGGAACTGGTAAAAGGTTAGCAGTAAGGCCATGAAATTTTTTTGAAAGCTTTTTTAACTTGACTTGTATTAAGATAATGCTACTGCTAATCTTACGCAAACTTAAAGTTTAGATATTAAATATTGACACCGGAAACGCGGTGGCTTAGTTTAATATTAATTATTAACTGTTAAAGTTACACCAGTTTCCATTCAAGTTTTGAGATTGATACAACGTTCTGTGAAAATAATTCAATAGTAGACTTCGGCCGTAAATACGGAAGTCGAATTTTTTATAAGATACCGTCATTCAATAGTTTTTATCTAACACAGCTAAAGACCTTTAAAATGCAACGATAAGTGAAAAGATTTTGCGATTTGATAAGGATTTGTGTGCCCTTGGCGAGAGTATTACGCGCCTTATGATATTTATAACGTTGGATTAAATATTGATAGATATTGTGTCATTCAATAAGAAAAACAAACTCATTAATATATAGTACCTGGGTGACCAAGAGTTCCTCGGTATTTTTTTTAAGTTAAAAAATGCAATAAAAATAATAAAAACATAATCTGGAATCGATGCTGGTATTCTGAATTTAAGATCGCCTGTTACCCAAATAAGCTATCATATATAATATATATATACATAAGCTATTATAATAGTAATAGTATATTGTAGTTGTTATATATTAATTGTTATATAACAACTAACAAAATAAAAAATATACATATCAAATCAAATCAAAATATCTTTATTCAAATAAGCTCTTTCAAACACTTTTGAATCGTCAAAGATCAATATGATTAATGAAGCTACAACTGATTCGGAATGTTGCTCTTACTGAGTAGAACCAGAAAGAAACTCGGCGGTCAATCTTTTAAACATTTTCAACTTTACATTATTAAACCGCAGTCTTGTATGAAGCTGAAAAGATTTTAAAATCCAGGCTTTTTTATCATCTAAATAATCTTCAATTTTGTAATATTCTTTAAGTATAAGCATATCTCTTATACTTAATTTAAACGTTTCTGTATCTGATCTAGTACTTTTTACTGGGTGCCATACAATCTATCTATCTCTAAAATTATCGATATTCTATGAGAATAGTACAGGCAAGAGCAAATATAAAATACTAGTTCATATTTCTTTTTATTCAAGTATATAACCTATTGAAAAACTCTAAAAGTAATGACGTAGGATTAAAACTTGTGATCCATACCGATGGGTAGCTGGTTTAAGCTGTTATAAGAAATTTGAAACAACATATAAAAGGATTTATATTTCCAAACTATCATACGCTTTTCTGTTAAAGAAAATAATATGACGAAACGTACAAATCTCGAAAGGGATATGTGAAACCTGAATGTATTGGAGCAGCATAGAGCATTTAAGTTCCAATTTTTTCTCTAAGGCAGAGGGCAAATCTATGCCCAGCAGTAGGATCGCAACAGGCTGTTGCTTTACTCAGGGGACAGTACATCATGAATTATACTCAATAATTGATTAGTATTCGCAGATTATTCGTGAGGCAATTTTTATTTTCGTACTTGCTCTGACGGATTACACTAATCTCTTAAAGCACCAGAATTAGTGATAACATTTCTTCATCCTGGTCAAAGGTCGTATAAATTATTAATTTTGTGTTCTTTACTTTTTAATTAATTCGAATTCCAATGTTATAATATCCTTTATTCAAGTAAGCAAGTGATTTTGAAGCACACCGTGTGACACGGCGAGTGATACCACACGGCGAGCCAACTTTCCTTAGTCGCCTTTTAAGACACCTCAGTAAGAAATGAGGGTAATATATAATCAGCCGGATACCACACGGTATAGTATATTAAAAATTTATTATGTCTTAGTCCAAACGCATCACTAGGCAATTGTAGAAGCAATGTGGCGATGGCGAAAAGCGTAGATTGGAGCGCAAAAATTCTACTAGTATAAGGGAAGATTGCCTTTAGAATATTTTATTAAGTCGGTGCGCGGCTTAAGGTAACATAAATATAAATATATGTCCCATATATTTATATTTATGTTACCTTAACACTTACTTACACACACAGTCCGTAATTTAATACTTGTGTTATGATAGACAGACAACTGGTGAATATACTCAACAATCGTTTCGCCCCGCAACCGAAGCATCATCAGGAGATAGACTCCACGACCAAAATCGCAAAGCATTACTTTGAGATTTTGGTCGTGAGATTGCGAGTTTGTGATAGTGAACGTATATAGTGCTTGTGTATTGTGGTGGCGGTGGTGGAGGTTTGTGCATGTGTTCTTTTACGAATCCTGCGTGTATCAGGTATGATAACCGATTGTCCGTATATATTTTCTTTACTTCATCGCGGATTATAGCAAAATAATTTTATTATTACTTTTGTTTTATGGATCTCCGCAAAGTAACGCCTAATTCTATAAATCATTCATAGAAAATGTTGGCCCTCGGCGGGAATCGAACCCACGACCCGCGGAGCTGAAGCCCACTGAACGGGACAAAACATGTAGTGTGGTAAAGCTTTAGTTAGTCACCACGACCTTGAATGTGTGAGAAGTCACGACTAAAAAACCTGGGACCTCGTATATGTGTAACCGCCTTAATAACTTGCCAATATTACATAACGAGCAACTAATTTTATGCAATCACGTGCATTCGTTTGATAATGTATCTTCAAATATAAAGATTAATAAACACTGCTATCAATAATTAAGGAAGCGTTGCAATAACATTGTTATCCGTGTTCAATGAAAATAACAAAAATGAATCACCGAAATGTTTGTACGCGTATAACATCCATACGTCTGCAACGAATTGTATATTTCTTGTTGTTTATTATTTTCAGGAGAAGGTTTGTGTGAAAAGAAATAATATAGCGGTAAGAGCTTTGCCGATTCAGCTAGTATATAGTAGCATGCGATTTCGTTTTCAAGGACTGTAGTGCTCAGATAAAAAGTATCACTATAATCATTATACTTACCTTCAAGCTTTAACATCGTCAACGATCTTGACTCCAGAAATCGCATCTGTTATCTGCAACAAAATATATTAGTAAGTAATGAACAACTAATATAATTATATGTATTTTATTGGCTCATTGGCGCGGTTGGCAGTTACCCTGTCATCAGCTCCGTAGATCCTGGGTTCGATTTCCGCCGGGTTCAATATTTTCTATAAACATTTTGTTGGTTGGTTTTTATAAAATTCAGTATGTAGGGGCGATTAATCGATCTACCTAGCCTTTTTTTAAGTCATCTTATTTTTTCAGGCTTTGAAAATCTGCTTAAATACAAATAGAATATACAGGTTAATTTTGCTGTGATCTGTAAAGTTGTAATAGCTCAGTTGGGAATTTTCAGAGTAAAGTAGTGAAAATACCCTAAATCAAGTACTTTCTTTCTTTTTTATTGCATTTTTTATATCTTTAAAAAAATTGCCAAGCAAGGCTTTCTCACCTAAATACTAGTAATAAACATGATCTGATAATCTCTGAAGATAATCTCAAAAATTTGTTTTTGAGCAATGAAATGATTATATGAAAGTGATACTGATAGGCAAATAGTTAGGTAACGGACTTGCGATCGAGAGTTTGTAGGTTCGACTCCGGGCTATTATACTACCGACGTGAACCCATTCCTAACACAAGCATTTAGCTTAGCTGGAGGGGTTAACAAGTTTACTAGTAATTTGGAACCCAAATTGTTAGTAACCTTTTATAAAAAGAATACAAACAAGTTTAGCCGTTTCAACGATCGAGAGATAACATTTATTTACCTCCGAGTGTACTTATCACAGGATAAAGTCAGTATAAACCGCTTAACGTCCATCCGTGTCCATCCTGTGTAGGATCATTGCAATACTGGAAACCAATGTCAGATGATGTCACTTATGAATATCCCATTCGGAAATGTTTATTAAGTTGACCGTACTTGTTTGTTTTCGGATTAAAGGATTGGGTTGTTATGGATTGCTTAAGGCTTTGACAACGTTACTAATAAGGTTACATATTTATGTAAAGAATAAATTAACTGTTGTTATTATTCCACTGCTGGGCATAAGTAAGTAGCGGCCTGTTACTCTCCCTCTGCTGGAAATAGACCTCTTCTCTCCGTTTTTGGAAAGAAGGATTGGAGCTAAGACCTACCACGCTGTTCCAATGCGGATTGATAAATTACACATATCTCCAGAATTCTCTAGAGTTATGCAGGTTTCCTCACGATGTTTTTCTTCACCGAAAAGCATGTGATAAATTGTAATTATCAATTAGACACACAAGTAGATTTTAAAACTAGGTACTAGGTAAACTTTTCTTAATACTTGTGTGTCTAATAAATATATAAACAAACGGGTCACATCGCGATAGCCTCGAGTTACCTTTGTGTAAAGTTCGACGTTTCGGCAGAGTTGCATCCACTGTGGTCACGAACTGACTGACTGACTTTGACCACGGTGGATGCAACTCTGCCGAAACGTCAAACCTTATATAAAGGTAACACGAGATTATCGCGATGTGAACCGTTTGTTTATATATTTATTAGACACACAAGTATTAAGAAAATAACTAAGTGACGCCTATTAGGTACTCTAGCTTCCAAAAACTAAAAATATATTCTTGATATATAAAAGGGATTTCATTGATATTAATGCTTATCTTTGTTTTGATGAGAAAGCATTTTTATATGACTTTGTAATGAATTACAGCGCTTAGAATCGAATTACTCGATAGCATATCGAGACGGAAGCAAGATATAAAAATTTTCCAAAGCTTATTTAAATTTGATGAATGAGCCCATTCAACAATAAATTATTTTTATTTACTTATAATATAATGTTAAAAAGAAATCAATATAAATTGAAGCAGTTTCAAATAAATGTAAACCTCAATTTATACTTACTAATATTATAAATGCAAAACTTTGTCTGTTACGCTTTCACGGCGATTCCGCTGAACCAATATCGATGAAATTTGGCACAATTATTCATTATACGCCGCCTCATAATCCCGTAAATTTAACAGGCATAAGATGATTAAAAAACGCCGTCTAATACCATTATATCATTATATCATTTTTTTATTCACGATGTGTCAAAGTCATGTTTGTAAGTATAAGTAACTATCAAGTTTACTCAGCGCACGCAAGGAAAGCTTTAAAGTTTTGCCGCAATATTTTTATTGCTGCTCCTCTCCTATTCATCTAAGCTTGATGTTATAACCTATAGCCTTCCTCGATAAATGGACTATACTACTGATAGAATTTTTCAAATCGGTCTAGTAGATCCAGAAATTACCGCGTTCAAACAATCAAACAAACAAACTCTTTAGCTTTATATATAAGTATAGATTAATGGTTGGAACTTTAAATTAAAAATTCTATTGTATTGTTTGATAATATTCTTTAACGTCTATTCTACGTAAATTCTACGTCTTACTTTGCCTGAGAGCTAATTGCAAAGAGTTCCAAAGTTTAATAGCCTAGATGGTGAAGAATTTATGGTAGAATTCTGTAGTGTGCACAGGCATTTTTAACATTAGCAAAGTTGAAGGTCTACCATCCATAGAAGTAAAATTGCTCGTCAATCATTATCATTCTCATGCCCTTATCCCACTATAGGTAAGTGGGCACAACAGGTTTTAAACATGTTGTCACATTTTTTGGCTAGTTATTTACGACACGGCGGGTCAACTTATTTTAATCGCCTTTTACACCTCTATAAGAAATGAGGTTGATCAATTCTACTCAGTAAGATATCACACGGCAAGTCAACTTACCCTTGTCGTATTTTACGACACCTCTGTAAAAAAATAGCGTGGTATATTCTACTGGTGTAAAAAAAAAAAAAATAATGCTGAATACGCTTGTAAATGATAATTATAATGGAACTGGAATTAATATAAGGATTTATTGTTAATGTATCTATATTATATCGTTAGTGTATCAAATAAATAAATACTCGGCCGGATATCACACGACGGGTCAAATTACTTTAGTCGCCTTTTACGACATCCAGTTAGAAATGAGGGCGGTCTATTCTACTCAGCTGAAGACCGTAAGGGTCTATCCACAAAAGTAAAATTGCTCTTCAAGTTTAAATATTTGTCATAGTTCAAAAGCTCCGCTTGTTAAGTAAACAATAACCTGAAATCGGACCAATAGCGTTGAAAACACGAGCCTCGTACGGTAAGGCACGGCGGGCGCCGGGCGGGACGACTGCGGCCACGCCCACTCCCCGCCCGCAAAGCTCCGGCCACGTGATTTATGGCAACATTTTTTTAACAATACATAATAATATAAATCTGTCCGTACTTTCTTGTGCGAGATGCCATCTTTACTCCGTAACTTTGTATGGTATGTCTCTATAAATCTTTGTATCATGAACGAAATGAAAACTCTAATTCAAGTTAGTATAATAAATTCAATTCAAAATAATCTTTCTCCCTCATTTCCTTTATTTCACCCTCATTTCTTATCAAGGTATCGTAAACGTTGACTAAGGCGGCTGGTCTTAAAATACCTAGCCAAATTATATCGGGTCGGCACATGTTTATAACAAGATGTACCGATCCCACTTAGAGTGGGATAAGAACAAGAGGATGATGATCAAAATAATCTTTATTCAACTAAACTTGTAAATAAGTGATTTTTAATCGTTAACTCTAATGCTGGTTCGGAAAAATTCTCCTACCGAGAAGAGCCAGCAGGAAAATTGGCGGCTGCTCATTTAAAATTTAATTTTTTAATTTTCGTTAAATTTCGTCATTACTTACTTGCATAAGGTAGACAGAGAGCTGTGGTAGCCCAGCGGTAACACCGTGCGACTCTTTCGAGGAGGTCACGGGTTCAAACCCGGGCAGACACCAATGAGTTTTTCTGTTAAAACTTATGTGTCTTATTGATAATTGCAATTTATCACACGCTTTTCGGTGAAGGAAAACATCGTGAGGAAACCTGCATATCTCTAGAGAATTCTGGGGATATGTGTAACCTACCAATCCGCATTGGAGCAGCGTGGTAGGTCTAAGCTCCAATCCTTCTCTCCAAAAACGGAGAGAAGAGGCCTATTCTCAGCAGTGGGATAGTAACAGGCCGCTACTTACTTACTTACTTATAAGGTAGAAGACTCCACGCGTGGTTATCGTTTAAGTTATCCTGGAGTATAGTAAGCTTAAGCTTCATTTTAATAGTTTTTTATTTGGTGCGACATATACATAAAAAAGTAAAGTGCGCCCTGTTGTTATCCCACTGCTGGGCATCTTTAAATTTTTTTTGGAGAGACAGGCTAAGACCCACAACGCTGCTTCAATACATTGGTAGGTTACGCATATCCCCAGGCATCTCTAGGGACATGTCTCTCGAATATGTCTTTAGAGACATGCAAATTTCCTTACAATGTATTTTTTCGCCGTAAAGCGTGTGATAAATTACAAATATTAAGCACATAAGTTTTAAACAAAAAAACTCATTTCTGTGAGCCTGAAGTTTGAACCCACGACTTCTACAGAGAGGCAGGCACACGGCCTCAAAGTTCAAGTTATTACAGATTAAGAAGATCATATGTTTAACAATACCTAGCCGTCAATCAGTTAAAAATCAAATTCTCTTAGAAAGTTTAGTCTTGTTGTTGTGTTGTTATTTGATTGTAGATACAATAAAATAACAATTGATATGTAATCATCCAGGATAATACATTGTAAGAAACTAACCGGTAAAGTGATTCTCAGACCATATTCTTTACAATTTATTGGTTTAATCCAATCTTAATACAAAGTTGCAAAATTGTATATGAGAGCAGAGTAGTTGTAATTTGTCCTTATAGATAGAGGTTTTGTAATAAACTCCAGTACCTAGCTGTAATCTCATCTGATTCAAACGTAACAATTCTACTGTTGCCACAAAATTGTGTTTAGCCCTCTTTTTGAAATTGATAAGTACCCATATTTCAGAAAAACTATATTTAAAGTCACCTCACTTTATTCTTAATAATTTATAACGTTATATTGCTATTGAACTAATAAAGGCATGTTAAGGCACTCACAAGAATTAATGTAATAATAATCCTATCCTATCCTATTCTTCTTATAATAGAAATGCGAAAATTAGTGAGTATGGATGTATGTTTGTCACTCTATCACGGCGAATACGCTGAATCAATATCGTTGAAACTTGGCGCCTTCCTTCCTTATACACCGGAATAACATATAGACCGGAAATCGTGTTAATTCTCACAAATAGAACGACATTAAAGAGCACCATCTATTATCAACATATCACGCGAACGAAGTTTCGGGTAAAAGCTAGTAGTAAATATATGGGATAATTACACACGGTCATCCGTCCCTAAAGTAAGTAACTTAATATTTGTGTTATGGGTGACAGACAACTGGTATATCTAAGCAAATAAAATCAAAATAATCTTTATTTAAATAAGCTTTTAAGCACTTTTGTATCGTCAAGGACCAATATGATTAATAAAGCTACAATTGGTTCGGATTGTTGCTCTTACTGAGAAGAACCAGAAAGAAACTCGGCAGTCAATCTTTTAAACGTTTTCGATTTATATTAATAAACCGCAGTTTTGTATGAAGTTAAAAGGATTTTTAAATCTAAGCATTTGTATGATCCAAATATTTTTCAATCGTGTGTAATATACTTTTCGTATAAGCATATTTCTTACACTTAATTTAAATCTTTCTTTAGACTTTTATTATGGATTGCGAAATTTTATTGCAGAAGCGACTACCTAGACCAACGAATGATTTGCTAACTCTCCTGAGTCGCAACACAGGGTATCACAAGTTTATTTTAATCTTGATTTTGGCCCTCAGCGGGAATTGAATCTGCGACCACCGGAGCTGAAGGCAAATTTTATAATTGCAAATTAGTATCGTAAGTATATGCATGATACAATTTCTTTATATTCGGGATATGGTAGGAAGAAACTCGGATAGTACTTTGTTAAAAACAAGTTACACACAGACAAAGTGTTTTTATGATATGATAACTTAAATAAACTATGCAATGAACAGGACATATTCCTGCTAATTACTAGAACTAGGCGTCAATATAAATTTAGATGTTACAACAAGAGCATGAGATAAATTAAAAGTTCAATGCTTTACCCACCTATTAATGAGTCTTAGGTTAATGGGGTTTAGAGGATAAAGTTATTATACTAGAGTAGGAAGCCATATGGTTTATAAGTGATAGTGTCACATTAAATAATGAGAGGAAAGATGAAATTCATATACTTTATCTTTGTCTCATCACATGTAAAAAAGAGAGACAGATAGATATATAGATATATGAATGAATAGATATATAGATATATATAGATACAGGGTGTATCTATCATCATTTGTTTTTTTATTGTAATATGGCATATATTAGGCTGCTTTTCCATACTTTAGTATACTAACTCTATGGTTTAGAGTAATATATATTACACAGATGTACAGTACTAAAAGAAAAAAATGTGAAGATCAATTAATGTTGATTCAAAAAATTTATTATTTTATATTTATTGAACATTATACTTTTATATAGGCTGTGATAGCCCAACGATGAAAGCATGCGACTCACTAAAGGATATCACGGGTTCAGACCACGTGCGTACTAAAATTTGTGTCTAATTGACATTTGCAATTTACCACACGCTTTTCTGTGTAGGAAAATAACGTGAGGAAACAGAGGAACCAGAGAATTCTGGGGATAATCTACCAATCCGCATTGGAGCAGCGTGGTGGGTTTTAGCTCCAACCCTTCTCTACAAAAACATGAAAAGCAGGGCAAACTTGGAACGGCATCATAGTCTGAATCGAACCTTGTCACTTGTAATTGTCTACAGTACATTAATAATTAGGGTCTTAGAAAATTTAATGTCCAAAATACATGTAATTACAAAAGGAAGGAAATACATTAAAATCAATAAACCGATGTCCTGTCTGAACCGATCGTTATGTCCTAATGTGATACAGTCAATTAAAATTAAACCTTTTGTGCTTATTATAAAGTTTAAATTCTTTTGATGCGTGTAGATCATACTTGTTACAGAAAATGTCGATGACCTATACACACCTGGCGTTAACCGCAATCCCACAAGCTCTATGTTAATGTTTGTATGTCCTTTTCTAGACTATATACGTAACATGTGTATTACGTAATGTTGTGGCCGAATAGTTAGAGCATAGGCTCTTTTTTAGGATCATGGGTTCAAATCCACTTTCACGGCTAATGTGCTCGAGTGTTTATAATGAAATTTGGTACAATTAAAGCTTATTAAAGCTATGAAACCGTTCAGGTATTACGTGAACACTATGGGGGGACGTGGAGTCTTTGCTTTGCTTATTTTTGATGACATGGGGAGTAGGGGAGTCTAGATGATGATTACGTCATCGGTAGTTATTTATTTTTAGGCACAAATGGCAACTCTCACATTGTTTTTGCTTAAAAAGAAACACATTAAAAAACTTACAATCGGATTCGGGTTTCATGGACTAAAGACTGTTAATTTGAATTTAATATGTGTACCAAAAATTTAAAATGGTTTGTTATGGTTAGTAAGACTAAGTATTATATTTTTGTCCTTTACTCTATGTTCTACCCTATCAGTAAAATATAATCTCTATCCTAAATCTTTTTATAAAATCATACATGGTATTTACAATTTAAGTCCGCGTGATTACGTGCGACAGAGCTTTAAGGAAATAGGTATTCTTACATTTGCTTTGCGGTACATTTTTAGCAATTTAATTTATAAGAATAGACATAATTATATTTAAAAAATGAGAGATGTATGCAATAGACAAATAAGAACCCACATGAGCTTGCGGCTCCTGCTTCACGACATGCAAAAGTAAGTCGTTTGTAGGTTTTGGTATAAGATTTTATTATAAAATTCCGCAATAAATTTTAGCTTTTAGCGGATACAAAAAGACTACAAAACTATAGGGGATGAAATAGATGATATATATCTTGGATATAGCTACTCTTCGGCCCTGTATAAAATAGTAATGACTAAATGTCACTAGTTATAACAATTATATTTTGATAAGAGCAACCGCCATGTTTCTTGCTGGCTCTCTGCGGAAGGATCAGCTTTCCGTTTTTTTTATTTGAATATTATGCTTTTACATTTAATCCGCTGGAGCATTTATGATGAAATTAAGTACAATTAAAACTTGTAAAAGCTTATGTCTTTTGGGATATCTTCGGGGAACATATGAGACAATTAAAGACATAGTTGTCTGTCCCCAAGTAAGTAACACAATACTTGTGTACATATATAATTTAAAATAAATACATATATTTGTATATATGTATTTATTTTAAATTATAGACTAAAACAAGACAAAAGACTCAAAAAAGAAACAAATTGTGGTAGTGAATGTGTGCAGTGCTTGTGTATTTGTTGTGCTATTGGAGATGGGTAATGCATGAGTTTTTTATAAATTTTGCATATAGTATAAGTATACTAGAACGGATATTACTCTAAATTTAGCATCACATGTGTTGTCTTTAATCACAGATTATAGTAAAATAATATTTTATTCGCTAACTTTGTGATTTAGAGTCAGAAAAAAAGTTAACCTGTTTTCCCTCCAGGACGAAGAAAAACCTTGTATTTCATAAAAATTTGACGTGAACAAAGTTTCACGTAAAGCTTGCAATAAAAAACTCTTCAATTCAAACGACCTCTAAGTATTTAGCTGTTTCCTAGCTAATTTGATATGATATTTAAAGCTATAAACTGTAAGCTAATTTTAAATCCCTAAAAGGAAGCTGTTAAATTAATTTAGTTGTAATTCTACAATTGGAAATCAAATTTTTGATAGTTTAATTACAAATATCAGTAGTACGAATTAAGCTATCATAATTCTATTGATTTATTTTCCAAGCTAAGTGTCCTACATAGTACGATCTCTAAAAAGTAAAAAAGAAATTTTTTGAAAGTCAATTTTTTACCCAATAAATTGAATATGGTGTATTTGTGACACTAGTATAAGTCTACAATAGTAATTCACAAAAATGATTAAAAAACAACGAAGACATGTATTAATTTTGAACAATAACAATTTAAAAAGCTACTTTGTTTTCTTTCAATCGAAATTCTATAAAAAGTGACCCTTAATGGAGTTTGTTCTACAATAGAAATATTTCTGCTGTTCTAATCAAAAAGTAAACCCCAATTAAAACGTCACGTCTAAAAAGCAGATGTTGGTATAAAAAATTGAAACAGGTAGCATTATACATCTGAATCAGGTGCTCGGCGTGAGGCTCTACCGCGATCTGACGGGCGGCGCACGCGCATGCAGGTGCCGCCTTAGGAGGGGAGCACCTTACTACTTCTTACAAACTTAACCTTCCACCATCCACACCCTTACTAACTATCGCACAAGGTGCACTTTCTAATGGCGCAGGTGAATCGCACGTTTGTAGGGCCTTACTCCTCTCCTTTTTATCGAACAAAAAATGAACTGTAAACGCGATCACGGCCGTGGCTAAGGTCAATGTTAGCGCTTCCTTCAGTATTCTCTGAGAGAAGAGCGCGCGAGCATCCTGCGTAAGGCACCCTTAGCAGTATTGTCCTATCGGACAATATTAGGGATCAACAAACCTTCCGAACTGTACCAACATCGTATGACAGGACTTAAGAAATTTATCAGCAAATTTTTTCGTGTGTAATCCATACCCCATCGATCATTTCCAACGGGTTATCGATACGAGATTAACCCTCGTTATTTGTGATGGAAGAGCTTTCAATATTTACCCGTTTATGACAAATTGTATCGTGATTTTGTGTCGGTAATTGAACTGTGACTTTATTGAACTGTGTTGGGGATTTTTTATTTGCGTTATGTGCGTTTGGTAAATATGGAGACTTTAGTTTTGATACCTCAGGAGTTGAGTTTGGCGTTGAGGCCGGGGGGTGCTAGGGGGAGAGAGGCTTCGGTGAGCGTCTGGTCGTCGGTGGAGATCCAAAGGGGTGCGTTGCTGTACCCCTTTCAAGGGACGATAAGGATCGATAAGCTCCACGTTTATTCGTATGTGCCTGATCACGATGTAAGTACAATCAATTACGAATAATTAATTAATGTTAACATAAAATTAAGGAAACGCAGACAATATATAAAAGTTATTAACCATATCTATTTATTAATTCTTAGAAAATTATATTATTCCGAATATGCATTGATTTCTTAATTTTTATTATAAAGGAATAATTGAAAAATAATAAACTATGAAACTATTTTGCTTAATTTTCTGACCCCAAAATTTTCCAGCTGCTTATAATAAAAAATGACAAAAAATTGCACCACATATAACTGATTTAATAACTGCGCTAATAATAAAAATTACGATAACAACAATTTTAATAATCATAAAATAAAAGAATATATTATATTTTTCTAATAATTATACTCTGTTTTTTTTATGATTATTAATTAATGTTTATTTTATGTCAATCATAATCATAATAATAATATATAAACACAGAAAATAAATGATTATATAATGGAAATAAATTATAGATGGCTTCTGGAAATATTTCCGATATTTGACGGGAAATGGATTCGTAAGACATTTGTAAAATAAGACAATATAAAGCTTCTATAAAATGCTAGTAGAAACCGATAAGAGTGTTATCTTAATTCTTAGTCTCCAAGTAAGCTTTTTATTAATTAATACTTTTAATTTAAAAATACGCTTATGATAATAAGTATGAGATTTTTTAATTATAAAGTACATGCAAAATAAAATTTATAAGTAATTCAAATTAACCGCCAGGCTCAATTTAACATTAAAGTAAGTACATACATTAATATCTACTACCCCCTAATTTGGTTAACTTCATGACCGGGATAAAAATATTCTATATGTTAAACATATTGTATAATAATTTTCTAAAAAATTTATTCAAATAAGTCGTTTTAACATGATAAAGTGATAATCTTTCTTTTACAACACGACTTCCCACATAAATAATATTAAGTTAGATCATTACATTAATCAATCGCATATATTAAACCTTTCTTATGCTAATAATACTAATACTATATTAATATTCGGTATTCGCCGAAAGCTGTGGATTTTTAATTGAATATTCATATTCATTTATTCGCAACATAAATATAAAATTAATTATTAAATAATTTATTTACTAATTGTTAATTATCTTTTATATATGAAAATAATATTATAAATACTGATTAGCAGTAGATAAAAATGATTTTGCAATATTCAGAATGAGTCATATAATTGGAACTTAAATTATAATATTGTTCTAATATTTACATAATATTATATTCAATAATTCAATAAGGTTGGTTCAACACTCAACATAATTAATATAAATATATTTAGTAATAAATATTTTTTTTATTTATTTAGTTAAATATTTTTATTATTCCCGACAGCTCATAACACAATATTATCTACGGTATCATAACATTTTGATTAATTTCTTTAGATGAACTAAATGTCATATCCGGCTGAGTAGAATAGACCACCCTCATTTCTTACCGCGGTGTCGTAATATGCAACTAAAGTAAGTTGACGTCAGGCAGGCGGCCGGTCGTAGCCAAATGTGACATGTTTATAACATGTTGTGCCGAATCCATTTAGAGTGGGATAAAGGCAGGAGGATGATGATAAACTAAATGTACGAGTTACCTTAGTTTACTTAAATCTATAAGATGATTTGCTAGTTTATTTAAATACCGGTGCCAAATGTTATTTTTCATAACCAACAGAATATATTACACTTCATTTCATGGTCTGAATTATCCGCAACGATATGCGGAAGCATAGTAAATCTCTTTGTGTAAACTATTGGCTTATCGAATCGGTGGTACAACAATAACCAGGAAAATATAAAGTCTTTTTATAAACCTATAAATAAAGTTTAATTATTGATAAGTAATTATGTTGGAAATTTAAATATTAAGTTATGTAAAATTAATCATTAAAAATAAATTTAAAGAAACATTAGCAAATTAATGATCTGTTTTACAACTTGCGACAAATAGTTTGTTGTCTTATTTAATAATGGATTAGTATTTTTAAAATAATATATAATATTTAATAAATTCCGATGTCTTCTTTAATATTAAATAAATATTTCTAAAAAAATCTAGGAAAATATGTATTAAATTCATTTTATGATCTATGTACATTTTAAATTCAATATTTTTTCCTTCAGTAATATCAGGGTAGAGAAGATATAATTAACATCAAAAAATAATATTTTTTTTTGCTGTAATGTTTACAATATTTTAATTTACGCAGTTTCTCTACAAATTTGCCGCCGACTTACCTCTTTTATTGAAATATAAAATCCAATTTTCTTAAATGTCAATTAAAAATCAATGTTTCTCGTGGTTTATAAAAATGAAGTAAAAATATATTATTCTAACGAAATTATACAAGTTATAGTGATAGAATGTATTAATATTAATTAATATATGTATTCTTGAATCTGTTATAAAATTAAACGAAAGAGATATATATAATAGAAAGAATGTTATTTTATTCAACGATATTCATCTACAGATATATCAAAGAAAAAATGCCCTTTTTTCAATCCCCATATTGTATGTTTTTGAAATTTAAATTTTTACCGCAGATAACAAAAATTGAGGAAATCCGTGACTCATTCCATTATAGTTTTTATAAATTAACATTTGCTGACATATAAAATAATATTATTGCATATTGATGCAAATTACAAACGCTGCGGTGTATTCATTTCCTTTGCCCTTTACTTTATTGCAGCTTTTTTAAATAGATGTTCATCATAATCAATCGATTTCCGGATTATATTTATTTATAATATATTGTTATTTTGTTTTACAAATCGTATGCGTGCTTCTTCTTTTTTACTAAATGGCTAGCTGCCACCAGTAGCCACGTGTTGCTGTGTCTCAGTCTGACTTAGAATTCACATCAAAACAGAAAATTAACAAACAATTAAAAATAATTATTCCGATCGCCAAACCAAACTTTACAGGATCACTCGCTAGGTTATTCTAAAGATTGTCTGTAAACTTCAATAAGCCGTCTCGAAGTTTATTAAGGACGTACAGAATAACACAGATTTTATATATTTATGATTATAAGTGATTTTGTTTGAAACGACAATTAAAAGTATCGTAATAAACCAAATAAATTATAATTTTAAAATAAGCGTCCTATTATTGGCAAAGCAGAAATCGATTGTACAGAAAGTTTCAATATATCGTAAAAAATCATTTAATATGTCTTTCTCAAATTTGTGTTGACAAATTAATATATGTTGAAAAGGTTATAATTGAATTTATATAAATAATTTATAAATTAAATACAAAAATAAATTAAAAGCGACAGACACTATTAAAATGTATAATTTATTCAAAGTAATTTATTTTATACAAAAATATTTATGCATATTATTTTCGCGTTATTACTAATTTCAAGATGTTTTCCAAATCATTATGGTCCTATACATCAATAATAAAATTTATATAATCACATTATATTCACATTTGAAATTCTTAATAGTAGGTACGTATAATGTGTTGGTTAAAAATATGGCGATGTTTGTAATACACAAAGTAACATAGAAACCGATATAAGCTTGCTACTCTTGCTTTGCGCCTTACAAAATTAAGTAAGTTAATTATGGTATAAGAATCTATACCAATATATAAAGCTGAAGAGTTTGTTCGTTTGTTTGAACGCACTAATCTCACGAACTACTAGACCGAATCGAAAAATTATTTTTTAAAACTTTCCAGGCCAAGTTGCTGACAAAGCTAGTCTATAATTAAATTCCGCAATCATATTTAGCTTTGCCATTACAGCAGTTTAAAAAATCTGTTAAAAAGATAAAAGAGAAGAAGAAAAAAGATCATAATGTTGGGGATTACTTAGATGATAAGATTGCGTGGATGTAGCTACCTTGTACAAGATAGTAATGACCAAATGTAACTAGTTATAAGAATTATATTTTGTTAAGAGCAACCACTCAGGTTCTCGCTGGCTCTTCTCGGTATGAGTTTTATTCCGAACCAGCGGTAAAGGTGACGTTTCAAGTTTACTTAAACAAAAAAATATACGAATTTGAATTTATTATGTCCGATTTCATCCATATAGCAAAATTGAAGTAAAAAAATATGCTCAGATATTTATTGACGAAAATTGAGGATTTCCGGTTTCCTCTTTGACCATATATTTTAACAGAAAACGACGGTAGCAGCTTCGGCGCTCAAATCTCTACATTTTGAAACCTCAACAATGCTTCTGCGCTGGCTCGTCCCGCACAGTAATGCAGTTAAAACCGTCAGGACTAACAGCATAGTCACTTCGAAAAAAAAGGCATAAATATAAACAAACACACACACTCTTATACTTCTTCTCTTATAATATTAATGAGATTGTGACACCTATTTCCTAGCTCATTTTATTAAGAGAAATAATATTATTTTATTAAATCACTATTAATAAAATGTTATCGCTTGACTTTATGAGAATTCCAATGAATCACACAGTTCACGCTACAAAATGCCACTTGTCTAATTTATAAGTAGATAATTACTTGAGTTAAAAAATTTGGTGAATATGAAATCAGGTATCTGTTTTATTAATAATGTGTATAATTAAAATTATAGCGACCCGTTTAGAGCAGTGGTGACATATTAGATATATTTTATGGGTTTGATTTCGGTTAGATAGCTACGAGTAATTCGAATTTCGTTCGAAAGAGGTTTCCGCGGGTATTTTTATAAATATTATTTTATACTTCTTATATCTATAGTGCAGTATTGTATCCGGCTGAGTAGAATAGACCAGGGCTTCTTAAACTGTGGGTCGCGACCCCCAGGGGGGGTCGCGAGATTACGGAAAGGGGCGTCGCAGAGATCTGATACTTTTCAATCATTATTGATACAACTACATGGCTGCAGCTATCCTTTAAAGAACTTTTCTAACAAAGATTTATTGATATTTCTCCTCCTAAGTTCCTTCATTACCCATTTTCATTAAATTTAATTAAATAGATTTTTTTAATTTATGATTGGTTAGTTTACAACAATTATAAATAAAATTTTAAAATTAGTATACACACTACGTACAAATATAAATACAAATAAAAATCATACAAAATACTGTTTTAGTTTTATTATAACTATTTTTTTAAAAAAATGTGGCAATGCAAAACTGTTATTTACATTGTAAAATAGTGCGATATTACATCTAAATCTACGGTTAATATATATTTCATTATATGGAGGAGGGGGTCGTTTAAAATTCCTTAGCTTGAAGGAGGTCGCTATATAAAAAAGTTTAAGAAGCCCTGGAATAGACTATCCTCATTTCTTACCGAAGTGTTGACGTCAAACAAGCGGCCGTTCGTAAAATACGTAATCAAATCATATGACTGAACTGGTACAACAAATAGTTTACTTAATTAAGTTATGTAGTTCAGCTAGTTTTCTATAAAATGTAATAACTTTAATAATAAAATTATAATTAATTAGTTTATTCGGTTACAGGTTCTATTGGACTTAGCCGTTATTTTTGTATTCTGTGTGCAATTAAACAAATAAATAAGTTGGAAAATCTATTCTTAAATCTTGGATTCGATTACCCGGTATAGCTATGTTCTAATATATATAATTATTCTAATTCTAATAAATATAATAGAATATAAATATAATAAATAAATAAAATAAATAAATTCTAGTTCTAAATATAAATATAATAAATAAATTCTAGTTCTAATAAATATAATATAAATAATTAATTAAAACTAAGTAGTGGTATGTGTTTTTATCAAT
This sequence comes from Morpho helenor, assembly GCA_029227775.1. Lineage (NCBI taxonomy): Eukaryota > Metazoa > Arthropoda > Insecta > Lepidoptera > Nymphalidae > Morpho > Morpho helenor. Next base: position 13,771,950 of record JARGCU010000010.1, read on the forward strand.
CACCATGAGGTGATATATTCGAAAAATAAACTTTCATTAATTACAAAACTAAATGATGTTCAAAAATTTAATTAACACTCCTAAAAGACATCAGACATATCTCAATGACATTTAAAATAGAAAACGTACTGATAATATTAATATGTTAATTATATAATTAGCATGTAAATATTGTCACAATTTTTTGTATACAATGCTATTTTTGTAACAAATATAGATAAAAGAGCTTAAAAATCAGCTTTAGATCCAATATTAGAATTATCTATATCCATATTAATATATAAAGCTGAAGTTTTTGTTTGTTTGATTCAAATTCAAAATATTCTTTATTCAAGTGGACTGTTCACAGTACTTTTGAATCGTCAAATGTTTTAAAGAAGCTACCACTGATTCGGAAGTTTTTTTTTTTAACAGGAAAAAACCAACAATTTGCTGTCCGCATGAATCGGTTGTGCTCCCGCAGAATAGGGATTTTTCCATATAATTATTTATTCATAAATCGTTCCATATATTTATTTATATAGGCTTATGAATAATAATGTCACTGTAATTATCTTCCTAAGTTTATCTCAATCTAAGTGGGGTCGGCATTGTTATAAACATATTATCACATGATTTGGCTACGTATTTAACGACCGGCCGCCTGCCTGACATCAACTTAGCTTAGTCGCATTTTACAACACCTCGGCAAGCAAGAGGGTGGTCTATTCTACTTAACCGGATACGGCGGGCCGACTTACCTTAGTCGCCTTTTACGACACCTAGGTAAGAAAGAGGGTGGTCTATTCTACTTAAAAGGGTGCCACACGGCGGGTCGATTTACCTTAGTCGCCTTTTACGACACCTCGGTAAGAAATGAGGGTGGTCTATTCTAGTTAACCGGATACCACACGGCGGGTCAACTTACCTTAGTCGCCTTTTACGACACCTCGGTAAGAAATGAGGGTGGTCTATTCTATCAAGCCGGATACTCAAGAAGTCATGAATAATGTCACTAATAACACTATAATTCAATTCCTAAGCTCGTTCTATTGCACCTGAGTAAAACAAAAATAAGTTATCATTAGATAACCGCAACCAGTCCAGTTACCGCACAATCACGTACCACCTCGGTTGCCGAGATGACGGTTTTTATACCTAACAACCATGCAAAAACCGTATCATTCGCAATGCAGAATTGTGTATCTGATTTTAATACCTAATACTTTTATTTAATGTCGGCGACGTGAATAAGTCATAAAATTAAGTTCGATTGTATATATATATTTTTTTTATATTTTGACTTTTTTCCTATAATAAAGTAAACTAGAAAATATATATAATGCTAAATGTAGAATGGACAATCCTTTTTTATATGATGCATGCAGGATTCGTAAAAACACATGCACAAACCTCCACCACTGCCACCACAATAAACAAGCACGTATGTAACGTTTATTATCACAAACTCAACAATCGTTTCGCCCCGCAACCGAAGCATCATCAGAAGATAGACTCGACGACAAATCGTGGCATCAGGTATGAAAACGGATTGTCCACTCTACATTTAGCATTATATATATTTCCTATTTTACTTCATTGCGGATTATAGCAAAATAATTTTATTATTACTTTTGTATTATGGATCTCCGCAAAGTAACGCCTAATTCTATAAATTACATTTTGACTGGTAACTATAAGGATCGCGCGTACGATTCCCGACAAGGGCCAACATTTTTTTGTACAACAATTTGGTGGTTCTTCAAGTCGGGGTTTATTTATTTAAAAAAAACATTATAACATAGGTTTTTTGGTATCCAGCTGAATAGAATAGACTTCCCTTATTTCTTACCGAGATGTCGTAAAAGGCGACTAAGGTCAGTTAACCCGCCGTGCCGTATCCAGCCGAGTAGAATAGATCACCCTTATTTCTTACCGAGGTGTCGTAAAAGGCGACTAAGTAAGTTGACGTCAGGCAGGTGGCCGCTCGTAAAATACGCAGCCAAATCAGAGAGCCAAAGACAACATTTTGTGCCGACCCCACTTAGAGTGAGATAAGGGCTGGAGGATGATGAATATTACATAGGTTTATTCCGGGAAAATACATGGTCCTAGAGAAAACCAAACCCAAAACACAATAACAATTTAACAAATTAACATAACAATTGTTATGTTAATTTAATTGATAACTTATTTGAACCTTAGCGCTGCAAGTGCAAAAACCTAACGTGCCGAAATTATAATTGACTAACTGTTAGTTATACTTGTTTAGATCTTTCTTTTTTAATCTTCATACAAACGTTCCTTTATAACACCTTTCAAAAGTTCAGGTTATTCTAAGAACTAGTAATTGCTATTATTCAGAACGATACCAATCTATAATGGAACATGTAATTTTAATAAAATCATCTATGCCAGTATGATTTTACTTATTATAGTTTAGTATATTTTTATAATAACAAAGTAACGCGGTCAGTTTGTGACTCATAACCTAGTTTATGTAGCCTAATAACAAACCCTGCTAGGCCGGAATATAAATCTTTAATATATATTCGGAATCTCGGAAACGGCTCCAACGATTTTCCTGACATTCAGCATGTATGGGGTTTTGGGGGAGAAAAATAGATCTAGATAAGTTTTATTTAAAAAAAATGTCGTTTTATTCCTGTTTTAGGGCTCTAAAATTTTTTTGAAATTTACGTTGAATACAATCACAATTTTTCGCTGTCAAACGTAAAGTCATGGTAGTTCATTTGGCGAACGGGTGATCTAGAGAGGTGAAAATGCCTAGGGTCGAGCCCCATCTGCTCTATTTTTTTAATTTTCTTTAAAAAAAAAATTTATTTTATTTTTTTATATCATTTTAAAAATTACCGATCGCTCACCCATGTACTATTCTCTTAACAAACGCGGTTTACAGCAAAATAATTTTACTTTAACTTCTGCACATACAGACAGACGGCTTTTGGGAACTATGTTTACTACGTAAAGATTTATAATAATTATATTCGATTATAACAAGGCTATCCATTAAAACTTGTAGCCGCTATTTAAAGGGGCTTCGTAAAGTATCATATCTCTTCGGCTGCTTCAATGTACATAAAAAATGTAACACCTCAGGCGTATTACAACCGGAAGCGTATGTACAGCATTAGTTCAGGTGTTATAATGTGCACAAATATAAACTTTCACCGTATTGAACAGGTTTTGTGTACCAGCACTCTAGTAAGATATCGCCAAAACAAAAATAAACTGATGCCGTTTTCTAGGTTACATGACACATAGAAGTGCGATCGTATTCATAGCAAGACAACTCAAGTTCCAGGCTTAGTATTAAACTGGCCTAATTCGAAAAGGTTGTTTGGCTGATTGCAATGAAACACAGCGCCTACAAATAACACGAATTACAAAACTTGGAAGTACAAGAAAACACAAGTGTCATTAAAAGTAAAAAAGTCGTGGAGGCTTATCTCCTGATTTTGCTTCTATTATTTAGCGGAAGGATTGTTGACATTGTGGTAGTTAATGTGTGTGGTGGTTATGTAGAATGGTGATTGCGGTGAAGATCTTTAGTATGTGTTATTACGATTCCTGCATATATCAGGTATGAAAACAGAGTGCGCTCTACATTTAACATTACATATATTTTCTATTTGTTTTCAAAGCAGATTCATCATTCTCCTGCCCTTATTCCCACTCTAAGTGGGGTCGGCTCAACATGTTATAAATATGTTCATAGACATCATTTGGCTTCGTATTTTATGTCCAGCTGCCTGCGTGACGTCAACTTACCTAAGTCGTATTTTACGAAACCTCGGTAAAAAAGACGGTGGTCTATTCTACTCCGCCTGCACACGGTATTGCTTTTAAAGCCGATTACAACATATTATTATTATTTCTTTTTAAATGGATAATGGACATCATTAGTGAGTCATACAAAAATTAGAAAGACTATATACATATAAAGAAATACAGTCAAAAATTTTGCGAATACAATTTACAAGTTTCATTAGGCAGCTTTCCGAACCAGCAGTAAGAATTGACGATTCAAAAGTACTTGTTTACAAATTTACTTGAATAAAGAATATTTTTAATTTGAATATTATGCTTTTACGGCTACTCTGTTAGAACATTTTAAATTAAGTACAATTAAAGCTTGTGAAAGCTTATGTCCTTTGGGATAAGTTCGGGGAATATATGGAACAATTAAACACAGTTGTCTGTCTTTATTCAATTTATTTGAATAAATGAAATTTTGAATTTGAATTCGAGTGCTATCCTCCGATGTTAGCGGATGCTGTCAGTACCGCCACGCACCATGATGACATTTACACCGGTTCACCTGATAAAAAAACCAGAACAATTAATTATTGATAAATACCATGTATTTTGCACATAACAACGTTTTAATTTAGAATGACTCACGTTGGAAACGACGGATGCAAACATCCGTATTCCATACCTAAGTGGAAAAACCTTTTAAAATGTTGTATTTTTTTGCATCAAACAGAACAACAATTAAGATATATCCTGCCTCCGTGACAATAAATCATAATTTAAAAATTAAATTTTTATAAACTTTTTTATTTCTATTAAATTTTAGTTTAATTGTATTAAAAAATTTAACATAAATGGTACAATAGCTTAGCTTACAAAATAGCTTTTGTTAAGGATTAGTTAAAGATATCCTACTAGTATTATAAATGCGAAAGTTTGTGAGTATGGATGTATATTTGAAACTCTTTCACGGCGAATCCGCTAAACCAATATCGATGAAATTTGGCAAAATTATTGCTTATACACTGGGGTATTATATAGGCTAGAAATCCTGTTAATTCTACAGGAATATATTGACATTATTATCAACCTTTCACGCGACAACAGACCACACGAACGTAATTGCGGGTAAAAGCTAGTTGTAACATAAATGGTAGCAATAGCTTAGAATAAAATAGCTTACGTAAAGGATGAGTTAAAGATATATTTTAGAAACAACTAGATGTTCGGGAAAAAGTTGTTTTGCCATATAAATTATTTGTAGTGTAAATTATATAAAAATAATTAATTTTGTACAAAAAATAAAAAAAATACCAATGTGTGAAAAATAGACAGTAGCCGATTCTCAGACCTACTGAATATACATATAAAATTTCATAAACATCGGTCAATCGGTTTCGAGGATGAGGAATTAAGCATCAACATTCTTTTACCCTTATCCCACACTATCGGCCGCCCCCAGGCGATTTTATTGTATTTGAAGAAGTTATGGAGGAAGTACTTAAGAGGTTAAGTAAATCACCTAAAAAGTTATTAATTTGCGGTGATTTCAATGTAGACATTTTAGTAAAGACTTCTAAAAGAGAAAAATTACTTAACCTATTCAAATGTTTTAACCTTGATAATGTTTTTAATGAACCTACTAGAATAACTGCAACCTCAGCTACTTGCCTCGATAACATATTTTGTAATTGTAAAATCTTACATAAATCAATTATAAATAGCTTAAAATCAGATCATAGTGGACAGACAATATCAGTTCCTGGTTTAGAACAAAAGTTCAAGAAAATAATCCAATTTAGACCTGTTACTACTAAAAAAAATTAATACCTTTAGAGATAACATCTTAGCTAAGATACCTAAAATTAATACAGCTCAGAATGATCCGGATGAACTTTATAATTCTCTCTTTAGCTTAATCAACCTTGAATTTAACCGTGTCTTTAAGATTGTGGAAAAAAAACTATCACCAAATCTAAAGTTTAGTGATTGGGCAACAGTTGGCATTTACAAAAGCCGGAATAACTTGTTTGACTTGTATGCACAAAAGCAGTTCAATCAAACCCCCACATTCGCTGATTATGTAAAAAAATATTCTAAATTATTTAAAATTGTTTGCGTACAAGCTAAGTCATTATATATAAAAAGGAAGATCGCTACTTCTGAAAATAAAATAAAAGCAACGTGGAATATTTTAAATGATGAAATTGGTAAAAATAAAATTCAAGGTAATAATAATAACAATCTTGAACTTAGCATCAATAACAAAATTATTACTTCCAATTTAGAAGTAGCTCGCACATTTGAAAGTTTTTTTCGAGACATACCAATTACCACTACTAAATCCATCAATTCCTCGCCAACATTAGCACTTAATCTTTTAGAGGGGTGCGTCACTGAATGTAACGTTGTCTTTAATTTTAAACACATTACCCCGTGTGACGTTCTAAAAAGCTTCCAAACAATCCAAATGAAAAAAACGGAAGATTTATGGGGAATGTCAGTGCGCACAATTCAGAATATCATTGATGTTCTTGCGTCTCATTTAGCTCCAATTTTTAATAAAACTGTAGATTTAGGTATATTTCCAGATCTTATGAAACACAGTAAATTAATACCTCTGTTTAAATCTGGAGATAAAAAAGATCCAAATAATTATAGACCAATTTCAATACTACCCGCTTTTAGTAAAATCTTTGAAAAAATTATGCTTAATCAACTGCTCCATCATTTCAATTCTAACAAATTACTTCATTCGGAGCAGTATGGTTTTACAAAGTGTAGGTCCACAACAGATGCGGGTGCAAGATTGATGAAACATGTATTTAGTGCTTGGGAGAAGTTCCAGAATACCTTAGGTGTTTTCTGTGACTTGTCAAAGGCATTCGATTGTGTTCAGCATGAGACTCTCCTGCGAAAACTAAGCCACTATGGGGTAAAAGGTACTGCACTGAAGCTTATTGCCTCATATCTCAGTAATAGAATTCAAAGAGTGTGTGTAAATAATATAAAGTCATCCGGTTCAATCACGAAAATGGGTGTGCCACAAGGCTCTATTCTGGGTCCCTTCCTATTTTTAATATATATAAATGATTTGCCATTTTATGTAAACAATATTTGTGACGTAGTACTTTTCGCAGATGATACATCATTATTATTTAAGATTGACAAAACCAAAACAAAAGTTGACGATGTGAACAGTGCTTTGTCACAGGTATCGCATTGGTTTACAGTAAATAATCTTCTTTTAAATACAAATAAGACTAAGTGCTTAGAATTCACATTGCCTAATGTTGAAAAATTGGTTAATACAGTAAAAATTAATAATGAAATAGTAAAAACAGAAGACTTAGCTGTTTTTCTGGGAGTAACCTTGGATGCAAAGCTGCAATGGGGACCCCACATTACTAATCTTTGTAGTAAACTTAGTTCCGCTGCCTATGCCGTTAGGAAGATTAGGCAATTAGCTGATATTGAAACAGCAAGACTTGTCTATTTTTCTTATTTCCATAGCATTATGGCATACGGTATCTTGCTGTGGGGTAAGGCAGCTGATATACAAAAAATATTCGTTTTGCAAAAGCGAGCTGTACGTGCGATTTATAATATGAAACCACGTGACTCGCTCCGTGATAAATTTAAAGAAATAGGTATTCTCACCGTAGCTTCGCAATACATTTATAATAATATAGTGTTTGTGAGACAAAATATACATCTTTTTAATAAAAAAAGTGATATTAGTAATAGGCAAACCAGGAACCGAAATAAATTAATAATACCCAGGATACGGCTTCAGAAAGTTCGTAGATCGTTTGTGGGCCTCGGTATACATTTTTATAATAAAATTCCACAATCTATTTTGGACTTGCCTTTACACAAGTTCAAAATAGCAATTAAAAAGACACTGATTCATAAAGCTTATTATACTGTTGAGGACTATATTGATGATAAGAAAGCTTGGTTTTAAATTGCGACCAGCTACGCACTAGATTATATTGTAAATTTTTTAATTTGTTCTTAATTAAGCCATTATTGTAAAACTCAATTTTGAAAAGAGTGACCGCCGAGTTTCTTGCTGGTTCTTCTCGGTAAGTGCACCATTCCGAACCAGTGGTAGCTTCATTGTAATTTGACGATTCGAAAGTGCTTGTAAAGGCCAATTTGAATAAAGAATTATTTGAATTTGAATTTGAATTAGGTGGGGTCGGCATAATATGTCTTCTTCTTCTATTCTCCTCTATCATTCGTCAACTCTGGTGCCAGTCCTTTAAAATGCATATCATTTTTTATAAAAACCATACATCTTTTTTTCGGCCTCCCCCTAGCCATACATCCATCCACATTCATATTTAAAACTCTTTTAGTCACATGATTTTCATCCCTCCTCATTACATGACCATACCAACTTAGTCTCGCACTTCTCATCTTATGTAATGGGCGCAACTTTAAGACTTCCCCTAATATACTCATTGGGTATTCTATAAAGTTTTGTCACACCACACATCCACCTCAATATTCTCATCTCATTCGCATGTACATTTATTTCATCCTTTTCTTTTATTGCCCAACATTCTGATCCATACATTACGACAGGTCTAATGACCGTTTAATAAATTTTCCCCTTAAGTTTAAAAAGTTTTATATATATGATTAATCCTAATTAATATTACAATATATATCACACACACATAAACACAAATTTAAAAATATTTTATGTGTGAAAAATAACACAATTCTAAACTAAATTAACAATAACCATAGTTAATAAACAGAAAATTGCCATAAAAGACTCATAAATCACATCAGTTATTACGAAACATAACTTTAAACACGCAACGGGATATTTGTTTCCAATATTGTTTTCGTAATTAATTTCACTTCGTTAGTATTTCATTGAGGGCATTATTTGTTGGTTGGACTAAGATATTGACGGTAACTGTATTTATTATCATTCACATACAAATTAAAGTATAAAATAGTCTTTATTATAGTAAACTTGCAAACAAGTGCTTTTGAATCGTTAACTTTACAGCTGATTAAGAAAGCTGTTCTTACCGCGAAGAGCCAGCAAGAAGCTCGGCGGTTGTTCTTTTCAAAATGTAATTCTTATTACGAGTAACATTTTGGTCATTGCTGTGACTTATACAGGGTCGAAGAGTAGCTATATCCACGCATTCTTATCATCTAAGTAATCCTCAACAGTATAGTAGGCTTTCTGTATCAACCTTTTCTGAACAGTGTTTTTAAACTGCTGCAATGGCAAAGCTAAAATTGATTGCGGAATTTTATAATAGAATCTTATACCTTAGTAAACCTTTCTTTAAATAGTGTTTGTTTCTGATGAGATATGGATCCATAATGACTTTGTTACTCATAAGGACGCTTAGGGTCTCTTAGCGGGCGATGTAGCCAACTCATGTGACAACATGTTTATAACATGTTGTGCTAACCTCACTTAAAGTGGGATAAGGGCAGGAAGATGATGTATTCTTATTTTATTAATTTCATTTATACTGACAGTTGAAATTGTAGTAATTGTTACGGCGTTTATAATATTCAAAAGTTTTCAGTTGTCTTGTAACTTATACCACACAAACTAGAAGCTTTTTGTAGCTTTCGACGCACGCGCCTCCGTTCATTACAAGCACGTCTTTGTTCCGTACAAGAACCTAATTAGGTTTGTCTGAAATATTTTGACAACGGCCATTTATAATAATATTACACCTTTATCAAAGCATTCAAAAGCTTTTGCTTCTAAGTCATTCCATTTGATATATTGTTATGACTCCATTCTATAGTGCCGCTTTTATATCTATACTTATTATAAAACCAATGTCTCCAGAAGCTATCTGTCTGTCTGAACGTGATCTATTTTCTCAAAATCTACAGGACGGATTTTTGTATAGTTTTTACTAAAAGATAGCGCAATTCTTCCGGAAAGTTTAAGTTATATTTTTTTGTTGTTTATTATTCAGTAGAAAGTATTTTTCCAGCAATGGGAAACAAATTGGTGCAGCTACTTTGGGTAATCGTATCTGAAGAAAATATTATATTTTTATTCATCATCTTCCTGCCCTTATCTCACTCTAAGTGGGGTCGGCACAACATGTTATAAACATGCTGTCACATGATTTGGCTGTGTTTTTACGAGCGGCCGCCTGCCTGACGTCAAATTATCTCAGTCGTATTTTACGAACCTCGGTAAGAAAGAGGGTGGTCTATTCTACTTAACCGGATACCACACGGTGAGTCAACTTATCTTAGTCGCCTTTTACGACACCTCGGTAAGAAATGAGGACGGTTCTATTCTACTCAGCCGGACACCACACGACGGGTCGACTTACTTTAGTCGCCTTTTACGACACCTCGGTGAGAAATGAGGGTGGTACTATTCTATTCCGCCAGATGCCACACGGCGTTGCTTTGGGTAATCGTATCTGAAGAAAATAATATATTATTATTTATAAAAAAAATTAAGCCAGCATTTCACCGTTTAAGTGATCGTCGTCAGATTTTTCGTCTTTCACACGTTTTCTTCACTTTGTCTTGGAAACAAAGCGCGTTTTCGTAAAACATTTTGATTATTTAATCTAGAGATTATGGTCATTGTTGGTGATACAATGAATTCTCATAATCTTCGTGATAGGTATAATTTGTTGTAACTTACACTTTGTAACGTTAGCTAACAATTTCAGTGCATTGACTTTGCTTTCCAGCTAATAACTTTATAAAGTTTTTTCTTATTACTTAGACGTAAGGTTAGCCGTAAGGTTTATGAAAATGAAAAAAAGGCCAAGCACTGAAATGGGGGTTTGAAAATGGTAATTAAATCGAAAAACAAGGGACATTCGAAAAAAATAGGGGGGGGGGGGGATGACGGAAGGAATGTGAACCTCGGGTAGAAAGTGTTGTCTGTGGATAGAGTAGGAGGAGCATCTAGTTTGGACAGATTTTATATAAGGATGATATGTAAAGCTAAAGTGACCACACGTCCCGATTTTGGCTGGACAGTCCCACTTTCGGTTGACTGTTCCGCAACCTGCTGATCTAAAAAGTCTCGTTTTTAGACTATTTTAAATGTAAGGTAATAATAAAAAAGTTTTTTTTATATATAATTTTTTATTAAATAATATGATTAATTTGTTTATAAATCGAAGATGTTATTGTATTTTTTACAAATAATTTTATAGTCACCAATAATTAATAATAAATAAAAAAACAATTATTTACAAGTATATCAATGTATATTATAAAATATATATACCTAAAGGTTAATTCTTATTTCATTCCATTTATCCCGCTTTTTTTCAAAGGAAATGTGGTCACTGCATGTAAAGAGTTTTTGTTTAGATATAAATCCTTCGGTATTTAAGTTACAGACTAGAAAATGTTTTATCTTAAGTATATATTAGTAGCATCTTTTCATCTATTTATTTTACCAAAATTAATAAATAGAAATTGTTAAATTTATACAAACTTTTTCTTTTTCTCCATATGACCCGTACTCTCTTCTTCTATTCTTGTCCTTTTCCTTCTATTACTCAAAGATTGACTGGAAGAGATCCGTTTTAGGGATAAGTCCGCCTTTATACATGTGCTTTTTTAATTTTTCTTACTCTTTTCTAAATATATGTATAAATAGAAATAAATAAATAAAATCCTTGCTATCCAGTTAAAAATATCATAAGAAACATTGTAGAGGCGTCTTATAAAACTATAGCAAATGCTGCTCCATTCAATTTCCAGTTTTGAAAAAAAAATCAAAGCTCCCGATGAATAACGGTAGCTAATTAACTATTTTATTGCACATAAACACACGTTATCTGATCGAAATTATTTCTGTCGGCATTCGCAATTAGTATTGAATCTAGATCATTGGTAGATTATGCGATTAATAACGAAGCGTTAGTGGTATTTTGCGTAATTATATAAAACTGGATATGCCCGCGGTTTTGCCCGCCTTTCGGCGTGTCACGTAGTTTTTCCAGCATACAGCTCGACCCTGCGGGAGTTTTAGGATAAAAAGATAAAAATAAGATATTTAATGTAAGTTTATAGTATGCAGAGAAATATATATTCTTTTACTTATATATAACCATCTTTATATACTCTGTGGTACACTATCCTACAAGTTTTTTTATTCAGTTCCAATAACGTTTAAGGTTGCCTGGAAGAAATCGCTGGGTAGCGATAACGCCGCCTTATTGTACCTGTATTTGTTTATCTGTCTGTAATTTTTTCTATGTACAATAAAGAGTATTCTTCTTTTTCTCTTCTTCTTCTTCCTCTTCTATTACATACAGACAGACGAATTTTGAGGACTTTGTTTTGTGAGGAAGAGGGTGGTCTATTCTACTTAGTCTGATACCACACGGCATGTAGACTTACTTTAGTCGCCTTTTACAACACCTCAGTAATCAATGAGGGTGATCTATTCTACTCAGCCGGATACTACACTTTTAACCCTAAGAAAATATATAATAAAAAGAGTATGTATCGAAAAATCACACGCGTATTTTTTTATTTTCAACAATAATCTTTTTCAACAATGACATTAAAAAGATGCATTATTACACACTTATTACCTTTCTTTGCATAATATTCCAGAATCATAACACTTCCGACACGCCACAAGACAATATGGCAATAAAAAATTCAATTCAATACAAGTTCAACTAGAATCGTGGAAAAACTCATGTGACGCAATAGAGAAACCAATTATCTCATAACGAATGAATTGACTTTCACTTTTGTGTTTAAACAATGGGGTTCACTCGAGTGATAATATTCCTCACTCTTTACCCCTCGTATTGTTTATAAGGCCTTTGCTCTTGAAGTTCGACTTGAGGTCACTTTCTTTAAGCATGTGTGTGACTACGGCCTATACTCAAAAGTGAGTAACTGAGTCTTGCTCAGTAGTTTTTAAAAGATTTAAAAATGGAATAAAAAAGAAACAAAGGAAATCCCTTCCTAATTGAGCTATTACAACAAATGACAATACAATTAACCTTTGTATTCTATTTCTATTTTAGCAGTTTTTAATGCTTGAAAACAGGGATAGAACATCTAATATTATAAATGCGACAGTTTGTGTGTGGATGTATGTTTGTTACTCTTTCACGGCGAATCCGCTGAACCAATATCGATTAAATCTGGCACAATTATTCCTTATACCATTGTAACCATCAAATTGTAATAATTTTTTTGTTGAAAAGATTATCCGCCGAGTTTCTTGCTGGTTCTTCTCGGTACGAGCACATTCCGAATCAGTGGTAGCTTCTTTAAAAAAATTGACGATTCAAAAGTACTGTAAACAGTCCACTTGAATAAATAATTTGAATACACCAGATTAACATATAGGCTATAGAAATCCTGTTAATTCTACAGGAATAAGATGACATTGAAAAGCGCCATCTATTATCAACCTATCACATGAAAACAATCCACGCGAATAAAGTTGATTTATACTAGTATTATATAAAGGTAACTCGATTTTATTGATATAAATGACCTGTATGTTTAGGTATATAGTAATTAGTGTGAATTACGAAGGATAAAAGTCTACCAATATTGTCATATTAGTAAATATATTCCCAACAAATAGCTTGTAACGTTTACACATTAATACGATTTACGAAGGAATCCGATAATTGTGGAACTGCTTTATAAGACCCGAGGCACTCAACAACATTTCATTATAAATTGTTTATTGGTCTGCTTGAATTTCGTTTGGTTACATTAATATTTAGTGCTAGAGAAACGCACGCGACTTACAATAAAGTTACTTACAGTAAAGTTACAGTATGTATTTGTTTAATAGTAATTTAATAGGGTTTTATATTCTTAACCCTGATTCACAAGTTACAAATAACCTGTCAGTTAGTTAATCGGAACATATGTGACACATATCTCGGAATATTGGGTTTTCGCAGGTTTCTGATAGGCTTATTCACCACTTAAAGTCCCTTATAAGTTGACAGGCTGTTATTTTGTTTATCTGTTGTATAGCAAATACTTATTTTAAAATGACCGCGAATAATTTTTGAAAATTTTTCACTATTTAGAGTCTCTTTTTAGAGATTTAGTTACTTAGTTTATTTGTCGGTTAACTATCCGACACTTTATCAGTTACTTGTGAAAGGCCCTTTGGTGTTTTTGTTGTATTTCACTCTACAGAGGATTTATGAATTTATGCGATTTTTAGTATAGAGAAATTTGAATGAGAGAGTTACTTAGGCTTATCTTGAGGCTTATGTATAAGTAGAATATTTCCAAGCCTGTTACCCATCTATATCTATACTAGCTTTTACCCACAACTTCGTTTACGTGAACCTGTCACGTGATAGGTTGATAATAGATGGCGCTTTTTAATGTCATCCTATTGCTGTAGAATTAACAGGATTTCTATAGCATATACGTTACCCCGGTGTATATATATTTAATATTTAGGTATTTTTACTTTATTTAAAAATAGTAGGTAAATGTAGAAGATAAAGGCAATGAATTTTTGAATAAAAATCCACTCTTCGACTTTAGTGACACACTACTTTACTAATTGTATGTATTGTTGTCACTATTTATCACTTTACAAAAGTTGTAGTTCAAATATTTTAGTGTTGACATGTGGTATTCAACTGAGGAGAATAGACCACCCTCATTTCTTACTGTGGTGTCGTAAAAGGCGACTAAGCTAAGTTGACTTACCGTGTGGTATCCGTTTGAGTAGAATAGACCACCCTCTTTCTTACCGAGGTGTCGTAAAATACGACTAAGGTAATTTGACGCCAGTTAGGTGGCTGGACGTAAAATACGTATCAAAATCATGTGACAACATGTTTATAACATGCGGACCCCACTTAGAGTGGGATGACTTCATGAGATAAAGCGCAAAATCGATAAAAACAACGATGTATTGAACATTCTGAATAAATGAATGCGATATTTTTCGGTACCAATCAAAGCATATGCAAAGTTAAAGCATTTTATCTTAAAGGAACCATAAAATCTAAAGAAATGCCTGTCTTTATACTTTGCCGGCGTATTAATTGTCTATTTTTGTTACTTTATGAACAATAGGTGATTACGCCTTTATAGAAAGCTAGTGGCTCGGAGGGAGGTCATTGTGTTTGGCCCTCGATTTATCGATGAAATGATATCGATATCAATTAAATATCGATTCAGCGACTAACAAGGGGCCATCTGTTTTCGATTAATTAAAGCTGAATCAAAAGGTCCAGTTAACTGTTTAAGATGTCATGTGTTTTATAATTGATTATGTACCACTGTTCTTGACTACGTTTCCATTATTTTATAAAACATATAATCAGCCCCCGCTGTCTTTTATTCGGCATTCAATAGAAGACAATTAATTGTAACAGCAATTTAAATAAAGAGATAATCTATAATTCTTTTACATTTATAACAGTGCAAAACGTTTATTGAGAAATATGAAACTATATTTTCTATATTGAAATAGTTCATAATCATGTTGTTACATGATTTGGCTAAGTATTTTACGACCAGCCGCCTGCTGACGTCAACTTACCTTAGTCGTTTCGATACTTTGGTTAGAAATTAGTGTAATCTATTCTACTCAGCCGGATACCACACGGCGGGTCAACTTACTTTAGGCGCCTTTTACGACATATTGATAAGGAACGAAGATGGTCGATTCTATTCAGCCGGATGATACCACAGGTTTTATTTTAATTTAATCATTATAAATGTGGAATAAGAATTTCAAAACATATTTTATTTAATAAACTTCCATATTGCTTCGTAATAGTTTTGAAACGGATAAAAAGTAACAAAAAAAATACAAAACCGATGAGAATATAATTTTGCTTAAAAATAAAAGATGCTTTTATCGCGCGTTATAATTCGCCTAATTTTATAAATTAACAAAGAAAATATAAATACATAGAATTTTAAACATTAAAATATATATAATGAAAATCAAATGCTAAAATTGCATTACCGTTCAAACATTAAAATAAAGTTTAGTTAAAGGTAATTGGAGAAAACAATATTCCTTTGCAAAGTTGCCAACCTATAATAATTCACGCGAGTTTCTATTTGAATCTAAATATGCTTTTCATAACGAGATCCGCAATAAACAAACAAACAATATAAATCATTTACTGATTAAAATCGACCAACGCGCTAAATATTCATGTTTCTCGCATAACGCTGTTGAATGAATAGTAAAAACTCGAACCGCTCCTGGGTGTTTCGCATAACGTCGCCCAGAAAGCTGGACCTATAAACATAGGATGATGTGTTATTGTATTATGTTAATTTTGACTGGTTTATGGTTTTCTTGTACGGCCCTTATAGAATGCTATCGTGAATTAGACGGAATATTTTAGCGTCATGTCTAGTCCATCTTTCATGAACTGTCTGGCGTAAATTCAAATATCGGTGATGGTAAAGCCATAAGTATTACATAGTACCTGGGTGGCCTTGCTCGGTAATTTTTTAAAAGGTATAAGTAAAGCAATTAAAAAAATAAAGAAAGAAAGAAAGCGCCGGTGACATGTGTGACTCGATCCCTGGTTTTAAATTTTTTTGGTCCGCCCATTACATATTGGGCTATCACAGCATTACGTTTACAGGTAAAATATAATTTGCAATCAATTCTACATTTTAGCATTTTTTTTTAAACAGGGATAAAACAACATCACCCTCCTGTCCTTATCCCACTATAAGTGGGGTCGGCAACATGTTATAATCAAGTTGTCACATGATTTGGCTACGTATTTTACAACCAGCCGCCTGCTGACGTCAACTTATTTTGTCCTATTTTACGACACCTCAGTAAGAAAGAGGGTGGTCTATTTTATTCAGCCGGATACCATATTTCGAGTCAACTTACCTTAGCCTCCTTTTACGACACCTCGGTAAGAATTGAGGGTGGTCTATTCTACTATGCCGGATACCGCATGGTAAAAAAATAATCATTATACCAAGTAATTGATAACAATGAATTACACAGATGTCAGTTTGTTAAACAATTTACTTTAACAAGGTAAGAAAAATTTAACGTGTTCAAACTTGTATCATATTCTACTTCACTTATATTTCGATGTGGTTATTTTATCAATATGCAGTTTTTAAAACACCAGCAATAAGTATGCTATTTTATTAATATTGTCGATCTGGTCAACGACTAAATATGACTTAAATGTATTCCTTACATTGAAACTGATTTTAAATTCTGAAAACTAGCTATTAATTTCTTAGGATAACATGGAATGTATCCCTCAAGAAAATTTCCTAATATGGCACACTACTCACCATATCAAAATTTACATGAAGTCTGTCACATGGATATAATTCCTTTTGCTTTGTCTGATGCGTCAATATAACTCGAAGTATAAATAACAAATTACATATATTTCGTGTTTGAAATTAATTGTACAAACGTAAAATATTAATACTTTCGTTCATTGTATTTATGGTTTTATTAGCGAATTATACATCATCCTGCACTTATCCCACTCTAAGTGGAGTCGGCACAACATGTTATAAACATGTAGTCACATAATTTGGCTACATATTTTACGAGCGACCGCCTGATGTCAAATTCCCTTAGACATGTTTTACGACACCTCGGTATCAAAGGGCGTGGTCTATTCTACTCAACTGGATACCACACGGCGGGTCGACTTAACTTAGTCGCCTTTTAAGACATTCATTAAGAAATGAGGGTGGTCTATCCTAGTCAGCCGGATACCACATGGCGTAAGTACGTAATATGTTATGATATTACGCGAATCATACATACATTTTATTTGTTTGTACCATTTCTCCATATAAACTTTTATTAAACAAAACCTATAGAAACAAGGAAACTATATAAAAACCGGATGCACTCCGAGAGTGCCAGCAGAAGTGAACTCTTGAACATTAAAATTGTGCATGTATGATATTTTGGAATGGTTAGGGAATAATTTTGTACAAATTGCTTTAATTATCAGTGTAAAAGTACTATCATTTATGTGGTAAAATACAATATTCATGTATTGTGCTATCGTATAAAAACATAACAATTTATATTAGACTAAAAATTCAACACTTCAGAACTATTAAAATCTGTAACTTTCACGGCGAAAGCATACATTCTGGCCGCACGGTAGAAAGAGTGGGGGATACTTCCTCTCCTACGCCAGCGGTGTACTCTTCCTCCGTCTTACGAATTATCGAACAGGTCACGTGTCCTGTGCGTGTTTGTTATTTTTTACCTATCACAAAAAGTGCGAAACGCCACTAAAGAAAAATAAAGAAAAAAGTAAGCCTGTTACTATCACTTAGTTATTCACACAGTTATTAATTCAGTTTTCTACTGCTGTAATATTTGCCATCACAACTTAGCAACACCGTATCCAAATAGGAAAACTAACTCATTGTCCGTAATTATATTTTGTACTTTCGTATCGAAATATCGAAACATTGCGCTTAATATAACGGTTTGTACATTTAGACCTTTCAAATCGCTGTTTACTTTGAAATTTATTCACACAAGACAGATGTATCACAGGCTGCGGGGTGCGGACTAGTTAGTTACGTGGAATTATGTTCCTGGTGTTATCGCAACTGCGTTGCAATAAAATATAATTATTTACACTGAACCAATTGGTTAGAGGTCCGTGATTTGTAATGGCGGTTCCAGATACAACGAATAAAGGCGGGCGTACAGTGACGAACGCGCGACGGTGTTTTTACAATCAAAACTAAGCAAAGATCCAATTCAAATAATCACCAAAATATGTTGACAAATAATTATTTTACCAGTGAATAATGAGTGTACTGACATTCGGAAAGCCGCGGCTGTCAGTAAACATCAACGCTTATACCAAAGCTTTTATATGTACCATATGGATTTTAACATCGCAAACAGTAGTAGTTTTATGTAGTTTTTTAATTATTAATTGATACACCTCTTATCAATATCGATTGTTAGTTTAACGCAAATGAGTCAGTAGCAAATAAAGAAGATACCTTGAAATATATACTATTTCTTTCTTGATACTTAATAAATTATGTTTTTGTCAATGTTTTATTGTATTTTTATTATGTTCTGTTGCAATAAGAGTGTTAATAAAACTGATAGCAATCAATTAAATTAACATTTACTTTGGAGATGTGACAAGAATTAATAAACTTGTAATGGTCTCATTTTATTGTATTTATGACCAGCATCTATAATGTAGTGTTTTGAATTGCTGTAAATAATTATTATTTTGTACGAGACTGACTTTTATTATGTAATACTGATGACAGCTTTAAAAAAAAAGGAAAAGAGTATGTAAAAATATTGGTATGAAACATTTTTTACTTTATAAATTTACTATTTCAAACACTAGTAATAAGGTAATACCAGTAATTAATTTAGAGAATTCAAAAATATTGTCATTCACTTAGAACCGATAGTTTGTGCAGTCTGAACTAGCCTTAAGTATGTCAGTTGATTTCGCCGCGGCCTAAAAGGGTAATCTTGATGGCTTTTCAGTACGCGTTAGAAAGTGTATTTGGTTTGCGTCAATAATTTATTGGTTCACTAGCGATTGATTCATTTTGTTTGTAAGTTGTAAGTACAAGTCTACTTACATAAAGTTTTAAAACTTCCTCAGATACAGTTAAAGAACGTTTTTTACTAACGTTAACAGGATAACGTATGCTTTCGCTTGATGGAAAGTGAAATGAGTCGGTCCAAAATAAATTATCGCTTATCTAAATAATGTCTATTTCCTTAAATTTAGTATTAACACTTCCTTACATCCACTTTAGAAAACCGGTGTCGTTGCCGTTGTCTAAATTTCTTTTAGATGGCTTATCTAGTCTTACTAGCTCTACATGAATGGACCCACCATTCAGTTAAGAATTATGTAATCTTCAATTATTATAAGATACAATTTTTATAACAGCATTTTTCTTCTTTTTTTATTCAAGTCAACTTGTAAACAAGTGCTTTTGAATCGTAAACTCTACTGCTGGTTCAAAAAGCTATTCTAACCGAGAAGAGCCAGCAAGAAACATGGCGGTTGGTCTTTTCAAAATAATTCTTATAACTAGTTATATTTAGCACTAGTATGTCCAGCCCGCTTTGCCGTGCTTAATTTAAAGATATATTATTTTTTACTTTATGCAATTTTTACTTATATTAAGAAGACGAAGTGTCCCAGCAGTGGGATAGTTACTTTACGAACGATATTATAACTTGTTTAGACGAAATCCTCTAATAGGAATGGCGAAAAACGAAAAAATGCAAGTACCAGTATCATAGTATACGACCTGTCAACTTAAAATTGACATATCTTTTTTATTTGCTGACCGATTGCAATAAAACATATTCTATATGTTAAGTGAGACTTTCTACTTCGTATTAATAAACACAACGTCCAAATTGGATCAGCGGTTTTTTATATTAGCGGGAACAAACGCACAGAGGATTTACATTTCAACGATTTTATTATATGTATAGAAGATAGATAGAAGAATAGATTACTATCTTTTAAAGCGTAAGGGAGTAGCTATATAAAAGAGAAAATATGTATTTAGACTAATAGACTTCTAAACTACTGCACTGTTTTTAATAAATTTTCCGACAATCTTTAGATTTAGCCCGCGGAAATCCTGTACAGTTTATAAATTGATTACGTGACGTTTTTTGAAATATAAAATATTTCTATGATATTCCTAGTTTATATTATAAAATTAAAAAAAATATTTGGGATGAATAACCCTTATCACTTATGAGTATGAAAAATAGAATATAGCCGATTCTCAGACCTACTGAATATGCATATAAAATTTCATTAATATCGGTCAAGCCGTTTCGGTGAAGTATGCTTAGTTACCATACTTTTCCGATACATTGTCACACGAGAATTTTATAAATAAGATTTTAAGTAAATTGATGAACTGCCTTTCCAAGATTTGAATGGTATAAAAAAGCCAAACCAACAAAGACACCTTCACAACGGTATATGTCATAAAAACCATAAAAAGTCCGATCCCATGCATCATTAGCAAATCGCATTAAAACCATAAAAACAACTATCCAACCGGTGTAAATTGGAAAGAGAGCGTGCAGAAAAAAATATACCTGCTCCAATTCGGCCTTAGATATCCGTATCAATGGGAATAAATTGACATGTGGGTTTGAATAAAAAACCTGCTAATGCGTTATAATTTTGCCATGTGAATCTGCCGTCTTTTTACATCCCGTGTCTTAATGGTGGTAATTTACAATCAATTAGTCCTATTTGTGTTAGTATTTAATCATAAAATATTGAGAAAATGTTTATTGAGAATGTTTCATTACCATCCATACGCCGTGTGGTATCCGGCTGAATAGAATAGTACCACCCTCGTCTCTTCCCGAGGTGTCGTAAAAGGCGACTAAGGTAACTTGACTCACCGTGTGGTATCCGGTTTAGCAGAATAGACCACGCTCTTTCTTACCGAGGTGTCATAAAACACGACTGAGGTAAGTTGACGTCCGACAGGCGGCCGGTCGTAAAAACGCAGCCAAATCATGTGACAGCATGTTTGCATGCACTTAGAGTGGGATAAGGGCAGGAGGATGATAATGAAACATTATCGGCGGTGGTCTATTCTACTCAACCGGATACCACACGGCGAGGTAACTTACCTTATTCGCCTTATGTGACACCACGGCAAGATATGAGGGTGTTCTAGTCTACTCAGCTGGATACATTGCATCTCTAACATATACATATATTGGGACTAAAATGAAAAAAAATTCTACACTCTCTTATTGTGAAAGGAGGACAAAAACTATATAACCTAACCTATAGTACAGATGTATATTTCCATATAAAAACAACTTGGATAATTGCAACATCATTCTAGTATCAGTTTAGATATAAATAGTAACGTTTAGAAACGATGGTTATGTGTAAATGTTGGAGCAGTGGGTAGTGACCCTACCTTCAGCTCCGCAGGTCGCGGGTTCGATTCCCCCCGATGGCCAACATTTTCTATAAATGAATTTGTTGGTCTTTGAGCCTGGATGTATATTTGTATTTAAGTTTGTATTTAAAAAATATATAAGTATATATTCACCAGTCTGTCTACCATAACACAAGTATTAAGTTACTTACTTTGGGGACGGACGACCGTGTGTGTAAGTGTCCCATATATTTATTTATTTATTTATTATTAATAAATATTAAACAAATATGACAGCGTAAAGCTTTATCTATTGTATATTAAGAAGGAGTCTCTAGTCATATCGGGCCTGACATACATTTTTATACACATATCTTTTACATCTAACTTTACGTATAAATAAATGATAGGCAAATTCGACTAACTGGTATTGAATATTTATATGTAACTGGTCATATTATATTGCTTTCCACTATTTTAATACCATATCGATATCATGGGAATAGAAAAGCTAAAGGAAGCGAACCGTGTCGATCGCGTTACTATCTCGAGAATATTGTGTGACAAATATCTGAATACGTTAACTCGGTGGGATTTTTTAGACAATATTCTTATTTGGATGTAAGTATATACTACTTGATGATCGAACCTTGCTCGGTGATTTTATTAAAGATATAAAAAAATGCAATAAAAAAAGTAAAAGCTCCGGATGACATCTGGGAATCGCAAAGTTTATAACTTTTTTGGTTCGCGCGTTACCATTTGGCTATCACAGCTTTGCATTTGACAGCTCAAATATCAGTTGGTATCTATACCTATTTTTTAATTTTTTAGTGCCCAAAAAAGATAAAACGAGGTTTTTTTTAAATACAACCTAGCTAGATCGATTTTTCTCCCCCAAAACCCCCTACATGCTAAATTTTAGAAAAATCGTTGAAGCCGTTTCCGAGACTCAGGGCAGGAAGATGATGATTCTTATTAGGATGTAAGTATATATAACTTAGTAACAAAATTTATTAAATTTCGACGATGACCGAGCGTCGCTCGTAATTTTTTTAAAGTAAAGATGATAAAACTTGAAAAAAGGAAAAAAAATAATTGGACAGGTGGGCCTCGATCCAGGGCATTTTAGTCCGCCTGTTATCCGCTAAGGTATGTCAACTTTATAATTGACAGTTTAAATATCATTTACATCCTATTCTATATTTTAGTATTTTTTTCAGTGCCCGAAACTGAGATATTTTTTCCCAAAATCCCTACATGCTGAATTTCATGAAAATTGTTCAATATACAAAATAACTTATTTGTATTATTAAAGATGTGTAAAATGATGAAGATTTGGCACTTCCATATTCACAGTTCACACAACCATTCAAGTCGTTTAACTGTTTGATAACAATATTGTACAAAGTGAAACCGGATTTTTAAATTATTCACTAAATTATGCTAATACGTGAAAGGACGTCCGCTTACTGTTGACATAATGAAATCGGTTTCCAAGCTTTGTGAGAAAAAAACATAGGAAATCTCTCACGTTCGGATATGCCATTTATACAACGGAAATATTAAGTATATATAAATCTAGCGATAGCTGCGTCGTCGTTTTCGTTGACTTTAGTAAGGCCTTGTACAGACATAACGAGGCTTGCGCCGCGAATAGTTCTTTACGTTACATTTATACATGAGTCTAGAATAAGACATGCTCAAGCTGAGCACACAAAGAACCACTCATGGTATTCATCATTAGAAAAATGGCTCCGACAAGGCGAGTAGTGCAGATTTCAGCTGCGACCTATATAGTAATTTATGAAATATTAAAAAAAGAGAAAAGACGCTGTTGGACAAAAATATTTTTATGTTCTGCTAACATTATGGGAATACCTGGGCTCATGAGCGTGCAACGCAAATAAAACGTCCGTCTACACGGAGCAAATGACTCGCACTGAGGCAGAGTTCGCAACGATCGTATGACGCGAATGCTCACTGTGAGCACACACGTCTACATAGCTCGAGGCATTCGAGACGAACCATTCGCAACGCACGCCTCGCGATGTCTGTACGCACCTTAACGTATATTTTTTTATATTCCCAAAAAAAGATGGGATTTTTTCGGTCCCACAGATTAATTAGCTCTTAAACGTAACAAGCAGATGGACATAATGCAATTTAAGGTTTTTCCTAGTTCCCGAAAGAAAATTAGGAGTTTTTCATGCTATAGAATATATTAGAAGCTTAGTATAAAGGTAACCGAATTAAAAAAAGTTGTTTTGTGGTAAATTGAAATAACGCGTAGCGTAGCGTGTACAGAACTCATAAGCGTTAAAGAGACATATAGCTTGGAAGAGCAAAAAAAACTAGTTTGTTTAATACTTGTTTAATAGTGATGTCATAGATAGCATTAAAATAAGGATTACTGTGTATCTAACAAAAAAAATCCCACGGAAATTTAACGGTAATGTACTATTAACCTAAACCTTTCTCAAGAATTGGATTATCTTTTTTTAAAATCCGTTCAGTAAATTTTGAGAAAATCACATACAGACAGACAGCTTTTGGTGATTTTGTTTTATAATATGTAAGATCAGATATGTAGATATAAATAGCTTCAAAACTAGGCACGCTTCGAGCTAAATACCCAATTCATATATTTTAAAGTACGTTGTTACCTTTCATAAATAAAACCGGTAAATTTAATTTATACAAATCAATTTTCATAAGCTCTTGTGATGTCCGGGCGTTTTAAATTAGAACATTAAAAACTTGATAGAATTGTAGACCATTTTTTCATTCATGCTTAAGATACAAGTAATCTAGTAGCTTACTGTAAAGTAAAAAGTAATTTCAATAATAATAAATAAACAAATATATGGGACACTTACACACACGGTCGTCTGCCCCCAAAGTAAGTAACTTAATATAATACCCAGACTCGAAGACCAACAAATTCATTTATAGAAAATGTTAGCCTTCTGCGGGAATCGAACCCGCGACCCTTGAAGCTGAAGGCAGGGTCACTACTCACAGCGCCAACGGGGAAGTCAAATATATAAAGGGCCATAATATTATAAATGTGAAAGTTTTGAATGTGTGTTGGTATCGCTTTTAATTCTCCAATGGTTTTTAAAAATTTTTACTTAAGTTAGAAATTCGAAAGCAAAAAAATTTCGTATGTTATATTACTCATATTTAAACTTAACCATCACAGGTGAAACGATGGCCCTAGATTTAGATCTTTCAGAATTTAAAAAGTAAATGCATATTTATATTTTAATGCGAAAGTCTATCTGCAAGTCTGCTTGTCAGTCGGCTTGCTTCCGCGGCTATTTCTTAAGAGCAATGCTGATCA
Source organism: Morpho helenor (assembly GCA_029227775.1). Taxonomy (NCBI): domain Eukaryota; kingdom Metazoa; phylum Arthropoda; class Insecta; order Lepidoptera; family Nymphalidae; genus Morpho; species Morpho helenor. The sequence continues at coordinate 13,796,968 of JARGCU010000010.1, forward strand.
AATTTGGTACAATTAAAGATTATATACCGGACTTATAAAAAAGATTTCGAAAATTCCGATTCTCTTTTGAAAATGGAAATATAGTGTATAGGGTATTTTAATTCTAAAATTGATGCAAACGAAGTTCTATCACTAGTATGTAATAAATCTAACTTGACTTGTAAAATTTAACTCTGATATGACCTACTATTTTAAAATCGTGCTATTATGTATTGAGGCAAACAATCTTGTACCAATAAAGTCCTTTAATCATATAATATCTATAAAAATCAAATTTCGTAAGCAAGATCCCACGATAAAACTTTCGTCATTATCCTGTTATAAACCGTTAATATTAATTTATTTCGCATACAACGTTATAAATAAAAATACAAAAGCGATCATTATAAAAAAGATTACTAGATTTATGGTGATTCTATTGTAAATTGACGTATATTTATTCAAATATAGTCTTATTGTGAAATGGGTGTTTATAATGTAACGATTTGATATTTGACGTGAGTTAATACATCATTTCTGTCTATAAACAGAGACCATGATTCTTTCGAACTGTTCCGAGACTAATGCTTCCTGACACCGAGTTGCACCATTAACCTTTTATTTAAAACGCGTAATGAATGTCGAATGGAAGTTGTAATTCAATGTTTGTTTGATAAATAGTCTTGTAATGCTTATAAAATTTGTCGTGACTGCAGGTTGATGGGTAATGGGAAAATGGTTATTTGTTGTTGAATATTAAAAGCATAGTTCAAATGGTAACACCCGAGTATGGGAGGTCAAACGCATTAGCCTAGCGGGACTTCGACCACGTAAACTGTATTAATCAAACTCGATTTTGTTGTGAGTGATCGATTAACATTCCCTGGGAACGGATTTTGGTGATGATAATTTCGCGGCTAATGTTACTGCCCCTGATTGCCCCTAATTAGCTGAAATGGATGTGTTAAGTGTAAAAACTTATAATAAATTTTGCATCAGTAAAACCCACTTTAAGTTTGTTTTTATATATCCCGATCGCATCATAATAATATGTAAGTACATGAAATTTAGTTTCACATTTAGTTTGGCTTATTGATATGATTTTTTTTATTGCATATTTGATGTCTATGATGTTTTCATAAGATTTATCATGTTATAGTTTTGGAAATCTGCGTTTACGGTATTTAGTGTCACATAATAAACAGTATGTCAGACATTATTTTCACATAATTAATTTCTATGAAATTTAGTATTTCTTGAAGGGTTATTTCCTTACAGAAGGGCTTAAAATTTGAACGAACACATTTGAGTTTTCAACAAAATCGGTCATCATTCTCTTACCCTTATTCCACTCTAAGTGGGGTCGGCACAATATGTCTTCTTCTTTCATTCTCCACTATCGTTCGTCAACTCTGGTGCCACTCCTTTAACATGAATATCATATTTCAGACAATCCATGCATCTTTTTTTCGGCCTCCCCCTAGCCATACATCCATCCACATTCATATTTGAAAACTCTTTTGGTCACATGATTAAATTTAAAAAAATTAGTTCATCGTATATTTTGTAAATAAAATTAGTTCTGCATTAATGATTTCAAAGGAAGTTTACGGTTTTTAGAAAATTACGGTCATTATACATGGTAAAAATTCCGCCGTGTAATTTTCTTACCGAGTTGTCGTAAAAGGTAACTTAGGAAAGTTGACGTTAGTCAGGCGGCCGGTCGCAAAATTAATAGCCAAAATATGTAGCAACATGTTGTGCTGACCCAACTTAGAGTGGTATAAGGGCAGGAAAATGATGATGATATACATTATACATGGTAAGAATTAATAGTGTATGGATGTTTTGAAAAAGACGTATTTTGCGTAATTTGTAAAAATAAAATTTAGTTCGCAATACATCGTGCAGATGTAATTTAGTTCTTTCATATAATAATGTCATTAATATAATTTAAGATTACATTCCCGTCTCTAAAAGATCGTTAAAGAACCACAGAAACGCTTCTATAAATAATTACGTTCTAGTGAATTTAATGGATTGTTCGAAATTGGCTGTTATGAGAAATGACAAGGCGGCAAAATAAACACGAGCTTGAAGACAGCATTTTGTAGTTGTATCGAATTAATATTTACAGACCAATTAATTGCGGTGTGTTAAAAGAATAAAAGTCCAGTTTTAGCTGTATTAATTTATTTATTTTGTTATTGAAAAAAGTTTACATAAATAAATTTTTCATAGTGGATCTAACACACTTGAAAAGGAATCTTAACTGATGAACATCAATGATTTGACGTTGATCTTCTTTATAAAATAACTGTCTTTAAGGGAGGTTTAGCTTTAATATGTTTGCTCCTTCTTCTTCTGTCTTCATCAATAAATTTCCGTATGAGGACAAAAATGTCTTAAATACATTTCACGGCGCATGATCTTGTGCTACTTGATCTTTTTTACGTCGGAAAGGAAGCTTTTTTACGTAGGAAAGGTTTGTATCTCAAATGATGAACAGGATACCACTCTCAATTTAAGTGTTCACCGATCTTAGGTGAAGTAGTAATTTCGGTACGGTGAACAATAAATTTGCAATGATCTTTTCGGGTTTTTAAAACCTCTGAGGTCCATTATAACATGATGGATTGAAATTGATAAAATATTGCAACGAATAATTAAAAAATCTTTATAAGATTGCAAATCTCATCTAGAATCTCTTGCTTTTAAAGAGAATGGTAGAAATATTTACCTAAAATCTATAATAAAAGTTATAATATTGATTAAATTTACGTTACTTTTTTTTAAGATTTTTAGACTAGACAATAAAAAAGGGTTAACAACAACTGTATAAAAGAGGGCTAACAATTCCTCAAAGAATTTAGTAGTGACTTACTTACCAGCTGCTAATCTATTCACTTTAATAAATATAGTACAGTATATCAACAGCCACATGCAATCATCGATGAATTATAAAAAATATACATTCAATGTCAAGTAGTATTGTGAAATATGAGTCCAGATGAGTTTGCGGTGATACCGGTGGATGATGTTACTGGATTGTGGGAAGGATGCGCTGATTCTAGACCATGGTCTAGGTCATACGTTAGTAATGGAAACTTATACAGAAATGTTTATTGTTGCGGTTGAAATGGTCTTTCCTGTAAAAATAGACGCGAATACTATACAGAGCAGCTGTTTAATGCAGAAATATACCATTCTTTGCAATGCGTATATCACTGACCCTTCAATAATAACTATTTATTTTAGTTACGAAACTTTAACTTTTACTCTATAATGCTTATTATTGTTTCCCTAAACTTAGATAGTTATTTCTTTTTCTTTAGGTGCATCTTGCACTAGAGGCACCTAAAGAAAGCGTGATTAGCGAAGGTTGGTGGTCAGATTTGTAAAGTTATTCCTATCCTTCTGCTTGCTAACCGGAGCAGTTGAGCTGCGTTTGTGAGCCTCGTCCATTCTTTTACGTTGCGAAGCCAGGATTTATTTCTGCGGGATTATATCAATTAACAACAAGTCATCTCAGGTGACAGAGCTGGCTCCTTTTTCAAACAAGAATCATTTTAGCGATTCAACGCGGAAACGCTGCCAGCATCCTTGGGACTATATCACGTAGGCTTGATTTGTATCGTACTATCGTGTAGGATATAATTTGAGATAGACATAACTTGTACGTTTTTGTTGTAAATAAACATATAACTAACAAAATCTAAATTTTATTTTCTCTTACTTATATCATTAAGAAAAATCAATTATAATAAAACTGCAGCAAATATTTAATAACTCTCGTGTCCGCTCGTGACGCGACTGACCGTAAATATCGGCCCGGTAATCGAACCTACTACCGGTAATGTAATTCATTGAGCATTAAAATCAAATTCTAATAGAAATAAGTTTTAACTTACTGTGACTTTTTTATTACATCTAACTTTGATTTTTCTTATTAACTATAGGACGAAACATTAAAATAACTCAAGACATTTTAAGATTTAATTGAATGACAGTAATAGTTATTTCTTTTGCTCTATTGAGACCTCTTGTTCGAGCCCAGAGAATTTTTTACGGATACCAGAAATTTTATGGTAAGATTATTTCATGAACTTAAGTAACAAATTTTAGAGATTTACAAATAGGTACAGCTACTATAATATCTTTTATTAGAAACTGTTAAATTATAAACCGCTACAAATAGAAACCGCTTAACATTTTTCTTCAAGATATAAGCATTTTAACAACTAATTTCACTATTTATTATTGTTACATTAAACTTACCTATACGATTATGAGTAACTTAAATTCACAAGTCTTTAAAGACAAATTCCCTTAATATTCTGATACGAACTAAATCATTAGGATTCTAATTACATTTTGTTTACAGTTTGTTTAAATAAAGTTTATTTCTCCTAACACATGTCCCCTTTTCCTTATTAAAAAATATTCCTATGGCGTGCTTTACAGTTACTACCGTAACAAACAGCTTGTAAGGCATTTTACCATAAAGTTGCGTCAACTACAGGCAATTATGGATAAATTGCTTCCCATAACGCTGCAACGCGTAATATTTCAATACATTGATTTATATACCAATTAAAATAGTGCAAGGTTATATGTACTATGGTTATTGCTTGGTACAAACATAATACATACTATTTTAAAATACACCAGATTTGTTGACAGCATTTGACACAGTGCATTATTGCGACTTCTGTATTTTGGGTACTCGGCGGGTATGGCGTAAAAGTGGTTTTAATAGGAGGTTTAGCTATTACCTTGTCGCCCAAGACCTAGAATAAAGCGATTTAAATGTCCAATCCCATGTAAAGCCTATCAAAATGGTACTTATAACTCTTATACAAGTAAAACGTAACGGCGTGTTACTATTCCCCTGCTGGGCATCAGTACCCCTTTCTCTGTTTTAGGAGAGAAGGATTGGAGTTAAGACCTACCACGCTGCTACAATGCGGATTGGTAGGTTACACGTATCCCTAGAGGTCTCTAGAGATATGCAGATTTCCTCACGATGATTTCTCTTTCACCAGAAAGCGTGTGATAAATTGCAATTATAAATAAGGGACAAAGTTTTTTTAACAAAAAGACTCTTTAGTGTCTGCCTGGGGTTTGAACCTATGATCGTTTCTAGTGAGTCGCATGGTCTCAACTTTAGACTAATTTCTCTAATATCTCTGAAAAATTTACGAACAATGTGCAACCTATCTATCAGCGTTGGAGAAGCGTGATGGGTCAAAATTGCAGTCCTTCATTCCTATAGCCAATTGGAGAAGTTTTTGGACTGGCAACATACTGCTAAATAAACATAAACCAATTTAACCAGGCATGTGTAGAAAACAGTGTTACATTGAAATTATGACCTTATATAGATAGCATCGAACTTACCTTCGCTGCATGCTAAAATGGGACCTTTTTCCTTGTTAAGGTGAACATTTTGAATGTCTTGCATTTTACGAACTCGGTACAAGAATTTCATGTGGCATTTTTGCCCAGTTTTTTAACAATACCAATTCAAGAAGTAACTGCAGTAAAACGATGTATCCGATTTTGTAGTTTTCCAAACTGTGATGGCTAAATGATTATTTCTTGAACGGTTATTTCGTTATACAAGGGTTTAGAACTTGAACGGACAGATTTGAGTTTTCAAAAAAACGGTATTTACATCATGCAATGTATAGTATAGAATTCACATCCATATTTACATGAACCTGCATCTTCTTCTACTTCTACGTCAAGCGACGTACGTCTTCTGCTGGACATAGGTCTTTTCATGGGATCTTCACACCACATGATCTTGGAACCAACGGCTCCCCGCGATCTTTTTGAGGTCATCTGTCTACCACTTAGGGGGCTACCGACGCTGCGTTGTCGGTGCTGTCGCCATTCCAACACCTGAAGGTGAAACCTACATATCACAAGAGAAATCTTGGTATGTAAGTAACGCGTCAATTTGCATTGAAATAAGGAGGTCGTTTTAATTGTTAATTTATCTGTTTTCAAAAGAGAAGAGCCCCAGCGATCGCTAGTAAGGGGCTACTTTACCTTTTTATCTAACTTCTGGACAAAAACCCTCTCTGTACAAAGCAAGGACGTTTAAAAACTATGAAAGAATTAGTATCTTATCTGTTATATCGCTGCGGTAAAACTACTTACTCATAAAGAATTGCATAACTTGCAAATCCAGAACGTGTTCGCAGACAGGTTTGAATCTATTAAACAAAATGTAATAGAGGCGGTTTTTTAACTGTATCAGCCAATATCTATGGAAATTGTATTGCATATGAATCTTGCATTTTGTGTTAGTTGCTGTCGTTATCGGCGGATATATTTCGTGTGCTATAATCGTTTAGTATAATTATTCAGTTGAGGAATTTCAAAATAATAAATTTGTCTCAGGGTTGTGTGTTACGTATTTTAGCTTTTATAAAATATTTCCTTATGACGGAGTTAAGGAAAAGACTTAAGAAGGAGAATTGTGTGATGTTACTTTAGATAGAGTTGATGTTGTATTTTGTGAAAGCTTATGCTTGGAATATGTCTACGTCATCAAATCAGAAATGAGGAGATCCGTAGAAGAACCAGCTCCTCGTGTCAATAGCGAAGCTGAAGTGGGAATAGGCGGGGCACGATATTGCGGAGAACCGATGGACATTAGGGTCCTAAGGTGCTGTAATAGTGACCTCGCGCCAGAAAACGCAACGTCGGTAGACTCCCTATGATGGCCTTAAAAAGGTTGCGGAAAGCCGATCCAAGTGGCACAAGACTATGTGGTGTCGAGATCCCTTAAAGAAGCCTATATCCAGCAGTGGAAGTTCATTTTTTGAAAAAGAAGTTTAGAATTTATCTACACATTCAGCTATAAATAGTAATGTCAAGTATGACTGATAAGTCATCACCCCATTGTAAGCTTTACCAAGTGGCGGAAAGCTAGACTCGGTGTTGGAGATTGCAATTTGATCTTCAATGTAGGAATTTACTTCCGATAAATCTCCATACTTCCGGTTTCTGGTAATTCGTATACTTCCGTTGGCATAGCACTTAGGTATTACGTGATAAATACTGGTTTCTGCGACTAGTTCTTATATAATGTATTTTACTCGAAAAATTATCCTTTACAGTTAATAAATAGTAAACCATTCGTAGCTTCATTGTAATTTGACGATTCGAAAGTGCTTGTAAAAGCCAATTTGAATAAACAATTATTTGAAATTGAATTTCAATAGAGTAATTTATAGAATTACGCGTTACTTTGTGGAGGTCCATTATACGAAAGTAATTAACGGAAATAATATTTTCAATACTTTTGTAAATCGATAGGCCTTCAACATTGAATAACAAAGCGAAGAAATTTTAAAATTTATGTGATTTGTATCCTTCAAATACGGACTACCAAAAAGTAGTCAAGCAACCGCACAAGGTGTTTCTGACGCATAAATAACAGTTTAACGATACCAATAAAACCATTGCGCACTTTCATAAACGCTCGTCACTAATTCACTAACTTTCCTTATTGACAAAAGCCATTTCAACCTCGATATACTATATAGAGGGAAGTCGTATTTCCCAAATCACTTGAATTAATGTGTTATCTAATGATTTATTGGCTCACTTCCATCATGACTCAAAGTTTAATGTCACCAAAATGTCGGTCTTTCTAAATTCTCACGTCGTAGAATTTATTAGGCGGGTTTTGCAACTCGGGACGCGTAAGCTTCCTGTCTCGGAGTTCGGAATAATTATGGGCATTTTTATGGTATCGATTGGCCCGTCTTTGCCGGTAGCAATGACTTGTTTTAAGCCCTGGAGGTCGCGGGTTCGATTACCGAGGGCCGACATTTTTCTAAAAAGAACAATTTTTCTTGTTGGGTCTTTGAGTCTGGGTGTATGTGGGTATTTATTAAAAATTATAAATGCATATAATTAATAGTTTCCTGTCACCTATACCACGAGTTTAGTTACTTTGGGCACGGACGACCATGTGTGTAATTGCCCCATTTATACATATATTTATTTCTTTATGTACAATAAGCATATCTTTTTTTTAACATGAAAAATAAAATATATATAAACCAAAATATATCAAATATCTCAAAACAATACAAAATATTGTACATTCACGGATAATTCAAAGGTATTTACTTCTTGCTGCAATTATCGTAGTAATAATTAGAAGAAGTAAATATTTTCGAATAGATACTATATTACAATGAGGTGGAAATAATTTGAGAAAAGGAATTTCTTGTTTTAATTTGGCGCTTATGAGGCTCGCTAAAATCCTATTGCCTGCTAATCTGAATCTAATTGGAAAGATAAAACATAACACAGCAAAAATAAAACAGCCATTACATTATCTTCATATAGTTTCCAAATGTTTTAATATCTCTTTATAAACAAAGAACTAAGTTATATATTTTACAAAATCAATAATTGCCCGACCCTTAATAAAATAAACTTTTTCAATCAAAAACCTTAAAAACTATATAGAAAATACCGCAGGAAAAGAAACTAGTTTATACGACGAGTCCTTTCATTCTTAATGACACATTAAACTCATTTTATTATTCCATCATTAAAATCTTAAGTAGCAAATAATTAACTTTTTAAATCGACAATGTTATCAAAATATTTACAGCCACCAATCATTTCGGGGACCAATTTTAAAGTCTAATCTGTCACATTCATTATATCTAGTGTTTATTGCCTTTGGTTGCATAATTTATTTGGTACATTCAGGAACACAAGTGATTGTGTGATACTTATTTCAATTATTTAATTTATCCAATTTTTGGATTTAAATTTATGTGTCTATCAATTACAGATGAAAGAAATAATCGTCTAAATCTTTCTCAATTTCCTGATTTTCCTGTAGAAATCATAGGATTTTTATAGAACTTATGTTCGTGTAACCATGAATTGTACCAAACTTAGTCGATTTGCGAATTTGAATTCTCAACTCAACTGCTGCTCCGAAAAACTGCTCTTACCGAGAAGAGCCAACAAGAAACGCAACAATTGCTCTTTTGAAAACATAATTCATTATTATTATTCACTTCTAGATATATCAATGATAATACACTATCTCATTGATTAAAATTATATTTAATTAATAATTCTACGTATGATGTTAACAATCATCAAAAAAAATTAAAAAATACCAAATTGTGAGCTTACCTATTAAGTTACGCATATCACTCTGCTTTAGTGCTGTTTCGTAAAGTACATATCGTATAAGACGTAAATTCTTGCGTCATATCTTAGTTTTGGCATCATCGCCATCACCATAAATATATGATGAATTATAAATATCAACTAAGCATATAGATTTTTTGTAAACTCATCGGTCTATTCGAATCACGATCTAACCGTTAGGTAAAAATGTGTATATGTTTCTTATTAAATTAGTTGTTAAAGATCATCTGATAGAGGAATTATTTGTATAAGAGTGAATGTAAAAAGTAATTATTAGAGAAACTCTCAATAAATACATATTTTAGTCTAATATTTAGTTTTATATTGACGGTAAGAGTGCGTAAGACCATTAAAAATAGATAATATTAAAGTAACAACGTGACAGGTTGCTATAAATAACGTTAAGAAAAAATCGTTTGGATCAAATTAAAGAAGATTAATACACTTTTTTATCATTAAAGACTGCCTTAATTGAAACACGTTTGATACATTTAACTTAATTTATCCCACTTTAAATAATAATTCTATTAATAGCATCGCGATTAACAAAAGTTTGAATAATTCTTCGATTTTTCTTAGCGACAGTAGTGTCCCTATCTATGTTATTTGTTGTCTTCCATTAATGTACAGTCGGGAGCATTTCTAATTCGAATCGGTAGCCTAATCGGTTGTTAATTTGTTAGATCCGAGACTGAAAGCGCCGCTTTCGGAAATTTATGGCTTCATTTTCGTCAACTTGTTTATTTTATATCTCTTTTACTTTATCTACACTTTTAATATGATAAAGTTAAGTGAATATAAAATAAGTTGTGAAGCGTTCCGTTGATTAATATTATATACTCTTGATTATTTTCATTACATACTATTTTTCATCAGCTTAATTGTCTATTTCATTTTAGAAATAAATATATATTCTTTTCGTGATCATACAGATTATTTTATATTTTTTTATAAAATGCACTTTAATTTATTTCTTTTTGTATCTTGTATTAATAATATTAATGAACAGTCTTTGGACATAATTTTAAAAAGCCAAATGTTTACGTTTCAATAATTACAAATGAGGCTTTTGGGGACTTAAAAAAGTATTAATGTTTTTCGGTTTATCTAAAGCAAGTAAAAATAAATACAACTTAATGTTTTAAAAAGTTTGTATAACAAGTAAGCCAGTCAACATTTTTGGAATATTTTGAACTATAGTAATATTTATAAGCTGTGATAGCCCAGCGGTGAGACCGCGACTCTTTCGAGGGGGTCGAGGGGGACTCTTTCGGAGTTCAAACTCCGAGCAGAAACCAATTAGTTTTTCTGTTGAAACTTATGTGTCTACTTGATATCTGCAATTTATCGCACGTTTTTAGGTGAAGGAAAAAATCGTGAGGAAACCTGGATATATCTAGAGGATTCTGGGGATATGTGTAATCTACCAGTCTGCATTGGAGCAGCATGGTAGGTCCAATGCCCAGCCCAGCAATGGGATGGTGAAAGGCTGTTACTTTACATTTTTACTTTTAAAGTAACATTTTAAATAGTCACCAATAATAGTATTCCAAAGAGAACCTAAAGATCTCGATTGTATTATTACTTTTCAAGGACTCAGAAATGTTATAAAGAGGCTATATATTAATAAGAAAAGAAACTAATTTTGGAATACTTATACTCCATCATATAAAAGGGTAACATTTATCCAAATCGTTTTAAACTGACCCCTAAACAAACACTGTTTGAATTTCGCCGACATTTTTATGGTACGGATAAAGTTGTTAAAGTGGTTTTATTATTAGGCATAGCTATTTATTGCTTACGCTTCCTTTAAAGGAACTTTGATTTAAGTTTAATTAGGTCTGATTAAAGTTTCAATACAACAATAAAATAGCTTACTTTAAATAAGCTCAGTTTGTAAACATAAAATTATTAAACCTTAGGAAAAAGTAGCGGCTGTCTATTTCATATAAATGATGTGATAGCAGTCTAAAGCGTAAATTTGCAATAAATGTATCACCATTATTCTCCTGAACTTATCCTACTCTAAGTGGGGTCGGTACAACATGTATTAACCATGTTATTAAACAATTTGTTGATTGATTGTATTTTACGACCAGCCGCCTGCCTGACGTTTTCTTACCATAGACGCCTTTTACGTCCAACTAGATCCGAAATGAGGGTGGTCTCTTCTACTCAGTCGGATACCAAACGGCGAATTAATGATTTTTTTAATTATTAAATATGTAAACAAATATTATGATATAATTATGAAGGTTTAAGCTATAAAGGGTTAAGGGGGTTTAAGCTAGTTAAGCTTAAACCACGGCTTCACCCGCGTGGAAATCAGCGTTTCAAAAAGTTTTTCCCGAGTAACTCCCGACTATCTTCCGTTAAAGTCTCATTAAACTCGGGTTATTTGTTTTGGAGAATATATTATAATCTAATCATTCAGTAAATACAGTAGTAGTCAGAAGACTTTTGCAGACTTTTTTTAATAATAAATTATGTATAGATAATTACGTTCTCAGATGTATTAGAAAAGATTTTGTGATTGCAACTTTTGGCATTTCCCAGTCCTGCTTGGTGATGCTGTCACAGCCGTTATATCTAACAGGAATACTCCCACAATGATCCTAAGATAACAAATTATCGAAAGCGTTATATAAAAAAATACCATTACAATATTCATGAACTTGCGATATGTAATTTCTAAAATTAAAATAGTCACTTGCCCTGAGGTTATGAACATATGTAGACGAGTTTCAGATTTGCTTATTAATAAGCCCGACAAAGAATCTGTATCGGGTAACGGTACAATCCGGAATGCTAATACCTTGTACTAAGCAATACTCATTTATCTCAACTAAAACATAGGTAACTGGTGCGTGCTTTAATCCGATAGATAATCTTTATGTACTCTCTTAATTATAACCGAGTCGATATGAATTGAAATTGATTGCTGGCTATTAATTTCTCGGTTGAAAAAAGTTTGATGCAAGGTATGCTTCTGTGACCGCGGTTTTATATCGACTGTGCGAATGATTGACAACCAGCTGGTTTTTTAATCGAAGTTGATTTATAGGAATTTGTCACTCATTGTGGGTAACGTTCAACATATTATATTATAGCGTATAAAGTAGCCATTAAAGTAGAGTTTATTCATGTAGGTTTCGTAAGATAATTTGCGTTAAAAAGAATGTTATTGTCTACAAAACATCAGAATTATTAACAGGGAAAAGTGTTTTTGATAATTAAGTTGATCTTGACAAAAACCTCAATTATTTGTCTTAGATAAATATGAATTGCTATAATACAAACTTTGTTCTACACAAAATAGCTAAATTTATAAATAATTGTGTGAAATCAGCGTGTCACAAAATTTTTCATGAATTTTGAACATAAAAGCAGTCACTGAGTTAACCATAAGAGATAGCACCATGTTTTTTTGGACATTTTTGTAGTGTTTTTGTAGATCTACAATTCTATAGTACATTACTTTAGTGTATATCTGCTGCTTTACGCGGCACACACGAAGATCCCAAAAGGCGAGTTTTTTACGACCACGAGACTTTTTCAACACAATTTACATAAAACGCTAATATTCTATTAACTTAAACCTTCTGTAAGAATTACACTATCGTTTAGAATAAACCATACAAAAATCCGTTCAGTAGATTTTGAGATAATCGATCTCAGACAAACAGACGGCTTTTAAAGACTTCATTTTATAATAAGTATAGATATAGAGGTAATAATACTAATAACGTATTTCCGGTTTTCTTGGAGCCATTTAATTTATAAAATATAAGTGCCTTTATCAATTATGTAATCATATACAGACAGGTCCATATGTGTAGTTGTATATACTCGTAAATTTTTAATATGTATATATTAATAGGCTTTTTTTCTAACGTAACACTTTCATGTGAAAGTCATGTAAGGCCAAAACTTGCTGCGATAATTTATTACAAAACATATTATATTCCTATGTCTGACTCAAAAAAAATTACGTCTTACTATGTACTTCTCATAAGTTTTATGAGCAAAATTAATTATTTTAACAAATAAATTATGATATTATAATAACAAAAAAAAATCCAAAACTTTCAATTACAGCCCAAAATAAAAAAAAAGATTTTAGAATCTTAAACTTAAAACTACTATGAAAAATAGTAAATTTGAGTAAACTATTTAGTTCAAACAACAGTACATTTGATACTTAAAATAGTACTAGTAAGTTGGTTAGCAAGCCCATTAATATTTTAAGAGTGGCATTAACTTGTCAGTTATCTATAAACTACAGTAGCTTTCCAATAATAAACGTTATACCTTGTTTGAAAATACTGTTCCTACCTTTCAATTAATTATATGCCCACTGTCTCATATAAAATTATTTTATTGTCCCTCTGATATGAAGTCAACTGAATGAACTTATCAGTACTCGTAATATTGATTTATTTGACGGCCAGACTCAAGTGTAACGGTAATGTAAGTTTATGAACTAATTACTCTTCAAATTTCCGTAACATCAGTCAAACCAGTAATGCATATAACCGTAAGGGCATTTACAAACTATGCGTGTTGCTGTCGCTCAATCGTTCCATGCATAATCATCATCTTCCTGCCCTTATCCCACTCTAAGTGGGGTCAGCACAACATGTTATGAACATGTTGCCACATGATTTGGCTATGTATTTTACGACCGGCCGCCTGCCTGACGTCAACTTAACTTAGTCGCACTTTACGACACCTCAATAAGAAAGAGGGTGGTCTATTCTACTTAACCGGATAACACACGGTGAGTCACTTACCTTATTCGCCTTTTACGACACCTCGGTAAGAAAAGAGGATGGTACTATTTCATTCAGCCGGATACCACACGGCGTAATCGTTCCATTCATAATATTCATGTAAATATATTGTCATTTTATTTTAGCTTAGTCAATACATATAATGTAAATATATTGTCTTTTTATTTTAGCTCAGTCAATACATATAATGAAGATTATGGGATCAAACCCCGGGCAAGCTGCAATGAGTGTTTCTGTTAAAACTTATGTGTCTAAATCATAATTGCAATTTATCACATGTTTTTCGGTGAAGGAAAACATCGTGAGGAAATCTTTATATCTCTGGAGAATTCTTGGGATATGTGTAACCTACCAATCCGCATTGGAACAGTGTGGTAGGTCTTAGCTCAAACCCTTCTCTCCAAAAATGGAAAAAGTCTATGCCCAGCAGTGGGATATTAACAGGCCGTAACTTTTTTAGTTCAATATAATGGATTATTTTTTACAGTTTATTAGTTTTTTTTATATTAACATCTGATCTTTCGGTTTTAAGTTTAACTTTATGACTTCTTTTAAGCTTCAAACCGACTGAATGATACAAAGTATAGTTAAATTTGAGGAACGTTATGATATTAAAAATATTTTTTTAAACAATGTTTCTAATACTGCTAATAATATTGCTTAATATTAAATGTTAAAAAGATAAGTTAAACCTGGCTAGGTTTAACTGCTCTGTCTCTCTTTATATAAATTAATCAATAACGCATGGAAACACTTGAAATTTCCCGTTTCCGTGGGAACATTGTAATAAAAAGTATATAAAACACTTTAATAGAGACATACAAAGTTGTTAAAAATCTTTAGTTTAACCATAAACTTCTTATTTATGCGGATATAAGTGTACGGAAGCTTAACCTTCATTTTTTTTAATGATGAGAACAAGTATATTTGTTAATAATTGTTCATTTAATTACTTAAATAATATACTTGTAATATGATAAATTCACAATTCATCACAAATTTGTTTTAAATTTTGATAAAACTAGGCAATGTTATGAAAAATGTTTACGAATTAAATTGTAGCTATTTTTCTATTCTTTTAATAAAGTTTCAATTACCAAAATTAATTTTTCGCCGCGATCGATATATTATAAGTTTATAAATGGGTAATGTTTATAACTGAAAATCACAAGGATGGGATTGGAAATTCCTGTGTATGTTTTGCGCTTGTTTGTATTGTCCTAGGCGATTAAAGCGTTAAGTTTGTAGAAGCCTTTACACACTCGCGTCGTATAGCATAATTGATCAGACGTTGTGGATAAATTAAGCCTTTTTATATGTTGTCGCAACGAGCCCAGAACGTGTTTTTGTGTTTACTCGCCGTGCAATAAAATTCTTAATTGAATTCCATGGAGTCCATGTGATTTGTTTTTTCCAAATGGATTGCAGTTGGAATAGAATTAATTAGAGTAATAGTCAATTGGAAATTAGATTATTTGTAGAATACGTAAATTTAAATGATTCTACGTAAGTCGATTATCCTTTTAAATTTATAATGTGTCATCATCCTCCTGCCCTTATCCCACTCTAAGTGGGGTCTAAGTAAGAGTCTAAGTGGGGTAATAACATGATTTGGCTAACTATGTTACGAGCGGCCGCCTACGTGATGTCAACTTTTGCCGCCTTTTACGACACTGGTATGAAATGAGGGTGGTCTATTCTACTCAGGCGGATACCACACGGCGGGTCATCTTACCTTAGTTGCCTTTTACGACACCTCGGTAAGAAATTGGGGTGGTCTATTCCACTCAGCTGGATACCAAACGGCGGGTCAACTTACCTTAGTCCCCTTTTACGACACCTCGGTAAGAAATGGGGGCTGTCTATTCCACTATCCGGATACCACACGATAGTCATCGACTAATTAATAAACTTTCTGTGTAATAGAATAATTCTCAGAGTAAGATACTTGAAGCTTTGCCTATAAAGCATATTTTAAATGATTTTAAATAAATGCATACCCCCACGCCGTGTGGTATCCGGCTGAATAGAATAGTGCCGCCCTCTTTTCTTACCGAGGTGTCGTAAAAGGCGACTAAGGTAAGTCGAACCGCCGTGTGGTATCCGGCTGAGTAGAATAGACCACCCTCATTTCTTACCGAGGTGTCGTAAAAGGCGACTAAGGTAAGTTGACTCACCGTGTGGTATCCGGTTAAGTAGAATAGACCACCCTCTTTCTTATCGAGGTGTCGTAAAATTCGACTAAGATAAGTTGACGTCAGGCAGGCGGCCGGTCGTAAAATACGTAGCCGAATCATTGGACAACATGTTTGTAACATGTTGTGCCGACCCCACTTAGAGTGGGATAAAGGCAGGAAGATGATGATGCATACCCCCGTTTTGGTAATTTTTTTGATAGAAAGGTATTATTAGCTCTTGTGAATATTTGTACTATGTTTCAACTGTACTCTGTTAAAGCAAAAGTAAAGAACACAAAACAATCTGTAAAAAAAGCACCTACGCAATACCATGTACTATGTCAGTCTTACCTTTCCACTCTCACCAAACAAGCAATTTTGTACTCATTTTATTATCCTTAGTGTTTTGTTTTAGTCGGTGTTCAACGTCTATTCCCATTTTAATACGTATTGTTCTTTGTAGAAGTATTCTTAAGCTATCCGATATATTAAAAGCTTTGTTTTAAAGGAAAACATTAAATATATAAATAATTATATGGGACACACACGGTCGTCCGTCCCCAAAGTAAGTAACTTAATACTTGTCTTATAGGTGAGAGACATCTGGTGAATATATACTTATATATTTTTAAAATACATACTTAAATACATATATACACCCAGACTCGAAGACCAGCAAATTAATTTATAGAAAATGTTGGTCCTCGGCGGGAATCGAACCCGCGACCCACGGAGCTGGGATCAATTCGTAAATGGTTTCGAATGAATATCCTTCTTACTCCTCAGATATTTATTTATTTATTCGGACACCATTAAATATTAAATAACTCAACAAATATTCTATATATTTTTGAATAAATAATATAGCTATAAGCTGTGGTAGCCCAGCGGTATCACCGTGCGCCTCTTTCGAGAAGGTCTAGGGTTCAAACCCCGGGCAGGCACCAATGAGTTTTCTAGTAAAACTTATGTGTCTAATTGATAATTGCAATTTATCACACGCTTTTCGGTGAAGGAAAACATCGTGAGGAAACCTCCATATCTCTAGAGAATTCTGGGGATATGTGTAACCTACCAATCCGCATTGGAGCAGCGTGGTAGGTCTTAGCTCCAATCCATCTCTCCAAAAAAAAAAACAGTGAGATGAGGCCTATGCCCAGCAGTGGGATAGTAACAGGCCGTTACTTACTTACAAATAATATAGTACAATTATAGGAGATCCCATCATTATTAGTTACAGTGTTATAATTATAAGTGAATACAATTAAATATCATATACTATTTAAAATTAAGAGTTATTTGTATTATTATAGAAGAAATTTTGCATAATTCATTAAAATATTTTTTTATATTAAAAAAACTATTATACTTAAATAATTTTTTCGCGTAACAACATGTTAACATGATTAAGATCGCAATTTGAATTACATTGACAATAATAAAATAAAATAAAAAGTTAAAGTTAAGTTAAACTTAAATATGTTTAAGTTAAGTTAAACTTAAATATGTTTAAGTTAAGTTAAACTTAAATATGTTTCACTTAACTTTAACTTTTTTTTGGAACATTAACTTAAATATGTTTAAATATGTGTAACTTTTTTAACTCAAATGTGAATAGAATAGAATAGAATAGCTTTATTTATTCACACAACACAAAATAAACAATTTACACACAGAGAGAAGCAATAACAACAAAAAATTATATAAAAGGTGAATTTAAAGTGTGTCGTGCCAATGAAAAGGTTCTGGCTCAGCTTAGTGTTGGAGGTAAAAAATACCAGCAACGCTGATATTCTGCCGAATCCCTGTCCCTGAGCACTATGATTGTCTTCTCAATATATTTCCTGTACAAATCGATATTGTATGCTCTTATTCGCCTAATTATTATATTATATTTAAAATTATAGTAAGTATCAGTATAAGTAAATTAATAAATAAATCAGATCAGGTAAAAGTAAGGTAAAAAAAGGTAAAAAAAAGTGTTGTGTTTTATTCCTATTCCAGAGGAAAAAACTTCAGTTATACCAAATTTCATCTATATTGACCTAACAAATTAACCGTGAAAGCGTAACAGATAGACAGCTATAAAATTTGTATGGATAGAGCTTTATAATTGCTTAAGTTTAATTAGTAGATTGTACATTCAATAACGACACGTATTATTTAGAATGAAAGTTTAAAGAATTAATGCATTATGCGTTGCCTGAAGCGTTTAAAAAGTATCAATGGAGTTACGAGCATAAAATAAAGGAGAATATACAATTGTAGATTAATTTATTCATCCTCCTGCCCTTATCCCACACTAAGTGGGGTCGGCACAAAATGTTATAAACATGCTGTCACATGATTTGGCTGCGTTTTACGACCGGCCGCCTGTCTGACGTCAACTTACCTTAGTCGTATTTTACGACACCTCGGTAAGAAAGAGGGTGGTCTATTCTACTAAATCGGATACCACACGGTAGGTCAACTTACCTTAGTCGCCTTTTACACCTCGGTAAGAAATGAGGTTGGTCTATTCTACTCAGCCGGATACCACACGGCGGGTCGACTTACCTAAGTCGCCTTTTACGACACCTCGGTAAGAAATGAGGGTGCTACTATTCTATTCAGCGGGATACCACACGGCTTGGATTAATTAATTTTGGTTGTTGGTATAATTAAGTTTAATTTAATTAAGTTGGTATAATTTAGTGCCTGAGTGACCGAGTCGTGCTTGGTAATTTTTTGAATTATATAAAAACGAAAATTAATTTAGAAAAATTAAAAAAAGAAAGAAGGCGGCTATGACATGTGGGATTCGAACCAGGGTTGTGAACATTTTCGGTCTTCGCGTTACTCATTAGCTATCGCAACATTATGTATGACAACCAAAAAAATCCGTTGCTTTCAATTTTACCATATTACTATTTTTTAATGACTAAAAACAGGGATGAAACGAGATTTTTGCAAATAAAACCTAGCTAGATCGATTTTTCTCCCCCAAAACCCCGTTCCCGTTCAGAGATTCAGAAAATATATTTATATGTATACATACAAGATTATCTAATTTAAATATTAAACATAGAAGAATTCCAAAGTACAGAAGTTATGACAGAATTATTCTGTTATAATACACGTTTGCTTAGAGAATCTATGTAATGCTAATCGAAAATAAAAACGTTTTTTACCGCATAAATTTCAATCTACCCCCTGGAACTTTAACCGTTATATAGTAATAAACCTTTCTCAAGAAAAACCGTACACAAATCCATACAGAAGATTTTGAGAAATATCGATCACATAAACAGACAGCTTTTAGAGACTTTATTTTATATATATAGATGTTGGCTCTCTTCGAACCTCGGAGTTGAAGAAAGGGTCATTACCACTTGCGCCAACTGACCAGTCATGTATAAATAAACTATATTAATCGAAGTTAATTATATCGAACACTTTTTCCTTTTATGCCACATAATTTATTGCAAGTGTAGATACGCCTTAACTTTAATACGGATCCGTGATGTATCGGCTACCGAGGCAGCCCCGGCCCACCAATTATGAAATAATTACAAACCTCAAGCCTTTGTGAACGATGGACTAAAAAATCACTGGACCGGTATGTAAGCGATTTTTAATAATATTCAAAACATAATATAGAACGAGAGCTGTTATAGAATAACGATGAGACCGTTCTCTTTCAAGAAGCAGAAGTTATGATAGAACTATAATGCTATAATCCGCTTTTTTGTTGTTTAATAGGCGAGCGCTTGATTACAATCTTGCCTGATGGTAAGCGATGATACAGTCTAATGTGGAACGCGCCTTTAAGATGCCTATTTACCCTTGCTTTGAAAGTGCAATCTCATAAGTATTGGGAATGATAGATGGCGGGAGAGAATTAAATGCCCGTGCTGTCCGCAACAGAAATGACGAAGCGAAGCGCTCAGTGCGCCTTCATGGGATGTCAATAACGTAACTTCTCCCGGCGTCTAGCCGTGCGATGATAAAAAGGCGTTGGTGGATAAGGTTATGAACACACTCTCCGAAATATATCCTGTAGAAAACCAATAGACAGGCTACCCTGCGCCGATGCAAATTGTGTAATTTGGCATTGATTAGGCTTTTATCGCCAATGAGTGTTCTGCCACATCGATCCACCGAGTCCAAAGCATTCAACCGATATTTGGCAGATCCGTTCCACAAATGACAGCAGTACTCCATACACGAGTTTGTAAGAATCTATGTAATGCTAAGTGTAGGAAGCAGACGACGTTCACATACCTTATACAAGAAGGACCAGTACACGTAACACGCCGCCACCAACAACACACTACGACTAAATCTCTACGATCAATTTGCCCCGTAACCAAAGAAGAAAGAGTTTTTCTGTTACAACTTATGTGCCTTATTGATATTTTCAATATATCACACGCTTTTACGGTAAATAGAAATATTGCGAGGAAACCTGCATATTTCTGGACGATTCTTGGGATGTGTGTAACCAAACAATCCGTATTCAAGCAGTGTAGTGGATTTTAGCTCCAGCTCTCCCCTCTAAAAAAGATTTGATGTCGGTAATACACTTCGTTTATGAAACAAATCGACAGTCACAGAATTAAAATAATAATAAAGCCACTTCTATTTCTTTCAATTCTAAATATCCTACCGAATTGCAACCGGGCGATTTTACCCCGCCCTATTATTTAGCACAATTATTACGTCACTAAAGAATCTGGACGCGAAAAAAGCGATAGAATCCAGCGGGCCCTTGATTAAAATTGTGACGCGAAGATTGCAGATTCTGGTCCGGATCGTTTCGTTCGTTTTAACCTTTCTTTGTTCCTATAATCCGAAGAGCTACTAATTGTTTGTCACCCTTTTTAATGTTAAATCATTTCGACTCACTTATTCGTTTTCTCTAATATTACAGATACACAGACATAGATAGAAGCTTCATTTTTGTGCCTTTTAGTGTAGAGACTTTAGGTCCATGGGGCCCGGAAGCTCATACCTTTTTCAACGAGCTATCTAGAAGGCTCATAGAGCATACCGTACACGAGAGCTGGCAACTACCTTGGCCAACGAATAAGTTTGGCCATACAAAGGGGTAACGCTGCTAGTATTTTAGGAACTTTACCCCATTACAATCGAATCGATGATTTCGATTTAGTGTAAATATATACCTCAATCGCAAACACACATATAATACAAGCAAATAGCGTCTTCGCCGGTGAAGACGAGGTCTTCGTTTTCTGACGTCGGTCGGCCGTGGCTTCTCGCCATACTCCCGAAGCCATGATGACTACTCGTCATACTATTAGCCCTCCACTAAACGTCGCCCTAAGCCGTGGTCCGGCCTCACAGAAGGCACCCTTAGGACGATGTTCCCCGACGCTAGTAGACCTTCTGAGCTCTACTCTCCGCATTTCGCAACTTCGGCGATGCTTCTGCGCTCGCCAGTCCCGCCCGGTGATTCTGTAAAAGCCGTTAGGGCTAACAGCATATAGTCAATTCGAAAAAAAATGTATAGAAAATGTTGGCTAATGGTGAGAATCAAACCCTAGGTCCGTTGAGCGGAACGTTTTCATAAAATAACGTTACAAACCCCAGCTAGTCATAGCTATAGAGAATAATGTTTCTAACCCCAGCTATGACTATCTAGGGTTAGAAACGTAATACTTTTGCGGGAAGCGCTCTAACCGTTCGACGATTCACAAAAATCTTATTTGAAATTATTCAGTATGAAAGTCATAATTAATTAATATGTTCTAGTATGGCTACAGGCGGTAATTTTAAACTGTTTCCTTCTTATATAATCTACAGTTATGCAATGCGTAAACTTAATTTAAGAGTGACTCAAAACTTATGTAAAGATAACTCTTTCGTTGCGAAATATTCTAATGGTAGTTTTTATCTAATTCTTAGTTGTACAAGTAAATTGTTTCTTAGACTCGAAGTTTTAATGTTTCCCCACTTTTTTAAATTATTTCATACAAAATATTTAATGTTTCTATATAATTAAATCCGGCTGAATAGAATAGACCTCGCTCATTTCTAACTGAGGTGTCGTAAAAGGCGACGTCAAGTTGACGTCAGGCAGGCGGCCGATCGTAAATTACGTAGCCAAATTATGTGACAACATGTTTATAACATATAAGGATAAGGGCAGGAGGATGATGATTTTTGAAAACGTCCAACCGATTTAAATGAAATTTTATTACCACATCACAGTTTAAGAATCAATACTGCCTGATTTCGTCTGGAAGAATAACATTATAATTTGAGAGATACTTTTCAGTTAACTTTAACTTAAATCGACACAATCTTAATTGACCAGAACGGTACAACACCTTTACACAATAAAGCCCTTAACTTATTCAAACAAGTGTAAACAAGTATCAATTTAATCAGGCAATGACACGGTCTACCAATCACCCTCTGTATACCCACGAGGTATACCAGACCGTGACATATTCTTCGAACAATACTGGTTTTGTGCAGTTAATAAATAAAAAAATGATAATTTATAGAATTAGGCGTTACTTTGCGGAGATCCATAATACAAAAGTAATAATAAAATTATTTTGCTATAATCCGCGATGAAGTAAAATAGAAAATATATGTAATGCTAAATGTAGAGTGGACAATCGGTTATCTGATAACCGATTGTCCACTCCGCCGGAGTATATAATGCTAAATGTAGAGTGGACAATCGGTTATCTGATAACCGATTCTACTCCGGCGGAGTGGACAATCGGTTATCAGATATCCGATTGTCCACTCTACATTTAGCATTATATATATCTTCTATTTTACTTCATCGCGGATTATAGCAAAATAATTTTATTATTACTTTTGTAAAAAAATGATAGTTAAATTTATATAATTAAATTCTTCTTCTGCCCTTATCTAAGTGTGGTCGGCACATGTTATACAAATGTTGTCACATGATTTGGCTACGTATTTTACGACCGGCCGCCTGCCTGACATCAACTTACCTTAGTCGTATTTTACGACACCTCGGTAAGAAAGAGGGTGGTCTATTCTACTCAGCCAGACCCACACGTCGACTGCGCAGAAAATTCTATGAAAAAATTTGCCTATATCTTGCTCCAAAATCTTCTCTATCTAACAGCGAAAGTCCCATAGAATGAACTATAAAACAAAACATTTCCTAACCTTAATAAGAATAACACTATCTTTAAGTAGTTTTTACTTAAAAATACGATCAAAAATCCGTTCAATAGATTTTGAGCAAATTAAACACATACGGATAGACAGCTTTTGGATAGTTTCTTATATATATGTATAGATAATCTAAACAGATGCTAGATTTTATCAAGTAATTATATGGTCTGTTACTCACCCCACTAACACGTGGTATACCGAACCGTGAAGCAATATACAATATTGCACCTGAGTAGCAAAAAAACTCATTGTATTAAAGCATCTATTACTGATAGGCCAAATATTACAGTCTTATGTTATTCTATATATAGACCTATATTTGCGCATAATTTCGTATAAATCTGTTAAACTGTAATAGCCTATACACTGTCCATTATATTAACCATCTTTTGACAGATTGACGATAGTGATGTCCTAAAGATTCTCGTATGCGATACCATTCCGATTATAGTACCTACTATCATTAATCGAATTACGTACCTAAGTAATTCGATTAATGATAACCTACGTAAACTAGATTACTACTTGAGAAAAGAAATTCCAACTTTGAGAAAACTTATTGTTTCTTTGAAAAGAAGTGGTCTATTTCATGGTGAAAAATCTTCTTTGGTCAAAGTTTTGAACACAATTGGCTTTTCATATAAAAAGTTAAATAAAAGAAAATTATTAATGGAACGCACAGATATAGCTATAGCACGTTGTGATTTTTTAAGAGAGGCAAAGAAAATACAAGATTGGGCAAATATTGTTTTCACGGATGAAACATGGCTCAACGCTAACCACACACTATCTCGTTTCTGGACTGATGATACTGCTGATTCCACTTCCTCAGTACCAATGGGAAAAGGTGAGCGCCTAATCATTTGCCATGCAGGTACAGCAAAAGGATTTGTACAAGACGCACTGTTGGCATTTAAATCGAAGAAATCAAATGACTACCACGAAGAGATGAATGCAAATGTGTATGAAGAGTGGTTCAAAAAAATGCTCATTTCATTGGAAGAACCATCAATAATTTTTATTGATAATGCGCCCTACCACTCCCGTCAAATTGACAAAATGCCAACACAGGCTAATAAAAAGCATGAAATAATTAATTGGCTTCGGGACAATGAAGAAAATGTGGACGACTCAATGTTAAAAGTTGAATTAATAAAAATATTAAAAACCAAAAAGAGAGCAAAACGCTATGTAATCAATGAAATGGCAGCAGAATATGGCCATACTGTTCTTCGGATTCCTCCATACCACTGCCAGTACAACGCAATATTACTTATATGGGCACAAGTAAAAGGGCATGCTGCGAGATGCAATACAAGCCCCCCATTCACAGCGAATAAAATGTTGCAATTGCTAAAAAATGCTTGCACCCACGTAACGGCCGAGAACTGGGCAAGTGTGGTGGAAAGAACTAAAAGAGTAATATTCTCTGATTGGGAACGTGATATTGCGTTTGATAATATATTATCTACACAAGAGCTAATAATAACTGCTACTGAAGACTCCTCATCGGAGGAGTCTAGTGTTGATTATCATTCCGACGACTCGTGCTAATAAAATAAATTAAAATATCCTGATTGTTTTATTTGTATTCATGTATTAACTAAGAAGAAAGTAAAACTTTATATAATGTTATTAAATGTCTTTTAATACTCGTAACATCGATTTCTACCGATTATTTTTAATCTGTGGCATAATCGTAGTAACCCATTATGTGTGACATCACTAAGTGGGCGGTACCCATCCATAAAGTACAAATATTATTTGTATGATATTTGTACGTAAGCAATACAAAACTTAATGAGCGTGAGCTGTCAAAAGACTGATAATATGATGGACGCAGTATAAAGCGGTACAATCATACGCCTTTACAACTTTTGAAGGATATACCAATATGGGAATGTCATTGATAATAGCTTAGTAGTGTGGTGTATATGTTCATTTGTATAGTATTAATATAGACTAATGTTGTATGAATATATCACAGGCTCAAATGCGCATTAACAAGTAACAAAAAACGTCACTACACGTTTACTCTCACCACGGGCTCTCGTGATACTGACGTGGTGCATTCTGAGACAGTGTAATGTTTCCTTTGTACATAATTATTAGTATGAGTTAGTGTGAGTATATTCATGTATATATTACACGTATGTCTTGTACATAAATATACTAGGTAAGATACATATATCTCAAACCGCATTCACTACAAGTAGTAACGGGCTATTATCATCCCACAGCTGGGCATAGCGTCCTCTCTCCGTTTTTAAGGAGAAGGGTAGGTAAGACTCCCCACGCTACTCCAATGCTGTAGAAGAAGAAGAAGAATAGGTAGGCTGTAGGTTATACATATTCCCAGAATTCTCCAGAAACGATGTATTCCTTCACCGAAAAGCATGTGGTAAATTGCAATTATTAATTACACATATAAGTTGTAAAAAAAACTTATTAATGCCTGCACGGGACTTGAACCCAAGACTCTCTTGAGAGAGTCGCATTGTCTCACCGCTAAGCTATCACAGCTTTGTCATTCGTTATATCTTATAGTCTGTTTAGAGTGACAAATGCACTACTTCGTATTCTATTCGTGTTATTGACCTGTCTTAATTTATTCGTCTAGTCCAGATTAGTAAATATCTGTTATAAATAAAACTTAATATTATGATATTTGTTATCACTAACAGAGCGAATTCAGACACTAATAAATCAATTTCTTTTAATCGGATCAAAACTTAAAACGAGTTTATTTTGAAGATAAAATATCGTTGTATATTGAAAACTACGTTGGATTTTTCTGTCAATTTGGTAGCTGTGTTATTCTTAAAAGCTCATTCAACCTAAATTATTTGGAAATAAATTATGAAAACATTATATGTACTTGTATATTATATGGCTCGTTGGCGCAGTGGGTAGTGACCCTGCCTTCGGCTCCACTGGTCGCGGGTTCGATTCCCGCCGAGTGCCAACATATTCTATAAATGAATTTGTTGGTCTTTGAGCCTGGGTGTATATTTCTATTATGTATATTTATTCTATTGTGTATTCTAGTGTATATTTATTTAAAAAATATATAAGTATATATTCACCAGTCGTCTCTTACCCATAACACAAGTATTAAGTTACTTACTTTGGGGACGGACAACCGTGTGTGTAAGTGTCCCATATATTTATTTATTTATATCCTTCACTACCTTAACGCATGGTTTTTCCCACAAAGAAATCAATGTCAAAAAGATTTTCCCGCATAAATTCCTTTATTTAATTTTAAGTTACAAATATAAATTAAACCAAAATGGTATAAAAGAATATATAAAAGAATGAAAAAAAAGAAAAATATCTACTTATGAATAATTTGGAACATAAAAGTAGTTATTGTGAGTTAACCATAAGAGATAGAGACATGCTATTTATGACTTTTTTGCAGTATTTTTATAGACCTACAATTCTCTGGCACATTACTTTAGTGTATGACTATCGGTTTATGCGTCACACGCGACTAAAGCTCACAACGGGCGAGTATTATTAAAACCGCGCGACGTCTTCAACATTACATAAAACCAAAATGTTGTACTGTTAACATAAACCTTTCAGAAGAATTGCACTACCTTTAGTACAAACTGTAGAAAAATCCGCTTAATAGATTTTGATAAAATCGATCTCATACAATCAAACAGCTTTTAAAGAAAAGTAATAATAAAATTATTTTGCTATAATCCGCGATGAAGTGAATGATGAAAGATGAAGAAAATATATATAATGCCACCACAATATTTGGTATTGTGGTCGCAGCGGTGGAGGTTTGTGAATATATTTTTACGAATCCTGCATGTATCAGGTATGAAAACGGATTGTCCACTCTACATTTAGCATTATATATTTTTTCTTTTTTACTCCATCGCGGATTAAAGCATAATAATTTTATTATTACTTTTGTATTATCGATCTCCGCGAAGTAACGCCTAATTCTATAAATTAGATTTTAAGGACTTTCTTTTATATTAAGTATAGATGTTGTGTCCAAAACAGGAATTCTAGTCATCTTGCATATATGGTAATTAACCTATAAAGTTGAACCACATAAAATAATATTAGTTCTGTCTACCAACATAGCGCGTGCCTTACACAAAATGTCCAAGCAAATTGCTAGTCGTGAAGGCCGCGGGTCAACGATAATAATGGGACATTATGGCAACTGGAATCAGCATTTGGAACGTGGTCTAAGCTTCTGAGGAATAAACCATTTATAATTTATTGCATATTGTAAACATACATAAATACCGCCAAAGTGATAACACTTTATTGTTTATTGGGTAAAAAGTGCTTTATTATGGTTAGACCTTATGTATGTGGTTTTATATTTTCCAAATTGTGGAGTAAGATTTTTAAAGCATTCATTTTCTTATGTGCGATCCTAGGTATTTTCAATTCTCGAGACCGCCCGTTCCCCGAATAACCTACGCTGACTTGACATTTAACTGCAAAAAATGTGTTTTATTATAAATTTAAACAGGGCTAAAACGATTTTTTTTAAATAAAACCTAGCTAGATCGATTTTTTTTCCCCAAAACTCCCTACGTGCTCAATTTTTGGAAAATCGTTGAAGCCGTTTCCGAGATTCCGAAAAAATATATATACATACAAAATTAAGTCATTTAAATATTACAGATAAGTGGAATATATCAAAATCTTAAGGTATTGTAAGTAACAATATTGATAAAGCTAACTGTAGCAGTCTAAATAGTTTAAATTTGCTAATGGCTCGTGACGATTATTTTAAAATTTAGAATGAAAGTAACAGTTATACACAAAAGAAAAAATCAAACATAAATCCTTATGTTATATCTTAAACGGATTGTGCAGAATATTTAATTGAAGCTCCCGGGTGGCTTGGCTTATTTCGACATTTTCAACAATTATCGTCATATTTCAACAAATTTACACAAAAACTTAATAAATTATACACCATTACCTTCCTTATGAATCACTCTGTCTATTGGAGAAAATACGATGAGGAATTTATTTTATAACATATATTAAATTACAAATTCCCTCGCTATTTCAAACACTTCTGCACTCTCCTATAACTTAACGCCATGGCTGCAGGGTGTCTAAACAAGTGGCATAGACATGTCGAAATTACCTCTTATTTGAATCCGGCTGCAATTGTGGACCAATTGACAGACAGTGGTACGATTGGTAACAAATAATAGAGCATAAAGGGATCCCTTATATAGATAAATGACGAGTGGGGCAGCTGACTGAAATGAAGCCAATGATAGCTTGGAAAAAAAATAGATGTATATATCTCAGTAGCATTTTGCTATTATTTTAAAAGAAAAATCATAATATAACACCGATTCTGTTTAAAATTCCATTTACATTAAAAACAATTTTAAGATATTAGTTCTAAAGTACCACTAAACAATATGGCTCAAGAGGAAATTTTTCTGTAGCGTTTTTGCTTTTCCAATTCCTCAAGGGCATTTTTATTTCAATTAGTAGGTATCATATACCTCTTTTTAAAAACAAGGTATTGCATAATTATTATTGAAAATATACTTTGTAAGAACTAATAGAAAGAAGGGACAACGTTGTTGAATATAATATTAATTAATATATTGTTAACGCATTTTCCAATTTATAAAAAAGTAAAGTAGCGGCATGTTACTACCTTGCTGACAAGGACCTCTCTTCAAGAGGAGAGAGAATTGAAACATAGACCTACCCCGATACACTAAAGCGGATTGTTAGGTTACATATCCCAGTATTTGATCTGATTGAACAATTGATACAAAAAATGAGCCGATCAATATACAAAGTAAATGTATTGTACAAGCAGTCACCCTAATGAGCTACTTGTTACAACTTTGATTAGTTTAAAATGTTCGTAAACAAATTATTTCACGCTTCGGCACCCACCCCAGTACTTTACGGTAAAGCACGTGGTATATCAAAGCGTGCACAAACCAAAAAAATAATGAAAGATAATTTAACGAATAATATAAAAATTATATATATGGTACAAACAGCAGGACTAATGACCTTGTAACAACTGTGATTAGTTTTGAATGTACATAAATAACCAATTACACACTTCGGCACCCACCCTACGAGATTTACGGTAAAGCACGTGGTATATCGAAGCGTGCACAAACCAAATAAATAATGAAAGATAATTTTACGAATGATATAAAAAGTATGAATATTGTACAAACAGCAAGACTAATGACCTTGTGACAACTGTGATTAGTTTTGAATGTACATAAATAAACGATTAAAAGCTACGGCATCCACCTTACACCCTACGGTGAAGGACTTGGTATATCGAAGCGTGTACAAACCAAGTAAATAATAAAGGATAAAGTAACGAGCGGTATAAAAAGTATGTATAATGTACAGTCACCTTATGATCCAATTGTAATAACTTTGATTAGTTTTGAATGCTCATAAATAAACAATTTCACGCTTCGGCACCCACCCTACGTAGGGTACGGTAAAGCACGTGGTATATCGAAGCGTGCACAAAACATTTCATTCATAATATGTCACGCTTGGTATTGCACGCAATTGCCGTGTCAACGTTATAAAAACACCTGTTTTATGTCTCATTATTAAGTTATCAGCCATCTGTCAAGGATGGCATGTATACATTAATTTGAATTAATAGCACCAAAGGAAACTTCATACAATTTTGGGCAAAAGATGTAAAAAAGCAATAGCTTTCTTGTTAGTTAACTTTTACTCAAACTTTGGATTATTTTGTCAATCTAAAACTTATAAATGATTTAGTAAAAGTGAGCTTATGAAATTTTTATTTGTGTTAAATTGCAGATTTTTTAAGTTTGACCTGGTTTTAGCATGGATAAACACTATATCGATGAAACAAACAATAAACCGATTTCTATTCTTCTTCTTCTTCTTCGCCAACTGATGGTAGTCCACTGCTGGGCATAAGTCTCTTCAACGGGATCTCCACACCACACGATCTTCTGTCGCTTGGACCCAGTAGCTCCCTGCGACCTTTTAAAATAAAATAAAATCAAAATAATCTTTATTCAAATAAGTTCTTTCAAGCAATTTTGAATCGTCAAGGATCAATATGATTAATGAAGCTACAACTTTTTCGGTTCGGAATGTTGCTCTTACCGAGAAGAACCAGAAAGAAACTCGGCGGTCAATCTTTTAAACATTTTCAATTTTACATTATTAAACCGCAGTCTTGTATGAAGCTGAAAGGATTTCCAAATCCAAGCTTTTTTATCAGCTATATAATTTTCAATTTTGTAATATGCTTTACGTATATCTCTTATACTTAATTTAAACCTTTCTGTAGACTGGTATAGAATTTTTGAGTAGTTTGAGTAGTAGTTTTTGAGGTCGTCTGTCCACCTCGTTATACATATACGTTATATTATAGCAAAAATTTTATTCGTCCCTTAATTCATATAAAAACAATGGGACGTATTGTATGTTATTATTTACAATCTTAATTAACTGGTTGCTGATGATATGATGGTTTCTATTTTTTTTTGGAGAAAAAAAATAGTGGACACATTTGATGTTATATTCTACCGAGACCCCACTCAGTTCACATTCCTGAGTATAATAGCTCGTGCGCAACGCAATTCGGTGGAAGTGAGCCAAATAATCGCCTCCAGCCACGCAATCATGGTGGTTAAGTTTCCATTGTCAGTCAAATAGAGTGTGGTGTGTGTTCTACATTGACATTTTATCCAGTACAAGCTGTATCCGGGTTTTTTATTCCCCATCTTATATGTTTAAATACCCTAAATATGTTTTTACGAAGGAAAAATGGATGTTTTTGTTCTATATGCTAGTCAGGTATATAAGCTTCAATTATATCAAATATTATCAAAATTGATCCAGCAAATTGGCCGTAAAAATGTAATAGAGACACTGATTATCGCACTTATATTATGAGAAGTTTGGATGGATTTTATTTATCAAGATAAAGATATACGTTAAAGATTTTTCGTATAGGTAGGTGCTTTTATCACTTTCAACTTCACGCATCTACTTATTACCTTAGTCGCCTTTACCAACATTTCGTCAAGAGAGAGGGTGGTCTATTCTATTCAACCGGATACCACACGGATTTAAATATTATATATACTTCTCAATCGAATATAATTTGTTTGTATTTGATTTTGAATTCCATCATTTCAGCAGTTCAACCACCTTGCATACAAGAACCCAGATTTCTTCCTTTAATATTTGTAGAGGTTGTATAATGGAAACTCAAGACCACTAATTCAGCCAACGTAACACACCGTCGGTAATGCAAGCCTGGGGCAGGCGACCATTTTGGCTTCCGTTTAAAAACAACCATGATTGTATTACTTATGCATGTGGATAGTGATACAGGTCCATAATTTGGACCCACGTTAAAACATCTGTAATATTACGGGGCAAATTCCCTGTACTTAATTATTACCGTGACATCGCTAATAATTAAGTATTTTTTTGCAATATTAAGTATAGAAAATATATGAAAAAATTGAATAAAATACGAAATGAATATATAAGAGGAAGTCTGAAAAGTGCATGATTGAAATAGAATGGACGTGTAATTAGGAGGGATGAAAATCGTGTGACTAGAGAGAGGCTGAAAAAGATATGGTTGGATTGTGTGATGGCATGCATATGTTGACAAATTATAGAAGATAACCCAAGCTAAAAACATGTTACGATGACCTCAGAGTGAGATAAGAGGAGGGAATTTAAAAGGTCTAACATTTGTCACAATCATTTTCAATTTCTGAATATAGTATGGTTGAATCTTTGACATGTCGTTTTAAACGATGAACGTCTCTGCTGAACCTGTCTATTCTTTGCATATTTTTATTCGAATAAGAAACCTACGGAGGCGGATTTACTAAACCTATTTCACAGATAATGCAACAACAAGGAAATTTACTGGTAAATAGTCAGTTTGATGACAGAATCTATAGCCACTATGTATAGCAACAAGGGCAAACCAATAAAAGGTTAGGGTAACCTAGTTCTGGATAGTGATTATAGCTTAGGATATTATAACAAAAACTTTAATTTTTTTTTTAGAAGAAGTAGATCAAACTACCAACGGTCGCAAAGCAGACGTGACAATCGACCAAGGATATATACGAAAAACTAATTTTTCAATTTTTGGTTTCAAAGTACTGGAAAACCCAATATTGCTAGATCCCCCCACTAGACATAGACTAGATCCCCCACGGACAACGTCATCGATGCCTGTCTGAGGTTTAAATCCACTACTTTCTGTTAAGGGTCGTCTGGTATCGTCGTTTGGCTACCATACCATATAAATTAATTATTTGTATTTTTTAAAATCTATACTTTTTTATACAATGTTTATAGTTGCATACATAATGGTTGCCCGTTTTTGTTTTGTTGTACTAATCAAGAGTAAGTTAGCATTCGGTACGGTTAAATCTTATGCCATTACGCTAACTGGCGTTTGACCGGTTTTCGGAGAACACACGCAAGTGAACGCCTCTGGCGCGCTTCTGGAAGTCAGGACCCATTTTGACGATATCGAATCTGTATTTTTATAATATAACAATGTATATTTGTATACATTTAGGTGTATAATGTTAATTTTTCGTAAAACGGAATTTAAAGGTTATTGCATATTATTAAGAAATAATGATAACACCCGTGGATTTAAATTACAGACAGGATCTTTAGATTTTGTTAAGTTTTAAAAGAGCAATCGCCGAGTTTCTTGATGGCTCTTCTCGGTATGAACAGCTTTCCGAACCAGCAGTAGAGTCGGCGATTCAAAAGTACTTCTTTATAAGTTTATTTGAATAAAGAATATTTTTGAATTTGAATATTTTATTGACTCTAAACATCTAACTCTTGGTCAAATATATTTATTTCGGGTCACAGAGCGAGTTTTAGATGTTTTATCAAACTGCCTTAGACAATGTGTCTTTTCTTTATTTCTATATTTTTAAAAAACAAAAACAAATACAATAGCATTTAAATTAAATCTTCTGCTTCATACACTTTTTTGACATACTATTGTTTCACATACTTATTGAACCTACTATTGCAATTAAATAAGCAATATAACCAGTAAGAAAATTGTAATCTATTAGGATTTATATTTTGTGATTCATGTAGCGAGGGATTTATGATACATGATCGGAATCGTATTAATAGAATACCTACATAAGAAATAGCATCATTAGTTCGATCCATCATCAACTCATCTACAGAACAAGTTCATGTCACTTATTAATTAAAGATTTAGCTAAAATAAAAAATAAATAAAAATAAATCCTCTTTTGGTAGTCACCTACTTTCTGCTTCAATTAACCTAAGTACTTTTCACAGTATAAACGTCATATTTTATCGTTGAGATTAGATGTAAACGGTGCTCCTTTAGTCGTGATAGCCAGAGGTTACTAGTGCTGATTGTTTGGACGTTACTGGGAAAGTAGACGTTAGTCGTACTTAGCTTCTAGTAAAACATTAGTGCTAATGATGATATGAATAATGGCTTTAATGAGATTGATTACTTTATATGTAAAAAGCATGTCTTTCTATTCCATAGCATATTAAATACGTAATGAAAGTAAAAAAACAAATACTTAAAAATAATACTAGTTTATTTTGAATGGCTCGTAACTAATTACTAAAACAACTTACTTATACCTATGAAACAATGCGGAGTTTTTCGTCATGTCTTCTAATGGAGTGATGAGGTGAATTGAAGAATCGACGGACGTTGAGGTCCTAAAGTATTGGATTGGCCACTCTAGGTAGGTAAGTTGGTAGGCTCTCTACTAAGCGGTCAGGCGATCTATTGTAAATTTTAGACAGTCAAATTTGATTCTATTTATATATACTGTAAACGAATATTACAAGAGGTCGCTGCTATCGTGCTTATTACGAGTGCAGCTGATGAATAAGAAACTCGCCGCGGTTCCTTGTCACCGAGCATCCTGCGAACACATCCGATGCCGTGCTCGGCGTAATGCGCAATAACAAATCGAGGTTTTGATGGTAACGGAATAACAAACCATCTTGTGTGATGAGACGTTTGCTTTGGGAATGGTATTAAATAAAAGTGCGGAAATACAAGTTAATTATAGTTTAGAATTTTATTAAAACTCACTTCTGGACCTTCTTAAATAATACTTATACGGGTCACATTGTGATAAAACCAAGTTAAGTCGTTGTGAGTCTGCATAGGGCACGGGCTCTAATACTCTTTAGAGCCTTTCTCTATGGAGAAAATACGTCTTTACCTCTTAGTTAAGTAACTATTAACTGTTACTTTACTTTTATATTGACAAAAATAAACAGCTACTGTAAATTTTACTTACGTCTCAATAATTGTTTTGATTCAGTCCAGAGGGAAATGCTTTTTATGCCTTTTAGGCCCCTCACGATCGACGTCAATTAAATTTGATCGGGCCCATTACTGAGATTGATTAAATATCGATACGAAATCGTTTCAGAGACGTATTGAATTCGGATCAGTGATTTTGGTCTGCGTTTATATGTTGTTTTGGTAGAAACACGTATAGCGTAGCTAATTTATACCGATAACAATTTAGGAGGTAAAAGTTCAATTCTTTAAGTAGGCCTCAGTCGATTTATGACTTCAATAAAGCACAGCACACAATTCTTTCCGTACATAGTAAGCCGCTAGGTTTAAGCCATCATCCTCTTGCCCTTATCCCACTATAAGTGGGTTCTGCGCAAAATGCTTTAAACATGTTGTTACTTGTTTTGGCTGGGTATTTTACGACCGGCTGCCTGCCTGACGTCAATTTATCTTAGTCACCTTTTTCGACACCTCGATAAGAAATGAGGGTGGTCTATTCTACTCATCTGAATACCACATGGTGACCGCTAGGTTAGCTCCAGACGACAGAGTCCTCACCGGTTAATGTAGGGACATTATAATTGGTGAAGCTTTTCTTAATTTGATTTTTTTATTGACTTATAAATTTTCCACTTTATCATATAGACGTACTTTTCTTAGCCGCTTACATGGTCAATAAAACTAAACGTTAGAACTATACTACAAAATCAACAGGCCTTTTGAAACACGCAATTTACAATCAAGATACCACATACATATTGCACTTAAACTACATGTAACTACTGATACAAAATTATCTTTAATTAAACAGCGGCATCTTCAAAGGAATGTTGAATTTGATAAGGTATGTTAAACGGTTGAAAACTATTAATACACAGATAAAGTTAATGTAAGCTCCGATCAAATTATACTAACAACTAAAGTCAATTTGATTGCTTTTACATTAAATTAATCCGATTATAAAACTGTTTATTTACTTTGTCCATGAAATATCATCATCATTCACCTGCTTTAATCCCACTCTAACAACATATTTGAAACATGTTGTTACATATTTTGGCTAGTTTTTTACGACCAGTCGCCATACGTTAACTTACCTTAGTTGCCTCTTAAAACACTTCGGTAAGAAGTGAGGGTAGTTTATCTACTCATCCGGATATTACACGGCTAAGATTTAAGTAGCAATGGTCGCTGGTGGTTATATGGTATGTATTGCTTTTAACAAAATAACTGATGAAATTTTGGGAAAAATTGTTACATTGTTTAAATTTGGAATATAGATTTTTCAGTACCTAAGCTCTCCTATCCGCACCTCTTTAATCCTTGGGAACCTTACACCGACCCTCTTCACTACATATTATAAAACAAAGTCCATATTTCCGTATGTACGCATAAAACTTTAAAACTACGCAACCGATTTTGATGCGGTTTTTTTTAATAGATAGAGTGATTCCAGAGGAAGGTTTGTACGTATAATAACATTCAATACGAAGTAGAGAAATAATGTAATTTTGAGGTTTCTGTAAATAATTACATTTTTTTCCGCTTACATTGCAAACGCAGGCTAAACCCTACGAGATTTATCAAAATGATGTACTAAGTATTTGTACACATTGAAAAGGTTTACAGAAAAGTCCGCGATGGTATATGTCTATCGCTTATGGATAACCCACTAAAGCATTTTTTGTCGTTTACTTTTTACGAAAAATAATGCCTTATTATTGAAGCAATTCTTATACAATACAGCATTAATCCTTATCCAATTAAGTACCTTAAATAAATAGTTGATTTAATATAGACCAATATGGCCGTTTACAGCATGTAATTTAAGTGAACATTTTCGGAGATATTACAGATTTAAAACGCCTTGAGGAGGCCGCGCTTCGCCCTATAACACTTCGACTTTAGCAGCGATGTCGCTCTTTCAAGAGTTTGTTTAAAGACATTCTGTAATTAATTGTAAAAATAAAATACATAGGGAAAATATAAAAGTAAATAAGTAATAATGTACTATATGAATTTAGATATTCCAAAGATAGCAGGAAATCTTCTTGGTATAGGAAAAGGAAATTGTTTTTCTCCAAATTTAACGCTACGGCCACGGGCAGTAATGAATAAATCAAAACAACTGGATCAATTTTAATCATTTTTTTTACACTGACTGACATGGGATATATATTTTATACCCGTGCGAAGCAGGGGCAGGCCGCTAGTAAAGACATAGATTTCAGTGATTTAAGTACGATCTTAAACATCTACGAAACTTTTAGTTTTACCATCTACAATCACAATATTTAAACCATACTCAATTTTGACATCAAATCATGTGACAACATGTTTATAACATGTTTTACCGACCCCACTTAGAGTGGGATAAGGGCAGGAAGATGAAGATGACTCAATTTTGGCATCACTTATTCAAAACATACTCAATTCAAGGCACCTTTTCAGCTAATTACGGTAAACAGTTTTTAATATTTTTAAGTTTAGATAAAAAATAAGATAATGTAACTAAAATGTATATTTAAGACTGTATGTATTTTTGGCTAAATAAATATTACTATTAATTATGCCAAATATCAGCATATTTGGCATAATTTGGGAATAATTTCCTTTTTCTAGAATTACCATGTAAAGTAACAAATCCTATTTAAAGCTTTCTTGTTACAGGTACGCCATCGGTTTGGGCTGTTTGACGAAGTTTGCACGTCAGGTGGTGTTCAGGTTCGGCATTGCAATTGGGTGCGATTTCTTCGAGTTTCCGAAAACTATGGACCACAAGTAAGGCTTTAAGATTGATTATAGTTTTGTAATTATCTTAGTCTAAAATTGAGGCGACCGCTTATGTAGATATGCTCCGAGTTTTCGACCAAGTGCGTGAAGTGCGCTAAAATTTAGTTCTAATTTTGTGATAACTCAAAGTCACATGAAAGGATAGGAAGCGACGATAAAGCAAAAAAAAAAATCTGAAATACTTTGCATACTATGTATACTATATATTATGCATTGTGGAATACTTGTTACTTAGTTTTTACCATTTTTTTTTCAAATTGACTATGCGGAATGCGGAGAGAGAGTTACATGGCAGGACTATTTTTGCGATACTCCATCACATTCTCATTGCTTTAAGAGGCTTGTTTTTAAGAGAAAAACTACGTACACAATCCTATGGAATCTCACGCTAGCTTACAAAACAGAACCATATTGAAAACATTAAAATCAAATTCAAAATATTCTTCATTCAAATATACTTGTAAACAAGTGCTTTGAATCGTCAACTCTACTGCTGGTTCGGAAAGCTGTTCCTACCGAGACGAGCCAACAAGAAACTCGGCGATTGCTCTTTTAAAAATACAATTCTTAATACTAGTTAAAAAAAGTACTTGCTCTCATTTTCGTGTAAGCACCAAAATCTGGAATAACATATCACCGCCATTTCTTACCCCTTTATTTATTTATTTTAAATTGAGTTAACGTTTTTCAATTCTTTTATATGAATTTTGTTTTAGGTAAACCTAGTCTGTACGAAAGTTAAGGGTGAACCAGTGTATGAGGCAGTAAAACCGGTATCAGCGCATACCGAATTGGTGGTCTACTACCTACCCGAAAGACCGGAAGAATTGTTTTTTGTGAGGATGAGGAACAATTTGTATAGACAAACAATGGATTCTATATTAGAAGGTGAGTTTATGAAACTGAAACGCTTTGCAACTTTGTATGTCGTAATAGTTTTTCGATTACAAATTGTTGTATAAAATATTCACCCTTTTAAAATATTAGAATATAGAGTCTCTATAAATACAGTCATGTAAATTAATTACGTTAGTCGAGACGCGGATACATCTATATCAAAGCTCAAACGCATTAAGGTCGGAAATGCAAATTTGTTTATAATGTTACAAAAGTGAAAAATTTCGGACGCACTTGTACAACATATAAACATATAAGTGCGGTCAGCACAACATGTTATACACATGTTGTCACATGATTTGGCTACGTATTTTACGACCGTCCGCCTGCCTGTTCTACTCAGCCGGATACCACACATTTTAAATAAGTTTTTATTAAAATAATTTTAGGTGTATGTTAAAATAATTTTAGATGTGTGTTAAAATAATTTTTAATTAATTACGATATGTTAGCGGATATATCTATATCAAAAGCACAAACGTATTAAGGTCGGAAATGCAAATATGTTTATAATGTTACAAAAGTGAAACATTTCGGACGCACTTGTATTTAACAGGTGGCCGTTCTTCGGTGAAAGTGATTCAACATACGAACAATTTACAACAGCTTCATAATCATGCAATAGACGGTGCGTGAAATTCTCTTCGAATGATTGTAGTATTTATTAATTTATTATATTGATAATATAATTTATTAATGAAACGGGCTTGCGCTCGACCACCTCGAATGATGTTAAGTGATAGTTTTTTTTGTAATAGAATTAGCGCTTGACTGTAATTTCACTTAAGGAACATAGCAATTAATTATAAATGTATTAATTGATTTATATATATGATTCTCCTCCTTAATCCCACTCCATGTGGGGTCGGCACATGTTATAAACTTGTTGTCACATGATTTCGATAAGTACTTTACGACCCGCCGCCTGCCTGACGTCAACTTATCTTTATCGTATTTTACGACACCTCGGTAAGAAAGAGGGTGGTCTATTCTACTCAGTCGGATGCCACGCGGCGGCTAAACTTACCTTAGTCGCCTTTTACGACACCTCGGTAAGAAATGAGGGTGGTCTATTCTACTCAACCAGATACAACACGGCGCGTCTACTTATCTTAGTCGCTTTTTATGACAACTTGGTAAAAAATGAGGATGGTCTATTCTATTCTACCGGAAACCACACGGCGGAATATATAATACTAAAATCTGTGACGCTGTATAGAATAGTAGACTACCCTCATTTCTTACTGAGGTGTCGTAAAAGGCGACTAAGGTAAGTCGACCCACCGTGTGTTATCCGGTTTAGTAAAATAGACCACCCTCTTTCTTACCAAGGTGTCGTAAAATACGACTAAGGTAAGTTGACATCAGGCAGGCGGCCGGTCATAAAAACGCAGCCAAATCATGTAACAGTTGTGCCGACCCAACTTAGAGTGGGATAAGGGTAGGAGGATAATGACTAAAATCTGTGACGCACGCACACATGCAAAATTCGACAATTGTTCAACAAGCTATCTTTCTTTTTCTTGATCAGAGACGAAGCCTAAAATAACGATATACTCGTAAATGTACAGGTAACATCGCCACCTCACCGTAAACTGCGGCGGCACCTCAAAGAATTCCATCGGTAGTCCGAAGCGTTTTTTTATGTCGATAAACACCGCGTGACATCCGAGAATGACTCTCGTTAGTAGAAGGTGGTATAACGATATTTAGTGCCTACATTTGCTTACATTTTTTATTCTCAGTCTCTTATCAAAAGAAAAATTAGCACGCCATCACAATATATCACGCGGTGATAAAAAAAGTCATTCGGTTCCTTTTACAAAGGTTCACGTATTAAACATTCTTGTCTATGCAATTTCTTTTAAAACTTATAATATTTACTTAACTATAATTCGAATTAAAATTCAAAATATTCATTATTCAAGTAAACATGAAAACAAGTGATTTGAATCGTCAACTCTGCTGGTTCGGAAAGCTGTTCCTACCGAGAATAGCCAGGAAGAAACTCGGCGGTTGCTCTTTGCAAAATATAATTCTCATTACTAGTTACATTTAGTCATTACTGTCCTATAAAAGGTCAAAGAGTAGCTATATCCACGCGTTCTTATAATCTTAATAATCCTCAACATTATAGTCGGCTTTCTGTATTAGCCTCTTTTTTAACAGTGTCTTTAAATTGCTGTTGTTGCTAAAGTTGTGAATGGAAAAGCTTTGCAGTAAAAAGAAAAAGTGAATGAATAAGGAAATCCGTATTTACTTAGGAAATTTATGAGATATGTGTAATTAATGTAAATGTTGAAATAGCAACCCTGCATCGGAAAACATTACGTAACCCTCCGACCCTGTTAGGCAGAGAAACGGCCTGGAATAAATCACAATGAACTGCTGTATCCAAGTGGCAATAGATCGTATGATGTATAAAAATCTTGAAAAAACCTTTGTCCATTAATCGCCGTCCATTGTCAATGGAAGAAAAAAAAACAAAAGAAGTGTAATTTGTTAAACAACACCGTGTAGCGCGGTGGACTTCAATCTTTTCCAATGAAAGAGAAAATCTTTACCTAGCTGTGCTATGCTTGTGCTTTGACGAACTTGTGTAATGAATATAAAAGAGATATAGTTAACCACCATATCTTATTGATTACAATACCGTACTACATTAAACTTATACTAACATAACAATACTGCACCACGTTCAACTAAATATTTATTCCCTAGATGTTCAATCATGATCGAGGCTCAAAAATCAAAATCACTTCGCCATTACTTCAAATAAGTTTAATAATAAACCAAAAACAATCAATTACAAGACGTCTAGTTGTGTTAATTATAATTTCACACCGCTATAAACACGCCTTAACTGCAGTTAAGTTATATACAGATAACGAACGCGGCGCGTTTGTCTCGCTAAAGAGATCCGATCGCAGACGCATCGATAATCCCGATTCCGATGCAGCTGTCGGCGGAAACGGGCTGTATGTGTATAAAAATATCAATAATGTTAAGGTTTCTTACATACTCGAATATATTTGTTGTTACATATACGCCAGAGGGTTTGAATTTAGATAAACATCTATCAGCAAAAAAAATTATACTGGTGGTACTATATATACCATAGTACCGATTAATCATCCTCCTGCCCTTATCCCACTCTAAGTGGGGTAGGCACAACATGTTATAAACGTGTTGTCACATGATTTGGCTACATGTTTTACGACCGGCCGCCTGCCTGACATCAACTTACCTTAGTTGCTTTTTAATCAGCTGGATACCACACGGTGGGTTAATTTACCCAGTCGCCTTTTGCGACACGTCGCTAAGGAAGAGGGTAGTCTATACTAATCAGCTGGATATCACACGGGGGGTTAAACTACCCTGTCGCCTATTACGACACGTCGCTAAGAAAGAGGCTGGTCTATTCTACTCAGCCGAATACCAAACGGCTTAGAATGATAATTTTATTGATGATTATAAATTTATAGCACTCACCCGTGTGCAAAAGCCTTGAGCAGAAAAAGTTGCGCTGGCAGCAATTAATATTCGAACTATATATGGAAATATGTTATTCAAAGTCGCAGTATACTCTGAAGCAGTGTTGAAAGATTCTATCTCATAATAAACGTTCCGAGTGAATTCCTTACCGTGTAAAAATCTTGTTCAAGTGATGAGCTACTATTTAATCTAAAAAATATCGTCAATTAATTATTTTAATACATCTGTAGTTATTGTAAGATTTGAGAATTACACTACGTGCGTGAAATACCGGCCTTCAGAACCTACAGCCTTTAGAACGGAAGTTAGAACCGACGCGCTATTCCAGTGAATATTGGCAAATATCTCAAATATCATCTAGGCATGTTTCTACACAATGATGTTCTAGCTTTGTAAGGCATAATTTTCTCTCTTCAAGCAATGAACGTCCCTTTTGGACTCTATTCCAAACTATTCAATTTCTCGTGGTTCTCTATGACCTTTTTTGTTTCTTGTCTATTTGATCAAGTTCTACAAATACTATATTGGATTTGGTGTGGAGTTTTCAATCGAATATCTTAGCAACAAAACGTTCAGAATTAAGAATTATGTTCCTAAAGCACATGATAAATTGTGATTAAAATTTAAACAACCTTAAAAGAAATTCGAAGTTGCCTAAGAAAATACTTTGACGATGCTTTGATAACAGCATATTGTCTATTCAAAAATATGAGAGCAGAACATGTCTTGAACTACTACGCTAGCACGGCATTGCATGTAACATATGAAATTTTATATCCATCCTCTTACGAAAGGCTAACAAAAACAAGCTCTGATGCAATAAAAATAAACTGTCTAGACCTCCATAACAACATCTTTACGGTTGTCAATAAATTGGTTCATTAAGTTTTGTTCTGATCGAATGTTTTAATTGCGATGAATTTGAATGGTATCAAAAGATTCATCCGTCCGTGAGTCATCGGCTTAGCGCCAACGCTCACCTTTTAAGGTAACATGTCTGTTTTTTGCGGTCAGTCCATCAAACTTTTGGTAAATGCTTTGGATAGAACATACCACATTTTAAAATACTATTAATATGCTGCTTAAATTATAAAGGCGAAAGTTTGTGAGTGTGTGCTTAATGCTTAGACAGTATATACAAAATTTTCCGTACATGTTACACTTGGGAAAATCCACAGTACCAGAGCAAAACCGAAATTAACCTGGTTATATTACAAATTATCCTTTACAAAACCAAAACCTTAAACTCTTGCCCTTATCTTACTCTAAGTGGGATCGGCACAATATGTGATAAACATTTTGTTTAATGATTTGGCTAGTTATTTTACGACCAGCCGCCTGCCTAACGTCAACTTACTTTAGTCACCTTTTATGACACCTGGGTATGAAATGAGGGTTGTCTATTGTACTTAGTCGGATACCAACTACCTACTTTACTTAGAATGTAATTAGCATCACAAACAACACGCCTAAACTAAAAAGTTTCTCTCTTACAGATTCGCCTTTAGACCTTTCTACATCCCTCCTTTCTAGAGTCCTGTTACCAATATCCCCTCCTTCAGGAGCAGAAGATGAACATAAATCAGTGTCCGGTGATTCTTTGACGTCATCGTCAGTAGCGTCATCGAACGACTTGCTAGAAATGACACCAAAAATCCAAAGAAGACCAGCAAAGTCTGAGCGCGCGTTATTACCTTGTGAAGTTTGCGGAAAGGCATTTGACAGGCCATCATTATTAAAAAGGCATATGCGTACACATACAGGTAAGGGAACGTTCAAAATTTCAATTGATATCACATTTTTAATATGCATTGATAGTATTCTTACTAAATGAAACTGATGTAAGATTCAAATACAAATGGTAATACCGAATATTATGATGACCCAGCATTATTGCGATAGCATCAGAATCAGATAGTATATACTTCTAATTTATACTAGCATTATGCTAACTTAAGCATGTTTTATTTTCTTAAGAGGAGATTCGTTCTTTTACAGTTATCAACAAATCCTTTAACTCTTTAAAACTATTGAGATGTTGTTGCCATTTTGGTTTTCCTTTATTATCTGTTGCGTTGCATATAACTTTTTTCTCTTATCAATCATAATTTTGGCTATTGTATCGATATCCTTATTTTATATTTATATCGATACAATAGCAAGATTAAGTTTATAATTAAATACATTTTTCAGGGGAGAAACCACACGTCTGCATGGTGTGCAACAAGGGATTCAGTACGTCAAGCAGTTTGAACACACATAGAAGGATACACTCAGGAGAAAAGCCCCATCAATGTCAGCATTGCGGGAAAAGGTTTACGGCCAGTTCGAATCTGTATTATCATCGGATGACGCATATAAAGGTAAGTTTAATATTTCGCTCTCGTCTTATTTTATTTTATTTATTTAATTTTTAATATCAGATACATGATCCATTAGAATGTTAGTAAATATTTCTTAAAACTATGTTAGTAAAATTATATTTCAAAAAATTTGTGTTACAAAAAGCATTAAGAAAAACACAACAAAACAAAAACATTAACCTAATAGCGATACTTGATTTACATATATCTTGTAAAGAAATTCTATAAATAGCAAACGATGTTCTTCTGCTTGAATCGAGTGGTTCCCTGAGTCTTAAGATAGTCTACTTGGGTTGGTGGTGGTTTACAAATTATATCCCGAGATATAGTCACAATTCCAATATGATTAGACCCTATGATATGTAATCTTCATTTTTGCATTGCGGCCTCTTTTAGTTTCAGCGTTGTGACCTTATGTTTCAGATATTTTCTAAAGTTAACTTATTTTGGAATTTCTTATGTGGATTATGGTGGA
Organism: Morpho helenor; assembly: GCA_029227775.1. Taxonomy (NCBI): domain Eukaryota; kingdom Metazoa; phylum Arthropoda; class Insecta; order Lepidoptera; family Nymphalidae; genus Morpho; species Morpho helenor. Next base: position 13,841,679 of record JARGCU010000010.1, read on the forward strand.
GACGACCGACTTTCAAATATAGCCTTAGTTGCTCGACATATTTAATGGTAATTCTTTATACAAAATAACAATTACTGATAATAGTTTGGATTGTAACATGTTTAACTCTATTATGCTTTTTGTATTCGATGTCTTGTTGTGCATCGAAGTGGAAAAGGCGCTGTCCCTTGACCGTGATCGTGGGAACGAAAGTCATAAGTTCAAAATAAAAAAAACAACATTAATATGCGTTGTAATTCATATCTGTAAGTCTCGAATTAGTTTCATTGCGAATGGCTTACCAAGTTTTCGATTGGTAAACGGAAGTGCAAAATTTGACAATTTGTCTAAAACAATGGTATTAATAATTTATTAGTTTAAACCAGCTTTAAATAACCAGTAAAACTACTTGAATAGGCTACTACAACAATGTCTGGATGAAGCTTCTTATCATCTCTAGAGATACTATACGAGTAGATTAGACCCATCGCTGCAGCAATGTCCTTAATCTCAAACCTTCAAATATCAAACCTCGACTGTATGGTCGAAGAGTAGCTATATCCACGCATTCTTATCATCTCCGTAATCTTTGATAGGATAGCTTTTTCCTTTATTGCTTTTTCCTGTTGTAGTGGCAAAGCTAAAATTTATTGTGAAATATTATTATACAATCTTATAACAAAATCCACAAACAACTTACGTACTTTTATAGATCGCAAAGCAACATACATTTTAAAGACGGGTAAAGAAGATTCATATACTTGTACACTCATCAAATACTCGCGTTTTCTCAATCACGGAAACTGACATAAAACAATTGATTTGCGAAACTCAATAAAAACTTGTTATCCTTGTCCAGACAATGGGCTGGTTATTACAGTTTTTCTATTGATAATTCACATGTTGCCCGCAAGTATATCCTTCTGCATTATTGCTCTTAATTGCTGTTTATTATATCTTGAAAATATTGCAATTTGTCGCACGATACACTTAATGGCATCACTTTATATGATGGTATTGTATTCTATTCTGTTCAGTTACATCAGTATTTATAAAAAACCTGTATTGTTTTTATTTAATAGTTACCAGTACAATAAAATCCATCCAATATATAAACGTAATAGTCTTTCTGTCTGCCAATCTGTTTGGTACGCTTTCAAATCCATTACATCGGTATTGATGAAATTTGGCACAATTAAAGCGTTTACACAAACCTTACATACGAGTATATTGCCGTGCGGTATCCGGTTGAATAAGATAAACCACCCTCATTTCTTACCGAGGTCTCGTAAAAGGCGACTAAGGTAAGTTGACCAACCGTGTTGTATCTGGTTGAGATAAATAGACCACCCTCTTTTTACCGAGGTGTCCTAAAAAGCGACTAATATAAATTGATGTCAGGCAGGTAGTCAGTTGTAAAATACGTAGCCAAATCATGTTACAACATGTTCTCTTAGAGTAGAAAAAGGGCAGGTGGATGATGACACAAAGCTTACATATATAATGAAAAAAACTTGTTTAAAAAAAAAAGAAAAAAACTCCTTTTTCTTTCGATAACAGACAAAAACATATGATAATTGAGGGTAATTTATCGATTTATTTGTACATACAAAGGCGCAGATACAATTAATATTTGTATGTAAATGTAAAGGAAAAACTTTCCTTCATCTTTTTATTTTTATGTGTGATTTTGGCACTTTGTTATTGAGATTTTTTACAACTTTGCGGAATTTCATAGTACAAAAATAATACCAAAATATTTTATACTATAATATCAATTTATTTTAATTTTCGTTTAACTACAAAATTACTTGTAAACGAATAAGGAGCTCATTATCCGCCAAAATGTATTGCCCATTAAAAAAACCCGTTTAATTTAATTTCAAAATTAATCATTGTGTTATATTTTTTGCCCCCTCAATTACGTTCCCATAATATTATTTCGAAATCTCAACAGTCAAATGCGCAATTAATTCTCGCATAAGTGATGATAATTATATATAAAATGTACGGGTCGGTAAAGCTTGATGCATATTACATGGTGATGTTACCGTGCTCACTTCCCATAACGCCCCCAAGTTTTTACTTATTTAACTATGACCTCATGTGTCCACGACTTAAGAAAATCACACAACGCCGTACACACTACTTAGGGTTACCCCACATTTACGAGTATAAAGAATATTTTTTACCCATCTGAAATACAACAGAATTGCTCAAACTGTATGCTTAGAGACAAATTCTTCTTCTACCTAAATTATAATTTATGGGTGTTCAAATTTTATATTTTTTCAAAATATACATATTTGAATTAAATCATAATCTTATTAAATATGAGAGAAAAGTTTCAAAATACATTCAGGGAAATATATAAAACATATTTTCTTAATTTTTAAAAATTTAAATGTATCTTTAAATCGTATAACTTCCATTTATTGTATTTATTTATAGGTGTATTTGTTAAGCCGTGTGGTATCCGGCTAAGTAGAATAGACCAGCCTCATTTCTTACCGAGGTGTCGTAAAAGGCGACTAGGGTAAGTTGACTTCAAGCAGGCAGCCGTCATAAAATACGTAATCAAATCATATGACAACATGTTATAACATGTTGAACCGACCCCACTTAGAGTGGGATAAGGATAGGAGAACGATGATATATAGGTATATTCGTTAAACAATAATGTTATTAGTAGATTATTTCGTATAAATTTAGCTTCAAGTTTAGACCTTTTTTATATCAGATAAACCCTTTATGGGTATCGTCGTTCAATGAGGAATGAGTCGGGTATGTCGGACTCGAACCAACTAAAAAGTTGATAGTGCCACAGCAAGCTACTGATGATGGGGACATTGTATTGTTATATATATTACCTCCTTACTTGCCCCGAAGCAGCTATGTACCTCGGAGAGTACCACCTGTAGGTAAGACCTCCTTAAGCAATGGCGCCTTCCTTCGCCAGTCGATGCCTCGGGGACCTTCTCCAACTTGGCGTCCGATTAAAGCTTCAATTTTAAAATACTACTATAGCAACTACAACTAATATATTTGCGCCAATTCCTTAGTGGTGTCAGCCCTAATGTCTTAAGGTGCACCTGCGGTCACAGGTAGTTGCGAAGGCGGAGGGCCAATAAATTGCCGGGTCAGGTCAACGTGGGAAATGTAGTGGGCAGGCACTGTGACGCATCGGGAGCGTTGTGGATTTATGCGGGCTATTGGATAGTTTTAATTTGCTGGTTCATATTGTTTTCCATATTTTCCTTTATGGTCATATTCAACTTGGTGTACGCAAACTCGTACTCGTTAACTCTAAATACTGGTTAGAAAATTTTCTTGCTGAGAAATACCACAAAAAATGTCCGTCGGTCGATCTATTACGCTTCGCGCTAAGAAACTGGACCAAAATTACAAAAGCTTACGTATCTGGCAAATATAAGATAATATGTATATATTTTTGGAGACTGTAAAAAATTATAGGAGTTATAATCTAAGTCCTTTTTAACACGATGATAAACAGTACAACATACGAAAGCAGTCGTGGTTATAGCTAGTATGTTTATAAATTAAGAAATCAGTATTCAAATAACTCAACTATGACTTTTTATCAGCAAATTAAATATTATAAGTCATAACTCGCAAAAACCATTATGACTGTATCACTAAAAAGCTATGAATAATGAAGTTGTACAAAAGCCCAAAATAAATTTTCCCACGTATCCAAGGAACCGTGTCGCACAAGACGATACTGAAGACGCCGCGATCACCGGAGCATAACTTCACACGCTCTTATGTGAACCACACTATATGAGATGAGCGAACCTTAGTATATCATAACATTCGTCACCTCTTATGATTTTATGTAAATAAAACGAAACTACATTACTCTTTGTCGGTGTCCGCTGTTTCTTACCACCTATTTCTCGTTAATCGAATACTTCTAAAATTCATCCATTTAAAGTCGCTCCACGGTTTATGTTCACGTTATTGCACTCGGGGTGCCTCTGCTTTATCAAGTAAAATATGAGGAATTTCATACAATAACCGAAGTGATTGATATAGCCTAACGGGTTGTGATGATGAATTAGCAATAGACAGGGTACATAAAAGATTCGATACACCTTGTGGTCCCTAAAAATACTGCACTGGTAAATACAGTGTTACGAGATCCTGAGATAGAACTATGTCCAAGGGAGCCGTTAAGCCTAGACCTTGAAGTCAGGATACCTTCAAGATACCTTTATCCCACATTTGAAGTTTATCAACAGAATAAAAACTTTAAGCTTAGATCAATAATGATGTTTCAAAACGAATTACGCATAACCTAGAGCCGCTTGCTTCAAGCGACAGCGTAGAAATCTCTTGAAAAGAGTTCTTGTCCAACTTTGAAAATATCGGTGGACAAAAAAGACCATTCATTTACTGTTGCACATATTTTATGTTATTCGTAACCTTTATGTCATAGGTATTTTACATTTATTGACTTTATAGTGTTAGTCATTTCGTGATCAGTACTTGGTCATTAGTTACTAAATATGTATTTAATAAAAATGCAATTTATATCTACCTCTAATAAGTTACATGCTTTGACTATATCAATACCAACGTGGAATTTTTAAAGAAATTCTTGAAATAACTCTTGCCCAAGAATATTCGCAGCCTTTCCGCATTTAATCGCTAAACTGATTCTCTGTGTGCAAAAAGTACCAGCCTTCTAGGCGCCTGAAGAGGCAATTAACTGTTTTGCTTATATAAACATGAAAAATGATTTCACCCCATGCACCTATAAATATTTCATCATTGGTAGAATGAAACATTGAATGTTGTCCTTAGAAATGCATCACATCTCCACAAAGACCACATACTTCACTTAACAATGGCGCACAACGTTCCGTCGCTCCATTGTTCATCATTCACATCTCTGCGATGCTTTATTATTGGACGTCAATACCTAACTAGCACGGTACTGTCCTGTAAGAATTTGCGGTGACAGCTGAAAGATCCTTGTGAGGAGAATACCTGATTTATCAGCACGAAAATATAATGGACCGGACTAGTATTTAAGTAGATGGAAATATTTTATAGAATTTGGCTTTACTTTGCGGAGGTCGATAAGACACTTTTATAGATGAAGCATCTTGATTTTCCTTTTCGTATATTTCTTACGTTACAATAATGATTTTAAAAGCTCCAATGAAATTACTCAACAATCTTAAATTTGTAGTTAATTTTTTTTAACAATGACCGTCAAGGCAGTGTATTTCATAATAGTTTTGTGATTCATAGAAATTGAATCTTTTTTCGCTGTAAAAGTAGTCCTGGACTTTAAGCCCTATTAAGACAAAAATTCAGGTTTACACTTTAAATTATAAATGAAACAGTATTATCTTAACATATCCTAATATTACACTTGTATCGGTTGCCCATTATACGACGTGAGTCATTTTTAATTTATTCTAATTATAATCGCGTTTTAAATCGTGTATAACATCGAAAAACAACTATTTTAGGCATTATAAATTAAACTGACATCTTTGATAATTGATGCACACTAACAGCTTCAACAATATCACTGTTTGCATACAGATTCGTAATCTAAAACATCAGCTTACCGCATCCATCTTTGTCCCCATAACTTGACACTTTTCCTCGTTAAGGGCTCGTTATTTGTTTATTGTCCGTTCGTCTGTCACTGGAGACACGGAGTTTTCAAGCTGGTACAAAGGTGTGTTAGTAAATATATTATAAATATAAGAAAAGGACTTTATATTACGCTGTTAATGACAATTTATAATGGTATTTAGACTACTAAAATAAGAGTCTCCTTTATATCCAACCATGGATGATGTGAGAAATGTATTTTACGATCTCCAAATTTTTTTATAGATAATGGAAATTATTTCTAAAAATTTATCAATTACAAAAAGCCGTTTGCTTTTGGTAATTGAAATATTTAAAACTAACATTTGTCTAAATAACCAAATAACTTATTGAATTTTCCATCTTTAAAATTTCAAATTTAAAATTTAAATTAATATTGAAAAACAATCTGAATTGTTAGTAAATATTTTCTGTTCTTATCATCCAGCCATATTTTTTATAAAGAAATTTACCGTACCGGTGTATCTTACACCTGCCTATAACCCCTACTTAAACCTTAAAAGCAATTATTGCTAATTAGAACCTTTTTTAGAGTTAGTTACGTTATAAGCCGCTTGCCTTTTTTATTTGATTAACATTATCAAGTTTTTACCAACTGTTTTATAGTAGACCAGCATACCACAAGGAACGACAATAGGACCACTTCTATTATCTTAATTTACAAATGAATGCCAAATAAATTAATTAATGCACCTATTATTTTAATTTAGTAATAAACCTAAGGCAACATTCAAAAATATTACGAGAAAGGGATGTTATGTTTATTCATATGTCCATCTGCGTATTTCATTTATCATTATACTTAAGACGTATTTTTTCGACCTATTTTATTATATCCGATCCTGGTCAATTTAATCCCAATGGTTACAATTTAAGCAAACATAAATATAAATAAAGAGATTTAATTGAAGAGTATAAAATGCTTACTTATAATATAGTTCTTATGGCATCGGTCTTTTATATTTTAATCAAAAAATAATCTACCCAATGTGTTCGAACCACATTTGTGACTCATACTTTGTTAATCGTCCTTAAGGTGATTGGGCACTCAATGAAATGTTCAATTTCTTTTTTACTAACTATCTCGGATGATATGTACATACCATTACAAACACTGAGTAAGCGGTAGTCATCGTATGCAGTCAAACTGCTTAATATTCTATCAATCGACAGTAAATTAATTCACAATTTCAAACACATTTTCCGCCCAATTCACCATCTACTCCCAATTACAGTTCTGTAAGCATTTTACGATTTAAAACACACCAAATAAAAACAACATTAAAACGTAACGGTTGATTATTTACGAGATCGGTAAATAAACGTTAAACAAAACTACAAAATCAAGTATACGGATCTACAACAGGAAGTCAATCAACAAATTTATCGATCTAGTAAACTTTCAAATTGATAGTCCGACAGTTGCATACTATTGTAACTTGTTCTTACATCTATTGGAGGCAGTTAGCTTTGGATTGCCCATAATTGTGTTGAATTATCTACTCGAAATTAACGACACTGAAAATGATCTTGCAATGATTAAGAACTTTTTATGTTTAAATAAATAATAAACATTTATTATTACATAAATGAAACGTCAAATTATTGACATTCTTATTGTCCTTGTCATATCTTTGTTGATTTTGTAATAAGAATTAGATTTTTAGTAGCATTAGTAAAATAGCGTTTTAATACTTGTATTATTAATAGACCACTCCTGGCGGTCGAATAAGAAGGTATCTGGTATCCATGAAGGTCTTTCCTTTCTTTCAACGACTTAATGTAAATAATATTAAGAATTATATTTTTTTAAAAGAGCAACCGCCGAGTTTCTTGCTGGCTCTTCTCGGTAGGAACAGCTTTCCGAACCAGCAGTAGAGTTGACGATTCAAAAGCACTTGTTTACAAGTTTATTTGAATAAAGAATATTTTGAATTTGAATTTTGAATTTGAATTTCATTTTTAAAATGCTTAGCAAGTAAAGTGATAACTGTGTTGTACCTGTAATAGTTTTGATATGTCATCCTCCTGCCCTTATCCCACTCTGATTGGGGTCGGCACAACATGTTTTAAACATGTTGTCACATGTTTCGGCTGGAAATTTTCGACTGCCTGCCAGACATCAATGCATTTGAATTTACTTCAGTCGCCTTTTACGACACCTCAGTAAAACAGGAGGTGGTCTATTCTACTCAGCCGGAAACCACACGGTGGGTAAACTTACCGTAGTCACCTTTTACGACACCTCAAGAAAGAGGGTGGTCCATTCTATTTAGCAGGATACTACACGACAATAATTGTTTTGCTGTGTCGCCATCAGTAGTATAAATGTCAATAAGTACAAATAGATCTGCAACTATTAATAAATCGTCAAAGTTTTCTAGAAAGCAATCCACAAACATTTGACGCTGGCGATTGAGGAAAGGAAAAAGTTGAAAGTTGCGTTCGTAAACATCATTGATGAATTCCTATAAGAAATGTACTTACGTCCGCGAATTTTCATTTCAATGCGAGAAATGAAAAGCATAAAGTATTTCTTGTCTTTCAAATTTACATAAGATTTTTGTTGTAAATAACGTGTTGAGTGTAAAAAATAATGAATAAAACAGTATATTTTAAATGTGGTATATTCACAGCTTCGGTCCTGTATGCATTAGATAATTTAAAAAAAGCTTCCTTTAAAGTCGTCTTACATTCCCTTTTACTTTTTATACAAATCAGGATACAGATGACAGATTTCTTTCATGATTTGGATGGAACTTACTGAATATGAAAAACATGACATTTTAATGAATTAAACATTCGGCGCATTGATAAAACTAAAACAAACTGTTAGATGCTCTTTGTAATACATCGCAAGTCATGCGAATCTGAGGCAAGACTTTAAATTCATGCCCTCATACATTATAGATTGATCGTGAACAATTCAACGTAACTTCGTGGGCTTTTGATACATTTATGGGTGAAATATTAATAAAGTGGAAGATATTGTCTGCTACATTGAGAGTTATATACGTAGTGACGAAACAAAGACACGGAATCCAAATAAAATAACTCAATATTAACTTATGTCTGTTTAAAAGTCCATATCCGCCATGAAAGTATAAATAAATTTGATTTAGTAGGAAAGAATTTATGGAAGGAAAACCCTGGTAGAAATTGTTGTATTTTATTATAAGTTTCTCTTCGTCTACATAGTTTCCTCCATGGATGTTCATTAAATATGAATATAAATATACAGTTACCACATAAGACGGCACTATTTTTTGCTAATTTTGTTTATATAAACAACTAGTTGTCCAGCCACACTTTGTTGTGGCTCAGTCTGGTTTCGAATTTCCCTTGAAATAGAACTGAACGGTTAATAAAATACTCCGATCGCCACTAAACTAGGATCATCCGCTGGGTCACTCTATAGATAGTCTGAAAATTTAATTAATATCGGTCCGGTCGTTTCAGAGTATATAAAGGACATACAGTCAAGCAATCAATTTTATATAAATAGAAAAGATTGACTGTTAAAACACTTTATGGAAACCTAAAAAGATATTGCTTAAGTTGGCTAGCGTAGTTTTCTTTGAAATAAAGAGATCAACATTTAAAAAAAAAACCTTTATATACCATACCATGCAAATATGAAAAAATCTAAAAAGTGTACCTTCAAATTTTCTCGCTCGATATGATGATTATACCATTAAGGGACTAAAAGTTATGATTATTGGCATATACTTCTATAAGTATAAATTAGTATCTATAGAAGACAGTTTCAACCAACAACGAAAATCTGTCTACAGTGTTATGTTTTATATGCAACTTGTTTTTCATGTATAATAAAGTCTTTTCATTACTTCAATAAACTCGAATATAAAGCAGCCAACACATGCGCTTTTTACACAACCGACCAATTTAAATTCAACTTTCTTGTATCAACTGAATCGCATATCCCTTCGCCGTTATCGCGTGCCATCCACACCTGTAACAATAACAACAAAACAGTTGATTTACAAATAATACATGATAATGACAATCGTAATTCATATTAATCAACCACGCTGCAACGCCATTTTGTTCTGTAAAAAATAAGGTGCATGCATATTGACGACAAATTTACACGCCCATTTTTTACAGAATGATAAATTGGTTTGGATGTAGTAATCGCGTGGTCTATTCTACTTAGTCACACGGCTAACATACATACTTAAATACATAAATACATACTTTAATACATAAATACAAGGCGAATCCGCTGATCCAATGGCGATGAAATTTGGCACAATTATTCCTTATACACCGGAGTGATATATAGGTTACAGAAATTCTGTTAATTCCACATGAATAGTATGATATTGACCCCCTTCTATTATCAATCTGTCACACAACAAAATCCACGCTAACGAAGTTGCGATTACAAGCTAATACTTTAATAATAATAAATAACTAATAAATAATAATAATAAAATAACTAATAAATAATAACAAATAACAAAGAATAAATAATTCAAACGTCATATCGTGCTTACGTTTAGAAATTAATTCAAAGTGAAATTACTGTATATTATAATGTAAAATTATAGGTAATTGTGTTTACCTAAATAATTGGAACATAAAATAATAATATATTTTACGATACATATTATTCGATATTCTCTACCAACTTTCCACAGTCGTAAAACATAGTTATTAGTGCTATCTATTAAACCTTCATTTGAAATGCAATTTGCTATACTTAAATTGATAAACTTGTAACAGATTAATATTAATTCCGATGAGACCATATTAAGAGATCTTCGTATAAAAAGACTAATGTAAGTACGGATGATCTTAGTGACGTTATCAGTAGCGGCATGATGAAATGAATATTGAAATATTTATTTAAGGTATACCTCCAATAGATTCGAAGCGATGGTATTGCTAATTATTTATCATTCTCCTGCCATTATATTAAATATTGGAAAGCAACTTACAATCTATAAACATATAATCTAACTAATATTCAATAACATAAAAGATCGTCTGTCTGTGTTAAGCTTTTTTCATGGTTCAACCAGTACACCGATATTAATTAAATTTGGCGCTATTAAAGCCAAGGGATATATCTAGAATAAAACATAAATAAGTAAAATATTCTCATTTCTCTTTCGGCAATAGGAAAAAAACACATACAACAAAATAGTGGGGTGGCAAGCGTTAAATTTGGAAAAAAACAATTTCCTTTCCCTATACCAAGAAGATTTCCTGCTATCTTTGGAATATCTAAATTCATAAAGTACATTTTTACTTATTTACTATTACATTTTCCCTATGTATTTTATTTTTACAATTAATTACAGAATGTCTTTATATACAACATTCACAGCATCCTTGTAGTTAAAAAAAATCTTTAAAGAGCGACATACAGCTGCTAGATTCGAGGTGCTATAGGGCGCAGCGCGGCGTTCTCACGGCATTTTAAATCTGTTATATCTCCGAAAATGTTCACTTAAATTACATGCTGTAAACGGCAATATTGACCTATATTAAATTAACAATTTATTTAAGGTACTTAATTGGATAAGGATTAATACTGTATTGTATAAAAATTGCTTCAAAAATAAGGCATTATTATTCATTAAAAAGTAACAAAAATTCTATTGTAGATTATCCATAAGAGATAGACATACATACACCATCGCGGACTTTTCTGTAGACCTTTTCAAGGTGTACAAATACTTAGTACATCATTTTGATAAATCTCGTAGGGTTTAGCTAGCATTTGCAATGTAAGGGGAAAAAAATGTAATTATTTACGACATCACATTAGAAACCTCAAAAATTACAGTATTTCTCTACTCCGTATTGAATGTTATTATACATACAAACCTTCCTTTTGAATCACTCTATCTATAAAAAAAACCGCATCAAAATCTGTTGCGTAGTTTTAAAGTTTTATGCATACATAGGGATATATGGACATACAAAGAATGCGACTTTGTTTTAAAATATGTAGTGATTACTTTTACATAAATATAGCCTCCTAGTATCCGGCTGAGTACAATAGACCACCCTCATTTCTTGACGTCAACTTACCGTTAAGTTGACAGGGCAGGATAATGTTTAATTTAAACTTAAATAAATGAGTACTATACTTATAAATGCAATAAATAGAACAATATTATCGCTGCCTATGGACGCTCTATATACACGTTAAGTACGTTGTGACAAGCGTAGGTGTATTCTAAATAAACTAATGTAGTTCTTATAACCTCACACTTAGAGATTAATTTTAAATGAATTATCGAAACGATTACCTGCCTTGTAAGTTGTCACGTCTGTAAAATGACATATAGTCGTTTTAATCGAATTTCTCTCTTAATTCCAAACTAAAAAATTGAAATTAGTATCGACTAGATTCAACTACTATAGTAATTATGAATATTTTTTTTTAATCGACTTTTTCATTCCGGATGTATGTCTTTTTAATGTAACACCTTTTGTAGTCATTATGTTTACAATTCCATAGTCATTAATTGATTTTTATTCTCAACACCAGACTCCCCTTGAGGCCATACTAATTTATAATCCATACTAATAATATAAACGTGACATTATGTGTGTCTGTGCGTCTGTTACGCTTTCACAGTTAATCCACTTAAGCAATAATGATAAAATTTTGCACATTTGAAGCTTAATACCGGGCTTATATAAATAACTAATAATATTCCGCCGGTTTCACCCGCGTAATTTTTATTTTTTTACACCTTATTACATTTTTATAACGGACCCCTATTTTTTTATGTAATTTAGCCTATGTTGCTCAGTAAAGATGCAGCTTTCCAATAGTGAAAGAATTTTTGAAATCGGTCCAGTAGTTTTTGTGTGACAACATTACAAACATACATACGAATTTTATAATATTAGTATAGCTAAAAAAAGTCAGCTTTCGTTCAGGAGCAGTAATACACCCGTAGTACATAACTGAGGGTATTTCATTCTTAAGTAGTCGTGACTAAAGTCGCGGTGACAATTTGTATTATAAATGCTGTTGAACCAAGTAAGTAAACGGTAACTTACTCACTCAAATGAATCTTTTAATAAATGATATAATATGGTTAACTATAATAAAAAACTCATCCACTTATTCACTCGACAAGCCCCTTACCAATCAGTCAATCACTTGTACTTATATTTGAGTTCAAAAAGTCTTGTCCAACATATTTAAGCCAAACTAAACTAAATTTAAGCCAAACTTTCACGTAAATTCCCGCATTCGCAGATTCCCAAGCAATTAAATGTTCAGATATGCAGTCTAAAGATCCATAATAGGAACAGTTAACTGATATATATCTTACAATATCAAGAACTATCATCTCACGCTGAATATCTGATGAAATACCTAAGCTCTAATCTTTAACATACCTAAATACAACGATAGTGCGATCTCCAATTAAAGGTATTCCAAATAGGGTATATTGATTGAATCGGTTTATAACCCGATCGATCACATTGTATCGTCCTTTTGCTCAGACTTGGATTAAATTGTTTGAGCGATGTAACTAATGAGCCGGACTCATATATTGAGGAGTGTTTACACTGATCATGGGAAAATGCGTCATATTATAATCCAATCCAATAATATATGAAAGTCGCCGGCGTTGGTTGTGGATTAGATTAGTGTAGGGTATGGTAGCCACTGAAGAGCTCCCAACAATAACCAGCTCGACGTAGACTGAGTGGTGTTCTGTGGCCTTTTGCAACGTCACTTTTCTAGAATTTTTTATTTTATATTGTCTCTATTCTATCTGTTCATTTGTAGGGTAAGTGTGATAGTTGAGAATGAAAGGTTTTGATTTGATTTGAAAATCTGGGAAAGGTATAGAGAAATTTCACTAATTCTTTTTTATTGTGTTCATTATTGTCAGGAGAAGGTTATTATGAAAAAATCTGATGTAATGGCAATAACAAAAACCTTTCAAATCTTAAGGAATATTTTAAACATACATTACAATATATAAAAATTATAAGAAATTAAATAAATTCCAAATTACAAGCCAATGGAAATAGTAGCAGCCTAGTAAGGAAGTGGATTTACGATATTTTAAAGACAGTCTTCGGGCACAGAAATGGATAGCAAAGCCTACTGGTCTTGAGATGACCTTTAAAAATTAAAATATAATGATAATATCACCGCCTTGTGGTATCCGGCTAAGTAGAATAGACCACCCTTATTTCTTACCGAGGTAGCCAAATGATGTACCTGCATATTTATAACATGTTGTTCCGACCCCACTTACTCGTAGAGTGGGATAAGGGCAGGAGAATGATGATATAATGATAATATTAGAAATAGATACTAAAGCTATGCAGCATTTTAATCAGTATAATGTAGAATAAATCACTACATAGTATAAAACAAAGTCGCTTTCTGTGTCTGTACCTTTGGCCCTAAATGTATGTATGTATGCTTAAATCTTTAAAACTACGCAACAGATTTTGATGCGGTTTTATTCAATAGATAGAATGATTTAAGACGAATGTTTATATGTATAACATTCAATATGGAGTGAAGAAATACTGTAATTTTTGAGGTTTCTAATGTGATGTCGTAAATAATTACATTTTCCCGCTTACTTTCTTGAGTCTCAGATTTGTACTCCAAGATTTAAATCTAAGAATTAAAATGGGACAATTATAAAAGAACATCTTTCTATCTGACGACTTTTTATTACCTATCCAAGTGTGAGTTGAAGGTAAGAAAAATAACGTGATACGGAACGTGTTAATGAACTTGCTAATATAGCACCCGGGGCTTTTATCCCGGTGCTGAGCGGAATTTAAATGAATATTATCAGTTTCGCGGGTATCGCAATCGCGGTTGATTGGAAGAGGTGCGACAATTTTATTTACCCCTTTATTTTTTGTCTTTTAACACTTAGCGTTAAACGGTCTCTTTATAAATATATTTATCATTACAGTCATGACATTCTAACACATATAGCCCATTTTTATCTTTGTATACATTTCTTCAATTTTTTGTTTCTTTTAATTAGAATAGATTAGAAATATACTGTTAAAGAAGGTGCAGAAATGATTATTAATTAAACCCTGAATTTTCAATTCGATTTGTTTAATCGCACTCGTAATTTATACCATCTTCTCAAGCAAACGTCACATCACACTAGATGGCTTGTTATTCCGTTGTCATCGCAACCTCCATTTGTTATTACGTATTAAGTCGGCACTCGGTGATATTCGTAGGACGCCCGATGACAGAAAGCCGCGGCGACCCCTTGCAATACTTTACTTTTTTAGTTTACAATACTTTATTGTACACCATAATCCTAATATACAAAAATAGATTGAACATAAAACATTTTTTTATACATGATTAAGACATATAATGGGCGGCCTTATCGCTAAAGAGCAATTTCTTCCAGACAACCCAAGATTAAAGGACAAGGTAGAAATCACAAAAATTAGATATGTCCTAAGCCATTTCAGCATAGCGACTTCTCACACGAACTTCCAATACAAATTTTACAAATTTTATCAAAATTAGCTGAAGAGTTTGATTATTTGAACGATTTGATTTGATAATCTCAGGAAATACTGGATCGATTTGAATTTTTTTTAAGTGTATGATAGTCCATTTATCGAGGAAGCCTATAGGCTACATAACATCACGCTAAGATTAATAGGAGAGGAGTAGCAATAAAAAATATTGCGAAAACGGCATAATTTAAAGCTTTTCTTCCGTGCGCTAAGTAAACGATGAAACTTATTCAAAAATCTCTTATAATTATTATATATATGTATAACTCACGATACTACTTTTATGTTCAAAGTTTGAATTCGGGATAAAATTTGTTACACACTGATTTTCATGCGGGCGAAGCTGCTGGCACAGCTAGTATATCATATTTTTGGAAATCAATTTACAGACTCCCAAACAGCTGCACCAATTTGAATAAAATTTTCAGACAATCTTTAAAATAAAATGAACCAGCGCATTATTTTATTCGAATTGACTGTATGTCACTGGGTGGGATGGGTGAGCTCAGAATTATCGTCGAGGTTGCGAAATGCGGTGAGTAGAGCGCAGAAGCTCTACTAGCGTCGGGGAACGTAGGCCTAAGGGTGCCCCCTGTGAGGCAGGACCACGGCTTATGGTGACGTGTAGTGGAGGGCTGATGGTATAAATTTGATTAGTCATTACGATGACGGAAAGGTAAGAAGCCACGACCAACTGACGTCAGAAATGTGGGACTAACCAGCGCATAACCTTGTAAAGTTTGGTGGCGATCGGAGAATTTTTTTAAAGTGTTAATTTTGTTTCGAGGGGAATTCGATACTAGAGCCACAGCAACGCGTAACCAGACAGCTTGAAATAAATATAAGTACAAAGCATATTTAATTTCAAAAATATTTGCCCCATGTATAGCCCATTCTACAACCATAATCACATACAGGGCGCAATCAATATGCGTCCGGAGTTAGCTGACGGAATTGATTCATCGCCCGCTATAATTGGGCTACGGTAATTAATTAGGTACAGATAAGTATTGTATGATTTAATAAGAACGCCTTTGATGTTTGCTGCTCTGGTATGGTAACGAATTTTTTATCACCCTTCTTTCTGGACTCAGTATGGCAACAATTTTTTATAGTATTGAAATTGGTAATGCGCGATTAATAGCAATCTATAATTATTAAATCGCAATATTCAGCTGTGATCGACAAATGGTGAAACTGTATACCTCTTTTGCCAGGATCAAGGGTTCAAAGAGAGGCACCAATGAGTTTTCTAATAAAATTTATGTGTGTAGTTAATAAATTCAATTTATCACACGCTTTTCGATGAAGAACAATATCGCGAGTAAATATATCTCTAGAGAACTTTTCGGATATTTGCAACCTATCAATCCGCGTTACTGCAGCGTTTGTTTAGACCCACCACGCTGCTTATGGAGCTTATTCCATCCTTCTCTCCAAAGAGAGAGGAGGCCTATACCCAGTTGTGGAATAGTTAAGGATCGTTACTTTTATATAAACTCAATATTTATATATGTAAGTTATTTTGTTAGCGTTTATAAATAAAGCGCTAATATTTATTTTATTCATTTCATTCTTTCTTTCTTCATTGTACAAACATATTGTTAGAACATAGAATGAACAAGGAAAATAGCACATGCACAAAGGCAGACTTATCCTTAAAAGGGATCTCTTCTAGTCAACCTTTGAGTAACAGAAGGAAAACTACAATAAGTGAAATACTGGTAAAATAAGGAAAAAGGAATATAACAAAAAACTATATTACATAGATTGATATTTGCGCAATTTAGATAAGTGTGAAGTTAGGTCTCCTGAATTTTTGTCTATTAAAATCGTATCTAAACATATTTATTTATTTATAAGTTTATATTCTAAAGCATGCTTAGATGTTATTATCCTTGAATTTGAAAATTTAGAATTAGAATTTTCATCCCGAAATACATATCAGCTCTTAATTCAGTTAGGGCTTTGGTATGAAGCTATGCGCGACCAAATAAGACCTATTTAACTGACTTGTCGAATTCATATTATTACATTCCATCTTCAAATTAAAAACCTTATTCAGATTGTCTTATGATTTATCAAAATACGAGGTCATAGTCAATGCAGACCTGTCATCAATAGAAAAATATCTCATACCTTTTACAAATATGTATCAAGTATACATATTTCACAGGAATCCGATTTCCAAGACCTCTAACGAGCAGTACCGAAACCTAATAGGTCCTGCACGCATGTTACGTGCATCAATTTATTTAGTTAAATTAAGCGAGGCGCATCGCATTTGCATTCAATTTCCATAACGCAGCGCGGGCGTATCAGTTGGCCATACGTCACTGTTCACGAGATACGGCGGGTCGTGATCGAATGGACGATACAGCTATCGGGAGTATAACGATATAATATCGATCCTTTTAGATTTTAATGGAATTCAATTATATAAAAATTGCTGAATAGAGTTTTTTTTAAATATTATCTTTGCAATTTTCATATCTCACCTGCGCAGTAAATCCTCTTTTTGGTGACATAATAACGACTAAGTACCTGGTTGACCGAGCCTTGCTCGGAAATTTTTGACAAGACCAAAAAAAGAACTTCATAAAAAAAGATAAGCTACGCTGACTTGACAATTTACGGCAAAAATAGTGTTTTATATTCCAATTTAATTTTTTTTTAGTGCCCATAAACAGGGCTAAAACAATTTTTTTTAAATAAAACCTACCTACATCGATTTTTTTCTACCAAAACCTCCATGCATGCAAAATTTCAGGAAAATCTTTGGAGCCGTTGCCGAGATTCCGAATATATATACAACTTAACACTAAATTAAGCGTTTGTTTTATAATACGCTAAGTTGTTATCTTAAGATGCTGTTTTTTGATTCGAAATCATTTTAAATTTAATACGAGGTGGCATTTTATATTTAATTAATATAAGATTATATTTGTGGACTGTTTGATTCTCATGTCAGTTTTTTATAGTTACCGCAAAAGTCTGTTCATTATCCTCACATAAGACCATGGACGAGTTTTTGCCCCTGTCGTGATTTATCCAGCGGAAATTGTAAGACAACTAATGGCTCTTTGTTTATTGATTTATATAACGCAATATTCGGTAGCGAGGAAGGTCGAAATATCGACACTGTTTTTTTTGCTTCGCTGATTGAGCCACTGGATATTCGCTAACCCGACCCTAATAAAAATGACTTCGGTTTACATTAACCAACTGTCAATATCACTCCGGATAAGTCCTTTTTCTTTAAAAGTTAAATGGTTTTTCAGATTTGTCTCACTTTGTCGGCAAACTGTTCCTAATTCCAGAAGATATTCTTACTTTCAACAATATAACTGAAATTTAAACACAAACAATATGACTGAAATTTTAAAAAGTTTATTTAAGGTCTAAAATACATACATAAAATTGAATGTAACCAACATATGAAATTTCCTTAAGAGACCGTTACAAATAATGTTTTTTTTAATATTAAAAGTTAACTCTTCCCGCCGTGTGGTATCCGGCAGATACAATATACCACCCTCATTTCTTGCCGAGGTGTCGTAAAATGGACTAAAGTACGTTGATATCAGGCAGGCGGCCTTATTTTTTACTAGCAAACACCAGCCCGCGCCCGCCCGCGTGGAAAGATTAAAACCGCAATATGGTATTTTGATAACCATGATAATGGTTAAAGTAGCTTAACCTTAATAGCTAGATATATGCTTCGCAGACTTTTATTTAGAACTTTTAGAGAGGAACAATTTTGTAATACATGATTTTTGAATAACTATTACCGTTTACTCAGCGCACGCAAGGAAAGCTTTAAATTATGCCGTTTTCGTACTTTATTTTATTGCTGCTTCTCTCCTATTCATCTTAGCGTGATGATATTCTATAGCCTTCCTCAATAAATGGACTATATTACACTAAAATTATTTTTTAATCCGTCAAGTAGTTCCTGACATTAGCGCGTTTTAATAAACAAACTCTGCAGCTTTATATATAGATATAGATATTAAGTAAAAAAATATTTTTTGTATGCTATTATTTAATTCGGTTTTTTATGACGTGGTGACCCTAACTTAGTCATCAATAAAATTTCTTTTGGAAATATTTTACGATTCGGTGATGTAATTATAATTTTTTATTGGGTGTTTGGTGGGCGGGCTAGCGAAAATTGATGGGAGGGAACTTTGAGATAGAATTGGATATCGGATACGACTTGATTATGAATCTCATTAGATATAGACACAGGAAGTAAGAAGCCGTTACACGAAAATTGTTTAATAATTAAGAATAAATTTGAT
Source organism: Morpho helenor (assembly GCA_029227775.1). NCBI lineage: Eukaryota > Metazoa > Arthropoda > Insecta > Lepidoptera > Nymphalidae > Morpho > Morpho helenor. The sequence continues at coordinate 13,861,145 of JARGCU010000010.1, forward strand.
CGATGATTTGTGATCTTTGAGGTGTAAGATTAAGCTTCGAATTCAAATGCCGATAGATTAAAAATTAATTTCCGGAAGTCTCTTAAGAGTAGCTTTTTTTTTAGGGAATTTAAGAGAGCATAATCATCATCCTCATCCTCCTGCCCTTATCCCACTCTAAGTGGGGTCGGCACAACATGTTACAAACATGTTGTCATATGATTTGGCTACGTATTTTACGACCGGCCGCCTGCCTGACGTCAACTTACCTTAGTCGTATTTTACGACTCCTCGGTAAGAATGAGGGTGGTCTATTTTACTAAACCGGATACCACACGGTGGGTCAACTTACCTTAGTCGCCTTTTACGACACCTCGGTAAGAAATGAGGTTGGTCTATTCTACTCAGCCGGACACCACGGCGGGTCGACTTACCTTAGTCGCCTTTTACGACACCTCGGTAAGAAATGAGGGTGGTACTATTCTATTCAGCCGGATACCACACGGCGTAATTTAAGAGAGCATAATATTAAATGCAAAATAAGGTTCTATAATCTATATTTATAGATTACAATGAAGCCTTTACAATTCATAGAAGAAGGCGTTACTTTGTGGAATTCCACAGTACAAAAGGAATTATAGAATTAATTTCCTTTGCGTTTGTTAAGAAAATCTATGTAATACTAAGTGTAGGAAGCAAATACCGTTCTAATACCTTATAAATCACCATAAACCACACACATTCACTACAATAATCATGACGAGTGTTTCGCTCCGTTACCAAACCATCATCACAACACACAAACAAAATCGCAACAAAATCGCACTGCATAATTTTCTGAATCTCGGAAACTGCTCCAACGATTTTTCTAAAATTCAGCATGTAGGGTGTTTTGGGAGAGATAAATAGATCTAGCTAGGTTTTATTAAAAAAAAATCGTTTTATCAATGATTTTGGGCACTAAAAAAATTTAAAATGCAGAATTGAAAGCAAAGGATTTTTTTAACTGTCAAACGTAATGTTGCGAAAGCCGATGGGTAACGTGCGGACCGAAAATGTTTACAACCCGGGTTCGAATCGCCACATATCATCGGCGCCTTCTTTCTTTTTCATTTTTTTTTATAATTTTTTTATATTTTTAAAAAAATTACCGGCTTAATTAGCTTAATTAATAAAATTAGCAAGGCTCTGTTACTAAGGCACTGAAATTAAATTGTTCTATGCTGAAATCTTCTGCGCACGTATCTATCTATCTATCTAATTTCGGGGACGCCTGTTGGTGCAGGACGGGTGATCAGCTCCTATTCCGGACTATTCCACCCATTTCCCCATGTTGGGACAAGGGTTTCACTGCTGTCCCGACAGTGCCACCTGCTCTAATCTACCCGTAGCTTTTACGAACCTGATAATATCCCTGAAGGAGATATTTGTCAGATCCTCAACTTCAATTTCATCCTTACCTAGTATCTCCCATCTTACCAGCGAGTACATAGGGCACTCAGCCATAAGGTGAAGACTCGTTTCTTCCTCTCCACACTCTGGGCACGCAGCATCTTCTGTTATTCTCATTATTGATAGGTGTCTGTTTAACAGGCAGTGCCCAGTTGTAATGCCTGTTACAATTGCTACATTTTCCCTGCGCACGTAACATTTAAAGTGGACCGGAAACCGCACAATCTCGATATGGTCTATTCAATTATGTCGTGGCCACTACATTTACATTTTCACGGGTCATCAGTGACCCTATTTATACTATTACATTAAAGTACCAAGACAGTGGCTTAGAATGCTGAACGAATTGTGATGTGGCTTGTGGTATGGTTTTAAAAGATTTGGTATGCTAACTGTTCACAAATATTTTTCTACCACACTAATTTCATAGACAATCATTGCTGTTAGTAATGGTTTCATGTATATGACTTACAATTTTTATTTTATTGGCTATTTTTTTTAAATATTTACACAGATGTCGTGTATTCGGCTGAGTTGAATAGACCACCCTCATTTCTTACAGTAGTGTTGTTGCGATTAAGATAAGTTGATCCGTCGTCTGGTATCAAGCCGAGTAGAATAGACCACCCTCATTAGTGTCGTGAAAAATAAATAAATAAATAAATAAATATATGGGATACTTACACACACGGTCGTCCGTCCCCAAAGTAAGTAACTTAATACTTGTGTTATGGTAGACAACTGGTGAATATATACTTATATATTTTTTAAATAAATACTTAAATACAAATATACACCCAGGCTCAAAGACCAACAAATTCATTTATAGAAAATGTTGGCCCTCGGCGGGAATCGAACCCGTGACCCGCAGAGCTGCAGGCAGGGTCACTAACCACTGCTCCAACGGGCCAGTCAAATTGAATTGAAATTAAATTGAATTTAAATTGAAAATTGAATGATTAAAGTAAGTTAACCCGCCATGTGGTATCCGAATGAGTAGAATAGCTCCTCCCTTATCCCCTTATTCCTATCCTCCTGCCCTTATCCCACTCTAAGTGGGGTCGGCACAACAATTCACAAACATATTGTTACATGATTTGGCTACGTATTTTACGACCGGCCGCCTGCCTGACGTCAACTTATCTTAGTCGTATTTAACGACACCTTGGTAAGAAAGAGGGGGGTCTATTTTACTCAACCGGATACCACACGGTGAGTCAACTTAACTTAGTCGCCTTTTACGACACCTCGGTAAGAAATGAGGGTGGTCTATTCTACTCAGCCGGACACCACACGGCGGGTCGACTTACCTTAGTCGCCTTTTACGACACCTCGGTAAGAAATGAGGGTGGTAATATTCTATTCAGCCGGATACCACACGGCGTCGTATACGAATATTTGAACAATGTTAATTTATTGAGATCAGTTGGGCAGACTTCTAAAAATTATCATTCTATTCCTTGATTTAATATTTAGTGATCCATCATATTTAAATACTATCGTGACAAAAAATTACAAGATAACAAAAGAAGTAGGACATTCATTATTTGTTATGTCTAGATGCAATATTGATAAATCATCCTACAAATATTATAAATGCGAAAGTGTGTGAGTGTGGATGTATGTTTGTTACTATTTCACGGCAAATCCGCTGAACTGATATCGATGAAATTAGGCACAATTATACACCGGGTTAACATATAGGCTATAGAAATCCTGTTAAATCTACAGGAATATGATGACATTTAAAAGTGCCTAATATCAACATATCATGCAATAACAGTCCACGCAAACGAATTTGCGGGTAAAAGCTACTATTATAAATTTGAGTATGGATGTATATTTGTTGCTCTTTCAATGCGAATCCGCTGAACTAATATCGATGAAATTTGGCACAATTATTTCTTATACACCGGGTTAACATATAGAAATCCTGTTAAATCGACAGGAATATGATGACATTTAAAAGTTCCTATTATCAACATATTATGCGATAACAGTCCACGCGAACAAAGTTGCGAAAAAAAAAATATATGCTTGCATATGTCGATGTATTCATAGGCATCGGTTCATACATTTTCTAGGCAAAGGCTATAATGCAACTTTTTAGATCCAAGCGAAGCTTTGAAACAAGGCACCGAGGCTTTCATTATAAATTCATTTGCACGCTCTTCGCTCCGATGTGCATCGTCATGACTTTGATTATATTGGAGATGATGATTATTAGCCGTTTTATTGTCTTCCAACATTGATTTTGTTTTCTTATTCTGGTCATTACCTTCTGGAATGAGTCTCGTGCGCTTACTGTTTTATTTTTGTATCGGACTTTTTGTGGGCATACCTTTAATTTGTTTTAAGAAAACACGTGTTGTTACTTCTAATTTTGCATTTTATTCTCTTTAATTAGGCAGTTACATCTTAATATGTTCACATTTGCTTTTAATAAGGGTATTTAAGAAATGACTTGGAAAATTAGGTTATTTTAATATTCTTATTATTGCATTTCCTGATGTAATGAACTAAAAATTTATCATAACGTATTTCAATTGTTGTTGTTTTATGCATAACTGATTATATTAAAAATATATAATTCTGTAAATCTTATTCAATCTTTCAGTCTTGTTAATCTTTAATTATAGTTTCATTTTCTTCTATTACATATTTCTGGTATTTATTTATACCTATCTGCTTGATTATTATTTACAATTCATACAGTTTATGATAAAGTAAATCATCATGCAGATACCTACGTATCTCTGAAACATTTGCAATCCACTAATCCACGTAAGGTCAGTTTTTCAATCTTTCTCTTCCATTGAAAAATAGAGACTTTGGCCAACGGTGGCATATTTGTAAACTTACTTTACTTCCTAAAAGTTCAACTACTTTTTATTTTAATTTGTTCATTACCTAATAAACATATAAATAAATAAATAAATTCTCGTATATCATGATTTATTTATAGAAGTAAGCGTTATTTTGCGGAATTAAATAGTACAAATGTTATGAAGCAATGATTTTGCTTTAATCTGCTTTTTACGTTAAAATATATATATATTTGTATTTTAGCATGTGAAGGTGAAGGTGAAGGAAAAAGACGTGAGATAACCTGCATGTTTCTAGAGATTTATCAGGAGATATGTAACCTATCAAAATCGTCGTTGGAGTAGTGTTGTAAGCCTCATTTGCAATTCTTCTCTCAAAAAAGGAGATAATAATAGGTTCAGGAACATAGATAAAGTTGCGCCCTTTTTCTCGAGTTGTTACCGAATTTACACTATTATTAAGCTTCTCCTTTCTTTCACAGGAAAAACCGCACAAATGCAGCCTCTGCTCCAAATCATTCCCGACGCCGGGAGATCTCAAGTCGCACATGTACGTCCACAGTGGATCGTGGCCTTATAAATGTCACATCTGTTCTAGAGGTTTCTCAAAACATACCAATCTCAAGAACCATCTCTTTTTACATACAGGTAAAAAAATATTGGTAGTATATTTAGTTATTTACTCTTTTTGAACTCAAATTTATTCCGTGTAGAATCCGGCTTAGTACAATAGACCACCCACATTCCTTACCGAGGTGTCGTAAAAGGCGAATAAGGTGAGTCGACCCACCGTGTGGTATCTGGTTGAGTAGAATATACCACTCTCTTTCTAGTGGAGGTGTCGGAAAATAAGATTAAGGTATAAGGACAGGAGAATGATCTTTTTGCACTAAAAATGTGCTACTACCAAAATATCACAGCATGACAAGCACGTAAAGTCTTATGGCTATAGCGATCTTTCACACACAACCTTTGTTTTGTATAATTTTAGTATAATACGCGATAAAACAAATCAAAAATTTATGTAGGTAGCGCTAAACGTATCGTGTACTATCCGTTTGCATACCTGATATATGCAGAACGCATTCATTAAAAACATCCACCACCGCCACCATAATAAAAGCATTGCACACATTCATTATCACAATCTTAACAATGGTATCCCGCAACCGAAGCATTATCAGGAGATAGTCTCCACGAGAATAAATGTATTCATACTCGTATTATTGTGATTTTAAACATTTCCTTTTGTTGCAGCAAAACATCAACGCAACAGCGCAAGGGATGCAACTTGAATTGCACTACCTAAAAGTATGATTACGGTATACATTACATAATATTATGGAAAGACTAAGGCCTTCTTTGGTCCATTGTTACGCTGAGTAATAGATTGATTCACGCTATGAAATGCAAAATACGCGTTACAGATTGCCCTCTCAGTGCGGTTAAGTGAGGCCTCGGTTTACAATACTTTTGGCAAGGTCGTACTGCCTTACGATTTCCTATTCCAGTAGCTCTAAAACCTAGAAAACCGGAAATGTTCATAAATAAAGAGTCTATTACGCCTGTTTATTTGCGCGCTTCGAATATATTCCGTTTCTTTACTAACAATGAAGTAATGCTCTTACAAATAAACAAAAGCTTTCTAACTCGCAATTCCTAAAATTTCGACATTAGTTCTACATTAATAATTAATAGTTTAATTGTGTTAGCGCACACTTTTAATAACGCAATATAATAGAATAACACAATTCCCGCGAGATACACTTCTCTTGAATAACGAACAAAGAATGAATAACAATGAAACGTTTTATCAATAGGAATACTCCACCGGAAACAACGACGGCACAGTGGTGCCACTATTTTATTCAAAAAGGGCGCGATTCTCTTGTTTCATGACTGTGTTGCTATAAAATACAAAGCGAAAGTCATTGGTGACAACAATTGTATCAATATCGCCAACTTTCAACTACTTCAAGTATCTGTCTTAATTATTTTATTAAAACCACGGTATCGGCCTATTCGTATCCCACTTCTGAGGAGAGGAATCGTCACTCTTTTTTGGAGGGAAACAGTTTGAGCTTGGATCTACCATGCTTCTCTTTTAAGTTTTCTTTTTTAAGTCAGCATATTTCTATTACTTAACATAACAACGTGTCAGAAAAAGGTCTTTTATTTATAAGAATGTGATATTAGATATTAATTAGTCGTAAGTGTTAAATTATTCACACATATATCTAAGTTAAGTTCATAATTATTTTATTAAGGGTTATTACGGTCCAAATAAATGTCAACTGATACATAATAAATTCAGGTGTCTTAAGTTGTGATAAATTTGTTAATTTATGCTCTTTTAATATCTCGTTGCAATATTGATACAGAAACAGGTTGCCCGGTGACATATAAGAAATTATAATGCTTTATATAATCAACGTTTGAGTAGAGTAGCGGCCTCTTATAGCCCACTGCTGGGCAAAGATCCCCTTTACTGAGAATATACAATACTTGACCAGTCAAACATTTTCATTGCGAATTTGTTATTACAATGAATTTACTTGGTACCTTTGATAAAGTGATTCTTGTGAATTCTAAAATAAAAAATACATCTTGTATTAATCATGAAAAAAATGTATTCGAATTGAGAATTCAATTTGTTGCTTTTAAGAACAGTGTAGATATAACATATATGCAGAATAAATAAATAATAACACATAATTTATACTCTAAATATATCTTTACCATTCCATACCATTTGTAAAAGGTTATATAATTTTAATTAAATTAAATCAACTTAATATGATTTATGGAAATAAATTATTTTATGGACGATTAAAATTAATCAAATTAATTCATTTATCAAATAGACTTCTACAAGCTTTTTATAATAAAACAGATTATAATAAAGCTACTGGTTTGGAACGTTGTGCTTTACTTGTGAAGCGCCAGAATAAAATCGCGTAGTACTTTTTAATATCGCAATTTTATAAAAGCACCATATCATTTAGCTCATATTTAACCGTTTGGAGTTTCAAAGTGGTTAAAATTAACACTGTTGTTGTATCTTGTATAAAATAATAAATTAATTTATTTATTTCTTTATTACGTCAACAACTTACAAGTTTGTCCAACAACCATTATTAACTAAGGTTCGTATATAAGTCCATTACAGGCATAAATATAAATCATAAGCAATTTCAAACTTAATTTAAATTAAAATATATAAAATAATTATCCAAAAACTTAAGAAAAATGCATTAAAATAACTAATAAGCTATAAGAAAGTAAAATAAACAGATTTTTTTAATAACACTAAATAGAGGATCTTACTTGAAATAATAGTCCCGTGGGTTATTGGTTATAATGTGGACACTAAATGCCAATAACTTTGTTATTGATCAGTTATATTCGGGTTTTGTTATTAAAATGTTTATCGCTAGAAGGCAGGTGGGATTGCCAATTAAAAAGATATACTGGAACATGTTTCTTCCCTTCTAGAGCCGCTACTATACTACTTAATGACTGGCCCGTTGGAGCAGTGTGTAGTGACCCTCCTTCAGTTTCGCGGGTCGCGGGTTCGATTCCCGCCAAAGGCAAAAATTTTCTATAAATGAATTTGTTGGTCTTTGAGCCTAGGTGTATTGCATAACCAGCAAGAAACTCGGCGGCCACTCTTTTAAAAAATAAAGATTAATTTATTGTTATATAAATAAATATTCATTTATCTGTATCCATGATAATTATGTGTGTATGTTCGACGTAAAATTGTCTAAGTTAATAGATTAGTGTTCAAGACTTTGTAAATAAGTTTCCCGCCTTCACATAGTTTTATATTGTAAATATAACTAACTTTAAAATATGATCCTACATATATTTATGTAGTAATATCTTTATATACTTACACTACGTATGTATATAGTGATGTTGTTTCCGTCCAAAATGAATTCAAAAGCGAATTATTATCCATCCATCCATCCATCAGCCTATCGCAGTCCACTGCTGGACATAGGCCTCCCCATGTCTGCGCCAGACATCCCGGTTCTCCGCAATGCGCATCCACCTGGCCCGAATTACGAATTACGAATTATTAAGTTATGAAATAAATATTTATATACTTAATTATAACTGCCTTTTTTTGAATATTCAAATAAATCTTTATACATAAGAACTGGTTTTATTTTTCCCACAGTGATTTGGCGTGCGTCGTGTTTTAGTGAATTGTTTGAAATTACGTATTATATTCTAACCAATTATTACTGTTGAATAAAGAACATCTTCAGCAAAAACCAACTACACAAAAAATCTGAAATTTAAAATAAAAAAAGAAGATTTTTCCCCTTTTTTGTGTGCCCCCCGTGATAAAAAGCTCATGGATAAGGGACCCGGATGAACTTGAAACTATTCGGGCCAACCCGATAGAATAACACGAGTATAGCCGGTTTCTATACATTAACTACAGAAAGAAGATGCTTATACGTGTGAATATATGTTAGCAAAGCTCACAAAACAATAATGCAGAATTTGCTACAGATGGCATATCCAACCTACAATAACTCGGTTTTAAGCCATAGGGACATAATCATTTAGGTACCTGCCCTTGTTCAACTTTAAGTGGGGTCGGCACATATTATAAACATGTTGTTACATGTTTTTTTTTTTTTTTTTATACAGGAAAAAACCCCTTATGGGTACCGCCGCCCGACGGGGACAGGCGGCGGTTATGTCGGACTCGCACCGACTAAAACGACCTGTGTGCTCCACCACGCTGCCGATGGCAAGGACAGGGTATCATTGTACATATTGCCCCCATCCCGCCGACAGCTCTGATCCCAGAGAATAAACACCTCCAGGTAGGGGCCCCTCGAAAGAGGAGCCCCCCTCCGCTAACCGGTGCATCGGGAGCATCAGATGCACCGACCGCCTCGGGGACCTGTAAGCCAGGCGTCCGATGTACCCCGTTCGGAACACCCGAAGGTCCCCAGTTAGGGCGGCAGACGATGGGCTTGGGCGAGTCACTAACACCTGGACTCACCAGCAGCAGATTGGATCCAGAAAAACAGTTCGTGGAACCGCTCCGCCGCCTCCCTCCGCCCCCTCCGCAGAGCAAAGGGAGGCCATCGCTGCCCACGATCGCTCCCTGCCCACCGTGTTTGCTATGTCACGGTCGACAGGGAGAGATCGCGCCCCAAGTAGGGGCCCCAACGCCTTGGTGGGCGTTTCCGCCCCCACCGGGTAATTTTTTATAGAGGTTTTCTTCCTCGCAACCCGAAGGTCCCCGTTCCCATTGCTGGGCTTCCGGGCTTGACCGACGGTGGCCGAAACCATGTCCAGTCAGACTTAAAGTAAACCCAACTGAACCCGTCGCTCATTAGAGACTCCACCCTTAACCTCCCCGGAGTCCCCGGCCCGTCCAGATTGCCCTCTGCTAATCAAAGAGACAACTGGATTGGCCACCCCTCAGTGGTCCGTTCGCCAAGACTAAGCTTGCCCAGGGTGCGCCACGAGGAGGCCGACCACTTTGGCACCCCGTTGTTACATGTTACGTTAACTTAACTTAGTCGCCTTTTACGGCACCTCGGTAAAAAATGAGGATGGTGTATTCTACTCAGCCGGATACCACAAGATGGGCCAAATTACTTTAGTCGCCTTTTACGACACATTGGTAAGAAATGAGGGTGGTCTATTCCACTCAGCCGGATACCACAAGGCGGGGCTTTAAGCTATAGATATATCAACAAAATGCGATTGCTATTTTTTACTGTTTTTGGGTTCTATGAGTACTATTGGTCATACATAGTCTCGTCGTATTTATTTTTTTATTATATTTATTTAAAATCATCAAATCAAGTCTCCGTTGTTGTGCACAAAGAGTATATTGCTAAAAATACTGTGAATCGATAACATTTATTTCCTTAAATCAGATTTATTATTTGTTCCGGCATTTGAAAAATTTACCTTAAACCACTGTTTCTCTAAGTGGGACGAACGCCCAACAGGGGGTAATTTTATTATCAATGGGATCTGAACTCAACACGTGTTACCGTTTCACTCTGGGCCAGTTAAATGCAATGCTAGATTTCGGTGCCAATGTTACCAAAAAAAAGGGAATTAATTTTGCTAAAACCTATCATTTAAATTTCTTAAGTGATTTTTTTTTCTTTTTATAAATACATATCGTACGCTTAGTATTAAAGTGACCTTATTTAAAAATTAGGCTCAATTGAGTTAGATAACATTATAATTCTTATTTTAATGTAATCTCAACATCACACTAGGAAATATTTAAATAAAAATAGTATTTTCTTGCTCTTTGAAGTGTCTTGCTCTATCTGTCTTAAACACTCACTCACGTTTTATAGGCTTTACGCTAAGCATTTTTATCATTTAAATAATCCTCAATAGTATAGTATGGCTTTTTGTATCAGCCTCTCGTTAATAGTGTTATTAAACTACTGTAATAAAATTAAATCTAAAATGTATAATAATATGTTACATAGTGTTAAATACTTATATTTTAGAAAGGCTATATAGATTGGGCATGGTACAATACAGTTTGGGAGACACTGGTCTACAGACTGCACATAAAAGATTGCTCATGTCACGGCATCAAAGTCCGGGTCACAATTCTCAATTACCGTACATTTTTAAGGCCGTCTAATTAAACATTTATCACCCAAGCGGAGTTAGACTGTATTTATAGGGTCCGTGGGCGCCTACACGCGAGCGCAACACATTTGCATAATACAACTCCAGTTGGCAGTATTAAGTCTTAATTGTTCTCGAGGAGGCAGAGAAGTATTGCTACATACATTTTATCCCGCTGTTTATTCGCCATGTATTTATTTACATTTCACGCTTTTACTTTAATGTGTTCATTAGGCGTGAGTTATAGGAAGAATCGATTTGGGTATTGAATATCCAATGAATATTAGATATGTGTAAAAATAATCGTTTTTTATAGTAATTGATTATTTGTTTTTAAATAACCAATTTTTAATAATCGATTATTTTAAAAAAATAATAGTTTTTTTAATCGATTATTTTAATCATCGATTATTTTGCTTTTCACTCTTTTTTTTGATATTTTAAGATAGCATATGCATGTTGGATGAAACTAATGTAGCCAGACTACATACACATTTATAAGCAATTTAATTTTCGCGCATAAAAATATAAAGAATTATAAAACGATAGGTGATATGGATAATAGGCAAAGTAGGAACCGACATAAGCTTTCGGCTCCTGTTTTGCGCCTTGCAAAAGTACGTAAATCATTTGTGGGTCTAGGTATAAGATTCTATAATAAAATTTCAATTTTAGCTTTGCCATTACATCAGTTTAAAAACACTGTTAAAAAGAGGCTGATCCAGAAAGCCTACTATACTGTTGAGGATTACTTAGAACATAAGATTGTGTAGATATAGCTCGCTTAGACCCTGTACAAGACAGTAATGACTAAATGTAAGTAGTCATAAGAATTACAATTTTAAAAGAGAAACCGCCGAATTTTAATTTTAATAGAATTTCACAAACGGCGCATCTGTTATTATTTATTGGTTGTTGTTCACTTTAATTAGCCTTATCTATTTATTTAAAAATTTAAATACAATAATACGACATTCAGAATTGTTACAATTATTTTAATAATACTATTCTAAGTTCAAAAAATAACTAAAGTTACTCAGTTCATATCTTTTCACCTCTATGCGCTTACACATACTTCTATTACCGTTCAATTTATATGTAAATTATCGAAAGGTGGGCTTAAAGCTCAAAGCATTAACTCCTAACCCACATTTAGGTGTCAGCTAAAGGTGCATGTAGGCGGCTTAAGGTACTTAATAGGTAAAATGTTGTCTAATCGAATATGCTAAATTAAAGGTCTATTCCGAATTTAGCAAAATTTTTAACTGTATAATTTTAATCTAGATCTAAATTTATAATCTAAATAGGTAGATTTAAATTTTATCTATTCACCGAATTTAATATAGTAGGTATTCAGAAATTTTACTGTATTACGAATAAATATCAATCAAACATATTGCTTCTACTGCAGAATATGATGCGATGAAATCCATATTTAGTTCGAAAATTCTGTTTGTAAAATTAAAAAAAATATATTTCATAAAACATCTGGAATATAATCCAGATCTAAGTTTCACCAATTCAGTGTCACGTGATTTAAGCATGACGTAAAGGATTTAATCATAGTTGAGAAAACTACACAAAGTGCACCTAAAAAATGTTCACTTCAAATCCAAATCAAAATAACCTTTTTACAAGAACTTGTGAATTGTCAATCATAAATTAGTTTTAATGAAGCTACAATTGATTCGGAACGTGTAATTGAATGAATGGAACGAAATTAATAAACCCCTGTACCCCGTACAATCGTTGATTTTACGGCAAAGATCTATCGAATAAACAGGATTATTAAAGGTAAAGTAAAGGTCGTAAAGTTTAAAAAAAAGTAAGTAGCGGCCTGTTACTATCCCACTGCTGAGAACAGGCCTCTTATCTCCGTTTTTGGAGAGAAGGTTTGGAGCGAAGACCTACCACGCTGCTCCAATGCGGATTGGTAGGTTACACATATTTCCAGAATTCTCTAGAGATATGCAGGTTTCCTCACGATGTTTTCCTTCACCGAAAAGCGTGTGATAAATTTCAGTTATCAATTAGACATATAAGTTTTGAGAGAAAACTCATGGGTGTCTGCCCGGTTTTGAACCCGTGCCCTCCTCGAAAGAGTCGCACGGTGTTACCGCTGGGCTACCACAGCTCCGTAAAGTTTACGTAACACAAAATAAGTTTAGTTAAAGTTACAAAAAATCCTTATGATTTCGCTACATATATATAACACTAAGGCGATCCTATAATTAAAAAACAAACGTCTATATCCGCTGAATTATGTAATTAATTAATTCATAGTGCTATTCACTGTTATAAAACAGCGAAGATGTTTAATACATCAGACATGTAACCATAAAACGACGGGAGTTAATTTGAAAAACCACGAGAAGAGCTACGGGAGGTCGCTTGTGTCGCTAATAAACTGAGAACGGAAGTCACTAAACATTAGCAGTTAAACTCTACAACCGAGTAGTGATAAATAATGAAAAACCTTTTACTTGAACACTTGGATATTGTTTTGTATATAAAGCAAGATATCGCACCACGTTTTTCGCATTCAATTACAAAATATTCCTTGTTCAAAAGGACTGTAACAATTATTTTTGAAAGATCTTTCGGGAGGTTCTTCTAGTCATCATCATCACCATCCCACTCTAAATGGGGTCGGCACAACATGTTACAAACATGTTGTCACATGATTTGGCTACGTATTTTACGACCGGTTTACCTTAAGATACCTAAATCGTATTTTACAACACCTCTGTAGAAAGATAGTGGTCTATTTTACACAACCGGAAACCACACGACTGGTCAACTTACCTTAGTCGCCTTTTACGACACCTCAGTAAGAATGTCTATTCTATTCTACACAACCGGAAACAACACGGTGAGTCAACTTGCCTTAGTCGCCTTTTTCGACACCTCGGTAAGAAATGAGGGTGATCTATTCTACTCAACCAGATATCACACGGCATGCCAATGTGAATAACTTAATTCAATTATTAAAGACAAAGAAGAGCTTCACCCTTACTAGCCTCATAAGATGTTTGAAATACGCAGAAAATCAACCAGCAAATTAGACAAATGTGTTACTCAGCGATTTTTTACTTTGTCGTATTTTAGGGTGGATCTCTATTCACCGTTTTGTACTATTATCAGTCAACCACACATTTTGTGGTCTATCCTATCAGACCACCCGGTATTCATAATAGTTCCTACAAACATTTATAATGTTCAAGATTGACGTTGCTTCTTTTAGGTTAACGAAATTCTTTGCTTAGCTATATAGAGTGCTCCATATTAAAATAATCGTTATTGCTAATGTTATCGCACACTATATACAATAACACGATATAATAGAATACCACTATTCCCGCTGCGAAATACGCATGCAACTGAAACGTTTTTGCAATATATATGAAGACTCCACCGAAACAACACACCAAACACAGTGTTGCCACCATTTCAGTCAAAAGGGCGCGATACTCGTTTTATGACTGTGTTGCTATAAAATAAAAAACGGAAGTCATTGGCGACAACACTAATACTAGGTAGTAATTTATTTTGACAGCAGTAATGTCATCTTCTTCCTCTAATCTCTAATCTTTTTATCCTTGTACTTCCCAAAGAGCTACTGAATTGTTCGCAAAAAAAAAGGATCTAATGCAAGTTGCAAAACATCACGTATATTCCCTTTATGTTGCACTTCTTATTCTTATCTTAAATGCAACAACAAACAGTTAAAATCGTCTATTGTGACAGTTATTAAAGTATTAAATCACCTAGAGCAGAATTTTTAACAGAAGAAATAGCCATTACATATATGTATATTATTTTTAAATCAACATTCCGTAGGCTTGTCGTGTGATATCCGGCTGAGTAGAATAGAGCACTATCATTTCTCACCTAGATCTAAAAGTGACTAAGGTAAGTTGAATCAGATTGTGGTATCTGGTTGAATAGACCAGTATATAGACCACTCTGTCTTACCGAGATGTCGTAAAATACGACTAAGTTAAGTTTACGTCAGACAGGCGGCCGGTCGTAGAATACGTAGCCAAATCATGCGACAACATATTTATAACATGTTGTGCCGACCCCACTTAGAGTGGGGTAAGGGCAGGATGGTGAACACCCTGTAGACAGCGTGCAGCACTTTGTGAATTGCATTAATCATTACAAAGTGATCGATACGATATTATTTATTAATGCCAGTAATTTGTAAGTGAACGCCCTAAAAAACAATCGCATCACAACAAATGTTATCTCAATACGAGTGGGAAACAATACCGGTACATTTCAAACTATCACAACTTTAAATTTACTTTATATTATAGTGATGTTGAATAAAAATATAAATATGGAATATATATGGAACACAAGTAATCAACTTAACTGGTAAATATATGCATATATAATTTTAAATAAATACATATTTAAATCCAGATTCGAAGAACCAACAAATTGTTTATAAAAGTGTTTGCCCTGCCGAGACTCAAACCCGCGACATCAAGCTGTGGACAGGGTCATTACCACCTACGGCAAGGGCCAGTCTAGACCAAATGATAATGAAATAGATTCTATAATACCGATAAGGTTTTCTTATGCCGATTCTACCGATGTTAGTATCACATAAATTATACTAATAAGGTAAGGCTTGTTATTGTCCCACTGCTGGGCATAGGCCTTCTCTCTCCGTTTATGGAGAGAAGGATTAGAGCTAAGATCTACCATGCTGCTCCAATGCGGATTGGTAGGTTATACATATACCTAGAATTCTTTAGAGATATGCAGGGTTCCTTACGATTTTTTTATTTTTTTATTTTGTTTTCCTTCACCGAAGAGCAAAAATCAATTAGTATCTGTCTGGGATTTGAACCCGTGGACACGGCGAAAGAGTCACACGTTCTCACCGCTGAGCTATCATAGCTTTCAACCACATGTTAAAAATTAGCATGTCACAATAAATTACGTCAGTATCTTTTGATGCAGTAGATAAGTACGTGTATAATGTACAAAAAAACGATCGACCACGCCACTCATGATACTTATACTTATCTTTGCTCCCATTTTTTTGCACCTATCGGACGATCACACTGAAGCATTTACAAGCCAAAATGTAATCACAAAAAGTATGATTAAACCAACAATTTGGAACAGAGAACAATACCATAGATCGCGCTTCGTGTGCTAAAGTACAGTTCGCTTCAGAAGTATATTGTCAAATAATTTTTATTTAATAATTTATCGGTAAAAGTACCTAGGGACCGAGCCTTGCTTGGTATATTTTTTTTAATATATTAAAAAATATACATAAAAAATGCTATTAAAAAAAGAATGTTATCTGGATTCAATCACGGTATTCTAAATTTGAGACCCTTATCCTAATAAGCTACCAAGACCTTGAAATTGAAAGCACAATTGACCTTTGCTTTCTCATACTATTGTAGCTGTTTTTTTAGTGTCCGAGAACAGGGATACAACAAAATTTTTGAAATAAATCCTAGCTAGATCGATTAACCCACCTAAAACCCTCTACAAGCTGTATTTCATGAAAATCGTTGGACCTTTTTCCAAAATTCAGACAAATATATACATATATACAAGATTAACTCGTTTAAATATTAAAGAGCTAAAATAAAAGATGGCCTTTTACTGTATCACCTCTTTCGGAGCGAAGGACTGCATTTTAGACTCACCAAGCTGATCTAATGTTTAATGGTAAGCTACAAATACCCTAGGATGGCTCCAAAATTACGCAGGTTTTATCAAGATCATTTCTTTCGCCTATGAGATAAATTGTGATGATTGATTAATTAATGTATACTTGCACCCAGCATCAGCGATACCCATATAGGAGAATTCAGTTGGTCTATGTCTATTTAAATGATTAAAAAATTATATAATATAAGTTCATGTTGACTGTACTTACTACTATCCCAAAACATATCAACCTCTGTCACGAAATTTTTCAACTACTTTGAAGGTCAAGTTATGTTGGTGCAATCGGTTCACCAAGACAGCTATCAGTTGCGGTGACTATACATAAATATAATAAATCAGGATCAAAAATAAAACTGTTGATGAAAAACGTAGACATGGGCAGTTAAGACTGAAGTTTTATTGTGTCTCTATTATTATTTTTACATATGTCATTTTATAACGTAGGTACTATTTTCTTTATATAATATTTAAAATATACAGTAACAAATCTGGAACCGCTGTTTAAATTAATAAATAAATAAGCTACGCTGATTTGACAGTTTACGGCAAAAATAGTGTTTTATATATCCAATTAAAAATTTTCTGTTTTGTAATGCCCAAAAACCGGGATAAAACGATCATTTTTAAACAAAACCTAGTTCGATTTTTCCCTCCCAAAACCTCCTTGCTTTCTGAATTTCAGGAAAATCATTGGAGCTGTTTCCGAGATTCCGAACATATATATATATATATATACACACAAGATTAATTCATTTAAATGTTAAAGACAAAAAGTGCACTATTTAACAAGAAGACAAATCCGAAGTAAACTTGACCGATGGTCATTACAACTATCAGCTATATAAAAAATCCAATAAAGCGAGCACAAAATAGAAGAGTTGTTTGGATCAATATGGAGTGTTGTTCAAAACAAACTGCTTTGTCATAGGGCGTAATCGAGGCTGCCGGTGGCGCCTTTGTGAGAGCCGTCATCGGGTTTTTGTGGCGATATCTGATGGGTGCTGCTCCCATTTTGCCGACAAAAAACCAGCACGTCTGTGCTTCGGCACAATCGTTCATTTGCCTCGTTGGTTATTGGGTTTCAAATGTTGCGTAGATTTAATGAGAATGTCTATGTGATTGTACTTTATAAATATGACATGAAATATAAATGTAAAAAATCAAATGTTTTATTTAAAAGAAAATTATTTATCTATATATATACTAATCGATGGTGTGATCATGTGACTATTTCGAGGTAAGACGATCCACCGTGTGGTATTCCGCTGAGTAAAATAGACCACCCTCTTTCTTACCAAGGTGTCGTAAAAGGCGACTAAGGTAAGTTGAGCCACCGTATGGTATCCGGTTGAGTTTCTTACCAAGGTGTCGTAAAATACGACTAACGTAAGTTGACGCCTGGCAGGCGGCCGGTCGTAAATACGTAGTCAAATCATGTGACAACATGTTTATAATATGTTGTGCCGACCCCACTTAGAATTGAAAAGGGCAGGAAGATGATGATTTAAACAAATCAAATCAGAGCAAAAAAATTTTATTCAAATAAGCTCTTGCAAGCACTTTTGAATCGTCAAGGATCAATATGATTAATGAAGCTACAACTGGTCAGGAATGTTGCTCTTACCGAGTAGAACCAGAAAGAAACTCGGCGGTTAATCTTTTAAACATTTTAAATTTTACATTATTAAACCGCAGTTGTTGTGCCGACCCCACTTAGAGTAGGATAAGGGCTGGAGGAAAGAACAATATTTTATTGTAGTCTATTTTACTCTAATTTATTATTTACTCTAATTTTTAACATTTTTTCATTTACAAAATTCACCATTAATTAACCGACCTTTTTGATTTAGATTCAACAATTTCACACTCCTTAATCGATACGAGACTTACGATCGCTGCTTGAATTAATCGATAATTGTGCATAAATCATCGATATTCGACTCGCGAGCGGTATCGGGTGCGAAGAACTAATTTATCGCAGGTATAATACTGGGATGGCGTGATTTGAACACATAACTCCCAGCAATCCAGGCTTATGATGGTAGGATGAAGTATACTTCGTTTGTAACTTATTCGATCTCAGCTTGCATTCGCAATTCGAGAATTTCGCACCGACCAAAAGATGCCAAATAAAATTTATAAAACGTCTTTATAAACATATCAATGTATAGACAAGCTGTGATGGCCTACAAGCTGTGATGGCCTAGCGGTGCGACCGTGTGAATCTCTAGAGACGATCATGGGTTCAAACCCGGGCAGACACCAATGAGTTTTTCTATTAAAAACTTATGTGTCTAATTGATAATTGCAATTTATCACACGCTTTTCGGTGAAGGAAAACATCGTGAGGAAACCTGCATATCTCTAGAGAATTCCGGGGATATGTGTAACCTACCAATCCGCATTGGAGCAGCGTGGTAGGTCTTAGCTCCAACCCTTCTCTCCAAAAATGGAGAGAGGAGGCCTATACCCAGCAGTGGGATAGTAACAGGCCGTTACTTACTTACTTACTAATGTATAGATATTGATATTAAAGCCGTAATGGTTGAACGGTGAGTGCATATGATCTTTTCCAAGGGATCGCGGGTTCAAGCCCCTGTAAGCACCTTTACGTTGTCTGTCAAAATTTACATGTATAATTGGTATTTACAATATAGTGAACATAAAATTGCAAAGAAACTTACATATTTGTAAGATTGGATATTGGGGCATTGTAGTAAGTCAATGCTCTAATATTTTCTTTTTAGAAGAAAGGAAGCCTTTATTGACGTGTTCATATAGGCTAGAGATTGGAAGAAATATTTGCAGCAAACGTAAAAGAAAGTACAGGGGCCCTGTAATATATGATCGAATGCGTTTTAATAACGTTTAACGTTTAAACGTTAAGTTTCCATTCATTTTATGGAATTTGGAACAATTGAGCTTGCAGATAATCTTTCATAGTTCGTGTGTATTACAAAAAAAAACATTTAATTAAAACATGGTAGGTAAGTGATGACGTTTAAAAAATAGGGCCCTTTGAAAATTAACGACATGATAAGCGAGAAAGACTCCCTCTTTTATTTCTTTCATCACATGTGGAGCTGGCATTAACCTAATGTCAACTTCGTTATAGCTAGTTTAAAGTTCAGAGGAAATAAACGAGTAATTGTAATATGCAACCATACATAAGTAAGTAACGACCTGTTACTATCCCACTGTTGAGAAAAGGCCTCTTCTCTCCGTTTTTGGAGAGAAAGATTGGAGCTAACACCTACCACGCTACTCCAATGCGGATGGGTAGGTTACACATATCTCCAGAATTCTCTAGAGATATGCAGGTTTCCTCACGACGTTTTCCTTCACCGAAAAGCGTGTGATAATTTGCAATTATCAATTAAACACATAAGTTTTAACAGAAAAACTCACTGATGTCTGCCCGGGTTTGAACCCGTGACCTTCTAGAAAGAGTCGCACGGTGTTACCGCTGGGTTACCACAGCTTCTTACATATTATATTACAATGGCAACTAAACTAACAATAACGCATAATATCTTGTATCAACATCTATCAAATGTAAACTAAAGCAAACACTCCCGGAACCTTGTTTACTAGTAAAGCTATCTGGTCCAGTAGAACCACAAACAAATATCCGAGGTGTAATTTTATCTCGTGCCAACAAAAACCACGATGATTGCCAATCGCCACACCGTGCCATTATACGCTCTGATTTCATATTTAGGGATGCGACACGTATGAAAATATTTGTTTTGTTTATTCCGTAAAAATTAGTTATGTTGACAAGGCACTAGACTGCGTGGCTGATCACCGATATAATGGATGGCTCAGGTAAGCCTGCCATTGACAACCTTCTTCACGAATATACCAAGGCAAGGCAAGGAGTGTGTGAAGGTCTGAAAAGAAAGGAGTTGAATTGTAAGGCGCGCCACTAACACTTAACCGATGATTATGACTGTAGTGTTTATAAACTAATGTTGTATGAATATATCACAGGCTCAAACACGCACTAACAAGTAACAACATGTTACTTCACGACCACTCTCACCAAGGGCTCTCGTGTTACTGTCGTGGTGCATCATGAGACCGTGTATGTACTAGTGTGGGTTAGTGTGACTATGTTCATGTATGTATTACACATATGTGTCTTGTATATAAATGTACAAAGTACATTACACACGTCTCAACCTGCATACACTACTGTCACTACTCTGCTAAGAGTAAAGTGACCAAGAAGAAATACATCTTTCTAAAGTCAGATTGCTCACGCTCTAAAGACTACATAACCAGTTCTTTCAGACATACCTCTATAGGAACCTCTGTCTCCCCACCATTCCTCATATCTTTAAGCCTTTTTGAAGTTATATTTCGTGAAAGCTGAAGTACAAGTACCCATCTCGTTTTTCGTTTCTTTCAGCTTCCATCTCCTTTTTTATTTCTGTATTCATAAGATATTATTTGTCAAAATAAAGATTAAATAAAATAAAAATATTTATCGCGTCGTGCGCAAAGGCATTAAGCTACTCGACATTTTTAGACAAATAAAACGAGTTTAATATCATAATATTTAATTTAAATTAATTTATATAATATTTAATTTATATTTTCAATTTAGCTTCATTGGCTCCAGAGTGACGTTTGAATTTCGAACACAGAATAAAAAATTTCACTCCAAAAGTGAATATATTGCGCGCATCACTATTAGTGAAATGCTAGGGCACGTGGCGCTGTAAAACGTTTTCACTATAACAGTACAACTTTCGGTATGCCTACTCAACATTCTTATCCCCTGTATTTAAAGTTGAAAATCCTATAGCAGACAAGTTTACGGAAAATGAGATAGTAAGCAGTATCACGTTCGAATATTATTTGTTTGTTGTTCTGATTATAACCCCTTTAAGAATATTTGCTTCGGCACTTATAGCGATTTCGCGAGTATCGATAACTTTTTGCTGTTATTATTGAACCTGTGTGCATTATAAAGCAAAAATAAAGGTTAAATATGTTTCACCTTTATTACGCCGTCTGGTATCCGACTGAATAGAATAGTACCACCCTCATTTCTTAACTATGTGTCGTAAAAGGTGACTAAGTTAAGTTGACCCACCGTGTGGTATGGCTGAGTAGAATAGACCACTCTCTTTCTTACCGAGGTGTCGTAAAATATGACTATGTTAAAAAAATGTCGGGCAGGGGGCCGGTCGTAAAATACGTAGCTAAATCATGTGACAACATGTTTATAACATGTTGTACCGTACCCCACTTAGAGTGGGATAAGGGCAGGAATTTGATGATGTTTAACCTTTATTATGGTTTATGGCAATTTTTTGTGTTGTGTTCGTCAAAGTATTACATAATATTATAGAAAAAGAACCCCTACCCTACTCAGTAAAGTTATGCATAGCCCCGCCCCAATTAACATTTTAAAATAATACAAGTATTTCACTAGTCACTGTTGATACACCGCTGGACCGATTTCAAAAATTCTTTAATCATTGGAAAGCTGCATCTTTACTGAGCAACATAGGCTATATTACATTAAAAAAATAGGGATATATATAAATGTAATAATGTGTAAAAAATTTGTCATAAAAATCTGTCATTGCATGCGCTGCGGTAATTTTTATATATTGATATATTTAACAAAAAATCCATAGTCCGACTTAGTAGACTTTCCACTGCCATTCGCGGGTGAAACAGCGGAATATTACTAGTAAGGAATAACTGTTCCAAATGTAATCGATATTGGTTCAGCGGATTTGCGGATTTGTGAAAGAGTAACAAACACACATCTCACAAATTTTCGCCTTTATAATATTAGTAGGAATGTATGAATGTATATACATGCATAAAATAGTAAATTATGATACTGTTGCATAATAAGGGTGTGTTTTATAGTATCACACCAGTGTTATAAGACCAAGTTATGTACAGTGCCATACAATACTTTATCTACTCTCATACTATAATACGTAAAACGATATTAATAAAAACCAAACTTTTTTTAAGTATTGAAAAGATTTTTTAAATGTCAAATGTTAGCGCCAAGGCGCACACATTGATTGCGCATGCGTGTTGCGTCGCCGCGGACTCGTTCATTGAAACCTCTTTTTTAAGGTAGAGGTTCAACCTCCTTGGTCCAGTTGGAGGTTGTATAGGTGTATCGTTATAATTAAAAAGTTATATTATGATACTATAAACTTTTTAATTTTTTATTTTTAATCTGTACGTAATATTTGTCATAAGAATTTTAGTTTCAGTTTTATAATCTTTGTATTATAGTATCAGAGTAGATAAAAGTTATTAAACTTAGCTTTGACTCCACATTGACGCATGTATCTCTATTAAGTGTACATTAACCTAAATACAGGTTCAAAGACACTATGATATTTTATTAATGCAATATAGATTGAAGATTTTATCTCGCGAGCAATATCGCAACGTAATTTCCTGATCTGGTTGTCATAGATTTCCTTTAGATAACGGTTTGCATGTATTAATTATCTTGATTACATTTTTTTATTGAACTCATTGAAGTTCTTGTGAATTATTAATTTGGGTTAGTGAATAAATGGAATTGATTAATAACTGCCTACGGTGATCACTTAAAAATCGAATAGTTAAGGTGATTTCACATTAGCGCAGGTGGCAGTGAGTGGCAACAGTGGCTTTAGCTTCGCGTATCGCGAGTTCGATTCCTGCCACAGTTCAACATCATCATTATTGTCCTGCCCTTAAGCCACCCTTATACCACTCTAAGTGGGGTCGGCCCAAAATGTTATAAACGTGTTGTAACATGATTTGGCTACGTATTATACGACCGGTCGCCTGTTTGAACTCACCTTTGTTGCCTTTTGAGACTGGTCCCAAGAAATGAGGATTGTCTATTCTACTCAGCCAGATACCACACGGCGAATCAACTTGCCTTAGTCGCCTTTGACGACACCTTGTAAAGAAATGAGGGTGGTCTATCCTACTCATCCGGAAACCACACGGCGAATCAACTTGCCTTAGTCGTCTTTTACGACAGCTCGGTTAGAAATGAGGGTGGTCTATTCTACTCATCCGGATACCACACGGCGAATTTGTTATTAAATAATCTTAAGTATTAAATACTTGTGTTACCAGCTTATTTATTCCCGTTAACTTAAGCTTTTACCCTCAATAATGGAGTATCTGTTTCTTTACTCCCTCACAAAAGAAAAACGGTATGTTTTCTCCGATGTGGTAACCCCGGTGTGTAAACTTTAATTATCCATAACTTCCAGCAGATTAGTTGTGAAAGCGTAACAGACAGATAGACTTTAGCATTTATCTATGCTAATATATAAAGCTGAAGAGTTTGTTTGTTTGTTTGTTTGTTTGAAAGCGCTAATCTCAGCAACTACTAGACCGATGTGCAAAATTATTTGAGTGTAAGATAGTCCATTTATCGAGGAAGGCTATAGACTATATAACATCACGCTTAGATGAATATGAGAGGAGCAGCAATAAAATATATTGCGAAAACGGCAAAATTTAAAGCTTTTCTAAGTAAACGGTAAAGTGCGCTAAGTAAACGGAGAAAGTTATTCAAAAATCTCTTATAACGAAATCACGATAACTACTTAAATTTTTTTTTAAATAATTCGGGAAAAATTGGTGACACTGATTTACATCAAAATCAAATCAAATCAAAATAATCTTTATTCAAATAAGCTCTTTCAAGCACTTTTGAATCGTCAAGGATCAATATGATTAATGAAGCTACAACTGGTTCGGAATGTTGCTCTACCGAGAAGAACCAGAAAGAAACTCGGCGGTCAAACTTTTAAACATTTTCAAATTTACATTATTAAACCGCAGTCTTGTATGAAGCAGAAAGGATTTTCAAATCCAGGCTTTTTTATCATCCAAATAATCTTCAATTTTGTAATATGCTTTACGTATAAGTACATCTCTTATACTTAACTTAAACATTTCTGTAGAATGGTCTAGTTTGGACGAAGAGCTCTTAATATTAATCTTAATATTTAAGTAAAATTAATTTTAAAAAATATGAAATTTAACTAGAATTTTGCAACTTTCGGTTTATATAATTGTATAATTTAAATTATGTATTGTGTAATAATTTACGTATGGTACCCCTTGTAAGCATGCTAGGTTCACATCTAGAAGACAACAATTATTGTAATCCAATTATTATGTTGAATTTTTGATATCCTCAATTGTGTCAGTTTTGTGAACTAAAAAAAAAAAGAAAAACAAATGTGGGCGAAGCTGCTAGCACATCTAGTAATATAAGATAGATGTTCCCAAAAATTAAACCCACATAATTTACTATCAGGTGAAAAAGAGGTCAGCTATTTAATGTGTCACCGATAATACCTTTTGACGTGTAATCCCATAAAAATGTCCTCAGTCTAAAAAGCCGACCAAATCTCTCCCAACTTTTTACCGGTTGCGTCACTAACGGTCGTGGTGTAACAGGTGAACACACACCTGCCAACGGTCGCTCCCACTTGACATTACCGTGGATTGCCTTTGTTACAAACGGACTGCCATGGCTATATATTATTTAATTACGTTTTTTCGTTGTTTTCAACGTTTTCAAGCGTTCGCTACGAATTTTATTACATTCTTTCACTGCTTCTATCGCGCAGTTGCATTCGAGAGGTCACAAAAAGCTTGTGATACCTGTGTCACGACTCAGCAGAGTTAGCAACTCATTCGATGGTCTCGGTATTCGCCTCTACAATAAAATTACGCAATCCATAGACCAGTCTACAAAAAGGTTTAAATTAGGTATAAGAGATATACTTATACGTAAAGCATATTACAAAATTAAAAATTATTTGGATGATAAAAAAGACTGGATTTGAGAATCCTTTCAGCTTCATACAGGACTGCGGTTTATTAATGTAAAATTGAAAATGTTTAAAACATTGACCGCCGAGTTTCTTTCTGGTTCTTCTCGGTAAGAGCAACATTCCGAACCAGTTGTAGCTTATTTAATCATATTGATGCTTGACGATTCAAAGGTGCTTAAAAGAGCTTATTTGAATAAAGATTATTTTAATTTGATTTGATTAATTCCCTTGTTATTATGTTATAGCACTTTACTTTGCTGCATTAACAACTCTGCTGAGAAGTAAGTAGCGGCCTGTTACTATCCCACTGCTGATAATAGTCCTCTTCTCTCCGTTTTTGGACGGAAGGTTTGGAGCTAATACCTACCACGCTGCTCCAATGCGGATTGGTAGATTACACATATCTCCAGAATTCTCCAGAGATGTGCAGGTTTGCTCACGATGTTTTCCTGCACCGTGAATAAAAGCGTGTGATAAAGTGCAATTACCTATCAATTAGACACATAAGTTTTAACAGAAAAACTCATTGGTGTCTGCCCGGGTTTGAACCCGTGACCTCCTCGAAAGAGTCGCACGGTGTTACCGCTGGGCTTGATTAACAACTCGCTGTTTATAAATTAATATGAAGAACCGAGCAGCGTGTAAACTGAACAAAATTCTAATAATATTTTTAATAAGATGCTATACTTGACATTTTGATCGAGTGGATGCAAATCTAACTCGAATTGCACTACACGTTTTTATAAGGGAACCATATTTCTCGATATGACAGCAGCGATAAGATTTGTTGAAAAAACAAACATTATAATAATTTCAAGATCGATGCGTTATATTTTGTATATAACTTTTCTTACGGTATTTTTGGTTTAGATGAGTGGGATTTTGGACATCCGAAGTACGGTTATTTTTTATTTCATCGACCTCTTCTGACTGGTTAAAATTAACAGGGCGCCGATTAAAGCATGGTGGGTTCATCCCTTTCCTTAATTGAAACGGTTTTACAAATCAATTCTAATAATTGTAAAAATTTATTATATCAAGTTAGAGTTATTTTTTTTTAATTAATAATTCTCATGTCCTCTCAAATCCAAATAAAAATAAAATAGAAAATTGGCGTTTTTATGACTTAATGAATGACCTACATGTGACAGTAAAAATCATACAATTGTATTGTTTCTATATTAAACCAAGTGATAGATTTATTTCATGTTCCTACCGTTTCTACTATCAGAAGTTACAATAGAATTATTTTGCTGTAATTGTTGGTTAAGAGAATCTATGAAATGCTAAGTGTATGAATCAGGCAACATTCACATACCTTATACATGCAGGACAAGTCACCACCAGACCTTACTGAATATAAAATATTTCCATGTTTTTATTTCTCTTCAATTCGTACACTAAAAGTATTGCCTCTAAAGTTAAGCGATTAAAGATGGTAACATTTCAATATCGCTTAATGTTAAGCCAAGCTTTTTAACGCGCGTGCGAAACGTTCGATTTAGCAATACCTCTGGCCAATAAATTAGTAGAAACCTAGTGAAGGTACATCGAACAATGTGCGCGGCGATAGGACAGGTGCGGAGCGCACGCGCCGACCGTTAGCGGTAGAAAGTGCGCGACCGCGCGAGCACGCCACTAGTGTTACCATAATAGCCGTTACACTTTAACTATCTTTAACTTATTATTTGAAGCTATATTATCTATCGTTGAATGTGTAAATCTTACAATAATAATAAATATATTTGTAAGTATCTGTGTAATATTAGTATTAAATTGTATGTTTTATAGTTTATTATGCACTATACCGATCACTTAGTATTCTCCTCTTACCAAAGGTTGTCTGTGAGAGATCGCTTTAGTGATAAGATTGCCTTGGCACGCTTGTCCTAATTTAATTTATTATAAACCAATGTACTTATGTATATTGTAATAAGAAATAAAATAAATAAATATCTTTAACTTACACGACCAGTATTTATAATTGAATAATTCAAATTTAAAATATTTTTTATTATAGTAAACTTGTAAATTTATGAATTTGAATCGTCAACTCTAATGCTGTTTCGGAAACCAGTTCGTATCGAAAAGAGCCAGCAAGAAACTCGGCGGTTGCTGTTTTTAAAATAATACTTATAACTCGTTACATTTATTCATATCTACATCCACGCATTCTTATTATCTAAGTAATTTTCAACAGTAGAGTAAGTAGGCTTCTGTATCTGCCTCTCTTTAATAGTGTTTTTATACTGCTGTAATGGCGAAGCTTAAATTAATATATTAAATTAATACATTTGCAAATTGTCGAATATTTATAAACAACTTTTAAGAATTACGATTTTTTCTTTCTTTCGCAACTGCAAGGAAAAATATCGGCACCTTAAAGGTTTGGGACGGAATGGTAAACTAATTTGAAAATACAGTCAGATATTTTTAAAGTATAAGAACCATCGCATTGATCCTGAATAATTATAAATTAGGAATCCAGAATATATTAAATAATTCATTAAGTGATTATTTTATTTATTTAATATATATTGATCTGTAAACTTTAATAGTCTACATTTTATAAGCTTTGTTGAAACAAAAAAAAATTGTAGTGAGTGTAACTTAAAATAGTTATAATTGATAGGACAAATATACTAAAAAAATATAGTATATATAGAAATACAAATATAGTAACACAATAATCATTGCTCCTTTTTGACTTAAATAAATAAAAATGTAATAAAATATTGATTTTTAATATATATTTTTAACGTAACTCAACATTTTGGTTAATTAAAAACTAAGTGTACCAAAATTCTAATTCTAAAGTCTAATTGATTTTGGCTGTTGAAACATACCCTACTAGGACTCTGATATATTTATATAATATATCATCTCGATAAAATGACACATCTAACCAAACAAGTCTTTGCAAATAACAATAGTAATAACGCAAAAATCACGGTAATTGGGTTCCGTGGTATTTTCAAGAGGAATATAAAAAACCATTTATATAAATTAATCGCTATAATATGTAGAACCTAGACGCTGTTTCCTTCTGTTTTTACAGTCAGATGAACTACTATCGCTCTTCTAAAAAAGTTTTATTATTATAACTCTTTAGTGTTATTATAACTCTTAATTTTTAATCAGCCTTCTTATCAAAAAACGATTGTTAAAACTTCGAAAGTACTGTATTATGTTATAGGAACTCATGGCCACCCTACAGTATTACCGAACATACTAGTGTGATTAATGTCTGAAGGAAATTTGACGGCTGCTGTTGTTTTATCTACTTAACTGCACGCCTCGGTTTTTTGTCCACTTGATATGAATGTGGAGCAGTTGTTAATGTCTTAGAAAAATTATTTAGAAGTCATCTAGAGCAAGCAGATGAAAGGTCGCAGATGCGGCAAACTAGTTATTATACATAATTTATTGAATTAGGCGTTAATTTGCGGATAATCCAAAATTATTTGTTATATTTATCGCGGACTGTAAGCCGTATGCTGATCCGGCTGAGTAGATTAGACCGCCATCTTTCGCAAATACAATGGTGTCGCAAAATACGACTTAGGTAAGTTGACGTCAGGCAGGCGGCCGGTCGTAAAATACGTAGCCAAATCATGTGAGAAAATGTTATAACATGTTGTACCAACCCCACTTAGTGTTGGATAAGGGCATGAGGATGATGATTTATCGCGGACTGTGGCATAATATTATTATCACTACTTTTTTCTAGTTATTATACCTTTAAGAACAATTCGAGTGTAATATATCTTCCCTGTTTGAATATTTTACTGAAGGCGTTTCTCATATTAGTTTAATAAATCGTATGTACAATATTTAAGGATCTATAAAAAGTTTACAAAATAAAAGTAACTCCTTTTTAACAATCATGGTGTTTTATTTAAAATTCAACTTAAGCAAATGTCCTATCTTATTTTATGAATAAACAAATTTTAATTTGAAAATTAAACGTCTTCATTTTTACAACTAATTTAACAAATAAATTGACAAAAACTTAAAAGAATTCATTAACGAGATGTTTGGAACAGAGTAACGCTGAAAATATTTTAGTATAATATATTAATAAAGAAATAAGGGAAAGTCAGGGGAAGTCTGAAACCAGACGAGAAGTAAACATTAACATGGTAATAGAAGAAGATTAACATGGTATGGACGTATAATGAGGGTAGAAAACCACGTGACCATGAGTCTTAAATAGGAATATGTGACTAGAGTTAGGCGAATCAGAATTGACAAATGCTAGGAGAGAATGGAAGAGAAAAACATGTTGTGCCAACCCGACTAGAGTGGGATAAGGACTGGAAAATGTTTATTAATAAACAAATAACCGAATCTTTAAGAAAAATAAAACCATTCAATTTTGAATGGATATATAAAAGTAATATAAAATGGATATACACATCTCTTTATTATCTAATCTATGACCTAAAATAATACACATGTACGGAACAAAGTATGGAATTAAATCGTCATTTTAGCTTCATTATGCATTACGGTGAACCATTTTTCGTTACGTTTATAGACTATGATTACAAATCTACAATTATTTAAATATAGCACGAAATGCACATGTAAATGTCCGAGTTAAAGCTTAGGCAACGGTTTGAATCTATTCCAAATCACATATTAATGTTCGTATGTTGAAATGATCTGGAATAATTTGACAAAATTAAAAAGTGATATTCAAATACCGGCCTATCTAAAAAAGCCTTAGATAAAAAGTGTGGACTCTTGCCCTGCAATTGAAAAGCATTTTAAAGTACTTATATTTCAATGAGTACATGCGTTGTTTTGTTGCGTTGTTGTTTATTTCATTACCAACTTTTTGAATAAACAAGTTAATTAAAAGAAAAGCTTTGAACAAAAACTTTTAAGAATATTTCATGTTCCTACTATTACTACTATGTCAATCGAAGCAGCAGTGTTAGGTCATGCTTATCATGCATTGTCATCGGGATTTAACCAATATGTAAAAAAAAGCCTCCCAGAAAGCCACTTCTGAGAGTGTTCTTTGTGCGAAAAGCATGAACTAATGTTGGCAAGAACTCGCCAATGTCCAGAATGTGTTCTGAATAACATAGGTTGATATATAGGCACCAAATATTGATATATTTTATGGTAGTCTAGCGAAGTTTAAAAGTGACATACACAAAGTCTTGGCTTAGCATTTAAGTATATCTATATTTAACCAAATTTATATTTTTTTTTTATAATTCTTTATACTTTAAGTTTTTAGATAAGACAATAATTCCTTTCTTTTTTTTTTCTCTTTTTTAATCTTAAGTTTTTTGTATTTATTATAATTAATAGTAGACAGTGAACCGTCCAGACAATGCTGTGTACATGTATAATGTATGTAGCCTAATCAGTGTTAAATATGTATGCTGTTGATGTTCCTTAATAAATAAAAAAATAAATTTCATCTCAATCGGACCCCAGGAAGTGGGTCGAGTTTAACTTGCAAGATTCCACCTTCACATACATACACGGCAAGTTTAATAAAAGCTTTTAACAAAACATTAAAACTTTTGAACTACGCCGTGTGGTATCCGGCTGAATATAATAGACCAACCTCATTTCTTACCGAGGTGTCGTAAAAGGCGACTAAGGTAAGTTGACCCACCGTGTGGTATCCGGTTAAGTAGAATAGACCACCCTCTCTCTTACCGAGGTGTCGTAAAATACGACTGAGGTAAGTTGACGTCATGCAAGCGGCCGGTCGTAAAAACGCAGCCAAATGTGATAGCATGTTTATAACATGTTGTGCCGACCCCACCTAGAGTGGGATAAGGGCAGGGAGATGATGATTAAAACTTTTCAACTTAAATTCAATCTCTAAGACGTACATAAGATATGCTAGTATGAATAGAATTTTTACTACTTATATATACTAGCGGCCCGCCCCGACTTCGCACGAATATAAATTATCCGATATCGCCTCCAACGATCTATTAAGAGACACGCGGCGCGCAAGAAACCTCAATAATTTCAGTATTCCTCAACTCCTTATTGAATGTTATTATACATATAAACCTTCCTCTTTAATCACTCTATCTATTGAAAAGACTCATCAAAATCTGTTGCGTAGTATTAAAGATTTTGGTAAGCATACATAGGAATATAGGGACAAAGGAACAGACAGAGAAAGCGACTTTGTTTTATGCTATTTAGCGATTATTGCTTACACAAAATCTAATATATTTGACTGACCCGTTGGAGCAGTGGGTAGTGACTCTGCCTACAGCTCCGCGGGTCGCGGGTTTGATTCCCGCCGAGGACCAACATTTTCTATAAATGAATTTGTTGGTCTTTGAGCCTGGGTGTATTTGCGTTTAAGTATGTATTTAAAAAATATATAAGTATATATTAACCAGTTGTATCACCCATAACACAAGTATTAAGTTACTTACTTGGGGACGGACCACCGTGTGTGTAAGTGTCCCATATAATTATTTATTTATTTATTATTTATTTAATGTTTTATTTTAATATGTGTTCTAAAAAGTGGTATAAAAAGATGAATCATTTAAATAACCAAGACTGGGTAACTATCTTCTTAACATCTCGCAACTCGTATAATTGTGACGTCATCACTAACAAAAATAAAGATAATATTATCTCGTTATAACCTAAATTAATTCCCATAAATAAAAAAGTAAATAAAGAAACAAATAATTTGTCCAATGGTACACTTTACTTTATTATGGCATAACAAAAAACTGTCGCCATAGTGGGCATAATTGACTTTCAATTAATAATCCATATAACAAATTGGCCTGACATTCGACTGGACAAAGGATCCATTGCTAAGCCTCACCTGCTCATAGACGTTACCCACATACGAGTATCTAAAACGAGAGCATTTTTTTATAGGAGCACGTTTACATTTAGCCGTGACGATTAAGTTAATGAATTATTTTATTTTACAGCAATGATGAATACATAATACGCACTTTAACTTAATGAAAAAATAATGTCGTACAATCTGTCGTATACAAGCCGCTGTATTCGGCTGCGTATAATAGACGGCCCTCCTTCTTACCGAGGTATCCCAAAAGCCAAATAAGTTAACTTGACGTCAGGCAGTCGACCGCTCGTAAAATACCAGGCCAAATCGTGTGACAACATATTTATAACATGTTGTGCCAAACCTATTTGGAGTAGGATAAGGGCCGGAAAATGAATCTGTCGTAGGTAATTAATTCTTGTTGTAACTTTTATGAGTCGGTTTTAGCCTCACTGACTGACACCGACGAAGAGAAATTTAATGAAAGAATTAGATAACTTTATTTCACTTAAGAGAACGTATTAGATAACTTGAGCCTGATTTGTTTTCACGTGTTCTGTTAGCATTAAACATTACGAGGTTAATTTATCCGGCTGGTATCTGGCTGAGAATGGACCGCCATCATTTAAGGTAAGTTGACGTCAAGAAGGCGTGCGGCGTTAAATACCTAGCCGAATCATATGACAACATGTTTCAACATGTTCTGTCAACCCCACTTAGAGTGGAATGACGGTGATAGTTCATAATACTTAGTGGTTTAAAATTACATTATATTTTATTAAATATAATGTCACATTAGTGGTATCATGTTATATATGTCGGAAATCATACAGAATGCTTAATGTTCATGTTTGGTAGCCAAACAAATTCTAAACATTATATGTAATTTTTTCATAATTTCTTTCTTTTATAATAATTTTCTACCTTTTTTACATTAACCGCACTAATACTAATTCTAACCATAGACATTCAATACCTTTAAAGTGATAGATTCGATTTAATTATAATAGCCATATTATAATCAATAAAAAATGCTCTCTACTGTCTTTCTATTCGAAGGTTATTGAGTACCGAGGGAATCGTAATGATAAAATAAAAACGATCTCTTTGGAAGCGGTTACAAGTAATATGAAACACCTATCGCAAATGATTCTATATTCTTGCGACACACCTGTTATTCATGAAAATATTTTTATCGCTCAGAAACGGTTATGTACAGAAATCGAAAATAGTTTGACATTTGTATGGATCGTTGTAAATTGCTCGAAGATACCTATTTCCGTTACTTCATATATTTTAAAGAGAAAAAAGAAGTTTTTTTAATCGAGAGTAACTGTCAAATATGACTAAAGTAATAATAAAATTATTCAATTAAAATTATTTAATTAAATAAATATGTAATTTTGATATTACTTTTGTATTAGTGATCTCCGCAAAGTAACGCCTAATTTTATATATGATTCTATATATGTGGATATAGCTCTCTCCGAACTTGTACAAGACAGGAATGACGAAATGTAACTAGTATTAAGAACTATATTTTTAAAATAGCAACCGCCGAGTTTCTTGCTGGCTCTTCTCGGTAGGAACAGCTTTCCGAACCAGCAGTAGAATAGACGATTCAAAAGCACTTGTTTACAACTTTATTTGAATAAAGAATATTTTGAATTTGAATTTATAAATTATTTATCACATATGACGTAAGATGTACACAGTCAATCTATAACTACTAAGTAGTGTACAGGATTTGCTTGGAAGTTCAAGTCTGTCTTTATAATTAAACTTAACTTAATTTATTAATTAATATTTTTCACAGAATATGAGAAAAATTCAACAGAAGGTACAATAAAATTACTTTACTGTAATGTTAATGTAATGTACATGCAGAACAAGCCGCCACACGTATCACAAGACGCCGCCAACACCAACTCCATACAAAGCTCTACACACACTCACTACCACAACCTCTACCATCGTTTCGCCCCGTAACCGAAGCATCATCAGGAGAATAGGCTCCACGAACAAAATCGTAATGCTCGTATGCTCCTTATTACAGCAAAGTAATTTTATTGTCTCTTCTGTACTATGGAGTTCCGCAAAGTAACGCCTGCTTCTGTAAATCAGAAAAATTCAAGATTATTTTTTATTGGAAGTATTGATATTTTTATACATACAACGCATTCCAATCCAATAAGAAAAGGTAAATAAATTCTTGTTCCAAATAACTCAGTAATGTCAATTCCATAAATTCTACAATTTTTACTGATGTCAACATTTTAATGCTTACGAAAACAAAATAGAACACTGAATAAACTAAATTATGAACCAATGCAACTATTACGTAACTGTATTATGTAACTAAGATTACAAAGTATTACAGATATAGTAATAAATAATAGTTCCAATTTACATATAATTAAAGCTATGATAGCCAAACGGTTAATAGATTATATTTAGTAGATTAATTAGTTAAATTTATATAAACTTTTTCTTTTTCTCTATATTACCCGTATTCTCTTTCTTCTTCACTTCTTGTCCTTTTCCTTCTGTTACTCAAAGGTTAACTAGAAGAGGCCCCTTTTGGGACAAGTCCACCTTTGTACATGTGCTTATTTACTTTTACTTTCTCTTATCTAACTATATGTATAAAAAGAAAGAAATAAATAAACGGTGAGACAGTGTGATTCGTTTCAGGTGGTCACAAGTTTATGTTCCGGGCAGTGAATTTTTCTGTTAAAACTCATATCGCAAATCGATATTCGCAATTATCACACGCTTAAAAATAAAACTTCGTGAGTTAACTTACATATCTCTAGAGATTTCTGGAGATATGTTTGATCAATCCGTATTGGCGCAGCGTGGTGGTTCTAAGCTTTAACCCTTTTCTCCAAAAAAGGAGAGAAGAAGCCCATCACCAGCTGTGTGATAATTAGAGGCCCTTACTTTACTATGGCAATTTTCGATATTTTTGAAATTTCCTTTGGAGACAGTGCGTGAGGGATCACGCACAAAAACAAAAGATTTTCTAACAAAAGCACAAAAGCGGTTTATTACTGTAATAACATATGTATATAAGTACATAAGCCACATAAGGAGGGCCACATAAGGAAGCTCAGAGTCGCTCAGCGAGTGACGGAGCAAGTTATACTCGCATTGTCTGTACGCAATTAAAATAAGAAATGTGGAAATCCGTAGAAGAGCCAAAGACTCCGATATAGCTCAGCGTGTCGCAAAGCTGAAGTGGCATATAGAGCGGAGAACCTATGGGCGTTGGATCTTAGGGTGATGGAATAGGGACTCCACACTGAAAAACGTTACCCTGTTATTGCCACCAGTAGCCGTGGTGGAGCACTGTTAAGTTTTTAGTCCAACATACCCGCCGTTCGTCTCCGACGAGTGGTGATGTCCATAATGAACATCACCACTCAACAAAAAAAAAGCGAAAAATGCAGTGTCGGTAGACCTTTCTACGAGACATACCTACTAACGACCTCAGAATGTAACAGGGAACCGTTCGATACAAGCGGCACAACATCGTAGTGTGTGGAGATCCCGATGAGAGATGACCTTAGTCCAACTGTGGACGTCAATCAGTTGACGAAGAATAAGTTATATGACCTTTTAGAAGTTTTCCTAGCAGTCGATTTGGTACAAGCAAATCTTCAATCTCCAATAGTACAGTAGCCGCCAACTTTGTGGTTTATGGTATAAAAAATCTACAAAAAGCAGTCTACACTTTTTGCTCTGTCATAAAACACGAAGTGGATTGTAATATAAGACACAATGACATAAAGCTAATGACATTTATAAGAAGCAGGGAACAAAATTTCGTGATCACGATCTCAGTAGTGGAACGTGGTAGTTTTTTTATATTTCCAACAGTCAGGGGTTTTTATATTGTACAATTATGGCTCGTGCTAGCACCATGACGTCGTCTTTCGTCATACTTCACTGAACTATATGGATTGATGTTGTGACTGACTCCGAGTTTCTAGGTACTTTAAGATGCACGCACACATTTAAAACTATTAAAGAAGCTACTGTATTCAGGGATGCAAATTACCGTAAAAAAAACTATAGCTGTAATAACTTTTGCTATGTATTTAAGCGCGTCAGTCCATTCTGCAAAAATCGTTGTGAGTGTGCTTAGTGTGAGGTTTTTAAGCTACTCGAGCGCGTAAGCGTAACGCTAATTTGTAAGGCGCTGGAATAGCGGTCACTAGATCTCGCTGCTACTAGTTCTAAGCACATAGCTAATTACTCATTTTTTATATAAATTATTCGAATAAACTATATAATAGCTGGCTACGAAGTAAATAATCCTTGCGGAAAAAATAACGTTGTGAGAACAGCAAAAGAAATAATTTACCAAATTTATATCTTGATTTATATATATGTGTTACTTGTTGACCCGGTAAACATTGTTTTGCCTTATAAATTATTTATAGGGAATTTGTTGTGTACAATATAAATAATTAAAAACATTTGTCCAAAATTTTTTTTAAAGTCTTATAGGTGTACAAACCTTATCACTTACGGGTATGAAAAATAGATAGCAACCGATTTAAGACCTACTGAATATGCATATAAAATTTCATAAAAATCGGTCAAGCCGTTTCGGAGGAGTATGGTAACTAACATTATGACACGAGAATTTTATAAACATAAACAAAAATTTATTGGAAAAATAATTGTATAACTTAAACAATTGAAGAAAATTGGAACTAGGTTCTTGTAAGAACCTATTTCTACACTATCACTAGCAGTGTGAATTTAAGATCCCTATCCCTCCAAAGGGAGAGGAGGCCTCTGCTCATCTGTGCAATACTAGGCTACTATCTATTATCTATTAGTTGCCTAGTACACTAGTACTAGGTAACTAATAAATAACTAAACATTTTATATGAATGCAGAACCCTTGAAATCTTTGATACTTTTTGAAACCAAAAAACACGTCCCAAGGTGCGTTGTACCGCGGTGAATCAGACCACGCGACACTGGGACGAGTGGGGTGCGCACGCTTCGAAAAACTATTACATTAATAATTTATTACGAATGTAATTCTTGCTACGTTATACATTGCGTAATACTCATAATATTACATAAATGATTCCATTATGAGCAGGTTGCCTGGAAGAGATCGCTGCTTTAGCGATAAGGCCGCCAGTTGGGCAACTGACAATATATTTAGTACGTAATGTATTATTATTACATTTATCTGTATTATTATTATTTTTTGTTGTACAATAAAGAATATTTGATTTGATTGAATATTTATTATTATTTTATCAACCTGTATTATCTTATGGTAACTTCTACTGTTTATCTTTTTAATGAATTTATATTTGTATTTTAAAGTTAAACTTTATGACACTTACAAAAAAATTACTATTTAAAATGAATTGAAAGCACTAAACAAATAGATACAATACTATGTATATTTTTTTTCCTTTTTAAAGCATAGTGATAGTTGAAACAAACATTATATAATATAATTGCTTCTTATATTTTCCTGTGTATCACTCACCTTGGTACCTGCGACCTTACTCACGCCAACTTAAGCGTTTCAATATCATTAATAACGCTTCAATAAAAAAACGAAAACTTTCCTACTTATATCTTACCCCTGTTAAGCCTTTATGGTGCCAAATTTGTATTTAAGTATATATTTAAAAATTATATATGCAAATATTCACCAGTTATCTCTCACCCATAATACAAGTATTAAGTTACTTACTTTGGGGACGGACGACCATGTGTGTAAGTATTACCTTATATTTATTTAAATTTATCGAGATTAATTTG
The DNA here is from genome assembly GCA_029227775.1 of Morpho helenor. Taxonomy (NCBI): domain Eukaryota; kingdom Metazoa; phylum Arthropoda; class Insecta; order Lepidoptera; family Nymphalidae; genus Morpho; species Morpho helenor. Next base: position 13,899,208 of record JARGCU010000010.1, read on the forward strand.
ACAGTCAGACAACTATAATTTCACATTAGCAATAATAATGGGTTTATTATAGGAGAAGTTAAAAAGGTAGCTTTTAAAAGTTTTTTTCATTAATCTTCATCTTTAGGTCGAAACCAGTACAAGCGAACAAGGATTCTTAGCAATTAAATAAAGTTTACTTTCTATGTATTTTAGCATCCAATGAAATAAAAATCGCGGACGGGAATAACTGACTAAGAAAAAATAATGAAATTGATAAAGAAGATAAATTAATAAACAGCGTTTAATAACTGTTGACGACTAACGACGAAATAACGACTGGCCCGTTGGAGCAGTGGGTAGTGACACTGCCCTCAGCTCCGCGAGTCGCGGGTTTGATTCCCGCCGAGGGCCAACATTTATTTTCTATAAATAAATTTGTTGGTCTTTGTGCCTGGGTGTATATTTGTATTTAAGTATGTATTTAAAAAATAAATAAGTATATTTTCACCAGTTGTCTGTCGCCCATAACACGTCCCACGTTACTTACTTACTTACTTTAGGGACGGACGACAGTTTGTGTAAAGTGTCACATATATTTATTTGTTATTTATTTATTTATTATTAATAAATAAAAAAAATAATTATCCCGCAATGTATATTGCACAAGGCAATGTTACGAGAATTATCGCGTCAATTGAAGTGAATTACACCAAAGAAAAGATAAAAAAAAATTGTTAGCCGTGGTCGAGATTGGAATGGGAATAGAATAAAGCACGTTGCGGTGTCGTGCTCATTGACGCGTGTTGATATTTCACACAAAAACTATAACGTCTACCGTGCGTAATAGGTAATACGGGTATAAGTTACCTTTATGCATTTTTATAGGAGAGATTATGAGAAAATATTTTGTTGTTAAACATGTCATATACCTACGTTCCACCGTGTGGTATCCGGCTGAATAGAATAGTACCACCCTCTTTTCTTAACGAGGTGTCGTAAAAGGCGACTAAGCTAAGTCGACCCGCCGTTAGTTATAATATGTATAGATTTATTGTCCTACGAATGTATTATAGGTATTTGATTCGGCAGTAGTTATAAGCAAGCTTTTACACTTGGAATAGATAAATGTAGCTGTGTGAACGTCACATCAACTTTGATATAATGCTGGTTAGTGGACTGTATGTTTGTGAATGATATGCAGATCTTTGCCCAACGCCGTGAGTATCCGGCTGAATAGAATAGTACCACTCTCTTTTCTTACCGAGGTGTCGTAAAGGCGACTAAGGTAAGTCGACCTGCCGTGTGGTATCCGACTGAGTAGAATAGACCACCCTCATGTCTTACCGAGGTGTCGTAAAAGGCGACTAAGGTAAGTTGACTCACCGTTTGGTATCCGGTTAAGTAGAATAGACCACCCTCTTTCTTATCGAGGCGTCGTAAAATACGACTGAGATAAGTTGACGTCAGGCAGGCGGCCGGTCGTAAAATACGTAGCCAAATCATGTGACAACATGTTTATAACATGTTTGACAACATGTTATAACATGTTGTGCCGACCCCACTTAGAGTGGGATAAAGGCAGGAAGATGATGATATACCTACCTTAAAATTTCACTTTGTTTTTACGAAGTATTAATTTCATTTTTACTAGATATGCTTTCGGCTTCGCCCGCGTGGAAATCAGTGTATTTAATTGAAATTTTGAACATAAAAGTGGTTATTGTGAGTTAAACATTACAGATAGAGACATGCTGTCTCGGACTTATTTGTAGTATTTTTGTACATCTGCAATTCTGTAGTACATTACTCTGTTGGTTTACACGGCGCACGCGACTAAAGGTAGTTGGCGAGTTTTTTTTACACCTACTCTTCTACGCAATTCACGTAAAACCGTAATGTACTATTAACTTAAACCTTCCGAAAGAAATGCACTATAATTTAGTAAAAACCTTACAAAAATCTGTTCAGTAGATATTGAGAAAATTGGTCATATACAGACAGACAGCTTTTGGGTACTTTATTTTATAATATGTATATAAAAAATTGAATTTATTATCTAACACACTCAGTAAATATAAATTTAAAAGCACTTTTATGATTTACAATCTGTGTTGTTTAAATTTCTTTTTGATTATTAAATAGATAAATCATCCATGACTTCTAAATATTGTTGTAGACATATAAATTTTGCTTGTGTACACACAAACAGTTTGTTCCGTTAGTTCTCAATAAATTAAATACCAGTTATACCTAGTTTGTTTAGAACCAAATTCAGATTAATGCTTAGAGTTAGGCTAGATTAGTTTACACTTGAGTTTACGCCAAATGATGGGAATGTTCCTGTAAAATTCATTTACACAGCAATTCAGAAATTCAGGAAAAAAAATATTACATATTTATTTTCCTGAATTATTTATTTATTTTCTTAAGTCTTTTTTCTTTTCTTTTTTTCTTCTTCGGAGGCGTGCAAGAAGCATCATCACTCTCCATGTTTTTGTTGTAACTTTAATCCGATAATTTGACACATTTTAATCCGCACAACGACTGTCATGAGTACCTGCTTAGAACAAAACTTGTATATTTCTGTTCATTAAAAAAAAATGAAGTCATCCGCCCTCATAAGTGTTTACATAAATTTTACGAAGTAATGTTTTTTTTCATATATGTCCATAAAACTCACTATGTGCGTTAGTTATTTAAAAATACTTCACTTGATTCGGAAAGAACCATATTTAATTATTTGGTAATTTGAGTTGCTAAATAACAAATATTGTCTTTGGTTTAAACTCAACATATGTTACTTGATACCAAGGCTGTAGTCTGTAACAAAAGAAAAAAACAAACGTTATAGCCGTAAAGGACTAAATTCGAGGCCTTTTATAAACTAAAAAAAAAAAAAACAAACGTTATAATGTAGTTACGAAATTGCCACTTTATTCCAATAAAATTTACCACTTAACTTAAAAAAAATGGCGCATAATAAACCACGTCAGCCGCTAGTCAACAACAATAACAATTAATTGATGCAAAAAATGGGCCGTTTCCTACGATTTTTATCGAGAACGAAATAAAAGTTACATCAATACATATCAATACAGGCCTTATGCTCCATTGGCCATGTGTTGCGCATATGTTCCCATAATCATTATATATTCATAAGAATCCGGTAATTTTTACTGGCAACACCTTTTGTGTTTTTTTTTGTTTAACCCTTCGACGCTATAATGGCAGCGTGGACAATGTCAATTAGACATTGTGAGGGTTTACTAAGATAGATTAGGCCTATTTTGATTTTGGATTTGAAGGGGAAGCGGAAGTTGAATCATAATAGTGAGTTCTTTTATTTGTTTTTCAGCTATTTTACACGTTTAAAAAAGTCAATTTTCAATGAATGTGCAATCTGAAAGACGTTTGAGATGTAATAGATAATAAAGACAGTCTTTTAATAGAATAAGATAGACATTGTTGGCAAAGAAATTATAATTAATTATTATAAAAATCGAAGTTAAAAAACTACTTTTAGAAAAACTGTACAAAGTAAATTAAAAAAGGAAAATTAATATAAAATTTTATTGCACACAGAAAAAACAAAACAGTATTCAATTAAAACTAAATAAAATATTCGTAATACGTAAACGAAATAAAGTAAAACTGAGTAATATATTAAAATTGCGTTGATTTTTATTTAGAAAGGGAATCTCCGCGTTTTGATGGAATGGCGCAATTAGAAAAGTGTTGCCATTATTTAGAAAAAAATAAAAAAACGATCCCAAAACGAAACGACGCAAAGCGACATATTAGTGTTTATTAATTATCTGTGATATTAATCATTATAGGATATGATATGTCTGAAACACCCCCTGTATCCTCTACAACCGCTTGAATAAAATGTAAATCGATATAGTCCGATTGCACCTTTATTTTAACAGGAAATTGTTTCTTTGTAAATAATAAAAATCAAAACGGTTACTTCTGACTGCTACTAACACCTCTACGTACTATACAGATTCTTTTAAAAACTATAAACACGCTATGTATAGAATTCATTGCTGAATCTATATGAATGATAATAAAAGTCTGCTTTATTAATCCGCAATGGATTGTGTAATTTTCATTTAACCGCAATAAAGTGCAATATGGTTGCATTTGGTTACACGCGGTTGTCGCCATAAATTGTTAGTTCGTGTGAACGGGACACGCCTGCTATACGAACGAGCAATCAGTAGATAATAATTATTTTATTAATATACAACACCTTTTCGCTCATTTACTCTACAATGATTTATTGTTTATTAATAATTAACAGTGTCTACGTCTTCGATTTCTCTTAATTACTCACGTTTCTGTTGTTCCGGATTGTCGATGTATTAATATAATTGAAGATTATAATTATGGGCTAACAAGGCAATTATGTTGTTTAGTCCGCCTTACAATTAATTACGAACTGTTTAATAAAGTTCGATAAACTCGTAGTTCATAAACAAGTTAGCGTGAATTAAATAAATAAATATATGGGACACTTACACACACGGTCGTCCGTTCCCAAAGTAAGTAACTTAATACTTGTGTTATGGTAGACAGACAACTGGTGAATATATACTTATATGATTTTTAAATACATACTTAAATACAAATATACAGACTCGAAGACAAACAAATTCATTTATAGAAAATTTTGGTTCTCGAAAACGTAACTAAAATTTAATTTTAGTAACTGTATAATTATTGACATTGAGACTTAGATTCTGTTTTTACTTGGTTTAAATAATTTCCTTTTTTAAATTAATTAATATTTAATTTTACTAATTTTACAATGTTGTGTGTTATCCGGCTGAGTAGAATAGGCCACCCTCATTTCCTTCCGAGGTGCCGTAAGAGGCGTGTCATATTATCGGATATTGGTAAAAGAAGCAGAAATAGAAGCATCGTCTGCACAAGGCGACTAAGGTAAAGGCGAATAAGGTAATTATAAAATAACTAGCCAAAACGTGCACAACATGTATAAAACATGTTTTGAGACCCCGCTAAGAGTGGGATAAGGGCAGGAGAATGATGATAATTCAAAATCAAATTTTTCTTTATTCAAATAAACTTGTAAACAAGTATATTTGGATCGTCAATTCTACTGCTGGTTCGAAAAGCTGTTCCCACCGAGAAGAGCCAGCAAGATACTCGGCGGTTGCTCTTTTCAACATAATACTTATAACTAGTTACATTAAATCATTACTATCTTGTACAGGGTATATTGTTCAGGGGGTAGTGACCTGAAGATAGATGTATCCGTTATTGAAGTCTCTGGAAGAATCTAAGTACTAAATAAATCATAAAAATTGTCGTAAAACTTGAAGTCCTTTATAGAAAGCCGAACTACATGGAATGATAATATTAGTGAAGTAATTAAATTACGTATGATTGAAACATGTAATATAGGGTTGCCACTAACCAGATGTCTTGTTCCACCTGGTCAGTTATCATTGAACTCATTTTATTTATAGATGTTTTTATATGAGATTTATGTAAAATATTTTTACTTTTATATGGGGTTAGCATATTGATACCCGTGTGGTATCCAGCTAAGTAGAATGGTGCCACCCTCATTTCTTACCGAGGTGTTGTAAAAGGCGACTAAGGTAAGTCGACCCGCCGTGTGGTATCCGGCTGAGTAGAATAGACCACCCTCATTTCTTACCGAGGTGTCGTAAAAGGCGACTAAGGTAAGTCGACCCACCGTGTGGTATCCTGCTGAGTAGAATAGACAACCCTCATTTCTTATCGAGGTGTCGTAAAAGGCGACTAAGGTAAGTTGATGCAGCGTTACAATAAAAGAATTTTTCAAATCGGCCCAGTAGTTCCTGATATTAGCGCGTTCAAACTATCAAACAAACAAACTCTTCAGCTTTTGAGCAGCATTTAAGTAATTTATTATTTAAAAAAAATATTGTTTGCGACATTTTACGTAAATAGGTAAGTAATAATAAGTTCAGTATATAGAGTACATATTTAAGGTTATTTATGTATTGTGCACGCGAAAAATCGGGGGTAACATAAGCATTTTATTATCTTTCCACAGGAATTGTATATATCGGTTTCTACTTCCTTTAATTTCCCGCGCTTTATTTGATATGACAACCCTGCCCACAAGTACCGTTAACACATCATTATTTTGAATACCGAACCGAGTTTAATTAATAAATGTCGCCTACGCGCCGGCCCTTTATACTTTACTTATCTTGGCTAATGATTTATTACTCGGATATTAGAACAACGAATATATTAAAAAAAAAACGTGTAATCGCCCGATTGCGGTGAAATGCAGAACGTGTTACGGAAATCAGTACATATTCAAAAAACTCTCCAAAAGCTGTCTGTCTGTGTGTAATCGATTTTCTCAAAATCTGCTGAACGGATTTTATTCAGATTTTTCTAAAAGTTATCGCACTTGTTGACGAACCGTTAAACCGATTTTATAATAATAATAATTAATAATAAATTCTTTATTTAAAAGCATCTATAGCCCAACAAATTTACACAAAAAATAAAATTATAAAAATTAAAATCAACATAAAAATACAATGAAAAATAAAATTTAAAATTTAAAATTTAATGGGTTTTTCATTTTTATACAGAGAAGGTTGTGAAGTAAAACAAAGAACTCGTGTAAGGAATACGCGGGAAAACGTTGTGACACACTTATTTCTACGCGGGAAAATCTGCGAGAAAACCTATTTCGATATACCTATACTTATCAAAATGAAATGGCAATGGGCGATACATATAGTAGAAAAATCTTATGGGAATTCATATTCTAATATGTTGAAACGTAGCGCCAATTTGTATAGCACTGGAACAGCAGTCACTAGATGTCGCTTTTGCAGCGTCATATAAAATAGCGTTACGCTAAGACAAAGTAGTTAAGAAGATAAAGTAGATTAAAAAAAACTCGCACCACGAACACAGATAACTCAAAAAGCTCGTAGTGAGTTATTGGATTTTACCGTCACAATATTTTGAAGTGCAGAAATCCCTTGTAAAATGTCTTGAAGTGGATTCAAAAATCCTTCGATGTTTGTAAAAGACTTACAGCATTACTTTTGTAAATGGTTTTTTCAATATTGCCGAGTCTTTTAGGTTCTTCGATTAACCAAACGTTTCGGACCAACTTTATCGCTGATTAATTCAGTAGTACTTATAAAAGTCCATTTGAATAAATATTATATTGAATTGAATTGATTTGCTTTAAAAAAATGTTCACACTATATTCGAAAACTGAGTTAGTAATTGGCTCATTTTAAATGTGAACTGGTTAGCTTAGTGATTTCAAACAGAAATAATCTAAAGGTTCATTAATTTTTACGTCGGATCAAATTATTTATGAACCGTTGTCACTGACTGTCTAGACCGAGTTAGCTCATAATTATCGCATATCTTTTTCGGAAAGTGCTAAATTAATACTATACTTCTTACCTTGGGGCTATGTAGCCATTAGCAAAATAATTGATAGCTGAACCGATGTAATATCACACTATAAGCTATACATAGATATATATTGCCAAGTTCTATGATTCGATCTTTCTGGTTCTAATTTCAAGCATATGTTTTTGGGATATTTAAAATCTTATTACAAATGCCGTGCGGAATCCGGCTGAATAGAATAGAACACCCTCTTTCTTACTGAGGTCGGTAAAGGCGATTAAGGTAAGTCGACCCGCTGTGTGGTATACGGTTGAGTAGAATAGATCACTCTCATTTCTTACCAAGGTGTCGTAAAGTACGACAGAGTTAAGTTGACGTTAGGCTGGCGGCCGGTCGTAAAAACGCAGCAAATCATGTGACAGCATGTTTATAACTTTCTTACCACGGTGTCGTAAAAGGCGACTAAGTTAAGTTGACCCACCGTGTATTATCCGGGTGAGTAGAATAGACCACCCTCATTTCATACCGTAAATTTAATACTCGTAAAATACGAAAAACGCAAAGTTCCTTTTACACACATCGGTAAGAAATGAGGGTGGTCTATTCTACTCAGCCGGATACCACACGGCGGGTCGACTTACCTTAGTCGCCTCTTACGACACCTCGGTAAAAAATGAGGTTGGTCTATTCTGCTCCGCCGGATACCACACGGCTTATATCATAATCGTTAAGGGACTATAAAAATCATCACAACTAAATCATGCTTTTTCAGATGACAGATAAAAGTACAACAAAGGGTCAGATGACAGAATCATTGTATATCGCAAGCAGCCGCAATACCACCAACCACAATTTAATTTCTCCATATGGACACCAGTGGTAACAGTGGCTCACCTGCCGTTCGGTTGAAATTGACAGTGGATTAAGGCAAGAGATGTAACGTTCAAAGAATAATTCTTAGTATAGATTGATGTATAAGGAAAACAGAATTGACAACCATATTCTGCTAACAAACTGATAAGAATATATTTTAGTCTCACTAATAATATTATAAAGTTTGTGAGTATGATTGTTACTCTTTTATAGCGAGCAGGTTATACCAATATCGATGAAATTTGGCATAATTATTCCTTATACACCGGGGTAACATATAGAAATCCTGTTAACTGTCTACAGGAATAAGATGACATTGAAAAGCGTCATCTATTATGAACCTATCACGCCACAACAGTCCACGCGAACGAAGTTGCGGGGAAAAAGCTAGTAATATTTAAACTCAAATATAGGCACATGTACAGTGCATAAGTACAAAGATACCATTAGCATATGATAAAAAGACCTACCATCCTAAATGATCATTATTAGTTGAGTCCTTATAGAATATTAAGCATTCATAAACATATGGGTAGCAATTGATCGTCATTAGAACGAAATGATTTTATACTTGAATATTCGTGGTTTGAAGACATAATTATAAATTATTAGTTTCGGGTACATACCACGGTAATTTGTTTTGATTTGCCGATATTTCGATCCAGTTGCATGGATCGTGGTCACGACGGAACTGCAGGTAGGCGGTACTTCAAGCTGAGATGTTAGGGACAGTATCTAACTACCCTCCGTCTCGTTCTTTTTATCGGTGCGTCACGGATTGTTCGGCATACTACACTCACAACGTCACTTTTAAATTTTGAATTTTGGCGCCGTTTCTGCGTTTTACACAGTTCTACTACTGGATTCCACGTGTTCGCTAATCTAAAACCGTCTTCGCGATTAAAATTTTTATATTTCTTAATTTCAATGGCTTCGCGAACTATCCTCGGTATGTAGTGGCGATCAGTGGAAAGAACTTTCGGGCTGTGAAGTTCTATCCAGTGATTTGTTCCGGCTTGTGTAACATGTTGGGCGATCGCAGATTTTAAAATGTCTTTTTGACTGCTTTTATGTGTTCTGTGACACGGGTGGCTATGGATCTCTTTGTTTGCCCGATGTAGGAGCTTCCACAGCTGCAGTCAACCTTGTAGACACCAGGACACTGATACGGCAAGCGATCCTTTGGAGACCGCATCATATAGGCTATCTTTTGTAAAGGAGTGAACACAGTCTTGATGTTATATTGCTGTTTGAGTATTCTTTCTATTTTATCAGTCACTCCTAGTGCTAGTTAGATACTGCCCCTAACATCTCAGCTTGAAGTACCGCCTACCTGCAGTTCCTTCGTGACCACGATCCATGCAACTGGGTCGAAATATCGGCAAATCAAAACAAATTACCGTGGTATGTACCCGAAACTAATAATTTATAATTATTAGAAAGAAATGTCGAGAGGTGCAGTATTTTTAACACCAAGAAATATTGTAGAACATTATACCATACGCCCGATAAGATATTTTTATGGACGACAAATCAACAAACAAATGGAAACAATCTATATATGATACAAACTAGTAGACGATGTCCAACTATTGATCACAGACAAGAAGGCCTCGAAAAAAATGAATTAATATTTATCCATACATGTAGAAAAGTATTTGGTGAGACAGTTCGGTCCAATGTTCTCCAATGGTAAAAATATTTATTGTTATACCAGCAACCAGGTTTGTCAGGTAATTGCATCTGCATCTTGACACACTAAACTATTTTTACTTTTCTTACATTACTTTTTTAATATAGATAGTAGATAGGTTGTAAGTTCATTTTTAGACAAAGCTATCTAATTAGTTAGAACTGACACTCTGTACATAGCTCAGTCAGAAACCCTAACAAATGAAGCTTATACTTCACATTACTGTTTTAATATTTTTATATTTCATCCTTATTTAAAATCTGTTCGAATGCTTGTCATCTATGCTCCCACAAAACTCTCTTTACCCAAGGATCATATTCCGAAAGATTTGCATAATCATGGTATTGTAATGAATTACGATGATTGATAGGTAGAATTTGAAGATGTACATTAAAGAGGTACTAATTAGAAATTTATAAAACTGTTTTTAGGCTTTATTAAAAAAAAATTGCCCTTATACTTGCGGTCTATAACCTTAACCAGTCCAATAGCCACCTTTTTCCCTAATTGAATCTTTAAAAAAAAAGTAATATTGTAAGCAGATACGAAATTATTACCATCGTCTGAATAAATATATCCGCTGATGCTCATATCCTGTACCCCAAATAACGCCCGCAGGCACACTACACCTGAGCTGCTTCGTATACTTCAACGGTACTACGGGTCAAATTGTCGGGTGCCATTTAGAATAACACATACACTTAGGGCCTATTGCACAAGTTACCAATAAACTGTCAGTTAGCTTATTCGGGACATATCTGACACATGACGCGGAATTTTGCGTTTCTCAGACTCACTTTGAGTGTGTCGGCAACCTGTGAACATGTTGTCACGCGACCGGCCGCTTACGTGTTGTCAACTCCCCTTAATCGTCATTAAGGACTCCTCAGTAAGAAAGTGTGTTGTCTATTCTACTCAGGTGGGTACTATACGGCGGGTTAACTTACCTTAGTCGCCTTTTACGACACCTTGGTAAGAAATAAGGGTGGGCTTTTCTACCCAGCCGATTATAGACGATCACACGATCATCGCTGATAGTGAGGGACAGGCATAATGGGCTTTAATATTTTAATGAGTTAAATTTGTATATCACTACATATATAAAACAAAGTCGCATTCTTTGTTTGTCCATATATCCCTATGTATGCATAAAACTTTAAAACTACGCAACAGATTTTGTTGCGGTTTTTTTTAATAGATAGAGTGATTCCAGAGGAAGGTTTGTATGTATAATAACATTCAATACGGAGTAGAGAAATACTGTAATTTTTGAAGCTTCTGTAAATAATTACATTTTTTTCCGCTTACATTGCAAACGCAGGCTAAACGCTACGAGATTTATCAAAATGTACTAAGTATTTGTACACCTTGAAAAGGTCTACAGAAAAGTCCGCGATGGTATATGTCTATCTTTTATGACTAACCCACTATAGCATTTTTTGTCATTTACTTTTTACGAAAAATGATGCCTTATTTTTTAAGCAATTTTTATACAATACAGCATTAATCCTTATCCAATTAAGTACCTTAAATAAATAGTTGATTTAATATAGATCAATATGGCCGATTACAGCATGTAATTTAAGTGATCATTTTCGGAGATATTACAGATTTAAAATGCCGTGAGGACGCCGCGCTTCGCCCTATAACACTTCGACTTTAGCAGCTATGGCGCTCTTTCAAGAGTTTGTTTAAAGACATTCTGTAATTAATTGTAAAAATAAAATACATAGGGAAAAAGTAAAATGAAATAAGTAAAAATGTACTATATGAATTTAGATATTCCAAAGATAGCAGGAAATCTTCTTGGTATAGGGAAAGGAAATTGTTTTTCTCCAAACTTAACGCTTCCGGGCCACGGGCAGTAATGAATAAAACAAAACTACTGGATCCATTTTAATAATTTTTTTACACTGATTGACATGGGATATATATTTTATACCCGTGCGAAGCAGGGGTAGGGCTAGTATTATATATTTTTCTGAATTTTGGAAACGGCTTCAACGATTTGCATGAAATTGAGGATAGTAGAGGGTTTTAGCTATCTAGCTAGGATTTGTACAAGGTCGATTAGTAGCTATATCCACACATTCTTATGATCTAAATAATCCTTAACATTAAAGTAGGCTTTCTGTATCAATATAATATTTTGAATTGGCCTACCAAATCAATAACCGCACATAATACAATTAAGTTTCTAATTCTTGTGATATAATCTCTGGCATTACAAAATAAGTAACGCTAGAGGCGCGTGCGCAACCGACGTATGTCTTACATCTGTTTGTAATAACTATTCATTGAGATCAATAAAAAAAAATCGTATCTTCTATCCGTTATCCCAATTACCGTAATCATTTCGAGGTTATAGTTTAAGAGAATCTTGCTGAATTATCTTTATTTCTAATACAACAATATTAAATCAATTTTTAATAATAATATTGTAAATGCAAAAGTTTTTGAGTGTGGAGTAACAAACATACATCCATACTCACAAACTTTCGCATTTATAATATTAGTAAGAACTAAGATAAAACTAGCTGAACAGGCAAATGTTTTGCCATATAAATTATTGCTCCTCTTTTCCTATTTATCTTAGCGTAATGTTATATAATCTATAGCCTTCCTCGATAAATGGACTATCTTACACTTAAAGAATTTTTCAAATCGGTCCAGTAGTTCCTGCGATTAGCGCGTACAAACAAACTCTTCAGCTCTATATACTAGTATAGACAAAGTAACTTAATACTTGTGTTATGGTAGACATACAACTGGTGAATATAAACTTATATATTTTTTAAATACATAAATACAAATATACACCCAGGCTCAAAGACCAACAAATTCATTTTGTTAGAAAATGTTGGCCCCCGGTGGGAATAGAACCCACGACCCGCGGAGCTAAAGGCAGGGTCACTACCAACTGCGCCAACGAGCCAATCAATCATCATCATCTTCCAGCCCTTATCACACTCTAAGTGGGGTCGGCACGACATGTTATAAACATGCAGTCACATGATTTGGCTTCGTATTTTATGACCGGCCGCCTGCCTGACGTCAACTTATCTTAGTCGTTTTTTACGACATCTCGGTAAGAAATGAGGTTAGTCTATTCTACTCAGCCGGATACCACACGGCGGTTCGACTTACCTTAGTCGCCTTTTACGACACCTCGGTAAGAAATGAGGTTGGTCTATCCTATTCAGCCGGATACCACACGTCGTCAACGAGCCAATCAAATCATGGGATATTTTAAGCTGGCTTTCTTACTCTAGTATAGTACAGCGCAGCACTTATATGTAAAACGCGATCGACTCATCATCATCCTCCTGCCCTTATCCCACTCTAAGTGGGGTCGGCACAACATGTCATTAACATGTTGTCACATGATTTGGCTACGTATTTTACGACCGGCCGCCTGCCTGACGTCAACTAATAAGCTGGCTGTCTTACTCTAGTATAGTACAGCGCAGCACTTATATGTAAAACGCGATCGACTAATATGTAAAAATAGTTTGATTAATAAAAAACAGTACATAATTCCATAGACGACGCTCCGGGCAATATTGCTCTTACTATAATCGGAAACTACCTTAATTTTGGTCAATGAATTTTTGAACGCAAATTGCACCTAGTACATATTCAATTTTTAACCTAATTACTTATGTAATAGGGTTATAAATTGATTGAAATTTTATAGTACGATATCCGGTCACTTAGTTGGCCGTAGGCGATTATTTATTATATTAATGTATGATATATTAATGTTCCTTCAACCAATTTTTGATAGCGCTTGTTGTAAAACGATCCAGATTTAACCGCGTAAAGACTTTATTTTACTTTTTGAGTTATTAGTTTGAGTTATGATTGAGACTTCAATGAGTGATCGATCATTACTGTGTAATTAAGGTATGGTAAGAGCTTGTTTGAGTATTCCTGTAATTAATGAGGATATTGGATCTGTCATTATTTTTCACAACATGTTATAAACATGTTGTAACATGATTTAGCCGCGTTTTTACGACCGGCCGCCTGCCTGACGTCAACTTACCTTAGTCAGTATTTCACGACAACTCGGTAAGAAGGAGGGTGGTCTATTCTAGTAAACCGGATGCCACACGGTGGGTCAACTTACCTTAGTCGCCTTTTACGACCCCTCGTCAAAAAATGAAGTTAATCCGGTGTGTGGTGGGTCGAATAGATCACCCTCTTTCTTACCGAAGTGTCGCAATAGGCGACTAAGGTAAGTTGACGTCAAGCAGGTCGTAAAATACGTAGCCAAATCATGAGAAAACATGTTTATAACATGTTGTGCCTACCCCACTTAGGGTAGGAAAAGGGCAGGAAAATAAATGAATAAATGTTTAATATGAAGACGCTCATTACGCCGTTTGGTATCCGGCTGAATAGAATAGATCACCCTCATTTCTTACCGAGGTGTCGTAAAAGGCGACTAATGCAACTTGAACCGGCGAGTGGTATCTAGCTCAGTAGCTCAATACCACTCTGATTTCTTACTAAGGTGTCATAAAACGTGTGGCGAGTAAGGTGAATGATGTACGGTATCCAGCTGAGTCGAATAGACCACCCTCATATCTTACCGAGGTGTCGTAAATGGCGACTAAGTTAAGTTGATCCGACATGTGTATCCGGCTGAGTAGAATAAACCACTCAGATTTCTTACCGAGGTGTCGTAAAAGGCGACTAAGGTAATTTGACCCACTGTGTGGTAAACGGCTGAGTAGAACATACCTTTTGTACCGAGGTAATACATCATACAACCTATTAATATTACCAAACAACTAAGCTTTCTCTTAATTAAGACAAAGCACGAAGAAAAAACGAATTAAAAAAACTAAGAAGTAAAAACTAAATATGCGTGTTCAAATCCTCCATTTTAGTGGACACATCTTTAAATGGGCGTTACTCGTACTAAAACTAATCTTATGCGAGTCGAATCGACGAAAATGGCCGGTTTATTGGAAATTAGAGACAAAACAACGGTGTCTAATTGAACATAAAATATAATTACAAACAGTAGCCGGCGGCGATGTGTGTATGGACTGAAAGCTTTTTTGTTACCTTATTTTCAATTGTATAAATAACTAGCGGACCGCTCCGGCTTCGCACGGGTATAAATTATATAGAAAGAAAGAAAGAAAGAAAAAACATTTATTTCAACTTTCTGTGCTACACAGCACACTTATACAGTAACTTATACTATAATAATACCTAAACACTTAATAATACTTATAACTATAATAATACCTAAACCTAATATATGTATATATATATACACATACATAAATACATATACTGGATAGCACAGAAAGAGGAAAATGGCAAACAGCTCAGTATGAATTGAGTGACAAAATTTTGTCACACAACACTGATTTTCAGCTGTATGATGGATTGCGTCACGGATAAACTGAAAATAAAATAGAATAAAAGATTAACAGCATTACAAAATATCTAATACATAAATACTTTAATTAACTATATTGATAAATATATTTAATAAATAAACAGAAAATACACACTTTTTAATATATTCTATAATAATAAATAAATATTAATGGGCAAAAAATAAGTACATATTGTAAATGATAAAAAATAAATATATAAATATTAAGCATATTCGTTATTATATTTATATTCATATTACTAAAGTATGGAATTTTCAATGGTATACTGCTCGTAAAAATATCTTTAATATCTTCTTAAAATTACTGATACTCCTTAGATCCTTTATGGGGGGTGGGATATTGTTCCAGCATCGGGTAGCAGCATACCTGAAACTACCTCGAAATGCAGTAGAACGATGCCGTGGGGTTCTTAGCTTTCGGCATCCACGTAACCGCCGTGGGTTCCCGTCATCCATCCAAACGAGTTTATCAATAAGATAAACCGGCTTCCCAGATTTAAAAATACCAAAGAGGAGACAGCCTACATATAGCCTATGTCATTGTCAAGGTGTAAAAAATTAGCCAAAAAAATCTGCCATAGCATGCGCTGCAGAAACTATTGATGATATATTTAACAAAAATAAATCTATAGTCCGACTTAGTAGACTTTCCACTGCCATGAGATCAGTATGTAAGCGGGTGAAACCGCGGGATATTACTAGTTGAACATAAAAGTTAATTATTTTTAGTCGTGAGTTAATTATTACCTATAAGAGATTTTTTAATATCTTTCACCTTTTACTTAGCGCAAGCAAGCTTTAAATTTAAATAAAAGCAAGCGTGATGTTAGACTTTCTCTATAAATGGACTATCTTACACTCAAAGAATTTTTCAAATCGGTCCAGTAGTTCCAGAGATTAGCGCGTTCAAACAAACTAACAAACTCTTCAGCTTTATATATTAATATAGCTAAGTAGAAAAAACAATAGTATTTACGGTAAATTAAACAAACTCCGATAGCATAAAATATTGTAATTAATACTTCATTGAAAGTTGGACACAGCAATAATTTATTACATCAGACATATAATAATAATAAGTAGTATATAATAGTAGTATATATAGTAGTATATAATAATAAGTATTAAAATATATAATTGTGGCCTGTTTATATCATATGTGTAAGATACACATTCTAAACCATATCACGAGCATAATCCTATTTTTAACCTAACCACCTTTTTTTAAAACTTGTAACGCATTATGAAGTGTTAACGAGTGATTTTTGAAAAAAAAAAAGCTAAGATATGCCTACCTTAGGTTCGAACACCGTCTGCTTGATCATTCGTTTAACATGGCATGAGTTTTGTAAGAAATTAATGACTTGATTAATATTCATTTACTTAAAACGTAATAATTAAGTGGAAAGGAATAAAGAATGACGGGAATATTTTAAAAAATTTGGGTTATATTTCAAAAAGTTTATGGCAAAAGGAAGTCAAATTTTCTACAGCAGGGGGGGCGAGGAAACATTATTCCTGCAATGACCATGTGCCGCTGTGGGCATTACATATAGAGCTTGAGAACCGTTCTCAGAGCCGAGAATACATTGAGTCTAGAGGGCAGCGTCTCTAGTGCATCAACTGAATATCGCGTGCAGTGAACCAACCAAACTGCGCGAACACGAGTACGGGGATTTAGAACAGCTCCCCGCCAATACTGCTTTACTGCGTAGAAACGGACTCCCCTATGACGCAACAACATCGCCCGTATATATATCTCAAAACGGAAAAAACTTCGTTAGCGCGATGTAGGAAAATCCTAAATAAAACATTATTTAATGACTTTATTTTAATTCTTTCTTTGGAATCTATATCTACAAGCTGATAGAATTTAGTTATGATAGTTAAATTTATTTAAAATACTGTAACCAATAAATTAATGAAGATTTAATTAAAATGTAGAAGGATTTTTACCAAATTATTGCCAATTAACATGATATAGATATTTTTTTGTTGTTTAAACAGTGAATATATATTTTAATTCTTAATTTTACTACAATAAATCAAGGTTAAATCTTTTCTTTTTTGTATAATTTCGTAATAATTTCGATATATTACTAAATATAATTTACATTGAAATAACTATTGCTTAATAACGAAAATAATAATAAGGAAATTATATAAAAATAAAGATTGTATTCATCAAGTAGCAGTTAGTTTTAATTAATTCAAATAATGTTAAAAATATAAAATTGGTTATCAACTTATAAATGTGAAAATATTTATATACATTCCAATTATTTTTCTAATATATTATAAATAAAGAAAAATCTGTTAGAAAAATAAAAAAGGCGGAATTTGGCAAAAAAAAAAGAAAAAAATAACTGGGGATCGAACCTAGTATCGCCGGACTGACTGACGGATTGACATTATTACACAATTAATTTAAACAAAGTGATCAGATAACAAGCATATGTTTGTCCTTGGCAGATGCAGATTAATTTTATATATTCCAATTTGTAGATAGTAAAGCAAATAATTTTCATAGAAGTAATATAACTATAGTACCGAAATAAAAAAAAATGTTTTTTATAATATTTTATATACAAAAAGTAAAATTAATTAAACAATTATTTTGTACTGTAATTACATATTAGATTTATTTAATAATAGAAATCATTTGGATAAGACCTAATATTTTTTTATACAATACTAGCTGAGCTCGCGGCTTTACCCACTGGGAACATATGTATTAGAAATCCGTTCGGTAGATTTTGAGAAAATCCATCACATACAGACAGACGGTTTTTGGGGACTTTGTTTTATAACAAGTATAGATTTTTACAAGGAATAATTATTAGTCATTCCTTAATAATTTATTGTGTTTTAATTAATAATAAGTAATGATGGTATAATTATATTGTCCAAATGGTTAAGGAACGTCACTCTTACCATGAATTTGCGAGTTCAGTCCCCGGCAGAGAATTATGATTTTTCCATATTAAACTTACGTGTTTAATAAATATTGCCAATTTACCATACAATTTGTACTGTACACCTGTATTGATACTAGTTTTATCAGAAAAATTATAAAATAGGATTATTAATGTTACAATTTTTAATATAAATTGGAAACAAGTTTTTATACAAAAACGGAACCGGCCGACGTTTGAGTTCAAACCGGTTCCGTTTTAGGCAATGAGAGTGGTGGTCAGTTCTACTCAACCGGATACCATACGGCGCATCGACTTAACTTAGTCGACTTTAAGGACATCTCGGTAAGAAATGAGGCTGGTCTATTCTACAATCAATGGTCAATTTTTGTTAAACTGTTGTAATGTTTATATTTGGCTCTTGTGTTAATTTGCGTTCTTGTGTTATTTAATGTTAGGTAAAAGTATTAGTGATTTACAAAAGGTAAAAGCGGGTTAACCTTAAAAGCTAGACATGTGCTGTCGCGGACTTTTATTTAGAACTTTTAAAATTGACTGGCCCGTTGGCGCAGTGGGTAGTGACCCTACCTTCGGCTTCGCGGGTCGCGGATTCGATTCCCGCCGAGGACCAAAATTTTCTATAAATGAATTTGTTGGTCTTTGAGCCTGGGTGTATATTTGTATTTAAGTATGTATTTAAAAATATATAAGTATATATTCACCAGTTGTCTGTCCTCCATAACACAAGTATTAAGTTACTTACTTTGGGGACGGACGACCGTGTGTGTAAGTGTCCCATATATTTATTAAAAAAAAAGTACAATAAAAGTACAATTACTGAGGATTACAAAAAGGCTTATACAGACTCATCTATTTAGTGGCCACAAATAAACTGGCCATAGCTACAGTATTTATCGAGCTAATTGGTTGTAAATGGGACTCAAATTGTTTGAAATAGTCGGCACGATTTTATATAGTAAAAGAGTATAACTCATAAAAGCCCTATGTGTTCGATGTGGGTTAATGGCATGATAACTCGTTTACGGCCTAATTGAAGTTTCTAATGTGATTTTCGTTTCCTTTATCCCTTTGATGATTAATTTAAACGCCAATTAGTCAATGAGGTTAAACTTTTTTATGTTATCTCTTTTAGAATTTTTTTATTTTTTATTCAGCTTCCTCTAACATTATCAGAGACCGTTGTAGTCGACAATATTATGATATTGTATAATTTTAGTTTACTCTTACACTTAAATAAAAAAAAAATATGGGACACTTACACACACGGTCGTCCGTCCCCAAAGTAAGTAACTTACCTAATACTTGTGTTATGGTAGACAGACCACTGGTGAATATATACTTATATATTTTAAATACATATTTAAATATAAATATACACCCAGACTCGAAGACCAACAAATTCATTTATAGAAAATGTTGGCCCTCGACGGGAATCGAACCCCCGACCCGCGGAGCTGAAGGCAGAGTCACGGTCGACAGGGAGAGACCGCGCCCCAAGTAGGGTATTTTCTAATACTCTATTATTTACCTATATGTTTAATGCTTTATCGCGTTCGTCTAAATTCTTTAATTATACATAAAATTAGTTATTGTGGTTTAACCATAAGAGATAGAGACATTCTGTCGCTGACTTTTTTAAAGTATTTTTTGTAGATTTACAATTCTCTAGTACATTACTTTAGTGTATCTCTGTTGGTTTACGCGGTGCACGCAACTAAAGATCAAGCAAAGGCAAGTTTTATGCAATTGAACAAACTTTTCAACACAATTAACCTAAAACCTTCCGGAAGAATTGCACTATCGTTTAGTAAAAACTGTACCAAAATCCGTTAAGTAGATATAGAGAAAATCGATAACATACATACAGACAGCTCTTGGGAAATTTGTTTTATAATAAGTATTGACATATATAGCCGTGTGGTATCCGGCTAAGTAGAATAGTACCACCCTCATTTCTTACCGAGGTGTCGTAAAAGGCGACTAAGGTAAGTCGACCCGCCGTGTGATATCCGGCTGAGTAGAATAGACCACCCTCATTTCTTACCGAGATGTCGTAAAAGGTGACTAAGGTAACTAGACCCGCCGTGTGATATCCGGCTTAGTAGAATAGACCACCCTCATTTCTTACCGAGTTGTCGTAAAAGGCGACTAAGGTAAGTTGAGTTGATCCACCGTGTGGTATCTGGCTTAGTAGAATAGACCACCCTCATTTCTTACCGAGATGTCGTAAAAGGTGACTAAGGTAACTAGACCCGCCGTGTGATATCCGGCTGAGTAGAATAGACCACCCTCTTTCTTACCGAGGTGTCGTAAAATACGATTAAGGTAAGTTGACGACAGGCAGGCGGCCGGTCGTAAAAACGCAGTCAAATCATGTTACAACATGTTTATAACAAAAGTAGGTAATAAAAAAATTATTTTTATGAATCTCGGATTATTCATCGCGGATTATAGCAAAATAATTTTATTATTACTTTTGTATTATGGATCTCTCTGCAAAGTAACACCTAATTCTATAAATTATGTTTATAGCATGTTGTGCTGAACCCCTACTCAGAGTGGGATAAGGGCAGGAAGATGATGAATAAGTATTGACATGTAATTTTGAATTCGACGAGGCACATTTTCAAATTATTTCACCATTACCATAATGTACCGGGTTTCGTATGAAAATTACTCAAACGTTTTTTGGTAATCAGCAACAGGAATTTTACCTCTCGCAAAAAGGTTCATAAATAATTCATCCCACCATATTGCGCGATATGATAACCATACGCCTGTCAGACGGTTGTTTGGTGTTTCTTTTGCTTTTTCCAATTAAAGCTTATATACCGGGCTACGGATAGGAGGGAAAATATCCCGTTTTTCCATCAGGAACTTGAAAAACCATATAGGTATATGGAGGTATTTTAAAACAAAATATGACGCAGACGATAGTACTACTTTGTCATGAATCTCCTACGCTTATTCTATTCTAAGTGGGGATGGGACGTTATAAACATGTTTTCACATGATTTGCCCGTTTTACAACCGACTTGAAGTCAACTTATCTTAGTCGCCTTTGCGAAGTGTCCTTAAGAAAGAGGGTGGTCTATTCTACTCAACCAGACACCACATGGCGGGTCAACTTACCTAGGTCGCCTTTTACAACACCTCGGTAAGGAATGAGGGTGGACTATTCTACTCAGCTGGATACCACACGGGTGCTATACTACTACCTATGTATTATATTTAAATATTAAAGAAACTGTTCCATTTATATACCTACAACAAAAATATCTAACTTATGTCTATTCATGAACCGTGAGAAAAACTAAATAATGAAAATTTAATACTGCCATCTAGTTGCGACTTTAATGAACTCAAACAATTTCTATAAAAAAAATGAAGCCGGGATTTTACAGTAAATTATACTGGATATTGACAGGACTTTATTTATGAATGTCAAAGATGTCACACGTTAAATAAAAAATTGTAAAAAATAATTGAAAATAGCCAATTTCCACTTTGGGCTAAAAATATAAATACAGACAACAAACGCAAATCTACTACTGCCATCTAGTTACGACTCTGAAATACTCAAGCAATTTCTATAAAAAAATTAAGCCCGAATTTTACGGGAAATTATACTGAATATTTAAAGGACTTTATAAACGAACGTCAAAAGATGTCATGGATAAAATAAAAAATAGTATAAAAATAATTTAAACCTAACACTTTGGGCTAAAAAATATTATAAATACAACACCACACAAATAAGGTCGCGCATTTTAAACAGCATATTTATGTAAATCGGACGTTTCTGTCCAATTATTACATATTTTTAAAGCACATTATCAAAATCTGCGATCAATATTAACATACGTTAGCCACTGTATTAATGACATAGAACTGGTTTCGTTGGATACTACATATTAGTTATGATATGCCTTTAATGTTTCACACGTTCAAATCCCTAATGAGTATTTTGAAATACTTATATGCTTAACAGATATTCATAATCCACTAATGCTACTTGCGACTACGCTTGCGAATTTTTTTTTTCGATCTTTACTTTTTAGAGACTTTAGTATCTGCAGATACATGCCAGCCTTATCACAACCTTATTATATTCAACTTAAATTTTATATTAATACATATAAAATAAAATAAAATAAAATAAAATGATGAACTAATTATTATGGTTCATTTTTTAGAGAAGCTCAAAAATTTTATTGTTACAATAATATCAAGTATTTACTTTTTTTTCCTATCCCGTGGAAAACCTTTTTCTATGCTATATGATAGCCCAGTATGTAAGTTTAATAAATATTGATCCAGGGAAAGCCAGGACAGACAGAGAGACACTTTCGTATTTATAATTTATACGAGGCGATTGAAAACATCGTAATAAAACTGCCATGTACCTAGAGAATTTTTGGGGTATGTTTTATCAGGCAATTGTGAGACTGTAACAGCCCTTACTTTACTTTTACGGGAAAATATATAAAAAATATTTAAAAATCTGTCTGGCAACTATTTTCAATTTTAAGTACCTCGAATATAGATAAAATTCTTATAAAAAAACTTTTTTGTTTCTTAATAACTCTGGGTATCAAACTTTTGATGAAAGTGTTAACGTTTATTTTCATAAAGATTTAAATATAACAAGTCAAGTGATAAAAGCTTTTAACTAAATGTCATATCCCAACTGATAACCGTTGATATGTTCATACTAATCATATACATGCATTGTCATTGGGATCGGACCAGTGTGTAAAATTTCAGCTCATTCGTACACCGGGAAGTGGTTCAAATTTAACTTACAAGATTCCACCTTCATATACATACACGGCAAGTTTAATAAACGCTTTGAAAAAGGCAATTGATAAAACCGTGCTGTACAGGACATAGTTATTATTTAGTCATATTCAAATAAGCAATTAGTTTCACGCTATTAGTTCCACATCTCGCAGTTTTACAATAAAATTAGCAAAAGATACTTTCACACCAGAATAGAAGTTAGCTAGAACAATGAAAATACCTTTCACATTTCACAATCTAGCCATACGCCGTTATGAAACAATCTAATCTTCATATGTTCTCTGCAATTGGTCAAAATTTTGGACGAAATGCTTTATTGCCATTATGCTAAATTATGATGAACAATAATTACCGCATTTGAAATAATTGCAGTGGACACTTTTGTCTCCTTTGAAATATAAATAGCTATCCATTTGTGGGAATAATTATAAGAGAAAAAGACTCGGTGGCGTGCGGATGCGAGCTGTGAGCCAAAAAGACTGCAATATAGGGTGTGGCCACATGAAACAAGTACGATGTAAAGTTAATAAAATATAAACTCAAAGGAGCTATGGATGTTGGGGCTTCAAAGTGCTGGAGTGTAAAACCTTGGACAGACAAATAGATGAACTGACGTTAAGAAAGTCTCAGGAATCGCTGGACTCATGCGATATAAAATTGTAATGGATGTAAGATGAGAAAGAGATAAAGATAGAGTAGGATTTTATGGAATTGTGCCGTCGTAAGTTTTCATATGAAACGTCCAATGGTAACTTTGGTTGGTTTGTTAGAATCTAAATGGTCATTACTTGTTATTCGAACAACTCAACAAATGTTGTGTCACGGGGTTGACTGAAAAAGAAAAAAGATTTGCCTACTGTCTTTGACATTTTTCTTTATGGCTATGTCAATATGTACTATGCATATACCCTATAAGCGATGGTCCTTCTTTTACCCTTGAAGACAGGGATCTATATTATTTTTTGTACGAATATAGATAAAGGATCTGTGAGTGACATAGAATTTTTTATGTTGTTAAAATATTAAAGTTGTTTAACAAAAGCTAATTCATAGTAAAGTAAACAATAAAGTAACGACCTGTTACTATCCCACTGCTGGACATAGACCTCTCTGTTTTTGGAGAGAAGGATTTAAGGTAAGACCTACCACGCTGCTCCAATGCGGATTCATAGGTGACACATATCCCGGGAATTCTCTAGAGATATATATGAGTAAATCTTACTCACGATTTATTCCTTCACCGAAAAGCGCGCGGTAAATTGCAGTTATCAACTAGACAAATTGTTAAACTTATTAACAGCAAAAATTCATTGGCGCCTCTCAAAAGAGTCGCACGGTCTAATAAATAAATTTATAGAGCTGATATATTCGTTACGCTCATTACGCCGTGTGGTATCCGGCTGTATAGAATAGTACCACCCTCATTTCTTACCGAGGTAACGTAAAAGGCGGCTAAGATAAGTCGACCCGCCGTGTGGTATCCGGCTGAATAGAATACACCCCTCATTTCTTACCGAGGTGTCGTAAAAGGCGACTAAGGTAAGTTGACCCACCGTGTGGTATCCGGTTAAGTAGAATAGACCACCCTCCTTCTTACAGAGGTGTCGTAAAATACGACTAAGGTAAATTGATGTCAAGCAGGCGGCTGGTCATAAAAACGCAGCCAAATCATGTGACAGCATGTTTATAATATGTTGTGCCGACCCCACTTAAAGTGGGATAAGGGCAAGAAGATGATGATGATATAATTTTATGACAGAATAATTGTAACGGCCGCATGTTTAGTAAAAGTTGAATAGTGTTAAAAAGTCGATTTCTGTGACATCCACCTTACACTCGCATTGTAACAACGTATTGCGTGATGGTGATGGGACAAATAGAACAGATGTTGATGAATGTGGACGACAATTATTGTAACAAAACACATTCACATCAAATCGGGTTCCGTTTTCAAAAATAATAACACTTTCATGTTATAAAGATAATTTTAAACACTCAATTAAAGCATAAGCATGACAGTTAAGCAAAAAACATTATGAATATCTATATCTATACTTATTATAAAACAAAGACAAAGTCTGTCTGTATGTGCTCGATCTTCTCAAAATCTACTCAACGGATTTTTGTACGGTTTTTTACGGAATTTTGAGGCCAATGAGAGTTTTTTGTAAATTAAGTTGAAGGTGTAAAAAAACTCGCTTGTTTAGAGCTTTACTCGCGTGTTCCGCTTAAGCCAATAGAGATACACTGCAGTAATATACTAGAGCATTGTAGATCTACAAAAATGCTATAAAAAAGTCCGCAACAGAATGTCTCTATCTCGTATGGTTAACTCACAATAGCTACTTTTATTGGAGACTTTATTTTGTAATAAGTATAGATAGATATAGATAGATAAAAAAAGTTAAAAAAAACCCAACTACCCTTATATTTTACGTATTCTATCGCTGCGGTCAAAACAGGTATATAGAAACAAATAACCTCGTATAATATAAGTCGCACAGCAAAAATGTTACCAATTTTATTTGCCAGTGCCATTCTGTGGTAAATTATTGCAATATAATCAGATGCCTTTGGAACGTGATTATGAAAAATGACTTGGAGATTTTTCATCGAAACCCTAACCACGTGCTGTGATGGGGCCCGTGGTGATTACCATAATTTCATCGCCCCACGTGTCTCGCGACCCTGCTGCACAAAAACTGGTAATAATCACAGTACATTGCGGTACTGTTAGCGACAAAACTGACTAAGTAAAAAACAAGTAGGTATCTATAATCTAATATAATATTTAAGTATATATATATATATATATATATATATATATATATATATATATATATATATATATATATATATATATATATATATATATATATATATATATATATATATATATATATATATATATATATTTCCGAATTTTGGGAATGGCTTCAGCGATTTTCTTGAAATTCAGCATGTAGGGTAAAAAATCGATCTAGCTAGGTTTAATTTAAAAAATGTCTTATTGTCCCTGTTTTTGGGCATTAAAAAAATACAAAAATTCAAATTAAATATATAAAACACAATTTTTGCCGAGAACTGTCAAATCATCGTAGCTTATTCGGGGAACGGGCGGTCTCGATAAACGAAAATACCTAGTATCAAGCCGCATCTACCCAATATTTTTTTTCTTTTTTTTTTAAGTTTCTTTTTTTTTTTTAATTACCGAGCAAGGCCCGGTCAAACAGGTACTGGTAATAATAGGTAAATGATATTGTATTATGATGATTATATGTGATTAATGATAATACTAACTTTTAGGGCGATAATAGATGGCGTTTTGCAATGTCATCCTATTCCTGTGGAATTAACAGGATTTCTAAAGATCTGTTATCCCGGTGTATATGAAATAATTGTGCAAAATTTCATCGATATTGGTTCAGCGGATGAAAGATTAACAATCATACATACATACTCACAAACTTTCGCATTTTTAATAGGATAGGATTAGTCGAATAATTATCATAAATCACATATTTAATACTTTATCTGTTGACAGTACAAACGTCATACGCTCCTGGCTACAGGCACAGGCTACTGTACACAATAATAACATTTTTTCCTTACCTTGAGACGGTGGTCATATACTATACAGTAGCTGACTTAACAATTTGTTTATACTATGGAGTACAATACATTTTAATAATAGTACTGGTTGACTTTTTTTATTTTGTAATTTTGACAAAATAAAAAAGAAACTTAAAAAATAATAATAATAATTGGGTAGATGTGGCTCGATCCTAGATATTTTCATTTCTCGAGACCACCCGCTCCCCGAATAAGCTACGCTTTAAGCTACAATTTACGGCAAAAATAGTGTTCTATTTATATTCAATGTAAATTTTAATATTTTTTGAATGCGAAAAAACATAATAAAAGGATAGGAAGGGATAAAAGGAGAAATGGAGCCGTTTCTGAAATTCAAATATATATATACGGTTCCAACGATTTTCCTGAAATTCAGTATGTAGGGGGTTTTGGAGGAGAAAAATCGATCAAGCTAAGTTTTATTTACAAAAAAAATCGTTTTATCCCTGTTTAATTGAAATAATGATTAAAAAAATTTGGGCGTTTTAAACATTTGAAAACACTCATATAAAACACTATTTTTGCCGTATTGTCAAATCAGCGTAGCTTATTCGGGTAACGGGCGGTGTCAAGAAATGAAAATACCCGATATCGAGCCCAGCCTATCCAATTATTTTTTTGCTTTTTTTTAGTAAAGTTTTTTTTTTTTGTAAAAAATTACCGAGTAAAGTGACGTCACCCAGCTACTACATATTATTAGATTAACAAGTTTATTTTATTATAATACCCAATTATTACATTAACAACCAGTTTTCCAAAAGGTATTTTAAAATTTTCACGGTACGAACTTCTTATCCTCTCGTATATATAATCTTGGCTCATTCAATGAATGAAACTAAAAACGTTCATTGCAATTATTGAGACCTATTCTTGAAGTTGACAGTACTATTATTACGCATCATGAATAACACGTGTCAACAACATTCAAGCCATTACAAGCGTTATTTTGTAGGTACGAAGAGTCATTTTCGTATGGATAAGCTTTATAATTCATATCCATATGAATATAACCTTTTTTGCTTAGATGTATGAGAGTATTTTGGTCTGCATGAAGATTAAGATGGCTTCTGATACAGAGGCTGCCCAAGGCGCGTCATTAACGCAGGTTCGATACCGGCTCTCAGTTATTACTTGTAGAGTAACCATGGGTTTTAGAATGAGGATATTCTATCAATATCCAGTCTAAAGAAAGGTTCCAGTATAAAGAATATGATTTTACGTATATTATATTATACATCATTCTCCTGTCCTTATCCCACTCTAAGTGGGTTGGCACAATATGTTATAAACTCATATATGTAACATTATTATTACCTTAGTCGCCTTTTACGACACCTCACGGCGGGTCAACTTACCTTAGTGGCCATTTACAACACATCGCTAAAAAATAAGGGTGTGGGTGACCCACAGTTTAAGAAGGCCTGGTCTAGAGAAGTGAAAATACCTAGGTTCGAGCCCAATTATTTTCATTTTTTTCAATTTATTCATTTATGTTCAAGTTTTTTATCTTTAAAAAAAATAACCTAGCAATGCTCGGTCACGGTACTAAATATTATAAGGTAAACCCAAAGTGATGGTCACATTAACTATATATTACGCATCAGAAGTCAAAAATGGAAAAAAAGCGGACTACTCCCTTGATTACCCGACCAGTCATATCGGGACGATATTGTTTATTCCGACGTGCATGATTTGTTTATTTTTATGTACATATTTCGTAAAATATTGAATAATTCTTGGTCATCGTGAATCCTTGATTTAACTTGGCAAATTTCAACTGTAAGCTGAATTGAATTCACCTTAACTCGCAACTTAAAACATAATATTATATATGTAAATGAATTTTTACTTTAAAACATAATATTATATATGTAAATGAATTTTTGTCTTTTTGTAATATTATATTTATAAATGATTTTTTGTCTTTTGTAGATTTCGAAACGGCTAGATCGATTTTAATGAAATTTTTAGACAATCTTTAGAATGACTCAGCAGATAATTCTGTAAAGTTTTATGGCAACCGGAGCATTTTTTTAATTGACAATGATAGTATTTTACTACCAATTAAATAAAGTCCGCTTCGCTGGGCTTAATTTGAGGATATCAGTCTTTTTCGTCAATGGATGGACGTCCACTGCTGGACATACGTTTCGCCATGGGATTTCCACATTTTGATTCCACTGCCACTTTGATTCAGCGGCTCCCTGCGATCTTTTTTATGTCGTCTGACCATCTTTTAGGGCAGTGTTTCCCGACATTTTTTGGTCCATGCCCCACGTTTAAAATTATTTTGCCCCCCTAAGTAATATACATAAATTTTAATATTAAAAATTGAATTGTTCACTTAAGAAACATAAATAATATACACATAAACATATCACCTGATTTGGTTACGTATTTTACGACCGCCTGCTTGACGTCAACTTACCTCCGTCGTATTTTACGACTCCTCGGTAAAAAAAGAGGGTGGTCTATTCTACTAAACCGGATAACACACGGTGGGTCAACTTACCTTAGTCGTCTTTTACAACACCTCGGTAAGAAATATTGTTGGTCTATTCTACTCAGCCGGATAACATACGGAGGGTCGACTTACCTTAGTCGCCTTTCGCCTCGGTAAGAAATAAGGGTGGTACTATTCTACTCAGCCGGATACCACACGGCTAACTAAATAATAAATTGACATCCGGTGTAATCAAGACAGATAATTTTTTGCATAAAGATAACTTGCCCTGAACATTTTTCAAACCTCCATCTTAATTTCATCTGAGTGAGCGCAATGTAATCACACGTCACTCAGAGCAGACTGGTATGTACGAGTATGATACGAGCATATCTTCAATTATCGTGCCTTACTTAAACACACGGTAACTACGATTACTGGTTTGTCATAGATTAAGTGATATAATTCTGATAAAAGTACATTTGGTAACATGAATAAATATTTAAAATATCATCATCGTCCTGACCTTATTTCACTCTAAGTGTCGTCGATACTACATGTAATAAACATGTTGTCACATGATTTGGCTGCGTTTTTATGACTAGCCGCCTGCCTGATATCAACTTACCTTAGTCACCTTTTACGACTCCTCCGTAAGAAATGAGAATGGTCTATTTTACTCAGCCGGATACCACACGGCGGGTCGACTTACCTTAGTAGCCTTATACGACACCTCGGTAAGTAATGAGGGTGGTACTATTCTATTCAGCCGGTTACCATACGGCGTAACATATAAGCTATAGAAATCCTGTTAATTCTACAGGAATATGATGACAATGTAAAGCGCCATCTGTTATCGACCTATCACACGACAACTGTCTACGCAAACGAAATCGCGGGTAAAAACTAGTAGGGTATAAGAAGGCCCAAAACACAGTCCGGGCCACAAAGCCTGCGAGGACCAGCCCGGGCAAAGAGGTTGGCCTCGAGGCCCGCACCCCGCCCACCCCTCAAGGGTATGTGAGAAGACCCCCCTGCTAGGTATAAGAAAATTCAATAAAAAAATGTTTTTTTTTTAATTATGTAAAACAGCACACATCATACAGAGCTCCAAAGATACTATTATATATGCTTCTTCAATTAAGTGCCATGGTAGTTAGAGATGGCAACAGCATGCCATAGTTACGATAGCGACCCGTATATACCGTACAATAATGGCCCATATATACCTATTAATTCAAAGACATCTGTACCCCTACTAAGACAAAGACATCCGTAACCATCGAAATAGCGACCCAACTGTAAAGTGAGTGGTGACCAAATTGTCAAAATAACGATATATCAAAATGCCCAAGTGAATCTTGTTACGAGGACGTGTTTTCCGAAAATGTCACCAAAATGCAAATTGATAACCTGATTAATGTAAAGTACAAGCGATATAATATGAAATCTATACATGTTAATGGGATAAATAAAATATTTTCTTATGTCTTACAAAAGGCCGGATATAAATTAAATAAATCTTTCTGCTTCCTATGAGTAAATTACCGAATCTCGCTAAGTGTTTCCGTTACTAAATTACGCTACTTAAATATTTATTTCCGACATCATTTTTAGAAATTTACACTCAAACCTAAAAACACTTTCAATAATCATCGTAATATTAATATAAGATTATGATTAACTTAAAAAATATATTTTTTTATTTCAGGCATTTTTATCATCCAAATAATCTTCAATTTTATAATATGCTTTACATACAATTATATAAGCATCAATTATATAAGCATACACTTAATACCTAATACACTCTAGTACGGATAGCGGAATTTTATTATAGAAACGAATACCGAGACCAACGAATGAGTTGCTAACTCTGCTGAGTCACGACACAGGACTCACACGCTTTTTCTGACCTGACCTGACCTGACTGTCTAGTAATACTGTGACTGTGTAGTTTAATTTGTTTTAAGCTTTTATACAGTGCTATAAGTTTCTCAAATAAACATCAACCTAACAATCCTTTTTCTTTGTTCAACTAATTTTTTTTTTGTTTTTCTATTTAAGTTTATTATGTTTATTACCTACATAGTATGTTAATATTTTTATATTAAGAGTAATTTAGTCATAATAATAGCTGTGGATTTTACAAATAAATAAATAATTATGTTATCGGGTCTGCGATTTACGTTAATCTATGACAATCTTTTTCCGGCCGGCACTCGGCCGTCAGTGAATCACCGATCCGGAGTGATAGTACTGATCACATTGATCGCTAATCACGGCCTGACGGGCTAAGAAGCCATTTCCTGTGTTACTGTCTAATTTACAGCTCACTTTAAGCCCGGCTCAAACTTTTTATATTCAAATGCATATATGAATGGTTTCGTTCGTGATTGGAAGGGATAATTAAAAAACGTGAATGGTATATGTAATTAAGAAAATGTATATCGATTTTGCCTGCTTTAATGCATTAGAAGATCAATTTTAATTGTTGGACTTAATAAATTTTGAGGTCTATTATAGATAGAGTTATTGATTTTAATTTGTTTAATTCTTATTTAGAATAAGAATAAGAAAGACTTCATTTATGTGGCACATTACAACACAGAGTTCATAGTTCAACAGAGAGTTCATCCTAACTTAACGCAGAAAATGCGACATTGATATAAGTAAGTAAGTAAGTAAGTAAGTAAGTAGCGGCCTGTTACTATCCCACTGCTGGGCATAGGCCTCTTCTCTCCGTTATTGGAGAGAAGGATTGGAGCTAAGACCTACCACGCTGCTCCAATGCGGATTGGTAGGTTACACATATCTCCAGAATTCTCTAGAGATATGCAGGTTTCCTCACGATGTTTTCCTTCACCGAAAAGCGTGTGATAAATTGCAATTATCAATTAGACACATAAGTTTTAATAGAAAAACTCATTGGTGTCTGCTCGGGTTTGAACCCATGATCGTCTCTAGAGATTCACACGGTCGCACCGCTAGGCCATCACAGCTTATATACAATGAATAAAAATTACGTATTTTTACGTAATTTCAACAAGAATTCTTTAAATTAAATAATTCTAAATCTCCTCATGTCTGGAATTTTGCTGGACTTAATTTAATAATTAAAGGTCCTTTATAATTAAAAAATTATAATCATACTTTAATCTGTTCTGTGGCATGACATGCACATTGCAAATGACTCAATCTAATTTATAGAATTAAGCATTAATTTGCAGAGATCCATAATACAAAAGTAATGATATTATTTTGCTATTATCTGTGATTTGAGCCCTTCATACATGCACAACTACAATCTCAACAACGTCAAAGCTTTGAAATTTTGTCGTGATATCAAAATAATACTTTTTATTTCTTTTGTCAGTAAATAGTCAATCCATATACTTCACTCAAGTTAGATAATATAAACATTCAACCGTTACGTGGTTTTCTTAAAATACATCGCATCATTCAATAACTTTACATAATCATTATCTACGCCGTCGAAAACTTACAAACATAATAATTATATTTTCCGTAATTCGACTTTACAATATTATATAGCCAGTAGCCAAAGGCCGAGACAACTCGATTATAGTAATTTTTGATCCTTAAGCTGGTTATTTTCTATACATCATCGATATAGCAGTATCGATTTCATTACAGACATCGATTTAGCTCCCGATCGAATACCGGATGAGTTTTTGTTATGAATATGCTTTATTCTTATTATAGTTACCAACTAGAAAGGTAATTACACTGTGTACCTATGTCATTAAGCTAGGTGTGAACTGTCATATGAAATTGTACTCTATTTATTAAGACATAAAGTTAAATTTCGCTTTAATTATCGCTTCACGCTATAAGGCTTGAACACACGTGTAGGTGGCATGGAATGGAGAGATTTTAAATAAAAAGCGGGTTCTTTAATGAGACCTGTCGATTGATTGATCGGGCGTTTAATTGAAGTTAGTGGTGATTTTGTGTATACGTGTCGCTATGTGGAACAAAGATTGTGGAACATTGTATACCTACACTTTGTGCCTTGTAATTTTATTTTATGTTATTTATTCGGAACAACCAGTGGCAGTGACATTAGAACATTAGAATAAATTAAATACGCCACAAAAGGCATTAAATGCACTGCGTTTAGGTGCCACAGAATGCACATCTATATATGTAAGGTCAACAATTAACTAAAATAAACTATATATAACACTAAGGCTCCAATATCTGGAGCTTAAGAATTACGCTTCAATTTCATTAAAATATCTATTTTAAAAAAGGAATGCGTCCTTTTTTAATGTTGGTTGTAAATATCTAATAAATTTGGGGTTATAGCAGAAACTTGTCGAACTAAGAACTTGACTAAGTTTAGTATAACAGCCAAATTTGTCCGGCTATTTTAACGTCGTTTTAACGGGTTTTGAAGCCATAATGTAAGCCAAAGATAGAGGATATCTCAGCGAGGATATTCACGCAATAAAAATAAATTTAAAAAAGGGGGTTTAATGTTTGACATAATATGCCTTACTTGTATTATGGTTAACAGACAACTAGTAAATATATACATATATTCTATATACATAGATAATTAAATATATGTATACACCCAGATTTTAAGAACCAGCAGATTGTTTTAAAAAAATGTTAGTTCTCAGCGGGAATCGAACTCACGACCCGCGGAGCTAAAGGCAGGTATATTCTGCAGGCCACCTGCAACAATATCCTAGTATCATTATCCTCCTGCCCTTATCTCACTCTAAGTGGGGTCGGCACAACATGATACAAACATGTCGTCATATGGCTACGTATTTTATGACCGGCCGCCTGCCTGACGTCAACGTTACCTTAATCGTATTTTACGACACCTCGGTAAGAAAAAGGGTGGATTATTTTACTTAGCCAGATACCAAACGGTGGGTCAACTTACCTTAGTCGCCTTTTACTACACCTCGGTAAGAAATGAGGTTGGCCTATTCTACTCAGCCGGATACCACACGGCGGGTCGACTTACCTTAGTCGCCTTGTATGACACCTCGGTAAGAAAAGGGGTGGATTATTTTACTCAGCCAGATACCACACGGTGGGTCAACTTACCTTAGTCGCCTTATACACCACCTCGATAAGTAATAAAGGTGGTACTATTCTACTTAGCCGGATACCGCACTGCTAAACATAACAGGTGTCACTTGTATTATGGTTAACAGACAACTAGGAAATATATATTATACATATATTCTAAATGCATAGGTAAATATATGTATACACCCAGATTCGAGGAACCAGCAGATTGTTTTAAAAAAATGTTAGCTCTCGGCGGTAATCGAACCCACGATCCGCGGAGCAGAAGGCAGGTACATTACCACTTCAACCAACGGGCTAGTATAAGATAACTAGTGTTTGAATTAATTTGAAACAGTGACAATTACGTATGATATTTTATCACGGACGTAATTTTGAAGTAAACAATTTCCATTCATGGAAAAAACAATTAAGATAGAAGGAATTAATTTCTATGCGTAATTACTTGTACACCTATAATTTCACCTCTCATATAGTGCCGATAAGTTAAACCAATCACGTGGCATGTAAAAGGCAATTTTAGATTTCGATCGAAAACCATAAACCGTGCCAGCGGTAGCGCTATATTACACAGAAGGTACTCTTATTTTATCTACATTAATGGCATAAAGTGTTTTATTATTGAGCAAACATATATTTATAGTTTAAGAGGACAGAGCTCGAAATTATGGTCCAATTTACAAAGAATCTATCAACGCTACGATCGGTGTATTCACCTTGAAGGCGAACCTTTATAAATCAACTAGCTTTTACCCGCAACTTCGTTTGCTAAGGACTGTTGTCGCGTGATAGGTTGATAATAGATGGCGCTTTTCAATGTCATACTATTCCTTTAGAATTAACAGGATTTCGATAGCTATACGATAGACGGGTTAACCCGGTAAATAAGCAATAATTGTGCCAAATTACATCGATATTAGTTCAACGGAGTCGCCGTGAAAGAGTAACAAACATACATCCATAGTCACAAACTTTCGCATTAATAATATTAGTAAGAATTAGTAGGATGGGATTTACAAAGAATCTATCAAAGATATGAACAGTGTATTGTACAGTACAAGGTAGGCGAACCTTTTTAAATCAACGTGCCAATTTTTCTAAACAAATGTTTAATTAAGACATTGGCGTACCATAAAATTTCTGAAAGTGTGATCGTATGTGTCGTATACGCAAGATGGTATGGACACGATGATCGTGCTTATTATAGACGATCAATGATCGACAATCATCGCCGGTAGTGAGAAGCAGGAATAACATTAAAATATTTACGAAGTGCCCATATTTAGCACTAAAATTTCTTAAATCTCTGCATTGCAGTAAAATACCGTCGTCGTTTATGCCTTTTCGTTTTTAACATATAATGCGGTGTCAAAGATAACTTGAAAAATAGGGTGGTCTATTCTTCTAAACCGCACACAGTAGGTCAACTTACTTTAGTCGCCTTTTACAACACCTCGGTAAGAAATGAGGTTTTGTACTCAGCCGAATACCACACGGCGGGTCGACTTACCTCAGTCGCCTTTTACGACAACTCGGTAAGAAATGAGGATGGTACTATTCTATTCAGCCGGATACCACACGGCGGTTGCGAGTAAAAGTTAGTATTAGCATTAATCACATAATATAATCATCATAATACATATTATTATCATACCACATAATTATTGTATTATTTAATAGTAATACATATATTATATGAAGCGCCTAATAGAACGATATATGTAAAGTACTATAGTAATTTGATAGAATATTAATCGATCGTTAGATTATGAGAACTGACTCTTAGACTTTACGACCTAGGTCGATAATTCATATCATAATTGAATCTAGTGCTTCTGTAACTGGGTTTCATTTTCGTTAACAATTAAACACTTTGCTTCACACGGTATAGTAAGAAATTGTCATCATTCTCCTGCCCTCATCCCACTCTAAGTGGGGTCAGAACAACATGTTTTTCATGATTTGGTTAAGTACTTTACGACCGGTTTAAGTCAACTGAAGTCAACTTACCTAAGTCGCCTTTTACGACACCTTGGTAAGTAATAAGGGTGGACTTTTCTACATAACCGGATACTACGGTGGACGGTGTACAAAGAAATATTTTTACTATACTCTTTTTTTTTTAAATACTTCCTACAAGTTAACTTTGCAATTGCATAACACGTGTCCCGTTAAATCTACAACTTAAACCAAATCAAAATAGTATTCAAAACTTAGTTAAATTCATCGCTATTAACACCGTAAAAAGAACAAACCGAAAAAGGTTTAAATGTTGAATCGCTAACTGTAGCGGCATCTAAACTCACAAAAAACAACCTAAGAAAGCCACCGAAACCACTTCAAATCCCACACAGACTATTATATACATAGAGTAGGATAAAACTGTTTGTTTTTGTGTATAAAATTTGTTTATAAACTAATATCACAAGGACAAAATTTTCTGAGTGAATTTGTACAGCTCTGACTTGAACAAATGGTGTAAAATATTGACTACAAATAGGTGTAAGTCTAGAATAACAAATAGGCTATCATCGGTCATCGGTTCAACATGTTATAAACATGTTGTCACATGATTTAACTATGTATTTTACGAGCGGCCGCCGGCCTGACGTCAACTTACCTTAGTCGTATTTTGCGATACCTCGGTAAGAAAGAAAGTGGTCTATTCTATTCAACCGGATATCACAAGGCGGGTCGACTTACCTTAGTCGCCTTTTATGTCGGTAAGAAACGAGGGTAGTCTATTCTACTCAGCCGGATATCACACGACATAATTCGAACAAAAAATATATATTAAGAAATGGACGTTATATAACGAAGGTTTAAATGTAACATCGTTATTTCATCGGTACAAAACAACTTGAATGTTATCCTTAAAGGTGAACAAAGCCGGCGCAGATGAGTAGAGGCACGATAAGGATTCCAAATTCTTTTGTGTTTTGCCGCCGTGCGCACAGTAGCGGCATACATTGAATACAATACAACACTTATTTATAGTCAAAACTGTCGTCGCCATAGCGTCCCGGCTCGCTAACTTAAGCGGACTTTACATTAGGCGTACTTAATTTTTTATATAATTGACTTTTTTATTTAAAATTTATTTTGACGTGACAACGTCTTAAATTAGGTTGCGGCTTGGAGTCACTCATGAAAAAGTGTAACGCCCGCTCACGTCTGTTACGATGAGTCAACGAACGAAAGAGAGGCTCGCCGGACTGGCGAATGCCTTGCATCTCTCTCCCACTCCAATCCATCACATTTAAAAAGACGTCACGTAAAATCTTTGCCCGTAAAACCGATTTTACAGGCAACCGTTTTTTTACTATAGATAATATAACAACGATGATATTTTTTTTCTTTATACTTATTCAATAAATAAAAAGCTATGTTCCCAAAGTCAGGTCATTTACTCTTTCAACAACTCAATGACACATATATGACAGCCACAATGCTTTTTCATATTAATTACTCTATCAAGGAGGTTGTATTAAAACATGTTGTAACAATAATATTGCTTACTTAATACTGCTTTTGCAATACAAAGGTTATGTAAAATATAAGATTTTTAGTTAATGTTGCCTGTGGGAACATGGACTTAGACGAAGTTTTTTTTTTAACAATTATAATAAAAATAAATATAATATCTTTAAAATTTCTATTAAAATTTTACTTCAAAGGTACATTTACTAGTGTCTTACTTATTGAGTTTTTAAGCGGCTAATTGAGTCATGTACAATATCTATTAAACCAAATATCTTTGTATTTGTATTCTGCTAGAAGTCACGGTATTGGCGCATTTTTATGCTCAATATTGCCGAGCTTTCAAATATTTGGAAGCATTCTAATGTAAAGGGTCCTTAACACAGATATCAGTCGACTCCTTTTGCGGTTCACAAGATGAGAGGAATAGCAGCGGCCTAACGTTTTGTTTGAAAAAAACATCCTAACGGTCCGCGGACCGCAAGGTCAGGTCTGCTTGTTTTTATTTTGACTTTCATTTGGAACGGCCCTTTCGCGACAGTTTTTTTGAAATGCTGACGCAGTAGTTATATAATGGTGTATTATTGGATCTTTCTACTGAATTAGAGTTATAACGGTCTGTATTCTCGCGTAAATTGTAGATTCTTGAAATATTTTTGTATTGTTGAAATAATAACTACTGCGCAGAGACAAAAGAACAGAATCTTATCAAAATAAGTAAAATTAATGAGGCTTTCAACATAATTTTATGTCCATACTAACCGTTAAGGAGGTCTATCGTCTGAAGCCAATCCCGGTACTAGCATCAGGTCATGCTTATCATAAATATGCATTGTCATTAGGATTGGAGCAGTTTGTAAAATTTCAAATAAATCGAACACCGGGAAGTGGCTCAAATCAAACTCGTAATATTCCACCTTCACATACATACATTGCAAGTTGAAAAAAAGCTTTAAATAATATGCGAAGCGAAGTTTCAGCCATTGCGTATAGTTAGGTAAAGTATATTCCACAATTTTTTCTATAAATTTATCTTGATATATGCCCGATTCTAACGATATTTTAATTAAACAAAGAGCGCATTGTAAATCGTAAATAATTGAGGACGTAACTATTTATCACGAAAATTGAGCTTACTCAAAGTTTAAGGATGAAAGCTCTTAAGCTTATAAAGGATCAACGTTCTAGAACCGTTAGACAATCAAAGAATATAGAAAAACTGTTAATAAAGTGGCAACCTGTATAAGTCCACTGCTGGGAAGCCCTCTCTCCTCTCTTTATTAGAAAAAAGTATGATATAAATCATATGATATACTTCTCTAATGGGGATTTCCAGTTTACACATATACCAACAATTTTCAATGGAATGAACATATGGATTTTCTTTAAATTTTCCTAATTGTAAACCGAATAGTGAATTAATATCAATTAACCATATGAAACTTTAAATTCATAAATACATTGTTAGAACCCGATATCTTTAGAACCCGGCTAAATTTTGAGAATTAAGAAAACTGTGTACAAAATAAAGTTTTAATCAATACTAGTATTATTGATTCGTCTATATGTTACGCTTTTACGGCTAATCTGCTTTTACTAATATCGAAAAAAAAAGTAAAAATTAAACCTTGCATAGGTTTCATTTTGGGGTAACACATTAACATAAAAAACCGTTTTTCTTTTAGGAGTTGGAAAAAACACATTACATTATTGAGGGTACTTAAACGCTTTAGATGGTGTGACCTAAGTCACGTGTACCACCAATAAGTCTGATGTTACAAATCAAGTAACCAAATAATGAATAAATAAACATTCTAAAGACAAACATATATAGTGTATAATTGATATACTGGAGTCAAATAAATGAAACAAAACCAATGTCTCAGTAAGAAACATAGTTAATGACAAGCAGTTACATTGTTAACAAGATTATCAAGGACACGATGTAAATAATACTAAGAAGGACCAACATTGTAAGACATGACATCTAGCTATCAAAGAATACAAGAGCTTGTTTTGAAACTGATTAACGGCTGTGCAAATAAAATAAAACTCACATGCTACATTCTGTTATTCTAAGATTGTAATGGTATCATTTTCCAAATGTGATAGCCGTACGGTAAGATAGGAAGTTACGGGTTCAAAATCCGGCTAGATAAATATGAGATTTTCTGTTAAACTTATGTGCCTTGATATTTGCAATTTATCGCACGCTTTTCGGCGTAGAAATATGGCAAGGAAATCAGCATGTCTAAAGATATGCAGAAGAAGATATGCAGATTTCCTTACAGAATTTTGAAAAAAGATTCAGAAAATTCTGGGGCTATGCGTAACCTAAGTCTACGCTCCAATCCTTCCGAGTACTAGAACAGAATAAAAACATTCTATATATATTCTTCTTACTTCTAGATCTTTATACTTAATCTTCTGTATTTGCACTTCAATTATACCACATATCATATTTTCCTATACGCATGATGTGCTTAGCAGAAAATAACTCTTTGACGCATATATTGCTCATGAGCTGCAATACTGGTACAACTTAAAAAATCATATTGTGAGATAAATGGATTTAAAACTTTCGTTGCTAAGGAAAAAGTATGAAAAATGTTTTGGTTTGCTTAAACAAATGGCCCTAATATTGAATTATGAGTACTGCCGGTATTGCTGCTAAAAAGAATGTGTATTGCATAATTAAATTTACACATATTCCTAGCCACAAAACGCTTGTTTTTGAGTTATGCTACTATTGCAGCCTGTGAGCGATATAAGATAACTAAGTAAACCTCAGACCGCAGTATAGATCAATTATAGAGATCACCTCGCAGCAATAACCAGTTCCAATATACCACTAAATTAACATTGGATCGCCGAATGTCCAACAGATGTGTCAATCTAGATAGTATGTGATTGACGTTAGTTTTAATTTCATAATTGGTGAAGCCAAGCGCACGGCTGATAGAGGAAATATTATTGATGGGTATTGAGTAACATCAGCGATTAAATATTTTTTTATATGTTTGATATCAAGCTTTATACTTAAAACTATTTCTTGATATCTATTTGGATTACGTCATCGTCGTCACGTTGTCGTCGTCAAAATTAATGTCTTTTATTGTAAGAGAGAAAGACAAAAACAATAATGAGTGAGAAAAAGTGTTTTTAAAAGCAGTTTATTTAAGTATCTATAGTAATGTATAAAGCTGAAGGGTTTGTTTGTTTGAATCTTAGGAACTACTAGACCGATTTGAGAAAATCTTTTAGTGAAAGATAGTCCATTTATCGAGGAATCTATATAACATCACGTTAAGATGAGTAGAAGGGGAGCAGCAATAAAAAATATTAGGAATACGTCAAAATTTAAAGCTTTCCTTGCAAGCTATAAGTAAACGGTGAAAGTTATTCGAAAATCATGTATTACAATTATTCTCCTCTAAAAGTTCTAAATAAAAGTCCGCGACGGCATATGTCTAGCTTTTAAGGTTAACCCACTTTAACCATTTTTTGGGTTATCAAAATACTATATAACGGTTTTAATCTTTCCACGCAGGCGGAGCCGCTGGCTATTTTTTTTTCTGTCGATGAAGGTACAATTGAAACTTAAACACTAGGCTAAAAATAGCCACTGGAAAATTCTAGCAGTGCACACATTCACTGTTACAATCTCAATAATCGTTTCACCCCAAAACTGAAGTATAATCTAAGACTTTATCTACGATTTAGTCGTAGAATCATTACATTGAGCATTATTTTCATTGATCG
The DNA here is from genome assembly GCA_029227775.1 of Morpho helenor. Taxonomy (NCBI): domain Eukaryota; kingdom Metazoa; phylum Arthropoda; class Insecta; order Lepidoptera; family Nymphalidae; genus Morpho; species Morpho helenor. Next base: position 13,940,703 of record JARGCU010000010.1, read on the forward strand.
CAGATTATAGCAAAATAATATTATTAATACTTTTGCTATATAGATGTCCGACATACCTAATTTTATAGGTAAATTAGTATATTCATAGTTTAAATAAAAACAATATTTTCATACCTTACTTTTTAGTTCGTCAGTTTATACATAAAAAACGCTTGTAAAAAAATAATTTATTCAACAATCAGGTCGTTATCATAAAGAATCTGATCGATAATCAAAAATTAACCAGTTCCGAACCCATAAAGCGCGCCCAAAAAAATATTCTAGACGGTTCGTATAATTTGACATCACAGTTTTTCTGTTCCCAAAATTGTGATGGATGAAATAAAAAACTCGTTAGCGTTATTATCCCTAATAAACAAGAGTACATGGTCAGATACCATAATGGTGTGGTCATTAGGGTAATACCCAGGATCGCCTCGGGTCCCTCTTCGTGTCGCCATGAAGGATTATTTACATGCCTGTGAGGATCGAGAATGCACCTGCTTTTAAAGTAACTTGCCAATATCTTGCCTTTTTTATATTTAATGTAATTAAATCCATAGGCTATACATATTATAAAGTAAGTCCTCAAAAGCTGTCTGCCTATATATGATTGATTTCTTAAAATCTAAAGGAAAACTAAAGTGAGACTTGTAGAATCCTTGGTTTTCTCTAGTTTCAACTATGGGTCAGAAACATGGACCCTGAAGACGGCATATCATGACCGAATAGACGCGTTTGAAATGTGATGCTGGCGGAAAATGCTTCGGATTTCGTGAACTGCTTTTCGTAGTCACGTGTCTATTTTAAAAGGAATTAAATATTAAGACCAGACTCTCCACCATATGCTTGAAAAGAGTGCTAGAGTATTTCGGCCATATCGTCGGTAAGGAAGGTAGTATCTTGGAGCAACTTCTTGTCACAGGAAAGGTTGACGGCAAATGCTCTAAAAGCCATAGTCCCATCAGGTGGTCATATCAGATCCGCGCATTTTTGAATACCAACTTGCACAATGCTCTCCACGACGCCAAAAACATACTCAAATTGCGAACCATCAAGAGATAAATAACTTCCTAAAATGTGGAATCACGATCTTCAGTAATAAGGATATCGACGCGAGGAGGTTTATTACAATATTGACAATCAATGTCTTCAGTTTTTCTTTACTCATTTTTTTAAAAATAATTTTGCACCCTTATAATTGGACTAAGTTTTCCTCCATGTCTTCCAATTTTTCATCTCAACGGGTCGTCCTCGTTATCTTTTCCCGTCTCTGGGGTACCAACTCAAGATCTCTCTGGCATTATTAATATAATTAAAATTATAGCAGAAATCTAAGTTCGGCCATATTAATTAATTAAATCCGCTAATTCAAATGCAATGATAAAAAATGCTAAGGCATTTTCTAAAATAACAAAATTCCAACGACGATTTCCTATTATATTATACCTTACCACGTGCTCAACCATTCTTACCCTTTATAATGAAGCCTCCACGGTCGATTTAAAATCAATAATGCTCTCAAAGAGATCACTTTCCCATTCGCAGTGAGAGACCGATCAGTGATGTATAGATCTTTTGTTAGACGAAATCGATCAGACTTTGATTATGTCTGCGAATGGGTCACAGTGTACGATGTTTTTTTTATAGCCATAATGCCTTCATTCAGTGTGTGATTAGTTTTTTATAATTATTTAATGCTCAGTGTGGTATCAACTTTTTAAGAATTTAAAGTTGCGTATTGTTCGATTTCCAAACAAAATTCCAAATAACATTTTAAGAAAATATAGTTACCTATTATAACTATCAAATCAAATCATAAAAATCTTTATTCAAATAAGCTCTTTCAAGCACTTTTGAATCGGCAAGGAGCAATGTGACTAATGAAGCTACAACTGATTCGGAATGTTGCTCTTACCGTGTAGAACCAGTAAGAAACTCGGTGGTCGATGTTTGAAACATTTTAATTTTTTACATTATGAAACTGCAGTCTTGTCAAATCCAGGCATTTTTATCATCTAACTAATTTATATAATGCGAATCTGCCTTTCTGATTGTTACGGTTTTATGACTGAACCGTTGTAACAATATTCATAAACTTTGCTATAATAAAACTTTATGCCTCGAACATGGGGTAGAAAATTTTCCTTTTTATCTTTTCGAAAATTTTTAGCAAATTTAAAAAACTTTCAGAGCACAGAAGTCCATACACAAGGATTCCTTCGTTAGGGCCGATAATTTTATGACCTTTTTAATCGGCGATTACGAACGATTAAGCGTGCCAATCATCTTCTGTGATCGCATACGATAGCCTACAGCCCAGGAATCGTCAGTTTTCCCGACACGCGTCAAATGTAATCGTTAGGTGATGCTAATGAATTTATGTATCGTATAATAAAATGGATGATCGTGTGGCCACTTGCACGATGATCGTGTTGATTACAGACAATCCCACGATCACCGATCATCGTCAAAAGTGAAGAGCAGACATAAGCGATATTATATAAGCAACCTTGTCAATGATGTCTTGGAGTACTTATAATACAGAAAGGTCATTATCTGTTATGGTCGTATTTGATTTAGGTATAGTAAAAAGAACAAGCATATTTATTATCTGTGATATTTATATATATCTAAAATTGGTTTTATATTAAATAAAAAGTCTTAGTCTTAAATGATGCGTTTCATCGTATGTTAAAACGGAAGATCGTAGGGCTGATTTCACGATGATGAGGACTATATTGATGATAAGAAAGCTTGGATTTAAATTGTGACCACTAGATTATATTTAATTTTTTTAATTTGTTATTAATTCAAAAAAACCATTGTTGTAATACTTAATTTTGAAAAGAGTGACCGCCGAGTTCCTTGCTGGTTCTTCTCGGTAAGAGCACATTTCCGAAGCAGTCGTAGCTTCATTGTAATTTGAGGATTCGTAACTGCTTGTAAAAGTCAATTTGAATAAAGAATTATTTGAATTTGAAATTTGATAATCGTGCTGATTACAGACAATCATACAATCAACAATTATCGCCGATAGTGAAGCGCAGGCATTAAATTTGTCGAAGCAATAAATCATTTAAGCTTAGAATTATAAGTCATTACCCGATAATAGAACATATCAATAACTCATTACTTTACTCCAACTCTATAAGTAATCACGTCGTCCTATCAAGCAACCCCAGCCTGATCTACGATGCCCGTCATACAAACAATTCATTATAATTTATTACGGCCGACGGGCTAGATAAAGAAAGATAATTAATATTGGACAGTAATTAACGATGTCACAGAGCATTACTAGAGATGTTAAGCATGAATAATGTCTGACCTTACGGCTTTATCGGTTTCTGTGGTCCAGATCATGTCGTATTTGAATCATGAGTGAACACGAGGTAAGGGCAGGCGCAAATTAGAGATTTCAATCGTCTATTTTATGACTCGGAATGGGTAAATCCTATTTGTATCAGTTTACATTGTAAACACGTCATCAAGAAGTCTGACGTCAGAATGAATTAAAAATTTATTTGTTAAAATATCCGCAAATCTCTTTCCCTTTCAGTATTTATGTTACAGATTAGAAAATATTTATCTTAAGTAATTATATATAAGTAGCATCCTTTTATCTATTTATTTTAACAAAATTATTTAATAGATTAAATAGTTCAATTTATATAAACTTTTTTTTTTTCTTTATATGACCCGCACTCTCTTTCTTCTTCAATTCTAGCCCTTTTCCTTCTATTACTCAAAGGTTGACTGGAAGAGATCCCTTTTAGGGATAAGTCCGCCTTTATACATGTGTTTTTTTTTATTTTTTTTTCTTTCTCTTTTCTAAATATATGTGTAAAAAGAAAAATAAATAAAAATAAATAAATAAAATATCAATAATTATACTAGCCTAAAAGATTTTAACAAAATTATAAATGAAATATATTTTTTTAAAAACCGCAATTCTAAAGTACAAAAGTAATAAAAATTTTGCTATAATAGCTGCTATAATAGCTATAATAGATTAAAGTGCCTAAATATAAAATATGTACATATAATCTATACTAATATTACAAAGAGGAAAAATTTTGTATGTATGTTTGTAATGTTTTCACACAAAAACTACTGGGCCGATTTCAAAAATTCTTTCACTATTGGAAAGCTGCATCTTTACTGAGCAGCATAGGCGTATATTTTACATTGTCAAAAAAAATAGGGATACGTACTAGTAGTGTAAAAATGGTATAAGGTGTATAAAAAAAAATTACGCGGGTGTAACCGCGGGATATTACTAGTGTTTAATATTGAGTGAACTATCCGTTTTCATACCTGACATATGCAGTATAAATACACATTACCAACCTCCACAGTACACAAGCACTACACATTGTCACTATCACAAACTTGATCGTTTCAATCCGCAACCGAAGTATTACCGACTTTACGTCAGACAAAGACGTCTGTTTTGTGTCTTCACACAAGACAGACAAATGCTTTGGCTTTGACAAATTTTGTCTGCGCTTATTTACTTTAAGTAATTTTGGGCTTGGCGCTTTTTACTTATTCTTCTTGTATTTCAAAGGAAAAATGGAATATTTTATCCCGATTCAATTACAGTAAATTTCATGAATATTGCTTTAGAACAATGTGCGTCCGGTTTAACATGCCGACTGGACATTACTGGAATAATTACCAGACACGTGTTTTAGATGTTGATAATGACAGAATTTACTATGAAATCATATATAATGTTTTTTGCTTTTCCAAGTTATGTGTACCTTTAACACTAACACTACCCATAAAGGGTTTTTCCTGTATAAAAAAGCCTTACATTTATTACGCCTTGTGGTATCCGACTGAATAGAATAGTACCACCCTCATTTCTTACCGAGGTGTCGTAAAAGGCGACTAAGGTAAGTTGACCCACCGTGTGGTATCCGGTTGAGTAGAATAGACCAACCTCATTTCTTACCGAGGTGTCGTAAAAGGCGACTAAGGTAATGTTGTCGCCATTGACTTCCGCTTTGTATTTTATAGCAACACGGTCATGAAACAAGAGTATTGCGCCCTTTGTGATTAAAACAGTGACAGCACTGTGCCGTTGTTGTTACCGGTTTAGTCTTCTTATTGATAAAACATTTCAGTGACAGTCAGTCTTAGTTCGTCTTGCAAGAGAAGTGCATCTCAGAACGGGAATTGTAGTATTCCTATTATATCGTGTTATTGTATATAGTGTGCGTTAACATCAGAAGTGCTTAAAGAACATACGCCGCAGATCGCCTACAAATTGTCGATATGAGAATAATGACTTATAAGCCAGATGTTGTCTTAGACGAAGGATAGCCGAGTCGATTAAATTGTAACAGTCCAAAGTGAACACTGTTGCAATGGTTGCATGGTGATACATGTTAAGAGTGGCCTCAGGCAACTCAGTTATAAACCATCATACGTTCAAGTTTTGCGACCCTTTGCGGTCTAACGAGCCCAGCCATTCACGTTATTTACCCGATATTTGGATATATAGTTAGATATAGTCTGAATTCAGTATTCACATTCAGATGAAACATTAACAGCCCAATGATTCATATTCATTTCGTAGATAACTTATGAACAACAAAGTTTCGTTTTCTGTTTATTTATCTTGTCTAATGTATTCGCTTCAGACAAAGGATACCAGGGTGGATTAAATTGTAACAGAGATCCGAAGTGAACACTGTTGCAACGGTAGCGTGGTGATACACGTTTAGAGTGGCCTCAGGCATCTCTATTCCAAACCATAATACCATCCACGCTGTTTATCTGATGTTTGAACAGATATATTAGTAATCTGAATTCCAGTATTCACATTTAGACGGAACATTAAGGGACTGCCGAATGACTCAATTTCACTTAGTAGATAACTATGCTCATGAACATTGTTTGTCCTCAGCTTCTACATTAGACTAGTACGTGTTCGGGACGAACACGTATGCAGGAGGGCCGGATGTTGTCGCCATTGACTTCCGCTTTGTATTTTATAGCAACACGGTCATGAAACAAGAGTATTGCGCCCTTTTTGATTAAAACAGTGGCAGCACTGTGCCGTTGTTGTTACCGGTTTAGTCTTCTTATTGATAAAACATTTCAGTGACAGTCAGTCTTAGTTCGTCTTGCAAGAGAAGTGCATCTCAGAACGGGAATTGTAGTATTCCTATTATATCGTGTTATTGTATATAGTATGCGTTAACAGTAAGTTGACCCACCGTGTGGTATCCGGTTAAGTAGAATAGACCACCCTCCTTCTTACAGAGGTGTCGAAAAATACGACTAAGGTAAATTGATGTCAGGCAGGCGGCCGGCCGGTAAAATACGTAGCCAAATCATATGACAACATGTTTGTAACATGTTGTGCTGACCCCACTTAGAGTGGATTAAGGGCAGGAAGATGATGATAGCTTACATTTATTCTGTAAATAGTTGTCGCAAAACGCGTTCGTGAGAACTATAAGTGAATGCAATGCTAGAAATGTTGCACTGGCTAATATTTATGGGGTGCATTATGGTGTCGCGCACCCAGCAGTTACCGGCCGAGCTCCGTGGGATGTATTAATCAGACAGTATAGTGATACACTGTGGATTGGATGTTTAGCTACTATAATCATCATCTTCCTGCCCTTATCCCACTCTAAGTGGGGTCGGCACAATATGTTATAAACATGCTGTCACATGATTTGGCTACGTATTTTACGACCGGCCTGACGTCAACTTATCGTAGTCGTATTTTACGACACCCCGATAAGAAAGAGGGTGGTCTCTACTTAATCGGATACCACACGGTGAGTCAACTTACCTTAGACGCCTTTTACGACACCTCGGTAAGAAATGAGGGTGGTCTATTCTACTCAGCCGGATTCCACACGGCGGGTCGACTTACCTTAGTCGCCTTTTACGACACCTCCGTAAGAAAAGAGGGTGGTACTATTCTATTCAGCCGGATACCACACGGCGAATTTAGCTGCTATAATCATTGAACATTATTTATATTAATATATAAAGCTGAAGAGTTTAGCGATATAAAGATTTGATCCCATGTCTTCCTTCAGCAAAATGCTAGCGATAATCTATACTAGTATATAAAGCTAAAGAGTTTGTTTGTTTGATTGATTGTTTGAACGCGTTAATCTCAGGAACTACTGGACCGATTTGAAAAATTATTTGAGTGTAAGTTATTTGAGAGGAAGACTAAAGGCTAAGATGAATAGGAGAGGAGCAGCAATAAAAAATATTGCGAAAACGGCAAAATTTCAAGCTTTTTCCGTACGCTAAGTAAACGATGAACGTTATTCAAAAATCTCTTATAATTAACTTACGATAACTACTTCATTCGCCGAACTGAATTAATAGTAACTAGTAAAAAAACTGTCAATGACAGTTAAAAAAAATGCTCCTATCGCCACCAAAATTTACAGGATTATCCACTGGCTCAATCTAAAGATTGTCTTAAAATTACGTTAATATCGATCGAGCCGTTTCAGAGTATAATATATGTAGACTTTCACTTATATATGTCGGTAGCCAGTAATAGATAATGCATTTGTCTATGGAAAGTAACAGATAATGCATTATTGTAACAACGAGCCGCAAGCGTTATCTGTGCAATATAACGTTTTGACAAAGTCTGGACATGTTCGAGCAGACCGCTGGCAACACAATTCACTTCGCTGCCAGCCGCCGAGCGAATAACACGTCCGGGAATTGTTTTACGACTCGTTGCTCTGATTGTGTCAAATTTAATTATTAAATCGTTTATTGTGATACTATACTGCCCGTTTATTACCACACGTCTTATTTTGCCCACACGATATGTCTGACGTAGAAGATTTTAATCTCAATCGGCCCCCTGATCCGACATATAAATATAAAGTGAAAATCCGATGGTCCGACCGAGTGCGCAATACTGAAGTATTGAGGCGAACCAATGTCGGTGGCATTGAGGCCTACTTAATGCGTAGGCAGCTTCGGTGGTGCGGTCACGTATCAAGGATGGCGGAGGAGAGAGTGGCGAAGCGCATCTTTTATTGTGAGCTAGAGGAGGGCAAGCGTAAGTATGGCGGCCAACTCCTCAGATATAAAGATGTCCAGAAGCGTCACATGAAAAGATGCAATATTGAGCCCTCTCAATAGGAGGGTTTGGCAGCACAGCGGTCTGGTGAAGAGGTAAATCCGCGACTTCGAGGAACAGCGTAAAGCTGAGCTAGACGCCAAGCGCGATGAGTTAAAGGCTCGCCCACCCGCTGCCATTCACTATAATTATGTCAGCGGCAAGCTCACGTGCCCAAATTGCGCACGGGAGTTTGCTGCAAAGATTGGCTACGTAAGCCATATCCGGGCGCATCAGCGCCACTCCAGCTAGGAGCCAAAGTGGTCGCCATGACCGAAATCGGTCGGAATATTCATTCATTCATATATAAAGATTTCGCTGGGCAATACTTAACAAACGAACAATATATTTTAGTTACGCCTGGAAGCTACAGCACTGCAGCACGCATAACTACGTGCCCTTAAGCGACAAAAACACGTAAAGACTTTGGTACATAGGCAATGACGAAAAGACTTTTAAAATGTCACAATAATTGCACGATAAATTAACTGTATTAAACTTTTATTTATTTTATTTACGTTTTAGGAAATATAATAGGACTAATAAAGATTAATAAACATAACAAACATTTTCAAATTAATTTAATAGGTAATTAAACGACAATAAATTAACCAAATAATAGGTATTTATTTAAAGAAACCAAGGAGTAATTTTATGTCGTCTTATTATTAATTTTTATATACAGTACACAATAAACATTTGATGGTTAACACTTGATTCTACGAAATTATACTAATAAAAAATATTTTGTTCTATATAACTGGTATTTGAGGGAGGGAATTACAATAAGAAATAATTAATTAACACCATCATCATCCTCCTGCCCTTATCTCTAAGTGGGGTCGGCACAACATGTTACAAACATGTTGTCATATGATTTGAGAACGTCAACTTATCTTAGTAAATACGACTCCTCGGTAAGAAAGAGTGTGGTCTATTTTACTCAACCGGATACCACACGGTGGGTCAACTTACTTTAGTCGCCTTTTACGACACCTCGGTACGAAATGAGGTTGGTCTATTCTACTCAGCCGGATAACACACGGTGGGTCGATTTATCTTAGTCGTCTTTTACGACACCTCGGTAAGAAATGAGGGTGGTACTATTCTATTCAGCCGGATACCACACGGCCTAAATAATTAATTAATTAACTCCATTTATTAAATTATTGAATATTCAATAGAATCGCCATCTATAATAATTCTGTAATATCACTTTATCCTTGCGCTGTCAAATTATTAACAGCGCCATCTCTGCAATGATTGAAGAACAACGTCATCCCACATGTCTTCGAATTGTCTTGTTGGATATACAAGTACATCGTGCTAAGACAATCTTCCGCTAGAGAGCGCTGATATATATTTTTAAATTTTACATTTATTCATTTTCATCTTTTCTGTTTTCTTTATCTTTCTTTAATTTATATTTTATAGTAATATTTTAGATAAAACAAAAAGTAATATTGAAATAAAATTTATATTACTTTTAGCGTATGCTAACAATTTTTTTTATTGTATAAATTTTGTAATACGTGATTTTTGAATAACTTTCACCGTTTAGCGCATGCAAGAAAAGCTTTAAATTTTACCGTTTTCGTAATATTTTTTATTACTGCTCCTCTCCTATTCATCCTAGCGTGACGTTATATAGCTTATAGCTTTCCTCGATAAATGGACTATCTGACACTGAAATAATTTTTCAAATCGGTGCAGTATTTTTTGAGATTAGCGAATTCAAACAATCAAACAAACTCTTTAGCTTTATATATTAGTATAGATTCTGTTTGTTATCGTTATATGTAACCGAATTCTTTACACTCAATTCTGAACTATTTGAACGAACAGATTTTTTTAAAAATTTTCTACACTTATCAAGAACCGGGGAGAATTCGATATTTAATTGTTTTTTCTTACTTCGATGTAGTATAAATGCATGTTTGTAGTTATTTTAAATTATATTATTGCACTTGTACTTAGTGTGGGGAGAAATTACTACGAGTTTGAATAAACTTATGTACATATACACGTGTGTGACGTACAAAGTTTAATGCCACTTATATTAAATGTAAACACTGCTTTCACTTGTAGCCTTACTGCTATAACTGTGTTCATTTATTATCTATTCTGGTGGGGCTATTAAGAAAAAAAGATTCGTGGTCACACGCGGTGCGTATATCAGGGTTGCCATCTTTAACTAATATCTTTAATTATAAATACACATATATTTTAATCCGGAACAGGAAAACTGAAATATATTTAATATTTCTTTATGTTTTGAAGTAGCGGATGTGGAGTTGGTTATTGACTAAGATATTTGCTTTAAATGGATTTATTTAATTTATAGATCTCAGTCGTATATTGCCCACCGTGTGGTATCCGGCTGAATAGAATAGATCACCCTTATTTCTTACCGAGGTGTCGTAAAAGGCGACGAAGGTAAGTTGAGCCGCTGTGTTGTATCCGGTTGAGTAGAATAGATACTCTACGCAGCCGGATACCACACGGCTATGATAGCGATTCAAACATTACAACAAAATAACTTATTAAGTACTAGCGGCCTGCCCCTGCTTCGCACGGGTATAAAATATATATCCCATGTCAGTCAGTGTAAAAAAAATGATTAAAATCGATCCAGTAGTTTTCATTTATTCATTACAGCCCGTGGCCCGCAAGCGTTAAATTTGGAGAAAAACAATTTCCTTTCCCTATACCAAGAAGATTTCCTGCTATATCTAATATCTAAATTCATATAGGTACCTACTACATATTTTCATTTTCCCCCTATGTATTTTATTTTTAAAATTAATTACAGAATGTCCTTATATACTACATTCACAGCTTTCTTGTCATTAAACAAACTCTTGAAACAACGACATATAGCTGTTAAATGCGAAGTGCTATAGGTCGAAGCGCGGCCTCCTCGCGGGATTTTAAATCTGTAATATCTCCGAAAATGTTCACTTAAATTACATGCTGTAAACGGCAATATTGATCTATATTAAATCAAAAATTTATTTAAGGTACCTAATTGGATAAGGATGAATGCTGTATTGTATAAAAATTGCTTTGAACATAAGGCATCATTTTTCGTAAAAAGTAAATGAAAAAAACTGCTATTGTGGGTTATCCATAAGAGATAGACATATACCATCGCGGACTTTTCTGTAGACCTTTTCATGGTTTACAAATACTTAGTACATCATTTTGATAAATCTCGTAGGGTTAAGCCTGCGTTTGCAATGTAAGCGGAAAAAAATGTAATTATTTACAGTAACCTCAAAAATTACAGTATTTCTCTACTTCGTATTAAATGTTATTATACGTACAAACCTTCCTTTTGAATCACTCTATCTATTAAAAAAAACCGCATCAAAATCGGTTGCGTAGTTTTAAAGTTTTATGCGTACATACGATATATGTGACTTTGTTTTATAATATGTAGTGATGTACGTAAAATGAGAGGAATAAGTAGCACGGGTAGTAATCTATATCTATACTAATATTTATAATGAAAAAATTTTTGTATTACAAAAAAGAGCCCTTCGTGGTATTTACAAATTAAACCCGCGTGATTCCCTGCGAGAGAAGTTTAAGGAAATAGGTATTCTTACATTTGCTTCACAGTATATTTTAAGCAATTTAGTTTTCGTACATAAAAATACAAAGAATTATAAAACTACAGGTGATGTGTATAAGAGGCAAAGTAGAAACCGACATAAGCTTGCGGCTCCTGCTTTGCGCCTTGCAAAAGTACGTAAATCGTTTGTGGGTCTGGGTATAAGATTCTATAATAAAATTTCATAGTCAATTTTAGCTTTGCCATTACATCAGTTTAAAAACACTGTTAAAAAGAGGCTGATCCAGAAAGCCTACTATACTGTTGAGGAGTACTTGGAAGATAAGAATGTGTGGATATAGTTCGCTTACAAGACAGTAATGACTAAATGTAACTAGTCTTAAGAAGTATATTTTTAAAAGAGCAACCGCCGAGTTTCTTGCTGGCTCTTCTCGGTAGGAACGGCTTTCCGAACCAGCGGTAGAGTTGACGATTCAAAAGCACTTGTTTACAAGTTTATTAGAATAAAGAGAATTACTTACTTTAGAATAAAGAATATTTTGAATTTGAATTTGAATTTAGCTGAAGAGTTTGTTTGATTGTTTGATTCATTGATTGTTTGAACACGCTAATCTCAGGAACTACTGGATCGATTTGAAAAATTTCTTTCAGTGTAAGAGTCTATTTATTGAGGAAGGCTATAGACTTTAAAACATCACACTGAATATGAGATTTCATCAGATGAATAGGAGAGGAGCAGCAATAAAAAAAAGGTACGAAAACGGCACAATTTAAAGCTTTCCTTTCGTGCGCTGAGTAAACGGTAATAGTATATTCAAAAATCATGTATTACAAAATTGTTCCCATCTAAAAGTTCTAAATAAAAGTCCGCGACAGCATATGTCTAGCTTTTAAGGTTGAACCACTTTAAGCATTTTTATAGTTATCAAAAGACTATATTACGGTTTTAATCTTTCCACGCGGGCGGAGCCGCAAGCTATTGCTAGTCATAAATATTATGTACGGTTATTTGGTACAGAATCAAATGGCATTTGTTGATATTCTGTATTAACACTTCGTTAGCATGTCTGGCTACTGATAATGTGTTAATTTACTATTTATTTCGATGAGGCGCTGAAAAATATGTGGGTTGGCTTACACTGTGTGGTTTTGATGCTAAAAATAATTTTATAAAATACTAACATTCACAAATAGACATGTGGTATCCGGCTGAATAGAATAGACCACCCTCTTCCTTGCCGAGGTTTCGTAAAATACGACAAACGGTACGTTGACGTTAGGCAGGTAAAGTAAGTTGACGATCGAAAAATACGTAACCAAATCACGTGACAACATGTTATATGTATATAATTTTTTTTGTAACAAATATATAAAACAAATTAAAAAGACTTTGATGGTGGAACTCAATTCGGTTTCCAAAGTTCAAGCCCTAGACCTATAAATCCATATACATACTAATATTATGTGAGAGTCTACATGTTATAAACATGCGTTTTTACGACCGGCTGCCTGATTGACGTCAACTTACCATAGTAGTATTTTACGACACCTCGGTAAGAAAGAGGGTGGTCTGTTCTACTAACCCGGGTACCACACGGCGGGTCGACTTACCTTAGTCGCGTTTCATGACACCTCGGTAAGACATTAGGGTGGTCTATTCTATTCAGCCGGACACCACACGGCGTTCGGCAACATTTTTTTTGTTAGTTTGAAAATAAAAAAAGATAAATAATTTTTTTTGTTTAAGAACTCTAGAACACAAGAAGATATATACACGATGAAAAATTAAATGCCATATGTTCACTTTCTGTATAAGCTTTCACTTGTTGCTTTGCTGCTATAACTGCGAGTTTATTATGGTCTATTTTGGTGAGGCCTTATTAAAATTATGCGGACTCACGCTTTTCATGTTAGGGTTAGCACAAAAAAACACTTCGAAATCCGAAAATATATCGCTATGTTGTGAAGAAAGTTATTTTTGGTCGGGGCTCCTCGATTCGTCTTCCTCAAGGAGACGACTCGAGGAGCCCCGACCAATAATAACTTTTGGTTCATAATTTTTGGTTGGTATTTTAAATAATTTAATGATTCAAAAACTGTGGTAGCCCAGCGGTAACACCGTGCGACTCTTTCGAGGAGATCACGGTTTCAAACCCAGGCAGACACCAATGAGTTTTTCTGTTAAAACTTGTCTAATTGATAATTGAAATTTATCACATGCTTTTCGGTGAAGGAAAACATCGTGAGGAAACCTGCATATCTCTACAGAATTCTGGAAATATGTGTAAGCTACCAATCGTTGGAGCGGCGTGGTAGGTCTTAGGTCCAAACCTTCTCTCCAAAAACGGAGAGAAGAGGCCTATTCTCAGCAGTGGGATAGTAACAGGCCGCTACTTCATGATTCAAAGCAAAACAATCAAGTGATGTCTTTATAAGCATTATGCAGGATGGCACTTACCATACGATATTAATTTACACTCCATCCGAAGAATAAAGTTACATGTCCTATGTATAAACATTTAATTTAATTTAATTTAATTTAGTTTCAGGTACCTACAAACCTCAGCACCCTACAATAAAAAGCAGTTAATTTAGTGAAGTATTTAAGCCACAGGAATTATTTTACGTTTTAAATTAAAAAAAGACGGTTTATAGAGATCAATGACCGTACCTTAACACGCTATTGCAAATAATATAATACAACACATAACCTTGACCTAAAAACTAGATAGTACAAAGCGAGTGACATAAAATAAAAATGTTATTGTTTTCTCCTGCGCGCCGCTACAGGTTAGTGAACCGTTATAAACAGATTCCAATTAAATGATATTTATTTTGTTCGAATATACATTTTTTCTTAAACTTATTTAACAAGGTTAAATTATGCCAAAGTTATTTAATACGCTTAAGTGATCAGATTCATTTAATGATGTATTATCCCACCTTGTTTATTGTACAGATATAGGGAACGAGAACATATTTAATCGGTATAGGATCGATATTGATGGACTTATGATGTTCTTAATTAATATCAAGTTACTCTAAATGCAAACTAGATCTTTTACATATCATCACATGTTTGCTCATGAACAATAATTAAACCGTGCTAATCCAAACCGTGCTAATCCGACAAATAGCTATTTCGTCAATGAAAATTCGGTTCTCTTTTTATTATAATTGGCTTATGTCACTTTGTTTTTTGCTTTCAAAACGTTTAAACCACTTTTATCAGCTCTGACTTTTTCATTCCAGCGTTACATATATAATAACAAAATGTTTTTCCCTATTTTATAAGCTTACAACTGGCTTGACTGGGCCGTTAGCGCAGTGGGTATTGACCCTGCTTTCAGCTCCGCGGGTTGCGGGTTCGATTCCCGTCGAGGGCAAACATTTTCTATAAATGAATTTGGTGGCATTCGAGCCTGGGTGTATATTTGTATTTAAAAATTATATAAGTATATATTCACCAGTTGTCTGTCTACCATAACACAAGTATTAAGTTACTTACTTTGGGGGTGGACGACCATGTGTGTAAGTGTCCCATATATTTATTTATTTACAACATAACTTCACATTCGGAGTGTTGGTTAAAATGTTACAACCCTGATACGTGTTTCACCGTTACTATGACCCACTCCCAGCATCCAATCTCAGTACTCACCGCAAGATCGCAACGCGCGAACGCGATTATGTTTTTCGAAAGTTGGTTTTTAAATATAACGGTCCTCCTCGTATTATTAGTCGCATTAATATTCGACTATGTCACAAAATTCTTCAGCTACTGGTACGTCCGGGAAGTGCCCTACAAAACTCCTGTACCCTTTTTCGGCACCGATTATTATCGAATTTTAGGACTCAGGAACACTACAGATGAAGTAAATACACTCTATGCAAATCATCCAAAAGAAAAATACGTTGGATGTATTAAGAGTAGAATACCGGATTTGATTGTTAAAGACCCGGATTCTGTTGAAAAGATTCTGTATACAGATTTCTCGAATTTCCATTGCCGAGGCTATGGACTGGACAGATCTCGGGATGTTTGTCTACGAAACAATTTGTTTTACGCCGAAGGAGAAAATTGGGCTCTATTGCGTAGACAGTTTGATTTACTATTGAATAATATTGACGATAAAATTGAAGACAGTTTACATGACTGTTTGTCAGGAACCAATGGAGATACAAAGGTTCAACAATTATTGTCTGCTATATTGGATGTTGTGTTTAAAGATTTGCTTATCGACGATAAATTAGAAGACCCTTCTATTATAACAGATATGAGAGGAACAATGCAAAGAAGGTCGTTATTTGATAAATTTATTAGCTACGTGAAAAATATATATCCGTCAGTATACGTAACTCTGCGATTAAATGTTTTATCCGAGCAATATTTTAGCAAATATAGTCAAGTTTTTAAAGAGTCGAAACTTTTGAGTGATGTTGAAAAGACATTGTCTGATAATAATGAGACAAAATTTGAGAAAGTTTTTGGAAGAGAATCCGATGGAAATTCACCTTTTTCGTACCTGGCTACTTTTATCGAAGCAGGTTATTTACCTTGTCATTATTTACTCACCGCTCTTTTATATGAATTAGCTAAAAACCCTGAGGCACAAGAGAAATCAAGAAGATGTGTACAAAATTCTATAGAAGACGATTACTTGGACAAATGTATCCAAGAAGCGTTACGACTCTATCCAGCCTATTCAGTCATCACTAGAAAATGTGTTAAAACTTACCATTTTCCCGGTAAAACTTTATTAGTTGATAAAGGCGTAACAGTTAACATTCCCGTGGAGGCAATTCATCATGACGAAAAATATTACAAAGACGCTAAAACTTTTAATCCTGATCGTTATTCAAATTACGAGAGTATCACTAAATTTACGTATTTACCTTTTGGTGCTGGACCTAAGAAATGTGTTGGTAAGTTTTCGTATAATTATTTTGAACATCGCAGGTCGTTTGCGGAAAACAATTAGATATTATTAGGAAAGTCACATACAATAAAATTTGGGAAGGACGTCGATAATTAAATAAGAACGGAAGCAACTATGCTAAACCAACAGAATGTAAAAAAAAATACGGTTACATATAAATAATTACCGGTTAACTAATGTATAACAAATTAGTAGTGTAATAAGTATGATGCTATCAGATGCTTTGTCTTCCTTGATAATAAATGATAAAACAGACATTATTATAAAAGTGTCAATTTATGTAAAATAAACTGCTTGCTATATCTCGAAACGGTTAGCATATCTTGTGAAATTACCTTAGTGACCTTTGTAGGGCTGACAATTCTACTCGTAGTGGGTTTCCGTTATAAGATCGCCGTTCTAGCAACGCCATTTGTCGTCATACTGTGTGCCCTCCCCCTATTGCTACTTCAGCTTCTTGACCATTTAAGCTCTACCAGTAATTTTTGATTCTTCTGAATCTATCTATGAAGCCAATAATGAAAGAAATCAATAGACCCTTACTATGTCGTTAATATATCTTGGCACATGATAGAAAAACATATGATTTGGAAATCTTTCCTCCTTTTGTTTTTCTTGACTTCCTGAATCTGATAATCTCCGAATAATAGTTATGGTATTTGAAGCCTAACATAAAAGACTATTAAGGTAAGTTGACTCGCCGTCCGGTATCCGGCTGAGTAGAATAAACCACCCTCTTTCTTCTTGCGATGTATCGCAAAAGACGCCTAAAGTAAGTTGACGTCTGGCAGGCGGCCGGTCGTAAAATACCTAGCCAAATCATGTGACAGCATGTTTATAACATGCTGTGCCGATCCCACTTAGAGTGGGATAATCGCAGGAGAAGGATGATATCTGGTTTTTTATAGCCTTCTGTAGTGTTGTTAACTGGATTTATATTTTATTATGTTTTTTTATACTCATCCTTGCGTCGTAATCCTCAATCATGAGGATCGTTATTTTTATTTTATATATTTTTCTACATGTATTTACTTCTATTTTAAATGTAAATGTGTTTTACAGGGGAACAGTTAGCACTGCGTATCATAAGAACCATTGCCGCGACCTTTTTGAAGAAATTTCACATTGGAATATGTGACAGAACACCAGAAAAATTACAGTTAAACGATCATAACTTTGGAAGAATTATTGACAACGATGTATGGCTGAGATTCGAGACTATAGTCGTGGATTTGTAGACTACTTATAAGGTTTAATTTATTAACATAGATTTTAAGTTCCATAAGCAAACAGTCTTGAGTGGTTGATGATATTGTTGTTGTATCGTGTTATGTACGTGATATGAAACTGTTTTGTTGGTTTTGCTGAATTCCTTGGTACAAAGTTATGATTTTGCTATAATCTAATATCTTGCGAAATAATTGTATCATAACTTTAGTGTTAAAATTAATTATTCAAAGTCCTAGATCAATATAAGTAAAACAAAATTGAATCATAGTTATCAAAAATATATACGTTAATTTAAGTAGATACGTATTTTTATACGAAGAATTTATACAATAAGTAATTATTTTTGGATACATTTATACGACGCTTACATAAACCGATAACAAAACCAAGATTTTAAGTGAAACAAAGATCTTCTATGCTGGTAATTTGTTAGTGTTGTTTGTACTAAGTGATTAAAATATTAATAATATGTTTTCTGAGGAAGTAAGTGGCATAACAATTTATGGTATTGAAATCCCTTAAAGATGTTTAACAGTAGATATGGTATTTAAATCTCTTAAAGATGTATAACAGTATTGTATAACAGTATAACTATAACTGTATACAGTATATGTACAGTATAACTTGGATTTAACAAAAAATTATGACAAGATATTTTTTTAAACATTAATATTCTCTAGAATTGGGTGAGGTATGTAAATTTAATGTATAAAAAAAGAAAGCCCACTTTTTATTTTAATTTCTACAATCTTGACCTTGATTTTATGTAAATGGAAAAGATGTTGAGTTGACACCAATGTAACTCTGGTCGATCAATCTTCAAACTCGACTTACATATATTGAATACTTATCTTAATTTTACACATTTAGATACTGTTAATTCTTCTAATATTATAAATGCGAAAGATTGTGAGTATGGATGTATGTTTGTTACTCTCACGGCGAATCCGCTGAACCAATAGCGAAGAAATTTGGCACAATTTTTACTTATACACCGAAATAACATATAGGCCATAGAAAGCCTGTTTATTCTACAGGAATAGGATGACATTAAAAAGCCCCATCTATTATCAATCGCGACGATCTAATCCACGAAAACGAAGTTGCTAGTACGATATAAGTTAAATTACTTAATTCCAAAAGGTAACATAGACTAAGTTAGTTAATAGCAAAAATGTTGTTTATCTAAATTTTCAAATCTAAAAATAAAAAAAAAAAATTATGAACACTTTCGAATCTCTAAATAGTTTATAGCTATTAAGTTTTTAAATTGTTTATAAAAAGAAATTACAGTTATTTATCAATAATAGTAATAGCTTGCTCCTACAAATGTCAATTTTTGGTCTATATTTTTCAATAATTTTAAATGGTTAAACGTGACCTATTTTTATAGTAGGTATTTGAGATGTTTTTAAATATGGTAACTCAATACGTGCTTAAAATTATAATGTAGTTTTTATAAACACTTATTATAATTAATATAAAATTTAAATAAATGCCATTTAATTAGCAGAAAAGTAAGGCGGTTAGAATTAATTAAAGCTTCTTGAATGAAAGTCAAAACTGTTATAAAAGTAATATTAATTTATTATTTTATTTATTATTAAGGAACGGTTTTATGGAGGTAATATGACGTACCTACTTTGTTATACGTATATATAAATAATTTAAAAATGTAATAAATATTGAAATTTGTTTTAAATTTTTCTTTCTTTTATATCCATTCCAGACATGGTGAATTAAGGTATATAATCATTCTCCTGCTTTAATCCCACTCTAAGTGGGGTCGGCACAACATTTCTACATGGTTTGGCTAGTCCTTTTAATAACCGCCTGCCTGAAGTCAACTTACTTTAGTCGCCTTTTACGACACCTCCGTAAGAAATGAAGGTGGTTTATTCTACTCAACCGGATACTACACAGAGGGTCATCTTACCTTAGTTGCCTATTATGGCACCTCGGTAACAAAAGGGGGTAGTCTATTATACTATAGCCGGATATCACAGGTTTATATTATCATGGCCGGAAAATCTACTAAAGGGATTTAAGTACGGTTTTTACTAAGAAATAGTGCAATTATGGGTAAATAGTAATTTACATTACAATTCCCGCGGGGTTTGGGATTAACGCGGGAAAAACTTTGTGATACGCTGATTTAAACGTGGGCTACCTCGGCGGCGACCTAGTTGCAATAAATAAACCTGTTTTGTCAAAATGGTATATTTTGAATTTTTCCGCCGCGTAGTATCCGGCTGAGTAGAATAGTACCACCCTCATTTCTTACCAGGGTGTCGTAAAAGGAGACTAAGGTAAGTCGATCCGCCATGTGGTATCCGGCTGAGTAGAATAGACCACCCTCATTTCTTACCGAGGTATCGTAAAAGGCGACTAAGGTAAGTTGACCCACCGTGTTGTATCCGGTTAAGTAGAATAGACCACCCTCTTTCTTACCGAGGTGTCGTAAAATACGACTAAGGTGAGTGACGTCAGGCAGGCGGCCGGTCGTAAAAACGCAGCCAAATCATGTTACATGGTTATAACATGTTGTGCCGACCCCACTTAGAGTGGGATAAGGGCAGGAGAGCGATGTATTAAGCGCCCTTAGTCCAAATTACCAAAGCACTATAGTATATAATGCCCGGTGTTATATACAATGTGGATTATTACAATTATTGTATACAGGTTACATCATCATTCTCCTGCCTTTATCACACTCTATATTTTGAATTTGAGTTTATGAAATATGTAATAATGTGTAAGATAAATATTTTTCGAGCCATACTTGCTTTATCATAGTGTATGTCGCCGCTCCCAATACGGTAGGCTCACCATAATTTGTTTAAGGCAATCCCGGACACGAAAGTAGGGATAAAGTGGAACGAGGATTGGAATAAGCTTCAACAATATTGGGGATTTGTCGCCGCGTTATATTCCGTGATTTGTTAAGAAATTTCGTAAGACATTTTATGTTTTTTTCTTACAGAATAATATGGTCTAGTTTCAAGTAGAATTTCTTACAATGAAGTATTTAACGAAAAACTAATTAATCTAAGAATTAAATTTTTATAAAGAATGCTGATGATGCAAATTTATCAGAAACATTCTATAAAAATAGTTATAGGCATTAAGGGCCTGTTTCACAAGTTACCAATAAACTGTTAGTTAGCTTATTCGGAACATATCTGACACATATATCGGAATTTTGCGTTGCTCAGGCGTATTCAGCATTTAAAGTCCCTAATAAGTTAACAGGCAGATCATGTGGCTGGTATTTTGTTTATCTGCTGGACAGCAAATACCTATTAAAAAATTAGCCGCTTTTTTACTTTTTAAAGTCTCTTTTTTAAGACATTTCTATCCGACACTTTTATTAATTTGTGAAACAGACCCTAAGCAACATAGTTATTTTAATGTTCTATTATATTGGTGTTCAAGCAATTTTTTTATACTATTCGATACGTAAAACCTTTTATTAAGTCCAAATAAGTCTTTAAAAGTACCATGATCATGTCTACATTTCGACATCGTAAGTATTTTATATTAAACTAGCAATCGCCAGCGGCTAAAGATTAGAACCGTAATATAGTCTTTAGATAACCATAAAAATTTAGAGCGGAACAATTTTGGAATACATGGTTTTTGAATAACTATCACTATTTACTCAGCGCCTGCAAGTAAAGCTTAAATTTTGCCGTTTCATACTCTCCTATTCATCTTAGAGTGATGTTATAGCCTATAGCCTTCCTCGATAAATTGAACTCAAAGAATTTGTCAAATCGGTTCAGTACTTCCTGAGATTAGCGCGTTAAAACAATCAAACAAACAAACTACTCAGGTTTTTATATATTTCTAAAAAATTTTATAATTGTTTATATTTTTAATAATTGTTTATTCTAAAATAATTTTTTTAAATATAATCGAAATAATTCAGACTACTAATTAAAATACTTTTTTAGGTTCTTATCCCTTTTGTTTAACTGAATATGGTATACGTATACAAAAAATAAGTATGTGTTGATTTATTATGCTGTATCCATGGCCTCCTTCCGACATTGTTGGTTCCATGACGGATGATATGCCGAACAAACAGAATGAGATGTTTTTAGTAAACAATGTGGGATTTGGCAGTGACGAATCATACGGGACTTACATACCTGTGTGTGATACCGCAAACACACTTTCATAGATGAAAGGTCAACGTCTATGATACAATAAGAAGTTTAAGAACTTTGTTATTATCACCGTTATGTATGGTATCTTTTGTTAGTTTTGGTAGGTAGGTAGTGTCTTATACCGTTTAATTATAAGTGCCTGGGGAACCGAGCCTAGCACGGTATTTTTTAAGACTTAAAAAAAATAAAAAAATTAACAATTAAAAAAAATATTTAAGGCGGTGAGGCTCGAGTCTAGGTATTTTTGCCTCTCTAGACCGCCCGTCCCCCAAATGAGCTATCGTGACTTGACGTTTAATTGCGAAAATTATCTTTAAAATTTTAGCATTTTCCTGAAAACAGGGATAAAACGTCATTTTTTTATGAAACTAGATCGATTTTTCGCCCCCAAAATTCCCTATATGCTGAATTTAATGATAATCGTTAGAGCCGTTTCCGAGAGTCGGAAAATATATATACATATAAGATTAACTCATTTAAATACCGTTTTATTAAAATTAATATCCGATATGATGTTAAAATTTTACGACATGAAAATCGAACTCGAGTCTTCTAGGTGATGCTTAAAGATTTTAACAAGATGTATTTGAGCCATTTTTCATTTAATAGAGGTTTTATTTTTTAATACTTTTTATAGACATAATAAAGTCAAGTTAAAAACTGACATTAAAAATGCAAAATTAATTAAAAGTACTTATTAATGTACAATAAAGACAGATGTCTTCAGACATGAAGCTGGAAGAAAATTATGACCTCATCAAAGAATTTACGATCCTCGGAAGTTGGAGGTGACGGATCAAATTTTAAATCAAGTCGCTCTTGAGATTATCGTACGCATACAATGCGAAAGTATCATAACTAAGAGTTCACCAGTTATGAGAAATTTTACTAGAGACTAAGGTAAGTGCCGTGTGGTATCCGGATGTGCAGAATAGAACACATTAGTTACGGAGATATTGTAAAAGGCGACTTAGGTAAGTTTGAACTGTCCGCATCGTGTGGTATTTACTATACCGGCTGACTAGAATAGATCAGTGGGTTTAAAAAAGTGGATTAGTGGGTAGTCGTGAAAGAAGTAACACTGTCAAATTTCTTCTTTATTAATTTTATAATTTTAAAATATTAAATGAGTTCTTTTTACTATTTCGTACATGTGTGATATTTGATATAAACGCTACCTACCAGCTACAAGTTTCCTCAGAACGAATTTCCTACAACAGTATACTAATACATTCTGGTTTTCACTGGACTGCACTATGGATACACTTAAAGAGTCTTTGACATCCATGGCCGAATTGTTTAACAATAAGATGAATGAATTCCAGCAAGAACTTCAGAAACAAGCTTCCTCTTCGGTAAGTCAAGTACCGACGCCCACTTCTTTGGCAACAGAATTTTCTGTTTTCAAAACCTTCATCTTGTCAGCACTGAACACCTTACAACGGCAAGTTGAATTTATGGGGCGGGAAATTGATCGCCAGGAGATGCGCAGAAGAAGAAAAATGCTTTTGTTCCATGGAGTTCCTGAATCTGATTCTGAAAATGTTGCTACTCTGGTTTCGGATTTAGTTACAGAGCATTTAGAATTATCTAATTTTTCTCCGGCTAGCATCAAATCTTCGTTCAGATTGGGTCGGGCGTCAGCGTCGAAAACCAGACCTATTGCTATTAAATTCGGTGATGCTACCACGAGGGACAGGGTGTGGTTTGCCAAAACCAAATTCAAAGGCACTGGCTTCACTCAATCAGAATTTTTGACGAGGGTTCGTCATGATGTGTTCCTGGCTGCAAGAAAACGATTTGGCATCGGAAAGTGCTGGACGCGTGATGGTGACATTTATGTTGTGGACTCAAATGGATCCCGACATCGAGTGGACTGTTTACTTGACCTTGATAGTATTCCCTGCTCACCAACAATAGCTGATAATAAAGGCATGACGTATGCGCTCTCGGCTAACCAGCCAATATCAAAAGTTACTGTTCGTTCCAAAAGAATAGTAAATAATAGATAATTCCTGTTTGTTTACTCATAGCGTACTACTTTACTTGTACCTGCATTTATTTATTTTTTATCAACTTCTTTTCTTTTTACCGTCGAATGAATTATTTTTGTCAAATGAATTAACTTGGGTCTTTCTTAAGATATAACTTGTTGGTCTTTATTAAGACTAAGATTATTAATACTCAATACCATCGATATGAAGCGGTCTAGGCATTCGAGGAAACAATTTTTATCCTGTCCTACTCGTCGGGACGCCTTCGTGGACAGAGGGGGAGTTTGTAACACAACGTACAAGGAACGCGTGATTTCGAACTCAAAACTAGATGGCGCCACTCGTCGTTTGCTCCGCGCTATCGAAGTGCTTTCGTAGTAGTATAAGAAGTCCCCATACATTATGTTATTAGATCGACATCGCTATCAGATCCTAGGGCTCTAAAGTGCATCCTACTGGAACACTACCCCTTAGCGCGTCTGAGACGGTGCATCCTCCGTCCGGCACATCCATACTCGGAATGCCGTGAGGAACCCGTCGTCTGTTCGCGATGCTTTCCGTATTCGTCATAAGCACGCATTCTCTCCCCCGACACGGCGTGCGTCCGGGTCCAGCGCCTTACAATTTGGCGCCCAACTAGTGGCCGAAAAGCGACCTTGAGTACAGTCTGACGATAAACTCGCAGCCGAAAAGCGCCCCTGAGTACAGTCTGACGACAAACTCGCAGCCGAAAAGCGATTCTGAGTACAATCTGACGACTCACTCGCAGCTGAAGAGAGGCCCTGACTTCATCATACAATCTGACGCACAACTCGACGTCGAAGAGTGACCCTGAATGCAATTCTTGTCTAGGGGGAGGGAGAAGACAAACATCCGCTGGCGTTAGCTATCGATCCCAAGCATCGCAGTTATAGTGCATCCAAACTGGAACACAACAGTTCAGCGAACTACAAACGGAGCATCTTCTAATACATCCTTACCAGGAATATCGTGAAGGACTCATCCGGGACACTGTTTCTATTAGAAACAAGAATAACACTACATCTGTACGAAAGTG
This sequence comes from Morpho helenor, assembly GCA_029227775.1. Taxonomy (NCBI): domain Eukaryota; kingdom Metazoa; phylum Arthropoda; class Insecta; order Lepidoptera; family Nymphalidae; genus Morpho; species Morpho helenor. The sequence goes on from JARGCU010000010.1 coordinate 13,965,783, forward strand.
TTTCGCACTTCGTCGTATTACCAACTAGCGACCAACGCGCATTCGAAGAGTGGCTCAAAGAAAATGTTATGAACCGAAGAAATGCCGAGTATTGTGAAGAAACCTAAATCAATAGAACACATTGGCAAACATATCAACTTCAGCGATAAACTGTTACGAAAGACAATACATACGCCTATATCTGTTCCACTGCATCGCTTAACGAAATGGTTGAGAGGCATCATTCAACCTTATGTCACCATGGCGGCTTCTGCAGTTTTGTCCATAAGAAGGAACGGAATGAATATCCAACGGAGTTCACTACCAGACCAAGCCAGAACGAAACTACTCAATACCATCGATACGAAGTGGTCGAGGCATCCGAGGAAACGATTTTTATCCTGTCCTACTCGTCGGGACGCCTTCGTGGACAGAGGGGGAGTTTGTAACACAGCGCAGGGGGTCTTCTCGCATACCCTTGAGGGGTAGGCGGGGTACGGGCCTCGAGGCGAACCTCTTTGCCCGGGCTGGTCCTCGCAGGCTTTGTGGCCTGGACTGTGTTTGGGCCGTAGGCCCAGGTCACCTAGGTGACCTACGGGATTTGATGTTCGGTAGGGAGGTCTGGGAATGGTAGTTCCCAGACCTCGGAGTCAGTATCGGTGGTGTCTCGTCCGGTGGTGTCTCGATCGGGTGGGTGTGTCATGTCCGGTGGTATCGCCCTCTCGCCCATCGCGTCGTCCTCTTCGTCGCCGTCGTCGTCCGCGTCGGGCCGCGGTGACGGTGATCGCAGGAGCTCGCGAGGCAGGGAACGTCCCTCGGGTGGTCGTGCGTGGAGTGGCGCGATGCCGTGGAGGTGAACGTGCGCGCTGTTGTCCGCTCGCGCGAACAGTCGGCGCGCAAGGCGACGAACGAACTCCTCCACGGTCGGCATCTTGGTATCTCTGTGCACGACGTCGTTCCGCACATACCTCGGGGCTCCTACGATCAGTCGCAGGCAGCGATTCTGCTGGACTTGAAGCCTTCGCCTCTGGTACGCCGAACATAGCGCGTACCAGGCGGGTGCCGCGTACGTCAAGCGCGAGCGGACGTAGGCACCGTAGACTCGCAGTTTGGTGTTGACAGGTAAATGGGATGTGAACAGCGTGTGGAGCTGGGACCTGGCAGCAGCAGCTTGGCCCACGGCACGGTTAACCATGGGGACCATGCGCAGGCTGCGGTCCAACTCACACCCCAAAAACCTCACTGTGGTCTTCCACTCTACGTCCTGGCCTCGCAGAGTGAGTTGGCGTAGCGGCCTGGAGCGGCTGGTGAGCAGAGCGGCCGTCTTCCCGACGTTGACGGCCATCCTCCACTTGTCCAGCCATTCCGGCAACAAGTCCAGCAGACGCTGCATGCGGTTTGTGGCGACGATCTGGTGGTAGGACGACGCGAAATACGCGCTGTCGTCAGCGAAGAGCGACAACAGCACGTCCTCCTCCCCTTCCCGCAGATGGTTGCGCAGGGTGGGGATGTCATCCGTATACGCCGCATATAAGCGCGGCGATATACAGCTGCCCTGGGGTACTCCAGCTTGGATAGTGCGTGGTTGGGATTCGGCACCATCCACTGCCACGTAAAAGCTACGGCCGCTGAGGAATGACGCCAGCACTCGCACATAAGCAGGCGGCATGGTGGTATCCAGGATCTTGGCCAGGAGCCCGGCGTGCCACACACGGTCGAAGGCCTTCTCGATATCGAGGAATACCCCGACGGTGTAGCACCCGTTGTTCAGCTCACTGGTCAGCTGGTTAATGACCCTCGCCAGCTGGAGCGTCGTCGAGTGGCCGCTGCGGAATCCATACTGCTCCTCGCGCAGGGGCAGATGGGGCGTGACTCGACGCAGCAGCAGACGCTCGAACAGCTTGGCTATGTGCGAGAGCAGGGTGATCGGCCGGTAGCTTCCAGGCAGGCGGCGGTCCTTCCCCGGCTTGGGAAGAACGATGATCTTCCCGGTCTTCCACGCCTCTGGGAAGTGGCCGGTGCGGAGTACTCCGTTGAACAGGCTCGTGAGCGCTACGAGACCCGTTCGGGGCAGCAGCATCAGCGCGGCGTTGGTGATTCCGTCGGGTCCTGGCGCTTTTCGCTTATCAAGGCGAGCAGCGACCGACCGCAGCTCTGACAGGGAGATGAAATCCTCTCCCCGGAGCGGCGGTGTAGGGGCCGACAGGAACCTCTCCAGCTTGTCCTGGACCGCCGCGTGATGACGGATGACGTGGAGATTGGAGGTGTTGGGGGCGTTGGGCGTAAAGGTCTTCTCCAGATGAGCCGCCAGGATCTCAGCACGATCTTTGGCGGCATAGGTGCGTTTACCCGATGCATCGAGCAAGGGGTAAACGGGGGTGTCACGTCCGGTAAGTTGCTTGCAGAGTGAGTACAGCGCTGTGTCATGTTCCGTCGCTCGATCGACGGTATACTCCCACCGCGCCTCGTCGAGAGCGACTATGGCACGCGCGATCTTCTCTGCAAGCCGGTTCAGGTCGGCCTTCACCCTGGGGCAACGAGTGCGGGCCCATAGGCGGCGCAGGGTGCGCTTCCGTCTGAGCATGCAGCGGAGCGAGCTCGGCAGGTCCTTCCTTCGGTTGGTGTCCGATGGAGTCGACGTGGTGGAGGTGGCTGCTGCTTTGGCGGCAATGATAGCCTCCGTGACGAGCGCAGCAGCATCGTCGACTTCCGAAGGGGTGGTAATCGGGCCTGCTAGCTCAAGCCCGGCAAGCTCGGCGGTGTAACGCTCCCAGTTCGTCCGCGTCCGCGGCGGGCGGGGCACTAGGAAGCCTCCCTGGGTGGCAAGGGTGACCAGAACCGGTAGGTGTTGAGTGTCGAGATCGTAGAGGACCTCAACATCAAATGGGTGGTCGAGTCCGTGGTGCAACACTATGTCGAGGACGTCCGGCTGGGCGCGGGGGTCAGTGGGTATGTGGGTCGGCGCTCCCGGCCCCACCACACCGTACCCGCTCCTCACGCTATCTTCGTGCAGGTGCCTCCCGACCGCAGTGATGATTCGCGATCCCCACGCGTGATGTTTCGCGTTGAGATCGCCCACGATCACTGCGGGTCCCTGCTGTGCGAAGATGGTCCCGACATCAGTGTTGCAAAAGGTCAGTCCGGGTGGTTTGTAGGCGGCATAGATGCGGAGCTCTTCATTCCCCACGCTGACTCGCACTCCCTGTGTGCGAGTGCTGGTGAATGGGGTGTGCTCCAACTCCTCGTGTATGATGTCCCTCCGCACCAGAGCGGCCGTACCTCTGTACGGGTGGCCCCGGGGGGAGACTTCGTCGCGGCGATACACGAAGTAGTTGGGCACGCGGAGCTCGACGCTGTCCGTGAGTTTGGTTTCGCCCAGGAGGATAACGTGGACGTCCTGCGACTGGGCGAGTAGACTTAGCTCACGGACATGACCTCTTATGCCGCCCGGATTCCAGTATAAAATTCGGAGGGTCATTGATAAGACCGTCCGAATTGGGTGATAGCCGCCGTGATAGCGCCGACGACGTCCCTGGTGGCCAGATAGGTCGTAAGCGCCGCCATAAGCGCCTCAATCAGGACCCGGACAATGTTGTTTATGCCCGAGTCCTGTGTGGGGGGTGGCGGGGGGTACAGTGGGTATTGCGGCGCTTGTGGCTCCGCCTCTCGCATAGCTACTTGGTGGCCGCGGCTTCTCGGCGCCTCGGCAATTGGTGGTTGAGGCGCCATCGCTGTTTCTGATGGCGACCGGGGATGCGGTGTGGACGCGGCGGCGGGCTCGACGTTAGCGGGCCTCGGCTGCCTGCGCCTACGTCGGTTCCTCTTCTTGTTTTTCCCGGCCAGCGGTTCCCCCCTGGCTGTCGGGACGTTCGCCGGCGGCTGTAATGTCGTTGGCGGCGCACCCGTCCCGGCCGTAAGAACGACGGTCGTTGGAGGGGCGGTACGGGGTGCGGTGGGGGCTGAGGAGGCACGTACAGTGAGTGCGGGACGTGCGGCGGGTACGGCGGTTGTTTTGACGGCGGCGACGGTTGTCGGGCCGGCGGGTGTAGCGGTTGGGGGGGGACCTTGCCCTCTCCCCCCTGCCCTCTTCTTCACCGGCTCGTTCGGACGCGGCGGCGCGATGTCAATGCCGCGTTTTCGCGCCTCTCTCCGAAAGACAGGGCACTTTCGGTCTCGCGCCACGTGCGCCCTCCCACAGTTGGCGCACTTGGGGGCCTCTTCGGGGGCCCTGTCGCAATCCTGGCTGATGTGCCCGCCTGCGCAGCGGACACATTTTGGAGGCCGGTGGCAGTTGGCGGATGCGTGGCCGAACTGCTGGCAGCGGCAGTTGTAACACAACGTACTAGGAACACCTGATTCCGCAATCAAAACTAGATGGCGCCACTCGTCGTTTGCTCCGCGCTATCGAAGTGCTTTCGTAGTAATATAAGAAGTCCCCATACATTATGTTTTTAGATCAACATCGCCTATCAGTTCCTAAGCTTACACAGTGCATCCTACCGGAACACTACGCCTAGCGCAACTGTAAACGGTGCATCTTCCGGTACATCCAATTAAGGAATGCTGTGAAGGACCCCGTCCGCGATACTCTATGTAAAAGTGACGATTAAACTCTTGTACCTGTCAGCTGCACGTATTCTTTCCCCCCATCCGTCGTGTTATCGTATTATAGATGTTATTTAGGTCTCTCATAATGACAAAAATATCATGTTTTTTGCTATCTTTAAATGTTTTTTGTTTTTCGTTTAGTATTTACGACAGTTAAAAATTGATAATTTAGTTTATATCCTTATTGTTTTTATTTTATTTTGGTGTTTCCATTAGTTATAAGTATATTTCTCTGCAAGCAGCTGGTGGGTACGTGAACATATTTAATTAAATTTATTATTATTATACTTTGTAAAACTATTTTTATTTAATTATTTTTCATTTTCTTCTATACATCTATATATACATATATATTTTTGTTTCCATTATTGATTCTTTTCTTTTTCATATATCATTATTTATTTATTTTTTAATTTAATTTAATTTTTTTTTTTTAAATCTAATATTGTTCATAAGAACATAGATATATAACATATTCTTTGGAAATCTATCGTTTTATAATGTTTTTAAATAATAGCATGCAAGGAGACAGTTCTATGTCACTTAATTCCTCGTCTTCTGTAGTAAGTAGTGATGACGGATTCCTTAGCATTCCTACCTTAAGCGACACTCTTGACACTCAGTTTTCAGACGATTTGAAGAATTTCAATGTCGTCCATATAAATGCTCAGAGTATTCCTGCACATTATTCTGATTTTCTATCGACCTTCGAAAATAAAAATATTCATGCTATATTAATCTCTGAGTCTTGGCTGAAACCTTGTTTGCCTTCTGTGTGTTATTCTCTTCCGGGTTTTCAACTAATAAGAAATGATCGCATTGGAAGGACGGGTGGAGGGGTTGCAATATACCTTCGCTCTCATATTCCTAGCACGGTAATTGATTTTTCGCAGGTACAGGCTAACGGCGGTGCAGAACATCTCTTTGTGGAGGTATGTTTCTCGCACACGAAGCTACTACTTGGTGTTTACTACAGTCCTTGCCGTACGATAGATTATTTTGGTTCTTTTGAAAATTTACTACATAAATTTTCTCCTTCTTATAGTCATACTATTATAATGGGTGACTTTAATACGTGCCTTTTGAAGAATGATTACCGGGCATCCCGTCTTCACAATGTGATTTCTGCTACTAATTTACAAATCCTGTCTTTAAATGCTACTCACACTTTTCCGAACTGTATTCCTTCTCTCTTAGATCTCATCATAGTTTCTTCTTCTGACCATGTTGAAAAATATGGTCAGTGTGATGCTTCTGCCTTTTCTTACCATGACCTTCTCTTTTTATCGTACAAGATAAGACCTCCGAAAGCCAAGACGAGAATTCTTCTGCAGCGCAATTTTAGTAATATGGACTTACATAAACTCCGACACGATGCTGAAAAAGCAGAATGGGCCGCAATATTAAATATCGACTCTGTTGACGAACAAATTACTGCTTTTAATTCACTCTTGATTAAGATTTTTGACAAACATGCACCCCTACGACCAGTTCGCTTAAAACATTTACCTGCCCCTTGGCTTACCCCGGACATCAAAGTATTACAGAAACAGAAAATTAACGCTAAATCTAAATATAAAATAAACCCTACTGAAAAAAATCGAGAAAAATACATAGCCATTCGGAATCGTTGCAACAGGTTGTGTAGGGACAAACAACGACGCCATATCTATAAATCTGTCATCGAGGAAGAAGACTCTGGACGAGTCTGGAAATTCCTCAAATCACTCGGAGTTGGAAAAGCAAATCATAATATTGATACTAATACTTTAGATTTAAATCAGCTTAATCAGCACTTTTCCTTTTGTGTGACCATGGACGGAACAATTAAATTAAATACACTAAATCAACTTTCTGCTTCAGTAACTCCTGATATCCCACCTTTTTTCTTTAATCAATTCACTGTAAGTGATGTTAAGAGAAATATTCTTACTTTAAAATCGGATGCCGTTGGCACTGACTGCATTAGTCGTAAGATGATCGTACCCATACTAGATTTTATACTTCCTGTTATTACAGCAATCCTCAACAACTCCATCCTCACTTCTACTTTCCCAAATTCCTGGAAAGACGCCCAAGTGATACCATTACCTAAAAAACATCACCCTTCAAGTTATTCTGATTACCGTCCTATCTCTATTCTTCCTTTCTTATCCAAAGTGCTTGAACGCTTGGTGCAACAGCAGTTAACCCTCTTTCTTACTAAGCGTAATCTCCTTAATCCTTTTCAGTCTGGGTTTCGGGGCGGGCATAGTACGACTACGGCATTAGTGAAGATTACTGATGACATTCGATGGGGTATGAATAATCAACACGTTACGATACTGACTATGCTTGATTTTAGCAATGCATTCAGTTCTGTCGATTTTGATATTTTACTAGGCATTTTGATTTCTCTTAACATATCTCCTGAGGTGATTGATTGGTTTCATTCATACTTGCATGGCCGACGGCAAAGAGTACGCGTCAAGGATGTATATTCTGATTGGTCTCTTATTAATGCCGGAGTGCCTCAAGGTGGCGTGTTGTCTCCTCTTTTATTTTCAATATTTATTAATTCTATCAGTCAATACATCTCTTCTTCCTACCATCTATATGCTGACGATCTTCAAATTTATTTACAGTCTTCAATACTTGATTTGCCAAAAAGTATAAACTTAATGAACAAAGATCTGTCTAATATAATTAATTGGAGTAATTCTGTAGGCTTACGAGTTAACCCAGATAAATCTCAGGTCATCATTATTGGAAGTTCAAGACAAATGTCCAAAATTACTATGTCTGATCTACCCTCTGTTACTTTTAATGGTGTCTCGATACCTTATTGCGACAAAGTAAAGAATTTGGGTATCACTTTTGATAAGCACTTGTCATGGGTTTCACAAATATCAGAAGTAAGCAAAAAAGTTTTTGCGGCTGCTAGTTCACTCCGTAGATTGCGAAATTTTCTCCCCGTATCAACTAAAATTGCGCTAACACAGACACTCCTTTTACCAATTTTAGATTATGCTGATGTTTGCTATCTTGACATAACTGAGGAGCAATTAAATACACTTGAGCGTCTTCAAAACTTTTGTATTCGGTTTATATTTGGACTTCGCAAATATGACCATGTTTCCCAATTTCGCAATAAAATCAAGTGGCTCCCAATCCGACTTCGCAGGAATACTCATATACTTTCTCTTCTTTATTCCATTCTTTACAATCCTAATACACCTTCTTACCTAAAGGAGCGGTTTCATTTCCGTTGTGAGTCTCATCAGCGCTCACTTCGCACTCGTGAAATGCTCACCCTAAAAATACCTTCTCATTCTTCCTCTTTTTATGGCAATTCCTTTTCTGTTAAAGCTGTCCTTCTCTGGAATTCGCTACCGGCTTCAGTAAGATGTGCAAAGTCCCTTCTTGTTTTCAAAGATTTGTTAAAAAAACATTATCAAATGGTCTAACTGTACATTTATATTCTTAGTTTATGTATCTTTATAAATATAATATTTATAATATATTTATTTTACGTACGCCCATATGCCATTTCTAATGCTATGTGTCCTCTACCCATGGGTTGCCTGGAAGAGATCGCTGCGTAGCGATAAGGCCGCCCAATGTACATCTAAGTTATACTATGTTATTTTTTATATTTTGGTGTACAATAAAGTATATTTCATTCATTCATTCATTCATCACCCGTATTTCTTACGAAGGTGTCGTAAAAGGCGACTAAGGTAAGTTGACGTCAGGTACGTGGCTGGTCGTAAAACAACAAGCCAAAACATGTTATGTTAGCGCACACTTTCTACAATAGCACGATATAATAGGAATACCACAATTCCCGCTCCGAGATACACTTATCTTGAATAACGAACACTGCATGAATGTCACTGAAACGTTTTATCAATAGGAAGACTCTACCGGAAACAAGAACGGCACGTGGTGCCACCATTTTAATCTAAAGGGCGCGATAGTCTTGTTCCGTGACTGTGTTGCTATAAAATTCAAAGCGGAAGTTATTGGCGACAACAGTTGCAACATTTTTGAAGATGTTGGGCCGACCTCAGTTAGAGTGGGATAAGGGCAGGAGAGTGATGATTCCTCGAACCCTCCTCGGTCCTTTTTTTGGACATATGAAATTAACGTGCTTTTTGCTCTTAAAGAAATAAAATAGAGTTGGCTAACTTCTGCAGTTGCGCGGCAAACGATACGTAAAGTGGTACTGCGACGTCACTCTTCGCAAATTACGCCTACATTACACTAAATAATTCCGAGCGCGCGTGAAGCTAATAAAAGTTTCAAGACGACGAATTGGCACGGCAGAACGCGGGTCTAATCAAATATTTTTATGATCGACGCCTTTTTACGAGGTAGCTGCTTGTTGAGAGGTGAGTCTGGTATGGTCTAAATAAAATTAACAAATTTATGACCTAAAAATAAAACTGAATGTAGTTACAGAATCTGTTATCATTCCAACTCTGGGCATAAAGAATCTTCATTAATGAAAGATACATGCAATTATAAAGTTAAAAAATTAACCTACGACGTTGAAAGAAATAGTTTTAACGAAAAGTTGTTCTTTCCCATCAAATATGTGACTTGTGCATAATCAAAACAAAGATTTGTTTTATTTTAGATTCATTGATGGATGCAACCTATCTGACCTTTTTTTGTGTCAGAAAAACCCATTACGGGTCGTCACCGCCCGACGGGGACGAGCGGCGGATATGTCGGATTCGCACTGACTATAAAACTGCAGCAAATCGGATCCAAGAACTCGACTTCCCGATCTCACCCTTTCTGGCTTGTACGTAGGTACTCATTGTTGTAACAATATGTCATCATTATTTAAAAAAAATGTCTTGCTGGCGGCGTATGTTGCGCATCCCCTGGACAGCCTTCAGAACAAATGTCTCCATTCTCAGTGAGCTTAAGGTGAAACAGAGACTCTCAAGCTTATGTCTCCAGAGAATTCTCCAATACTTTGGACATATTGCTAGAAAACCCAGCGATAATCTTGAGAAACTTATGGTCACTGGGAAAGTAGACGGCAAAAGATCCAGGGGGCGGAGCCCAAAAAGATGGACGGATCAGGTGTCTGAACACCTAGACATCAGACTGAGCGTGGCTATACATAGTGCTGCTGACCGGGAAAAGTGGCGCCAGCTTATGCATAAGAAAAGGAATCGGGACCATCACGACGCTCAGCAGTGAGCACACGACTAAAGGAGGAGAATTAAAAAAAAAAAATTATTAACAAAAATAAAAAATTTCGTTTTATCCCTGTTTTCGGGCTATCATTTTTTTGAAATTTACGTTGAATACAATCACAATTTTTCGCTGTCAATTGTAAAGTTATGGTAGCTCATTTGGGGAACGGGCGGTCTAAAGAAGTGAAAATAACTAGGATCGAGCCCCACCTGCCCAAGTTTCATATATGTTTTTTTGTATAATAATTACCGAACAAGGCTCGGTCACCCAGGTACTACTTTAAAAAAGGTGTAAAATAATTTATTATCAAAGGTTAAAGGGATTTTTAAAATCGACAAGAGCTGTTTTGTCGAACTCCGAAATCATAGCACATGGAAATTCGCATTGGAAGAGTATAGGTCTAGTTTCAAATCAGTTTCACCTAAAGAATAGAGATGGCATTTCCCAGCGTTAGAAACAAGTCAGATATATATGAAATTATATTGATTATATTGTTCCGCTACAGCTCTATACTTGGTCCACACATTATATGAAAGTATTATTCACTGTGACGGCTCATTTGTGTACATAATTCACCAGAAGAAGTACTGCAGATATGATATGAGATTAAATAAAGTCTCATGATATTTTTATGTTAAGGAAACTATATTTATACACTAATAATTATTAAGAATCTGGGTGATCTAGCCTAGATTTATAACTTTTAAAGATAAGATAAAAAAACGTAATAAAAAAAGCACCGGTGGAATGTGGGACTCAATCCCGTTTGAACGTTTTCTGGGCCGCCAGTTACCCATTGGGCTATCACAACATTACGTTTGACAGCTAAAATATAATTTGCATTCAATTCATGAAATTCGTTGGAGATTCAGAATATATATATAATGAGAAATAAAATCATGTGACCGAACGAGTATGAATGTGGATGGATATATGTCTAGAGGTAGAACTAAAAACAGATGGTGGAGTAGTAAAAGGGATAGTAATAAAAGGAGTACCACCAAAGTTAATGATAGAAGAAAATGGAAGAGAAAAACATGTTGTGTCAACCCCACTTAGAGTGGGACAAATGTTGAAGAATGATGATGCTCTAATCTTACAGTGATAATTAGTATATTTAGACTGAATAAAAAGTAGTTTTCAATATTTTATAATCACAAAAATCTTAACCTAAAATACAGATCTCAGTATAAATAACCGTTTTTTGTCTAGAATTTCAACCGTGTAAACGTTTCATTAAAGGTGAACAAAAACTTGCATAATAAAGATCTTAATATAAAAACTCACTGCAAGTTCATTGACCTCGAAATGATCTTTAATTATAGAAGTGTTCAGTACATTTTTTTTCGTTCCTATTACTGCAGCGAGTTAATTAATTTCAGTTTTCACAGCTGCCTTGCTGCAGTGAAATTTACATTTAAGACTAAAAAGGAATAAAGTAAAAAATTAATTGGATCCCATTGTACTTTTTATATTGGATAAAATGTCACCGATTACGAAAAATTTTTACATTTTAAATCGCAAAGTCTTCTTAAAATTTGGCACGGCTCATTAATTAAAAATCTTCACGTTTATCTAAATAAAAATCTGGACACTTGTTATGTCAAAATAACGAAAGAATATTTTACACTAGCAATACATTTCGAATAATCCCAATATGTGCATAGCGCCGTGTGGTATCCGGCTGAATAGAATACTCGTAAATAGTACCACCTTCATTCTTGTCGACTAAGTTCCTACGTTACGTTTCTGCATGTATCAGGTATGAAAACGGATTGTCCACTCCACATTTAGCATTATTTTCTATTTTACGTCATCGGGGATAATAGCAAAATAATTTTATTATTACTTTTGTATTATGGATCAATGAACCAATGCCAAATTGCACAGCTTGCAATATAGGCGCAGGGTAGCCTATCTATCGGTATTCTACAGGATATATTTCGGAGAGTGTGCTCAGGTACTCCATGACTTTATTCCATCATCGCCTTTTTATCATCGCACCGCTAGGCGCCGGGAGAAGTTCCACCCTTACGTTATCGACATACCACGTAGGCGCACAGAGCGATTCGCTTCGTCATATTTGATGCGCACAGCACGGGATTGAAGTTTTCTTCCGGCATCTATCTTTCCCGATACTTATGATATGGGTACCTTCAAAGCAAGGGTAAATAGGCATCTTATAGACATGCGCGTTCCTTCTTGCTTATCATCAGGCATGATTGCAGTCAAGCGCCTATTTAACAATAAAAAAAAAGATCTTACCAAAGTAACGCCTAATACTATAAATTATATTTCAGCAATACGTGTCTTGTTGCTTAGTGTCTAAGTTGACTTTAAAGCAGTTGATTACACACATAAAATCCGGCTCGAAGGACCGCTTGTTTCTTTTTAGTTGTTCCGAAGATATCATTTTAAGGCGCTAGTAAATGATACAAAGGTATTCTTTTTCGCTCAGGTTTAATCATCAGTATAGAAGTACTTGTCAAAATTCAAATTAAAAAAATGATGCACTAAGATATAAAAAAGGTGCAAAAATGTTGTGGCTGTACAATGTAATGCAACTAATTACTAAAAAATTAGTATATACCAACTTACGTTGCGATCATAAAATTCAAAGTAAACAAAAGGTAAATACGCGTCCCCGCATCATTTACGTTTATCCGCCCGTTATAGCGTGTGTCACGTATCGATGCGATGGGTTCACGTGATTGATTCCACGTTGTCCATTTTAAGTAATTAAACGTGAGATCAAAAGATTACCACGATTATATCCATACGAACTCAGCATCCTCTTTTTTATTGTCAGGAAAACCCGTTATGGGTCATAACCGCTCGACGGGAACGAACGGTTGTATGTCGGAGTCTCACCGACTGAAAACCTGACAGTGCTCCACCACACTACAGGTAGGAAGAACAGGGTACCATAAGCCCTTATGCCATTCTAAGTAGGATAAGGTCGACACAACATGTTATACATGTTGTCACATAATTTGGTTACATATTTTACGACTGACCGCCCTAATTTCTACTGAGTTGTCGTAAAATACGACTAGGATAAGTTGACGTCAGGCGGGCTGCCGGTCGTCAACATTGTTAATACGTTTTATGCCGATCCAATTTAAATTGGAATAAGGGCAGGAGGATGATGATAATGAATGATTAATTGTTGACGAATGTTTAGGTAAAATAAAATATTACCTTAGAATTGCCGCAGTGTCGGGATTTACGCGGAAAAAAACTTGTCAATTGAACGAAATGATCCGACAGAGAACTAAAGTATATAACATAGCCCAAAGGATTACAAAGCTCAAGTGGCAATGGGCTGGTCATATTTGTCGCAGAACGGATAAGCACTGAGGTAGACGGGTCCTGAAGTAGAGACCAGTGTACAAGAACCTCCAGCTAGGTGGAGTGACGATATCTGCAGTCTGTCTGGCGTCGATTGGAAGCTGAGAGCTGAAGACCGAAGAGCTCAGTGAAGTGCTATTGAAGAGACCTATGTCCAACAGTGGACTAGAATAAGTTCATGATGATGACACTGATTTCTAATAATTATGATATGATGCCGCGGGCAGAGCTATTAAATATAATTTGGAAACACCTAACTTAGGTGTTATTCCATTCAACATTATAATGAGCAGATGATATTCTATTTAACACGCTTGTAAAGAAAATGCGACTAATACCAAGCGAAAGCGAAAGCGAAGCGAATGAACTGTTTTCTATTAGATCTAGCGTTGTGGAACGCGTTAAGATTATAACAAAAAATCCGCAACAATTTTAACTTAGATAATGTCTAAGTTAAAATTAAAATTTAAAAAAAAAAATTTAAAGGAGGATAATATAGAAAGCCTACTATTAAGGATAACCTTAAATATAAATGATAAGAATGCGTAGATATAGCACCTTTTCGACGTTGTACAAGTTAGTGATGACAAAATGTAACTAGTTATAAAAATTTTATTTTGAAAAGAGCAGCCGTCAAGTAATTTTCGGAAACGGTAGTAGTAAAATATTCAAAGCACTTGTTTACAAGTTCACTTGAATAAAGCCTATTGTGAATTTGAATATTTTAATAATACGTCATTGTTATTATCCATTCATCCTACAAAACTGATGTATTATTCATGGTAGAGCTTTTACATAAAATTGGTGTTAAACAAATTAACTATTCCTATCTTCGTACAAGAATATTCACTTACACTTAATGTTAAAGGGTTATAGATGTTTAAGTCACTTTAGACACAAACAATCCGCCCAAACCATAAGCGACAGCGGCATATTGTACAAAAAAAAGATGAAAAGTCTGTTACATTCATACGTCTAATCCACTGAAGCAACAATGATGGAGTTTAGTGTGATTTTGTGACAAATTACGACGTACGTAGTAGGGTCTTCTCGCTGACTTCCCGGGTGGGGGGTAAGCGGGGTACGGGCCTCGAGGCGTACCTCTTCGCCCGGGCATTTCCTCGCGGGCACTTAAGCCCGGTCTGTGTTTCGACCGTAGGCCAAGGTCACCTAGGTGACCTAAGTGCGTGGACGACGACGCGTACGACGTGCGATAGAGTGGGGGAACCGCACAGGGGTCGCCCATGAGAGGGAGCTGTGGGGGCAGTCTTAGTTAGATCACCGACTGGTGCGGACACAAGTTACATGTTATTAAGAGGATCATTTTGAAATAATTCCACACAGAGTAGAGGACATCATATTTAGCATAACCAAAGATCATATAAGATTATAAGAGTCTAGCATATTGGCTAAAAATTCTCGATTTTCCTTCGGGAATAGCAAAAAACATATCTATATATATCAAAGAGAAACTATGTATATTCTTTAAAGACTGCGAAACATATCATTTCCTAAAATTTATAGATTTACCCAACGGATAGTCCGGATAGAGTTTGGTGAGAGCATTTTTTTTACTGACATCAATCTATAGTTTTATACTTATTCTTTAAATTTTAAGGAGTAACCAACGAGTTTTTTCGTCAAGAGCGCTTTGAAAGCGCCAAGATTTGAAATCGTCTATAAAAGCCAATGTGAATGAATAATTTTTTGAATTAATAAATTTTAAGTACCTGGGTGGCTATGTCCAGTATTTTTTTTACAAGACAAAAAAATGAAACTTGAAAAAGTAATTGGGTAGATGGGGCTCAATCATAGATATTTTCACTTCTCTAACCGCCCCTTCCCTATAACTTTACAATTGATAGCAAAAATAGTTTTCAGGGAACGAAAACAGGGATAAAAGGGCATCTTTTAAAAATGAAACCTAGCTAGGTTCGTTCGATTAAAAAACCTGCTGAATTTCATGAAAATTGTTAGAGTCGTTTCCAAAATTCAGAAAATATTATATGGAAAAGACTTCTCACTCATTGAAATATAACTTCGTAATGAAAACGACTCAATGAACTTTTGTAGCATAACTTTTATCTCTCGGTGATTGTTGTTTAAATAAAAAAGGTTTTTACGTTCCAGTCGTCCGTATCTTGCGCCAATGTTAATCACAGTTCTCATTCAGCGAGCAGCGCTTGAAGTGACGTCGAGCGTTCACCGGAGCGTAGCGTTTGACAATGACACTTTGCTTCATTTGAACACAGTTTTAATTACGTTCCGATTTTTCGATAGGTCTTCATAATGGAATTCTTGTTAAAAAATTTAAAAGAGTTCTTTGTGACATTTTCTTGAGAAATTAATTCATGTTACAAGGTTATTTGATTCGTAATCTATCATTATTAAATTTATAATACCAACTGTACTAGTATAATAGTGAGGTGTCGTAAAAGGCGACTAAGGTAAGTGCCGTGTGGTACCCAGCTGAATACAATAGGCCACCTTCATTTCTTACCGAGGTGTCGTAAAATACGACTAAGGTAAGTTGATGTCAGGCGGCATTCCGGTCGTGAAATACGTAGCCAAATCATGTGACAACGTGTTAAAGGCATGTTGTGCCGACTCCATTTAGAATGCAAGAAATAAACTATACTGTTGAAGATTAGAAGATAAGAATGTGTGGATATAGCTCGCTTAGACCATGTACAAGACAGTAATGACTAAATGTAACTAGTTATAAGAATTATATTTTTAAAAGAGCAACTGCCGAGTTTCTTGCTGGCTCTTCTCGGTAGGAACAGCTTTCCGAACCAGCAGTAGAGTTGACGATTCAAAAGCACTTGTTTACAAGTTTATTTGAATAACGAATATTTTGAATTTGAATGGGATAAGGGCAGGAGGATGATTATATATTATGAAACAAAGTTTCCGAAAGCTGTCGGTCTGTATGAGATCGATTTCTCAAAATCTACTGAACGGATTTTTGTACGGTTTTAACTAAAAGATAGAGCATTTTTTAAGAAAGCTTTAGTACATAAATTTTAAATAAATTGACTGAAATATATATTTATAATGCACTGATTTCCAGGTGGACACAGCTGGTTAGGAAAATTATCTACTTAAAATAAAAACTAATATAGTAACTAGGAGTTTAGTAATCATATTTGCTCTGTCAGGAAAGAAGTTCGAGTTATAAAGTAGAATGTAGAACGCTTGTCTTCAACGGCTAAGGGCTCGGCTTTCTATGGAAAACAACTAGAATTTTTTACTCAATATTAAAAGTAACATCCTACAATATATCTATCTATAAAAAAAGTAAAGTAACGGTCTGTTACAATCCCACTGCTGGGCATAAGCCTCCTCTCTCCGTTTCTGGAGAGAAAGTTGGAGATAAGACCTACCACGCTGCTCTAATGCGGATTGGTAGGTTACACATATCCCAAAAAGTTCTCTAGAGATATGCAGGTTTCCTCAAAATGTTTTCCTTCATCGAAAAGCGTGTGATAAATTGACACATAAGTTTTAATTGAAAAAGTCATTGGTGCCTGCCCAAGTTTGAACTTGCGACCCTCTCGAAAGTCGCACGGTCTCATCGCTGGACTATCGCAGCTTATCATCTATAATATATCCTAAAATATATCTATAATTAAACTTTAATACTTCCTGCTTATCTGAACTTAACGTGATACTAAATTAAAGTGCCTATACAAACAAAGTATCTACAACACTTTTTGTCTGTAAAAAGACTATTGGATTAAACTGAAACATTTGTCTAGGCTTTAATAGTATCGCAGTCATTGGCAACTTGCGAAACAATAAAGGTAAGTGGCCGGAACTGCATTATCGTTAAATGTTTTCTAGATATTTGTTCGTATTGGTGTTCCTGCTTTCGTATTAGACCTAGCTGAGTATTTATGTTAATGACACTTGATTTAACCCCCTATGATATATATATATATATATATATATATATATATATATTTATTAGGAAATTATTAGTAAGGTAATTCTAATTCATAATGTATGATATTTGCGTACCAACTTTTTCTTAACTATAAATTGCCTCACTTCGTAGGTTAGCTGGCAGAGATCTCTGTCTTAGAGATAAGTTGACCTTTGTATACTTTTTTTTACCAATGTTTATCCAAACTTTTTTATGGTACATAAATACAATAAATAAATACAAATATTGATTGATTGATTGAGTTATGTCTATCTTAAAGTACACGCTAGTACTATACAAATCAAGAATGGGGCATCGTTTCCGCATTGAATCGCTAAGCTGATTCTTTGTGCGAAAAAGGAGCCAGCCATAGTTGATATTTATATATTGTATTGATGTATTTAAATTCAAAATTTTAAACAAGTGCTTTTGAATCGTCAATTCTACTGGTTTGGCAAGCTGTTCCTACCGAGAAAAGCCAGCAAGAAACTCGGCAGTTGCTCTTTTTAAAATATAATTGTTATCACTAGTTATATTTAGTCGGTCAGTACCGACTAAATATAACTAGTGATAACAATGATAACAAGACAGTTCTTGTCGAAGGGTCGAATAGTAGCTATTTCAACGCATTCTTATCATAACTTATTATAATAAATAACTCAACTACCTTTCGCTGTTTTCAAAAGTTAAATTAATATTAGTTGATAACGTCTAATTTCAATCGGATCCATGTAATTTACCCCCTAAGCGAATTAATATTTTACTAATAATAAGTATCTAATGACATAACATTTCCGTAACTAACTTTATAGTTTTATATCGTTTGCTACTTTAGCCTAGGGATTCCGAATACAAATTGGTTTAGTTACGAAACTGCTGTACTATATGCATCCTTGTTGTTTCGTGCAACTTTACTCAGTTAAATTATTATCTTTTAATATTTCCTACATTTCCTTTCGATATTAGGTTATCCCTAGACAATTAGCTTACCAGAACTGTTCTGACGTGATTGCCAGGATCCAAGGACATATCAGTTCATTGTTCAATTTTATAGAAAATACTTACGATAATGAGGAGTTCCTCAATTTTATCTAAATTTAAAAGATATAAATCTAAAATTGATTATGGAATTTTTTACTATGGTATGGCTAAGTAGAATAGACCACCCTTATTTCGTACCGAAGTGCCGTAAAAGATGACTACGGTAAGTTTAACAGGCGGCCGGACGAAAATAATTAGCCAAATCAACTAACAACATGTTTAAAACATGTCGTACCGATCCCACTTACAGTGAGATAAGGGCAGGAGAATGATGAGAATGATGATGAAGTTTTTTAACTACTACAATTTTAAACTTCAAAACCACCGTTCATAACCCTCGAAGCATTTTTGTGAGTGAAATATACATTGTTACAACATGTTTTTAATACAACCTCCTTCATAGTCATTAATATGAAAAAAACATTGTGGCCGTCATTATGTATCATAGAGTTGTTGAGCAAGAGTAAATAAGTTGACTTTGGGAAAAATGCTTTTTACTTATTGGAAAAGTGTGAAGTAGATATATCGTTATTTTTTATAACATATATTAATTTGTCGAAATCCAATAACAAACACATAATCCAAACACATACATAACTTAAGCACACGCGCACACACTCCAATAAGAATACTAATTTATTAAAATTAAAATTTGTTGTTGAATGTATTTGTGTGATTAATTTTATATATCTATTCATTAATCGCTTAAAGGTTGTAGAAAAACGAAATAATGCTAGTTGTATAGGATGACGAGGAAAACAAATTAAATAGTCCATTTTTCATTCAATAACATTTAAGTACCGAGTCCATTGTTGCCATATTTAGTCGTAAAAGGGGTATTCAAAAGTTTATTTAAATTGACAATTGGATTGCCAGGAAACAGTGAAACTTTAAATTTCATCGAAATAGCTACTAAAGGCAAATTGTTTGTTGTAATAAAATCTCGCATGCGCACCGGATATAGTTTTGAACAGTATATTTAATTGAATTAAATAATCATTTCCATTATCTTTTCTTAACTTCTACTTTTACCTGTAGGTAGCTGTTTGATTTCACTCACCATCCAACCTTTAAGTTCAGATCGCATTCTTCTCTTATAGTAACTTATTTTATCGTCAATTCTACAATATTCCCATTATGTACTATTTTTATGATTTCCCTTCTTTCTCAACAAACCTCTGATATATCTTGACATCTTATATTTCTACGTTGAACCTGACGTTATCTAATTAAAAGCATTTCTTAAATATTAAATATTAGTGTCTATAAATTGGTTTTATTTGTATTTTTGTAAGTAAACGTAAATTCGATCGGTGCAATAAGCTTAAAATTAATTACCAAAAAAGTTTGAAAGCGCAAGAATGATATAAATATATGTGAAGGTGAAACTAACTTAACTCACTCAATATATAATTCCGCTATTTATTTGATTACAATATTCTTTTAACATCGTAAAATCTGGTCTGGTGTTTTTTATACAATCCTTCAAATCTGGTAGATTACATGCGCAATGGAATTGGATTCGTTCATTAATTAAATATTTCATCATTTAAAAATCTTTTATTATACAACATGAACTTATATACAACAATAAAAACCCGTAACAAACAACAATGTCAACACATTCACTTACTAGAATTTAACATAACAAATAATATTTCGATCAGACTTTGAAGATTTAAAAGAACAAGCGTAGGAGTTTGTCTTCTAAAAACTTAACTATTTAGGAAAGTATTGGAAGATATAAGTTTAACAGAGCTACGTGTATTCGCTATGTTAAACACGAGGTGAACAAATCCTTAGAAATAATGTTATCACAGTTCAGGTAGAGATCAGTGTTT
Organism: Morpho helenor; assembly: GCA_029227775.1. Lineage (NCBI taxonomy): Eukaryota > Metazoa > Arthropoda > Insecta > Lepidoptera > Nymphalidae > Morpho > Morpho helenor. Next base: position 13,985,727 of record JARGCU010000010.1, read on the forward strand.
GCCATGATGGAAGCCCCAGTCTTTATGCTCGTGATGACCTCCCTTCTTGCCATGATCGTGATGGCCATGATGATGCTCTTCATGACCGTGATGACCCTTGTGTCCGTGATGATCCTCATCATGATGATGCTTGTCATGATGGCCGTGCTTACCGTGATGATGCTCGTGATGACCGTGATCGTGATGTCCACCCTTCTTGTGGTGTCCTCCGTGTTTCTCGTGGTGTCCGTGATGGTGTCCGTGCTTGTGATGCTTGCCTTCATGGTGGTGATCGTCGTAAAAGTGATGGTCCTTGTGGAAGTGATCCTTGTGGTATTTCTTGTGGTACCCATCTGTCTTTTCCCCTTTGTCGTGGTGTTTGTGATGGCCGTGTTTCCCACCTTTATGGTGGTGACCGTGTTCATGGTGATGGCCGTGGTGGTCATGCTCGTCCCAGTGTTTCTTGTGATGGCCGCCATGATCGTGATGATGTCCCGCGTGATGATGTTTGCCGTGCTCACCATGGTCACCTTTATGGTGATGATGGTGCCCCTTATGGCCCTTGTGTCCTTTATGGCCGTGTTCATGATGGTGGTGACCGTGGTGGTCCTTGCCACCGCCTGACTCGTGATGGTGGCCTTTGCTGGCCGCGGCTACGAGATCTTTTTCATCTTCGGCCAACTCCCTCGCGTACACTGCCGCAAGACAGAGTAAACCAGTTACTACAATCAACTTCATGTTGATTGTAGTCTCTATGCCCTGTCAGTTTGTTCGCAGCTCTTTTATAGTCATTTAGCTATGATGAAGAAAGCGTTTGCTAACTCTATTGCAACGTTCAGGGACAAACTCTGGGCGTTGGACCGTTACAATTCGGATATTTCAATTGTGTTTTCGATCTTAATAAATTTGTTAGTGTGATGCTTGGTTATTTAATAGTCTGAGTTCCTGAATGCGGTTTACGATTGAGACAGCTCGAAACTATTTTTTAATTCTGGCAGTGCAAGAATAATCATATATCATAGAAAGCAGAATTGTAGGCGTTGTAAATGTTCATATACTTTTCTATGGATCGGAAACCATGGCTTTGGTTTATGGTATTTTGTTTGGTTTGCTCATAATTCTACTGATCTTTCTTCTATCAAATTCACTGTATAGTTTTTCTGGAGAAAATGTGTTAATGGAGAAAAAAGTGGATTATTCAAATTCACACGCTAGATAGAATCTAAGGGCTTAGGAAAAAAAAAGCATAAGAGCTAAGATTCACGCTGATTACAATTAGGCTTAGAAGCATACATATATCCAAAAAACTCCTAAAGGCCGATTTTTTTAGTCTTAAAGTCGCCTTTTACGACATTTCAGTAAGAAATGAGGTTGGTCTATTCTATTCAGCAGGATATCACACGGCGGGTTAACTTACATTAGTCGCCTTTTACGACACCTCGGTAAGAAATGAGGGTGATCTATTCTACTTAACAGGATACTACATGGTGGATCAACTTACCTTAGTCGTCATTTACCTCACTTCGGTAAGAAATGAGGGTGGCCTATTCTAGTCAGCCGGGTACCTTACAGCGGGTCAACTAACTGGTCAGTTAGAGTTAGGAATATGATGCAGCGATGGATAGCAGGAGGATGATGCTGAGTTAAGAGTTAAAAAAACAATAATATTAACGCTAAACGGTTAAAACGATACTAAAACTGGATTCTGTCCAAGGCGAACGTGTAAAATTATTTTCCCATACATTTATATGTAAATAATTTTATAACATGCCATTGTTGAAATTTAATCAAAACTACAATAGGTGTGTCCAATCCTGTACGTAATTTGACGCCGTATATTTCTGCACCTCTCATTGTTTAATAAACAAACTTTAAATTTTATCTTTTTGTTATTTCCATATAATGTACTGTATATAGAGTCTTTGCTATACAGAATTCCCTTGTATATAAATAAATAATGTTAAAATTGTTTTGACATTGTATAATAATTAAATAAATTAAACATATTCGAATTATTATAATGAAAAAAACATAAAGCAAAAAAAAATGTCTTTACTCTTTTATTAGAAGAAAATTATATTAGTTATATTATTTAAACTTACTGTAAAATGCTATAATAAGTGAACAGAAATTCAAAACAAATTAAACTAAATTTAAACAAAATATTTTTAATTTAAAATATAAATAGATTAAAAAAGAAATGAAAAATATATTATTTACATCGAATTCCATTTCGACAATACCACCTGATTGGTTACCATGAAGGTTAATACAGCGAAAATTTATCAATCGAAAAATTTATATCGAATATTACGTATAAATATCCAGTACCTGGTTGACCGAAAAGAAACTGAAAGAAAAAGAAAAAATAATTAGGTAGTTGGGGATCTATCCTAGGTATTTACATTTCTCGAGACTGCCCATTCCCGGAATAAGCTACGCTGACTTGACAGTTTATGGCAAAAATAGCGTTTTATATAAATTTTAGTATTTTTTAATGCCCAAAAACAGGGATAAAACGAATTTCTTTATAAACACTAGCTAAATCGATTTTTCTCCCCCAAAACCCCTACATGCTGAATTTCAGGAAATCGTTAGAGCCGTTTCCGAGATTCCGAAAATATATATATACATACAAGATTAACTCATTTAAATATTAAAGATTCTAATATTCTCTATAGGAAATTCATTGCAAAAGAGTTTTTGATGCAAGGTTTTTGATATAAAACATGTCTGTAAGTTTTGTTATGTCATCATTAGCTCTGCATTATGACTCGATACAAAGATCATAGCTTAATAAAAAAGTTACCTTTCCGCGACCCCAAACGAGCATTTGTGGTTTGACTTCAAAAAAAAGTCCCCGTGAGAAACCTCCTCAGCATCGCCATTTAAACAAATGTAATCTTCATTACGAAGTCTACTATAACCAAGCAAAATCACGGCATCGCAATTATTTCATATCATACGTAAGCTTTATTATTCACAAAGATCATAAGTCTTACTCACGGCCGTCACGTATCCGTGAAAATATTTTTCCGTCCATTTCAATCTCGTCCGGTGCAATATAAAAGCACAAACTGCACTGTCGAAATTTAATCATAACAACAATACGGATTGTCCGCAATTCCAAGCCATGGATGTATTTCTAGACGTAGAATAGCGTACGAAAATATTTTACTCGTTTTGTATTCTTGTAACTCAGAAGCGGAAGGGCTTAAATCGTTTTTCTGGAGATTCTTCGCGGTTTATCATGCAGCCTATCTTTCGATATTTTGTTGGGTTTGTCTTCGTTAATACGTGTAGTGCTAGTGTAATAGTTGTGGGTGGCAAGTGGTCGGCCTCCTAGTGGCGCACCCTGGGCAAGCTAGGTCTCGGCGAACGGGCCACTGTGGGCCAGTCCAGTTGTCCCTCTAATTAGCAGAGGGCAATCTCCGGGGAGGTTAAGGGTGGACTCTCTAATGAGCGACGGGTTCAGTTGGGCTTATTTTAAGTCTGGCTGGACATGGTTTTGGTCACCGTCGGTCAAGCCCGAAAGCCCAACAATGGGAACGAGAACATTCGGATTGCGAGGAAGAAAACTTCTATGAAGTACCGTAATGTACTACGGCTTTACGTAAATTGTGCTGAGGAGGTCGCGTGATTTGAAAAAGAAACTCGCCTGCTGGAATATTAGGTCGCGTGCGCCGCTTAAAGGAGCAAAGATACACTATAGTAATGTACTAGGGAAGAGTAGATCTACAAAAATACTACAAAAAAGTCCAGGAGAGCGTGTCTCTATCCCTTATGGTTAACTCACAAATGACAAGGAAACAAAGCTAGTTTATTAATAAAATTTAAAATAACAAAAACATAGTACTACTTTTCGAACAAAATAAGGAGGTTTCGCTAACTTCTAAGAATTCCTTAGCGTCTCGGACCAACTCTACTGGTCTAATATATTTCATAATTTAAGTTCAAAACAAATGTTTATTTTCCAAGTCGTTTCTCTGGTTTCTGAGAGCGTATATTTTCTTGTTTTATGTGACCGTTTACTTTAGCATACACTCAACTTTGTCCGTTTGTTTCATGTTTGTTCGTTTTAGAATAGAATAAGTACATTTATTTACTTGGTCTTTACAAATTAAATTTTTTTAGTCTAAAATATGACTTAGGATTACTTGAAAAAATCTAAAAGAATATACGGTGTCATTTTATAGTATTAAATACAATATATTCTTTATTTTTATTATAGAAATAGGAAACGATTTTTCAAAAGTCAAATTTATTTATTACTCTTTTTCGACAACATAAAACGCGCTTCGAACAAATATTTTTAAATTTAATAGCCTGTCCTCACCTCTCCGCGCCTTTCCTCACCGCACCCATCTCATCCCCATAATAACTTACGTTACGGACATATTCTAATTTGTCTAAATTTCACCTAACCATATCAAGTAGGAGCACTTATGCGTTATGTTTCCTATATAATACGCATTAAGCTCCTGATCGAATAGTTAATTTGATTAAAAAAAAACGGAAATATACGGAATATTTAAAAATATCGCTAATGAAATATTTTATCGGTGCAAAAGTAGTAATAAAATTATTTACTATAATCCGCGATAAAACACCACAAAATAATATATATTTTCAATGCTAAATTGAGAGGGGATAATTCGTTTTTATACCCGATACATGCAGGATTCGTAAAAACACAAGCACCACCGCCACCACAATACACAAGCACTACATAGGTTTACTATCACAAACTCAACAATCGTTTCGCCTCGCAACCGAAGCATCATCATGAGATAGACTCCATTGGATTGGCATTGGTATGAAAACGGATTATCCACTCTACATTTAGCATTATATATATTTTCTATTTTACATCATCGCGGATTATAGCAAGATAATTTTATTATTAGTTTTGTATTATAGATCTTCGCAAAGTAACGCCTAATTCGGTAAATTATCCGTTATATTTGTTCCACAATTGTACTTTCATAACTACAATATAATATACAGTTATTTCCCCAATCAGTATATCACAAAGAGAAATTATCTTTGAAGATACAATTGACACTAAAACGGAGTGAAAGCATGAGGCAACCCCGTTTACTTTGCTTGAACTTAATGTTTATAAAGACTTGAATTAACTCAGACTGTGGTGGTCTCGACACATACATATTTATTTATTTATTTTTCTGTATTGGAACACCAACAAAAATACAGAGTTATGTACCGAAATGGTGTGTTAATGTATCATTCTCCTGCCCTTATCAAGCTCTAAGTGGGGTCGGCACAATATGTTATTTGTAACCTACAAATCTGCAGCGGAGTGGGTCGAAGCTCCAACTCTTCCCTCCAAATATGAGATATGAGGCCTGCCGTGGAACAGTTACAGACCGTTAGTTAACGACTAATTTTTTTCAAAACAATCAAAGTTTGAATGAGTTCGTTGACATTATTATTAATTAGAGCGCGTAAAGCTCTGAAAGCGTTATAATACATCCGAAAGTGTTTTAAATGTGTGAATGAAGTTTTTATTTTTAAAATAGTTGGTAATTAATTCTTATAGATCATTTAACCTAAAATGACGCGCTCTATCCGTTAATTTATTAATGTAATGTATAATTGGATTAATTGACAGGGGACAATTTGAAAATATATATTCATATTAAACAAATTATTATATCATCTTCCTCCGCCCTTATCCCACTCTAAGTAAGGTCGGCACAACATGTTATAAAAATGTTGTCATATGATTTGGCTTACATTGATATTTATAAGCGGATTTGCCGTGAAAATGTAAGAGATACACAAGCAGACTTTTGCATTTATAATATTAGTAAGGATTGCACATTCTAGGCTAACTTCTCTACTTTAGTATGATAACTCTATGCTTCAAATGCGCTTAACAAAATTATATATCTGTTCTAGGTAGAGTCGAAACGTTTAAAAATGGAATAGATAGAAATATATGTTTGTTAAATAAGAAGCATTCAGAAATGGAACAATTTGCTTTGGGTAAAAACGGAAAAATCTCTAATACAAATAAATGTTTTATATGACCCGATCCCTGCTTGGGATCTTTACTTTTTATGTAGTCCCTTGGCCTCACGTTTTAGATAAAACATAGGAATGATTCATATATGAAATTGTAATACAGCAAACGATATCCCTCCATTGATAATTTAGCATAACTTTATGTTTACATTTTTGTCTGAATATTTTCAGCTTTGGAGATTCTCATTTTTTATTCGTAAGGATCTGTATTTATTTTTTTATTTAGTGAATACTTTATTTTTTTCACGTAATACGTGTAGTATCCGGCTAAGTAAAATAGACCATTCTCTTTTTTTACCGAGGTGTCGTAAAAGGCGACTAAGATAAGTCGAGCCGCCGTGTGATAACTAGCTAAGTAAAATAGACCACCTTCTTACCGAGGTGTCATACAAGGCGACTAAGATAAGTCGAGCCGCCGTGTGATAACCGGCTGAGTAGAATAGACCACCCTCTTTCTCACTGAGGTGTCGTAAAAGGCGACTAAGGTATGTTGATCCGTCGTGCGGTATCCGGCTGAGTAAAATAGACCACCCTCATATCTTGCCGAGGTGTCATAAAAGGCGACTAAGGTAAATTGACCCGTCGTGTGATAACAAGGTGAATAAAATAGACCACCCTCTTTCTTACCAAGGTGTCGTAAAATACTAACTAAGGTAAGTCGACGACAGGCAGGCGGCCGATTGTAAAACACGTTACCAAATGATGTGACAACATCAACGACAGAGTGTGATAAAGACAGGAGGATATTGAGATAAATAAATGTTGTCGCCATTGACTTCCGCTTTGTATTTTATAGCAACACAGTCATGAAACAAGAGTATCGCGCCCTTTTTGATTAAAATGGTGGCAACACTGTGCCGTATTGTTTCCGGTGCAGTCTTCCTATTGATAAAACGTTTCAGTTACAGTCAGTCTTGTTCGTCATTCAAGAGAAGTGAAGTGCATCTCGGAACGGGAATTGTGGTATCCCTATTATATCGTGTTATTGTATATAGTGTGCGTTAACATAAATTTTCGCATAATATGACTATGGATGTTTGCGCATACTGGCCTAGTATATAACGGTAAAATGTAAGTGAAGTACACACAAGAGCATAATAAATCCCCAGTCAATTGTATGTACTAAAACAGTCAAGAGCATACTTTATCCAATGCTATATTTAACCTGTCACCCGCAGAACCACGTTGGGTACCGTCAAATAATAACCAGGTCCCGTTGTGGGCCATTTGTTCAAGAGCGTTGGGATTGACATAATATACTAAGCACTTTTTGTATTGACTAATGTCGTTAGCGCTGTTTTTATCTGGTACTTCAACCATAGAGTAATGGCCTGTTTCATAAGTTACCTTTAAACTGTTAGTAAGCTTATTCGGAACATATCTGACACATAGTTCGGAATTTTGCGTTTCTCAGGTTTCTGATAGGCTTATTCAGCACTTATAGTCCCTAATAAGTTAACAGGTAGATCATGTGGCTGTTATTTTGTTTATCTACTGGATAGCGAATACCTATTTCAAAATGGCCGCGATTTTTTTTTAATTTTTCACTTTTTAGAGTCTCTTTTTAGAGATATTTATCTGCTACTTAGTTTAATTGTCGATTAACTATCGGACACTTTAGCAGTAACTTGTGAAACTATTTTTTAAATTTATACTAAATAGGGGAGCCAGCCTTAAATGTGTCCATAGACAATAAATAGAAAGCAAATGAGAGTTATTATCTGTCAATTGTTTTTATGTATGAAGCAAATAGAATGAAGATATGAGTTTCATCTTCTCTCTGCTATTGCTTACTAGCAATCGCCAGCGGCTTCGCCCGCGTTAAAAGATTGAAACTGTAATATTGTCTTTAGATAACCATAAGAAATGGTTAAAGTGGGTTACCCTTAAAAGCTAGAGATATGCTGTCGAGAGCTTTTATTTAGAACTTTTAGAGGGGAACAACTTCGTAATACATGATTTTTTCAACAACTATTACCGTTTACACAGCGCACGCAAGGAAAGTTTTAAATTTTGTCGGTTTCGTAATATTTTTTATTTCTGCTCCTCTACTATTTATCTTAGTGTAATGTTATATAGCCTATAGCCTCAAAAAATGGTTTATCTTAAACTGAAAGAATTTTTCAAATCGGTCCAGTAGTTCCTGAGATTCAGAACAATCAAACAAACAAACTCTTCAACTTTATATATTAGTATAGATTATGACACTCAATTACAGGTCTGCCTTTGGCTCACCAACTCTGGTATCTATCCTTTTTATAAAACAAAGTCCCCAAGTCTGTCTGTATGTCACCGATTTTCACGTGGCCTTGGCTTCCTTAAACTATTTAAACATATTCTGTAGCTAATGTTTATATGGGTTCAAAGTTTATTTTATTATATAAATATTTTCGTACAACTCCAGTACCCTTAACCTCACTTTCATACTACCGTCTGTTGCCTTTATTTTCATTATTCCACGTAACCTAATAAAGGATTCGTGTCTTACAAAGAGTTTGTTGTTTTGTTAAAGAATAATACTTGACTTCAAATGACTTAAATTTTCCTTTGCTTTCAATTTGAAATACTCGGATTGCTTTTAAAAAACGTATAAAAATAAAATAATAAAGGTATACCGCTGAACGCGTATTACTGAAAAAAAAATACATCATTGAGTTTTATTTCTAAGAAACTTAAACAAAACTATGGCTATAATCTTAAACAAAATAATTATACACTTACAGACAAAATAAATATAATTTTATTGATATCTGGCTAACAATTAGACTGACCTGGTGGCGCGCTTGTTCAGAAAACAGGATAAAATAAATTATATATTATAGGTTGTGTCTCCCTCGCACTTGAATCTATCGGTCAACGTTATGCATGACATATGGAATGGATAACCATAACCGAGATTACGAAATGGTACGGCCATTCCCCCTTCTATATCATGGATCGTAAGACCGCAAATAATTCCTGTGGCTAAATTACTTTACTAAATTAATAGATTTTTTATGTAGGCTGATAAGGTGTGTATTTGAATTAAAATTAATGTCGTATGGTTTGTATCAGCCAAAGTTCTCTTTGGTCTCAAAAAATTTATATAAATTTTCTTTACAGTGTAGCGCCTTTAGGACTAAGTATGGCTTTTTCAACACATTTTAAGATTACGAAATAAGAATTTACGAACCCGTAACACTTAAGTATAAACTTTTTTATATTTCAAGCAGTAAAAACTCTAAGGTAATAAATAAACGAAACGAACACGGCACATCGCTTATTAATCATTTAAAAGCTTCTTACGGAACTTTTCCATCTACTTTAAAAGATCTCTTACGATTCACTTACAGGTACTCAGAGTTTATAAGTCTTAATATATATATTAATACGTAAAAGAAAACTTTTAAACCTTTTCTTAGACTTAATTTAAGTTCATATAGAGAATGATCACAGAAAAAAAATAATATTCATGTATTGTTTTATCACCAATTTGGGCAAATAAATGTTATGTAACGGGCTCTTGCTTTAATAGCCCAGCGGTGAGACCGTGGTAATACATAAATTAAACACTTAAATTATTAACACATAAATTAAAAAAAAAATTATAACTCATTCCATTCCTCCAGGACTTTGAACCCATGATCTCTTCGAAAGAGTACATCTCTTTCTTCGTTGGAATATCATAGCTTAATAATCAATAATAATAATCATAAAGTGTGGAAATTATGATAAACAGTCACTTTAGCAAACCCATAGTTAAACAGAAATTCTTCTACTTTGTTATTTACTACACCGTTAACTCGTTTAGTAGTTCAGCGAGCCGTAAAGTTTAAAAGTTTATCATTCACGCCTACAAACTATGCATTGGGGACGTCACCTTTTATAAAAGTTATATGGACTGGAATAAAGGGGTTCAGCTATCTACAAGGCGCAGTGAAACTTTTTGCATTAACTTTCCCTTTGTTTATATTTTATTGTCTGCCGAAACCTTGCGAGGCAGCGAGTTAAAATTTAGTGTATAGAAAATTTAGATTGAGTTTGATTTAGAAATTTTAATATTTGCTTCAGTGGTTTTTCAAACACTATTCTGATTTTTTTTAAAGTGATAGGGCCAGTTTTACGGTCAGGTAAGGTCTCTTCTTGACCAACCCTCCTTTTTCATCGGCTTGGGACTGAGAATGGCAGAGTACCTATCGTTATTAAGCTTTATATATGAGAGAAGTTAAATGAAGTCACGTCGTGAGTACGGTGTATGCAAGTATGCGGAACGTCCAAACCTATACAAAGGTTTATACAAGGTGTATATATAAGGTGTAAGGTATTTTATCGCGATGTGACCGTTATGTTTATACAGGTTACCATTATATCATTTACGTTTTGAAAAAATGGTGAATGACCGTTCCTCATTTCATTCAATTTCGTATGTGATGCATGACCTTGACCGTGAGACTAAATTGTATGGACAACAAGTGCGAAGCAGACAAAACTATTAATGTTATTGTTTTTTGAACAAGGTCACCTCGCCAGGTCATTTAACCATTAGTAAATCAATCATCCAATATCGATAAAATTTGGCACAATTATTCCTTATACGCCGAGCTAACATATCGGCTATAGAGATCCTGTTAATTCAGGAATGGAATGAAATGGAAAAGCGTCATGTATTATCAATCAATCACGCGACAACAGACCACTTAAACGAAGTTACGGGTAAAAACTAGTGTTTATATAATAACAAGTTAAAAGTTTATTGTTAATACATAGAAATAAAAAACGAATACGCCGTGTGGTATCCGGCTGAATAGAATAGTACCACCCTCATTTCTTATCGAGGTGTCGTAAAAGGCGTCTAAGGTAAGTCGACCCGCCGTGTGGTATCCGGCTTAGTAGAATAGACCAACCTCATTTCTTACCGAGGTGTCGTAAAAGGCGACTAAGGTAAGTCGTCCCGCCGTGTGGTATCCGGCTGGATAGAGTAGCCACATTTCTTACCGAGGTGTCGTAAAATACGACTGAGGTAAGTTGACGTCAGGCAGGCGGCCGGTCGTAAAAACGCAGCAAAATCATGTGACAGCATGTTTATGACATGTTGTGCCGATTCCACTTAGAGTGGGTGGGATAAGGATAGGAATATGATGACATAAAAAATACACGAACGTTCAATAATTTGTACATTTCTGTTCAGAATTTAAAACGGACATTGGTATTGGGGGGCACGTATCAGTTATCGCTCGGCAGCGCTTCCTTCAAACAAACGTGGCTCTAAGTTAGCGACCGCTTTTAAATTTATTTCGAAACTTCGCGAGGATTCGACAAGTGCTATCCATTCATATTTCATAGTTCGGCTCGCAACTAGTGGCGAACTATTTATCTAAAAAGTAATAATAAAATTATTTTACAAAACTAATGAGAATATTATTTTGCTATAATCCGCTATTAAACAAAATATATGTAATGCTAAATGTAGAGTGTTCTATTCGTTCTCATACCTGATACATCACAACCAAACAATCAATTTATCACAATCAAAGCCCAGGGTAGGGTTGAACCCTTAAATATTATAAGGTCGTTTACTTGTATAACGAGATAAATAGCTACATTTAGTATTATATATACTTTCTATGTAACATCATCACGAATTATATCAAAATAATTTTAATTTTTATAATTTTAGTAAAATCATAATAAATATTTTCGTGGCTACTTAATTTATGTATATAATAAATTTAATTTAGTAATTTCTAACTTCACAAAGCTAACAAATTTAGTTGAGGATAATTATAAGTAAAAAAATTGAATAAATAAAATAAACCATCATATTGCCGCCACAGTTTTGGGTCCGAATTATACTCCTTCGAATAAAGTAGTGTTTCTAAATTTTTGTAGAACTTCGACAGAAATCTCGTAACACGTACGTGGTTGTCAAACAGTTTTTCTTAATGTCTCAGTAACTTATTTTCTTTATAGAAAGTGTTAGCGTCTGAATTATAGATTAAAAAGTAAAGTGCTAATATCTTTTTATGTCTTCTTCAGGACAAACGCGCAACGCTTTTTAAATGAAAATTGACACGTTACAATCTATACTAATATTATAAAGAGAAATATAATATTTCATAAAAATAGGGATCCGTAATGAAAATGTAATAAGGTGTACAAAATTAGTCAAAGTCTGTCATCGCATGCGTGGAAACTATTAATGATAAAACAATAAAATGTTCTACAATATTATTATAAAATAAATGGTCGGTATTTACGCGGGTAAACCGCGGGTATTATCAGTTCTAGTATAAATTTGATCGCTTTATTGTTTCTCGTTTCAAAACGAATGAATTCTTGACATCGTTTAAGCACATCATTATTTTTATGAAGGCATTTTACCTTTTTTAAAGGTCTAAGACACGTAAATATTTTTTAATGAAAATTGGCGTTACATATTGTATTATAAGTTATATCGCGTTATTTTTTTAGTCGCAAAGCGAATGAATCCTTTAAATCGTTTAAGCATTGTTGTTATTATAGAAAAAGAGAGTTCAACCTTTTTAAAGGTCTAGCAGACTTACCGTATAAGTATGACGTTTAAAAATAACTGTTTTATCTATACGTGAGAATTAGTCTATGAGCGATGTCACGTAGGCAATCAAGGCAATGCGCTACCATATTTCACTTCAAATTCTGTATTATCGACGAACTACATACGTTTCTATTAATATAAAGTTACATAGTAATAAGAGTAATTGAAAATATTTTAATTAGGTATTTTCTCAAATTTTGGCCACAATTTATAATAAAAAAATTTGATTTTATGCATTTTTAAAAGCTTTCATTTAACTTGCTGAGTATTTATGTGAACTTGAAATCTTGTAAGTTAAATTTAACTTACTTTTCGATGTCCGATTGAGATTAAATTTTTTCATAATGGCTGGACCATTCTCGATTACAATGCATGTTTATGAAAAGCATGACCTGATGCTGCTGCTAGGATTTGCTCCGGACGAGGAAATTCCTTTACTGTTAGTTAACAGTAGGGATATGTAATTTTGTAAAAACTTTTTTAACTTTTAATCAAATAGAGGCATTATCTAAAGCTAGTATAGAATAATAAAGAAATAAAAAACATTTTATTTATAAATTTTGTATCTGACAAAGTTATTTATCCAACGGCAGGTTTCTTTTTAGAAAATCAAATTATACTTCGCAAGGTTTTAACAGAGCACGTAAATAAAAGCCACCCTGAAGCTTTTTCCTGCAAATATGATTTTTTAATGAAAAGACAAACTCTTTGTGAGAGAGGAGACCGCTTTATTAGGTTACTCGGGGTAATGAAAACAAAAGCAACAGGCGGCAGTGTACTGAAGTCGCTTAGAGTAAAGGAACTGTTTGAAAATACTACTTTGTTGTAGAAATAAGTTGTTTAAAAAAAACCCAACGTCTTTTTGCTAGATATCATTGGATTTAAAGGCATACTGTTCTAGAATTGCTGAGTGACATCAACGTAAAATTTTCTCGCTTAATAAAACAGTATACTAGGTATTTTTAAAGAGTAATTAATGTATAGAAACCTGCTATACTCACGTCTTATTTTATTGGATTAGCTCGACTAGCGCGGAGTTCCCGACGCGATAGCACCGCGTAAAGAGCTTACGAATAAGATGCCCGTATGGGTTTGAAACTAGTGCTTATCCGATGAAATAAGACGTGAGTATAGCCGGTTTCTATACATTAATTAAGAATAACCCTGACGATAGTTGAAATTTAAAAAAAAATAAAAAGATTTAAAAAAGATGCAATTAGCATAAAAAAAGGGCTGGTGATATCTGGAACTGCATTCCGGCTATTTTCACTTTCTTAAAAAAATAACCTTTGTATTGACAAACAGTCATAGAAAAGGTTTCTGAGGTACGGAATTTGGGAGTAGTTTTTACTTCCAATTTACGTTTTGAAGAGCATATCAGAACTATAGTCAAAAATTGTTTTTACAGGCTGAAAATTTTGTACAAACTAAGACCTTACATAAATGTCGATGTGAGAATCAGATTATGCGAGTCCTTAATCCTCTCAAAGCTGAACTATGCTGATACTGCATATGGCCCCTGTTTGCTACGCAGAACAGTAAAGTTAATACAGAGAATACAGAATGCGTGCGCGCGTTTCTGTTTTCCAATTCCACCTCGTTGTCATGTGAGCCCGTATATCAATAACGCGAACATGCTAAACATGGAGTCTCGCCGCAAGCTACACTTGGCTACGTTACTTTTTGGGGTAATATCTACGGGAAAACCCATTTATCTTCAATCGAAATTGAAATGGTCTCGGGAACACAGTAAATACATGAAAAGGAGTTCCACGTGCCGTCTGTCCATACCAAGACACAAAACAGCTGCTTTTCGCGGTATTTTTAAATATTCGGCCTGTAAAATTTGGAATGACTTACCGCCTCCTATTTATGAATTAAAATCAAAACAAAGTTTTAAACAAACACTGAAATCTTTTTTATTGAATAAACAAAAACAGCTATGACTTTTATAATATAAATTTTAGACCTTATCGATTAAATGTTTTGTGTTTATGTTTGGATATATTATCTGTTTAAAATATCTTTCCAAATTTTACAATGTCATAATGTTCATTCATAATTATTCTATTAAGTTATGTATGTATGTCTGTTATCTCTTGTGTTTCTCTTCTTTTTTTTTTTTTTTTTGTATTTAATTTTGATATAACAATAGCAGTAGTAATAGGCACCAATATTACCGGGCGGGACCGTGACATCACCCTAAGGGTCTCGTCTGAAAATCAGCGCTGTAGTCTATACTGCAGCTTAATGCTGAGGCGACGACCTTTTCAGCAAAGTACAATAGACAGTTTTTAATATTGTAATGTTTGGAGACTAAAAGAAGTTAATTGTAACTAGAATAAATATATTTAAGACTGTGTATGTATTTTTTTGGCTGAATAAATCTTATTATTATTCTTATTATTATTATTATATATATTTTTTAATCATATAATATTTATATAAGCTTTGATATTTACGAATCTGTGAGACTCTTTTGATGGGTTCAAATTCCGGGCCCAATGAGTTTTCTGTTAAAATTAATGTATCATATTGATATTTGGAATTAATTACACGCTTTTCAGGGCAGGAAAAAGTCAGGAAACATGTATATCTCTAGATGATTCTAGGGATATGTGTAACCCTCCAACATACATTGCAGCAGCATGCATTAATATTATTCTGAACTGGACATGAAAAACACAGTGAGGGTATTTTAAGACTAAATTTGACACGAGCAAAGTCACCAATACTAGTTAAATATTTCGTTTACACATTCTATTTATGTATCTAATTATACAGTGGAAAATTTTATATATTTGGGATCAAATATGAATAATGAATCTGTGTTCTGGAGATCAAACGAAGAATAGTCATTGCCAAAGATCATACACCTTCAGAACATCTGGAAAAATCGGGGAATAAGCTATAAAACCAAAGCTCGTTTAGTAAGAGCATTACTATTCCCGATCTTTCTCTATAGAGTAGAGACTTTGACCATCCGAGCAAGGGAGAGACAGAGAATAGATGCATTCGAAATGTGGTGTTGGAGTCGAATAGTCCGAATACCCTGGAGGGCCAAATGTACAAATATATCTATTCTCTCTCAACTCGGCATAAAAAACTCGCCTGTCCACTATCCAAAATGTATCCAAAGCATACTTTCTTATTTCGGCCACATAATGCAAAGAGGATAGCAACCTGGAAAAGCTGGTCATTATTGTTAATACAGAAGGCAAAAGGCCACGAGGCCGGTTGCCAACGATTGTCTGACCAAGTAAAAGAATTCACCTCCTCACCCAAATTCTATCAGACGGTGAGGGCTATTTTGGATCGAAATAAATGGAGCCAGATCATACGAAGAAAGGCTTCAGATGACCACGACCGTTGACCATGACCGATTGAAGAAGAATACCGTTATAATCCCAAATCATGACAAGCGATATAAACTAAGCACTAGTCGATTCTAGGCATACATGAAATTCACAGTACACTCAAAACTTTCGTCAAAGCGTTGGCACTTTAACCTGGAGCACACAACGTCTAAGTGCAAGCTTATATAAAATGTATCACCTGTCTCCGTGTATCTTTACAATGAGTTGACAAACTTTGATCTGAAGGTGTTTGATGTTTACACTGCGCATGCGATGTACAAAGGGTTATTTATTGACATCACGTTATACTTTAAGAGAAAACTTGGAATTTTCCTGCCTGTATTAGGTATGTGAATGTTCCCTACAACATACACTTAGCATTATATAGATTCTCCTAGCAAACGCGGACTACGAAATTCTTTTTAAATTTTGTCGTGGAGCCTATCTTCCTGATGATGCTTCGGTTTCGGGGCGAAACGATCGTAGAGATTGTGTTAGTGCTTGTGTGGAGTGTTGCTGGTTGTGATACGTGTGGGGACTTGTCCTGCATGTGTAAGGTATGCGAATGTTGTCTGCTTCATACACTTAGCATTACATAGATTTTCTCAACAAACGCGTATTACAGCAAAATAATTCTATTGTAACTTGTGTACTATAGAATTCCGCAAACTAGCTCCTACTTATATAAATCACCCAAGTAAATGTAAACTACACCAAATTATATAGTCATCCTAAAAATGTTTTATTGTTTTATTATGTTTGATGATATACCGCCTTTTCTTCAAAACCGTATTACAATTTTTTATTTATTTGATGCTGCGCAGAAACCAGAATCGGATCTACTTCTCTAAGGTTTGCGCGCTTTATGTTCGGTTTTAACATTAAAGCACTATTATAACTAATAAAAAGAAAAATCATGTTCCCTTCATTAGTATAAATCGAAATAAATACACTTTGTCTGTACATATTTTTTTAATTTAGCCGCCTCAATAATTTAATAGCATAATGTAAGCCGAAAAGTCGAACCTTATACAAAGGTAACTCAATTTTAACGCGATGTGACTGGTATGCTTATATAATAATCAGTATAATACAACCTTCGAGCCCAGACATTTTCACCTTTTCAATTACGGGTGAAGCACTTCTAATGCCGAAGTATTTTCAACTCTAGTACACAAGCAATCCTTAAATTAATATTCAAAGTAGTTAACAGCAAACTATAGGACGAAGCCTCTAAAATTTCGCCTGTAAAGCCCTTATGAGTTTTAAGCCAATTCAACCATATGGGAACGCAAAAGTTTTTCATTCTCTCGCAAATTCCACCGCCTGGGATACTCGATTCACTCGAAACTTCAGTATATCGAGGAGGGAATAATTTTGTTAAAATTAACCGCAACAATTCAACTGAGTCTGATTGAATTAGTCTGGATTAGTCTAAGCAAATTATATCTGTGTTGAAATTTGCTTGCTACAATCTGTTTGCTAATTTCACTTGAATTGTAATGTTTGTGTGAAATTTTTATTTGAAATATATTTTGGGAGAACTTCAGATTTACTTGTATAACATTTCATTGGTAACACGCATCTAGTCTTTACTTACCAATGAAACCTTTCTACATTTGTTAAATAGACAAATATTACCAACCACTACCTCAACGACAGCCCTATCAAGAAAACATTCAGAAAGAGTCTGACTTCAATTCGTACAATTTTGTTAATTACAGCATCTACTTCTTTTTCAATCCTCATTACTGAGGATTGTGGTAACCTGAGCCTTTCTTTGGTATGATCTGCCGCCATCTATTCCGTTCTAAAGTAGGGCTTACCGTCTGATACAATTTGGATGAGGAGGTACATACTTTCTCGTGGTCAGACCATCGTGTTGGCGGCCGGCCTCGTAGTTTCCTTGCCTTCTTATTGCCAACAATTACCAGTTTTTCAAGATAGCCATCTTCACATTATGTGGCCTATCTTACTAATCTTTTGGCTTCTATCTTACTCATTCACAAACCTCACTCACGCTATTTAATAAATGTTATTTGAAAAAAGACGCATCGGCCTCAAGCCGTCAGTGGCTAACTTTCGCTGGTCGGAGAGGCAAAAGAAGAAGAACATAATTTGCTATATACAGCGTTCCGGCTTCCGACTTATAATTTAGTTTATTACGACAGGTCCAACACAGATAAGCTATAAGTAAAATTTGTTCTATGGAACAGTTTTCCCCGCAATGTTTCCGCAGCAGCACTAATTAACCAGCAGTCAATAGCAGGGCGCCTTCAGACGTGAACCAACCGGGCGCAGGCAATTATTCGCCAATTAATTTTGTAATATCGCGCTGTACAAAAGGCGGTTAGCAGCCGTAGGTACGGGTGTTCATTTGGTTTCCTTATTCAGGCATTAACCAGGAGTATTTATGAACTTGCCAATATTCTTATAATTAAAAAACAAATAAGAATGTGTGAATATAGTCTTTGAATAGTGTATGTTCCAGTGATGACATTGGGCTCTGAATCTTGGTCGCCAACCATGGGTCTCATAAGAAAACTCAGAGTCGCACAGTAGAAGATCAGAAACATAAATAATGAGATCCATAGAAGGGCCAAAGTTAAGGACATAGCTTAGAAGAACGAATGGACGTTGGAATCTCAAGGTGTTAGAATGGCGAACCCGCGCCGGAAAACGCAGTGTAACCCTCCACCAGGTGGGCGACGACCTTAAAGAGGTCGCGTTGAACTACTGAATACAAGTAGCACAAGATCGCGTACCATGGAAGTTATTTAATGACACCTACATACGTCTATGATGCAAGGATTAAAAAAAACAATGCAAGTTTACACTGCAAATAATTGTACTGTGTTCTAACGTATATTATATTTGTTTTTTAATAAATAAGAAACTTGATAATAATTTAAATATTAATGAACCTTTGCTAAATATTTATCAACTTTATAATATATTTACCCAATGCACAGTTCGCCCCATAAGATGTATTCACACTGGATATAATTATCCAGCAGTCAAAAGCAGGGCGCCTTTAGACGTGAACTAACCAAGCGCTGGCAATTACTCGCCAATTAATTTCTGCAATATTGATCAGAACGTTAGGTGGTTTATAATAAATAATAGTGGCAAACGGAGATTTCTTGGTATCATTTTGTCATGCATACTGAGATAAGGACACTAATAATTGACCATGGACTAGTAGCTGACCGTTTTGTATCTAATTTTTAAAAATAAGCGTTTTGTTTGCTGGTCATGATAACTAATGCCCTTACCTTAATTCATATTCAACCAATGTCTTATTTTCCTACATTTTATATACAGAGTGGTATCGACCCTACGACATTAATTTTACTTTTGGGTATACACACCTCAGCACCCTTACATAAAAAAATCAATTAATTCAGTGAAGTATTTTAGTCACAGGAATTATTTTACGTTTTTGAATAAAATAAACACGATTTGTAAAAATCAATGACCGTGTACGCGTGGGTAACCTTGGCCTAAAAACTAAATACGGTACAATAATATATATAAAACTATAATGTTATTGTTTTCTCTTTCAACACTATACATTCAAATAGTACACTCTATGTAAAAAAGTAAGTTTATTAATAGTTTTTTTCTAATTGTTGATTATAGCAAAATATAATATTTATATTAAATATAGTAATTAAATATATAATTTAGGTTGAAATTTAACTTTCGCTACTCTCTGATCTCTTTGAATATACTTTAAGTTAATCAAAACAAATTCATATCCATTACAGTACAGGATATCAGGAAAAGGTTAAGTCCGGAACTAAGTACGGTAAACGTCCGGAATTAATTACACCTCGACGGGAGGGATCGAACGCTAGTCAGCGTTTCGTCAAGTGGGGCTATTAAACACGAGGGCATAATAACCAAAAATATTTATTACAAATGCCAAGTGCCTTTATTATAAGTGCCTTGTGGTATCCGGCTGTGTAGATTTCATTCTAACCAAGGTTCACCTCAATTCTTACCAAGGTATCGTAAATGGCGACTAAAGTTTTTTTTTATTAGGAAAAAACCCTTCCAATCAAAAAATTCCTCCCGCCGCCCAACTGGGACGAGCGGTATATCAGACTCGCACTTACAAAAACAATCTGAGTCCCCCACCATGCTAATGGTTGCGAGTGTACCAAATGCACCGTTCGACTAAGTGACCTGAGTTCGATGAAGTGAAGTTGACCTAACGTGTGGTACTCAGCTGAGAAGAATTGACCACCATCATTTATTACCGAGGTGTCGTAAAAGGCAACTATGGTAGTTGGCAGGCGGCCGGTCGTAAAGTACCTAGACAAATCACTGTCACAGTCGTCGTAGCAGTTTTTATTTAATTTTATTTCAGTGAAGTCGATAAGTCTTTTATATTGCACACACAAACTTGTGAATATTTAAATATTACTCTTAAAATATACGTTTGGCTACCCTAGTGTGCATTTAGGACCTTTTTTAGTTATTCACGCCTACTATTGACATAAATATTAAAATCATTATCAAAATTCCACGTACATATACTAAAAATATTAAGTGATATTAATTTTGAGTGCGAAACTCAAGACGGTCATGTTTTGAAACTTTGAATACTCCATCTCCATATCATTTAGTCATCGTTGTGGCTATAAAATACGCGGGAGTTTATTTATTAATTGCACCATGCCACTGAAGAATCGTGAACATTTATAATATAAACCCAAGCCAATTCCTATATTTAATTATAGGAAAGGATATTGTGAAACGAAGGTTTAGTCCGGCACTAAATACGGTTAATGTCCGGAATTAATCACACATTGCGAAAAGGATCTAATGCTACTATTGAGTGCGGCCATTAAACACGAGTGCTTTATTTTAATTCTTTTGTCACATTATCTAAATTATGTGTAAATAAAAAAAAAATATTAAAGTCGGCGCGGAGTAAAAATGGTCTTGAACATTAACAGGCGAGAAATATACTAATGCTGGCATTAAACTTACATGGAACGCACTTGTGTTGTCCAAGATGCTACTAAATATGATAAAAGCGTCACAATTCCGTTTCAAAAAAAACAAGATTTCATTCTGGCATCCAAAGTCAAAAATATATAATAACTAGGGACACTGGATTTCAATATAAAAAAAATGTATTATTTTTAAAATCATAAATTCTTCCTAATCATCATCATTGTCAATTTTACTCAGCTGGATATTACAAGGTGGGTCTAATTACCTTGATCGCCTTTTATAGTACCTCGATAAGAAAGGAGGGTGATCTATTTTTCTCAGCCGGATACCACACGGGGCAACTTCTTTCTAAATTTAGTATAAATTTGTTTAAAATTTTATACCCAAATAAGACGTGTTTATCATGACTATTATCAAATTAAAATATTTAGTTTTATATGTACACTAGTTATAATCCGCGTAATTTTTATTTTTTTACACCTTATTACATCTTTATAACGGATTCCTATTTTTTTAAAATGTAATATAGCCTATGATGCTTAGTAAAAATGCAGCTTTCCAATAGTGAACGAATTTTTAAAATTGGTCCAGTAGTTTTTGTGTGAAAACATTACAAACATACATACAAATTTTTCCTCTTTATAATATTAGTATAGATCACATACTATAAGTTTATATATATTAAATGACGCTGTTATGTATGGTTATAATGATTTCTTCTTAAGTTGTTTGTTTTTAATGGGGGCAATGTGTACAACGGTATCCTGTTCCCGCCACCAGCAGCGTGGTGAAGCACTGAGGTTGTCTCGTCAGTTCACACGTCTCCGTCAGATGGTGGGACCCTTAAGAGGTTTTTTCCTGATTAAAAACTTCGTTTTTAATGGCCCCATCCCGAGTCGTTGCCCCGAACCTTTTCTCAAAGAAAATAGATGTTCATTCAATTATCTAAATGAAATCTGGATCAGTCTTGTGATCTCGCGATGTTAACACAATTTGTACTAGTCTAACGGCCTAGTAGAATGAACCGTTAAAATTAGGTTCAAGGGATCTCTAATTGGATAAGAATGTTTTACTAATTGGATAAGTATCTTTTTTATGCTTTTGGAGTTTTAAATATTTGAAGGCAAGGACTTCTCATTAACAACTCGAGTAACAGAATTACTTTGACTAGATTAGGTTAGGATTTAATTTATAGACTGTAATATATTTAAAAAAAAAAACAAATTAATACTCGTAATAGGTCTTGTGTGTCTTATCATACCGCCTTACATTTATGATATATTTTGTGTACTCATCACTCTAAATGGGGCCGGCATAACATGTTATAAACATGTTATTACATGATTTGGCTACGTATTTTGCGACCAGCCGCCTGCCTGACGTCAAATAACCTTAAGCATATTTTATGAAACCTCGGTAAGAAATGAGGGTGGTCTATTCTACTCAACCAGATAGCACATGGTGGGTCAACTTACCTTAGTTGCCTTTTACGACTCATCGGTAAGAAAAGGGGTGGTCTATTCTACTCAACCGGATACCACACAGTGGGTCAAAAGCTGTTTTACTATAAATTGTCTCACTTCGTAGGTTAACTGGCATATATCTCTTTCATACGGATAAGTTTACACCTTTGTACACTTTTTTTTTATTAATAATGTTTTTCTAACATTTTTTGGGATATATAAATATGATAAATTACCACTATTTCACGGTAATCAGCAATTGTTCATATGAAATTTTTGCATGAACTAGCTTTGCTTGCGGCTTCGCCCACGCCTAAATTTGTGTATTAATTTAAATTAAGAACACTAAAATAGCTATCGTAAGTTAACCATAAGAGAAAAAGACATGTTGTTACGGATTGTTTCGTAGTATTTTTGTAGATCTACAATTCTCTAGTGTATCGCTGTTGGTTAAAGTAGCGTACGCGTCTAAAGCCCCTAATAAGCGAGTTCTTTTACAACTGTGCGACTTCTTCAATACAATTGACATAAAACCGAAATGTATTAGTAACTTAAACCTTTCGAAAGATTACATTATCTTTTAATAAAAACCGTACAAAAATATGTTTAGTAGATTTTGAGAAAATCGATCATATACAGATTGACAGCTTTTGCGGGTTTATAAGTATAGATATACTCGTAAATATGATAATTATCCCGATGTTGCGAGATAAAGTATAATAAAAAGCAGAATGCATAGCGCGTAGTAGAGTTTGACGTATGATGACATTAGAGAAAAGTGCTATTTGTAAAATCTAAGTAAGTAACAAGTAAGAGAAACACTTTTGCGAAATTGACATGGGCGTGAACGGATATGAACGTAGGTGCAGACCGGATATGGGATGCCGATCACTGATTTCCGTTTGAAAACCAATAGCTTTGAAATATCCGTTCAAGTAAACGATTAAATATTGTTGTATTATTTATTTTTCACGTTTTTTAGATTCATAAGATGTCTGTTTCAATGAGCGATCCAAAAGAAAATTCGGGTTTTCAAAAATATCGTTAAGCCATGATGGTTTATTGGGGACAATGTGGTAAGTTAGAAATATGATTTTATCCGACATTCTCAATGTATGATTCATATGTTTTGTACACTAAGTTTAATTGCAGTCAATTTTACAAAGGTAATAATAAAATTGTTTTGCTATAATTCGCGATGAAGTAAAATAGAAAATATATATAATGCTACTCTACATGTAAATGTAGAGTGGACAATCCGTTTTCATACCTGATACACGCAGGATTCTTAAAAATGCAGAAGAAGTCGTAGAAGCAGCCTATTCTCAGCAGTGGTATAGTAACAGGCCGCTACTTACATTTTTACTTTTACAGTCACAAAGACAGACAAATCTCGTAGTTTTTTCTCGGTTTGTATTTTTGTAATAATT
Organism: Morpho helenor; assembly: GCA_029227775.1. Taxonomy (NCBI): domain Eukaryota; kingdom Metazoa; phylum Arthropoda; class Insecta; order Lepidoptera; family Nymphalidae; genus Morpho; species Morpho helenor. Next base: position 14,009,524 of record JARGCU010000010.1, read on the forward strand.
GTATTTCTTTTGATTAAATAAAAAGGACCATTATATATATTGTTTCTTATAGGATGTTACTTTAAAAACTCTCCCAATTAAGATCGATCGTTGGTTAGCAATATTTAACTCGTGCCTTTATCCGAAGTTGCACGTTACCGAGGTGCACTAGACTGCAAGTTTAAGCTCCTCATTGGCACTAATCTTCTGAAGGCTCACAGATAATTAACGGCCCCAAGCAACTGAGTCTGTTCGGGTTTTCATTAAAGTTTGAACGAGAAGTTAAAAGTTTATTTTACCTTAGATATAGGGAAGCTTTGAAAAATTATTAAATTAGAGTGTTACAAGAAAAGAATTACTTGTTAAAGTTTGCATCATCAATAAGTGTAACATTGTCTATCTCACTAATATTATAATAATGCTGTTTCGTATCCGGTTGAATCAAATAGACCACCCTCTTTCTTACCAAGGTGTCGTAAAAGACGATAAAAGTAAGTTGATAACAGGCGCCTGTCTGATATTAACTGAAATCAGCCGGTCGTAAAATACATAGCCATATTTATAAAATAAATTTACAACATGTTATAAACATGATGATGACAACATGTTTATAAATGTTTTGCCGACCCCACTTTGATTGGGATAAGGGTCGTGGATGATGAATATTATAAAAAGTGAAGTGATTATATGTGTTGGTACCAATTTGATGACCAAATTGTTTTACATATTTGTATGAAATTTAGGATACTTAGGATACTTAAACTACGAGTATGTTTATAATTTTTGCGGCTTCTGCTTTGCGCTTTGCAGAAGTACGTAAGTCGTTTGTGGCTTTGGGTATAAGAGTCTATAATATAATTCCGTAATCATTTTAACTTTGCCATTACCGCGGTTGTAAAAAAAACACTAAAACGAAGCTGATACAGAAATCCAACTATACTGTTGAGGATTACATGAATGATAAGAATGCGTGGCTACAGTTACTTCGAGTACAGTTTGACCTTGCACAAGATAGTAATGACTAAATAATAATGACATTAATAAATGATCTTCGAGTTTCTTGCTGTCTTTTGTCGGTAGAAACAGCTTTTCGAAACAGCTTTTTTAGCTTACCAGCAGTAGAGTTGACGAACAAAAGCCTTTATTTAGAAGTTTACTTAAATAACGAAAATTTAATTTAAATTTGAAATCGAATTTGAATATGGTCGACTGTCTGTGTTTGGAAGTCTGTCTCTTATACTTTCACGGCTTATCCGCTGGAACAATATTGATAAAATTTGGCACAATTAAAGCTTGGTAAAAAATAGATAAAAAATTTGAACAGAAAAAACATATACATATTAGATTACTTCCATTCAGATACTCTAGATTACTAGATTACTTCTATTCAGGTTACTTAAACGTATAAATTGGCATAGGATAATATAAACCATAGTAGGTATAATACAAAAACACTTTCGCTATTCGCCAGCCGCTATTATTCCGCCAAATATAGCATTTCACTATTTCGAGGAGGGGTGTGTGTGACAGTCACCTGATAAATGGGGGGCAACTAAATCATGACAGAAATGTTCCGCGCATCAACGAATAATGTATGGCGAAAGTTTAATCTGAAGAAGATTTATATGAACGGTTTGAAGATTCGTGTTCTAGTTTTGAATTTATTGTATTTACTATTATTATAGTGCCGTCATTTTTGAAGGAATGCTTTTATATTTAGAGAAGGCTCCAGAAGGTAGTAGGTTTAATGCCGGAACAGGCAGTTAAAACTTTAGTAACTTAACTTTAACTAATTAACTGATATTTACAATTCATCATGTATTTTACGGTAGTATGAAAACATTGTGTAGAAAACTTTATATATGTATCTCAAGAATTTGTGAGATATGTAAGAACGAATTCATTATTAATTAACTAGAAAAAATGCAGTAAGCATACTAACAGCATTTGTTTTCTGGGTAAATTAATAAATAAAAATACATGATAAAAAAATATATAGATATGGGGGTGACAAAAATCTTATACAAGCTTTTCCGATTCGAAAAGTTCGAAAAAAGATAAATTTAATTCTTAATGGATACGTAAATTTTATTCTAATTAAAATTAAATTGTTTTCGGAGATTTTATGTTGTCTATATGTGCCCATTACTTATTAAAGCGTAATTGCATATGCAAGAAAAAAGTATTACAAATAAGCGTTGCTCGAGTGCCGTGGACTGGCATTACTAAATTTCAGAGTTGAAACATTCTGAATCTCATAAATTATGGAGTTGAAAAAAATAGTTTATACATTAACGTGTAACAAATGAAAATTAACCTTATTCAGTTGTAGCATAAAGTTTATATTTACACGGCATTTATTATAGAGAGTTACAATTTTTGCTGTGGCTTTCCGTAGTCATGAACTAAGTACGGAACACTCGTACAACAAAGTTAACGAACCACGAATGAGTGCGCGAGAATAAACCGAAATGGCGTATAGCAACAATCGCGCAAAACACACTAAATTTACTTTTATGGCACAAGTTAGAAGTGGAGCCCCATATAACATTTTTCCATTAGAAAAATACTCCCGCAGAATATGATTTTGTTATTAGATTAGTATCGTTGTTTAAATTTTACGCACCCATGAAACAATTATGGTTACCCTTGTCCTATATCATAAACAATGATCATCAAAAGCTCATAAAGCGCCCTTGCGTACCAAATATCGCTGTTCCCTAAGTGGTTGCTTAAAAGCGAGTTATTACATAAACTCCCTTCGAGATTTCGTAGAACTTTTTTTATATGGCACTCTTGCTTTTAAGATATCCATGTTAAATATAGCTGGAAATATTGGAACAGTATTCCAATCCGCCAATATTAGCTGCCGAGTTTCTTGCTGGTTTTTCTCGGTAGGAGCAAACTTTCGAATCAGTGGTAGCTTCTTTTAAAATTTTGACGATTCAAAAGTACTGTAAACAGTCCACTTGAATAAAGAATATTTTGAATTTGAATTTGAATCCTCAACAGATACGCAAGACGAAGAAATGTAGTTAGGTTAATGTATGAGTTACTTTTGATAATGCCGTGTGATATCTGACTGAGTGGAATAGGCTATCCTCAGTTCTTACCGAGTGTCGTACAATACGACTAAGGTATGTTGACGTCAGGTGGGCAGACAGTCGTAAAATGTAACCAATCATGTAACAACATGTTTACAACATGTTCGTGATGATGTTACTTTTGGTTATTAATATAAAACAAACAAAATCACAAAAGCTTTGCGATTAAGCATACATAGGGATATATGGACAAACAAAGAATGTGACATTGTTTTATACTATGTAGTGATAATATAGAAAAAATAATTTTATTATTACTTTCGTATGTTAATTGTTAACCTTATTCTTTAAAGAATTTCTTTTTTTAAAGGTCCACAAACAAGAAAATACTCGTACAATAAGTTATGTAGTAACGAAAAACAAAAGCCTTTTTCGTTTGAAGAACGTTTTCATCTGAAAGATTTAAAAGGGTGCAAGGCCCGGGGGCGTTTTTAACCCTCATCAAATAATTTACATGAAAGCTACTTAGTAAGTGGCAAGATGAATTAGGTTGTAGGCAATCTGGATAAAAAGCATATATTCTTTTTATTATTCGAGACTAAAAAATCTGTTGTAACAAAACATAAATATACTGAAAAAACTTTTACTTCACAAAAATAACATAAAACGCCTGTTATAGTTTGGAATACAAGAACAATGTTGCAGCAGATGTGTTAGTAAGAATATGTTATATGAAATAAAACAAACGTGATATAAAATTTAGACTAACTAACAAGGTTTAACTTTGTAAGTCGTGTGGTATCCGGCTGAGTAGAATAGAACATCCTCATTTTTTACCGAGGCATAGTAAAAGGCGGCTAAGGTAAGGTGACCCGCCGTGTGATATCCGGCTGAGTAGAATAGACCACCCTCATTTCTTATCGAAGTGTCGTAAAAGGCGATTATGATAAATTGCCGCGCAGTGTGGCATATGTGTAAAAACCATTTTACTAGTTTTGGCTAATTGTTTTAGAACCGACCGCCTACCTGACATCAACTCTAGTCGCCTTCTACGACACCTCGGTAAGAAACGAGGGTGTATTCTACTAGGTCACTAATACCAAGCGTGTGCTAAATGACTTTGTCATTTTACATTCAGATTTAGAAGGTTTCGAATAATTTGTCCAAGACATCTCAGTCTATTGTCTTCGCCGCAAGTTTACCTCTAGAACAAACATTCCCCAATGACCTAAAGTTAACATGGAATTATGACCTCTATTACAAAGACAATGAGAATATTATTATACGTGCATTATAAATTACATAATGCAAGGGTTTGTTGTACAGGTATCCTGAGACGATTCGACTTTGATATCCATTACTGTATTAAATGGTCTAATTTTCTCCGCTGAAACTATGAAAATAGTTGGATTCTATGCGAGTATCTTTCTGCATCCAAGCAAACTTGTACTAGGTTTAATGTAGTTTGGTTCCCGTTAAGTTTGTTATTAGCAATCTTTGCCGCTATGTAATTGAAGTTTGTGAATTTCGTTTCCTAACTCGGGATCTATCTCCTCGGAGTTTTAGTTGTTTTATAACTATATCTTACTATGTTAAGAGATTCAGTTAACTGCTTTCACAATTAAAAGATAATCGTTTTTTTAAGATTTAGTGCTTTAAAGGCAATTTCTAGAATTATCGATATTTCAAAATCAATTACAAGTTATGTATTTATTTATTTTCTTTGTTATGGACACATTTATAGATTTTATCTCATTTATAAGCAATATTACATTTTAACGTATTAGCTATTACATTTTTTACAGGCGTTTCATTTTAACTTATTACTTTATATACATTACAAAAGTAATAAGAATATTATTTTGCTATAATCCGTGATAAAATCTAATTGCGAATAAAAAAAAATTATCGCGGATTATAGCAAAATAATATTCTTATTACTTTTGTATTATGGACCTCCGCATTGTAACGCCTGATTCTATAAATTATTACATACATTACTTGAAGCTTTGCTTTCATCCTCGTAATATTATAACCCAGGAAAAAATGTGTATGTTTGTTCCTTTATAACGCTTTAACACTTCAACTGAAATTTACAAAATTTGCTATACGGGTACCTGGACTCACTGGGGCTACTACCTTTATCGTCTTATTTTTGACAATCTTTACCCGCGACTTTGTTCACGTTAACTTAAATGTTAAAATATAGGAGTTTATGTATATGTTCTTAGATAGAGATATTTATGGGAATTACACTTGTCACATCTTGTAACCGCGTTTATTCGAACATTGTTTGCTTTTTATTAATAACTAGTAATGTCCCGCGGTTTCACCCGCGTACATACCAATGTCATGGCAGTGGAAAGTCTACTAAGTCGGAATATAGATTTATTTTTGTTAAATATATCATCAATAGTTTCCGCAGAGCATGCGATTACAGATTTTTATGACTAATTTTTTACACCTTATTACATTTTTATGACGGATCCCTATTTATTTTGAAAATAAAATATAGTCTATGTTGCTCAGTAAAGATGCTTTCAATGATCAGCTTCGTGAAAGAATTTTTGAAATCGGTCCAGCAGTTTTTGTGTGAAAACATTACAAACATAAAAATCTTTCAGAAGAATTGCGTTACCTTTTACTTAAAACCATACAAAAATCTGTTTAATCGATTTTGAGAAAACGGATCACATACAGACAGAAAGCTTTTGAGGACATTGTTTTTTAATATGTACAGATTTATTGTCCTACGAATGTATTATATGTACTTATTTCGGCAGTGGTAATTGTTTGCAAGCTTTAACACATGCAATAGATAAATGTAGCTGTGTGAACTTCACATCAACTTTAATAGAATGCTGGCTAGTTCACTGTATCTTTGCCCAACGCCGTGTGGTATCCGGCTGAATAGAATAGTACCACCCTCATTTCTTACCGAGGTATCGTAAAAGGCGACTAAGGTAAGTCGACCCGCCGTGTGGTATCCCGTTGAGTAAAATAGACCACCCTCTTTTTTACCGAGGTGTCGTAAAAGGCGACTAAGGTAAGTTGACCCACCGTGTGGTATCCGGAGTAACATAGACCACCCTCTTTCTTACCGACGTGTCGTAAAATGCGACTAACGTAAGTTGACGTCAGGCAGGCGGCCGGTCGTAAAATACGTAGCCAAATCATATGACAACATGTTTGTAACATGTTGTGCCGACCCCACTTAGAGTGGGATAAGGGCAGGAGGATGCATATGCAGATCTTTGCCCAAATCAGTGAGTAATAAAAACTACTCCAACCTTGCTATCCATATTTGCCCCGAATGGACTGTTGGCAGACTCACGTCGCACCAGCTGGAAATGGACTTGGCGCAGCACTTTTCACTCATTAGGCACAATAGAAGTTTTTGGAAAAACACGCACTTCACAGGGACGACAACGTATCGTCCGTAGAACGTTCTCGAGGCAAGAGTCTTTTGGTAAAAGTCTTTTGGCAAGAGTCTTTTCCCCGAGGCAGTCGATGCATCTGGTGCTCCCGATGCATCGATTAGCGGAGGTAGGGGCCACTATTAGAGAGGCCCCGACCCAGAGGAGGCACACTCTGGGGTTTAGAGTTGCTGCTGCCGGGGATGGGGGGCAATGTTTACATAGGTACCCTGTCCCCGCCACCAGCAGCGTGGTGGAGCACTGTCAGGTTTTTAGTCGGTGCGAGTCCGACATACCCGCCGCTCGTCTCCGTCGGGCGGTGATGACCCATAATGGGTTTTCCTGACATAAAAAAAGAGTCTTTTGGTAAAGGTCACACACCTCACTGAGACGACAACGTGTCGTCTGTAGAACGTCCGGAAGGCAAGTGGGTTTCTACGCACCATTTGAATGCGATGGTAGATGAACAAAATTGATGCAGTAAAGTTTTGTATTACTACCCACCAATATAATAAGCAAAGATCGAACAGAAGAAGAATATATTTTAATATGTACCTGTACATTTTATACTGAAAATTATGTCCATTTTTTAATTTAGATCGTGAGTATACGCGAAACACTTGGCTGAGAAAATATATATTTCCTCTAAATTAATAACAACTAGTAATAACACCATAGAGTCCTGGTTGCAATAAAATGGCGCTCCTTTTAAAGTCTAAAGTTTCCACAATTTTTTTTATTAAATACTGAATGTAGACAACCGGGTTTCCCACATTTTTATATAAAATTTTAGTAAATAATGCTATAGTTATAGTTAATAATGCAGAAATGCTAGTTCTGAAACATACATTAATACAAAAAGACACTCAACGAACGTGTCGTTATAATTAGTATGAATGTAAAAAGCTTGTGCTGTGTGGCAAAGCACCCTCATTTCTTACCGAGGTTACGACATTTCGGTAAAAGACGACTAAGGTAAGTCGCCCCGCCGTGTGGTATTAGGCTGAGTAGAATAGACCATCCTCATTTCTTACCGAGGTGTTGTAAAAGGCGACTAAGGAAAGTTAACCCACCGTTTGGTATCCGGTTAAGTAGAATAGACCGCCCTCTTTCTTACAAAAATGTCGTTAAATACGCAAAGGTAAGTTGACGTCAGGCAGGCGGCCTTTCGTAAAATAACTAGCCAAATCACGTGACAATATGTTTATAGCATGTTATGCCGACCCCACTTAGTGTAGGATAAGGGCAGGAGGATGATGATAGTAACACCATCGATTTCGTTCCTACTAAACACTGAACTATTCAAGTACACTCAATAATACAATTTGTAGTTTCTGCTCCTGTTAGTATTTTGTCCAATAAGTAATCCCAGTTTATAAGATTTTATTGTGCTAAATTTCATCAAAAGTGGTGTAGCAAAATAGCGTAACAGATAGACTTACCCATTTATATAAATATAAATATATAAATATATGGGACACTTACACACACGGTCGTCCGTCCCCAAAGTAAGTAACTTAATACTTGTGTTATGGGTGACAGACAACTGGTGAATATATACATATATAATTGTTAAATACATACTTAAATACAAATACTTAGTATGAATGTAAAATGCGCCAGTTTAGCCACCACTTAACTAGTCTACTCTCAATAGTGTTATTTATTTGTGGAAACTTTGTTTTGTATTAATTTTTGTAACTTAAATTTGTCTGTTTGTTTCCCTTATGTAAATAAAATAATAAAAAAAAATGTAAATAGCGCCAGTTTAGGCACCTCTGCACAAATCGGGCGGTGTAGGAAGCGAGGACAAATGCGCCCGTAACTTACGACGCCGGCCCCTAGGGGTTTCTTGTGCCGCGGTTATTACCCGCCGTATAGAACGCTACGAACAGGTAACTGAATTTTGCTGAGAAAAATATCCTTAGTCTTATATTGTAGAACATATCCTGGTGTAATATATTTAATATTTAAATAAATAAAGAGAAAAGAAGAGATGCAAATGAAATGAGAATGTTAAGGTGGGGATGTGTGACAAGACTGGATAAAATCCGAAATGAGTATAAATAAGAGGAAGTCTGAAAGTTGCGCCCATTATAGAAAAACCGAGAAATGCAAGATTAGGATAGTAAGGACATATAATGATGGATGAAATTAATGTGAATAAACGATTGTTAAATATGAATGTGGATGGATGAAAATTGTTAAACTTTAAAATCAAAATAAATAAATATGTAGGACAATTACACTCACGGCTGTCCGTCCCCAAACTATGCTTAATGTATTATGGGTGAGGGACTTCGGTAATTATATATGTAGTATTAAATACATATGCCGTATTCCATGCCTAATCGACAATGTCGAAATTTGAAAATGTCATTCAAGTTCATTTTCTCTAACTTTATTTTTTAAGTTCGATATTGTTGTTACTAACATTATTTCCTATAAAAACTAAGAAACCTTTTTTGTATCTTTGTACATTTAGTAACAACAAAAATATAAAAAACTTTCAAAATAGATCAATTTCTGAAAAAGTTGTAACATTAAAAAAACCTTTTTTATTTAAAAGTTTCTTTTAAAAAAAACTTTTTCGAGAAAAAGATAAACTTTCAACCAAATCCAAAGAGATCGGTTTTAAAAGTTGTCGATTTGGTATGGAAAACCCCATATACAAACAATAAATTATTTATATTACAGAAAAACAAAATTAAGATATTTTTTTTATTTTGTATCTTTTACAATTTACGATTTTTTTCTGAAATCTGTGCCGGGTATACTTGTGCACTTTCTGTATACCTGTGCCAGAAAACTCCGCTCTTTCTATTCTTCTTCTTTCTTTGTATTTTAAGTTCTTTATTCACTCATTAGGCACAAAAGAACTGTTTGCAAAAGCATGCACCTCACAAGGACGATAGCGTATCGTCCGTAGAACGTTCTCGAAGTTTGTTTTTACTCGTCCAAATAAAATAATAAATGTTTGTATGTTTGTGTCTGAAATAATAAAAATAATTGTGATGTAGAAATGTCGATAGATGCTATGTAAGACAAAGATCCAATAAAAGAAGTGCAACAAGACTAATTCTTACGGCCCTATCACGAATCCTGATCAACGGCACTCGAGAGATAAATAATGTAATTTGTTGAACGTCGGACTTGAGAAAAATTGCCACCATGTTTTTAATAGGGTGGAAATAGACTATCTGCAGTAATTATATATCTATTAAAATCAGTACACTGATGTCGTAAGGTTAACAGGAGATACATATAGTATCTACCTTCAAGTACAATTACATTACTTAGCAGTCGAGCGCAAGGCATTAACTAATAACAAATCCGTAAGTAAGATATAAAACTAGTAAGCTGTGATGGCCTAGCGGTGCGACCGTGTGAATCTCTAGAGACGATCATGGGTTCAAACCCGGGCAGACACCAATGAGTTTTTCTATTAAAACTTATGTGTCTAATTGATAATTGCAATTTATCACACGCTTTTCGGTGAAGGAAAACATCGTGAGGAAACCTGCATATCTCTAGAGAATTCCGGGGATATGTGTAACCTACCAATCCGCATTGGAGCAGCGTGGTAGGTCTTAGCTCCAACCCTTCTCTCCAAAAATGGAGAGAGGAGGCCTATGCCCAGCAGTGGGATAGTAACAGGCCGTTACTTACTAAGTAAGATATAAAACTAGTAGACTTCAGCTTCACATGTCATTATAATAATAATAATGTAAGACACTTAGACACACGGTCGTCCGTCCCCAAAGTAAGTAACTTAATACTTGTGTTATGGGTGACAGACAACTGGTGAATATATACTTATATAATTTTTAAATAAATACTTAAAAATATACACCCAGGCTCAAAGACCAACAAATTCATTTATAGCATATGTTGGCCCTCGGCGGGAATCGAACCCGCGACCCGCGGTGCTGAAGGCAGGGTCACTACCCACTGCGCCAATGGGCCAGTCCAAAATTAAGCTGAATTGGCAATGGGTGGGACACGTAGTACGTTAAAACCGATCGGGATTAAGGTCCTAAGGTGCGGGAATGGCGACCTTGTACCGGAAAACGTAGGGTCCGCGTCTGTAGACCCTACGATATGGATTGAAGCCCTCAAAAAGGTCGTGGGGAGCCGCTGGACCACAAGCGGCACAAGATCGTGAAGTGTGAAGATCCCTCAAAGGAGCCCATGTCCAGCACTGGGCGTCCATTGATTGAAGTAGTCAAAGAAATCGTAAAACTAGACTGGATTATATAAAATTCAAATACACTTACGAGGGTCCAAAAAATATACTTTCCGGACACTTCCCAAGATTTATGTTAAAAACTTAGATCATTTTTCATCTTATTCAAGCGACTTGCTCATTGCGTGAACGATTATCATTTTTCGCTTTTTATTTCCGTAACTAAGTTTCTTTAGCTGCAGACCCTTTTCAAAATAAGTCATTTTTGCATTGGGGTCCGGGGCTAAAATCTTGTTATTAGAGTCATGCTGAGTTGAAACAAGTTTTCGTAAACTGTTTAAAGGTTGTTATAATGTGATGTTTAAAAATAGCCGTCATAAATATGAGTTCATGGGTGACCGACCTTTGCACGCTATTTTTGACTACGATATAAAAAAAGATGAAACTTGAAAAAAAATTAGGGGAGCTCGATCCGGGGTATTTTTACTTGTCTAGTCTGCTAATTCCCCATTTGCGCTACCATGTCTTTACAAATGACAGCGAAATCAACCAATTTATTTTTAATAATTTTTTGAGTTTTTCAATGTCTTAAACAATCTTAAACATTAACTCAAAAAATTAGACAAAAAACAGGGACAAAAAGACATTTTTTTTAAATGAAACCTAGCTAGATCGAATTTTCGTCCCCGAAACCCCCTTCATACTAAGTTTTATGAAAATCATTAGAGCCGTTTCCGAAATTCAAATTCTATATATATATACATAACAATTTCAAATCTTGCTCTCTCGATCTGGTTTTTAAGGAATAAATAAAAACGACAACATTGTGAAAGGATTTTAAACCTTGTTTATTATATTTTCATCAATATAATTTTGGCTTCAACATATAAATACTTTTATAATTGGTACACCGTCAAAGACATAACTTAGTGATAGAAGATAAACTTAAAATTTTTAATCAAGTTTATCTAAAAGCACAACAAACTATCTTTGTAGATATTGATGTCTACGTTAACTATATTATCATCTATATAAAATATATTTGGAATGTTTAATAATACTAGAATAAATTACATATAAACAGGTGCAATTTCTCGCTGTAAACCTCTACTCACTATCTCGACTAGATAAATTTATGATCGTTGTACAGATTTGAATTTTTTCTGTTAACATCTACAGACTAGTCGACACTTCGTTATTCCTTAAATCGGGCACGTTAAGTTGAAAATGTCTGTTGCAGTTGCAATTTGTTGCACCTCCTAATTCATCTGTCGCAATACATATATTCGGTGATCTGAATTGCTCTTCTGCTTTCTTTCTTCGTTTACTACTCGATACTATTGGTATAGCATAAATTGCCCCAACGTCGTTGTAAGGCGTATTTTCGCTTTTAATGAAATCACTCTTTTGTTGAACTTTGGGTGAACTTTGGTATATATCGGTATTTTGCAACCAATCTTCGTTGTATATTTCGTTGGATTTAGTGTGATATTTATTTATAATGTGATTGAAACTTTTCGTATCTGTATTAAGATCTTGTTCTGAATTATTCTCATTTACGAATCGCTGTGACATCCAAATATATCGCGCCATTGGCTCCTCTGGTCCCCAAAGTCGTGATGGTCGGAAAGCTGACGCTATTTTCTAAAAATATACCTTTTAATTACTAAGACTTATATGATTTCTTATAAGTACAGTCACTTAAAACAGTGTTTATGTTGGAGATTCCACTTATTTTTTTATATTTTATCTACTCATATACGTAAAATGATGAAATTATTGAAAATCTAGCATTTATTCGTTAAGTTAAGCAAAATAAAACGATTATATCAAAAAGAACGCCAATTTAACGATTGCTATAAGAACAGTCACTTAAAAAAAGTGTTGGTTAGGAGTAATTCCATTTAATTGTTTTTGAATATCTTATCTACTCATATAAACTGATGAAATTATTAACACCCTAAATTATAAGTATTTATTTATATAGTGTAATAGTAATGAAAAAAAAATTATATCAAAAATAAGTCAATTTTACGATTACTTATAAGTACAGTCACTTAAAAAAGTGTTGGTGACTGTGAGGGGAAGGGAAAGAGTGGGAGTGATTCTATTTAATTTTTTAAATTTTTTATCTGCTTATATGAAATTACAGACACGTTGAAACCTTAGATATTTTTGCATATTGTGAAAGTGAATGAAAACAAAATGTTCATATCTAAAATGAATGAAAATTTTACTTACAGTCAATAAATTAAACTGTTCCTCTTTCGCCACGGCCACCGCTGCCATTACCACCATAACAACCAAAATACCAACAAACACCCCACCCAAAGGCCATAACGTTTCACCCTGGCCCCAAGTAGCTCTTAGAAGAGACCGCAACCACCATCCTGTAACCCCCATTAACAATACTGGTGTAGACCACCATGTCACCAGCCAAAACCATGGTAACCTTGATCCGGTAATAAACTGTATGTCCACTGTGAGGTAGAACCAACCTGCAACAGAATTGGTTAACATAGAAGACTACGTGATTAGACAAATGAATCATGACAAAAATGTTGAATTGCAATTCTGCAATAAGTATGTTATACTTAAAAATTTCAACGTATTTCCATATAAATAACTTATTTTAATACTCCATGAAATAAGTCAATTCAAACACAATCACAAACATAAACGCACACACATACACACACGCACACACACACACACACACACACACACACACACAAGAGAGAGAAAGAGAGAGAGACACCAACATTTATATTCGTAATTTAATTATACAAAACTAACATCGTGGAATTGTAAAAGTAAAGTTTTATATAGGAATCATATTCCTACTAATATTATAAATGCGAAAGATTGTGAGTATGGATGTATGTTTGTTACTCTTACACGGCGATCCGTTGAACCAATATCAACGAAATTTGGCACAAGTATTTCTTATACACCGGGATAACATATAGGCTATAAAAATCCTGTCATTTCTACAAGAATGGGATGACATTGAAAAGCGCCATCTATCAATCAACCTATCACGCAACAAAAGTCCACGCAAACGAAGTAACGGGTATAAGCTAGGATCGTCATAACGACGAAAAAATAAAGTATTACGCATATATTTAACTTCACTCTGCTCAATAAATATATAATAAAACGTTTCCAACTAATTAAGCTACGCAGAGGAAACCAAAAAACAATTAACAATTTGTAGCGAAATATATTATTCCAATTAATTGCTTCATAAATGATAAATCAAAAGGAAGCTCCGCAATTCACGCCGTTCGCTGTTTTCAAAGTGATTCAATAAGTTCGGTTAATTGAATTAAAGCCTGTCGTAGTTGACCGTTAGGGTCAGCGTCAATTAACAATTGTAATCAATTTATACTTGTCTCTATACTGACATCAGGGTCAGTTAGGATTGCTTAAACAGTTAATATACAGGGTGGTACCGACCATAGAATATTAATTTTAATTCCAGGTACCTACACACCTTAGCAGCATACATAAAAAAAAACAGTTAATGCAGTGAAGTAACTGAAGTAGGTGAATAACCGTACACCATTCCATTTCATCTTGTATGTAATGCATAACCTTGACCGAGAGACTAAAGCGTGCGACAGCAAGTGCGAAGGAGACAAAACTATAATGTTATTGTTGATATTTAAGAAGATTAAATTGCGCAAGTTATCTTATAATGTTTATTATACTATTGTTATATTGTATATTTTTATTCTACATACGGAACGGTTCGCCTGTCCCCACCGTAAGTACCTTAAAACCTAGTTGTCTATGTTATCTATTTGTTGTCTATTGATCATAGACAACAAATAGATTTTACATACATAATTTTGAGTAAATATTTATATATATAAATACACCCAGAGTCGAAGAACCAACAAATTAGTTATAGAAAATTTTGTCCCTTGGCGGATATCGAACACATGACCGTCGGAGCTGAAGGCAAGATCACTCCCACGCGCACCTACAGCCAGCCTTTACATTTTTTTTTAAATTTTCTTAGGGTAAATGAATATGAAAAATTTCTTACCATAAATAAAAACAAATCCCACAATTTCCACCACCGTGGTGAACACAGCAAGCACTGGTATCACCAAGTCATCTAACACTGCTGCGAGGTCCAGACCTTGGGCGAGCACACATACAGTCAACGCTGTGCCAAGAGCTGATGATGCACAGGCGAAAATCCGCCAATAATCGCCGGCTATTCGGTGTATTTTATCGTATATAGGAAACAGTAGTGATAGCTGGAATTTCAGAAATAAAATAGAAATATTCTTTATTGTATACCATAATTCTAATAATTATTATTTATTTATTTATTTATTTAAGGACCATACCATACCAAACTATAAACATATTAATATTACTAGTTTCAAGCCCACTAGGCGTTATCGCTTATATTATTATAACGCCGCGTAAAGAGCTCATGAATAAGAGCCCCGTAACGCTGGCAACTAGTCGGGGTCATCCGACAAAATAACACGTGAGTATAGCCGGAATCTATACATTAATTATGAATAACACTAACGATAGTTCATATTAATATTGTTCGTAAAATGTGCAGCTTATTAAGTTAGCCACAATATGCATAAAAGAAACAAGTTTTATTATTTTACAAGTTAACAATACTAATTTTAAAATTAGTGTTGATGAGAACAAGAATGAGAAACAAGAGAAACAAGAATTAAAATGAAAAATTTTAAAACTAAAAAAAAACAAATATGCTAAATAATAAAAAGTATATATATATATATATATAGAAAATTTAAAGAAAATCTAAAAATTAAATCCTGGTGAGGTCGGCACAACATGTTTTAAACATGTTGTTAAATGATTTGGCTAGTTATTTTACGACCTGCCACCTGCCTGACGTGAACTTTCGTTAGTCGCCTTTTACGATACCTCGGTAACAAAATGAGGGTGGTCTATTCTACTCAGCTGGATACCAAACGGCGGTGTATCCGATAAGTTGATCTTAATTACATAATCATATTGAAAATAACTATCCAAGTAAAAGTGAGAACATAAATCGTTTTTCAATCTAATTCTATGAGATGTCTATTTTATCAATGGCAGATCTCTTTTTTATAGTGGAATAATAATGCTAAACAATCGACACAAATTATATACAAGCAGTTTAATCATCATCTTCATCATCTTCCTGCCCTTATCCCTCTCTAAGTGGGGTCGGCACAATATGTTATAAACATGCTGTCACATGATTTGGCTGCGTTTTTACGACCGGCCGCCTGCCTGACGTCAACTTACCTCAGTCGTATTTTACGACACCTCGGTAAGAAAGAGGGTGGTCTATTCTACTAAACCGGATACCACACGATGGGTCGACTTACCTTAGACGCCTTTTACGACACTTCGGTAAGAAATGAGGGTGGTACTATTCCATTCAGCCGGAGACCATACGGCGTATATACACAAGCAGTTTAATAATATTACAAATACGAAATAAAATAAAATATAATAATACGAAATAAAATAAAATATATAATATAAAAAAAGATAAAATTTGCTGCAATTACTATCTTGCCTATGAGAATAAGAAAAAAACAATATATTACGTAATTGAGGACATATTAAAACGTTAAGAACGTTAATCAAAAAAAAGTTGAATTCAGATGACAGAAGAGTCTGATCTTAACGACTGTTCTTCACCTAGGTGTTCTAAAATTAAACAGTTTAAACAACTTAGACATATTTATATTTCCTATAATGGACCTTAATAAAAGATTTTCCTTATTTTAAAGTTAGTATCAATCGAAAGTGATATTCTAAAAGTATATCACATTCCATAGTCTATATTATGATACGCTAAAGTAGATAATTTTATTTCAATCGTATAAAATTGGATAGTAATTGAGTTGGCAGGAGATTCAGATTATATGCAAATTTTAATAAGCTAACCGAGCATGGTTGCAGCTGGCACAAAATAATCTCATGAATACTGTTTTTTAAGAATTATTTACTTGAGTATGCATTTTTGCTGTTGTAAATTTCAACGAATTCGTTTCGCAATTTTTTGAGTGAATACTTAAACTGTTTTTATATTTATACTAGTGTTGCCCGTGACTTCTTTCGCGTCGACTTAATTATCTTAATTTAGTACTATATGTTTTCGAAAGAAAAGCGTGTATATTTTTTTATATAACATATGATCGTCAATTGTTATAATTTTTATGAATATTGTTTCAGCGGATTATCTGGGAACACATAACAGACAGAAAGACAGACAGACTTTCGTAATTATAGTATGGATAAGCAAAGAAACTATAGATTCAATTAGTCGATAAAGTATTAAGATATCTATCGAAATGTATAACACTGATAAATCTTTGACAACTAACAAATTTTCTGAATTGAAGAATATCATTTAGGCTTAATGCCTTAATGATATTTTTACGAGATATTTAATATACATACACGAATTTTTGATCAAAAACAGATAGATATTTGAGGTCTTATGGTTCCAAAAGTGCGATTCTGAACCGGAAATCGCAGTGCAAGCTCCTCACTAGGTGGACAGATAACTTTAAACAAGTCGTGGGGTGCCGCTGGATTCAGGCAGCACAAGATCATGTAGTATGGAAGACCTTTGCCGTCATAGTCTAATAGTGGACGTCTATTGGTTGAATAGACAGAAAGAAATTTTAAATAAGGTCAAATAAATTTTACCTACCACAGTAATTATGCCTGTTAGCAACACTAATCCGAATGCCAATAACGGCCACTCCTTTGACCTCTTCTCTGATACTGAAGACTGGTATATTAAAACTAATATTGCTATAAAACTAGTATCTTTATTGCCCTCGCCACCTATTGACTGCCACATGAATACAGCAAGCCATCCTGATAGCAGATTTGTGATGGTTACAAACGTTGATGTCCTAAAATACATAATGGTAAGTTCTTTTATTATTAGCTACTCATATAGGAAAGATAAAGCTTTGCCCAGCGGTAACACTGCGACTCTTTCGAGGAAGTCACGGGTTCGAACCTGGGCAGACACCAATGAGTTTTTCTGTCAAAACTTATGTGTCTAATTGACAAATGCAATTTATCACACGCTTTTCGGTGAAGGAAAACATCGTGAGGAAACGTGCATATCTCTAGAGAATTCTGGAGATATGTGTAACCTACCAATCCGCACTGGAGTAGCATGGTAGGTCTTAGCTACAAACCTTCTCTCCAAAAATGGAGTGAAGAGGCCTATTCTCAGCAGTGGGATAGTAACAGGCCGCTACTTATTTTTAACTTTTATATAGGAAAGACAAAAAGTTTGTACGTACGTTCAGGTACGTGTGTATCAGATAACGCAATAAGTTATTTTTTATTTCGGACAAATTCATGGTCCCAGAGAAAACAAAAAGACACTACCCACGACCCATCGATAATCAATCACGGGGCGAAACTATTGATGAGTTGTGAATATGTGCAGTGCACGGTTTATAGTGCATGCTTCTTATGAATTCAACATGTATTCGATACGAAAAAGGATTACATATAGTTTCTATTATAGCAAATTAATACTGTAATTACTTTCGTAGTAACTTATTGGTAGCATTCTGCTTTTTACACATTTGTCACATTGTAAATCAAAACATGCAAGCCCGGCTTTCTCGCATTGTAACTTGCAAACCCGGGTAATTTCTACTAAGTAAAGAATTTCATAAATAAGTCAAAGATGTCGATTTGATATAACAGAAGTTATATCTGTCATTTCAATGAAGCAGTAATGGTTTTTGTATTGAATTTCTATTGATTGATACATGTGTAGAAGAAGATTCATTATAAGAACTTACCATCGTACATCAGATTGTCTGTATAAAGAACCTCCGGCACTTATCAAATATCCACTGACAATTTGTGTTGATAATAGTGCTTGTACCAGCGTACTATGCCAAATATACGGTTCAGTTAACGGCGTCCAATGTTCACAGGATTCGAGCATGGATGATAACACGTTTATGTCTGACAAAAATATAATTAAGAATATGGCAACTATGATTATGATTGGTGTGAAAATGATAAGGGATATCCTGAGAGATTTGTAAAGGCGGTACAACCTGAAAACGAAAACACATAAATGAGAAAAATTGCGTTCACTTCACAACATTATGCAGCGTTTTTATTAATTCACAACAAAATTGTTTTGTGAGTTTTATTAGTTCGTAATTGTTTATTTATTAATTTCTTTACTGTATATACATATTGTTAGATAAGAGATAGATAAAAGATGTACAAAGGCGGACTTATCCCTAAAAGGGATCTCATCTAGTCAATCTTTGAGTAACAGAAGGAAAAAAAGGACGGGTAATATAAAAAGAAAAAGAAAAATAACGAAAAACTATCTACCTTGATTAATATTTGCACTCGAGATAACACAAAAGATAGAAAATGATGCAATATAGATAATACTAAATTCAACTATTTAATTTATAAATTATTTTTTGTTAAATAACAAGATGAATGATGCTACTAATATACAATTACTTGAGGCGACTATTTTATAGTCTGTGACTTAAATGCCGATATTGAAGGATTTGTTGATTAATACTGGTAAATCATTCCACAGTTAAATACACAGTTTAATAAGATTTAGTATTAATAGATCTTAGCCGGCAACATCCTACATCCGACAAAAAGTCTTTGATGATGAAGTCTTTCAACTAGTAAAATTTAATTTTGATAGTGCGAGGAGAATAGGCTGCGTTTGTATGGACTCTTAAAAGGAAAGCTACCTAACTACGATGGAAAATTAGCATTACAGGTTTATCCCTGGTTGAAGTAGGAAGACCCAAAACAAGATGGAAAGAGGTGGTAGTAAAAGCTACCAAGCTAAAGCTAAAGGTAAAGGCACGCAAAGTTATCAACGATGATGTGGAGTGGAATAGAAGAGAAAAATAAGTAAATCTGACCCCAGCACTATATGGAATGAATAGCTAGGAAGAGAGAGAGGGGAAAATGTCGATTATCATTATAAACTAAAGAGCAATATTGTCCAATCGTAAAGCCAATCTGTGATAATCTGTGCGAGCTTAAAATGCGTGCAATATTAAAGCATTTAAGTCTTTTGTCCCACGTAGTTAATGAAGGCATTTAGAGGGTTGGGTTATTAGCGACATTATTTGCGGTCAATTGAACTAAAACTGTTATTGTATTAATTTTAATTATAAAAGGATGTATCGATCATTATCCAAGTATTAAAGTTTTATTCAATGGTGATTCAATATATTATGAATATATTCTTTTTATTTAAAAATATGGACTTTAATTGTCAGATTTGATGATATTAGTCTAGGTACATAGTTTTTTATATTTTTCTTTCTATATTACTCAAAGGCTGACTGGAAGAAATCCCTATTAGGGATAAGTCTGTCTTTGTAGTCGAGAAGTCAAGGGCTTATATACAACTATGTAGTTTTTATAAACCCTCCTCCTCCTGCCATTATCCCACCCAAAGTGAGGTCGGCACAACTTGTTATAAACACGTTTTCACATGATTTGGCTGCGACCAGCTGCCCACTTGGCGTCAATTTACCTTAGTCGTATTTTAAGTCAACTTGGTAAGAAAAGGTTGTCTATTTTACTCAGCCAGATACCACAAGCTTGGTTTTTATAAACCCATGATATATTTTATCTTGCTGCAATCTAGTAAAGTGTATTGTACATTTCTTGGTTATAAATGGTCAAGAGACATTGTTTGTCGGTACATCTGTCTACCTTCTCATTGGTTGACCATCGTTTATGCGATATATCACTGTCTACAGTACTCATTAAATTACATAAGCTTTCTAAATTTAATTTTATTGACGGATATAAGGGACAAATTATTTTTAATATAAGAATTACTAGACATCTCTTAATGCTGCTTCTGAATTTATCTAACTAAAACAAACGAATGTTTGACTCAAATTAGCGATGGGAACGTAACTGCCTATATAGCACATCTATAATGGCTTATTTATAGTTTATTATACCTTATTTATAGCTATATCTTAGGCATATTTACACCTTTATTATTATATCTTGTAAACGACGTTCTTTTCTTAAACACAAAATAGTATATAGTTCTTGTGAATTGAAATGTATTGAAAAAATATTTTGATGAAATATGATCCGTAATCATAAGTTTGTCATCATCTTCCTGCCCTTATCCCACTCTAAGTGGGGTCGGCACAACATGTAATAAACATGTTGTCGCATGATTTGGCTACGTATTTTAAGACCGACTGCCTGCCTGACGTTAATTTACCTTAATCATATTTTACGACACGTCGATAAGAAAGAGGGTGGTCTATTTTACTCAACCGGATACCACACGGCGGGTCAATTTACCTTAGTCGCGTTTAACGACATCTCGATAAAAAATGATGTGGTCTATTCTATTCAGCCGGATACCACACGGCGTTGTCAATTTATAATCACACTGAATTCTGTACCTAAAGCTTTGGCACTACCGGATATAATGATCATCATCATCTTCCTGCCTTATCGCACTCTAAGTGGGATCGGCACAACATGTTATAAACATGTTGTCGCATGATTTGGCTACGTATTTTAAGACTGACCGCCTCCCGTTAACTTACCTTAATCGTATTTTACGACACGTCGATAAGAAAGAGGATGGTTTAATCTATTAAACCGGATACCACACGGTGGGTCAATTTACCTTAGTCGCCTTTTACAACACCTCGGTAAGAAATGAGGACGGTCTATTCTACTCAGCTGGATACCGCACGACGGGTCAAGTTACCTATGTCGCCTTTTATGATACCTCGGTGAGAAAGAGGGTGGTCTATTTTACTCAGCCAGATAGCACACGGTGTTGTCAATTTATAATCACACTGAATTCAGTATAGCTTTGGCACTACCGGATATAATGATAAGCTAATTAAACCATACATAGCATTTAAACATATAAGCCATGAAACTGTTTCCATGACACTAATTGTAAACATTAAAACGAAAACAAAATACACTGCCAGTTACTGTTTATGAAAATGGTGTTATAGTGAAATTAATACTTACATAATGGGCACAAAGAACCATAAAACGAATATTAAAATCGCCATTACGCCGAGATACTGTGGCTGTTCGGTGAATGGCGCCAAAAACGTCGAGCTGAAATTGTTAATGTGATATATTTTTATTCCAATTACCGCCTGTTTATATTTATGCAAAATGTTCTACGACAGCAATCGGTCAAGCTAAAATTTATTTTAATTGAATAATAATAGAGTTTAAATTCGATTATACTTTTTTATGATTTGCAGTGGCTCACTGTACCTGCAGTATAAAATTTTAGGGTTGTCCAAACTGTTGAAAATAGCTTACGAAATTATTCAATATACATAATAAAGTGTGCATATTAATTTGAAAATTAAATTTTTGATTGTATAACAATACAACGAACTTGCATACAAGGTTTAAAAAATTGGTTTCACATTTTTATATTTCGTAACTGTTTTAAGTAGCGTGTAGTACGATTAAAATTTAAAATATTTTGATAACACTTTCTCTCTAAGAATTATTGTGGAATTATTGTGTGACAATTGAAATTAGAATGTTTTATGTAATAAAATACTTTAAAATATTTAAGCATTTTAATTCAGTTACTAATTTATTTGTGTAAAATTTATGTATAAATAAAACAATTGTTTCACCACCAAAATAACAGTTTGTTTATTTAATTTATAGAATAAGGCGTTTTAATTAGACTTTGACAAAACTTATGAAAATATTAATTCGCTATAATCCACGATAAAAGAAAATATATGTAATGATAAATGTAGAGTGTACTATTCTTTTTATTATTATTGACTTTGCGATTTTGTCGTTGAGTCTGTCTTCTGACGACTTACGGGGCGAAACGATTGTTGAGATTGTGGTGGTGAATGTGTGCAGTGTGTATTGTTGTTTTATCGGTGGCTGATAATGCATGCGTTTTAACAAATTCTGCATGTATCAGGTATGAGAACGAATAGTACACCCTACATTAAGCAATATATATTTTTTTCTTTTATCGCGGATTATAGCAAAATAATATTTTCATTAGTTTTGTTTCAGTTTATTTATTGTTGGTATACTATACACCAATTAAATTATCTAATCTTAATTCTAATAGCATAAGATTAAGAATTATTTCCTATTGTTTTCACTCATTGTTATAATTGTTAATGTTGTCAAATTGTACTGCATTACAAATATTTCTAATTTCGATGCAATAGCGCAAAACGTTAATTATACTTACTTAAAACATTCGGATGCATTCATTTTGTTTTCGTAGCCATTCTGGAAAAAAAGGAAATTAATACACATGTCTTTGAAATCCAATAAATGTTGGTAAAAAGAGAAACTGTTGTATCTTTTCCATTTTTTTGAACTAGAAAAATACACTTCTATAAATATTATAAAAGCTGTATGTTTTGCGATCGATTTTCTCAAAATCTAATGAACGGATTTTTATAAGGTTTTTAATCAAAAATAGGGCAAATCTTGTGTAAGGTTTAGGTAAATACGATATTCAGAAAGGCTAAATCGATTTTGATAGGACTTTCACTGGAAGATAGAGAAGGTTCAGTATCAAAATTCAGGGCACTTTTTATTTTATAATTCCACAGATTTACACAGAGAAACTGTGTAACACAGTTATTTCCTCAATTTCACTTATTTCCACAGTTAGTATATATTTTGAACCACGCTTTAACTGAGCCTTAGGAAACTAACTTTAATTGCCAATCAAAGTTAATGATAATAACCGGAACGATGGTTAAACGTGCTCTTTGACAGACAAAGGGAAAATGTCTAAATGATTAGGAAATAGAACTTTTAAATATAGGCCACACGTTCAGTTAATTTTAGCGTGACATAATATGTGTTAACACTAGATTACCTAATTAATAAATTGTTATAGTGAATTGTAACATTAAATCAAATACAGTGTTTACCGTTAACTGTATTATAATACTATTAATATCCCACGCCGTGTGGTATCCGGCTGAATAGAATAGGCCACCCTCATTTTTTACCGAGGTGTCGAAATAGGTGACTACGGTAAGTTGACCCACCATGTGGTATCCGGTTAAGTAGAGTAAGCCGGTTAAGTTGACGTCAGGCAGGCGGCCGGTCGTAAAATATGCATTCAAATGTGAAAACATGTTTATAACATGTTGTGCCACCCCACTTAGAGTGGGATAAGGGCAGAAGGATGACATAATACTAGTAATATCCCCTGGTTTCACCCGCGAAAATACCGATCTCATGGCAGCAGAAAGTCTACTAAGTCGAACTATAGATTTATTTTTGTGAAATATATAATAGTATTTGTACGATATGTAAAAATAGCCATACGGAATATTTTTGTAGATATTCTTAACATTTTTCACTGTAGTTTTCCTGCTTATTAAAGATCTTACATGGAACGATCTCGGTTCGCTTACAAAAACTTAAACTTAACCGGTCTTGAGTTTGTTTCATTTGAATGTATAAAGTTGTAATTAAAAATTGTTAAGACGAAAAATTTACACGAAATGTTGTATTGTATTAAATTATTATATTAAAACAGTGTTTTCTTATGATATATGGGAGATATATATTATAATTCTGCAAAATAATAATATATGGAAATAATAATAATAGCCATATTATGACTAGTCTTGTGTTATCCCGCTGAGTAAAATAACACAAGGGGACTATTTAAGTTGACATCAGGCAGGCGGCCTGTTGTAAAAAAAACAAGCCAAAACTTGTAACAACATGTTAATAACATATTGTGCTGACCCCACGGAAGGCCAAGAGAATGATGATGATTATGTTTACAGAAAGGTAAAAAAAATATGTTGGTTTGTGTGAAGAATGATATGCATACAGCAGAAGACGTGACGAATAATAGAAGATAATGGAAGACATATTTTGCCGACCCCACTTAGAGTAGGATAAGTGTAAAAAAATAATGATGTGAAATTTATTATAGAAAAAATGATAAAAATAAATAAATTATATAACCAATATAAAATAAAATTCCTAAACTGAAATAGACTGCATAAAATATGCATATGAAATTTTTTATAAATCGGTAATTCGCATAGTTAATAAGTTAACTACGTTACGAAATTTCGCGACAAAAACAATGATAATAAATTTATAAATATGTATTAATTTACCGCAGATTAAATCGAGGTTTTTTACTATTCCTTTTGTAATATTAAATTAACGTGATGTAGTAAATGTAAAAAAAGACATGAAGTTGTAATGTTATGATATAATAATAGTTTCACAGAAAAAAACCTCAAATAATACCTCAAAATGAATATAATTAACATTATTATAAGTATTAATTAATTATTTATACTTATTAATTATATTTTCTTAGGTTATTTTCAGAAGTTATCACACATCAATAAGTTTTTAAATAGATAATAATGGATTTTTTTACTGGACGAAGACAACGTGCAAAGTTTTAAAACTTGTTAGAAAAAGTATGGAAAATTAAGAGTTTAAAAAATTTGTTGCTTTGCGAAAAGTCATGATCATCATGACACATGATTTGGCTTCGTATTTTACGACCGGCCACATGCTTTACATCAACTTACCTTTGTCGTATTTTTCGACACCTTGGCAAGAAAAAGGGTGGTTTATTCTACTCATCCGGATACCACACGGCGGGTCGAGTTACCTTAATCGCTTCTTAATTCTTCTCGGTAAAAAAAGAGGGTGGTACTTTTCTGTTCAGCCGGATACTACACAGTGTATATGGGTCACTAACAATTAATTAACAAAATGACTATCACGATCTTTCGAACACTTCTCAGTGTCATAGTTATCCTATATAGTGTATTATCTATGGTCATAGTTGCGGTATAGAGATGCCAGACGTCTGTCGCTACGTTTTATCTGTCAAACTATCTGTCGGTAATAACTGTCTTAGGTATTGTTCTGGAATCTGGCAATATTCGTGACCGTATAACTGCTAAGTGTTCAAAATGTGACAGATTTCTTTCTAACAATAATGCGATATGAATCCGTTATAAATTGATTGATGTTTGTTTTAAGACAAATATTTTTATTGAACTCTCTGCTAACTAATCAGATATGATTGTAACTTAAGAGTTACGCTTGCAAATAAGTCAGAAACAAGGAGGTCTGTAGAATTAAATTTACTAACCCAGCCTTGCGCATTTTTTACGTTGCGTTATTCTGTTTCTTAAATTTCGTCAAAGCAATCTTTTGCAAGGAGAACAGAAAATATTCCGTTTACAGTTTAGAGTAGACTTAGTTTAGTTTCGTGTTCACTTGGTTGTTCTATAATAGTAAAGTTTAAATTTGGGTTCGGAAGCTAATGTAAAAAGTAAGTAGCGGCACTATCCCACTGCTGAGAATAGGCCTTTTCTCTCCGTTTTTGGAGAGAAAGTTTGAAGGTAAGACCTATCACGCTGCTCCAGTGGGGATTGATAAGTTACACATATCTCCAAAATTCTCTAGAGATATGCAGGTTTCCTCACGATGTTTTCCTTCACCGAAAAGCTTGTGATAAATTGCAATTATTAATTGGACACATAAGTTTTAACAGAAAAACTTATTAGTGTCTGCCCGGGTTTGAACTCGTGAACTCCTCGAAAGAGTCGCACGGTGTTACCGCTGGTCTACCGCAGCTTAACAAAAGCTAAGGCTTTGAATTAAATATTTAACTTGCTGCTCCAATGCGGATTGGTAGGTTAAACATATCCCCAGAACTCTCTAGAGATATGCAGGTTCTCTCACGATGTTTTCCTTCACCGAAAATCGTGCGATATGTTGCAATTATCAATTTGACATACAACAGATAATATAATTATTTTAACAGAAAAGCATCGCCGTGTGTAAAAGGCGACTAAGGTATGTTAACCCAACGTGTGGTGTCCGGCTGTGTAGAATAGACCATCCTCTTTCTTACCGAGGTTTCACAAATGCCGACTAAGGTGAGTTGATGTCAGGTAAGTGGCGGGTCGTAAAATACATAGTTAAATCATGTGACAACAATCTTGTAACATGTTGTGCCGATCCCACTTTGAATGTGATAAGGAATGGAGAATGAATGGCCATAATTGATCGTAGAATTGATTGATACTTACTGGAGTTATGTGCACTTTTGTGCAATCCTTCAAAGGAAAAGTGCCCTTTCCGATCCATATCATATATGCCGCAGACAGAGCTATGTATACCATACTGTAAATACAGCATACATATGACGTCAAGATTTTCAAGTGACCCACCCCTGAAACGAAAACGATCATTGAATTTTTGAGTTTAAGCTGTATTAATATGGCCTAATGACAATTAAAAACAAAGTAGTGTTCAACACATGATATACTAATGTAACTGACTTAGTTTGCGGTAATTTAAGCGTTTAACGTAACTTTTATAATGAAAAATGTATATTCCCTGTCTCCGAAAGAAAAACGTCTTTTGCCCTATATTTTGCCCCTATTTTTAAGCTTTCATTGTGCTTAATTTTATCGATATTTGCTATGAAAATACCTTTAGGAACAGGAAAGAAAAACACTTAGTATATTTAGAATATTTATCACAAATCAAAAAACTGCTGGGCATAGGCCTCCTCTCCCCTTTTTTGGGGAAAAGGGTTGGAGCTTTAACCTACTACGCTACTCCAATGCAGTTTGGTAGGTTACACATATCTCCAGATTTCTCTAGAGATATACAGGCATTCTCTCGCCGAAAAGCATGTGATAAATTGCTATTATCAAATAGAAAAACTCATTGGTGCCTGCCCGAGGTTTGAACCCGTTATCCGCTGTAAAGAGTCACACGGTCTCACCGCTGGGCTATCACAGATATTACGTTATTATTATTTGTTATTACTTGCTATTTATTTATCACTTAACTTGACGTTAAAGAAAAAACGTATACGACTAGTGCCTAAAAATTAATAAAAAAAGTAATTTATAGAATTAGGCGTTACTTTGCGGAGATCCATAATACAAAAGTAATAGTAAAATTATTTTGCTATAATCCGCGATGAAGGAAAATAGAAAATATATGTAATGCTAAACGTAGATTGGACAATCCGTTTTCATACCTGATACATGCAGCATTCGTAAAACCACATGCAAAAACCTCCACCTACTCTATACCTCCATTATTTTATATTTTACTTCATTGCGGATTAAAGCAAAATAATTTTATTATTACTTTTGTATTATGGATCTCCGCAAAGTTACGTAATTCTATAAATTAATTAATTTAAAGCTTGATTTTCATAATAACCTCGTAATATAGGCACAGCTCTCCAAACCCCGGCTGGATCCTGTTGACTTAGCTGCCCCATAGCCAGCTGTAGTAGCGTGGTTGGTAGCGCAACTATCAGTAGCCAGAACGAGTATATAACCAGGTACGGGATGTCGCCATACTTGAACGCCTCTCGTGGCAGCCGGACTGAGTTGAACAGTGTGAATGATATGGCTATCGTGCATATTTGTGTTTTGATTACGTCAAATATCCGTCTGACTGTCTGAAAGAATAGAAATATATAGGCTTAGAAACACCCATATCCATACTAATATACTATACAAAAATACGAATACCAATATACTACAAGATAAACTCATTTAAATATTAAATATTTAGTTAAAGGGTTTAATGGAGATCTAATATATTTAAAAGAATAAAATAGTACCACCTCTATAAATATATTAAATATCATAACAATTATTTTGTCTTAGAGGCGTCTTGACGCCCGATTAAAAGTAAAATTGTGTTAAATAACCACGAGAGTGTTAAATCTAGACCGCAATAAAAAGAAAACTATTACCGTTAAATTAGCTTCTAATTTTATAAAATATGTTCACTGCTTTAAGAACATTGTAAGTCTAATAAAGAATTGGTATAAATTTGACCCTTACAATAAAAATCTAATATTATAAAATTGTTATATTATAAATTATAAAATAGTTGCTTTCGCGGCAATATTGATGAAATCACATTATTACAAATATCTGGGTGACCGAGCCTTGCTCGGTAATTTTTTACAAAATAAAACCAAAAAAAAAATAATAGGGAAGGAGGGGCGCGATCCTAGGTATTTTCATTTCTCGCGACCACCCGTTCCCCGAATAAGCTACGCTGACTTGACATTTAGTGGTTAAAATTCAATTCAATATAAATTTCAGTATTTTTAATGCCCAAAAACGGGCGTAAATGAGTTTTTTTTTAATAAAACCTTAGATAAAAAAAGTTAGATCGGTTTCTTTCACCAAAACCCCCGCTGAATTTCAGGAAAATCGTTGGAGCCGTTTCCGAGATTCCGAAAATATATATATTATATATACATACAAGATTAACTCATTTAAATATTAAAGATATACATTGTTGAGGATTCTTAACTGCTTTAGCTGACGTAGTAGTTAAAACAAGCGAAGTAGAGTTAAATTATTAATTTAACCCCTTAATGCTGTTCGAATTTTTTATTTACTTTATGCATATAGCCCAAAGAATATCCGCTCAGTTGTTTTTGAGTTTATCGCAAACAGACAGACAGGCGTAGCGAAGACTTAATTTATTCAACTCCCTTTATGCTGTCCAAAATTTTTATTTATTTTATATTGCTTATGGGACAGCCAAAAATAACAGTATTAATAACAGGTATTTAATGGACAGTGATTGGATACTAGATCAGCAATTCGTGCTGCATTCAATTAAATGGTTAGTTCTGATTTTCATCTTAACTTTTCAGTTTCATTGCAAAGTTCCCAACATACATATATTGTTTCTAATCTATACTAATATATAAAGCTGAAGAGTTTGTTTGATTGATTGATTGTTTGAACGCGCCAATCTCAGGAACTCAGGACCGATTTGAAAAATTCTTTAATTGTAAGATAAATGGACAACATTTATTGAGGAAGGCTGTAGGCTACATAACATCATAGTTATTAAAAAATCATGTATCACAAAATTGTTCCCCTCTAAAAGTTTTAAATAAAAGTCCGCGACAGCATATGTCTAGCTTTTAAGGTTGACCCACTTTAACCATTTTTATGGTTATCAAAAGACTTTTTAGGCCGTGTGGTATCCGGCTGAATAGAATAGTACCACCCTCATTTTCTTACCGAGGTGTCGTAAAAGGAGACTAAGGTAAGTCGACCCGCCGTGTGATATCCGGCTGAGTAGAATAGACCAACCTCATTTCTTACCGAGGTGTCGTAAAAGGCGACTAAGGTAAGTTGCCCCACCGTTTGGTAGCCGGTTTAGCAGAATTGACCACCCCCTTTCTTACCGAGGAGTCGAAAAATACGACTGAGGTAAGTTGACGTCAGGCAGGCGGCCGGTCGTAAAAACGCAGCCAAATCATGTGACAGTATGTTTATAACATGTTGTGCCGACCCCACTTAGAGTGGGATAAGGGCAGGAAGATGATGATGGTTATCAAAAGACTTTCTTACAGTTTTAATCTTTCTACGCGGGCGGAGATGGCGATTGCTATTAGAATATATTTTTTAAATGTGACTAATAGTACAAATGATTCTGGTTTCAAAATCATAGGTTACATTTACGATAAATATTATATAACAATAGTTAGTAAATAACACGGATTAGTATAATGCAACGTACGGCACTCACCGTACTATAAAAATACTTATGTAATTGGAACCGTTGCTGGGTGTATCGGTGTGAGGTATGCGATCACGTGTTACAAGTGTAATTAGTTCGACTGACACCGATAAAACGTGTTAGAGAATACTAGTCATTTAACAATTTAATGAGAAAAATAAATTAAATTTGTAAACAATTAATCTGTGGTAGCCCAGCGGTAGCACCGTGCGCCTCTTTCGAGGAGGTCTAGGGTTCCAACCCGGGGCAGGCACCAATGAGATTTCTAGTAAAAACTTATGTGTCTAATTGATAATTGCAATTTATCACGCTTTTCGGTGAAGGAAAACATCGTGAGGAAACCTGCATATCTCTAGAGAATTCTGGTGATATGTGTAACCTACCAATCCGCATTGGAGCAGCGTGGTAGGTCTCAGCTCCAATCCTTCTCTCCAAAAAAAAAAAAACTGAGAGAAGAGGCCTATGCCCAGCAGTGGGATAGTAACAGGCCGTTACTTACTTACTTACTAAACAATTCTGTCCCATTTTGAGCTCTTTGTTGAAGACACTATCGCACTAAAAATGTTCTTTTTAGTAAGTAAGTAAGTAGGTGACCAACCCTTTCTTGGTAATTTTTTAAAGATATAAAAAAATACAATTTAAAAATATAAAAAAATAATTATGGAATTAGGCGTTACTTTGCAGAGATCCATAATAAAAAAGTAGTAATAAAATTATTTTGCTATAATCCGCGATGAAGTAAAATAGAAAATATATATAATGCTAAATGTAGAGTGGACAATTCGTTTTACATACCTGATACATGCAGGATTCGTAAAAAAACATGTACAAACCTCCAACACCGCCACCACAATACACAAGCACTATATACGTTCACTATCAAACTCAATATTCGTTTCGCCCCGCAACCGAAACATCTTCAGGAGATAGACTCCATGACAAAATGGCAAAGCGTGTGATAAATTGCAACTATCAATTAGGCATATAAGTTTTAACAGAAAAACTCATTGGTGCGACAGGGTTTGAAAACCTGACCACTTCAAAAATGTTTTACGGTCTCACCGCTTGGTTAAAACTCCCTGGTAACATTCGTCACAAGTTGTGTTTCATCTGAGAATCAAACGTATTAAAATAACTTGGCTAAGGTAATTCAATATCGAGTTAAAGGCAGAATATTTTCTAAGTTTTATTCTAAAAACATGCGCAAAAACACAAATGTAATTAACAAGTCGAAAAACATGGAGCGAATTGAAAATGATATATCTACAAATTTAGCTTGTTCAAAATGAGAGATAATTCCATGCCAAATACCTCCACATTATTGTTTTGTCTGTACCGACTTCCAAATTAGTATAATTTATAATCATTATACTCAGTTTTACCAAGACTGTAATTGGGGATTTAAATACACTTGAATATTTTAAATGATATTGTTAAAGTGTTCATGGTTTTTTTTGTACGTTTTGATATGAATTGGGTCTTTGAACTAGTTTTTAAAAGCTTATCGACAAACTTTCTAGGTTTAAGAAAATTTTTTTGAAAAACCTTTAATAATCAAGAATATTATTTCTGGTAATAGATCTTTTTGTATGTAACATAAATAAATGGATGCATTGCAATCCATTAAGGCAATTCCTTACATCAAAATCAACCATTTCTTTAATAAAATTGTAATAGTTGTTGTAGTAAAAGTAGTGGTGAATAGGAAAATTTTACAAATTTATTTAGTATGCAAATATTAAATAAATATTTTACACACACGGCTGTCCCCAAAGTAAGTAACTTAATACTTGTATCACGAATGGCAGCGACTAGTAAATATATACATTAAAAAAGCAACGTAACGGTCTGTTAATATCCCACTGCTGAGCGTAGTATTCCTCTTTCCGTTTTTGGAGAGAAGGATTGGAGTCAACACCTACCACGCTGCTTCAAAGCGAATTGGTAAGTTGCAGATATCCCCGGATTTCTCTAGAGATATGCGATGTTTCCCTTCACCGAAAAGTTTATTTAGCAAATTCCGTACTCATACCTTATACGAGCAGAATTATTTACCACACACAACACCACCATCAAGAACACACTATACAAGCACTACACACGTTCAAGAGGAATATCTCAACTTTTTCGTCCCATAGCCGAAACTACGTCAGAAGATAGACTCTACGAGAAAATTTCAAAGGATCGTGTGCACTATCGACGTAAATCCATACATAATTCGATTTAACTATTTCTATAAAAAAAATTCGTTTTATTTCTGTTTTCAGGCACTGTATAACTGCTACAATATTATTAGAAATCAAACGTTTATTGCGCTAACACTTCCGAAGTTATAGCTCAATTGGGAACGAGCCGTCTCAAGTGAAAATACCTCGTATCAAGTCCAGATATCACCATTTTTTGGTTTATTTTATACATTACACCTTTTTTGTAATTTCTAAAAAAATACGGTCACTCAGATATTACCATTTGACTTTTAAATCCGCCAATTCGGATAGGATGTTAACACTAATATAATAAACTACTACAGTTCATTTATATTTAGTAAGCAAACATGTTCACTGTCGTGGTTTAATCGCAACTGACTAAAAGGATGGTTTAATAGCTATAATATAACATTTAATATTTAATATATCTAAACAGTTTATCTTTGCGTAACACTATTTGGTGTGAAAGTCGAATTGCTGTGTTATATGCATAACACTTTAATGTGTTCTAGTATTCAGGTAAAATTTCTCTGGCATACGAATTTATAGTCAATGTAAAAATTTATGTTATGCGTAGTTATTTATAATAATTTTTATCCTTGTTACTTGTGTAATAGTCACTTTCTTAATTATACTTAACATAGGTTATTACTTAATACTATACACTGTCCATTATATTAACCATCTTTTGACAGATTGACGATAGTGATGTCCTAAAGATTCTCGTATGCGATACCATTCCGATTATAGTACCTACTATCATTAATCGAATTACGTACCTAAGTAATTCGATTAATGATAACCTACGTAAACTAGATTACTACTTGAGAAAAGAAATTCCAACTTTGAGAAAACTTATTGTTTCTTTGAAAAGAAGTGGTCTATTTCATGGTGAAAAATCTTCTTTGGTCAAAGTTTTGAACACA
This sequence comes from Morpho helenor, assembly GCA_029227775.1. Taxonomy (NCBI): domain Eukaryota; kingdom Metazoa; phylum Arthropoda; class Insecta; order Lepidoptera; family Nymphalidae; genus Morpho; species Morpho helenor. The sequence goes on from JARGCU010000010.1 coordinate 14,042,929, forward strand.
ATTGGCTTTTCATATAAAAAGTTAAATAAAAGAAAATTATTAATGGAACGCACAGATATAGCTATAGCACGTTGTGATTTTTTAAGAGAGGCAAAGAAAATACAAGATTGGGCAAATATTGTTTTCACGGACGAAACATGGCTCAACGCTAACCACACACTATCTCGTTTCTGGACTGATGATACTGCTGATTCCACTTCCTCAGTACCAATGGGAAAAGGTGAGCGCCTAATCATTTGCCATGCAGGTACAGCAAAAGGATTTGTACAAGACGCACTGTTGGCATTTAAATCGAAGAAATCAAATGACTACCACGAAGAGATGAATGCAAATGTGTATGAAGAGTGGTTCAAAAAAATGCTCATTTCATTGGAAGAACCATCAATAATTTTTATTGATAATGCGCCCTACCACTCCCGTCAAATTGACAAAATGCCAACACAGGCTAATAAAAAGCATGAAATAATTAATTGGCTTCGGGACAATGGAGAAAATGTGGACGACTCAATGTTAAAAGTTGAATTAATAAAAATATTAAAAACCAAAAAGAGAGCAAAACGCTATGTAATCAATGAAATGGCAGCAGAATATGGCCATACTGTTCTTCGGATTCCTCCATACCACTGCCAGTACAACGCAATAGAACTTATATGGGCACAAGTAAAAGGGCATGCTGCGAGATGCAATACAAGCCCCCCATTTGCAATTGCTAAAAAATGCTTGCACCCACGTAACGGCCGAGAACTGGGCAAGTGTGGTGGAAAGAACTAAAAGAGTAATATTCTCTGATTGGGAACGTGATATTGCGTTTGATAATATATTATCTACACAAGAGCTAATAATAACTGCTACTGAAGACTCCTCATCGGAGGAGTCTAGTGTTGATTATCATTCCGACGACTCGTGCTAATAAAATAAATTAAAATATCCTGATTGTTTTATTTGTATTCATGTATTAACTAAGAAGAAAGTAAAACTTTATATAATGTTATTAAATGTCTTTTAATACTCGTAACATCGATTTCTACCGATTATTTTTAATCTGTGGCATAATCGTAGTAACCCATTATGTGTGACATCACTAAGTGGGCGGTACCCATCCATAAAGTACAAATATTATTTGTATGATATTTGTACGTAAGCAATACAAAACTTAATGAGCGTGAGCTGTCAAAAGACTGATAATATGATGGACGCAGTATAATAGTTTATGTTTTAATATTTACATTCTTGTTTTTGTATAATGTTTGGACGAGACTAAGCATCACGAGAAATGAAAAAGAGCGAGTATGGAGACTAATTATATCAGTATCTGGGTACGCAATAAAAAAAAGAAACTTCAAAAAAAAAAAACAAAAACTATCTACCCAGTTTTTGTTTTTTTTTAAAGTTTCTTTTTTTTATTTTGTACCCGGATACTGATATTATTAGACTGATATGATTAGGGACTCGATTCTAAGTATTTTCATTTCTTGAATAAGCTATTCCCTTTGTAGCTTTATAATCTTTATAAGTGTATATAAATAGTGTTTTATATTCAATGTTTTTAATGCCCAAAAACAAGCTGAATTTCAGGAAAATCGAGCCGTTTCCAAGATATATATATATATATATATATATATATATATATATATATATATATATATATATATATATATATATATAAATAGTTGAGGAGGTGGGGCTCGAACCTGGCTATTTTAGTTTTCTCTATTGGCTATAATCCTCGACAAAATAGTAGCTTTGATCGCGGATTAAACCCAAATAATATTTTCATTATTTTTGTATTATGAACCTCTGCAAATTAACGCCTAATTATATAAATTATGAAAATATTTTTTTAATCATCCATAGTTTCAGAAGTAATGTACTCGGAGATTCAAAGATTGTTCCGAAAAGTCACGTAATATAGTTACTATATATGCCCACAATAGCTTACGTTTCAGTCAGGTTTGTGTAACAAATCATAGGTGTTGCTCATCGTGTAGTTGACAATGTTATGAAAACTTTTACCGTGTTTGCACAGACATAGTCACTGAGCAAACATCGCGCGGTTAATACACGGTACTGGTATAAATGTCGATTACTTACATTTGAACAACTGCTTTGCGTTAGTTAATATATTTTCCAGTAAAAAAAAACGGTTGCCTGTAAAGTCGGTTTTACGGGCAAAGATTTTACGTGACAACGTCTTTTTAAATGTGATGTGATGGATTGGAGTGGGAGAGAGACGCAAGGCATTCGCCAGACCGGCGGGCCTCTCTTTCGTTCGGTGACTCATCGTAACAGACGTGAGCGGGCGTTACACTTTTTCATGAGTGATTCCAAGCCGCAACCTATTTAAGACGTTGTCAAACATATAGAAATGAACGACGCTTTGCGTAGTTCGTTTATAATCTATCATCATCCTCCTTTATCTCACTCTAAGTGGGGTCGGCACAATATTTTATAAACATCTTGTCACATGATTTGGCTTCGTATTTTACGACCGGCCGCCTGCCTAACGTCAACTTACTTTAGTCGCCTTTACGGCGCCTCGGTAAGAAAAAGGGTGGTCTATTCTACTCAGCCGGATACCACACGGCGGATCGACTCACTTTAGTCGCCTTTTACGACATCTCGGTAACAAATGAGGGTGGTCTTTTCAACTTGGTCGGATACCACACGGTTATTCTTTAATGTCTATCTATACTAATTATAAAACAAAGTCCCAAAAATGTACCTGTCTGTATGTGATCGATTTTCTCAAAATCTACATAACAGATTTTTGTACGGTTTTTACTAAAAGGTAGTGCACTTCTTCCGGAAGGTTTTAATTAACAGTACATTACTTTTAAGTAAATTGTGTTAAAGGTCGCGCGATTGTAAAAAACTTCTCCTGCTGATAGCTTTACTTGCGTGCCACGTAAACCAGCAGAGATACGCTATAATAATGTACTAGAGAATTGTAGATCTACAAAAATGCTACAAAAAAGTCCATTTTAGGTAACTTACAATAACAACTTTTATGTTCAAAATTTCAATTCGGGATGTTTTTAAACACACAGATTTCCACGCGGGCGAAGCCACAGCTAGCAGGCACAGCTAGTATATAATATTACTAGCAATCGCCAGCGGTTCCGCCCGCGTCGAAAGATTTAAACCGTAATATAGTATTTTGTTAACCATAAAAATGGTAAAAAAGGGGTTAACCTTAAAAGTTAGACATATGCTGTCTCGGATTTTTATTTAGAACTTTTAGAGGGGAACAATTTTGTAAAACATGATTTTTTGAATAACTTTCTTTAAATTTTGCCGTTTTCTTAATATTTTTTATTGCTGCTCCTCTCCTATTCATCTTAGTGAGATGTTATATAGCCTATAGCCTTCCTAAATAAATTGACTATCTTACAATTAGTGCGCGTTCGAACAATTAAACAAACAAACTCTTCAGCTTTATATATTAGTATAGATTTGTATGTTTTACGTGAATGCATAAACGCTTTTTTTATGATAAATACATTGCATTCATGCAGAATTCGTTCCACTATTTCACTACCACGATCGTTTCTCTAGAAAGAAGGTTTATTGCCTTTGTCGCAAGCAGCATTTCATTGTCTAATCGCATAAATAGAAAAATAATACCTATTAGTATGCCTTTTTTTTTAAATATTCGAAATTAAAAAGAACATATAATTCAATCTACAGCGTAGCAACGTCGTTAAATGAATATTGATAATAACGTAATAGATAATTTTGGCATAATTGAATCTTTTTACATTTTCAATAGGCCGTGCCGGCCCCACTTAGAGTGGGATGGATGCAGAAGGATGTCGATGTATTTTTGAAAATAAAAAAGTTAATTAAGATCTGCCTATGTCAGTAGTGAATGACTGACCTGGCATATTGCGCTTGTTCAAAAAATAGGAGAAAATATTACCATTGTTGTTTTCTGTCCCTCGCACCAGTACTTTTTCGTTTTTGGGTCAAGGTTATTAACAGTTGTATGTGTCGTATTAAAGTACGGTCGTTGATTTTTATAAATCTAGTTTATTTTTTAAATAACATAAAATAATTCCTGTGGCTAAAATACTTCGCTGAATGGACTTATTTTTTATATAGGGTGCTAAGGTGTGTAGGTAATTTAAATTAAATTTAATGTCATAAGTTTGGTACCACCTTGTATATAACCGACTTCTAAGGATACATAAGGTTTTTATCCAGCTACGCGATAGTAGCTACTTTACTTTCCTTACTCTGCGCAAAAGCTTATAGCATATTGCCAATTCGAAACAATTTGCAGCGAAGACTCCAATAAGAAAATCACTGATAGCTGAACGCACTACTTTATTTCTGAATGTACTCCTTTTAATTAGTCGCCTGTTAAGAGTAAAACATTTCATTGTTTAGTTTTTGTGCGATCCTCAGTATTTTTTGTACTTCCTGCCAGTCAAAGATCAAAAACCTCATTATTTGATGACTAACGTCATTCTTAATATTCTTAGCATCATCCTGGATTATAAAAACATTACATTAAAAATTACTTACGCCTCTACCTCTAGAGACTGAATTAGCACAAATTCAAATTCAAAATATTCTTTATTCAAATAAACTTGTAAACAAGTGCTTTTGAATTGTCAACACTACTGCTGGTTCGGAAAGCTGTTCCTACCGAGAAGAGCCAGCAAGAAACTCGGCGGTTGCTCTTTTAAAAATATAATTCTTAATATTATTTACATTAAGTCGTTACTGTCTTGTACAGGTTCAAAGAGAGCTACATATATCCACACATTCTTATCTTCTAAATAATCTTCAAGAGTATAGTAAGTAGGCTTTCTGTATCAGCCTCTTTTTAACAGTGTTTTTAAACTGCTGTAATGGCAGTGCTGAAATTGATTGCGGAATTTTATTATAGAAACAATCTTAAATTAAACACAAAAACAATCTTAAATTAATTTTCACTATTTTCATAACTCTGATATTGTATTTTTTTCAAAAGCATTAATGCCTTCTTGACGGAATTATAACAATTTGTTGCGGCCCATAATCATCTGTGGCCATACAGATGATATGGGCTAATCGTGGACGTGTGAATGACACGTCTATGCTGCACACATACCTCAACTACGATCGTTATAAATTCAAATCAATTGTCATATTCGCATTCAAATTTTGTAATGCTATGCTCCTTGTAACTTGCAATCAATTATAATAGTTCACAGTATTGTCCAGTCTTTTAATCAACTAAACGAAGCCTATAAAGGCTTCACAATCTTTTTAAAATCGCAACACTTTGCGATTTTGTCGTTCTATCTATCTCCTGCATTCTTCAATTCTGCATGTATCAGGTATGAGAACGAATAGTACACTCTACATTTAGCATTACATAAATTTTCTTTTATCGCGGATTACAGCAAAATAACATTCTCATTAGTTTTGTTTTTGAAATTAAAAGTAGTAATAATCTACTGTATAAGAGTTTTAGAGTTAATTTAAATGCCATTACCATTCGTTTTAATTCTATATGCTAAAACTTGTGAACAAAACAAAGCTGCTGGCGGTAGGTGTCGTGTCACACTTCACTGGCAATGTTTATTCTAGCTCGCAGAATATATCATCTACAATAGCTTCCTTATGTTATAACTCAAATGCAACAAACAAAAAAGACTGTAGAGATTACTTCAAGCGTATATGTTATGCTTGCATAAATCTAATTTCTTAGGTTACAGAAAACAGGGGATCTTTTAATATATAATGAGGTTTTTCACCTGCAATTGAAGCAGATTCAATGTCTTTATAATTATAAATATTTTTTTATTGCAAACATTTTAAATTTTTTAAATAATTTATGTTCCTCAGCAGTTTTGTTGGTTCACAGGGTTTTCAAGGACATGGTAAGGCGGTGATTCGGCAAAGAGGGAGTTTATTTTATTATTTGAGACATCATTCTCCTGCCCTTATCCAACTCTAAGTGAATTGGGCAGAACATGTTTTAAACATGTTAAATGGTTTGGCAAAGTATTTTACGACTGGCCGCCAGCCAACGTCAACTTACTTTAATCGCCTTTTACGACAACTCCGTAAGAAATGAGGGTGGTCTATTCTACTCAGTTGGATACCACACGGCGATGGGATCGGCACAACATGATTTAAATATGTTTCATGTTTTGGCTAGTTATTTTACGAACGGCCGCTTGCTTGAAATCAACTTAGCTTAGTCACCTTTTACGACACCTCAGTAAGAAATGTGGTTTGTGTAAAATAGAGTGAAGTCGAAAAATACATGATGTGCGAGTGTATTTATTTATTTGTTTTACTTTTGTTTTTCTTTGACATTTCGACTAAAAACCGATATGAATGAAGAAGATAGTTTTAAAGCTAGAAAGCGACATAAGCATCGTTTTATCACATTAATAAAGTCTACATAGTGCGGGCGAAATCTGTATAAATAATAAAAATTAGATAATGAATAAAATTATTCTTATTTAATTATTTTCTAAACGTAGAAAGAATATCTACTAAGTCTTACAAAGTTTAGTCACCACAAAAACTATTCCTCCAACATCACTTTTTTCTATAAATTATGAATCTTCTCCAATTATTAATCAATCCAAATCCTGGTAAATTATGATTGGGGAAGCCAAAATAGATGTTCTGTTACCCCGAATTAAAGCAAAATAATTTTATCGTTCATCGTTTCCTGATACTTTTGAAACAAGTCCCTGAAGAAAGACGTTTATTTAGTCTAATGAAGCTGAAGTGGCAGTTAAACTTACAGCCTAGAGTGCTGTTATTTTCTGTTATTGCTTGGAAAATAAGAGCGTTAATATACAAAAGGTTCTTACTGAATAATTTAAAAATTGACTTCAACGTTGACATTTACTCCATACTTTTATATCACAAGTACATTTTATACCAAAGGTACATTTTATAGCTAAGGTACATTTTATACCAAAGGTACATTTTATAACAAAGCTACATTATATTCTAGTTATACTGATATAAAAGCGTATGAAGTATGAATTTGTGAATGAGCATCAGTATCGACAAATGAAAAAAGGAGGTCTGTCAATGATATATTGCTTGAACCGGGGTAGGCAACTTAGCCATATGCCACCTTAATCAAGTAAATCCGCTGCTTTTGGGATCGCCTGGCTTGTCAAGGACATATCTCCATCTATACTACCTATCCACCTAGAGTCTAACTAAAAGAAGATGAAAAAGAAACCTTTGTTTAGGTCTTAAAGTAAACCTAGCTGCGCCAGCGGCTTCGCCTGTGCGGAAATCAGTGTGTTACAAATAGCGAAGTATTTTAATTGAAATTTTAAACGTAAAAGTAGTTATTGTGATTTTACCATAAGAGATAGAGACATACTGTTAGAAACTTTTTGTAGTATTTATATAGGTCTACAATTCTTATTACATTACTTTAATGTATCTCTATTGCTTTACTGGCGCTTGCGCCTAAGCCTGCCAACAGGTTCTTTTACAACTGCGCGACTCCATACAATTTACATAAACCGTAATGTACTATTAACCTAAACCTTCTGGAGGAATTACACTACCTTTTAGTAAAAACCATACAAAAATCCGTTTTTTTTTGAGTAAATCGGTCACATACAGATCGACAGATTTTTAAAAACTTTGTGCTATAAGTAAAGATAAAGTACTAAATACAAATATATCGTGACTTAAATTCAGTGCTAACGAGGCGTTCAGCTAAGTGTGAGCTGGAAGCTAGAATCCCTGTGCAGCGCTGCTTTTCATATGAATAATAGTAGATGTCATGTCTACGTCACGGGTACTATACTAGCTACAAGAAAACTAGCATTGCGACTTAAGATAAAGGTTCACCATTCCAACCTCGTCCAAAATTCATCAATTCTTCGAATCTCTTGTTTCTGGTTTACATTAATTCATTAGACTCAGTTACAAATAGTTCACAGCTAATAAACATAGTTTCTAAAGCATTAATTATTTATACATTTACCTCGCGGATAATATGAGTTTGCGCACATATCTTACTTTCGTATTTAAGAGTAGACCAGTGAAGTCTTAATCTGTAATTTGCAGAAGTTACAATAATATTATTTAGCTGTTATTTGCCTGTTTCATAAACTAAGCATTACTATATTCTCTTAACGAATTCGGATTACATAAAAATAATTCTTTTGTATCTTCTGTGCTTTGGAATTCCGCAAAATAACGCATGCTTCTATAAATCTTTATTTTACTAGTTTACATCGCTTATAGCACTTGACTTGTATCTCTCGAGTCTCTAGTGGTAAATCTACGTCGAATTGGAATCACGTAGATTTTGAAAGGTTTCCTTCTTGATAATTTCGTTGTATCGTATTGGAAAAGTAAATCTTTCAGCATTATAGTAGTTCCTATAGTTCCATTAGTGTAGTTATTAGTCAAAACCGAAGCGATCTCTTAAAAAAAGATTACAATTTGGTAAATGTTAATTGCGTCTCATATCAGGAAGCATATTCGACCCATGCTATAACAAATCAAATCAAGATAATTAATAATAATAAGGGCTGGCTCCATAAAGAATCAGCTTAGTGATTCAGCACGGAAACGCTGCCAGCATTCTTGGGACCATTCCATGTGGGCATGATTTGTATTGTCCTAGCGTGTAAGTAGTTTAAGATAGAAATAACTTTTTTTGTAATTAAAAAAAAAGATAATCTTTACTCATTTAAAGTATATTAAGCACTTTTAAATCGTCAACGATCAATATGAATAATGAAGCTACAAGTTCGGAATGTTGCTCTTACCGAGAAGAACCAGTAAAAAAACTCTGCGGTCAATCTTTTAAACATTTTCAATTTTATATTATTAAACCGCAGTCTTGTATGAAGCTGAAAGGATTTTCAAATCCAGGCATTTTTATCTTCCAAATAATCTTCAATTTTGTAATATGCTTTATGTATAAGCATATTTCTTATATAATTTATAGAATTAGGCGTTACTTTGCTTCACGATGCCTTGGTTGCTGGGTAAAACGATTGTTGGGTTTGTGATAATGAACGTGTGTAGTGCTTGTGTATTGTGGTGGCGTTGGTTGAGGTTGGATGTTTCTACGAATCCTATATCAGGTATAAAAGCGTATAGTCCAATCTATAACTAGCATTATATATTTTTTATATTTCCTTTATCACGGATTATAGCAAAATAATTTTATTATTACTTTTATATTTCTAAAACTTAATTTAAACCTTTCTGTAGACAGGTCTATGGATTTCGAAATTTTATTGTATTGTATTTTACAAGGTAGCACATATCAAGTATGAAAACGTATAGTCCAATCTACAGTTAGCATTATATATTTTTTATATTACCTTTATCGCGGATTATAGCAAAATAATTTTTTATTACTTTTATATTTCTAACACATAATTTAAACCTTTCTGTAGACAGGTATATGGATTTTGAAATTTTATTGTATTGTATTTTACAAGGTAGCATATCAAGTAATGCGTAGGTCGTCAAATTGTTTGCAATCATTTTGGTATAATCTTTAATTAATCAAAACCTTGTCATAGAAATCAGGACCTTCACTAGTAATAGAGCCATCGACTGAGCGTGTAGCAGGTCATCGTTCTCATCATTCCCGACCTTTCACATACACTCACTCATTCACTACACTCTTTGAGCTAGTTTGAGAGTTCACTTTATTTGACTCATTCATCGGTACATCCACGTATGATTCGGGGGAGAACCGGTTCCAGAGCGGTCATGTGGAACGCTTCGAGAATCCTATGCTACTCATTTTATGAAGTGTATAGTTCAAAAGTAATAATAAAATTATTTTGCTATAATCCGCGAAGAATTATATATATAATTTCTTCGCGGATTATAGCAAAATAATTTTATTATTACTTTTGTATTATGGATCTCCGCAAAGTAATGCCTAATTCTATAAAGTGTATAGTTGTAAATAATATAATTCAAATGCATTCAACTTATTATCATTCTCCTGCCACTATCCCACCCAAAGTGGAGTCGACACAACATGTTATAAGCAAATTTTCTTTTTACAACGTAAAATTAACAGGATTTCTATAGCATACATTTTATTCCGGTGTCCGCCGCGTGGTATCCGGCTGAGTAGAATAGACCATCCTCATTTTTTACCGAGGTGTCGTAAAAGGCGACTAAGGTAAGTTGACATCAGGCAGGCGGCCGGTCGTAGAAACGCAGCTAAATCATGTTACAGCATGTTTATAACATGTTGTGCCCTTATCCCACTCTAAGTGGGAGGAGGAAATATATATATAAATATATTATTTCGGTGTATAAGCAATAAAAATTTCATCGATATAGGTTCAGTGGATTTGCCGTGAAAAACTAACAAACATACATCCATACTTACAAACTTCCGCATTTATAATATAAATAATAAAGTAGGATTAAAGCAAAATAATTTTATTACTACTTTAGCTCTTTTTTTTAGTTAACCATAAATATTTTAAACACATCGGACATGAATGTTGCGTTCTTTCCACACTACAGTATCATAAATATAAATAACTTACTCGTAGGTTAATAACAAAGGAAGGCTAGACTTAAATTTTTAAATTTGGTTAAGAAATAAAGATATTCTTTTATAATAATTAATTGGAGCAAAACAGTAGCATTTTATATATTTTTTGTCTAACTTATGAGTGTCAAAGAAGCCATTATTTTGCTATCGAAGCAAAAAGTTGTCATTTCTATGAACGTACTGATGCGTAACTTTAGTAACAATTGAATATATTTTATGAATTTAACAACTGAGAATATAATAACTCAAATTAAAAGTTTTTTATATTTGTTTTTCAGATGCTGAGGACTTAGATTGGAGAGAGAAGTCTTTTGGATATTAAAAATGGCAACTATTTTGTGGCAAAAATAAAATTAGTGTTTCTACGAATGGACTAATGTGTCATCATTATTACCCTCTATAAGTGAGGTCAGCACATGTTTTGAACGTGTTTTTTTTAGTCTGTCTCGAGGTGAATTCGCAACCAGACTGAGCCACGGCAACACTATGTACCGACCCCAGTTATAGTGGGATAAGGGCAGGAGATTGATGATGATGACATCCATACTCGAAGTAACAATAAACTGCTTTTTAAAATGTAGATTCTCGGCGGGAATCGAACCCGCGACGCGCGGAGCTGCAGCTAGAGTCTTAACTAACTACGTCAACGGGTCAGTATTTTCTCTAAAACTGGAACGTGCGTATTTATAAAGTAATTTTCTATGTATTTATTCACCGACTATTCTAAATGCAACGTATTATTAAATCAACTTAAAACTATTTTCCCCATAGCACACCAAAACCTCTTCTAGTGGGAGGGATTGGAGCGTAACAAACTTCGTAGGTGAAAGAAGATTTCTATCATAAACACGCAATTTAGATGATTATTCCCTTAATGTGGAACAATGATTCAGTTTACCTTCTGTGCACATAATTTTGCATATTTCCGCAAATTTATAAAACAAACGAGGTCATTTTTTGCTTAAATTAATATTATTACTGCTAAGAGTGACCTAAACTCAAAAATCATATTGCTTATTTGTTAAAATTATGAGATGGCGATGTAGTCCTGTAAACAATAATGTAACCTACCATCTTATCAAGGAACCAATAGAATATAACAGAAATATAATTTATTAAACAGCATAAAATTTAATAATGACTTCTGCCAGTATTCCTGGTTAAAATAATGTGTATTTTAACGTTTACTACTCTAAGGTACCTATTTCTAGTCAAAAACACGTGTTTGGCTTGTAACTATTGCAGGCCATGAAAGATGAACGTAAAATAGATAAAAACTTTACAATATATGAAATACATACATACATATGTATTACAAAGTATTAAAGATAATTCAAATATAAAACACAGACACATTTATTTTTAACTCTTACCATATAGTAAGTAGCAATTAACACAAAAGTAATAAAAAAATAATTTTGCTATAATCCGCGAAGAAGTAAAATAGAAAATATATATAATGCTAAATGTAAGTGGACAATCGGTTATCATACCTGATACATGCAGGATTCGTAAAAACACATGCACAAACCTCCACCACCGCCACCACAATATACGTTCACTATCACAAACGCAACAATCATTTCGCCCCGCAACCGAAGCATCATCAGGAGATAGACTCCACGACCAAAATCGCAAAGCCGACTTTGGCTTTGGCTATGTGTTTTTACGAATCCTGCATGTATCAGGTATGATAACCGATTGTCCACTTACATTTAGCATTATATATATTTTCTATTTTACTTCTTCGCGGATTATCTATCTATCTTCTATACTTATAATAAATCTGTAGAGAGGTCAATTCTGTAACTGGAATATATTTCCAAAATAACTATCAGGGGGTGATTAGGGATCGATACTAATACCAAAAATGCAATCAGTAAAAATTTTGTCTGTCTGTCTGTCTGTCTGTCTGTCTGTCTGTCTGTCTGTCTGTCTGTCTGTCTGTATAACCGTTATAGAAACAAAAACTACTCGACGGATTTTAACGAAACTCGGTACAATTATTTTTCATACTCCTGAGCTGGTTATAGTATACTTTTCATCACGCTACAATCAATAGGAGCAGAGCAGTGAAGGGAAATGTCGGGAAAACGGGAGAAGTTACTCCATTTTTTAAGCTTCCGTCGCGTGTGCAACCTTGATGGTTAACGCTACACAGAAATCATGTATGACGGAAATGTTTTCCTTAAAATTATATAAAAAATATCCCACGACAGCATATGTCTATCTTTTATGGTTGACTCACAATAACACGTGTAACTCCCGATAGCTTAGCAGTTCGAAGCTTTCTGGTTATATTTGTCTACTCCTACGTTTATATCACTCTCAGTCATCCCTAAATAAAAAAGTGAATAGTATTAACCATTGTATAAAAAAAGAATCATTGAAATCGGTATAGAAACACCAAAGTTATACATGAAATACGCTAATAATAAGCCATCGCCCGTGAATACTGAATCATGCTATAGGGATTATCACTACATAGTATAAAACAAAGTCACGTTCTTTGTTTGACCCTATATCCCTATGACTGCTTAAATCTTTAAAACTACGCAACAGATTTTGATACGGTTTTTTTAATAGATAGAGTGATTCAAGATGAATGTATAATAACATTCAATATGGAGTAGAGAAATACTGTAATGTTTCTAATATAAATAATTACTTTTTTTTCTTTATAATTAATAATTACTTTGATGTTAGATATAGCAGGAAATCTTCTTGGTATAGGGAGAGGGGAATTGTTTTTCTTCAAATTTAACGCGTGCGGGCTACGGGCAGTAATGAATAAATTAAAACTACTGGATCGATTTTAATAATTTTTTTCACTGAGTGACATAGGCTATATATTTTATACCCGTGCGAAGCAGGGTAGGCCGCTAGTAGCAAAATAATTTTATTACTACTTTTGTATAATGGATCTTCGCAAAGTAACGCCTAATTCTATAAAATATTTAGCAATTAACACGTGATTTTTACAGGTTATCGGGACGAAATAGAGGTATCATCAAATGTGAAGGGTTGAACGAAGCTCAACTAGCATCGGGGTAGGGGGTGCCTCGAGTGAGGCCAGACCGTGTCTTATGGTGACATATGGAGCACTGGTTGTACGACTGTGATTAATCAACACATTGGAAGTGTAGCGAGAAGCCATGACAGACCAACATCAAGTAAACTGGGAGTTTTTTTTAAATTTTTATTTCATGTAATCTTCGCCTTTACATTTTTATAGTTATGAGTATTGTATAACGTAGAATGAACAAGGACGTCGTAAACCTAAATGGATCTTTAATGAGTCAAAAGTAATGAGAGCGCAATTAGTATAAGGGCAAGGAGACAGGGCACAGGATAAGATAAGCTAGAATAGCACTCTTAATCAGGCCAGGGTCCAAATTGAGCTATATATACCTAAAGATAACATTAAAATAAAAAATGATATGATTTTGTGTACTGAAATGTTTTCTTTATACCACTAGCTGTGCCTTCAACTACGACAGTATGGAAATCCTTTGAAGACATTGCAATAGGTATAAGTAGATGAACATAAAAGTAGTTATTATGAGTTAACCATAAGAGATAGAAACATACTGTTGCGGACTTTTTTGTAGTATATTTTTAGATCTACAATTCTTTAGTACATCACTTTTTTGTATCTCTATTGGTTTACGCGCCGCATGTAACTTAAGCTGTTGGCGAATTTTTCTTATAACTGTGCGAACTTTTTGACATAATTTACATAAAACCGTAATTAACTAAAACCTTTCGGAAGAATTACACTACCTTTTACTAAAAAGTGTACAAAAATCCGTTCATTAGATTTTGTGAATATCAATCACATACAGACAGACGGCTATTGGGGACTAAGTTTTATAATAAGTATAGGGACACTAGCAACAGCTGTACTTGCGAGTTCACTCGTTTTGACTGACAAATTCTACCATATTCTACATCTATTACCACTTCATTGCGGTTCTTCTATGAATCTGCTTGTTATTAATTTGATCACGTAGAGAAACATAACGGGCGATATGACTAGGTATTATCAGGTATATAATATACACCGTGTGGTATCCGGCTAAATAGAATAGTACCACCCTCATTTCTTACCGAGGTGTCGTAAAAGGTGACTAAGGTAAGTTGACCCACCTTGTGGTATCCGGTTTAGTAGAATAAACCACCCTCTTTCTTACCGAGGTGTCGTAAAATAAGACTAAGGTAAGTTGACGTCAGGCAGGCGGCCGGTCGTGCAAACGTAGCCAAATCATGTGACAGCATGTATATAACATGTTGTGCCGACCTCACTAAGAGTGGGATAAGGGCAGGAGGATGATTATGGATATGATTCTTATATACAATTTACGTTGTATGCGTGATTAAAATAAATTTAGTCAAAAGCCTTGAGGAGCTCAAAGGAATACTCGGGTATTAATAATTTGCAATTTATGGACGGAAATTTTATTGAAAATTCATCAAATATTCCTGATAAGTATCCCAATTATTATTCGATACTAATTAATTTTGTCGTTCCACTTAGCTACTAAGTCATTGTCATCGATAATTATCGTTTCCAATTAACACCGTAAAATATCAAAAGTTTAATAAAAAACATTAAGTCGACTATTTTAATAGATGAACCTAAAAATTTTTACCAGTTTTGAAGCGAACTGCGCCACCGGTGGAAGAAATTGTGGCACAAATTTGGTACATTTAACGTTTATACACCAAAGAAGTCCACAAAAAATACGTATGCTATAAATAATTTTTGGTATATTTAATGTTTATACAGAAGTGCACAAAAAATACGTATGTTATATATAATTTAAATGGGTTACCCAGCCTTATTCGGTAATTTTTTAAAAGACAAAAAAAATACAATTAAAAAAAGAAAAGCACCGGTGACACGTGAGACTCGAACCAGAGTTTTGTACTTTATTCGTCCGCCCGTTAACCATTAGGCTATCACAGCCATACGTTTGACACCTGACATTTCATTTACATCATCATCATCTATTCAAAATTTTAGCATTTTATAGTGCCCGAAAACAGGAATAAAACGACATTTTTTTAAAAGAAACCTAGCTAGATCGATTTTTGTTCCCCAAAACCCCTTACATGCTGAATTTCATGAAAATCGTTGGAGCAGTTTCCGAGATTCGGAAAAATGATATATATATAAGATACAAGATTAACTCATTTAAATAATAAAGATAGTACTTGTTTACGTTTGTCCTGGCAGTGACAAACACTTATAAATCTGTCATTGAGACCTACAATTTTGTATAAAATTGGCACATGGGAAATAAAAAAGGAATGTTATTCCGTAATATCGTCATGGGAATTCAAATATTTTAGATCAAGTTGAAGTTCAAGATTAAGATATGTGGATGGATATGGATGTGGAAAGAACCACGGCCGAAAAAGAGACGGAAGGATTGTGTGAAGTATGTAAGTAAGTTGTAAGACGAATGATAGGAGAAAATGGGATAGAAAAACATGTTGTGCCGGCCCCACTTAGAGTGGGATAAGGGCAGGAGAAGGGTGGTGTACAAACGATAAAATTATCTATATCTTTTGCACCTAAAGTCGCTTTGAATTTATATTTTTTTAACAATTTACTTCTTTATGAGATATATTTACCAAACTTTAATGAGATGCAGGCGATTATTTGTTTAAATAAACGATATTCTAACTTGATCTATCATAAGTGTATCAACGACTAAACAGAATATATAAATAAATAAATAAATATATGGGACACTTTACACACACGGTCATCCGTCCCCAAAGTAAGTAACTTAATACTTGTATTATGGTAGACAGACAACTGGTGAATATATACATATATATTTTTTAAATACATACTTAAATACAAATATACACCCAGGCTCAAAAACCAACAAATTCATTTATAGAAAATGTTGGCCCTCGGCGGGTATCAAACCCGCGACCCGCGGACCTAAAGGCACCCTGCCTTTAGGTCCGCTACCCACTGCGCCAACGGGCCAGTCGTATATATCGCGTGCATCTGTCACTTCCCTCTCTATCAATCGTTAAGCGCATATAATTTCATTTACTATTCAAACATTCACGATTTATGGACAATGTATAAAGCAAATAGTCGATATCTTAAGTTACACTATGCTGAAAAAGTCAAGCACGATAGCTCATTAACCTAAGCCTATATCTGTACCGAATCCCTACCAAAATTTCACGGGTTAAGTTTTGTTAATGGATTTCAAAGTGTGATCTGCGACATTTTTAAATGTAATCAAATTATAATTATATTGTTTGATTGTATTGATTGTGTAAATTTTAAGGTAACATGCAGGTGTACAAGAGTTTTAATACAAACAGCTGTTTCTATTTCAACTCTTGTTGCATGTTAACTTAATAAGTTTCAAAGGTAATAATAAAATTATTTTGCTATAATCGCTTTGCGATTTTGGTCGTGGAGTCTATCTCGTGATGATGCTTCGGTTGCGGGGCGAAACGATTGTTGAGTTTGTGATAGTGAACGTATATAGTGCTTGTGTATCGTGGTGGTGGTAGTGGAGGTTTGTGCATGTGTTTTTTACGAATCTTGCATGTATCAGATATGATAACCGATTGTCCACTCTACATTTAGCATTATATATATTTTCTATTTTACTTCATCGCGGATTATAGCAAAATAATTTTATTATTACTTTTGTATTATGGATCTCCGCAAAGTAATGCCTAATTCTATAAATTAAGTTTCAAAGGCCTTTGAAAAAAAAATAATATTATTAGATATAGATTTAGAAAAATAATGCGAGTTCCACACCTTCATATAAACCCTGCGGGGTTTTCGAAACTTGTGTTTATATATGTTTATATTATGTCTCATTATATTGGATAATAAATTAAAAAAAAAAAATTGGGAACAAAATAAAATAAAAGGACGTTACCAAATAATGCAATTTCATAATTGGAGATTAATTAAAAAATTATATAATAAATTAAAATATTATTTTCTTATTAAATCACTTTGATTCAATAGTGATTACTTAGTGATTAAATAATTTATAGAATTAGGCGTTACTGTGCTAGCCGTGTGGTATCCGGCTGAGTAGAATAGACCATCCTCTTTCTTACCGAGGTATCGTAAAAGGCGACTGACGTAAGTCGACCCGCCGTGTGGTATACGGCTGAATAAAATTGACCGCCCTCATTACTTTGGGAGGTGTCGTAAAAGGAGACTAAGCTAAGTTAATGTCAGGCAGGCAGCCGATCGTAAAATACGTAGCCAAATCATGTGACATCTTTATAACATGTTTACAACACGTTTTGCCGACCCTACTTAGAGTGGTATAAGGACAGAAGGATGATATGTATTAAATTAAAAATATTATTTACTTATTAAATCACATTGATTAAAGAGTGATTAATAAACTTGATTACTTAGTGATTACTTACCTTTATGTCAGGGTTTGGCAACGTGCAAACGATTATAAAATTCGCTTACACTCAAAGGCGCAGTAAAAATATGTATATATCATGTTTAACAGATTTCCAAGAAGGAATTTGTATTTGCTTATGTAAATAGCCTCTGCAAAGATTTCAAATTAGCATAATAACGTTGTATTAGCGCCGTACATGTTAGGTATGATTATTTATTTACTTTAGTATAAAAAAATCTATTATAGCCAAGTGGTGAAACTATTTTGTGATGATCACTAGTTCAAACCCCAGTGACCAATGAGTTTTTCTATCGAAACTTATGTGTCTAATTGATATTTGTAATTATATTCCAAAAAAATATTTTGATATATTGTAACCTCCCAATCCGCATTGGAGCAGCATGGTGGGTCCTTACTCCAACCCATCTCTTTTTTTAAAAAAGAGCGATCATTTTATTATGAACATATTAACTTGCCGCCTTAACTGTTAGATATCTTCTATTTGGTACAAGTTTTTTATCGGTTTTTTTTTATTCTGGTAATGTTGTAAGTTTTTTTCAATATATCTCGCTATTTAACGAATTCCTTGATAAACCGAATAGTATTTGACGACCTACCCACGGCTATATAATCAAACCGGTTAAGGCTTCAGTATAACTGTTTCGAAAAATGAATAATATTATAGTGGTTTATACAAAACTTCTATCACCAACCCGCTTAATATGAGTGAGGGCTATTAGTGTTAAGTAATACGTATAACAATACCAGTAGTAAAAGGGATATAAAATAGATTTGTAAATCACTAAGCTGTAAATGAGTGTATATCAGTAACAAAAACCATTAAAAATATACTACCTGGATGACCGAGCCTTGCTCTGTAATTTTTAATTTGATGTAAAAAAAAATTTAAAAAATTGAAAACAAAATTAAAAAATAATAGGGCAGGTGGGGCTCGATCCTTGGTACTTACACCTTTCTAGACCGCCCGTTCCCCAAATGAACTACCATGACTTTACGTTTGACAGCGAAAAATTGTGATTGTATTCAAAGTAAATTTCAAAAAAAAAATTTACGCCCGAAAACATGGATAAAACGATATTTTTTTAAATAAAACTTATCTAGATCGATATTTCTCCCCCAAAACCCCCTACATGCTGAATTTCAGGAAAATCAGAAAAATCTGAAAATCCGTTTCAGAAATTCCGACTATATATATATATATATATATATACATACATACATACATACATACATACAAGATTACCTCATTGAAATGTTAAAAGATATATTTAAATGTAAACAATGTGCTGTAAATGAAACAGATATATGTAATGTATATAACAAACGCTGTAATGTCGTACGAATCATTAAAAAAAATATTACATAACTAAATATTATATTATACAAAAAGTGTACTTTAATATAGCTAACAATCGAACTAAGAAATGCAAAGAATCTGTTAATTAAATTAACAAAATAATAGATTTCCCGTAGATATACCAAACAATACAGTAAACACTTAGCCAAGATGGTATTGAAAGATCGCGTTTCCTACAATATGATACTTAATGTTTTGACCTTGTTAAGAACAATTAACGCGGACGTGAAAAAATACCCAATATTACCCTGCCATTTTTAGGAGTCCTTCCCTGCCGGCTGTCGACTCTCGCACTGGGTACAACACCAAATTGCCGAGTCACCACTGCCATATAAGTTTAATTTACGTTCGCGCGCGAAACTATTTAAAAATACACGATCGCGCGCATGCGCGTTGTACGTAAGACTGAAGATGGTTTAAACCGTAGTGATGCGTCAGGCGCGTGACATCGATGGTTTTTATGTATTTACCTGTACTGAGCAATATACCTTAATTACCTGAGTTATCGGAGCTGGTTTTGTTAGGTATAATTTATATGCTAATTGCTTTGAAAAACTTTAGGGATAACGTTATTGGCGTCATTTTACTTTACCTATGTTTTTATTTTCCTTCATTACAAAGATAACATAGCTTAAATTGATGAAATACGTTGATGTTCTATTAATTTAAAAATAATCCTTTTAAACCTATTAATAGAATCTAAAATTTATTTAATAAAAAGGACATCATCCTCCTGCACTTATCCCACTCTAAGTGAGAGCATCATGCTATAAACACGTTGTCTCATGATTTGGCTATGTATTTTACGGCCGAACGCCTGCCTGACGTCAACTTACCTTTGTCGTATGTATGACACTTCGGTAAGAAAGAGGATGGTCTATTCTACTAAACCGAATACCACACGATGCGTCTACTTACCTTAGTCGCCTTTTACGACATCTCGGTAAGAAATCAATGATGAGGATGAAGAATAAGGGGGGTTTATTCTACTCAGCCGGATATCACACGGCATTTATTAAAAAATATAGGTATGATACGAAAAAAGGAGCACGTTAATTTATTTAAATTTAACCAACATTAAAAGAAAGAAAAAAAAAAAAAAATTTAATCGAATAATGATATGACAATTAAAACTACTATTACTGATTTAATGCAGAGGTTAATATATTTTTTAATATTAACATAATTTTTTAGCAGCAGTAATTTTCGAAATTTTTTATAAGATATAAGGGGTTTTAAGGGGTAATATGGTAAAATTTGCATGCAAGAAATTATTTATTTTTATTTAAAAACGTCAATGCCGTGTGGTATCCGGCGGAATAGAATAGTGCCACCCTCATTTCTTACCGAGGTGTCGTCAAAGGCGACTAAGGTAAGTCGACCCGCCGTGTGGTATCTGACTAAGTAGAATAGTACCACCCTCATTTCTTACCGAGGTGTCGTCAAAGGCGACTAAGGTAAGTCGACCCACCGTGTGGTATCCGGTTAAGTAGAATAGACCACCCTCTTTCTTACCGAGGTGTCGTTAAATATGACTAAGGTAAGTTGATATGAGGCAGGCGGTCGGTCGTGAAATACTTAGTTAAATCATGTGACAACATATTTATAACACGATGTGCCGACACCACTTAGAGCGGGATAAGGACAGGAAGATTTTATAATTTAAAAACATCAATACGTAATTTTTAATCGATATTTAAGCACCTAAAAACCGGAAGTCAGTTCACCCTAGCACATCACTAAAACTGGCTCCACGGTACAGTGCTTGCATTCGGTTATGGAAATGAACAAGTAAAATAAAAACGCGGGATAATTATAATTGTGATGTTCACTGACCGTCACTGTATCAAACCAAGAAGGGACTTTGTAATGTCCGGAGTATATCTTAAGACTAGAAGAATATTAGCTTCTACCCGCTATTTCATTTGTCAAACTTATTTATTTATTAATTAATTAATTAGTTTATTTATTTATATATACATATGTATATGCTACATTTGCAAGGATGCCATTGCGATAGTATAAGACTGTGTGCATATGCTATCCTCA
This sequence comes from Morpho helenor, assembly GCA_029227775.1. Lineage (NCBI taxonomy): Eukaryota > Metazoa > Arthropoda > Insecta > Lepidoptera > Nymphalidae > Morpho > Morpho helenor. The sequence continues at coordinate 14,064,311 of JARGCU010000010.1, forward strand.
CAGTCAAAATTATTAAAAGAACATATGATATTAATATTAAAAAATTATATACTATATATTTAAAATAAGTTAAACAAAATACTACTACTACTACTAAGGTCATCATCATCCTTCTATCCTTATCCCACTCTAAGTGGGGTCAGCTCAACATGTTATAAACATGCTGTCACATGATTTGGCTTCGTATTTTACGACCGGCTGCCTGCTTGACGTCAACTTATCTAAGTCATATTTTACGACACCTTGGTAAGGAGGGTGGTCTATTCTACTCAACCGGATACCACACGGTGGGTCAACTTACATTAGTCGACTTTTACGACACCTCGGTAAGAAATGAGGGTGGTCTATTCTACTCAGCCGGATCCAACACGGCGGGTCGACTTATATATACAAAAGTTTTGCTTGGTAATTTTTTTAAAGATATAATAAAAAATGCAATTAAAAAAAAATAAAAATGAAAGAAAGCGCCGGTGAAATGTAGGACTCGATCCCGGGTTTTGAACTATTTGGTCCGTTGTGTTGTTGTGTTGAGTGTGTTAGCTATTCCAATATTTGTCTATTCCTATCTCTGTATATTTGTCTATAACTACACCCAAAATAATAGAGGAGACTATGGGAAAGCTGAGAGGCGGCCATGCTTGCGCGAGCTGTCAAAAAGGAATATACGTAAAAGCGAGAAAATAATATAGTTGGATGTTAATAAAACTGTATGTATTATAAAGTCAAATAAATGCACTGGAACAATACAAGCTGGACGTATTTTATTATATATCTTTATGAACAAGCGAGGACTTTCTAACAAGTGATTGTTTCATAAATATTATATGAAACAATCACACACACGGTTGTCCGAATCGTCCTCAAAGAACCAATAAATTGCTTGTTTTGAGATTCAAATTGAGCTAATATAGGTATTATTTGATACGAAGTAGTAAATTTACGAGAGGATAATTAATATCCTAGCTTAAATAATGATGTCATTATTTAAACGGAGATCAACAGGTAAGATTAAGGCTCAAGGTAATAACACCATAGCAGATTTTAATTAATGTCTATACGTCGTAATTACATCGTGTGGTATCCGGCGGAATAGAATAGTACCACCCTCATTTCTTACCGAGGTGTCGTAAAAGGCGACTAAGATAAGTCAACCCGCCGTGTGGTGTCCGGCTGAGTAGAATAGACCACCCTCATTTCTTACCGAGGTGTCATAAAAGGCAACTAAGGGAAGTTGACCCACCGTTTAGTACCCGGTAAAGTAGAATAGACCACCCTCCTTCTTACCAATGAGTTGTAAAATACGACTAAGGTAAGTTGACGTCAGGCAGGCGGCCGGTCGTAAAATACGTAGCCAAATCATGTGACAACATGTTTATAACATGTTGTACCGACCCCACTTAGAGTGGGATAAGGAAAGGAAGATGAGATTATGATTGACATATTACATGCAAGCACAAAAAGTAAATTTCATTAAAATTCTTGAGATACAAAAAATTTATGTATTTTAGTAAAAATTGTGTTAACGCAGACAGCGCCATAAAAAACGACTAGTCCTATAAAGTGAAGTAACAAAATTTTGTATATCGTTACTCACCTGTATAAATATTTGATGTCAAATGAGCTACGCATTTTTATCGCTTACTTCAGAAATTAGATCATTTCAGTGTTATGATTTCTCGCGGTGATAAGTCAAAAGATAACCTACTTTTGACCAGTTCTTGTAAGAAGATTTTATGAAAAAAATATATTGTGAAAATTATTAGGTACAGATTTTTTATGGTAAGCTGAGTTTTACTATAAGAAATCTGTCTTCGTTGTAGCATTGTTTTAAGATTTTTTTCTAGCAAGCCTAGATACTCTTCAAAGATTTTGTTATGTAACGTGTATATGACATCAACTTTCCTTAGTCGCCTTTTAGGACACCTCGGTAAGAAATGAGGTTGGTCTATTCTACTCAGCCGGATACCACACGGCGGGTCGACTTACCTTAGTCGCCTTTTATGACACCTCGGTAACAAATGAGGCAGATACTATTCTATTCAGCTGGATAGCACACGGCGTTTTTTGTATCTCAAGTATTTTAATGAAATTTGATTTTTGTGCTTGCATGTTAAATGTCAAATTAGGTTACCTATTAAATAAGGTAGTACTATATAAATAAAATGTAGGTGACAAAGTGAGTTGACGTGGTAAAATAACTAGCAAAAATATGCAAAACATGTTTAAAACATGTAGTACGGACCGCACTTAGAGTTGGATAAAAGCAGAACAATGATGACAATTATGATGAGTTAAAAGATGACAAACTTCTCATCTCAGTTCTAACATCCGCCTACAGAATATCACAGGCACAAGCTAGAAAAAGTTATACATAATCTATACTAATATATAAAGCTGAAGAGTTTGTTTGTTTGGTTATATAAACGCGCTTATCTCAGTAACTACTGGACTGATTTGAAAAATTATTTCAGTGTAAAATAGTTCATTTATTGGGGAAGGCTATAGGCTATGTAACATCACGCTAAGATGAATACGAGAGGAGCAGTAATTAAAAATGATACGAAAACGGAAAAATTTAAAGCTAGCGTACGCTGAGTAAACGGTAATAGTTATTCAAAAATAATGTATTACAAAATTGTTCCCCTCTAAAAGTTCTAAATTAAAGTCCGCAACAGCATATGTCTAGGTTTTAACCATTTTTATGGTTATCAAAAGACTATATTACGGTTTTAATATTTCCATGCGGGCGAAGCCACTGGCGATTGCTAGTCAGTAATAAAACTTGGAAAATAATAAACAAAGGTTAACTGCGAGAATTCACGACCTAAGAACATGGCATAAGCTATATTTCGATTGAAATTAAATAAATTCTCAACTTCGTGCTTTGCAAATCACGTTCCTGAAATTTTTATCAGCCAATTGTGTAGTTTCAGTAAAAAATTCACATAAACTCCTCTCTATTTCCATTTTAATTCAGAAAGTTTCCCCGTGTTCTATAGCCCTGAGCGTGTTGAAATAACATAAAATATTCCTTTAAATCGATCGAATTCTGTCCAGGGCGAAAGTAAAGTAGCGAGGCCACCTGAATACAAATTTTATAACATTGATTCACGACACCGCCTCGCAATCCAATCGAAACTTTCCTACAACCAACCCACAGTTTTAATCCATTGGTAATACGAAAATTGATGTAAAAGTCTACGCCGCAACGTACCCCAACATCGTCCCGTCGCCCATACAAAGTTACGAAAGACTCCTGCAAATAAATACACTCTCGTTTTGTACATTCTCGCCGAGGACAGTACGTGATATTATGTATTATACTTCTCCTCTTAGTCCTTATTGTATTCTTTGTGGCTTGGGATATTTAAAAATCTTATTCAATATTTTATTTTGGTTTATTATGTTCCCGAATGAAAAAAATATATAATTTTAAACATATTTGTTAACTTGGTATAGAAGCTTCAATTGTTACAAATTTCATCGATATCGATCCACTGAATTAGCCGTGAAAGGATAACAGAAATACAGATAGAGAGACTTAGTGTGTAAGACATAATTATTTAATAGTGGCAACACTGTCGCCATCGTCCTTCTTGCCCATATACTTATATCTATAGTGTGCTTCAACTAAAATAAAATATTATATCAGGTAAAAAAAGTTTAATTGCTATAAAACAGCGTTAAAAACACTTAGGTCACTTATTGTGACATAAAGTTTACAATTATTTGATAAAAATACATAGGATTGTTATTGGGCATTTACTGCTTAGTAATAGAGCTAAGTGTTCTATTCAAAAGCTTTAGAAACCAATGTTATAACGATCCTATGAATTACTAAGAATTCCCTCTAGAAGTTGACAGTTTTAAATGGGACGTAGAAGCTTTATTAATTTAGAGTATAGTGAAATTGTTTAACAATCTGTCTTGGCGAGAGTGTAACCTTCCATATCAGAATCACTGCGGTGTAAAACCCATGCCAAATTGTAACTTGTACCATTGAAAAAAGGTTTAAATTCAATAGACCTAAACGATTATTGGAAGCAATTCCGTTCAGAAAGAACTATGGGACGTGTTCGGTGTTCAGAATAAGGAGAGGGGACGAATAATAGTTCAGCATTTATCGTCAGTTTTACCGTTTTAGTATCACGACATTTCAAATTTTTTGAATTTAATATTTTAAAAGCTGTGAAAAAAAAGGACCCTGTGGTAGCCCAGCGGTAATACCGTGCGACTCGAGGAGGTCACGGGTTCAAACCCGGGCAGACACCAATGAGTTTTTCTGTTAAAACTTATGTCTAATTGATAATTGCAATTCATCACACGCTTTTTGGTGAAGGAAAACATCGTGAGGAAACTTGCATATCTCTAGAGAATTCTGGAGATATGTGTAACCTACCAATCCGCACTGGAGCAGCGTGGTAGGTCTTAGCTCCAAACCTTCTCTCCAAAAACGGAGAGAACAGGCCTATTTTCAGCAGTGGGATAGTAACAGGCCGCTACTTACTTTTTTACTTACTAATATTTTAAAAACATAATCTAGTTTTCCTAACACACCTACCTAAGTCACCTATTACGAAACCTCGGTGAGAAATGAGGGTAGTCTATTCTACTCAGCCGGATACCACACAACACTCACCTTAGTCGCCTTAAACGACATATCGGTAAGAAATGGCTGTAAGCTATTCTACTCAGCTGGATATTAGTAAGCAATTTACACTTTTTTGCCCATTAGCATAGAAATCATTAGTTATAGTAGTGCGAGAGTTCTCTTTAATAGATCTTATCATACACTTCTAGCTTGAGATAATCTATGGCTTTTAGATATCACAAGCATATAACACGTGCTTAAATAACATTGGCATATTCCGTTATCGATTTACTGCTAATCGGATAGATATATCGATATTATCATCTCACGTATGAGCGTATTGTATTAAATGCCATTGTTCTGTACTTAGATATTAATATGGTAGCACTAATTAGATACCTAAACCTTCCCCAAGATTTGCATTATCTCTTACTAAAACCCGTACTAAATCCGTTAAGTCAATCTTAGCAACAGACAGACAGCTTTTGGAGGTATTTGTTTAATAATTTATATATTATTATAATATGTATAGATATCGCCGTGTAGTATCCGGCTGTGTAGAATAGCCACCCTCTTTCTTACCAAGGTGTCGTAAAAGGCGACTAAGATAAGTTGACTGGTCGTGTGGTATCCGACTGATCAGAATCAACCACACTCATTTCTTACCAACATGTCATGAAAGGCGACTAAGATAAGTTGACTGGTCGTGTGTTATCTGCCTTACCTTCGTTTCTTACCAAGGTGTCGTAAAAAGTGACTAAGGTAATTAGACCCAGCCGTGTGGTATCCGGCTGAGTAGAATAGACCACCCTCGTTTCTTACCGAGGTGTCGCAAAAGGCGGCTAAGGTTAGTTGACCCACCATGTGGTATCCGGTTGAGTAGAATAGACTACTCTCTCTTTCATACCGCGGTGTCGTAATATACGACTAAAGTAAGTTGACCCGCAGTGTGGTATCCAGCTGAGCAGAATAGACCACCCTTTTTCTTACCTAAGAATCGCAAAAGGCAACTAGGGTTAGTTGACGTCAGGCATGCGGATGGTCGTAAAATACGTAGCCAAAACATGTAACATGCTTAAAACATGTTATGCCGACCCCGCTAAAAGTGGGCTAAGGGTACTAGGATGATGATGGAACCGACAAAAGCTTGCGGCTCCTGCTTTGCGCCTTGCAAAAGTACGTAAGTCGTTTTTGGGTTTAGATATAAGATTTTATAATAAAATTCCGCAATCAATTTCATCTTTGCCATTACAGCAGTTTAAAAACACTGTCACTAAGAGGCTGATACAGAAAGCCTACTGTACTCTTGAAGATTATTTAGAAGATAAGAATGTGTGGATATAGCTCTCTTTAAACCTGTGCAAGACAGTAATGACTTAATGTTAATAGTATTAAGAATTATATTTTTTAAAGGGCAACCGGCGAGTTTCTTGCTGGCTCTTCTCGGTAGGGACAGCTTTCCGAACCAGCAGTAGAGTTGACGATTCAAAAGCAATTGTTTACAAGTTTATTTGAATAAAGAATATTTTGAATTTGAATAATTTGAATTTGATGTTTATATACATCTGTCTGTCATCCTTAAAACGTAAGTATTAAGTTACTTTTTGGACGGATGACCGTGTGTGTAATTTGCCCGTATATTTATGTTTGTGGCGCTTTTTCCAAACTCTAATGTCCTTCCTAATAAACTGAAATACTCTTTAATCGATCAACTGTTAATCGAATATATATCGATAAGATCTAACGTTTCAGCCTATTGTCTTCATACCTTTTGTTTACTAGTTGGATTGTTCTATGGGAAATAATAGATCGTCTACAAAACCCTCGGCCCTTATTGTTTTAAGATTTATTAGTTATAAAACGACACTAAATTTTAATATAAATTGCTTAGAGGTGTTACTTTGAAGTTCTGAAATCGTATATTTATCTCTTTACTAATACAAAAGTAATAATAAAATTATTTTGCTATATTCCTAATATAATCATTACTAGCTTTTACCCACAACTTCGTTCGCGCGGAATTGCAATTTAACCCGGTGTGATCTAATTTTAGTAATGGAAATACTTGCCGGGTTGAAGACACAGAAGCTTCTGTTTATTCCATTACTACGGTCCACGTCGACGAAGTCGAGGGCAAAAGAATTGCAACGATGTCTAAAGCTGGCAGCTATCTCGTAACAACTACCATAATGCGACAGAAGCTGCCATCAGTGAAGAGGAATACCGCAACATTTGGTGTTAACATTCCTGCCACCAAATAGTTGCTTTTCTGGAAGGGGAGGTGTTAAATCTACTCAGCGTTTGCCGCTTTCCCAGACTCCATACGACACCGGAGGTGTGTTCCAGCCTGGGAAAGAAACTTCGTTGAACGTCGCCTTTACCCAACCTAACATCGGTGGGAACGGACGCTAGCATTTAAACATAGTATTAATATACATAATTATATTATATACATTATTAATATACATTATTAATTATATTACATATACATAATTTATATATACATAATCTACATTTGACTGGCCAGTTGGAGCAGTGGGTAGTGACCCTGCCTTCAGCTCCGAGGGTCGCGGGTTCGATTCCCTCCGAGGGCCAACATTTTTCTATAAATGAATTTGTTGGTCTTTGGGCCTGGGTATATATTTGTATGTAAGTATGTATTTAAAAAATATATAAGTATATATTCACCAGTTGTCTGTCTACCATAACACAAGTATTAAGTTACTTACTTTGGGGACGGGCGACCGTGTGTGTAAGCGTCCCATATATTTATATATTTATTTTATTTATATTAAATAGAGCTTAAGATAATTATTGTATAATATCTCAATAAAGAAAGTTATTGAAACCAAACGGAGTTTGTACCTGACTGTCGCCCCCCAATATATAATTTACTGTATATGTATTATAGGCTGTTATACTGCATGTGTGCGTACTTCATTAATTTCACAGACATTAAAGCGACAATGTCACAGACCTTGAACAGAGGTCCGCCATTAGTGGATTGGATCCCATCAATCACGGACCCTAGCGCTGATTTATTGACACTTGCCTAATGTTATTGGAAACAACTAAACACGAATATATTATGTGATGATTTGGTAAATCGACCGATAGATTTAAAGTTTATTATTCCGATAGTATTATTATAATATATATAGATATGTTTATTCTTATCGCACTATACTGAGGTACATTGGTTTATATTAAATTAAATTAGGACAAGCGTGCAAAGGTCTTATCGCTAAAGCGATCTCTCTCAGACAACCTTTGGTGAGAGGAGAATACTAAGAGATCGGATATAGTGTATAATAAACTATAAAACATACAATTAAGTACTAATATTACACAGATATTTACAATTATATATTTTATGATACATATACCTACAATAAATTACATTACACATTCAACAATAGATAATATAGCTTAAAATGATTTTTAAAAATATGTATAGATTCCGAACGGCGTATGTCAATGGGAAAAGCATTCCAATCGCGGACACATTGGACCGTAAACGATTTCCCGTAATAATTGGTCCGACTGGAGGGCACTTTAAGTTTATAATCATTGGTTGTACGGGGAGCAAACCTACTATCAATACCAAAAAAACGGAATCTTTTTTTGAGGTAGGATGGAGTTTGAAGGAGGTTTAAAATACTGTAGAGAAGAGATAAGGCATGGAACTTACTACGCTGTCTGATTGGTAACCACTTCAGTTGTGCCCGATACTGAGAAATATGGTCGAACTTACGTACGCCAAAGTATTTTTATTTAAATAAAATTAAAAACTTGCTTTTCACTCAACTCCACTGCTGATTTAAATAAGCACATAGTAAACTCATATAGGTATATTTTTTTTACATTATTTTAATTAAATAAATTAAAAATTATTAATAATTGTCCTATGTGCTTGCGTTGATCACAAGTTTCTTTGAATAAAGAATATTTTGAATGAAGTTTAATTTTCAGAGACATTTAGCATTTTGAAGATCCGCAATTTTTAAAGCGTTTTTAGAGTGTTGAATAACGCCATTAGGTTGTGTCGAACTATGACTCAAAAAGTTAAGTATTTCTAAGAGATTATCTGTTGTAAATATGTAGCTTATTTGCTGAAATTTATTAATTTTAAGAGACCTTACATAAAGCTGTGGTATCACAGCGGTAACACCTTGCAACTCTTTCGAGGGGGTCACGGGTTCAAACCGGGAAGACACAAATGAGTTTTCCTGTTAAAACTTATGTGTCTAATTGATAATTGCAATCTATCACACGCTTTTTTGTGAAGGAAAACATCGTGAGGAAACCTGCATATCTCTAGAGAATTCTGGGGATACGTGTAACCTACCAATCCACATTGGAGCAGCGTGGTCTTAGCACCAATCCTTCTCTCCAAAAAACGGAGAATAGAGGCCTATTCCCAGCATTGGGATATACTTTAAGAGACCTTATAACTTTGTACAGTTATCTAAATACCCCAGAGTGTTATCGAAGCTTAGCATAAGCTTCAATCAACATATCGCACGCTTGCAACACGTGTTTATCAAGTTGACCTAAACTATTAATTGATTTGCCTTTAACCAGAGTACTATCAACAGCAACTGTTTCAAGCTTATTGTCTTCGCTTCCATTGTCTACGATATTGTTCTAGAATAAATGATTCCTTCAGACGCCGTGTGGTATCCGGCCACACGGTGCTCTATACTAATATATTTTTACGACCGGCCGCCTGCCTGACGTCAACTTACCTCTATCATAATTTACGATACCTCGGTAAGAAAGAGGGTGGTCTATTCTACTAAACCGGATACCAAAAGGTGGATAAACCTTAATCGCCTTTTACGACACCTCGGTAAGAATGAGGTTGGTCTATTCTACTTAGCCGGATATCACACGGCGGTCAATGCTTAAATAAGTATCGTTCAATAAATACATTACAATATCTAAAGCAATTGTTAGTTCCCTTCAAACAGTATCGTAGCAAGAGAATAATGGGATCAAAGACAATAAGCCTGAATCGTGAATTATTATCAATAACTATTCGCACAAAGGCACGTCGATTAACAGTTAACGTTTAATTAATCGACACGTGTTACCAACTTGTGATATCTACAGTAGTACAGATAAGGCATGTGGTATCCGGCTAAGTAGAATAGACCACCTTCTTTCGTACCGAGGTGTCGCAAAAGCCGACTAAAGTAGGTTGACGTCAGGCAGTTGGCCGGCCGTAAAATGCCAAATCATTTTATAACATATTATGCCGACCCCACTTAGAGTGGGATAAGGGCAGAAGAAGAATGATATCTACAGTAGATTTTGTTTTACGTGAATTGTTGATGACGTTAATCTTATGATGAAATAATTAAGTACCTCCAAAATACTAGAAAAAACTTTTATCTGATGTCTTGTATGAAATGAAAAATTTCAAGATTATATCTACGAACTTACACTACTATATCTGTGATAATATCTCTCCACACACACATACGCACACACATATAAGTCCCTATATGCTTTGCAACGTAGTACGCACAAATAACATAGTCTAGTATTAAAAGACAATAAAAATTTCCTTAAAATGTATAATTACGCTTGATCAAAAATAAAATAATATATACCATGGCAAGTCGACATTTCACCTCTTTTCCACTGATCTTTTTCGTTAAAATTTCCGAACTGTAAGCTTGAAAGAACTTAATGTCATTTTTACTGACACTGTATTTCTAAACGACGTATTTCTCGCGGCTTCGTAAAATTTTAAATTCGAAATGTATTTTTTATTTTTATTTAGTTTTATATTTAGTAATGGTGCAAAACAGCAAGGTAATGAAAAACATTGTCTTAAATGTTTCTAAACCAATATTCTACTAATTCCATACTTCCATAGCATTATGTCTTATTGTATATTGTTATGGGGTAAATACGCGCACATCAAAAATAATTTTGTATCTCAAAAAGACCCAAAGTGATATTTACAATTTAACTCCACGTGATTCCCTGCAAGAGAATATAAGAGAATATCCCTATAAGAGAATATTTTTAGCAATTTAATTTTTGTGCATAAAAAACCAAATAATATTTAAAAAATATAGCAATATAAAATAAAATATATATATTTTTTATTTTTTATTACAGCAGTTTAATATCACTGTTAAAAAGAGGCTAAAACAGATAGCCTACTATATTATTGAGGATCACTTAGATAATAAGAATGCGTGTCCATAGCTACTCTTGGACCCTGTACAAGACAGTAATGACTAATTGTAAAAAGTAATAATAATTATATTTTGAAAAGAGCTACCGCCGTTCTTGCTGGCACTTCTCGGTAAGAACAGCTTTCCGAACCAGCAGTAGAATTGACGATGCAAAGGCACTTATTTACAAGTTTACTTTAATAAAGAATATTTTGAATTTGAATTCCTAGCTGTTTCGTATTTAAATGTAACCTTAAGAATAATATCATGAATTAAGAACAATGTTATTAAATACGGAAGTCTTAAATGAATTGGTGCATTAATTCAGAGTTATGTAGATTATAATTGTATGTTACCTTAATTAGAATATTTACAACATTATAATTTATAACTCAAGGACATCTCATTCAAAGGGCTTTATCCATATATATAGCTAAGATCTGCTTAGATTCCTTTTTGTATTGTTTATTATTTCACAGAAGTAGGCAGAAGTTGACTTGAAATTTATATTTTTTTAAAACATGATGTGCCGACCCAACTTAGAGTGAGATAAGGGCAGACGAATGATAATATTTTTACGTGAATAGCATTGTGTCAATTAGCGTTTATAAAATTTGACGTGTCATAGCGTTTCTCCGTCCAAAGTATTAATCGCTATTGGTTTTCTAAAACTCCTACTGAATAGAATAGTACCACCCTCATTTCTTACCGAGGTGTCGTAAAAGGCGACTAAGATAAGACCCACCGTGTGGTATCCGGCTGAGTAAGATAGACCAACCTCATTTCTTACCGAGGTGTCGTAAAAGGCGACTAAGGTAAGTTGACCCACCGTGTGGTATCCGGTTTAGTAGAATAGACCACCCTCTTTCTTACCGAGATATCGTAAAATACGACTGAGGTGAGTTAATGTCAGGCAGGCGGCCGGTCGTAAAAACGCAGCCAAATCATGCGACAGCATGTTTACAACATGTTGTGCTGACCCCACTTCGAGTGGAATAAGGGCAGGAAGATGATGATGGTCTTCTAAAACTCCTACTTCCGATGAAACTTTGTATTTAGTCGTTTACCGTATCTAATATCTTGGACAGTACAAAGACATTAGCCACGTGTCAATAAATCAAAGTTGGGTCTTGATTGATGAGGTCCGATTCACTAATGGAGGACCTGTGTTCAAAATACGTGACATTCCCGCTTTAATGTTTGCTAGATTATTGAAGTTATGCGGTTATCTTAACCTGTAATTGTCAGAGAGCGAGGTCGCATGTGCTAATATAAGTAAATGAAGAATTTGTTGACCCTTGCGCGTGTCATATCACTTTCTGAGTGTATACAACCTTTTCAGAAAATAAATACATCTCATTGATGTATAAAATGTGAAGTATTTTGAAATATGCGTTATGTTTTTAAACATATGAAACATATGTAATTAGTGCCATTTGGTAGTATTATTCTTTTGTTTTTGCTGTTGTTATGTTCTAGAGAAAAAGTGAATTTAATAATATTTTAGGATCGTTCTTTTGGAGCCATAAATTAGGTAGTTAAAAAGATTTATATATGAAAATGGAATATAAGGTAATTTCCGAGCTCTATTTTTTGACTGAAAAAAATAATCGAAAAAAGATTTTTTTTTTAAAATGAATGAAGAAGTAAAGAGAGAGACGAATATATAACAGATTTTAGAAATTGAAAATTTAATTTTCATACATATCAATGTTATTGAGAATTTTAACTGCGCTTAGTAAGTTTATTTTTGGTCACAGCATTAACCATCATCACCATCTTACCCTTATCCCACTCAAAGTGGGGTTGGCACAGCATGGTTTAAAACATGTTGTTACGTGATTTGGCTTAGTATTTTACGACCGGCAGCCTGACTGACGTCAACTTTCCTTAGTCCCCTTTTATGACACCTCTGTAAGAAATGCGGGTGGACTATTCTATGAAATATATTTAATTAATCAAAGTATGTACCATTGCTATGTATGCACTTTTGCCATCTCATAGGTAGTTCATTGATCCCCTTACTAAAAAAACCATTCGGGCGGGAATCAATAAAATCTTTGAAGGCGGTTTGGACTGCCCCATCGGAGTTGAATTTTTTTCCTTGCAAGTAGTTATCCAAATTGCGAAAAAAATGGTAATCTGTTAGAGCAAGGTCCGGAGAGTACGGTGGATGTCTAAGACATTCTAATTGAAGCTCCTCTGATTTGGTAGCCGTCTGTTGTGCAGTGTGTGGTCTAGCGTTGTCCTGAAGCAGCAGTGGCCTAGAGCGATTGACCAGCCTCGGTTGTTTAGCAGCTAGCGTTTCCATCATGGTTTGCAGTTGCTGACAATAGATATCTGCCGTAATCGTCTGGCCAGATTTAAGAAAGCTGTAGTGAACGACACCGGCACTAGTCCACCAAACACTTACAAGCAACTTTTTTTAGTCAATTTTCGTTTAGGGCAGGATTTGGCTGGTTCGCCAGGGTTCAGCCATTGCGATGAGCGCTTCCGATTATCGTAGAGGATCCACTTTTCATCACAGGTAATGATTCGATTTAAAATTCCTTCATTATTGTGCCGGTTGAGTAACGTAACGCAGCAGTCGACGCGCGTTTGTCTGTTTGCTTCACTCAATTCATGAGGTACCCACCTTTCAAGCTTTTTCACCTTCCCAATTTGCTTCAAGTGGATTAGAATAGTTTTATCACTAACACCGGAGCCTGCAGCTAACTCGGACGTGGTTTGTGATGGATCCGCTTCCACAATAGCCTTCAATTCTTCATTATCAACTTTGGTCTCCGGCCGTCCACGAGGCTTGTTCTGCAGGTCGAAATTTCCAGAACGAAAACGTTGGAACCAAAAACGCACTGTGTTTTCTTTTGCGACACCTTCACCATACACATCATTAATCCTTCGAGCCGTTTCTGCAGCACTGGTGCCACGGTGGAACTCATACTTGTAAATAACGCGATATTTCATGTTTTCCATTTTGTAAACAGAGTGACAGAAAAAAACAAAAGAAGAAAAACAAATGAATTAGGGGGTTTGAAACACAAATGCATGAGTAAATAGCTGTATGAATTTGAATTTGAAATTCCTAACCATAAAGGTAATATTTGAGATCAAAGTGGCCAGTACGACAAAACGCCAATTTCATATGTAAGGACCTAATATTATAAATGCGAAAATTTGTGATTATAGATATATGTTTTATAAATACTCTGTCATGGCGAAAACGCTAAATCAATATCAATGAAATTTAACACAAACATTCCTTATATACCGGAATAACATATAGGCTATAGAAATCCTATTAGTTCTAGAGGAATACGATAACATTAAAAAGTGCCATCTATTATCAACCTATACGCGACAACAGTCCATAAACGAAGTTGTGGGTAAAAGGTAGTATAATATATTCAGCAAATCTTTAGTCAAACGTAATAATAAACTAATTTGACACGTCACTCGTAACTCACATCAAGCGATAGTTAATTTGGATTTAATATAAATTCCTGTGAAATTCAAACCACGCCGTAATTATGTAGATGACAATTGATATCTCGGTGTATTATAAAGCGAGTGCTGAATAGTTGCGGCTTAAACAACTTGTAATTAACACCTATGGTAGTAAATGTTACGTACAACTTAGTATTTATTTAGAGCAAAAATGTACAAGTTATATCTATCTTAAATTACTTACACGCTAGGACTATACAAATCATGCCCACGTGGAATGGTCCCAAGAATGCTGGCAGCGTTTCCGCGCTGAATTGCTAAGCTGATTCTTCGTGCGAAAAAGGATCCAGCCCTCTTGTCACCTGAAGAGGCAATCAACCGAGGTGTTAAAACGGATAAAAAAATTTTTGCACTTTGACTCCATGGCCCTAGGGTCTCGACTGCAAACGGCACAAATATATAACTCTCGATGAGAGATGCATACTTCCGCCGTTTGCCGGATTCGGCCATTTCCGCCGCAGCTCCAGGTCTTGACGCTGTTTCCCTGATTGAGATTGTTTACGTACAACTAGATTGTTTACTATAATATTGAATACTTACTTAGCACGCAGCTGCGTCATTGAAATAAAAGTTTTTGCAAAGTTTTTCCTATATAAAAAGCAAAACATGCTAAGATAAAACGCCTACATGTTACTTAACAATCTCTCTATCCACTAGCGAAAGTCCCAGCAAAATTAATTTATCCATTCTGGAGTACTATTAAACTAAACTTCCCTCAAGAATTGTAGTATCTATCAGTAAGTACCGTACCATTTGTTTTACTGTTAACCGTACAAAAGTCAGGCAACACCATATAACGTCATACTGTCTTGCACTGAGATTGCAGAACATCAGGCGGACATTCATAGCTATGACTCTTAGCCATACCATAGCAGCCTGTTCTAAGAGATAACCTACTTCTCATAAATCCAAGAAACTCTGGCGACCGACAAAGATTTGTATAACTATTTTTGGGCCAAAAGCAGATGTTAGCGCAATCGACGTGACTACTTTAACAGTTATGGATTTGAGAATCCCATAAAGACTTCTATGAGCAACAGTGGATGTCCACTGGTGGAAGAGAAAGTGCGAAATAGAGATGGCCAAATGGTTAGAAATGGTAAGAGCATATGATTATTGACAACGGATAATCAAGTATGAAATTTTCTTATAAACACTTATTTAAGGACTTATCAAGTTTAAGTCCACATGTATATTCAATGCAGATCGGCGGGATACATAGATACCAGCTATGTAATGCGAAATTAATTATATTAAAGTGGTACCCCCCAAGTAGGGCCTTCTTCTGAAAGGAGCTTTGTTAATTAGAATAAACAGCCCTAATAAGCATATTACAATTGAATGCGCAAAAAGAAAAAGAAAGCTCGATAAATAAGCAAAAGTTCACTTTTCATAAATAATGTAACACGTTAAGTAAAAAGAGGCTTTTAACAAAATTTCCTGTTCCTACTGTAAACCGTTGAGGAGTTTTCTTGTTTGGAGTCAATCCTAGCAGCAGTATCAGGTCATGCTTATCATAAACATGCACTGTCATTGGAACTGGACGTATGTAAAATTTCAGCACAATCAGACACTGGAAAGTGTGTCAAATTTAACTTGCAAGTTTCCACCTTCACATACATTACAGTTTTAAAACTTAAAAAAATTTATATTATTAAAACATTTGCGTTGAAGTTAGGCACACGCTTAAATACATATTCAACAACGAACGAACAAAAAAGTAATACTCACTGGAACAAAAAATTTAGGCCAATTTTTGTTCATCAAGGCCGACACGACGCCCAAAACGTTATTATAAAACGCGTAACAAAAACATATCAGAAAATTTGGGCAGAGAAAAGGCTTAAATGACATCACTCATCCGTAATAACTCCCGGGAGGAATGGAGAAAAAATTTAAAGGCTTACCCTCACGCGAGGGTGAATGTTCGTCCAAGATAAGCGTTGACTGCTTTTTGTCTCATAATACGAGGATCTTAATGTGGGGCTCTTTGTTAAATCGTTAGCGGCGGGCTTAAGAGATGATATGTTCGCTAACGATAACTAAGCGTCGGTATTACCTACTTCCAAAACTTGCAATAGTTCAGCATACATTTATTTTGATGACAGTAAAATTTCAATATATTTATTTATTTATATTTTTTACGCCGAGTGGTATCCGGCTGAATAGAACAGTACCATCCTCATTTCTTACCGAGGTGTCGTAAAAGACGACTAAGGTAAGACGACCCGCCGTGTGGTATCCGGCTGAGTAGAATAGACCAACCTCATATATCACCGAGGTGTCGTAAAAGGCGACTAACGTAAGTTGACCCACCGTGTAGTATCCGGATTAGTAGAATAGACCACCCTCTTTCTTAGCGAGGTGTCGTAAAATACGACTAAGGTAAGTTGACGTCAGGCAGGCGGCCGGTCTTAAAATCCGTAGCCAAATCATGTAACAACATGTTTATAACATGTTGTGCCGACCCCACTTAGAGTAGGATAAGTGTAATCATCAACTCTACTGCTTAGGAAAGCTGTTCCTACCGAGAAGAGCCAGAAAGAAAATCTTCTCTTTTCAAAATATAATCTTATTACAAGTTACATTTAGTCATTATTATCTCATACAGGTTCAAAGAGTAGCTATGTCAACGCATCTAAGTAATCCAATAGGATTTCTGTATTAGCCTTTTTTTAATAGTGTTTGTAAACTGTTTTAATGAAAATAATAACAATTTGATATGCTAAAATTAGATATTGTGTATATCTTTGTTTGCAACAAAAGATCTTAATCCATATAATTTAATCAATTAGGAACCACGCTTTAAACATTAGCTTTTTCAATTCTTAGTAGAAAAATTAAATAAACAATTAGAAAAAAATAATGTATGCAGCGGATTATAAACAAACATCGTTCTACACTAATTAAAAACATAATGTTGCAATTAACTCTCAGTTTATATTTCGCCGATGCGTTAACTATAATAAGTTACCTTACTAACAACTCACGGCCCTTTCGTCGAATATATCCGGTGACATAAAAGGTCAATAAGGAATCTTATCCTAAATAACAATAAAGAAAACAAAAATTTAATTCAAAGTTTCTTCTGAATTCTGAAGTTAGCATTATTTTTACATTGTAGATATTATCATCACGCCCTCACGCCACTCTAAGTGAGGTCGGCATAACATGTTTTAAACGTGTCGTTACATGTTTTTTGGCTAATTTTCTGATCGTAATTTGGCTGCGTATTTTACGACCGGCCCCATACTTGACGCCAATTTACCTTAGTCGCCCTTTACGTCATCTCTGTAAGAAAGAGGATGGTCTATTTTACTCAACCGGATACCACACGGCGGGTCAACTTACTTTAGTCGCTTTTTACGACATCTCAGTAAGAAATGAGGGTGGTCTATTCTACTCGGCCGGATACCACACGGCGGTTCAACTTACCTTAGTCGCCATTTACGACACCACGGGAAGAAAGAGGGTGATACTATTCTATTCAGCCGGATACCACATGGCACAATTCATAAGAGAGAATGAAAGCGAAAAACATTGTGTGCCACATTTAGAGTGGCAGAATTATACTACTATAGCGATAAAGCTAGTGAAATAAAAGCTCATGTATTTCTTTGTGACATAAGGTCAAAGATGAATCACACGCTAATTAGGAATAAGTAAATAGATAGGTGCATTTGTTATTAATACAATGACCGTTATTAGATAATAATGAATAGGAATATGATTATAAGCGAGGTCTTTGCCTTACGATAGTGGCTCATGGATTAATTGTGCAATATCCGATGCCGCGAGAGGTCAATGCCGAATATAACGTAGATTATGTTTAAGTAGTCAAAAAGGAAATTGTAAACAATGTAATTTACTAAATCTATGCATATTATAAATGCGAAAGTCTGTCCGTCTATATCGACACCGTTTCGGGTTCGATTCCCGCCAATTGTCATTATTTTCTAAACATAATTTGTTGTTTTGATTCTCGGTATGTATTTATCCATAACAAAAGTATTATGTGACCATAGAGGTTCAGGACGGACAATCATAAGCTTATAATAGTCCCATATATTTATATCCGTCGATCTGTATATCTGTCTATTTATTGCGCTTTCACGGCTAATCAACTGTATCAATGTTAATGAAATTTGGAAAAAATGAAGGTTGTACATCGGGCTAGCATACAGGTGCTAAGTCGCTAGCGCATGTCATAGGGTTATTACACTAGAGTAGGGAAGCTTATAACAATATACCCTATAACAATAAAGAGAAAGCAAATAAGACTGTATATGTTTCTCTTTTTGTGTGTGATTAGAAAAAAGATAAGAAAACAAGTTTCACACACGTATTTACAGGCTCCTCTACCCTAGTATAATAACTCTGCGACCACGACTACGTTATATATATAAAAACTACTATCATTGTATAACAAAACTTAGCTCTATGTAAAATAACGACACTAATAATTGACCATGTACTATTAGTTGACGGTTTTGTATGAAATTTTAAAATAATAAACGTTTTGTTTGTTGTAGCTAATAAAAAATAAATTTGTAAGTACCTGTTGCCATCTATTAACAACTGCCCAAAACCACAGAACTGGAGCCCATTTAATATTAAAAATTTAATATTATTAATTAATATTCCTTATTAGCTACAACAAACAAAACACTTAACATCTACTAGTACCCTTACCTTAACTGCAATCAAAAATCAAAATCAAAAATTATCACGGTATTGTAAAACGGTTTAATAAACAAATATATATCATACAAAGTCTAAATGCAAGCGCAAACATTTTTATAAAGAAAGCAGCTACTTTTGTCAATAAACACTCTAACTTAGTCGAAGTTTTCCTTCCAATCAGCGTAAATTGCCTCCTTATAAATACGTAATAACTGGAAATCCCTTGTGTATTGATTTAAATCCCTCTTTTCCTAGTTTGGCGTCTGGAAACCGATATTTCGTATTATTTTTAGCTTAGAAATAAGTAACAGCTATTGTTATGAAACCTCTTTAAACTTTAAATGAAACTTTTCTGATAAATACCGTATGGTATTTGGCTGAATAGAATAGACCACCCCCATTTCTTGCAGAGAAGTCGTAAAAGGCGACTAAGGTAAGTTGACCCATCGAGTAAGATATCTGGCTGAGAAGAATAGACTATCCTCATTTCTTACCGAGGTGTCGTAAAAGGCGACTAAGGTAAGTTGACCCACCGAGTGGTATCTGGCTGAGTAGAATAGACTTTTCTCATTTCTTACCGAGATGTCGTAAAAGGCGACTAAGGTAAGTTGACCCACCGTGTAGTATCCGGTTGAGTAGGATATACTCTAGGATAGTATAGATCTCTTGTTACTGAAGTGTCGTAAAATACGACTAAAGTAAGGGACGTCGGGCAGCCAACCAGTCGTAAAATACATAGCCAAATCATATAACAACATGTGACGAGTATTTACGACGAGTACAATTATAGTAACCGAAAAAGTAGCCTTTTTCCGGTTCTTACTTGGTTATTAGTTCTTTTTTTATTCATTTATAGTTAGTCATTAGAATTACTAGTTAAGTAACTAGTTATTTTGTCATTATTAGAATCTCATCGTCGTGGTTGCAAGGCGGACTTTTACGAACGTTTGCCTGCATCCCTTAATGCACCAAGGAATTTACCACTCCAGTAATATCTAATTAGAGGTGGTTAGTATATATTACAGACTTGAATCCGGTCTTGTGGCTCTTAACAAGTACACTTGGGGCCATTACTTAACTGCTACCTGAAACTTGGAACCACTGTATTACGTTAAACTGTAGGTAGATTTTAATCTTTGTTGCGTGATGGCTAAATGGTAACAGCGTCACACCCTTACCATGGTCATGGGATAAGCACGTAAGTAATAAACATCTTTTAATTTTTCACATGATTTAGCTAGGTATTTCACAACCGGCCGCCTGCCTGACGTCAACTTACCTTAGTCGCCTTTTGAGACACCTCGGTAAGAAAAAGATGGTCTACTCAGCCGGGACTCACACGGCTTACCACACATTTTCATCATAACTAGTATTAATACATTCCGTCAAAATACTATTTACATGGTAAATAGTATTTTGGTCTTTTAATTACGTCCGCGTTCAAAAACTTTACCCTTTGAGTTGTGATTAAAATCATATGAGATTGAAATTTGTTTATTTAGAAATACGAACATGTTCCTTAGTCGCCGTTTGTGACATCTTGGTATTTAATAAGGGTGGTCTATTCTACTCAACCGGATACCACACAGCTTTTCTATAAAAAAAATGTATGTATATATGTATAATTGCAATGTATAATCGTGGACTTTAATACTGAGATCAAAAGTAGTGTACATTTCTACAATTACATTTATCATTCATAGACCCCCCCCCACAGACACACACACACTCACGCCCACACACCGACATTTAAAGCCTAAAAGGCGATCTAAATCGTGGTGATCAATGGTCAATTACGACATCTCATATGTCATTAATTAGCTCTTCAACCTTGTCCATAATACAATTCACATCGATCCGTTGCCTCATCGTATGTCAAACAAACACAACAAACAAAAAAAATCTCACTTATAGACAAATATATCAAGTGATTCAAAGGGTATTTCTCAAAGAACGATCATAAAACTGTCTAAGGGTTTCTCCAAAGGTGAATGTGGTTTGGCGTTGAGCCAGATTACGTCGAGGTATCAATTTGTCCTCGGTGTTCAGCCCTGAACATTATTGTCAACTTACGCGGTGTTAGAAATAATATATAGTAGTTTGTGATATATAGAACACCTCGTGAAATTAGTGTAACAAATCTTTTCAGTAATAAACATTTAGAATAGTCATATAGGCCAAGTTTGATAGTAAACAAACGGTTTACGAGTTTTGTAAGGTTATTAGTTATAATAGCTGTTATAGCCCATCTGGAGACTGTGTGACTCTCTCGAGAGAATCACGGGTTCAAATCCTGGACAGACACCAATGAGTTTTCCGTTGAAAACTATGTGTCTAATAACTGCAATTTATCACACGCTTTTTGATGAAGGATAACGTCATGAGAAAAACTGCGTACATCTAGAAATTTAGGTGATATATGTAACTTACCAATCCGCATTAGAGCATCGTGGTAGGTCTTAGCTCCAACCCTTTTCTCCAGAAACAGTGACGTAAAAGCAGTAAAAGTATGTAGAGACTTTTACTATTATATTTTACGCGGGCGACGGAGCGAGCTGTATTTAGTTAGATTTTCTTTATGTGATCAAATCAGGAGTGAGGTGATCTTTAGAAGAAACAATGCAACGTGGCAATAATTAGTGCTTATACTACGAAGAAACGATTGGCGTTGGTGCTAAGATATGGCAACCATACTGAAAAACGCTGAATCGTTAGACCCTTTTCCGACAGGAAAACTCATTACGGGTCGTCACTACCCAACAGGGACGAGCGGTGGGTATGTCGGACTTCCACCAACTAAAAACCTGACAGTGCTCCACTGCGCTGCTGGTGGCGGGGACAGGGTACCGTTTGACACATTGCCCTCAACCCCACCAGCAGCGGCTCTATACCCCGGAAATCTCTGGGTCGGGGCCTCTCTTAAAGTGGCCCCTCCCTCCGCTAATCGATGCATCGAGAGCACCAGATGCATCGACCTAACTCCAGCGAGCGTGCGATAAACCCCGTTCGGACCGCTTGGAGGTCCTCGCTGCAACGAATATGAGGACTGACGCCCTCAAAAAAGTCGCTGGGCGTAAAATTGGAGTATAGTGATATGTAGAGATTCCGTGAAGAGACCTATATCCAGCACGTACGTTCATTGACGAAGAAGAAAAGCATAGATTATTTTGTGAATTCCGTTTGTGAAGGGGGATGAGGTTCGTTTGAAAAATGACCGGACCACACGAACGAAAAGCTACATCAGTATCCTGTTGGCAATAGGCCAATTTTCGGATAACACTTCAGATAACATTTTGCACAAGTTTGGCTATAAAATGTTCCCGACTTTTTGGCTGGCCTCTCTATGGATTTGCGATTTGACTTGTTTTGTATTCTTGTTTTCATATCCGAACGTATAAAATTGGTCCGTGACAGACAACACGATGATATGAACTTAAAGTACTTTGTTCCTTTTTTTATTTCCAAAGTTGAGCCAGAAGGGCGTATTGCGTTCTCTTTATACGGTTTTATGAGATTATAAGAAGGAAAAGTTGGGTCTTCAATTTCAAACCTTGGTGTTCGTCTTAAAGTATCAATTCAACAGTCGTCATTACCCTTAATCTAGTAGCAAGTCTAAGATAAGATAATATTATTTTTGGTACCAACAACCCCGGAGCAGTAAAGTGATTATTGGAAATAACTTTCATGGATAATAAACATTTATAGAAAGATGTTAGGAAGTGCAAATTGTATTGGAATAATGCAGGAAAATGAAATGCCACAATACGTTTTTTTTTAGTTAGAATCAAAAGAGTAACACTTTAAATAATTTTTAGCATTAGGTATTACTTTGCAGAGGTCTATAATACAAAATTACTTTTGTATTGTGGACCTCCGCAAAGAAACGCAAAAATATTGTTTTATAAAAAAATATATTATTAATTATATTTTGATTATTTTTTTAGAGTGACACTTTAAAAAATTTTCTAACAATATATTTTAACCAACTAGAACGTTCGTGTACTTAATTACTTAGATTATTTGACGTAAAATTTTCTTGCATCGATCGATTAGATAGAATGATAAAAAGTAAGTATATAATAAAGTATAATATTTATGTTAAATTAAGTAATAATATTGAGAAAAAAAATGTTAAAGATACGATATCTTGTATAAAACCTCATTCAATTATTGCAGACAAAATGTAAAATTTCCAGAATAATCCGACGGCGTCGTTTTCAATTCGGAGCGTTTTAATAAAATGGTACCTTCACGAACAACAGGTAGACTCAATAAGGTATTAAGCAAAGAGTGAAATTACAGTAAATACGCATTGAGTGGCGCGCAAACATGGCTGAAGTGCGTCGCCATTTTGCAGAATTCGCAGTCGACGAGAGGATAATCGTTTGTGTGAGAGCCGGGAACTCTCGAAAATACCGCGATACTAAATATTCAAACTGGATTTTATGAACTAATTTGAATTATTCGTGATGATCAGTGAATTATGTAATACAAAAAGGCTTATGAATTTGTTTATATAAAAAATGTCGGTATACGGCTGAGTAGAATAGACCACTCTCATTTCTTGCCGAAGTGTCTTAAGAATAGACTAAGTTACGCTGACCAGCAGTGTGGTATCCGGCTGAGTAGACTAGACCACCTTCATTTCTTACCGAGGTATCGCAAAAGGCGAACAAGGTAAATTGACCTCATTTCTTACCGAGGTATCGCAAAAGGCGAATAAGGTAAGTTGACGTAAGGCAGACGGCCGGTCATTAAATACGTAGCCAAGTCATGTGACAACATTTTTATAACAAGTGAGAATGATGATTAAAAAAACTCTACTTTCAATTACATTTTTTTTTAAGTCAAGTTTTGCATTAAATTTTTTCTAATTGAAATGTTAAATGTTATACGATGAATTTATTATTTTATTGAAGAATCCAAAGGCCCGAGGTATATAAGAAGATCGATAAAAGTAAATTCTACAATTTGCAAACTGGGAAATTTCATTCAAAATTTGAGACAGATTACTGTATAACTTAATTCAAGTCACTTTAATATAAATAATGCTTTAATATAGATCCATCGTCATCCCTGGTGGATGACGATGGATCCACTATTACAAAGAAAAAGTGTTTACTAAATCTTACAGCCCATGTTCCACGGCGTATTCATTGTTAGTTGGTAGCCAACGTCTTTCGAAAACAGCTTTTAACGTCCGCCGAGCTTTGTGTAAATAATGTTCCAGGAATTTATCGCCACAATAAACGGTAAGTCGGCTTTTTCTGTGAATATAAGTTTAAATTTACTTCTCCAAATGCACTATATTGTTTCCCTGCTGTGGAAATTTTATGGATAGCAAATATTAAATATGTAAGCTGTAAAAGAGATGTGCATTTAAACTATTCAATAAGTTATAATACTAAAGTATTTATATTATATTTTTAATATTTAAACGAGTTAATCTTGTATGTATATAAATATATAAATATATTTTCCGAATCTCAGAAACGGCTCCAACGATTTTAATGAAATTCGGCATGTAGGGAAAAAATTCAATCTAGCTAGGTTTAATTTAAAAAAAATGACTGTTTTAAAACGCTAAAATTTACGTTGAAAAGCCAATTTTCGCTGTAAAATTATGGTAGCTCAATTGGGGAACGGGCGGTCTAGAGAGGTGAAAATAGCTTGAAAATAGGTTGGAGCCCCACCTGCCCAAGTAGTTTTTCATTTTTTTCAATTTTTTTTTATATCTTTTAAAAAATTATCGAGCAAGGCTCAGTCAACCGAGTACTATCAAATTGAATCCATTCACAATTTATAAAAAAAAACACGATAAAACTACGGAAAATTATAATGCTATCAACGAAAAAATAACATCATCCACATCCTCTTGCCCTTATACCACTCTAAGTGGGATTAGAACAACACCCTATTAACATATCACATGATTTGGCTATGTATATTACGACCGGCCGCCTGTCTGACGTCAACTTACCTTAGTCGCCTTTTGCGATACTTTGGTAAGAAAGAGGATGGTCTTCTCAGCCCGATACCACACGTCTACATTATAACTAGTAATAAAACATTCCATCAAAATACTATTTACATGTAAAAGGCATAACTTTTAATTACGTCCGCGTTCAAAAACTTTACCCTTTGAGTTGCGATTAAAATCATATGAGGGTGAAATTTGTTTACTCAGAAATACGAACATGTTCCGGATCAAATTGCGTTTCGGAAATCGAAGTTTGTTCGGTTTAATTTATATAGGTTGGTGCACGGATTAGCCACGGAAAGTTCGATTGTACGTGAAACATCTCATTACTAACTTTATACCCGTTTTAATGAGTTGCTAAAACTTGTGAAGGATTTAAAACATATAAATGCCACTTTTATATCTATCTATACTTATTATAAAACGAAGCCCCCAAAAGCTGTCTTGCTGATTGATATTCTCAAAATCTGCTGTACAGATTTTTGTGAGGTTTACAAGATAGTGCAGTTCTTATGGAAAGTTTAGATTAATAGCCGTTATAATAATTACCGTCAATATGAATTTCACTTTTTTTACTAAGCAAATCACGCATAACACAGAATTTAATACAAATTCTACATACGAAAATTTGTCATGACTATTTCCTCCAAAGTAAAGTGAAAATTGTAAATATAAATTATTTAATATAGGAATGCAGGTTTGCAACTAATGTTCTTAGTAAGGGTCATGATTATTTCATTAATCGTAAAAGTAAAGTTTAATGTACAACTCTATCCTTGGTGGAATTATAAAATATACTCGTATGTAATACAGAATCAACACACTATTCCACCAGGTCACAAATTCACTAAGAAACATTTTCTACAATGCATTCTTGTAAGACAGACATTGATAGCATACTAGTTAAATAAATAATACCAAATTTAGATTAGAAATTTAAATTAAGTTAAAAAATCAGCCTTCTTAATACAACATTAGACCAGCCCAATCGCAAAATGCTAAAGATCCCTTGGACTCACTTCGTCTCAAACGCTCTGGTCTTGGAGAAAGCTCAATGCAAGCGGATGCTGTTGAAAACCGTCATGCAAAGAAAGGTTGCCTTTTTCGGACATCTGCAGAGAGGATCCCGATATCAATTTCCTAGGTTGATCCTAGAAGGAAAGATGCACGGCAAGAGAGCACCTGGAAGGCAACGTCTTAAATGGTTCGATAATATAAGAGAGTGGACGGGACTTAGATACTATGAAATAAAAAAGATAGCACAAGACCGGAAAAGTTTTCTCCAGCTGACCTCCGAACTTCATTCTGAAGATGATGATGATGAATCACTTATTTCGCCTTCAACATTTATGTAAAACGGAATACGAAATGTTTTTCTTAACGATGTTTAATTAAATGTAAACTGATTAAAGTAAGAAAATCACTTCGAATCGTAGGATTTTCTCTGTTTCGCTCACAAATTGGAAGGACTTAATTATTAGGGTGTGCGAATTCCTATAATTTTCTCTTTACTGTTTGTTAGAAAGCTTGTTAAGAGAACGAGGGACCGGTTAGCGGTGTAAATTCTGCCAACAGCCCCCCGATCATTGAGCCATAAAACTAGCGTTTGTAAACACTGAATTTACGTATCGCTTGTAACTAATTTTTTTTAATAAATTTATGATGAATGCGGATTATTAGGTTACATATATCCCAAGAATCTAGAGATTTGCAGGTTTCCTCGCGATATTTTCCTTCACCGAAAAGCATGTGATAAATTGAAATTATGAATTGGACACATAAGTTTTAATAGAAAAACTTATTGGTGCCTGTCCAGGGTTTGAACCCGTGATCGTTTCTAGAGTCACACGGTTTTTCCGCTGGGCTATTACAGCGTATTATATTATAAACGTTTACTACCAACAAATAAAATTTAAAATCTTTCTCGACGAATCATTTTAACTCAGAATATAAAGTTTGACGTAATTTTTTACTAGAATATATGTGCTTATTTTAACTTTGAAATTTATACTTTGCTTACGTATATATTTTAAAGTTAACACTACACTTATCTGTCAGCGAAGAGTGCTTGAGTTCTTAAGTCACATTACCAGAAACGGTAACATCCTCGAGCAACTTATAGTTACCGGAAATATCGCTGGCAAAAGGATTCAGCAAAAGTCGTTGGACGGACCAGTTCCAAACTGCCCTGGACAGAGATCTGCTTATTTGCTTATTTTTTATTTCTTGCTTATTTGACCAAGAAGAGGAACAATATGCAATCGCAGTAATGAGGACAACGGTGTGAGGACTACGCTTAATAACATTAAAGCACGATTAGGACAGTATTCATAGATCCATGCACAACGATTTGATTGTCGCCTGGTTCAGATAAAATACCGTATTTTTTATAAAAAAAATAATGTGTCCCTATTTTTTAATCTTCTAACACTTACCATTTCGTGTAGAACTACCAAGATCTAACGAAAATTTTGGAATGAAAAATAAAGATAAACTCATGCGTTTCATGGACATACAAACTTAAGCACAGTGTAATAAATTAGCCACCTGCTATTGTGTGGGCTCACTTGTGGCAGACTTATTTACCTGTGCTGATACCTGGCTGGAATTCAGAGCATCTAATATCCATTTCTATACCATATCTTCTACTTCATTTAGCGTTCTTATCATAAATGTCTAGACCAGTTTTTGTTCCACGACATTATCTCTAACAAGCTTGAATTCAAAAATATTTTTTGATCCAAAAATTGTAAGATATTATTGGTATTGTATTATTATTGTTGCCGGGAAAGGAAGTAGTCAAATATCATCCCTTTAATACCGGATGTACTGACAACGCGATATATTACAATCGAATTTCTGTATTGAATTAAAATTTCTTCGATCAAATAACGTTTTCCCAGAATCTTTTCGGCAAATAAACGTTAACAGTTATTAGTATTTAATTGTTTTAGAAACCTAGTACCAATTTATAGTAAGTTGTCATATGCCTTAGTATTAAAGTGACCGTACTCAAAGTTAATTGAGTTAGATATATGGTATCGTTATTTCACTTCATTTATATATTCATCATGCTACGAACTATTAAAAACAACAGTGTTTTCTTACTAATTATGCCTCTCTTTAACACTCACGAGTTTTGTAGGCTAAGCTTTATTGCAATTTGCCTCAATACAATTTGGAACAAAAGCTTGTGCGATTTTGGTAGAGTCTATATCATAGTGATGGTTCGGTTGCGGGGCGAAACGATTGTTGAGTTTGTGATAGTGAACGTGTGTAGTGGACGTGTATTGTGGTGGCGGTGGTTGAGGTTAATCCACTCTAAATTTAGCGTTATATATATTTTCTTTTTACTTAATCGCAGATTATAACAAAATAATTTTATTGTTATTTATCCTAAAGATAAATTTCACAAAGATATGTAGCTGGGTGACCGATTCTTGCTCGATAATTTTCTTAAATATAAAAAAAAGGATAACGTTACCTGGATTCATATCCTGGTATTCTAAATTTGAGATCGCCCGTTACCCAAATAAGCTACCGTGACTTTGAAATTGACATCGCGATTAACCTTTGCTTTCTCATAAAATTGTAGTGGTTTTTTTAGTGCTCGAAAAAATCTCGATATTATATCGATTACGATATAATATCCTATTTAAATGCCAGAAATGTTCAAAGTTGAACACTAATTGGGGTCTCGTTTGTTATTTTAGAGTAAATCGGCTTAGTATCATAGCAACTATAAAAGGGCTTCATTGCCAAGCTTTGATAATAAGCTTCTAAGAGTGCTCTTAGATCGAAATGCGATAGACAGCTCTCAGTTATAACAGATACCTATATAGCTGCTTATTAAAATGAATGCCTTATCTGACGTAATATAGTCCTTATATTAAATTTTATTTATTTACTAATTGTACTAGCCACTTCGCGTAATCTTTTTGTAAATACTAATTTTTTTGTTCACTGGTTTTTAATTTTTGCAGATTATGTAGAAAATAAAATCATTTAAATGTTATCGCAATTGTTAACTGTTTAACGATGTTAAAAACAGATACTCGTATTTATATTTAAAACAGAAAGAAATCGCCAGGTGACATATGGGAATTGATATCAGGTTATGAACTTTTGTATTCCGCACGTTATCATTATTAGGCATTTGCATTCATATATTGCATTTGCATTCATACATATATATATATATATATATATATATATATATATATATATATATATATATATATATATATATATATATATATATATATTGACTTGCCGTTGTTGAATCATTCTTATTCATAAAAAAAATCGTTCAACTTACCTTATAGACTTACTGAGGGTCAAAGTAAAGTAATATCACTTAAATTCAAATTCAACCAAAAGGCTTTAGTTTTCGCAACCCTTCGGTGTGCCTTAAAAATAGTGGTGTATGTGTAAAAGACATCACTTTAGGATTTTATAACTCATGCATGTTATATAACAACGTCGTCAGGTCATCATCTTCCTGCCCTTTTTCCACGCTAAGTGGGGGTCGGCACAACAAGTTATAAACATGCTGTCACATGATTTGGCTACGTTTTTACGACCGGCCGCCTGCCGTCGTAAAAACGCAGACGTCGCCTGACGTCAACTTACCTTTGTCGTATTTTACGAACCTCGGTAAGAAATGAGGTTGGTCTATTCTTCTAAACCGAATACCACACGGTGGGTCAGCTTACCTTAGTCGCCTTTTACGACACCTCGGTAAGAAATGAGGTTGGTCTATTCTACTCAGCCAGATACCACACGGCGTATAACAGCGTCATCAGGTGTAACAAAAACATACAAAATAAAGACGTTTTTTGAGTTTACCCTGGGAATTTTATTGGAAGGAAATTCAATAAACAAGCTTCTAAATATATTTTGAGAGAAACTGTAAAGTATGCCCTTATTCAAATTCAAATTCAAAATATTCTTTATTCAAATAAACTTGTAGACAAGTGCTTTTGAATCGTCAACTCTACTGCTGTTTGCAAAGCTGTTCCTACCGAGAAAAGCCAGCAAGAAACTCAGCGGTCGCCTTTTCAAAATATCATTCTTATTACTCGTTACATTAAGTCATTACTATTTCGTGCAGGATCGAAGATTAGCTATATCCACAATTTTTTATATATCTATATTATCTATCGAATTTACGTCGTGTGGTATCCGGTTGAATAGAATAGTACCACCCTCATTTCTTACCGAGGTGTCGTAAAAGGCGACTAAGGTAAGTCGACCCGCCGTGTGGTGTCCGGCTGAGTAGAATAGACCATCCTCATTTCTTACGGAGGTGTCGTAAAATACGAATATGGTAAGTTGATGTCAGGCAGGCGGCCGGTCGTAAAGTACGCAGCCAAATCATGTAACAACATGTTTATAACATGTTGTGCCGACCCCACTTAGAGACCCACACTTTTTTATCTATCAATATTATCTATCTAATTTAAAAAAGTCTTTTGGTTCACTGCACCGTGTAGATTGTTAACAACTCTAACATATAATCCACTCAAACTCGAATTTATCCCATGAGATGGGGACATCTAGACGTCGCAAAGTCCACTGCAAAATTTAATCCCGGATAAAGAGTATCGTCCCCCGGTATCCCGGCTGTGTCCCGAATATATACCTAGGGTAAAATATATGAGTATGACATGGTCGTACAGGAATTTTATATGGGATAAATGATATATCTTTCTGACATGATAGATATTTAATTCATTAAAATGTAAGTGTAAAATAAAAATTCAAATAATGATAATTTGTTAAGAAACAAAAGTGAATTTCAACGTGATGAATTAATAAATGTAATTATTAATATAATTGTAATTCAAAAGTAATAAAAATCACAACGCGATTGTGGTCGTGGAGTCTGTCTCCTGATGATGCTTCGGTTGCGGGGCGAAACGATTGTTGAGTTTGTGATAGTGAACGTATATAGTGCTTGTGTATTGTGGTGGCGGTGGTGGAGGTTTGTGCATGTGTTTTTACGAATCCTGCTTGTATCAGGTATGATAACCGATTGTCCACTTACATTTAGCATTATATATTTTCCATTACTTCTTTGCGGATTATAGCAAAATAATTTTATAATTCCTTTTGTATTATGGATCTCTGCAAAGTAACGCCTAATTCTATAAATTATATAATTTTAATTACTAAATAATATTATTGTACATCCGAAGATTTTATATTTAGATATTTTTTTAAATTACAAAATTATTATTCGTATACTAAACTTAACATAGATTTTCTTAATAAACGCAAATTATAACAAAATAATTATATAATTAATTTTGTACTTCTATAAATCTATACTTATTATTAAACTAAATTCCCAAAACTTGTCAGTGTCAAAATCTACTAAACGGTGTAAATTTTTCGTAGTTGAAAAAAAACTCGCCTGCTGTAAGCTTTAGTCGCGTGCGCCACGTAAACTAACAGAGATGTACTTAAGTAATGTAATAGATTATTGTAGATCTACAAAAATACTAAATAAAATTCCTCAACAGTATGTCTTATGGTTAACTCACAATATTTTTTTTTATATTCAAAATGTCAATTAATGAAACTGATTTCCTTCCGAGCGAAGGAATTCCTTTAGTTCCGCGGGTCGCGGGTTCGATTCCCGCCGAAGGCCAACATATTCTATAAATGAATTTGGTGGTCTTTGAGCCTCGGTGTATATTTTTATTTAAATATGTATTTAAAAAATATATAAGTATATATTCACCAGTTGTCTGTCGCCCATATCACAAGTATTAAGTTACTTATTTTGGGATCGTCCATCCCCGTGTGTGTATGTGTCCCATATATTTATTTAATATAGTAACTGTCTAGTTTTGACTGAATGTATAAAATGTTATGATATTTAATTAATAAAGTAAGTAAGTAGCGGCCTGTTACTATCCCGCTGCTGGGCATAGGCCTCTTCTCTCCGTTATTGGAGAGAAGGATTGGAGCTAAGACCTACCACGCTGCTCCAATGCGGATTGGTAGGTTACACATATCTCCAGAATTCTCTAGAGATATGCAGGTTTCCTCACGATGTTTTCCTTCACCGAAAAGCGTGTGATAAATTGCAATTATCAATTAGACACATAAGTTTTAATTTAAACTCATTGGTGCCTGCCCGGGTTTGAACCCATGATCGTCTCTAGAGATTCACACGGTCGCACCGCTAGGCCATCACAGCTTTTTAATTAATATGGAACAAAAATTTACAAGTTATATCTATCTTAAATTACTAACATGCTAGGACTATACAAATCATGCCCACGTGGAATGGTCCCAAGAATGCTGGCAGCGTTTCCGCGTTGAATCGCTGAGCTTATTCTTTGTGCGATAAAAGGAGCCAAGCCTCTTGTGACATGAAGAGGCAATTAAACGAGTTGTTAAAACGGATAGAATTTTTTTTGTTCTTTGACTCCATGTTTTATTTTGTACTTCTCAGAGAGAATTTTGTTTTGTGTACCAGTAAATAAATAAATTTATTTATTTACAAATAATAATAAACTTAAAATAAATATTCATATAAAACAGATTAATTAAATTAATCTGATATGTAGGGCGGTAGAATGAGCATCGGACCGTTGACTCATTCACGAGATCATTTTGGACACGCGCCAGATCCAACGGATGCTGCAGAACTGAAGACGTACATGTATGTTTATGATACTGTGCAGTACTGTATTACAGTACTGTATATTCACTTAGTGACAATAATATACATACATATCTAATTCATTTAAAAAAGTAAATATAACAAATGTAAGAAGGCGCAGATGAAATGACAGGCCCATGTGCCAATTCAGCATGTAGGGGGTTTTGGGGGAGAAAATTCGATTTAGCTAATATTATTTTATATTTATTTAAAAAAAAATTGTATCATCCCTTTTATAGAATTAGGCGTTACTTTGCGGAGATCCATAATACAAAAGTAATAATAAAATTATTTTGCTATAATCCGCGATGAAATTCAATTTTTCATCTAAATCTCATTTGGCTGGCCCGTTGGAGCAGTGGGTAGTGACCCTGCCTTCAGCTCCGCGGGTCGCGGGTTCGATTCCCGCCGAGGTCCAACATTTTCTATAAATGAATTTGTTGGTCTTTGAGCCTGGGTGTATATTTGTATTTAAGTATGTATTTAACAATTATATATGTATATATTCACCAGTTGTCTGTCACCCATAACACAAGTATTGAGTTACTTACTTTGGGGACGGACGACCGTGTGTGTAAGTGTCCCATATATTTATATTTATATTTTATATTTCATTTCATCTCATCAATTTCGATAAAATTCAAAATTTCATCGCGGATTATAGCAAAATAATTTTATTATTACTTTTGTATCATCCCTGTTTATGGGCATTAAAAAAATGGTAAAGTGTAGAATTGAAAGCAATGGATTTTTTAAATTGTCAAACGTAATATTGCGATAGCCAAAGGGTAAAGGGCGAAGCTAATATGTTTAAAACACGGGTTCGAATCCCACTCGTATCTTTTCTCGCCTTCTTTCTTTTTTATATCTTTTAAAAAATTACCAATCAAGGCTCGGTAACCTAGGTACTTAAAATTATGTATCTAATTGATGATTCGATTTATCACACGTTTTCTGGAAGGAAAACATCGCGAGAATACCTGCATATCTCAGGGGAATTCTGGGGATATGTGTAACATGGTGGATCTTAGCTCTAATCCTACGAAACTCTACAGAAACCGAAAGATAGGCCTATGTCCAACAGTGGGATAGTAACAGGCCGTTCCTTTTATAAATTAAAGTATTTATATAGTATTTGGTATATAAATATACCAAAAATAAATAATGTTAATCAGTCTTAGAAAAATAGTTCCAATAGTTCCAATGTAATCGTCAAAATCGAGATTAAAAGAGTTCTATAAGCAAGTTGAGGGCCTAGCCGCGTGGTATCCGGCTGAGTAGAATAGACCACCCTCATTTTTAACGAGGTGTTGTAAATGGCGACTAAGGTAAGTCAACCCTCCCTGTGGTATCCGGCTGAGTAGAATAGACCTACCTCATTTCTTACCGAGATTTCGTAAAAGGCTACTGAGGTAAGTTGACCCACTGTGTGGTATCCGGTTTAGTAGAATAGACCACCCTCATTTCTTACCGAGGTATCGTAAAAAGCAACTAAGATAAGTTAACGTCAGGCAGGCGGCCGGTTGTAAAATACGTAGCCAAATCATGTGACAACATGTTTACATGTTGTGCCGACCCAACTTAGGGTGGGATAAGGACAGGAGGATGATTAATAATAAATCTACTTAACATTTACAAAAAACAGTAAATATATCATTGAATGGAAACAGCCGTGTGGTATCCGGCTGAATAGAATAGTACCACCCTCATTTCTTACCGAGGTGTCGTAAAAGGCGACTAAGGTAAGTCGACCCGCCGTGTGGTATCCGGCTGAGTAGAATAGACCAACCTCATTTCTTACCGAGGTGTCGTAAAAGGCGACTAAGGTAAGTTGACCCACCGTGTGGTATCCGGTTTAGTAGAATAGACCACCCTCTTTCTTACCGAGGTGTCGTAAAATACGACTGAGGTAAGTTGACGTCAGACAGGCGGCCGGTCGTAAAAACGCAGCCAAATCGTGTGACAGCATGTTTATAACATGTTGTGCCGACCCCACTTAGAGTGGGATAAGGGCAGGAAGATGATGATATCATTGAATGGAAAGTAATATGTTATATGACTATGATGATATATCAATGTTGCGTCAAAAGAAATAAAACTAAACACTCTGGCATCGTTCCCACAACTGAAAGTACTGGTATGCGGCACTGAGTTACAATGAATGTATGTTTGTCCATCTCATGTTGCATCAATAGCATGAATATTTTAAACTAACGATTGATATTAACTTTTGATACTCTTTTAGTAATAATATACCGCTCATAGGCTACAATAGTGGCGGATCTCATCAAATTTTAGATAAATTAAATGATATAATAAATTGCCGAATATTATAAAAGATGAAAACAAATTTAAGGCTTTCAAAACATAATTGAAAGCATGGCTGGCACAAAATAGTTTTTATAACTTATCGGAATTTTTAAAATTAAAAATTAAATATAATAGATAATAAGACGTATAAATTACACCTCGGTAAGAAAGAGGGTGGTCTATTCTACTTAGCCGTACACAACACGGCGCCTTTTACGACACCTCGGTAAAAAATGTGGTATTAATTATGGTCAAGCGGATCTGTCCGACCAAAATCAGGACGTGTGGTCACTTTCTAAGTGTAATATGTAGTCATAATATATATTATGTGTCCTCCTGCCCTTATCCCACTCTAAGTGGGGTCGGCACAACATGTTATAAACATGCTGTAATATGATTTGGCTGCGTTTTTACGACCGGCCGCCTGCCTGACGTCAACTTACCTTAGTCGTATTTTACAACACCTCGGTAAGAAGGAGGGTGGTCTATTCTACTAAACCGGATACCACACGGTGGGTCAACTTACTTTAGTCGCTTTTTACGACACCTCGGTAAGAAATGAGGGTGGTCTATTCTACTCAGCCGGATACCACACGCCGGGTCGACTTACCTTAGTCGCCTTTTACGACACCTCGGTAAGAAATGAGGGTGGTCTATTCTACTCAGCCGGATACCACACGGCGGGTCGACTTACCTTAGTCGCCTTTTACGACACCTCGGTAAGAAATGAGGGTGGTCTATTCTACTCAGCCGGATACCACACGGCGGGTCATAATATATCATATGCAATCTCAAAATCTTCAAAGCTTAGTAACATAAACAAAAATTTCATTGTCCGTTCGGAAAGATGTATACATCATCTAAACTTGTCTAAGAAAGTTACGTCCCCTTGACAATAAATTCACAACTAGTCGACAATATATTTACTATAAACTACATTTCTTACACTATAAGATGACAATGATCTTTCCGTACCCAAGAATGATATCCTCTACATAGTTCGTGCAGTGACCTGGAAAGTTGCCAGAACATTTGACTGTTAGTACAAATTTGCTTTGGACAGTTTTATATGAAATCACAAAATAAGATCTGGTATTAATATATATTTGTTACATGACGGAGCTATGTCTCCCGACAAATACCACGGGAAATTATTACAACATTATTAGCCGTGTGCTATCCGGCTGAGTAGAATAGACCACCTTAATTTCTTATCGAGGTGTCTTAAGAGGCGACTAAGGTAAGCCGACCCGCCGTGTGGTACCTGGCTGAGTAGAATAGACCATCCTTAATCTTTACCGAGGCATCGTAAAAGGCGACTAAGGTAAGTTGACCCACCGTGTGGTATCCAGTTGAATAGAACAGATCACCCTCTTTCCTACCGAGATTTCGTAAAATACGACTAAAGTAAGTTGACCTCGGGCAGGCGGCCTATCAAAAATACGTAGTCAAATCCAGTGACAACATGTTTATAACACGTTGTGACTCAGAGAGGGTTATCCCTCTCTGAGTCACAACGGCCGGAGGATGATGACATATTCTGAGTTTTAAAGTTCAGTCTAGTTTAGTTTAGTAACAGTTAATAATAGTACTTAGTAACAGTTTAGTTTAGTTTAGCAACAGAAAAAAGTAAATTTCTTTTATTTTAAAGACTTTACAGTTTCTATATCGATTCGATTTTCAATGATTAATAGCTACCAGCAATAACGCAGGACATACAGTACAAGAACTAAATCAAATTTAATTTACAGGGTAAAGAATTTAGGAAAAACTTATAGGTTCCTTCAAGTATTCAACGCAGATATCTATCCATGAATTTCTAACACAGACATTTGCAATACCATAAGGTATGTATAATAATGAGGACTGCAGTGTTCCACTTACTCATTGTTAGAAGCCTATAGACTGCATCGGTTTCTAGAAATAGAAATATTGATTATCTACCAATGCCGTATATTGAATCTACGCTAGAACAATCAACTATGATTTTAGTTGTGCTTTTGATTCTTAAATTTCAAACTATTTGTATTTAACTTCCTGTTACTATTCCACTTTTTTGGACTTTAAACCCATTTAGTAGGCTACTAATATCCAAGGAGTTCTCCAAAGATATACAGGTTTCATCACAATGTTTTCCTTTACTGAAAGGCGTATGATAAATTTCAAATATCAATTAGACAAATAAGTTTTAACAGAAAATCTTATAAGTACCTGCCAGGGTCTTGAATCTGTGACCTCCTAGAGTGGTATATGATCACACCGTTCAGCTATCACAGCCATTAAATTATAAAAATATTACAAAAATAAAGCGTTTATCTATATCTATACATATTATAAAACAAAGTCCCTGAACCTCTGAAGTCTATCTGTATGTGATAGATTTTCTCTTAGTCTATTGAACGGATTTCTATGCGGTTTTTACTAAAAGATAATGCAATTATCTCAAGACGTTTAGGGTAAAAGTACATTATGGTTTTCTGTAAATTGTGTTGAAAGGTCACGCAATTGTAAAAGAAACTCGCTTACTGTAAGCTTTTAGTAGCGTATGCCGCGTAAACCAACAAAGATACATCAAAGTAATCCACTAAAGAATTGTAGATTTGGAAAAATACTACAATAAAGGCCACGATAGCATGTCTCTATCTTTTATGGTAAACTAACAATAACTTCTTTTATGTTCAAAAGACTAAGATAAGTCACTGGACCTATTCTTAGATATAAGTTAAATTATAAGTTTAGGTAATCTTTAAGTTGCTTATTAGCCTCTTGGCTAGATCACAACATCAATAAAGTACTCCCTTTTGGTTGTTCTTTATAATAGCAAAAAAAAAATGTTCGAAATTGAAATTTCATATTTTTGCATGGACGAAGCCGCAGGCACAGCTCGTTAAACATAAATTCATATGAATTAAATTTTGATTTTAAAATTTAGTTCACTCAAAGGGAAATTTTTCAGTATATTTCTTAAAATATTCAACAAGAAATATTAAAATATTTTAGGAGAAGCTGATGTATAGAACCTTGCTTTGTACAGTTTACAAGATTCAAATTCAAATTCAAATTCAAAATATTCTTTATTCAAGTGGACTGTTTACAGTACTTTTGAATCGTCAAATGTTTTAAAGAAGCTACCACTGATTCGGAAGTTTGCTCCTACCGAGAAGAATCAGCAAGAAACTCGGCGGCTAATCTTTTAAAAATTATTACAATTTGATGGTTACAGATAATCGTTGCAGCTGGATGCGTAGCTGACTGCAGTTAAGATAAGCTATCACTCAAATAATCCTCAATAGTATAGTAAGCTTTATGTAGCAACATGGTTTTGAGATAATTTCTAAACTTGTGTAAAGGCAAGTCCAGATAATGTTGAGGAATTTTGTTATAAAAACGTGTACCGAGACCGACAAATGATTTTCGGACCTTTTGGAGGCGTAATCTAGGCGTCATTAGTTTATGTCTGTTTCTTGTATGTCTGTCATACCTATCACTATTTTTACTATACAAGTGAATATTTTTACGTACAAATAGTATATTACTGTAGATGTATTGTGAAGCTACAGTCATAACGCCAATTTCTTTGAACTTTTCCCTAAGAGAATCACGAGGTTTCATATTATAAATACCACGTATAGCTCTTTTTT
The DNA here is from genome assembly GCA_029227775.1 of Morpho helenor. Lineage (NCBI taxonomy): Eukaryota > Metazoa > Arthropoda > Insecta > Lepidoptera > Nymphalidae > Morpho > Morpho helenor. The sequence goes on from JARGCU010000010.1 coordinate 14,102,892, forward strand.
GCAAAACAAAGACCCTGTGAATATCAGCCGCTGTACCCCATAGCATGATTCCATATGACATAATGCTATGAAAATAGGAAAAATAAACAAGTTTTGCTGTGTCAACATCAGTTAATTGTCTAATTTTCCTAACAGCGTAGGCAGCGGAACTTAATTTTCCACAAAGGTTTGTTATATGGGGTCCCCATTGGATCTTTGTATCTAAGGTCATTCCTAAAAACACAGTTGTATTTTCTTTCACTAATATTTCATTATTTAATATAACATTTTCTGTTGGTCTGGTTCCATTAAGCAGTGAAAACTCTACGCATTTTGTCTTTTTTGTGTTTAAAAGTAGGTTATTTATGGTAAACCAGTGAGATATTTGAGACAAAGCATTATTCACATCGTCAAGATTTTCCTTATATCTGTCAACCTTAAAAATTAATGATGTATCATCTGCGAATAGTACAATGTCGCAAATACTGGGCACAAAATATGGCAAATCATTAATATATACTAAAAACATTTAGTATATATTAATGATGATGATGAACAAAGAATTTCATATTACAGTCTATGCTATTGGAATTTTTTATATTATTCAGTCTACATCCCCGCAAAATTTATCAACGAAATTATACAACACATGGCTCTACTTTGGCATTAAAATTTTAAGGTTCATCATCATTCTTCTACCCTTATCCCACTCTATGGGGCTCAGTACAACATGTTTTAAACATGTTGTTGGGCTTGTTGTTTTACGACCGGCTGCCTGTCTGACGTCAACTTATCTTAGTCGTCTTTTACGACACCTCGTCAAAAAGTAGAATAGACCACCCTTGTCTATTCTACTCTGCCAGATACCACACGGCACATAAAGTAGCCTTTAACGACTTCGCGGTAAGAAATTACGGTGGGCTATTCTACTCAGCCGGATACCACACGACGGGCCCTGTATTTATTTTCTCTATGGTGTACAATACTAATATTATAAAAAGGAAAAATTTGTAAGTATGTTTATAATGTTTTCAGACAAAAACCACGATTTGCCTGCATCTTTACTGAGCAATGTAAAAGTGTAATAAAAGTAAAATAAAAGTGTTAAAATGTAATAAGGTGTAAAAAATTAGTCATAAAAATCTGTCATCGCATGCGCTGCGGAAACTATTAATGATATATTTAACAAAAATAAATCTATAGTCCGACTTAGTAGACTTTCTACTGCCATGAGATCGGTATGTACGCGGGCCAAACCGAGGGATATTACTAGTAAAGTATATAAATAAAATAAATGAATAAACAGACGTCGATCATAAGCTATACTAATATTTACTACGGATTGGAAAGGGCCCCGGACGTTGGACATCGACGTATCAATTATTAAAACCCTTGTATCGATTTAGTAATTTGCCTCCAGCTGTCCTTTACCCTCGATAAAGCTTCGAACACACAGACCCCAAAATGGTCTATATTTTTACCAATAATAAATTTGCAATTGAGACTCTAGGGCCATGGAGTCAAAGTGCAAAAAAAAAATTATACGTTTAAACACAATTGTCTCTTCAAGTGACAAGAGGGCTGGCTCCTTTTTTGTACAAAGAATCAGCTTATCGATTCAGCGCGGAAACGCTGCCAGCATTCTTGGGACCATTCCACGTGGGCATGATTTGTATAGTCCTAGCGTGTAAGTAATTTAAGATACATATAACTTAAAAGTTATATCTATCTTAAATTACATACTTTTTTGCTGTTAATAAAATAATAATAATAACAAATTAATGACATCCATAATAATACTAAAATGTCTGTCTGCCACACATTCGAGGTTAATACACTGAATCATTGTCGAAAAATTTTAATACGATTAAATCTTATACAGGTGGTACCGCCCATATAATATTAATTTTAATATCAGATATCTACACATCTTAGCTGCCTTAACCTCAGTTATATATTAGTGAAGTAATTTAGGAATACACAGGAGCTATTTTTCGTTTTTAATAAAAGATACATGACATAGAAGGGTGAATGACCGTGATCCATTCCATTACATTTCGTATGTAATGCATTTGACCTTAACCGAGGGACTAAATGCAAGAGACAGAAACAGGTTTAAAACAACAATATTATATATTGTTGTTTTAAACCAACAACAACAATATTATATATTGTTGTTTTAACCCTGTTTGTAAAAAACGCGCCGCACTAAGTCATTCAACCATTAATAACAAAGTTAGATCTCAATTAAATTATATTTATTTTGCTTCGTAAGTACATTCTTGTTTAATACGATATTTAAAAAGATTGAATTATGCCAAAGTTATCTTATATGTTTAAGTCTATACGCTGTCATACGGTCAGTTTACTAAACTATAAGCGGAATAAACTCAGGTACCACTAGAAATTAATTATACATAAGAGATAAATAAATAATAATAACAGAACACCTATACGTAATGCACAGAAGTCATAAATCATATTGACATGTTTTTTATGAGATATTTAAGGAATACCACTAACCCGTTTACGATAAGAATTTCGTTCATCATACGTTTTATGGACGTACAAATATATGCAGTATATAAGCAATAAAACTGACCTTTTTGACTGTATTTGATTACTTACTAAATATGTTTATTGACAGCAATAACATATGTCGTTAAAGTCCTTCGTCCTGTAAATTCGAATTTACTTAACCGAGTACATCCATCTTCAATGGATGATATTAACTACATGGTTAAATTTAATGTACAAAAATCTAATTAAGCAACAGTTCTTAACAATTTTTGTTTTTGTATAAAAAATGGATTTGGACGTAATTTGAGGAACTAAAATATATTTGTGGAGTAAAAATTTAAACTATACGTTTTAAGTTATAACACTCATCGTAAAAAATTCATTTTGAAAATAGGTCTTCTATAGAAAACAAGCGAAAACATTATTATTATAACGACAAGTCCGTGCTTTACTTTAGTTTAAATAAAATATAACTATTGATTTTATATCAACTTGAAAGTATAAGAATTGTTCATGTGTGAACCCGCCTTAATAGTACAAGTAGTCGAAAACTTCTTTTTCCAAAAGTTTCAAACTTATTGTATCTTTTATTTTATTGTGACATATATAGATACAGATATACTTATATACACACATACTAATATACAAATATACTTATATACAATATCGTTAGATACATAAAGGTTTCTCAAGTCTCCTTAGCATTCGCGTAAATAGTTTTTCCATTTAGTTTTTATGAAAACTCTGAATTTACCAGCAAACATTTTAATAGACTTTCTAGAAAATATATTAAATTATGTCGCCTATTCAATAATCGCAGCCAAGAAATACCGGCGGCGACCTACTATTTTTGCAATGCTTAGTGCGGATATTTGATTTCATCGGAACTACGTGAAATAGGAAAAATGCAAATCTAGCTTTTATAGGTAGATGTAAAGCATAGTTCATTATAAAAAATTACTTCCTTTATTTATTCAAAATTTTAAGTTTGCATTTATAATTTATAGAATTACTAAGTGTGCCAGTGGCTTAGCCTGCGTATATAAGTACGTAACAAAATTTTCCCCGAAGTGAAATTTTGAACATAAAAGTTGTAATAATGAGTTAACCATAAGATATAGAGACATACAGTCGCGGACTTTTTTGTAGTACTTTTGTAGATCCTCAATTCTCTAGTACATAACATTCGTGTATCTCAGTCAGGAAACATGACGCACGCGGCTAAAGCTCATAACAGGAGTTTTTTTTACAACTGCTCGACATTCTCAATACAATTTGAAAAAACCGTAATATACTATTAACCTAAACCTTCCGAAGGGATTGCACTACCTGTTAGTGAAAATTGTACAAAATTTTCGTTCCGTAAATTTTGAGAATTATTATTAGGTTACATACAGCTTCTGGGAACTTTGTTTTATAATAAGTATACTCGTTGATGCGTTTCTTTGCGGATATTCATAATACAAAAGTAATAATAAAATTATTTTACTATAATCCGCGATAAGTAAATAGAAAATAATATAATGCTAAATGTAGAGTGCACTATCCGTTTTTATACCTGATTCATGGGGGATTTGTAAAATCAATGCACGAACCTCCACCACTGCTAACAAAATACACAAGCACTACACACGTTCACTATCACAAACAATCGTTTTCGCCCCACAACCGAAGCATCATTACGAGATAGAGTCCACGGCAAAGGCAACGCATCACCCAAGCAAGCATAGTTATATACTAATTTGTTCAACCCCCACCATTTATATTTTATTTATTTTTTTCATCTAAATGCTGACTCCAGAGAGTTCAGTAACGAGATAAAATTATAGTTTATTCACTCTTCATTCCTTTATCTATCTCCGACTAAAAAAACATATCGATCTGTCAATTGGTTCGGACGTCAAAGAAACACAAACAAACACCCTTTTTCATTTATAATGTTATGAATATCGTCGCTTTAATATTTGATATAAAACTTTTCATAGCCATTTTATAGAAACAGCAGTGGCTTGAGAAAATATTTACTTGAGAAATTCTTCAGGAAAATTTTAAAAATGTTTAATATTTTAACATACAATTTTATTTCCTATTTTAAAATATAACAAAGTCTTTTGTAGACCATGCATAGGATATCATTTCTTGTTTATTTATGCATCATATGTTATTTACGTAAAAACGCCGTGTGGTATCCAGCTTAATAGAAAAGACCAACCTCTTTCTTACCAAGGTGTCGTAAAAGGTGACTAAGGCAAGCTGACCCGCTATATGGTATCCGTTCGTATTCCGTATTGTCGTTAACGACGACAAAAGTAAGTTGAAGTCAGGCAGATGGCCGGTCGTAAAATACCTAGCCGAATCATGTGACAGCATGTTTAAAACATGTTGTGCCGACCCCCCTTGCGGGATAAGGGCAGGAGGACGATATAATCTACGATAAAACAACCGCTCTTTTGACAATAGCAAGCGCCGATTTTCCGGCTGGCTCTTCTCAGTAGAGGCAATTTTTCGAACTAGTAGTAGGCGATTCAAAAGTTTACGAATTTATTTGAATAAAGATTTTGAATTTGAATTAGAATGTGTGTAATATTAGTAGGCCAGTTTAATAGTTTCGGCCGAGAATCCTAAAAGCACCTCATAAAAACACGTCATTTATAACCTGGAGCGATCCAATCGAAACGACGCATCCAATATCATCAACGCTTTCAAAAATAGTCGCCGAGGACAAGAGGAAAGTGGACATTACACGTACAAGACATACAGAGTCCATTGTATATAAGCTATCGATTAGTTTGATGCGTTGTGTATGAAAATAAATTGTTTAGTTCCACGTAAATGTACGTCTAACGAGCGGGCAGTTGTCAGTTACTTGCGGTGTCGAGTGGTGCACAGTCCAGGACTGTTTTTACTTTCCACTTTCCGGTGACAAGCGAACACGTGGTCAAAGTTTAGTGGATTTCGGAACGCGGTTTCGTTATTTGTGTTTGTGTGTGTTTTGTGGAGTTCATGTGTTGTTTTGGATTATTTCCTGTTTGAAAGTAAGTTTTGATTTATTAATAAATTTATCGATAACCCTATAGAAATAATTTAATAATTTTTTTGTTTCTGAATGAACTTGAAAAACGTCTACAATTTTTTTTTTTATTCGATTTTAGATTTATTTACTTTCAAGGAAGTATGTTCTAAATATAAATAGTTTTATAGTTTTCATCATATTTCAATCCAGCCAAAACTAATAAGGAAGGATGTTCAAAGAAATTTTTAAATTTAGTGATTTTAAATTCCAATTGAAATAATTAGGGATTCGTGTCATAAATAAATCTATACTAATATATAAAGCTGAGGAGTTTGTTTGTTTGTTTGATTGTTTGAACGCGCTAATCTCAGGAACTACTGGACTGATTTGAAAAATTCTTTGAGTCTAAGATAGTCCATTTATGGAGGTATCTATAGGTATAAAACATCACGCTAAGATGAATAGGAGCAGCAATAAATAATATTACGAAAACGGAAAAATTTAAAGCTTCCTTGCGTGCGCTAACTAAACGGTGTTAGTTAAATAGTGTTAGTTAATAGTTATTTAAAAATCATGTACGAAATTGTTCCCGTTTAAAAGTTCTAAATAAAAGTCCACGACAGCATATGTCTAGCTTTTTATGGTTATCAAAAGACTATATCACGGTTTTAATCTTTCCGCGCGGGCGGAGCTTGAAACTAGAAATCTTTAAATCTATGTCCAATGTTTGAAGAGACCTGTCTCAAAAGATTTCTATGTTTCATGATCTTGAGTCACTTGGAGCTGCTCCTTTTTTTAAGGTCTTTCTTCACCTTGTTTAAGGTCTACCAACGCTGCATTTTTATCCAGGATGGCGCCATCTAATATCTATAAAATCGTACTGTTTGTTTTGCGTATACTGTTTTGTTCCCGACTCATTGCATCTCAAATTTTGCGACAACAGTAACGTAATGTAATTTTGGTTCTTCTACGAATTTCCTTGTTTCTGATTTGATTATGTAGACACATTCCAAGCGTATCTCGCTGAGACTGAGTTTACTTGATTATGTTATACTAGAAGACGCCTCGGCTTTATACAGAGAACAGGGAGAACTTACTATGAGTTACTACTATTCATAAGTTTTCGCACTCGTTAATGTTATAATTTAACGAAAACTCCTGAGATGATTAAAATTGTATTGTTTAAGCTTATATACATTTTTCTTTATAATGTCTAGTTGATATAAATTTCAAATTCTGTAATGAAAGACATTTATTGTAAGATGTTTTGCCAAATTCAAATTATCTTAAAAACACAAAGTCATCTCTATAATTCAAAATGATTTATTTAATATACATCATCGTCATTCATTATTCACCTGCCTTCATCCCACTCTAAGTGGGGTCGGCACAACAAGTTTTAAAATGTTTAAAACTTGTTGTGTTACAATTTTACATGTTATATTTTTTGTATTTTATAATAATTTTACGACCGGCGATTTTTTTATGTATAATTATTTTACGACCGGCCGCTTGCCTGATGTCGACTTACGAGTACCTTAGTCGCCTTTTATAATATTTCGATATGAATATAAGGGTGGTCAATTCTACTCAACCGGATACCACACGTCGTGTCAACTTACCTCAGTCGTCTTTTACGACACCTCGGAAAGAAAATTCGCCCTGTCCAAAGTACAAAGTTAGATGTCCCATGTATAGGCATAGGAATATGACTTCGTATTTTTCGGAATGGGCGAAGTTAGGGTGGTCTATTCTACTCAGCTGGATACCACGCGGTGGTTGTTTTTTAATATACGTAAAATATATCTGTAGACTCTGTAAATAAATTTGTATTTTTTTATAGTAATAGTTAAATTGTATACGTTTCATCGCTTTTTACTAAAGTAAATGCTTATCGCAATATTATTCATAAGGAAATACTAATAAAAAATCTTTGTTAAATAATAACGAAACTGTTAGATGTATTTCATATTAAATTGAAACTCTGATTCATTGTTCAAAGATATTCAATACTTATGTCTCTAGAGGTTGCAGTTAGATGAGGCAACATACAAAGCTTTCAGTTGCTTATAAACTTTGGCGTAAGTTAATAGAGACTGCAAAATCTAGCCTACATTATTTGTATAAACTTGCATAAGAAATAAATGATAAATTAGTTCCTATTTAAAGTGACTTAATTCTATTTAATAAACTAATTGATTAAAAGATAAGTAAGTATAATTTTTTAAACCAGAAACCCAAATGATGTTTGTAGTTTATGTTTTTGGAGTTTGAAAATGACTAAGATGTTTTAATAGCGAAAGTTTCATAAAGGTAGACTCTACGCACTCTAAACGTGGATTTCATACGACTTTAAGATATCCTGTCGTCTTTGTCGTGATTGGAGTCGATGCTAGACTTCTTTGGACATGTTATTGTCATCTCGGAACAACTGGATATAACTTGACGAGGTGTAATCTGTAGCGTCATAGAGATATGATTTTAATTTGTTTGTAGATCCATTCCTATACGCTTGCGATTAATTTAATATTCCAGATGAGAATATTTATCCAAACTTTAACATTTAGTATTAGTCTTCATTATTTAAAGGTATACGACTGAGTAGTATAGACCACCCTAATTTCTTACCGAGATGTCGTAAAATAACACTAAGATAAAATCATCGTATAATAAGCATCCAAAATATGAGTCAACATGTTTATGACATGCTGTGCTGACCCTGCTTAGAGTGGGATAAGGGCAGGAGGATGCTAATACGACGAGATAAATAGGTTTTAATTGATATTCCTAGCGTTTACTAGAAAATAAAATTTGTCATAAACATAATAGTAATACATTATTTGGTTATACTAATTTCTTTATACTAGGCCATGGAATATTCAAAGCTGTTACTAATTTAATTGAAGTTGCAACATTAATTATTTTGTTTCAAAACAATATATGTACGTCAAAACAATGCTTAACACCAGATGTATAAACCATAAATATACTATATATATAATATATATTATATTTTGTATATATATGATATAGAAAATATAATATATACTCGTAAATGTCAACAATTACATTATGCGAGTAAAGAAGTAAAATTTTTCTTAATATTAAATTTATTGAATGCACTCTACTATTATTCAATAACTCGGTTTACCTACTTGTTCATAAATAGTAACCCGCACTGTCCCTACGTAACTATTTGACCCGTAAGTTATCAGTTAGCGACGTGACGCCCGGTCAACGCATACTGAGCTATCTATATCTTATTGATCGTATACCGTGAGTATATTGATTATCGCTTTATATAATTCATAATGGCATTGTTTTTCCCGTTCAAGGATCATTGTAGTTTATATAATTCAATAATTGACCCGCTGTGTGATATCCGGCTGAGAAGAATAGACAGAAAAATGATGATGATGATAATTTAAAGAATTCAGTGAATATTGCTCTCTGTTTATCTTGACAACAATTATACTCAATTTTTTTTAATTTAATTTTTATACAAATTTTATTACTTTTACGTCACTCGGCCACTACTAGGAAATCAGTGTCACATAGTTTTTCCCGCGTAAATAACGTAATATTATTATTTTAAATTTTGAACTAAATTTTAAAAGTTGTTATTCTGAGTTAACCATAATAGATAGAGACATGCTGTCGCGGACTTTTTTCTAGTATTTTTGTAGATATATTTTTTTTAGAGGTTTCTAGCAATTTAGGTTACTAGTAAACTTGTTAACCCCTCCTAAGCTAAATGCTTGTGTTAGGAGTGGGTTTAGGTCAGTAGTATAATGGCCGAGAAAATAAATGCATACACTCATGTTCAATTTGTAAAATGATTTTCTATTTGCCACGATCACTTTAGCGGTCTAGACTGTAAAGAAGGCTACTTTATGGGATAGTTTACTGTTGGCTAAAACAAAGTGCAAGCAATTACGTAAAACAAATAGTTTTAATCGGCGCGACGACATCAAAAATTTTAAAAATCTTTGTACAACAAAACAAGTACAATAGTCACGTCGCCAAATATAATTCAACTATAATTTACGAGCTTGCTAAATACAAATGAAAAATGCATTCAAACAATTCGAACAATTGTAAGGAAAATAAACAAAGTCGTTCAAACGAGAAAATATTGATAGTGTTGCACAGAAGAAAATAAAATACGCGAACGTAGGCGTGGCCTCCAAATTAAAATTATTCTGGTCTTGCAATGTAAAGCGGCGCGGTGCAAAAATTTGAACTCTGTCATTTGTTGCTAGATTATAAAATGACTAGCATTTACCCGCAACTCGGTTTGCGTGGGCTTTTATTACGTGATAGGTTGATAATAGATGACGCTTTTCAATGTCATCCTATTCCTGAATAATTAACAGGATTTTTGAAGTCTATATGTTATTCCGGTGTATAAGGAATAATTTTGCCAACGCCGAGTGGCTCCGGCTGAATAGAATAGTACCACCCTCATTTCTTACTGAGGTGTCGTAAAAGGCGACTGAGGTAAGTCAATCCACCGTGTGGTATTCGGCTGAGTAGAATATACCATCCTCTTTTCTTACCGAGGTGTCGTAAAAGGCGACTATGGTAAGTCGACCCACCGTGTGGTATCTGGTTAAGTAGAATAGATCACCTCCTTTCTTATAGAGAGTATAGTAAACTATGACTAAGTTAAGTTGATGTCAGGCAGGCGAGCGGTCTTAAAATGCGTACCAAATCATTTTACAACATGTTTATACCATGTTGTGCCGACCCCTACTTAGAGTAGGATAAGGGCAGGAAGATGACGAAGGAATAATTTTGCCAAATTTCTTCAATATCGGTTCAGCGGGTTCGCCGTGAAAGAGTAACAAACATACATCCATACTCACAAACTTTCGCATTTATAATATTACTACTAGGAATAGGATTCCAAAGTATAAATACCACAGCACGCTTAGATCGTAAAGTATTTGCGTTCGTCAAATCTTTTTTAAGATTATGATCTTGTTTTCTTGTTATTATAATCCCGGGATTTGTTTCGTGTCATTAAAACTTACTATGATATTCGATTAAAAATAATTTATTATTAGAAACATAACATAAAACAGACATAAAAACATGCTTGTTAAGATTGTATATAATTTATATAAGTAGGCGTCACTATGCGGAATTCCATATCACAAATGTTATGATATAATTATTTACGAGCAGTAGAGTTGTCAATTCAAAAAACTTGTAAACAAGCGTTTAAAATCAACAACTCTACTGCTGGTTCGGAAAGCTGTTCCTACCGAGAAGAGCCAACAAGAAAGGCGGCGGTTGCTCTTTTCAAAATATAATTCTTATCACTAGTTACATTGAGTCAGTACTGTCTTGTACAGGGTCGAAGAGTACCTCAATAGGCTTTCTGTATTAGTCTTTTATTACCAGTGTTTTTAAATTGATGTAATGGCAAAGTTTAAATCGCCGATATCGCCGATTATTATTATAATATATTAAGAAATATAATATTATTATCACTTTTATATTTTTAATCACTGCAAAATATCATTTAATTTTATTAAACAAAACTATTGTTTATAATATATATAGCTACTATTTATTACGCCATGGGTAAAATAAACTACGAATATTTCAATACCGTGGAAAGCTTCAGATTGAAAGCATATATATTTTATATCAGCTTAGTTGTGTGAGGTATTTAGTTGTAAGATTTATTGACTATCTACAACAATTAATCACTGGAACATAAACACAATGGACAGACAATGCGTGTAGGTGTTGCAAGCCAATTGGTAGGTTGTAAAGGATACGGAAGTTTACTAATTGATAATATGATTTGTAAACTAATAAAATCGCCGAATAGAGTAATCGCCGAGTATCTTGCTAGGTTCCTCTCCGTAAGAGCACCTTTCTGAACCAGTCGTAGCTTCATTATAATTTGACGATTCAAAAGCGCTTGTAAAAGCCAACTTTAATAAACAATATTTTTTTTTATTTACAACAATAATGGGGCTCTTCTGCAAACGGTACAAATATATAACTCTCGATGAGAGATGCATACTTCCGCCGTTTGCAGGATTCGGCCATTTCCGCCGCAGCTCCAGGTCTTGTCGCTGTATTTAAAAAGAATTATAATATAATCCATGAAGAATTAAATGAATTTGAATCCAAGAATAAATCCACATTTAATTAAATAAAATTGCTATTTGCATTTTCAATTTAATATATTAAAAAAAGAGACATCTCTTTTTTTAATATATTAAATTATTTGTAATACATTTGTTTAACGAATCCTTCATGTATTAGGTATAAAAATGGATAGTAAACTCTATATTATAAAGTAGATTTACTCTAAATGCAGATTACAGTAAAATAATTCATAATTTTTTATTAGGCAACTCTAAATACGTCTAATTCTATTAATTATTTCCTAATTGATTTCTTCGTGATATTTAACATAAAGATTGTAACCACTTCGTTACACGTTGTATGAAATAGTTTAAGAATTAAATGCATAGCATAGAAAGAACGTTTTAGTTTCCGAATATCCAGTAAATTAGAGGAGTCATTATGATAAACGTTTGCTAATAGTGTTTAGGGCGTCTCTCAATTTCGAAGCCATCGTCGAGTATGTACACTACACTGCACTAATTGTTTTGGAGGCGATCCAAAATACATACTTAACCGAATTTCACGGGTGGCATGCTGCATAGAAAATTGTTGCTTCGTACAAATTTAGCGAAACAATAATGTAGTCTGTAAGCCTACTTGAGGCTGGATTTATGTTATTACGACTTAAGCTTAATAGAATACAGGCTCCGACAGATAACACTAGCATATTTTCAATTATGTTTAATATTTAAATGAGTTAATCTTGTACATGTATATTCGGAATCTCGAAAATGGCTCCAACGATTAAAATTCATGCAGGAGGTTTTGGGGTAGAAAAGTCGATCTAGCTAGGTTTAATAAAAAAAAATCGGTTTATCCCATTTAAAAAATCCTAAAATTTACATTGAATATATAAAAAACTATTTTAACTAATTGTCAAATCAGTGTAGGGAATCAATCAATCGGGGAACGGGTGGTCGCGAGAAATAAAAATACCTAGGAACGAACCTCGAGCCCTATTATATTTCTTTTTTTTTAAGTTTTTTTTTTATTTTGTTAAAAAATTACCGAGCAAGGCTCGTTTAACTTAGAATATAAAAATATACACCCAGACTCGAAGAACCAAAAAAAATTTGACACAAATTGTTGGTCCTCGGCGGGAATCGAACCAACGACCCGCGAAGCTGAAGGTAGGGTCACTACCAACTGCGCCAAAGACCCAGTCAATAATATCACAAACATTATTTTTCAGCCCTTATCTAGAAAGTGGGGTCGGCACAACATGTCATATGATTTGGCTAGATATTTTACGACCGGCCGCCTACCTGACGTCAACTTCCCTTAGTCGCCTTTTACGACAACACGGTAAGAAATGAGAGTGAACCATTCTGGTTTGGACACTGAAAAATTTAAGAAAAATATAATTTACATCGATGAAAGCGAAAGACAACCATGTATAAATGTTACACGGTCGATCTGCCACAATATGTATGCGTCTAATAAAAATGTCTAATGATATAAGAAATGAACAGCGAAAAGCAAATTATAATAAAATGAGTGACACTCAAGTACAATATGATGTGTGCAGTGAACAAAACTGATTATTTTGTCCGTTTTATTTCTGTCTTTGAAGTTTGGTAGTTTATTTTAGAAAGAGTTCAAAAAGATATATTTTTAGCATTCATAGACCTTGAAAATTTGAGATGTGCTGTTTATTTACGTGATATTATGAACGATAGTACAAATTTGTGTTGCAATTGCCACTCTTGTGTGTATTTTTTTAAACAAATATATGGGACACTTATACTCGTCTGTACCCAAAGTAAGTAATTTAATACTTGTGTTATGGGTGACAGACAACTGGTGAATATATACGAATATAATTTTCAAATACATACTTAAATACAAATATACACCCTGACTCGAAGATCAATAAATTATACTATCGAAAATAATGTTCACCACCACAATCTCAACAATTGTTTCGCCCCGTAACCGAAGCATCGTTAGGATATAGACTCCGCGATAAAATCGCAAAATCGTGCTAGATTGTGGTGGTGAATGTGTGCAGTGCTTGTGTATTGTTGTGTCATCGGTGTCAGGTAGTGTATGAGTTCTTACAAATTCTGCATGTATCAGGTATGAGAACGAATAGTACACTCTACATTTAGCATTACATATATTTTCTTTTATCGCGGATTATAGCAAAATAATATTCTCATTACTTTTGTATGGACCTCCACAAGTAACACCTAATTCTATAAATACAATCAGCATTATTCAAAACGAAGACTTTGTTACCCCAATTATAACATTCCAGAAGTATTCCTCAAATCCACCCTAGAGATTTCACATTTCATTAATTCCAGAATCTCGCAGTTATAATACATACACTGGGAAGTTTCTAAACCGGAAAGTTTGCAAGTCCTCAAGACAAATAACCGTTTCAAACTCTGTTTTATCCAATATGTAGCAAGCATTGAATAGACAAAGTTTTAAGTAAATCGAATAAATTTCCATATGTGAAAGTTTTTGAAAACAAAGTCGTGTAAACATGTTTCAAATAAAAATGAATATTATTGCGTTGAACTAAAGTGATAAAATTTTATTTTTTATAATTCAGCATCATTCTCCTGCCCTTATCCCTCTCTAAGTGGGATCGACACAGCATGTTTTGAGCATGTTGTTACTTGATTAGGTTAGTTATTTTACAACCGGGCGTCTGCCTTTAGGTAAAATATATATATATATATATATATATATATATATATATATGTACATTTACGACACCTCGGTAAGAAATGAGGGTAAACTATTCTACTCAATTTTCTATAAACAAATTGTTTATAGAAAATGCACCGTGTGGTATCTGGCTGAGTAGAATAGTACCACCCTCATTTCTTACCGAAGTGTCGTAAAAGGCACCTAAGGTAAATCGACCCACCGTGTGGTATCCGGTTAAGTAGAATAGACTGCCCTCTTTCTTACAGAGATGTCGTAAAATACGATTAAGTTGATGTCAGGCAGGCGGCCAGTCGTAAAATACGTAGCCAAATCATGTGACAACATGTTTATTATATGTTGTGCTGACCCCACTTAGAGTGGGATAAGGGAAGATGATGACATTGTTTATAGAAAATGTTGGCCCTTGGCGGGAATTGAACCCGCGACCCGCGGTGCTGCAGGGTCACTACCCACTGCGCCAACGGGCCAGTCAAATATAATTAAAGCAGATCTCATAAAGTCTACTAAGACCGTTACAACAGTGAACGCACGTGCGTCGACACATAACACAATAAATCTAGTCAATAATTAATATTAGCACTAGAATAGAATCGCATCGAGGACATTGCACTTCCACCTACATACGGAGTGAATGAATGAGATATAATTATAACGTACTAGGTATGACCGCGGTTTCGACCTAAGAGGAAATCAGTGAGTCACGAATATATCATCATTATTCTTCTGCATGTTGTGCCGACCCCACTTAGAGTGGGATAAGGGCAGGAGGACGTTTATTACATACATTTCATGATTGTTATATTACATTCATTTACACTAATATTATGAACTTTAATGCTTATGTGTATGAAT
The DNA here is from genome assembly GCA_029227775.1 of Morpho helenor. Lineage (NCBI taxonomy): Eukaryota > Metazoa > Arthropoda > Insecta > Lepidoptera > Nymphalidae > Morpho > Morpho helenor. The sequence goes on from JARGCU010000010.1 coordinate 14,118,094, forward strand.
TTTGAGAAAATTTGGTAACATTAAGATTATAGTACCTGGGTGACCGAGCCTTGCTCGGTAATTTATAAAAAGATGTAAAAAAATTTAAAAAAAAATTGAAAAGAGAAATGAAAAAATAATAGGGTAGGTGGGGCTCGATCCTAGGTATTATCACCTCTCTAGACCGCCCGTTCCCCAAATGAATTACCATGACTTTACGTTTGACAGCGAAAAACTGTGATTGTATTCAACGTAAATTTTATTTCAATTAAGATATTAAGTGTAGCTTATAATTGTTTTTTTGATACAAAAATTTGTTGGCCAAATATGGGTCTCATAACAAATCTTTGTAACTAAGAGGTCGCTTAGAGCTTTAGTCGCGTCTAGTAAACCAGCGGAGATAAACTAAAGTAATGTACTAAAGAATTGCAGATCTACAAAAACACTACACAGAAGTCCGCAATCGTATGTCTCTATCTCTTATGGTTAATTCACAATAACTACTTTTATGTTCAAAATTTTGTGACACACTGATTTCCACTTATTTATAATTTTATTATAATAATTTTTTTCTATAGGAAATAGATAAAAAACACATATTGCTTTATTGAGGATAGTAAAACGCTTAAGTTGGCCCGAGCAAAGTCAAAGGTACCAGTAGTAGAAAATAAGAAAAATATCTAACTTTTTTTCTTTATTAGGTTTACCAACAGTTAGTACTTAATTATAAAATTACTTTAATAAAATTAAAGTAACCAAGTAATTCCTAATTACTTAACGATATTGAGGTAAACACAACATGCAATGAACCTTTTTTTTTAAACAAAATACAATATAGGTAATTGTTTTCTTAAAGGTAACAAAAGAATCACCGAAAATATCTACTTTTCCACTATACTCGTTTAATAGGCGACCTACGCGCGGAATGGGAGAGTTAACCCCTAGCACAGTGTGACGAAATAGTATGGATAGTGGCAAAAATTGGCTTCACGGATATGTTTGTATGTTAACTTTTAGTAAGTATCACTTTAATAAATGTTTTTTTAAACGGGATTCAAACCTATAAACCCTTAGTAGTACGCTTTCTGATTATTGAGCCATCACGGCTTTAACTTCCTTATAAATAAATGATGGGCTTTTAGCTCTGACGCACTCATTAATGGGGAAAGTTGAAAGGGTCTTAAAATATGAATACATATACATTCAACAGATAGCTACTTATTTGTAGGAGTCTTTTTATTACTTTCTTAATTATTCTTTCTTTTACGATTTTAAAGCCAGTTCGCTTATTTGAGACTTAATATATACTTATATTTTTATTACAGTTAAGAACATTATGAATTGTAACTGCAAAATTTGCATAAGTTTTAAAATAAATCTCAAATGTTGTGGATCGGGTATTGAATCCCCGACCCTGCTGAGGGTCACAGTACTACTAATCAGCCATGTATTCTTAAACTCTATCATATTAACCCTTTTAGTTCCGGGCCAAAAACGGTGCCTATGCGAGGATAACCGGTCGATTTTTATAGTTTTACTAAGGTTGATAATTTGCTCATGAAAACTAAACGAGAAACAATATTTACATGGTCCATAAAGAAATATACTAAGAATGAAATAGAGAAAAAAACAATTATACTATTATAGTTTTTCTCTACTCATTAAAAATTATAATAATAATAAAGGTATAAAAATAGTAAAAAGAGAGAACTCGTCTTTCTCACAAAACGTATTTACTTATACAAATCATCTTTTCCCCATTATTTTAGATGGATCAATTATTATAAAGTACATACTTTGCAATTCCAATTTGCTTCGAAACAAAATAAACGATATTACCTACATAACAAGGTAAACACAGGGCGGATTTTTGAAAACCTGTCTTAACCTTGCTTCTATTTTTTTTTTATTCTATCGTAATGAACTAAGATCATTTATAACGTATAACAAATTTATTTTGAGATGGGGTTCTCCCGCAACCGGAGTAGTAAGGCGTAACAACGCGAGGGCCGATATATCGGCTCTGGCACTTCTTGCAAGTGCAGCAAGAGCCAATATATGCTTTATATGCCGATATGGCTTTTGGCACTAAAAGGGTTAAGTCGGCCATAAAATGTTGCCAGATAGTGATTCATGTTTTCACGTAATCTGCTCTACATTTTCATTTGTGAATTAAACTGTCGTACGTTACAACAAATTCCTACATTATTAACAGTTAATCGTTAGGATTAAATTCCGGCGTTAATATATTTACCTATCATGAGAGTGGATTAATATTTAATACTACATTTATCATTTTATGCCGTGTGGTGTCCGGCTGAATAGAATAGTACCACCCACATTTCTTACCGAGGTGTCGTAAAAGGCGACTAAGGTAAGTCGAACCGCCGTGTGGTATCCGGCTGAGTAGAATAGACCAACCTCATTTCTTACCGAGGTGTCGTAAAATACGACGGAGGTAAGTTGACTTCAGGCAGGCGGCCGGTTATAAAAATGCAGCCAAATCATGTGACAGCATGTTTATAACATGTTGTGCCGACCCCACTTAGAGTGGGATAAGGGCAGGAAGATGAAGATGATGACTACATTTATCATTTTCGAATTTATACTAGCTAGTTTACTAGCTATACTATTTTTCAAGTAAAACTTATGTGCTTGATTGATATTCAATATTTATTAGTGAAATGATACATCGTAACTAAATTTGCATATCTTAAGACAGTTCTTGTAATATGGAATCCATTTTGTTTTAATTCGCATTTCTTAAGAAAATATTTATTCTGCAACTGATCCTTGGTGTTATTTGATTTTCTTTACAAACAAGGAATTAAGAGTAGCAAAAATAACTTTACCATAACTTCTCTATTTTTTATCCTACAATTCAATTTACGCGAGAAAAACATTGTTACAACTGGTAGCACACGGCTGGTCAACTTACCTTAGTGCTTTTATAACACCTCGATAAAAATGAGGGTGGTCTATTCTACTCAGCTACTTAGCCCGGTATATACTCGAAAGGTTCACTATTTCCAAATTTTATAAATATTCCTACAGCATTAAAGTGTAACAGACATACCGACTTGCACATTTCATAATATTATTGTAAATTACTAATCATGAAATGTATGTAATCTAACATACAATAATGTCATAGATCGATATCTGACTATCCATTGTTGACGAGGTCGCGATCAGTTACTTGGATACAGCGTGAACACAAAACGCATATTGACCGATCGGTCGAGCACGATGTAAGGGTGGGTACATACATTGGATCTATTTAAACCAAAGTGTTCTTCTTACATAATAAGTTAAATCATTCAATTTTATTTAGAACGAAAATTATATCTGTAACTCGACAATGTAAATGAAAAATTAGTGAAAATATCTATTTATATTTTTATAACATAATTTATTTATTTATTTATGTACCATAAAAAATGTTGGAAAAAACATTATTGGGAAAAAAAGGTCAACTTATCCCTATGACAGAGATCTCTACCAGCTAACCTACGCAGTGAGAAAATTTATATTTAAAGAAAAAGTTGGTACGCAAATATCAAAGATTATGAATTAGAAATAAAAAACGAAATCTTATATATATATATATCTAATAGTTTATTTACATATTATTATAGTCCATTATTTCCGATGTGTAACCACACACCGGAAATAATGAACTGAGTTGAATAGATCACTCTCATTTCTTACCGAGGTGTCGTAAAAAGCGACTAAGGTAAGTTGAAACACTGTGTGGTATCCGGCTGAGTATGATAGACCGCCCTTATTTCTTACCGAGGTGTCATTAAAAGTAACTAAAGTAAGTTGACGTCAAGCAGACGGCCGGTAAAATAACCAGACGTACCGTCGTAAAATAACTAACAATATTTTTACACTGAGAAATGAAATGCGAGAAATGAAAGTACCTAGGATCGAGCGAGCCCCACCTACCCTATTATATTTTTCTGAACTTCCTTTTTTTTATTTTGTATAAATGTTGACCAAGCCTTGCTCAGTAATTTTTGGTACTATCAATTAAGCTCATAAGTTTTTATAGTAATTTAATACCTAGTAAGAGTACCTTTAATACGTTCTAATCACGACATGTATTTGAACTGACTCAAATACGAGAAGTCCTAGTTTGATAATCCCAATTTAACAGGAACACCGTAGAGCTTAGAGCATTGAATAGACGTCAGCTCCCTTTGTGCAGCTATAGTCCGTGTAATGGAGAATGTTCTGAACCGTTTTAATTAGTACTACCCTCCCTAAAATCGTACTACCTGATGTAGAAACAAACTTCATCTTAGTTCATCGTGCATATCCTTTTACATACGAGTACAAGCTATTATGTATCACTAACGATGCCCGCGACTTCATTCACGTCAATGTTACCTTTAAAAGACCCTCGATTATGTTTTATATTGTTTATTCCTCTACTCAAAGGAAAAACGATTTTAATTCTATGTGTATATAAGCTTGTACGATTTTAATGAAATTTCAATTAAATTTCATCAATCAATATTGATGAAATTTAGTTAGTCCAGCTCATTGATTGTGTTTATGTTAATGGAACATTAAGTCTTTATGTAAATTCTTTTAAAGAGGTTTCGCAATTGTATAAAAACTTGTCTGCTGGGAGCTTAAGTCGCTTGCGTCGCGTAAATGAACAGAGATACACCAAAGTAATGTAATACAGAATTGTAGATCTACAAAAATACTACAAAAAAGTCTTCGATATATTTCTATCTCTTATAGTCAAAGCGCAATAACTACTTTTATGTTCAAAATTTCAATTAAATACCAAACACAAAATACAAAATTTAAATAAATAATTTCCAAGCGGGTCAAGGCGCAGACATAGTTCTATAATTGAACCTTCCTATAAGGGAGGACTTAGCAAATGAGGCAACATTTTAAGAATACGTCGTATTATTTTTTAATGCAAAAAAAGCAAAGAGGAATCGCTCGCAGCGAAATATATTTCTTTACTTTCCCACGATAACAAATCTCAAATCGAAACACGGAACTCATTTCGGTGTTCAAAATTTCGGTCACGTTCACTCGATATCGATGGCAAGCTAATATTTTTCGTATCAATTCCTTAGGAAGTGTATTAAAATCGTGGAGTGATTTAAAAAAGTGCCAAATTAAGGGTAGGTATTTTTTGACATAATTTAATTTAGTTTATTCATGGATATTTTATTGTTAACGCTTACACTAGTAAGTCTCTCTCAAATTGTATCTTTGTATACAAACCAAATTACTATAAAAAATATATCATCCTTCTGGCCTTATCCCACCCTAAGTGGGGTCGGCACAACATATTATAAACACGTTCTCACATGATTTGGCTACGTATTTTAAGACCGGCCGCCTGCCTGATGTCAAATTACCTTAATCGTATTTAACGACACCTCGGTAAGAAAGAGGGTCTATTCTACTCAACACGATAGCACGCGGTGAGTGAACGTACATTAGTCGCCTTTAACGCCTCAGTAAGAAATTATGGTGGTCTATTCTACTCAGCTGGATACCAAAGTGGGTCAAATTACCTTATACGACGGTTGCCTTATACGACACTTCGGTAAGAAATGAGGGTGGCCTGTTCTACTCAGCCAGATACCACAGGACGGGTCGACTTACCATAGTCGCCTTTTACGACACCTTGGTAAGAAATAAGGCTGGTCTATTCTACTCGGTTGGATACCACACTTTTATGATACCTTGGTAAGAAATGAGGGTGGTACATTTTGGGCTGGCTAACCATCTAGTATATTTCTATGACAGGTAAAGGTTAGAAAAGAAACAAAAAACACTCAAGTTGACATTTATATAATTTAGGAGCTACATTATTTCGCAGGTACATTATATCAACTTTGGACGTAATCTTCCCCTTAAGTGCTCTCTCTAAATATTATTTATTCATGAATCAATTTATAATGCAATCAGGTCAAATATAGCTCTACAATGAAGATTTGACTTTGATAAAATACGATTACGAACTTCCAGCGGGGCTTTTGCATTTTTATGAGGAGTTTGTAAATTTTGTCATACGCTTTATAAATTGGTTCGACGTTCAATATTCCTTGAAATCCTTATAACAGATAAACAAACACGCGTTTTGGTTTATTTAATAGTATATTTTATTACTAAAAAATAAGCCTTATTTAATATTGGGTTTAATAGGTGGGGCTCGGATCCTAGGTATAGGTATCCGTTTTTCGAGACCGCCTGTTCCCCGAATAAGCTACGCTGACTTGACATTTAACATAGTGTTTCATATAATCAATAAATTAAAAGCAAATTTTAGTATTTTTTTTAATGGGAATAAAACGATTTTTTTTACCTAGCTAGATCGATTTTCTCTTCCAAAACCTCTTGCATGCTGAATTTCAGGAAAATTGTTGGTGCCGTGTCCGAGATTCCGAAAATATATTTATATACATTTATACATACAAGATTAAGCCATTTAAATATTAAAGATTCCCAGTTAAACCCTAATACATATAAAGAAAGAAAAGGTAAATGAAAAAAATCATCTAAAAGCGATTCGTCTTTTGTTTTAGTTATACAAACCTGTAAAAAACCGACGATTTATTTCGATGTTTCTTTTTTTTATTTTGTAAAAAATTACCGAACAAGGTCAACCAGGTACTTTAGATTTAATTAATAAGTAAATTATATTTAACCTTTTTTCAACACCTTTTGACCAATTAAAGATTTATGCAAAAATACTGACAAATCTGTCAGTAATTAGTTGTTATACAAATGGCGAAGAAATGTGACTAAAATTCTCGTTATTTTTTTGTGTTGTGTGTTTTTATATATATATGTAGTCTTTTTGATTTCGATTTATTTTATTTGATTTCGACCGAAATTTTTAGTGTTTATATCGAATCGCGTGTAGTGCGGATCCGTGACTCTGGTTTTTTGGATCAATCAGTGTTTTTTGGATTTAAAATTTATTGTGAAGGTATGTACTCGTATATTTTATAAAAAAAATATGACTAAATAGATGGAACAATTGCGCCGTGTGGTATCCGGCTAAGTAGAATAGACCACCCCTTATTTCTTACCGAGGTGTCGTAAAAACCTAAGGTAAGTTGACCCGTTGTGTGATATCCGGGTAAGTAGAATAGAACATCCTCATGTCTTACAGAGGTTACGTAAAAGGCGACTGAGGTAAATTGACCCGCTTTGTGGTATCCGGCTGAGCAGAATAGACCAACCTCATTTCTTACCAAGGTGTCGTAAAAAACGACTAAGGTAGATTGACCCGCCTTGTGGTATCCGGCTGAGTAGAATAGACCACCACCACAAGAGCTGCAAGCTTATGTCGGTTCCTACTTTGTCTATTGTATACTTCACCTATCGAAATCGTTCCCGTAATCTTATTTTAAACATTTCAAATGTAAATTAGAGTAATTCAGGTTGGTAAATTGGTTAAACTTCATTGATTCATGACTCGCCTGATTTGCATAATTGTAGACTCATAAAACATGCAACACAGTCTATCGGAAACTCAGTCGGTTGGCGCATTTATGTTAGCTCAGCAACTGCACATTAAGGAAGTTATTATTACAATGTATTCTCTTTTGCTTAATGTAGTCTATTATACTTGACTGCAGCTTCGCCTACGTGGAAATCGCTGTGTCACGAAAGATACAAAAATAGTTATTGTGAGTTAACTATAGAAGATAGAGACATGCTATTTTGGATTTTTTTGTAGTATTTTTGTAGGTCTTCAATTCTCTAGTACATTACTTCCGTGTATCTAGGCTTGTTTACGTGGCGTACACGATGTAACTAAATGTAACGAGTAATAAGAATTTTATTTCGTAAAGAGCAACCGCTGAGCTTCTTGCTGTCTCTTCCCGTTAGAAAAATAAAAAGCTTTCCGAACCATCAGTAGAGTTCAAAAACACTTGTTTACAAGTTTACTTGCCAGCGAGCTGCTGTACGCAGCGCGGGCTTATTTTTTTTAATGTCGGATTCGCACCGACTAAAACAATCTGTGTGCTCCATAACGCTGCTGGTGGCGGGGATAGGGTACATATGAAGGCGTTGCCCCCATCCCCGCCAGCAGCAACTCTGTACCCTAGAGTGCACCACCTCTGGGTCGGGGCCTCTCTAAAAGTGGCTCCTCCCTCCGCTGGACGATGCATCGGGAGCACCAGATGCATCGACCGCCGCGGGGACTTTATAGGGTGGGCGTCCGATTAAACCTAACCTAATTCGGGCTAACCCGATAAGACGTGAGTGTAGCCGGTTTCTGTATAACTATAAGTTTACTTGAATAAAGACTATTCAGAGTTCCAAATCTTTGGACTTTGCAATAATCCCGGTCACTAACCACCAAACTTATGGGACTTTGGGAATGGGAGTTTTTTCCCGAGTTTCGAAGCCCTAAACTTTATAATAAATATAAATAATAATAATAATTATATGGGACGCTTACACACACGGTCGCCCGTCCTCAAATTGAGTAACTTAATACTTGTGTTATGGTAGACAGACAACTGGTGAATATATACTTATATATTTTTTAAATACCTACTCAAAGACCAACAAATTCATTTATAGAAAATTTTGGTCCTCGGCGGGAATCGAACCCGCGGAGCTGAAGGCAGGATCACTACCCACTGCGCCAACGAGCCAGTCGATAATAGTCACAAACTCTAAGCGCCAGACTTTCGGGGCTATGTATAAGTATAAATTTTATTTAACGAATTTTCAGTGAACATAATCCCTTAAAATATAACAGGCACCGCTGATTCTATGGATATATATACATAAAATATGCAGATCTGTATGTGCTTACTCGACGGAGCGCATGTGTTTTCCCCTCATCTGGTTTTAATCCTCTTAACGCAGCATCCTCTCCAAAAAGAGACAACATAGCGTTTCTAACTTTGTTATAAAATTTTTGAATATTATGGATTAGTTAATCCGTATTAAGTTTATATGGTAAAAATTGAATACATTAAATGATGCATCTACAATTCATGGAGTCTTGAGATCAGCAATAACATAAAATTAATGCATAATTTGGCTACAATCCGCGATAACCGAAAATCTATGAAATGCTAAAAGTAGGGTGTATTATCCGATTTTATCCATTATATCATGTTAACATATCTATAATCATCCTCCTGCCCTTATACCACTCTAAGTGGGGTCGGCATAACATGTTATAAACATGCTGTTACATGATTTGGCTGCGATTTTCCGACCGGACGTCTGCCTGACGTCAACTTACTTTAGTCGTATTTTACGACACCCCGGTAAGAAATGAGGGTAGTCTACTCTACTAAACCGGATACCACACGGTGGGTTGACTTACCTTAGTCGGCTGTCATAATAACTACTTTTATGTTCAAAATATCAATGTACTAGTGGTTGACCGTTTTGTATTAAATTTTAAATAATAAGCGTGTTTATTGTAGCTAATAAAAAAATATTTTTTAATTACCTGTTGCCATCTATTAACAACTGCCCAAAACCTCAAAACTGTAGTCTATTGTTTAATACTTCCGCACAGTCTCGTGCGGACGCGCGCAGTGAACGGACGCGTATTGTTTACGTGAACGTTATCGCTGTGCGTATCGTGTGAGACGCAAAGTTCGCCAGTTTCGGTTAACGCCCCTGCACCCCTGCCACCGGCGCCAGTTGTACTCGCCGCGACCCGTGTTGCGGCTCGAGGAAACGGTCGGCAGCGCATCGCGTGCACCTGCTCCGCCGAAGCTGCCCGGACGCAGCGATCTGCACCGCCTTTCGTTGCAAAGACGTATGCAGACGTGCCCTCAGTGAAACCACCGTTCATTATCCCATTGTGTTTGTAGTCTCCGCCCCCGCTCGCGGGCGCCTAGCTGGGCCTCCCCCCAGGGGTCTCACCCGGCTGGGTTGCACGCGCCGAGGGTGCGCGGAGCTGCACTCGCACAGGAGCGGCTCACTAAGGTACCTCTGTAGCAACTATCCGAGTAGCATTACACGCATTCGTAATACTGCGCGACCATGTCCGGTCGGGGGGAGCCCCCCCCGAGGGACCCACGTATTAGAGGGGAGCGCCCCGCGTTCCCCCGCGCTGTAGTGCGGCGCGACATACGGGACAATACCACCGTTCCGTTTACGCCGATCGCACCCGCAGCAGCGCCACCATCACCGCCAGCGCCACTACCACGCTTCCGGATTCCATCCGGCGAGCGAAAGTCGCCAGACTCCGCGCCTTTGTTCTCCGCCGATGTAGCTGGGCTTACATCGGGCGGCGAAGCACCGAAGCGTCCGCGGGTTGCCGACTCTTCGCCCGAATCGCTCGAGGGAGACGACAAGCGTCCGAAGACGGACCAGTCGCCGACCACCTCACTTACAACGTCGTCGTCATTCGACGTCCATCTAACAGCCGAGCAAAGGACTCGGCCCACTCCTCCGCCGGCCTCCTCGCCTCGGGATGAGGGCGGCGTGCGACCGCCCGCAGAGAGCGCGTCACAGGGATCCACCTCGTGGCCTCGTGATTCAACGAGCTACGCCGGATTCGCTTCGACGCCGTCTCCTATGGCGACGTCCCGCCCCCCTACCCCTCAGGCCGGGCCGTCCGGTTACGCCGCCGCCGCCGCCGCGCCGCCGTCACCCCGCGCGCTCCAGCAGCGCCAGGAAGAGCAACAGCGCCAGCTTAATCCACCATCCACTACCGGAGCGAAGACGGCGCGCTCCGAGTACCCGCCCATCACCGTGGAGTGCCTACCCAACTGGACGAGGCACTTCACCGCAATCCGAGGCATGCTCGGACACGCCCCTAACGCCCGCCCGATGGGGAAGGGCGTCAGATTCCTCCCCAAATCCGCGGAGGAATTCCGGGTGCTCCAACGGTACCTTCTCGACGCTGCCAAGCAGGACCCGAATATCGCGTGGTTCTGCTACAGCCCAGCGTCGAGCCTACCCAGCAAGGTAGCCATCAGGGGGCTACCTCAAGACACTCCGCCAGCAGAAGTCATCGCGGCGCTGCGCAGCCTAGGGTACCCGGCGACCCAGGCGAGGGCCATCCCTGGGGTCAGAGGGCGGCACGGCTGCACATATTTCGTGCAGCTGGAGCACCTGACCTTTGAAGAGCTCGGTCACCTGTACAGAGAGACCGAGCTCCTTTCGATGCCGGGCCTCATCGTCGAGGCATGGAAGGGCGGACGAGGTCCGCCTCAATGCCACAGGTGCCAGCAGTTCGGACACTCATCGGCCAACTGCCACCGGCCGCCCAAATGTGTCCGCTGTGCAGGCGGGCACCTGGCCCAGGACTGTGACCGGCCCCAAGAAGCCGCGCCCAAGTGCGCGAATTGTGGAAAAGCGCACGTGGCGCGGGATCGCAAATGCCCGGTCTTCCGTCGCGAGGCGCGAAAGCGCGGCATCGATGTCGCACCGCCGCGCCCAGACAAGCAAGCGAAGCAGAGGGCAGGAGGGGGTGGTCAAGTTCCCCCCCCAACCGCAACACCCGCCGCCGCTATACAAGTCGCCGCAGCGGCCCCCGCCATCCCCGCAGTACGTCCCGCGGTAGCCGGACGCGCCGCCCCTGCCCCCGCGGCACGCCCCGCAGTGGCCGTGCCTGCCGCCCCCGCCCGACCCGCACTGAGTAGCGCCCCGCCGTCGCCCGGCGTGATCATTCATGCTACTCGACGGAGGGAAGCGGGAGGGGCTAACATAGTCGCAGAGCCGGCGACCAAACAACCGCCGGCCTACATCCCGACCGCCCCAGCTACTCAACGGAGGGAAGCGGGCGGGGTTACTATAGACCGGGAGCCGGCGACTCTGCAACCGCCGGCAAACGACCCGATAAGCAGGGGGGAGCCCCTGCGAAGAAAAAGAAACCGGCGCAGGCGCAGGCAGCCGAGGCCAGCAGAAGCTGAGCCCGCCGCCGCGTCCACACCGCACTCCAGGCCGCCAACATCAACATCGTTGGCGGCAATACCAGAAATTGCCGAGGCGCCGAGAAGCCGCGGCCACCGACTGGCCACAGAAGAGGCGGAGCTGCGAGCTCCGCAATATCCTACGTTCCTCCCGCCACCCCTCGCGCAGGACTCGGGCATTAATAATATTGTCCGGGTCCTTATCGAGGCGCTTATGGCGGCGCTCACCCACTATCTGAGCAACAGGGACGTAGTCGGCGCCATCACGGCAGCAATTACCCAGTTTGGGAGGTCGTATCAATGACCTCCCTACGAATCCTATATTGGAACCCGGGCGGCATCAGAGGTCACGTCCGTGAATTAACACTACTCGCCCAGTCGCAGGATATCCACGTCATCCTCCTGGGCGAAACTAAACTCACGGACAGCGTCGAGCTCCGCGTGCCCAACTACTTCGTGTATCGCCGCGACGAAGTCTCTCCCCGGGGCCGCCCGTACAGAGGTACGGCCGCTCTGGTGCGGAGGGACATCATACACGAAGAGCTGGAGCATACCCCGTTCACTAGCACCCGTACACAGGGGGTGAGAGTCAACGTGGGCAACCAGGAGCTCCGCATCTATGCCGCCTATAAACCACCCGGACTGACTTTCTGCAGCACTGATGTCGAGGCAATCTTCGGGCAGCAGGGACCTGCAGTGATCGTGGGCGATCTCAACGCGAAACATCACGCGTGGGGATCGCGAATCATCACTGCGGTCGGGAGGCACCTGCACGAAGATAGCGTGAGGAGCGGGTACGGTGTGGTGGGGCCGGGAGCGCCGACCCACATACCCACCGACAGCCGTTCCCAGCCAGACGTCATAGACATAGTGCTGCACCACGGATTGGACAACCCCTTCGATGTCGAGGTACTCTATGACCTCGACACGCAACACCTTCCGGTTCTGGTCACCCTAGCCACCCAGGGAGGCTTCTTAGTGCCCCGCCCGCCGCGGACGCGGACGAACTGGGAGCGCTACACCGCAGAGCTTGCCGGGCTTGAGCTAGCAGGCCCGATCACTACACCTTCGGGAGTCGACGATGCTGCTGCGTTCGTCGCGGAGGCGATCATCGCCGCCAAAGCAGCAGCTACCACCACCACGTCGACTTCACAGGATACCAATCGAAGGAAGGACCTGCCGAGCTCGCTCCGCAATATGCTTAAGCGGAAGCGCACCCTGCGCCGCCTATGGGCCCGCACTCGTTGCCCCAGGGTGAAGGCTGACCTGAACCGGCTTGCAGAGAGGATCGCGCGTGCCGTAGTCGCTCTCGACGAGGCGCGATGGGAGGATACCGTCGATCGAGCGACAGAACACGACACAGCGCTATACTCCCTCTGCAAGAAACTCACCGGACAAGACACCCCCGTTTACCCGCTGCTCGATGCCGCGGGTAAACGCACCTATGCCGCCAAGGATCGTGCTGAGATTCTGGCGGCACACCTGGAACAGACATTTACGCCCAACGCCCCCAACACCTCCAACCCCCATGTCATTCGTCATCACGCGGCTGTCCAGGACAAGCTGGAGAGGTTCCTGTCGGCCCCTACACCGCCGCTCCGGGGAGAGGACTTCATCTCCCTGTCAGAGCTGCGGTCGGTCGCTGCTCGCCTTGATAAGCGAAAGGCGCCAGGCCCCGACGGAATCGCCAACGCCGCGTTGATGCTGCTGCCCCGAACAGGTCTCGTAGCGCTCACGAGACTGTTCAACGGAGTACTCCGCACCGGCCACTTCCCAGAGGCGTGGAAGACCGGGAAGATCATCGTTCTTCCCAAGCCGGGGAAGGACCGCCGCCTGCCTGGAAGCTACCGGCCGATCACCCTGCTCTCGCACATAGCCAAGCTGTTTGAGCGTCTGCTGCTGCGTCGAGTCACGCCCCACCTGCCCCTGCGCGAGGAGCAGTTTGGATTCCGCAGCGGCCACTCGACGACGCTCCAGCTGGCGAGGGTAATAAACCACCTGACCAGTGAGCGGAACAACGGGCGCTACACCGTGGGGGTCTTTCTCGACATCGAGAAGGCCTTCGATCGTGTGTGGCACGCCGGGCTCCTGGTCAAAATACTGGACACCACCATGCCGCCTGCTTATGTGCGAGTGCTGGCATCGTTCCTACACGGCCGTAGCTTTTACGTGGCAGTGGATGGTGCCGAATCCCAGCCACGCACCATCCAAGCCGGAGTACCCCAGGGCAGTTGTATATCGCCGCGTTTATACGCGGCGTATACGGATGACATCCCCACCCTGCGCCACCATCTGCGGGAAGGGGAGGAGGACGTGCTGTTGTCGCTGTTCGCCGACGACAGCGCGTATTTCGCGTCGTCCTACCATCAGATCGTCGCCACCAACCGCATGCAGCGTATGCTGGACTTGTTGCCGGAATGGCTGGACAAGTGGAGGATGGCCGTCAACGTCGGGAAGACGGCCGCTCTGCTCACCAGCCGCTCCAAGCCGCTACGTCAGCTGACTCTCCGAGGCCAGGACGTAGAGTGGAAGACCACAGTGAGGTTTTTGGGGTGTGATTTGGACCGCAGCCTGCGCATGCTCCCCACGGTGAATCACGTCGTGGGTCGAGCCGCCGCTGCTAGGTCCAAGCTTCACGCGCTATTCACATCCCATCTACCTATGAACACCAAACTGCGGGTCTACGGTGCCTACGTCCGCTCGCGCTTGACGTATGCGGCACCCGCCTGGTACGCGTTATGTTCGGCGTACCAGAAGCGAAGACTGCAAGTCCAGCAGAACCGTTGCCTGCGACTGATCGTAGGAGCCCCGAGGTATGTGCGGAACGACGTCGTGCATCGGGACACCAAAATGCCGACCGTGGAGGAGTATGTCCGTCGCCTTGCGCGCCGGATGTTCGCGCGTGCGGACAACAGCGCGCACGTACACCTCCACGGCATCGCGCCACTCCATGCGCGACCACCCGATGGACGTTCCCTGCCTCGCGAGCTCCTGCGGTCACCGTCTCCGCGGCTCGATGTGGATGACGACGGCGACGATGAGGACGACGCGATGGGCGAGAGGGCGAAAACACCGGATTTGACACCCCTGATCATGACACCACCCGACTTAGGACCACCCGAAGAAGACTTTGAGGTCTGGGAGCTACCATTCCCAGACCTCCCCACCGAACCAGACATCCCTTAGGTCACCTAGGTGACCTCGGCCTACGGCCGAAACACAGACCGGGCTTAAGTGCCCGCGAGGAACTGCCCGGGCAAGGAGGTACGCCTCGAGGCCCGTACCCCGCCTACTCCCAAGGAGTAAGCGAGACGACCCTGCTGTTTAATACTTAAAATTTAATATTATTAAGTAATTTTTTTTTATTAGGTACAACAAACAAGACGCTTATTATTTAAAATTTTCATACAAAACAGTCAATTACGAATTCTGCAAAGTAACGCCTACTTTTGTAAATTCAAATTCCACTTCAAAATTTTCTTTATTTAAATAAACTTGTTAACAAGTGCTTATGAATCGTCAATTCTACTGCTGTTTTGAAAAGCTGTTCCTACCGAGAAGAGCCAGTAAAAAACTCGGCGGTTTCTCTTTTCAAAATAATTCTTATAACCAGCTACATTAAGTTATAAAATATTTATAGCTATATATAGACCATGTATTATATATAGACCATGTACAAGGTAAGCCTTAAATATACTAATTTCAACGCGGGCGTAGCCACAGGCACACCTAGTAGGATATAAACATTACTGTTTTTCCTCTGGGAATGGTAAAAACAGTACACCACTGAGGGTATTTTCAGAAACTAAAGTCGAAGCGAACTAGACTTATTTTCAATTTTTTCCCCAGACAGCAATGAATGTTGATTCGCGTTTGCCAAGGGTTACCCATTATTCTCGGCCGCTATCTCTTCAAAAGCCTCAGTAACAATCTCTCTTTACTTTGACGAGTGGCATTTTCAATGCGAACAGTTGTAATTACGGCCCTACAACGGTATGATTGTTAGGTCCCGTATCCACTAGAGCGAACGCGGTTCATGTGACGTCACTTTGCGTTTGAAAATGTTATGTGCGGTTTACGGATGCTTGGATTTTGGACGTAAGAATTAAGTGGATGCTTTCATTATGTTCAAAGTTTGGAGTTACTGGCTCATTGGCGCAGTTATCAGGGTTCGTTTCCACCTATTCTGGGTATGTAATTTATAGAATTAGGTGTACTTTGTGGAGACCCATGTATCAGGTATAAAAACGGATTGTCCACTCTACATTATATGTATTTTCTATTTTACTTCATTGCGGATTATAGCAAAATAATTAAAAACACATGCACAAACCACTTCACTATCACTTGTATTTATATATTTAAAACTCATCACCTTGGCCTTATCCCACTCTAAGTGGGGTCGGCACAACATGTTATAAACATGCTGTCTCATGATTTGGCTGCGTTTTTACGACCCGCCGCCTGGCTGACTTCAACTTACCATCGTATTTTACGTCGTATTTTACTAATATTTAATTTAGCATATAGACGGACAGATTTTTAAATAAATAAATATATATGGTAAAATTACACACACACAGTTGTCCGTCGCCAAAGTTACTAACTTAATACTTGTGTTATGGGTGACAGACAACTGGTAGGTATATTCATATATAGTTTAAAATAAGGTAAGTCGACCCACCGTGTGGAATCCGGCTGAGTAGAATAGACCAACCTCATTTCTTACCGAGGTGTAAAAAGCGACTTAGGTAAGTTGACCCATCGTGTGGTATTTGGTTTAATAGAATAGAAAATCCTCTTTCTTACCGAGGCGTCGTAAAATACGACAAAGGTAAGTTGACGACCCCACTTAGAGTGGGATGAGGGTAGGAAGATGATGATTACTCATTTCATACATATTTTAAATACTACTCTAGATTCTTAAAAAATCTCTGTTTGGGTTTTGGCTAAACATTAAAAATTAACTCAGAATTTTTTTTACCAACACTTAAGTAAAGTTTTAAGATAAAAAGAAGCTTAACTTAGCTGTTGGAGTTTTAATAAGCTAGGGGATAGTTTGCACATTTTATGCTTTCATAATGAAACTTAAGCCATTCTCGAAGAAAAATACTATTTACTTTATTAACTAAATATATTTAACTCTTAACGCCTTCGTGTTAACATGCGAGGGTACCGATAAAAAAAACATAGACATATATTTTTGAATTTAAACTATCGTGAGTGCTATTCATAATTAATGTGTAGAAACCGGCTATACTCACTTATTATTTTATCGAATGAGTCCGACTAGTTTCAAAACCATACGAGGCTCTTCTTATTCATGAGCTCCTTACGCGGCGTAATCGCGGCGGAAACTGATAAAATAAGACGTGAGTATAGCCGGTTTCTATACATTAATAGTCATATATCTTTCATCTTTAAATGAGCTTTATATATGTTCTGAATTTCGGAAACGGCTCCAATGATTTTCATGAAACTTAGTATATAGGGGAATCCCCCCGGGGGCGATAAATTGATCTAGATAGGTTAGATTGAAAAAAATGTCGTTTTAATGCTATTTTAAGGAACTGAAAAACCGGTACAATATTATTCGATAACAAGGGTTAATTACGTTGTCACTTGCAAAGTAATATATTTCAGTTGTGGACGGGCGGTTTCAAGAAGTGAAATTACTCTGGATCTAGTCCTGATATCAGCAGACTTTTTTTCTTATTTTTTTCATATCGCAATTTCTTATAAAAAAATACCAAGAAAAGCTAGGTTATCCAGGTATTAGGAAATAAATGTTGTGGTTTCCATTTGACAAATACCTAAGAATTTTTTTCTTTCATACAAATTTTTCTATTCCATAATTCAATCATCCTTTGGAACTTTTTTCAAACAGAAAACGTACTTAATGTATAGAAATCGGCTTGACTCAAGTCTTATTCTATTATCTAACCAGATAGAATAAGACGTGAGTATAGCTGTTTTCTTTACACTAACTATGATTTTCTTTACACTACTCACGATAGTTTAAAAATACAGGAAGCACTTTCTGAAAACGACATATTCGTTATTTAAATTTATTTGTTTGATTCATCAGTTATTAAGAAGATGGAAATTGAAGTCCATGTAGAGAAAGTCGTTCGCAGAAGGTTTAGCTCATATAAATATATCGTCTAAAAATGCTATAAAGTATAAAAGTCGAAATTTGGCGACCAAATTGCGGATGTGCAACGTGATTTCGAATTTCAATATTTCTTGCCTCGCCGACAGATTCGTTGAAACCATCGAATGTCACAAATCATTTCATTTTAGAGTCCGGGTGAGGAGGGGTTTTAATTTCGAGTCCACGATTGCTCTCTAACGAGAGCCGAATCGCTGACACTAGCGTGCGGCAATCATTGTGCTGAGACCAATTTACGGGTTCGCTGAGTGATAAGCGGAGCGGAAACCAATCTATCAAATCAAATAGCCGCCCGCAGTTTATAGCTATAAATAATAGAAACAACGGAATGTTGGACAATTATTTGTGTCATTTGGATATGTAATAGTTATTCACTAATAAGTATTATTAACAATTTTTTTGCTAATTTTTATTTATAGAATTACTCATTACTTTACAGACTTTCATAGTTCAAAAGTAATTATATAATTTAAATTAGAATATAGTAAAATAATTGTATCATTGCTTTCTATAAATTATATAGCTGTAAATATATTATAGTATTAGTTGTATATTATAAAAAATTAAAATTTTAAAATTAGTGGGTCAAGGAATAACTTGACCATTGAGAGCTTTTAACGGTTAATTAGATCGAGGATTAAGGTAATCTATGCATAGAGAAACTCGTAACTGTCCTATCACCGAAAAGTAAAAATAGAGGATAACATAGAGAGGAAAAATATTACGTTTTCAAAATGCGGTAATGGGACAAACACGTAGTCTAAGCTGCCTTGCAAAAGCTAGTATATAATCCTGAGAAATGTTGTATTAACAATGCATCAAAACGAGAAACATAAACAGATTTAGTGAAACTAACAACTGTTCAGCAGAATGTTACTAAAAGGGAACAAATTCATATGCTTCACGATAATGGTTACAATGCAAATGGTACGGAACTGACATAACGTCTAACGCCTCGACTTATCTTTCGCTTTATTCCGCTCCACTAAAACGCTATTGGTCGCTTAATGATGAATGACCAGCTTTGGCAGTGTTCCAAGCGTGTGTTACGGATGTGTTTACGCGTCGCTTCTTAGCATATTGTTCATAATGCATTAGTAGGCAGAGTTGTGTGAAGCTCTAGTTTTGCTTAAGTGTTTTGAATTATTTCACAAGTTGGAACTTTATTTGAAAGAAGTTACGTAGTTATCTGTTACATACCTATTTCTAGACAAAGGCCTTTTTTATCCTTTAGCTTAAACACATCACGCTGCTCCAATGTGGAATTAGGATTCATTAAATAACAGAGATTCAAATTTACTACAGTGAACAACAATATTATTGATTTATAGAAGCAGGCGTTACTTTGCGGAACTCCATAGTTCAAAAGTTACAATAAAATTATTTTGTTGCAATCCCGGTTTGTTAAGAGAATACATGCAATGCTATTTTACACAATATTTCATCGTGGGGATTAAAAAACCAAATTTTATTAGAAAAAAAAGTTCCATAGTTCGTATAAACCGTAATCCTAAAATAGTTTATTTTATACTAAGAAACGTAAGGTATAATAAGAAGCTTTATTTGGTACTTATGGTACCATATAAATCCAATACAATGTATGTGATACTATGTATGTATCATCATCCTCCTGTCCTTATCCCGCTCTAAGTGGGGTCGGCACAATATGTTATAAGCATGTTGCCACATGATTTAGCTACTTATTTTCTTATTTAATTTTGTTGTGTACAATAAAGTATAATACATAAATAAAGGTAAATAATACTTTTCTCAGAGATAACTCCGTACAATGGGACGCCGTGTGGTATCCGGCTGAATATAATAATACCACCCTCATTTCTTACTGAGGTGTCGTATAAGGCGACTAAGGTAAGTCGACCCGCCGTCTGCTATCCGGCTGAGTAGAATTGACCAACCTCATTTCTTACCGAGGTGTCGTAAAAGGCGACTAAGGTAAGTTGACCCACCGTGTGATATCCGGTTTAGTAAAATAGACCACCCTCTTTCTTACCGAGGTATCGTAAAATACGACTAAGGTATTTTGTCGTCAGGCAGGCGGCCGGTCGTAAAAACGCAGCCAAATCATATAACAGCATGTTTATAACATGTTGTGCCGACCCCACTTATAGTGGGTTAAGGGCAGGAGGATGATGATGAATTCCGTACAATGGGATAGGGGCTGGCTGCTAATTGCTTGATTAATGAAAATATACATTTCCAAATATTAAAAAGTTGATTGTCGCTCGAATTAGATCAGTGACACTAAAGCCACACCCGAAAATAATAGGAACATTGAATAAAGCTGAACTTTTCTCGTTAACAGGGGTGAGAGCGCTTCAGTCTCGTGGCTCACTCATTATTTGATTTACGGAGCATCTG
This sequence comes from Morpho helenor, assembly GCA_029227775.1. NCBI lineage: Eukaryota > Metazoa > Arthropoda > Insecta > Lepidoptera > Nymphalidae > Morpho > Morpho helenor. The sequence goes on from JARGCU010000010.1 coordinate 14,138,518, forward strand.
TCATCACTTTCCCTAATCTTGATCAGGGGCTCCTCTTGAGATTAAAGTGGGACACTTCATTAGAAATTTGCTACTAAGCATTTTACACGTGCTTGTCATCGTGTTATAATAATCATGTTTTAACAAATGTTCACATTCACAACATTTTTCTAACGATGGTAATTTTCACATAGCGCCTACGAGTATACACGTCGTTAAAAAAAAAAAAAATTGTTTATTTTCATAATAGCTTAGGCTCTTACACAAAGGTTTTTGAGATCTTCTGGTAAGTGTATAGACACTTGTGTTAGAAGACCTCGCTCTTCTATAACATAAATTTACAAATATTGAGCATATTTAAAAATAATCATAACAAAAAAAGAAAAACAAAAGAAATAATGGTTATCTTTGTTATATGAGTAGTTGCGAAAAAGCGCGCGCGCGCGCGTGTGTGTGTGTGTTAGTGAGTGTGTGTGTAGGTGTGCTAGTTATATTTTGCACATTCCAATGGTCCGATGTCGTATTATTTGTGGTGGGTTTTTGTTTGAGTTTTGTTTCTAGGAGCATAATATAATTAATTATGTATTCCTTCTAGATCGTTCTCCTGCCCTTATTCCACTCCAAGTAGGGTCGGCATAACATGTTATAAACATATAATCACATGGTTCGGCTACATATTTTACGACCGGCCGCCTGCCTGACGTCAACTTACCTTAGTTGTAACGACAACTCGGTAGAAAGAGGGTGCTCTATTGTACTAAACCAGATACCACACGGCGGGTCTACTTGCCTTAGTCGCCTTTTACGACACCTCGGTTCTTATATTTTGCCTTATTATTCACTTTTTTCAATGTGCTGTATCAGCGCATAATTTTAGTTTTTTATCTTTATTTTGTGATATTAGTATGGATTTAAAAATAAAAAGGAATGACAATTAAAGGTCAACCCTGTTGATTCCAGGTGTTCTACATTCGGCAAGCTGGCGCACATAAGTAAGTATAACAATGAGTTTTATCGCTTGCGGGATAAGGGATAAAGGCGAACTGGTTCTAATCTCGGGTCTATTCATTAACACTTTAATCGTTATTTCGAAACTGTTTGACTTGAAGAGCGTGTTTTAGTCTTTTGTTCAACAGTTTTCACAACGAATATTAGTTCATTGTACCGATGAATTATGTGGAATTTCTGGTGTAGCCTGATTAGTCGTTTATAGGTTTGGGTATAAGATTCTACAATAAAATTCCGCAATCAATTTTAGCTTTGCCATTACAGCAGTTTCAAGACACTGTTTAAAAGAGGCTGATACAGAAATCCTACTATACTGTTGAGGATTAATTAGAAGATAAGAATATGTGGATATAGCTACTCTTCCATCCTGTACAAGACAGTAATGACTAAATGAAACTAGTAATAAGAATTATATTTAAAAAAAGAGTTTTAGCAACCGCCGAGTTTCTTGCTGTCTCTTTTCGGTGGGAACAGCTTTCCAAACCAGCACTAGAGTTGACGATTCAAAAGCGCTTGTTTACAAGTTTATTTGAATAAAGAATATATTGTATTTAAATTTGAAATAAATCAACATAATATTATAATGTTTGACTAGATTTCAATTTTTGTGACTTTCGTGTGGTAATTTTCGTAAATTTGCATGTGTTTGAATTTCTGGCAAAAAGTAGTAGTAAGTAAGTAGCGGCCTGTTACTATCCCACTGCTGAGAATAGGCCTCCTCTTTCCGTTTTTGGAGAGAAGGATTAGAACTTAGAATTACCACGCTGATCCAGTGCGGATTAATAGGTTACACATATCTCCAGAATTCTCTAGAGATATGCAGGTTTCCTCACGATGTTTTCCCAAAAGCCAAAGGCCACTAAAAGCGTGTGATAAATTGTAATTAATTATCAATTAGACACAAGTTTTAACAGAAAAACTCATTGTAGTCTGCCCGGGTTTGTACCCGTGACCTACTCGAAAGAGTCGCACAGTTTTACCGTTGGGCTATCACAGCTCTTACTAATATTAATATTAGCAACAGTATTATTTAACTCGTTATTTAGTGCAGTACAGAAAAATCTGCTACAAGGCAATCTATTCTAAGTTTAGATCGATTCCATTCTAAGATTGGTTTTGAATAGATTGTTACACTTTCCGCTGAGTTGGACGCGGGACGCGATTCGCTGTCGCACTAACAGATCGTTTATTTAACTTTACGCAAACCGAACGGCAGTTTTATATTACAAGCAGTGTGCTGGCATTACTTACTAAAGTTTTACATTTTCAACGTGTTTATTTCTATATTCCATTTGCAAATATAAAGCTAGCAGCTTTGCCCGTGTGGTAATCAGTGTGTCCCAAATAGCATAGTATTTTTAATTGAAATTTTGATCATAAAAGAAATGATTGTGAAAAGGAAATGAAAAGGAATTGCTTCGTTTTGCGATTTTGTAGTGGAGTCTATCTATTTATTTATCAATAATTAACCTACAAGACATTACAGTTACCCAATTCATCTTGTGGGGCTACATTGTACAAATCTCCTGATGATGCTTCGGTTTCGGGGCGAAACGATTGCTGAGTTTGTGATAGTAAACGTATGTAGTGCTTGTGTAATGTGTTGGCGGTGGTGGAGTTTTGTGCATGTGTTTTTACAAATCATGCAGGATTTGTATCAGGTATGAAAACGGATTGTCCACTCTACATTTTTAATACATTTATATTTATAATAAGTATAGATATATAATGTTTTTTTGGAAGAATAATGTACTATTAAAAGTACCGGGTTGACTTAGCCTTGCTCGGTAATTTTTTACAAAAAAAAAAACAATAATAAGGTAGGTGGGGTTTAATCCTAGGTATTTTCATGTCTCGCGATCAGCCGTTCCCCGAATTAGCTACGCTGACCTGACAATTAATGGCAAAAATAGTGTTATATAAGTATATTCAATAAATGAAAAGTAAATTTTAATATTTAATTGAAGTAGAATAGACCATGCCCATTTTTCACCATACCATAAATTGAAGTAAGGCAGACGGTTGGTCGTAAAATACCTAGACAAATTATGAACAATTTTTTTTTTGTAAAATAAATACCGAAGGCTCGTTCAACCAGGAACTATCTATTTATTTGTTTATGTTTGGTTAAGGTATATACATTTTAACAAATGAATCAATTAACTGGTATAAAATCAACTTCCCACAATTTTCATAGGTAAAGCACGTTCGTACAAATAAAGAGTGAAATACGTTCAATAATCCTGTAAAGTAAATAAACTCAACGTTCGTAAGGGAAAAGTTCCGCCGTATTTCTTTTAAACTCCAACAAACGTGGGAAACTTTCTCCTCTTATGATATTAGCGAAGACTTAACGCAAATACTATTTGAATAAAACCTTTAAAAGACGTACATCTGCGAACGAAGGGAACCCTTTGCGTATTTTTTCCACGTCCAATCGGTAAGAAACTAAATCCTTTTGCGAATGTTTGATTCAGTTTTTAAGCCGATTACGTTAAGCTCGATGTGGTCGATGTGTTGCAAACGATGTAACTATTGCGTTTATCAGTATAGCCATACGTATTTAAAAACGTAATAGTACGAAATCAAAAATGATTAATAATTTATAGAAGTAGGCGTTACTTTGCGAAGAACCATAATACAAAAGTAATAATAAAATGATAAGTTTAAAATATATAAAAAAAAGTAATTAACGGCCTGTTACTATCCCACTGCTGGGCATAGGCCTCCTCTCTCCATTTTTGGAGAGAAGGGTTGGAGCTAAGACCTACCACGCTGCTCCAATACGGATTGGTAGGTTACACATATCCCCAGAATTCTCTAGAGATATGCAGGTTTCCTCACGATGTTTTCCTTCACCGAAAAGCGTGTGATAAATTGCAATTATCAATTAGACACATAAGTTTTAATAGAAAAACTCATTGGTGTCTGCTCGGTTTTGAACCCATGATCGTCTCCAGAGATTCACACGGTCGCACCGCTAGGCCATGACAGCTTTAAAATATATAGTTTAAATTAATTAATTAAAGTGTTAATTTGTACATTTACACAAGTTCATAGGCGGCTAATTAAGGCTAATACAAGAAATAATTAGTGCACTAGATAAATTTCAATCTTAAAATGATTATTAATGCGAACAATGTGCTTGCATCTTTTTAGAAAGTTTGAGTAACTCAGGTTTGTATGTTGTTGTTTAACTATAGGCATGATCCCAAGTTCTCATGAATAATACGAATTCTCAGTATACTCTTGATAATATTCATGCTTTTAAATGAAAATATTATATTATATTATTGCACCAACTGAGAATATTTGCACCAGAGCCGCACTTTGCCGACCACAGGGTTATGCTATAAACAAAGGTGGCAAAATAATCAAATCATCACTTTTGTTTAATAGAAATTCCCGTAACTTAAGTTTTAATACATCTACACATATAATACATACACACGTTCTAATACAAAACGCCGATTTCATAAATAAAGGGTCTGAAGTAAAACAGCCAGTCACTATCATCCCCCACAAAATGGATTACGCAGAAAAGATTTATCTTAGAGATTTCTTAACAAGAAAAACGAAAACTGCTTAGCCCCAGGCACCTTACACGTGTCGTGATTCATCGTACAAGTGGAAAGGATTTGAAGGCACGTGAGCCGTGTCCCAGTTTATTTGGAAGTACTCCAAGAGATTCGGGGAATATAATCTTTACTCTTTTCCTGTAAACTGTGATATAAATTTGTTATAAACACTGTTTAAATACATCTAAATTCAAATTCAAATTCAAATTCAAAATATTCTTTATTCAAATAAACTTGTAAACAAATGCTTTTGAATCGTCAACTCTACTGCTGGTTCGGAAAGCTATTTCTACCGTGAAGAGCCAGCAAGAAACTCGGCGGTTGCTCTTTTAAAAATATAATTGTCATGACTAGTTATATTTAGTTATTACTGTCTTGTACAGGGTCTAACAAGCTATATCCACACATTGTTATCTTCTTAGTAATCCTCAACAGTATAGTAGGCTTTCTGGAATTAAATCCTATCCTATCCTATTCTACTAATATTATAAATGCGAAAGTTTGGATGTATGTTTGTTACTCTTTCACGGAGAATCCGCTAAAACAATATCGATGAAATGTGGCACAACTATTTCTTAAATACCAGAATAACATATATGCTATAGAAATCGTGTTAATCCAACAGGAATAGAATAACATTGAAAAGCGCCATCCATTACTAACCTTATTGAAGATTTTTATTCACGATGTGTCAAAGACAAGTCAAATCTGTAGTATACGACAAAAGCTACTGGTTTATTCCAAGACTATAGTCCACGTTGTGATTTAAAGCAAGTACATACAAAATTATAAATTACATACAATTTAAATATTATTATATAATTATTTAATTAAATTTAACATATCAGTGTTTTGTGGTATCCAGCTGAGTAGAATAGACAACCCTTATTTCTTACTGAGGTATCGTAAAAGGCGAATAAGGAAAGTGCCATGTGGTAGCCGGCTAAGTAGAATAGAACATCCTCATTTCTTACCGAAGTGTCGTAAAAGGCGACTAAGGTAAGTTGACTCGCTATGTTGTAGTCGGTTGAGTAGAATAGACCACCCTCTTTCTTACCGAGGCGTCGTAAAAGGACTAAGGTCAGTTGATATCAAGCAGGCGGCGGTCATATAAAACTTAGCCAAATCACATCTCAATAACAACTTGGTTAAAACATGCTGTCCCAATTCCACTAAGAGTGGGATAAGGCGAGGAGAATGATGATAATAACCTTCCCCTTCCCATGATTCTACTCGAATGGAGATATTTCTGTTCTTTGTACGTTGTAGTTATTGATTTACACAAAGACCTACAAGATAAGAAGTAGGTTAGCATGTTTATTGCATATGTAGCTTGCTATACGATATGCTCGTTATTTCTAAGAATGTTAGAATATAGGTAAAATTTATTCTACGGTATGTGATAGAGAAGTCGCCATACTTTTGTTTTGAAAGATAATAAAAAACGAAAACTTTATTCAACACAAGTTTTACAACACCAAAGAATGAATACAAATTTATTTATAATGGCATGGTGGGACGTCACAAAATGGGTAAAAACTCGGCTATACTTCGAATTTGAGATTCGATCGCCTCTTTTCAGTGACCGCCATAATGTAACTGAAAGCTGATTAAAAATTAACCGTTGCAGCTTGGTGCGTAGCTCACTGCAGTTAAAATATGCTACTATCACTCAAATAATCTTCATTTGTGTAAGCGTTTTGTAGCATCGTTTTAAGATTATTTCTAAACTAGTGTAATCGTCTAGATAGTCTTGCTTTTAAATAATTTATTAAAGGGGATTTGCTATTATGTTTGTATATATTCAACATAATATCTTTCGACCGCCCGTTCCACAAATGAACTACCATGACTTTGCGTTTGACAGCGAAAAATTGTGATTGCATTCAGCGTAAACTAAAAAAATTTTTAGAGCCCGTAAAACAGGGATAAAACGACATTTTTGTTTTAATAAAACTTATCTAGATCGATTATTCACCCCCAAAACCCCCTACATGCTGAATTTCAGGAAAATCGTTGGAGCCGTTTCCGAGATTCCGAAAATATATATATAAATACATACAAGATTAACTCATTTAATTATTAAAGATACAAGCAGAATTTAGTATATTCATATGATACTAGTGTATTCCTCAAGCCTTTGCAAGTTCAGCCAGCAGAGTTTACAATGATATCAGACCGTTGAATATCGCAAATATATAGTAGAATCTACAATAGGTCGTCCTAGTTTCATCTAAAACAGCCCGAACAGCAATCAACATCCAAGATTCAGTTTCTCATTTCGATACTCAAAGGCTATCTCATTTAAGTTGCCACAAGCCTTGTCGAGATCGAACCTTATTTGCCAGTACAGAGTAAACTGTACATTATTGCAGCGAGTTGTAACTGAACTGTTTGAACAGTGGGATATATTTTACATGTTAAATTATCATAGAACAAATCGCGCGCTTATTATTAAAGCAACAGAATTCAAAATTAGTCTTGAGTTAAATACATTTTAATCCTTATTTTAATACCATTTACGTCATCACGTACGAACTATTAAAAAACTAGTGTTTTCTTGCACATTCAAGTTATGGATCTCTTTAACAGTTACGAGTAATGTAGGCGCTACGTTCCGCTTTATTGCAATTTGCCACAAAAATACTTTGAATTTGGTCACTTAAATATTAAGCGTGCGATAAATCTATTTATGCTTGAAAATTTTTGTAGCGTCAAAACTGTGCCATTTTGTCTGATAGACAAGAATTATTGAAAGAAACAGTAAAATATCTATGGAAGGTAGGTCTTAGTTTGATTTAACGTATCGTGACTTTGACAGATCGTGAATACAAAAACCTTGATATATTGATGTTAGATGGCGTTTCTCAATGTCTATTCCTGTTCAATTAACAGGATTTTTGTAGGTGTATACCCATTAATTGTGACAAATTTCATAGATATTGCTTTAGCGAATTCGCTGTGAAAACGTTACGATTTATGGAAAGAGTTCTTTGACAGGAGATCAAAGGAAAAAGGTATTTGGTATAAGACTGTGCAAGCTGAACCTTTAAAAAAACCTTGGTTTCAAACAACTATGATCGATAGGAAAAGCATATTGGTTTTGTTACGACTACGCGCCGGTCATATTCCATTAAATAAATTTGCTTACTTAATGGGTAAAGTCCCTACACCTAATTGTAACTTGTGTAATGTCGTAGAGGACGTTATTCATATTTTATTGGAATGTGACCGAAACCGCGTATTGAGATCTAAACTATTAGTTAGTAATAAAATAATAGTCTCAACTGGCGGTATAAATATTACTCTAGCTGATCCTCTATCAACCACTGCAAATATTTTAGTTAAACTGTATAATGAAGCTTTAGGTAAAAGATCTAGTAGTAGTTAATTTTACTATTTTTTGTAAGCTGCCTATACAGAGCGACATAGTCGATCACGACTAAGCTCTTTAATAAAGATTGAAAAAAAGAAAAAAAAAAAACGTTACAGACCGACCTACAGATTTTCGCATTTATAATATTAGTATATATTAATTATGTACTTTTAATTTAAGGTCATAAATTTTGGGTAAAAGTTAACACTTTTACACTTATTAACATAAGTTTGAAATGAAATTTCACGGTACTATATAAAGCTATATAAAGTAGCTGTCAGACGAAATGTCAGCAATACGAACTTTATTAACAATATTTTATATATATTCAATTTCGTTTTACGCTCCGCCGTGGTAATAAGAAACGTATCAAAAATTTTCTATTACTGTTTCAGAATATAAAAATGCTAAAAGTTTTATATAAAAGTGCATTTATTATTTATACGGTAATTATAAATAAATAAATTTTAATAAATTTTTATATGTAAATTTATTACACAATAAATTTTAAACATGTTGTCACAAGTTTTGGCAAGTTATTTTACGACCGGCCTGCCTGTCGTCAACATACCTTAGTCGCCCTTTATGACTCTTTGGTAAGAAATGAGGGTGGTTTATTCTACTAAGCCGAATACCATACGGCGGTCTGAGATACTTAATAAATAGTTAATTTCCTTTCAATATAATAGAGAATTTATTTCGTACACTGGTTCGCAATTATAATAGTTCGCTATGGCGACGCATTGCTATGGCTTCACTCCTTTTTGCACAACTATGGTTTCAGCGTGAACCAATGGCCTTTGCTCTCTGCCTCAATTAATAATATAAATTAACTTGGGAGCCAAACGCGTGGCAAATTGCAATTGTTATTTTCATATATTTATTATAATTGCCTGACGGCATAAAGGGGTGACTCAATATGAGCTTAAAGATCCACAGAAATGAGTTTCCTAAAAAAACTATATGTAAATTTTTAAAATCTTTGATGTAACTTAAAATTTACATTTGTCACTATTAAAAAAGTTTCCTTAATATCTTTAATATTTAAATGAATTAAACTTCGGCTCCAACGATTTTAATGAAATTCAGCATGTAGGGGGTTTTGGGGGGAAAAATTCGATCTAGCTAAGATTCATTAAAAAAAAATATCTTTTTATTCCTGTTTTCGAAAAAATGCTAAAATTTACGTTCAATATAATAAACAATATTCGCTATCAAATATAAAGTCAGGGTAGCTCGTTTTGGGAACGAGCGGTCTAGAGAGGTGAGAATACCTAGGTTCGAGCCCCACCTGCACAATTATTTTTTATTTTATTTTTTTGACTATTTTTTATCTATAAAAAGAATTACCGAGCTAGGTACTAATATTTAAAAAATATCATCCACACATGAATGAACCAACAACATTTATAAAATGTAACAAAATTATAATAATTTTTTATTGGTACCAACGATTTGCCTTCTTACTTCTTCTAGATAAGAGCAATGTTTGGAATCAGTATATGGTAAACTAAATCCATTCATCATCATCTTCCTGCCCTTATCCCACTCTAAGTGGGGTCGGCACAACATGTTATAAACATGCTGTAACATGATTTGGCTGCGTTTTTACGACCGGCCGCCTGCCTGACGTCAACTTACCTCTGTCGTATTTCACGACACCTCGGTAAGAAAGAGGGTGGTCTATTCTACTAAACCGGATACCACACGGTGGGTCATCTTACCTTAGTCGCCTTTTACGACACCTCGGTAAGAAATGAGGTTGGTCTATTCTACTCAGCCGGATACCACACGGCGGGTCGACTTACCTTAGTCGCCTTTTACGACACCTCGGTAAGAAAAGAGGGTGGTACTATTCTACTCAGCCGGATACCACACGGCGTATGGTAAACTAAATCCATTGTGCTAATAAAAATATATGAATTGGTTTACAGGATATTCTCAATTTTTGAGTAAAAACACAGTTTTTACGTTGTATTGTAATTCGTGATTCCGTGTTTTGGAACAAGCGATTCCAATCTCACAAAGTGCCTTCTAACTCGATTACTCACAGAACTGTCAATTAGACCGGCCCTTGCGATGTTTCAAAGCTACCCGCCGTTATTAAAGCATCACATTTTGTATACAATTAAAGTTTTTTTTAATGCACCAAAGTGATATTGATTATATTGTTGTAATCATCAATTTTCTACCCATAATCCATTCTAAGCGTGGTCGGTACATAAAGTTTTCATCTTCGACTCTCTTCTATCATTAATTAACTCTGAAGCTACTCTGTTTATAATATATTTGCGTTAAAATATCCTTAATTACGAAATGTATATTTTTCCTGTTTCCAAAACAAAAAAGGGATTCTGATGGAATTTGGTTTTATTTCCAAATTCCATCAGTACCAGGCGTGAAGGCGTAATTTAACAAATCCACGATTAAGAGAGTTATTTAAATATTTTTGCCATTTAGTATCCGGCTAAGTAGAATAGTAGTCTATTCTCTTCTCATTTCTCATCGAGGTATTGTAAAAGGCGACTAATGTAAGTTCACCCACTGTGTGGTATTCCGTGGAGTAGAATAGACCACCCTCTTTCTTAGCGAGATGTCGTAAAATACGACTAAGCTAAGTTGACGTCAGGCAGGCGGCCGGTCGTAAAAACGCAGCCAAATCATGTAACAACATGTTTATAACATGTTGTGCCGACACCACTTAGAGTGGGATAAGGGCAGTAAGATGATGATAGATATCTCTCTCTCTCTCTCTCTCTGTAGTCAGTCCCTCATTTCTAAGGATCGTGGATACCGTCAGGTTGTCAGTCATTAAGGCTGGTGACGTACTATCTTTTTAGGGATCTTCCTCGTGGCCTTTTACCTTCCACTTCCTTAAGATATTTGCGTTAAAATACGCATAATAATGTTATGTACGTTTTCTCTGTAAACACAAGAAAAAAGGGAATTTTTATCCTTCATTTTGTTTCGGTATATAAGTTTCACCTAAATTCAAATTCCATCAATATACTTTATAAACAAAAAGATCTCTTGAGAATTGGATAGCCAACGTTTGTTTTTGTCCGTCCGCATTAATATTTTCGTAGGCGCGATTATCGAATAAAGGCGCTCCAAACAAGCCATCAATTTCAATAAAATGATGATTGAGGACAAAAAAAAACCGCCATCCATCACCCGTGTCATTTTGACAGCGTACCGGGGTGACCAGACTCACCACACTCCAAATATTAAAGGCGTTATTAAAATAGCTTATTTATCCCGCGGCGTTGACGTCAATGTATTGTTTTGTTTGAAAGGTTTTTTTAGGAAAAAGGAGAGAATAATTTCTTTTTAAGCTCCACGCGATAGGCCAGTGTAAGTTGACCCCATTCATGGAATTTCTGACGTCATCAAAATAAAGAATGGCGTCCGTAATAGCCATAGGCAATAAAGATAATAATTTTTGCAAATCACAAAAGCAGTTAGTACTTTGAGGTCTGCTACTTTCCGTTTCCACTAGTAATAAAGATATAGCACAAATCTATAATACCATTGGAGCATTTGTTAAAATGAAGTCATGATTAAAAAAGGAAATTTCAGAAAAAGTTGTCACAAGTTAATTTATTACGACAACATTGCCTTAAATTAATATAGCCTTGTGGTATCCGGCTGAGTGGAACAGACCAACCACATTTCTTACCGAGGTGTCGTAAAAGGCGACTAAAATAAGTTGACCCGCTGTGCGGTGTCCAGTTGAGTTGAATAGACCACCCTATTTCTTACCAAAGTTTCGTAAAATACGACTAAGGTAAGGCGCCGTCAGGTAGGTTGCCGGTCGTAAAATACGTAGCTAAATCTTGTGACCTGTGATTGCTTAAAATGAATAAAAAAGTTAAATTAATAAACTTAATTTTTATTTATGAATAAAAATAATTTTTGGATGTTTAAATACAATATCTTGTTGTTGTTTTTGTATCTCTACATAATGCCCTAAGACTTAATTGTACAAGAGACCTTTTTAACCGTCAAAGGAGTCATATTTATATATCCTTAGATCGGTCAGTATCAGTTAGTACTAGCTAACTAAAGTTCAAGTAAATGCCAAGCTTAATTTACTGTTCAAAAATCATAAGAGAACATTTTTCCACGTAACTTTTGTATTTAGGTATATGATGGTAACGAAATGTGCGATATTTTCAATTTCGTGAGGTAAACAAAAGGGCGATGCGAAATTAATGATCAAACCAAAATCCTTTAGATATAAAGCCTTTGGCCCATTTCCGAGGCTTTTATACATCGGTGCCGCTTTATCCGGCTGTTACGGCCACTGCATAGCCGACATGCCATTCTAATAGCTGGCGTGCCATCGCCCAATCAATACAATATGATGGTTATTTCATAGGAGCCAATATATTTTGATATTATTATGATTGACTATTGCACTTAATTTAGTTATAATATTGTTATGTGTTAATACTTTATCTTACTAGCTTCCATGTTCGACATTTTGTACAATTAATTTTACATTTTTATGACATACATCTTTAGTTGGTGAAATTGAGTTGTATTAGAAGATTCGCTATTCGTTTCGGCCAATATTTTAAATTTTGTAACATTTCTTTCCGAGATGTCATAAAAGGCGACTAAGATAAATTGACCCGCCGTTTGGTATCCGGTGGAGTAAAATAGACCACTCTCTTTCTTAAGTTGACGTCAGGCAGCCGGGCGTACAATACGTAGCCAAATCATGTGACAACATGTTTGTAATCGTGCCGACCCCACTTAGGGAATACATAGTTGGTTGAAGAAATTGGGTTGTACTTGATTCGCTATTTGTTACGGTTGCGATATAAAATTTTGGAACTTTGAAAAAAATGCATGTTTGTGCCAGTTATCGTTTTCTCTGTAAACGTGATTCAAATGAATCGTTTTAATAATTTCAAACTGTTTTTAACATATTTCTTAGGGTTACTTTTAGTACTTAAATTTTAGGGTATATTATGGCTAGCTTCAAGTGAAGAAAAAATAATGTAATAAATGAAAAAGTTTGTTCTCAAATAGCAATAAATTTAGATAATTCTTTCTCAACATTTTCGAGGGGACGAAAAGTAATTGATAATATATATTAAGGGCATCTTTGTGCCAGGCAATAGTCGATCCCCTTTTGCATAATCGCATGTTAATACAAGGGTCGGGGATTCATCCCTGTACAAAGGCAATTACCATAAACACTTGTGACATCGACTTGAATGTTTAGCGCCTTAGTAATATATAAATACAGGCTGTGCCCGCAACTGCGTTTGCAAATTATTTGTACAAATACTCACAAATATGGACTCGCAATTTTGTCAGAAGTTACTATAGAATTATTCTGCTGTAATCCGCGTTTGTAAAAAGAATGAAGCAAGCAACATTTACATACCTTCAGTCACCACACGTACTATGGAATTACGCAATAACACCCTCTTCTATAAAACAATTTTGACAAAAATTTGTTTTTCTTGCTCTTTAGTAAAAAACAAATTTTGTATACTTTATGCACATTCATCATGACGTCGTGGCTATGAATGCTAAGAAAAGGTGAACACGGGCGGGAGAAATTGAAGATTCGACTCAACGCGGACATGGATGGGAGGCACTAGAAGAATAGACTTAACAAGGTGAACAAAAAGTCCGCGAGTGTAGACCCGGAGCCGATAGTACAGAGGCAAATCACCGAAACGCTGAGTTGATGACATCAGACGACACGAAAATCAGGACTAAGTGACTGGAACAAAAGCACCGGAGTCGAAGGAGCTAGAAGAGGCCTACGTCCAGGAGTGGACGGACAAAAGGCCACCTCGTGTATATATAGATAGCCTCACCTTATATATTGGGCTATAAGGGCTATATTGGGCCTTAATCAACAAAATGATGATGATGATGTTAGCCAAATATATAAGCGTTGTTAAGTCAAAGTATAAGATCTCGCGGCTCAAGGTTCAGATTTGATTGGTCAATGGCAACCACCGGCCATTATCCCTTGTTTCCCCTCCTACCCCGCCTACCCCTCTTCACACCGCTTGCAACGCGCGAAACGCAACGTACGCGCTGAAACAGCAATTTTGAAAACCTTGTGATTTGTGACCAGAAACTATTGTGAAAGTGTCCAGAGTATCCAGAATTGAGTCCCGATCCTGTAAAGGTAAGTGGTTGACCCTTTTCTGCCCAAATTTGATCCTTCTTTGCCGGAATTCAAAAATTCAAATACGCCAACCGCGGCCAAACGGTTTTCATTTTGAAATTATTTTAACTTTTTTATCGTTAATTACCGAAATATGGCAAAAACTAATCAGATGCTGGTAATGAAATTCGATTTTTATATTGAAAAACTAGTGAGCATTTACGATTCAACTACTTCGAGTAATTTCAACGATTCGTTATGTATTGAAAAGTTCAAAGTGAAATGTTCGTTTTTAAATGAAATAAAACATAACGTCGAGGATTGTTATTTAAATTTAATAAATACTGTTGCAAATAATCCGGAACAATTACAGGTGTACAAAGAAAAGTATTTAAAATTCGAAGATCAGTTTATAGAAGTGAAAATATTATACGATTCACTTGTGTCGGATTCAAATGCTACACCTAAGTCTAGTATACAATCGTGTAATAGGGTTGATAATATAAGTTTACCGAAAATTAATCTGCAACAATTTTCGGGAAGTTATTGCGACTTTCCAAATTTTATTAACCTCTTTGATAGCTTAATACACAACAATCAATCGCTGAGTCCTGTTCAGAAGAAACATTATTTACTTAGCTGTTTATCGCACGAGCCCTTAAACTTAGTTAAACACTTAACTAATACACCGGAGAATTATGAAGTGGCCCGTTCAATTTTAATCGATAGGTATGACGACAAAAGAATGATAGCCGACTCACATCTGAGCGCAATGTTGTCGTTATCTACTGTTTCGGTTAAAAATGTTTCACAGTTACGTAACTTTGTAAACATTATTCAGGAAAATACGCGAGGCCTAACTAGTCTTGGCTTCCCAGTAAGCGAATGGTCCTTGTTGTTATTACACATATTTGTACGAAAACTAGACACTGATTTACGCACTAAATTCGAGATTACATATCAGAACGTAAAAATTCCTACCTTCGATCAACTCATAACATTCCTAGATAGCTTATGTAAAACTCTGGAGACTTCAGGCCTTTACGAGATTCACAGCGGGAGTAAATCTACGCCCCAAAACAAAGGTCACACACACAAGACGTCACTGGCTTCTACCACACACAGTCAGTTTACAGCAGGCAGTAACACGAAACCGAACTACAGCTGTCCATTATGCAATAGTTCCCACTATTTATTTAAATGCACCAAGTTTATAAACATGGACACAAATTCGCGGTTGAATTATATAACAAACAATAATTTTTGTTTTAATTGTTTACGGCCTCACAGAATTAATAATTGCTTTTCAAAGTCGCGGTGTCAACTTTGCAAACGCAAACATAATACGTTGTTGCATACATCTAATGAACAAACGTCCATAAATACTGTTCATTACGAAAACGTAAATAATAACATGCCATCAACTAGTTCGTCAAATAATATAAACTCAAACGTCGGTAGCTTTATTAATTCCGAAACATCAACGGAGTCGCGTCAAGAGATACCTAGTTGCTCCGAAGATCCCTCCTTTTCGCACTCGTACCTCTCGCACGGTTCAGACGGCGCGAGCGCGCGTCACTCGTTGCTTGCGACCGCGGTAATCGATGTCGCTGTTACATACAACGGCCGCACGCAACCGGTGCGCGCATTACTCGATCCCGGCAGTATGACAAACTTTATTTCTGCTAATTGTGTTCAGAGACTCAATGCGAAGTATGATAAAACAAACATATCGATTTCAGGTATAGGGGGAGCGACTAGTTTCAATACTAGGGGTCATCTAAAACTTTATTTAAAGCCCAACAGTAATGACTCACTTTTATGCGTCGATACATTTGTTTTGCCGCGCATTACGTCCGACTTACCCATAGCTACGATACATAGCAGTCTACTCGAGCGCTTTAAGAATTTAAAACTTGCAGATCCGCAATGCAATATTAGAAGCCCGATAGATTTGCTATTAGGTTCCGGGGTGTGTGCTCACATTTTCCAAGGCCACAAATTAATGTTTGGGGAAAATTTACCGACTGCATTTGACACAGTATTCGGATGGGTGTTAATGGGGGATTTTAACGGCGACAATTTTAATAAGGAACCGGTCTGTGCTGTTTCGTTGATTAATAGTGACGATAATTTAAAACGGTTTCGGGATATAGAAGAGGTATCGCAAAGAAACATACCGCATTTTAATGATGTCAATTGTAAGACCCGTTTTAGACAGACGTATTCGGGTACCTATGACGGGCGGTTTCTAGTGCGCTTACCCTCCAAACAGGGTGGCCATAATTTAGGTGAAACTAGGACAATAGCAGCGAATACGTTACATTCGCTCGAAAAGTTCAAGCGTGATCCTAGTTTAGAGCGAAAATACAAATATTTTATGCGAGAATATCTCACTCTGGGCCACATACAGCCAGTTGTACCATCAACTGCACGACGTTCTCCCAAATACTACATTCCATATCACGGAATGTATAAGAAAAGCAGTACGGGGAACTCATTAAGAGATATTTTATTAGCTGGTTCCAAATTAAAACGCGATATTGAAGACATTATTCTCCACTTTAGGTTGCAAGAAATTGTATTTTCCGCAAACATCTGCCAAATGTATCGGCAGATTTTAGTTCACCCCTATGATGGTAACTTTCAATTAATCCTGTGGCGCGATAATAACGGTACACCCTATGCTTATCAACGGAACCTAGTGGCCTATGATGTCACTTTAGCTCCATTTTTTGCGATGCGCTGTGTACCTGAGCTCGCTACCCTAGGTCATAGTAGTCACCACCGTGTATCAAAGGTGTTGCAAAACGATAAATTTGCAGACGATGTAGTAACGGGTGCGGCATCTCTCTCCGAAGCTCGTGAAATCGAAACCGACCTCATCAACTTATTAGAGTACGGGGGTCAAAATTTACGTAATTACCTGACCAACTTAAATATACCTCGGCAGGTATTATATGACGATATCGTATCTTTCGACTTGCACGGTTTCTACGATGCATCTGACGCAGCCTATGCAACATGCGTTTATATACACTGCATCCACAAAAATGATAGGGTGTCCATACTCCTTCTTATATCGAAGACTCGTGTCGCACCTATCAAACATACATTAACGATCTCAAAGCTTGAATCATCACGTGCTCTGTTATTAGCCCAAAACAAAAAACGGGTTTCCGATAGCTTAAGATTTAAAATTCATATCTTAAGACACATATTTGTGTGGAGTGATTTGTCTTTGGTGTTATATTGGTTACAAACGGAACCACACCTACTGAAGGTGTTCGAATCTCATCTCGTTTATCATCAAAATGACAACGGTTTTATGCTCAAATTTAGTCGCTATGGGAAACTTCACAGTGTTACGGTTAGGTGCCTGCATATTAGGAGTCATTGTAGGAAAAAATGTAGAAATACTGGCTACCTATCCAGCGATAAATTAGAAAAAGGTTTACTAACACTAGTCAAGATCATACAGCTTCGTTATTTAGCAAACGAGACCATAATTACCGCGGGGAAAAGACGGAGTTACAAACATATACACACATTACAGACACTAAATAAGCGGAATTCTACCAAGTACCTTATGAAGATCAACGATCTGGTCCTTCTTAAGGAAGACAACATACCACCATTGCAGTGGTGTATGAGACGAATGGTTAGAGCGTTTCCTGAACAGGATTCCGTTATTCAAGTTGTAGAAGTTAAGACAACCAAGGGTACGTACATTCGATCGTTATCGAACCTATGCCCTTTACCGTGTAACGAAGATTAATTTTAAAACTATATATTCAACGTCTAATCTTTAATTCTTATTATTATTTTATTATAACTAACTAAATAAATTTCATATATTCGAGCATCAATACAAAGTTTATCAATACATTTAATTTAATTAATAATTGTCAAGTTTTACAGTCCACTTGATATCATCAGATCATCACATTCAGACATGAGCACAGGTATTCAGCCTGCATCTTACCAGCATCTGATTGTAGTATTACTAAAAGGGGTATCCCCCTTTTGGGGCGGGGTATGTTAAGTCAAAGTATAAGATCTCGCGGCTCAAGGTTCAGATTTGATTGGTCAATGGCAACCACCGGCCATTATCCCTTGTTTCCCCTCCTACCCCGCCTACCCCTCTTCACACCGCTTGCAACGCGCGAAACGCAACGTACGCGCTGAAACAGCAATTTTGAAAACCTTGTGATTTGTGACCAGAAACTATTGTGAAAGTGTCCAGAGTATCCAGAATTGAGTCCCGATCCTGTAAAGGTAAGTGGTTGACCCTTTTCTGCCCAAGCGTTATAGTGGCTTGATAAGACTTGTCTTTTTTAAAAGCTTTTATTTAACGTGCAGTGTATGTTTGTGAAGGTGGAATCTTGCAAGTTGAGTTTGACCCACTTTCCGGTAACCGAATGAGCTGAAATTGTACATACTGGTACAGAATGTACAATTTTATACAGTTTATATACAGTTTTGATGATAATGCATATTTATGGTAAGCACGACCTGATGCTGCTGCCAGGATCGGCTACAAACGAGGAAACCCCTCAACGGTTAACAGTAGGGATATAAAATTTAGTTAAAAATTTGACTTGTTGATGTTAATTCTGGACACCTGGTAACGTTTAGTATTACTGCCTCATAACCAACTATATCTTTCAATTAAGCTTTAAAAATAGTGACGAAATATCTGAATCAAATTGGTATTACACTGAATGGAAAAGGTATGGAAAAAGGAAAATCAGCCTTTGATCTACACATGCCACCTCTGATAAAGAAAAAGGGAACAAAAAACGTCTATTATGTAAATGGGTTAACAACAAACCAATAGATCTCCTGCGAGTGGCGTATCCGCGACCCGAAAACTACTGTCTGCCGAACCTTGAAGCTATAAATCATGACATGGATCTTCGAGGAAATTTCCTAAAAGAACAAAGGGTTGCGGCGAACACGAAATTGTTAGGAGAATTATTTTAGTTTCGACTTTGTTTCGACCTACTGCGATGCCGGGTTTTTTTTCTATCATTTAAATTTTCAATTTAGTTTTAATTATGAATTATGACTTATATAAGGAATGACTGGTCCGTTGGCGTAATTGAAGGTGACCCTGCCTTCAGCTCCACGGGTCGTGGGTTCGATTCCCGCCGGGAGCCAACATTTTCTATAAATGAATTTGTTGATCTTCGAGTCTGGGTTTATATTAGTATTTAAGTATGTATTTAAAAAATATGTACGTATATATTCACCAGTTGTCTGTCTACAATGACACAAGTATTAAGTTACTTACTTCGGGGACGGACGACCATGTGTGTCCCATATATTTATAAAAAAAATCATAGACATTTACTGCTACATGTGTATATTTGATATAGAATCAATTTAACACATCAACAGGCTTTACGTATTTCGCACACAATTCGCTCCGTTTTATATATGTATCTTCGCATCTCATATATTTCCTGATGCGAAATTAATATTTTCGCCGTTTCCGCCTTAACGGGCGCGTCGCGGTGTCACCGAACTACACGCACGGGCACGCACGAACACGCGCGAGCCGAACGCGTCAAGTCGACCGGGAAATTGATTCAAAAATACACCCGGCCAAATTGAATAGTCGTAAGTGAGTTACGCAAAACACGCTTGGGTTGGCGCGAGGGTTGTTCCTTGTTTTGTTCCTGTGTCGTGACTTTGACGGGTGATTTTCTTTTTTTTTTGGTTTATGAAGATTGATTTCTATTAGGCCGATTTTGTGCTGCCATTTTCAGGATCCTATTACGTTTTGTGGCTTTGGTTTTCCAGTGAGTGTGGTTTTCCCGTTTTCGCTCTGCGATAAACGGCAAGGTCGCGTTCTTTATTAGCAAAATTCAATATTCCCTAGATAAGTATGATAGTGATAGACTTTGTGAACCTTATAGGTTTTCCGCCGGAGAAACTTAGAGTTTTCTATAGCAATTATTGTAATATAACGGGATAGTAATTCCAAAACTCTATTCTTTCTCTTGGAAGAAGATAAGGGGTTAGGGGGATATGTTTCTGCTCAGCAGTAACCTCGACGATTCTGTTGCGGTCGCCCACGCCACTCTATGACGACGTAAATGCTGTTAGGCATACATAGTTTCAATATAGCTTGGATAGCTACCAAAAAAAATTAACAACCATAATGTAATTTTTTTCTCAAAACTGTTGTTTTAGTTTTCTAAAGGTTTTTGAAAAGACTGACTCCTGAATTTTTTGCTCGTTTTTCTCGAGATATCATTTGAACCAGTAGTAAAATCATTTCATAAAATTAATTTGAATAAACTATAATTTTCATTTAAATTTGAATATTACAAGAGTAGTGTAACTGTTGTGTATTTATAGATTTAACTCATGCACGTTTTTAGGTCAACATTATTAACATCGTGTGTCAACTTTTATATACAATACATTTAACAAATACCCTCCGTAAACGTTTCCATAATGCTTTCGCTTTAATTTTGTACGAAAAGCTGCAATGAAATTTCCATATAAGTGATTCAAAGCACAATACCTCGATTATTAAACTTTTAAATTAATAGCAAAGTGCTGTTTATAAAGGTTAAAATATTTCAAGAGATAATGTATTTTCAAAGAGTTAGCCGTGTGGTATCCGGTGAGAAGAATAGACCACCTTCATTTCTTAACAAGGTGTCGCGAAAAGTGACTAAGTTAAGTTGACCCACAGTGTGGTATCCGGTTTAGTAGAATAGACAACCCTCTTTCTTACCGAGGTGGCGTAAAATACTACTAAGCTAAGTTGACGACAAGCAGGCGGCCGGTCGTAAAAAGGTCGCCGGTTGCAGCCAAATCATGTGAAAGCATGTTTATAACATGTTGTGCCGACCCCACTTAGAGTGGGATAAGGGCAGGAGGATGATGAAATTCACATGTCTATCCGTCACTTATACTTTCAAGGCTAATCGAAAATCATGAGACTCGGTACGATTAAAATACATTTAATTTGAAAAACACAGTATAAAGGGTATTTCAAACAAGTTGGGCCGAATAAAGTTGCACGTACCGCTTATTTCCTTAAAATTATCCGCACATTTACCCCATAACTGTATTCAGTAAGACATAATACTATAGAGTAGTTAAAATGAACAAGTCTAATTTTGCCTTATCACATTTTATCAAATATTTTCCCATCTTTATAACAATTTTTTAAACAAAATTCCTCTTCTATTTTACCCTTTCGCGATCCTGTTTAAATATTTCATCGAATTATTTTTATTCCGATACTACAAAACCCACGTAGACCTTTTAGTTTTCACTATGTCACGGGTCATATTATATATGTGGAGTAGTCTCGGCGAAACGTACATTCGGGTACTAAAATCTTAATATTTTATTACGTCAAAGTATCATCAGCAATAAATTACCTCAATTGTCGTTAATTCATTTTTATATATTTTTTACATAAATATTCATAAAGCTAAAATTAAATTGTATCAATCGTTTATTGTAAATTAAATATAACTATCAGAACGATAAAATTCGTATAAAAACTTGTCACTTACAGTAAGTTTTCAATTAAGTTAATAACATAGTAACAAATTGACAATCAGAGGTATCAATGTACATTAAGACAAGACAAAAATAATGATATTTTATCTATCAAAAAATTACTAAATTTAACACTTTTTGTTTTAAATGGATCTAATGCTTAATAAATAAAAATTGAGAACTTTAGTCGCTTGCACCGCGTAAACTAACAGAGTTACACCAAAGTATTGTAGAAAATTGTAGATTCACAAAAATACTACAAAAAAATCTGCAACAGCACGTCTCTATCTCTCATGGCTAACTCACAATAACTACCATTATGTTCGAAATTTTAATTAAAAACACTGATTTCCGCGCGAGCGAAGCAGCACGCACAGACAGTAATTTACAAAAAAAAAGTTAATCTATAATTTTAAATTGTAATTTCAGAATAAACAAGGCAGTAAAAGACACGATTTTTTTAATTTACTTGAAAGTGATTGAAATTTAACATAATGTATAACAGACAAAACAAAAACACATCAAAGCGTCAATTTCATTTAAGCCATCAGATAGTCAAAGGGATATAAGGTACTGAAACGCAAACAATAGTGTTTATCCCCAATCGGGTTACATATTGACAGCCGCTGAGGGGGAGTAAATCAATACATCTTTAGAAAAGTGGTTTCAAAATTTTGTGGGGCTGATAATATTATATTACATAGAATGAACCTCTATGATTTCTTTTATTTTTTTATGTTTAAAATAATAAAGATGGTGGAATATTTAAAATATATTATTATTATAGTTTTTTAATTAATAATATTATTTTTACAGGCTATATAAGCTGTGATAGCCCAGCGGGAACACCGTCTGCGAATCTTTCGAGGAGGTCACGATTTACCCGGGTAGACAATGAGTTTTTATGTTAAAACTTATGTGTCTAATTGATAATTGCAATTTCTCGCATGGTTTTTGGACAAGGAAAACATCGTGAGGAAACCTGCATATCTATAGAGAATTCTTGGGATATGTGTAACCTGCCAATCCGCATTGGAGCAGCGTGGTAGGTCTTAGCTCCAATCCTTCTCTCCAAAAACGGAGAGAGGAGGCCTATTCCCAGCAGTGGGAGAGTAACATTTATTATGATACGTCTTACAAGTTTGCGTATTAATTAGCGACTGCCTATTAACTAACAAATTTTTATTTATTTATTTATTTATATATACACATACGCCGTGTGGTATCCGGCTGAATAGAATAGTACCGCCCTCATTTCTTACCGAGGTGTCGTAAAAGGCGACTAAGATAAGTCGACCCGCCGTGTGGTATCCGGCTGAGTAGAATAGACCAACCTCATTTCTTACCGAGGTGTCGTAAAAGGCGACTAAGGTAAGTTGACCCACCGTGTGGTATCCGGCTGAGTAGAATAGACCAACCTCATTTCTTATCGAGGTGTCGTAAAAGGCGACTAAGGTAAGTTGACCCACCGTGTGGTATCCGGTTGAGTAAAATAGACCACCCTCTTTCTTACCGAGGAGTCGTAAAATACGACTAATGCAAGTTGACGTCGGGCAGGCGGCCGCTCGTAAAATACGTAGCCAAATCATATGACAACATGTTTGTAACATGTTGTGCCGACCCCACTTAGAATGGGATAAGGGCACGTGGATGATGATTATTTATAGATACATATATGCTACATTTATGCTTTTTTTACAGTCTCTTTTAATACTGACATTTGAGTTACGCTGACGTTGGGCTAAAACTTTTCAACAAGAAATATGATAGAAATTTCAATAAAAACAGTATTAACATTGTCTCGGCGACTGTACCAACAATGGCATGAATAGGCTCGCTCCCTATAGGAGCGGTTTCTATACGTTCGATATTGGAATTCGCCGATAAAGGATTGGTCAACCTTTTTTACTTGAATCCACCATGTCCTTCGTTATACGTACATCATATAATACTTTGGGCCTTTGTACTTTTAGATATATTAAAGGATAAATAAGTAGCATGAATCGGGATTATCTGATCCCAAAAGAGTCCATCGGGCGGATAATATTTTTTTATCAAACTGATAAAATATGACAATGTTTGGGTTATGTTTTGATTTGGCATAAAGAATTTCGTTATTGTATTTTTTTCCTATTATAGAATATTATATTGGACGTAATAGATAGATACAATCTATCTCAGATTTTCTTATAAAAATTACTTTGAGATATATTTGTATTGTGGTATAAAAAAGACGGAAAATAAAAGGGTATGCTTGTACCAACTTTTTTTTTAAATTGCCAATCTCTTAATGAGTTACGGAAATATAAATGAACAGTTATATTACAATGTACCTAGTATGATAATAATTGTTGAAACCTTACATAATAAACACCGATTCCAATAAAAAATCTAAATAAACACACTTTTTTATTTATTCTTTATTATTTTATTAATTGTTGTAAAATTTTTATTATATTACTATACCGCACATTATTGTGACACGTGCCTTACGTGTACACTTAAACCTTGTGTTAGTCTTCAAGTAGAATTTCTGGTATAAATAAAGAGAATCAATAAACGAGCAGACAGAAGGACATAAAGATGTACAAAAATGGATAGAAATGTATGTTTAAATTGTTAGTAAAAAAATTAAACTAAATTATAAGTTGTTCGCGCTTACTGCGTGCCTTCGATAGCTGCAGTTGGTCAGCATAGGATAGGATAGGATAGGTAGACAACCGGCAATTTCTCCACCCCGAATAATCAAGGATACTGACCTTTGACTTAGAGGCTTCTTCTTAAGTTATGGCGTCCACGCCGCTCCGGCCGGAGTATAGCGACAAAAAACTTAATCCACCCATATTCATGGAATCACAACTTTAATATAGTTTATACACACAAACACCGAATTATCCTTTATATTTCGTATATATTAATCCGAACATCCACCAAACACCGATATTTATTGCAATTCACTGAGAGGGCCGTTCACCGTGTTGAGCGGCCAACCGATCTTCTTTTTTTTTGTGTGTGACATTAATTAGTCACCTACCCACACCTCAGGTGCAGCAAGCCCCGATTTCTCTCGGTGGAAAAAATTGCCCAAACATAAGTGTTCCGTTCATGCTATATAAGACTAAATCGTTTGACGATATGAAAGTTTCCTTTTGATAACCAAATATAGTGAACTTGTAAAGTTGTTCACCAAAATAACTCACTTGTACCCTATAATCCATAAGCTTGTCAAAGCAAGAGTTTCAGTTTATTCGGGGAAACTTTTATATTTCGTTTTTAACAACGTATAGAGAAAAGATTTTATCTGTGGTAATCCATTTTCCATCTGACCCGAAAGGCTTTTGATGATATATTTTTGATAAAATATTTATGTTATACTAACGTCTCTTAAACATTCTTGTTAAATAAATTCAACTATTGAATCATTGACCGCTTTAACAAAATTTAAACCCTTCAACATACAGAAACCTAAAAAAATTTAATAGACGTTATTATCTGAATTTTATTTTCCATGTATACTTCTCAAACCTATGTACCAAAGTTTTTGCATCGATGTATACACTAAAAGCAAAGTCTAAACCGAATTATTCTCAAAGCACACGAAATAAGTTGGAAAAGGTTCGGGTCACATTTTACGATTATGTTTATTTTTGTCGATTTAACTTTTCCCGTCCCTCGCACGTGCGAAGGTGCTAAGAAAAGGAAAACCGTGAAACTTTTCAAATTTTCCCCGAAAACTTTGTCCACTAAGAATCCCACTCGTGCTTTCACACGCCCTAAAAATTATAATGAAATTCGCCTTTTAATAAATTGTACATTGATGGCAAAGTAACTATAACGCCTTTAAGTAACGGTGGCAACGAAATCTAAATTTTCTCGCTGTAGATGAAAATATGTGTTGGGTCTAAAATTTAATTCTTTGCCTATCTATTTAAAAACTTTGAATATCGGGGGATACCCAATTTGGCGTTCTCGTTTCGAACGTTGACTTAATACCACTATTAGAACCTCTGTGGTCTTTGTCGTGATGACTTTTATTATTTCAATTCTCTATAAAGTGCGAAGAGTCTATGAGATTTGTGTTTTAAATCACGTGTCTATAGAGATCTAGTTTAGTTCTGTACTGTTTTAATATTAATTAAGTAGGTTCTTGTGTTCATATATTAAGTTATTTATATAATTTTTTCGTGTACATGAAGTTTCTTGTTATTGTAAACAGAAAAATTAGTTATTATTTTAGTAAACTTTCGATAGTTTCCAACAAAATTAATTACCACACAGATTAATTACCAACTACTCTAAATTAATATAGTAACATTTAGAAATGATAAAAGCCTAAATCGAGAGACATATATAGAGCAAACTGGTTTTTTTTTCAAAATGAATAATTACCATCGAATGAATGTCAAAAAGAAAGAGCGGGCTAAGTTAAATGGATTTTCATTTCTTTTTTGGGAAGCAAGCTTTATATTTGTCGTTTGAAAAATTATTTCAAGATTCTTGTTTTATGTAGGATAATAATTTCTTATTAAAATACTACTAGGTTACGCTTTATAGTAATTTGTAAAAAAACATTTTTTAATTTGGTCACCTTAACACTAAGTGCACTATTTGATTTCTAAACATTTTGAAAAAAAAAAATTAAAAACTGTTATGTATATTAATCATCATTCCCCATATCGTTATCCCACACAATGTTTAAAACATGTTTTGTTTAGTTATTTCACAAACGGCCGCCTGCCTGACGTCAACTTACCGTAGTCGTCTTTTGCGACACCTCGGTAAAAATGAGGGTGGTCCGCCGTATTCTAGTCCGCCGGAAACTGCACGGCAGACAACTGTTAGGTATGTCGGTTTGTTTGTGCGTGTGTATGAGTGTGGTAATTGACAGCGCAAAATCAAAAAGGCTACATCAAGTCTATTGTTTTTTTTTCGAATGAATGACATAAGGCAGTCACAAAATATCCGTTTTGTTTCGCCTGAACATGCCACTATTGTTCGTGACATTGTTTTACCCACATATTATATTACCAACATAACATGTTTGGAAACAAAAACAAAACATTTTCGTGACGCTAAATATTTGCTCTGTGGTAATGCAAATAGATTCAAAGTATCATCATTTATCGCAAAATATTGTGTCGCGTAATAAATGAGGGCTATAAAATTTCCTTGGGGTGAGGACAAAAGGCGGATGAAACGTTACCGAAAATAATGACAATAGACGCGATTGATATTCTGATATATTGCGGCTGATATTTTTATTGTTTTGTATAGGATGGAAGATATAGGTAATTATTTTATATAACAAGCAGCTTAGCGGGCGGAGTTGTTTACGTTATTGTCATTTTAGAGTGTTTTTAAAACATGCTTCGCGATATTGTCCTGGAGTCTATTTCCTGATGATTGCAGATTAAATTTGACCTAGTTCTCGATGTCCGATTGAGCTAAAATTTACATACTGATCCAGTCCCGATGTCAATGTATGTTTCTGATAATCATGAGTTGATTCTTCTGCCAGGATTGGCTCTAGATAAAGAAACTTTATAATGATTATCAGTAGGGACATTAAATTTTGTTAAAAGCTTTTTTATGTTTAACTTATTATCACTTAGAATTAATGCATCATTCAATGGTATCCGGCTGACTAGAATAGACCACCCTCATTTCTTACCAGGGTGTCGTAAAAGCTAAAGAAAGTTGACCCGCCGAGTGGTATCCGGCTGAAGAGAATAGACCACCCTCATTTCTTACCTTGGTGTCGTAAAATCCGTCTAAGGTAAGTTGATCCTCTGTATGGTATCCAGCTTAGTAGAATAGACAACCCTCATTTCTTACAGCGGTGTCGTAAATGGCGGCTAAGGAAAGTTGACCCACCGTATGGTATGCGGATGAGCAGAATAGACTACACTCATTCCTTACCGAGGTGTCGTAAAAGGCGACTCAGGTGAGTTGATGTCAGGCAATTAAACGGTTGTAAAATAAATAGCCAAATCAATTAACTACATGTTTAAAACATGTTGTGCCGACCTCACTTAGAGCGGGATAAGGGCAAGAGAATAATGATAATGATTATCATTTATATCGAGATGATTTTTTGTTCGTTTTCCATATTACCACTGTCAAAGTCAAAGCAATTTGGTATTCGGATCACAGCACCCTTCAGCGGGTAGTCGCAAATAACGCGCAACGGTCCCCGCTCGTAAATGGATATTGACATCCCACTAGTCGCCGATGGTTTGAATCGATAATCGGATGTGCTATAATTTGGAATTCTAATCGTGTGTGAATTTACAAGAATGAGGAAAAAAATCTTTTAACTCTGTCTTATATTATAACTGTCTTAAATTATTACTTTACTTTACTTATTATTTTGGCGAATTTTCATAGGGCAGAAGTTATGATGTTAAAAAGTGAGCGTGATAATTTCTAACGTTTCAAAAGTCGAATCAAATATATTCATGATACAAGTGTAAAATTTATGGTTTTGTTCATTATTATTATTTTTTTGTTTTTAGATTGCTGAATAGATATGTCACTATGACTTGTTTCTGTTGTTGAGAGTTTGTGTTAACTTTTAATGCGAAGTACTTCAAATAACAAGACCGTTTAAATAGTGTATGCCTGTAATGTTATCTAACTTTAGGTTCTGAAACTTATTCACTAATTATGTGGCTAATAATTATGATGGAACGACTTGTGCTTGAAATATTTGAGGAGGTCTAAGGTAAAGCGTTACTTTGCGGATTTTACATAGGACAGAAGTTACAATAGAATTATTTTGTTTTAATCCGCGTTCGTTAAGAGAATCTATTTAATGCTAAGTGTAGTAAGCAGGCAACGTTAATATAACTTATACATGCAGCACCAGTATTACAGAACTCCATCACTAATAGCACACTAAACAAGCACTACACACACTCACTGCGGCAATCTCTACCACCGTTTCGGCCCGTAACTGAAGCATCATCAGAAGAATAGGCTCCACCACAAAATTGTAATGCATTGCATTGCAAACGCCGATTATAGAAAAATATTTGTATCATAATTTCAGACTGACTCTATAGTCTCTATACTCATTTCTAAGGATCGTTAAGAGATTGTCAGGTGGATTGATGACGAATTATTAATTTTTGAATGATCTTATTTGAATTGTATCTTAGTTGAAGGACTCAATTCTCATTGACTATTTCACCTCGTCAGACGACTGATTTTATTTTGTAATGACCAAGGTGTAGTTAAGACCTTAGTCCAACAAAAGTATGACCAATACATTTCTTCAGCCGCCCTCAGTGTACAATTTGAATGTTAGGGACTAATTCCTAACAAACCCCAATAAAACTGTATACACGTCCTTAACCCTATGGGACATTGTAGAGGTGGAGGAAGAACCTCACCCTCTTATAAATCTTAATTCACATAATGGAATGTATATTTCCATCTATAGCCAAAACTATATTGAGTTCAAAATCCTTTTTCCCGAAATATTCATAGGCTATATTTAACTAGGCGGTTAACCTTTTGTGGATTAAGATATTAATAGCAAAATATTTTGCCAAACGATCTGATATACTCCTTGGCAGTATTCGGTGCTATTTGCTATTCCTATCACGATATACTTCGGTGGGCAGTGAGCGGGAAATCACGCGCCACTTTGCCCGCTTGCTAAATGAGTATTGACATTTAACTAGCTGTGAATGGGTTGAATTAATAATATAAATACAATTGGGAATCAAAATCATAACCACAGCCATTTACCCAACTCACCAAGTTTACAACTTTGAGCTCTGGTAGCCCAACGTAACACCGTGCGACTCTTTCGAGGAGGTCACGGGTTCAAACCCGGGCAGACACCAATGAGTTTTCTTGTTAAGACTTGTGTCTAATTGATAATTGCAATTTATCACACGCTTTTCGGTGAGGAAACCTGCATATCTCTCGAGATTTCTGGAGATATGTGTAACCTACCAATCCACATTGGAGCAGCGTGGTAGGTCTTAGCTCCAATCCTTCTCTCTAAAAACGGAGAGAAGAGGCCTATTTTCAGCAGTGTGATAGTAACAGAACGCTACTTACAACAGTTTCCCATGTACTTTATTACACTAGTTCAGCAACCCGTTATGCACCAGACCAAATTGTTTTGTAAACATATTTGATCGCTTATTTTCTTAATCGTTTCTCTAGGTAAGAACCTTCCGAAACAATAGTAGCTACACTTTGATTTGATGGTTCAAATATACTTGTAAAAGAATATTTAAATTAATTGACATCGTTGACAACATATTTTCCAAATATTAGTAAAAAATGTCTTTTAATTAAACGTTATAACTATTTTTTTACATATTTAAACTATTCGATATATCGAAACGTTTTTGTTTCCATACTACTTACATATATCTTCTTAGTTTTCAGTCTGCAACAGAGTTCGAGTTTTCCAATCCTTAAACACCACTCAGTTGTCGAGTCTAAAGAATTTGTTTTGAAGCAACTTGTTATAAAAAGTCAATCAGTTTTCTACTTCGCTGCTCATTTTTTTCCATAAAAAGCCACTGTCGTTCCAAATTTCAAATTAAAATAAATACAATGACAAGACTGAGACTCAGCGCTACGCAACCATTACTCATCGAAATAAATAATCTAAAGCACCCCTTTTTAATTATGCAAAATCTGTCCCATTCATTAGTCTCTGCCTTCAACCTCCCATTTCTTCGCCCCCCGTCCATAAAAGCGAAAGAGATAAATACTGTTTACCTGAAAATCATGGAACACCGAAGACAGATGACACCATCTTTTTCAATTATGCTTAGAACGATTGCCTTCATTTTCATTTCGCTGTTCCCAAATCTGACAAGGTTTGATGATGTATAAATTTTAGTGATTCAATATTTTCAATTTTGAAGGACTTCAGATAATAAATTTTATTGAAGGTCGTTTTAGATAGCTTAATGAAATATCTCAGCATTTTCTCGTATAATTTGTGAGACTTTATCAACTCATTTAAGATGATTTCAATATTGTAGTTTATTATGCGTGGAAAATTCTATTTTTATGAAATTGAATTAAATAAATAGTTTTTATATTTTTTTACAAATGTAGAGAAGAATTATACAACCGTAAAAATAAATAGCGTTAAACCGTTTCTGTATAAATATAATCCTACACTTATTAAAACATTATGATGACGATCTCAAAAAGTTCGCATAAAGCGGCAGAATGGAAGCAAAAAGCTACTTTTTATTTTTGGTAGTGGATTTCCATCGATTGAAAGTATGAAGAAGTACTAGACAGGAGTAATAAATATGGAAATGTGATGATTTTTTTTAAAGGGACCGCCGTGAAAAACCAGCAAGAAAACATTACTGGTTTTTCTCGGTAAGAGCAAGCTTACGGAGAACAGTTGTACCTTTAAATACATTTGTCAATTAAAAAGTGCTTAAAAGCCTATCGTAAAGAATATTTTAAATTTAAACATTAATAAGAAAATAATATGACAATATTTTAATGATTTTATTTGAATGAATGAATAAAGTACATTATGTACTGTATTTTTGAGCATGTTGTGTCCACTTATCAGTTACTTTATTACAGTTTTCTACACCACAAATATTTGTATAAATAGCCCCAAAATTCTTATTCGAGCAGTAGAATTAGCACGAACCACAAAAATACCTATCGTTGGATATAGCCACTCGGGACTTCGGAGTAATCTACATAAAGATCACCTGCGAAGTAAAAACAATCCGCGCAATATGCACATCACGGCCGGCACTTAAGCCTTAAACGGAATTCCCTTGCAAAAAACGTACAAAATAAAACGAAATTACCCCTGGAACCCTAAAATCTTTCCCTGTCCTCCGAGATCTGTCATTTAAAGTCGACGTGACAGGGGAAATAGAAAGGAAGCGTAAATCATTACACACGAATACTTTTGCCTTTTGAAGCGTTCGAAAGCTGCGATGGATTTAAAATAGAAAATATATTATTACATGAGAGAAATTTGATTTGACGGGACCCAATAAATACCTTATACAAGTTATATACAAGTCATAAACAAGTGATATACAAGTTAGATACGAGTTATATACAAGTTATATACACGGTTATATACAAATAGGTACAGATCATCATCCTCCTTCCCGTATCCCACTCTAAGTGGCACAACATGTTATAAACATGTTGTTACATGATTTGGCTACGTATTTTAGGACCGGCCGCCTGCCTGCCGTCAACTTACCTTAATCAACTTTTGCGACACCTCGGTAAGACTACTACTGATGTGGTATGGTACTGACCATTCAACATCAATTTTAATTCATGGTACCTACACACTACACTTTACACTTTAGCAGCTTACAAAAAAAAAACGTTATTTTAGTGAATGTGTGAGTGAATTTAGCCACAAGAATTGTAAATAATAAAATAGTTTTGAACAAACGATACACGATATAGAAGGGTGAATGACCGTACCCCATTCCATTTCATTTCGTATGTAATGCATTTACCTTGACCGAAGGACCACATACAAGTGCGAAGGAGACAGAACTATAATTATTATGTTATTGTTTATTTAAGAAGTGCGCCGCGCCAGGTCATTCAACCATCACTTGTTAGCCAGATCTCAATCAAATTATATTTCTGTTTTACAAATATACATATTTTTATATATTTAAGTCCAAAGTTATCCTATACGTTTAAGTGATCAGTGAATTTATTTAATGTCGTCATCGGTCCACTCTTGCTCCATATATTGCTAACTGAATACATCATAAAAGATATATGCATTTAAATAGATAAAGATATTCATTTATCTTTTATTAACAGTTACTCGCTAACGAGATACGTAGAAAATTAAATAGAACTGTAACATAAAAATATAGACTGGAATTTTTAAATGATACTCGTTTGCTTTATCCTATCCTTACCACTTTTTAATTGAATGAATATCGTTATGCGAGTTTTAGTTGTGCTTTTTTATCATTTCTACTAAAAATAAAGTGAAAATACGGAGCGTAACATTACATTTGGTGCGATTTTATTGAAAGCAACAATATTATATCCATTTTCAGTAAATCTGGCGCTGAAAGTTACAAAAATGTCACACACGGTGATATTAACCAAAAAGAAAAACAATAAGTTAACCTAAATTCAATAACTTACATAGACGTTTATATTGGTTGGTCCATAGTAAGTAACGGCCTGTTACTATCCCACTGCTGGGCATAGGCCTCCTCTCTCTATTTTTGGAGAGAAGGATTTGAGCTAAGACCTACCACGCTGCTCCAATGCGGATTGGTAGGTTACACATATCCCCAGAATTCTCTAGAAATATGCAGGTTTCCTCACGATGTTTGCCTTCACCGAAAAGCGTGTGATAAATTGCAATTATCAATTAGACGCATAAGTTTTAATAGAAAAACTCATTGGTGTCTGCCCGGTTTTGAACCCATGATCGTCTCTAGAGATTCACACAGTCGCACCGCTAGGCCATCACAGCGGTTGGTCCATAACTCATAGAATATTCAATTGAAGTTCATTTAATAATTGAAACAAGTTGAATCCGTTTTACCGTGAGAAAAATATCGTAAAGAAATTTACATGCTCCTAGAAAATTCCCTTATCCCTGCAGTAGGCCGCTACTTTAAATTTACTTAGTCTGTTATCTTATAATGTGTTTTATACCCTTATTATTCTATTACTTATTGAACTTTATTGTATACGCCGATTTTATCTTAACAGGAAATACAATAACTCGTGTCTACGAATATCTTGTAGAGGTGCTACGGTTTGTAGCAATAGACGATGCCTATGAGTGCTACGAAACAAATAAGGAATCGTGCTGAGCTAGAATTGCCGCGGACCTCTACTATTATACTACTAACTATATATAACCATAGCTCAGTCTTATATCAATTCAAAATTTGCACTCAGCTAACCTTTAACAAAGCGGTCAAGAAATAACTTCATAAATAATAACTAAGTATCTGGTTGACCGAGCCTTGCTCGGTAATTTTTTACAAAATAAAAAAAATAAACTTAAAAAAATAACAATAATTGGGTAGTTGGGATTGATCCTAGGTATTTAAATTTCTCGAGGCGTCCCGTTCCCCGAATAAGCTACGCTGACTTGACAGTTTATGGCAAAAATAGTGTCTTATATTCAAAATAAATTTTATTTTAATGCCCAAAAACAGGAATAAAACGATTTTCGTTTACATAAAACGTAGCTATATCGATTTTTCACATGCTGAATTTCAGGAAAATCGTTGTAGCTGTTTCCGAGATTCCGAAAATATATATATATGCATTCCGAAAATATATGTTTATACAAGATTAACTCATTTAAAAGTTAAAGATATTTATTTACATACATTGTTTTGCATAATTAAACTAGCTGAAGTAAAACAAGTTATAAAATAGGAATTCAAGATTTTATACACCGATTTTTTGTTGTAGACAAAAAATCAAATACACGGGTTATGTAGTCTAATGTAACAATATCCAATCTTTTTTTTTACACATATTTCTGTTGTTCTAGATTTTTCGGAATACATGGAAGACATGGAGTTGCAGAGCTACAAAGCTTTAACTGGCGAGACCGACAGGTGAGTAATATAAATTAAGCGAAGTGTTTAATCAAACGAAATAAAAAAAATCAATAAAAAAACCTTATATACGCAAATTGAATAAGAGCAAAAATAATAGCGGTGTAATTAACTGACTGGCCCGTTGGCGTAGTGGGTAGTGATCCTGCCTTCAGCTCCGCGGGTCGCGGATTCGTTTCCTACCAAGGGCCAATATTTTCTATTAAAATAATTTGTTGGTTCTTCGAGCCTGGGTGTATATTCGTATTTAAGTATGTATTTAAAAATTATATGTGTATAATATATTCACCAGTTGTCTGTCACCCATAACTCAAGTATTAAGGAACTCCCCCCCCCCCCCCCAACAAGTTTCATGAAAATTGTTGGAGCCGTTTCCGAAATTCAAATATATATATATAAGATTATCTCAAACCGTATGGTATCCTGGAGCTGGTGGAGCTGTCGTAAAAGGCAACTATGGTAAGTTAACGTCAGGCAGGCGGGCAGTCGTAAAATACGTAGCTAAATCATGTGATAACATGTTTATAACATGCTGTGCCGACCCCACCTAGAGTGGGATAAGGGCTGTATGTATGTTTTATATTATGGATCTCCGCAAAATTACGCCTAATTATATAATGTGTCTATTGTAGGTGATAATTAAATATTTCTTTCGAAGGAAAGTGGATATCTGTGCCAAAATATGGGATTTTACTACAATCGACTATAGAGTGAACTAACGATGCTTCGCCTGATTAATATAGCTTTAAAATATCAAATTTCTTCATAATTTCACTTGACTAACTCACATGTAATCCTTTTAAGTGAAGGGTTATAACTAAGCACATAATATACGTACGTCAAAGCAGCGACACGACTCACTTTATATTACAAGATGCTTTCTACTTGATTGGCGTGTCGTTGTACGTAGAAAGTCTTTGTTCTATGATTGGCATGAATAGATTGATTCCTTTGTATGCGTTGATTAGACTGACAGTGTGTGCGTGTAACGTGTGACCATAACGAAGAGCCTGCAAATGCCTTATCACTATACTATACTATAATGTTATCACCCATAACATAAGTATTAAGTTACTTACTTTAGGAATGGAGGACCGTGTGTGTAAGTGTCCCATATATTTATTTATTTATACGTAATTGATAATTGCAATTTATCACACGCTTTTCGGTGAAGGAAAACATCGTGAGGAAACCTCCATATCTCTAGAGCAATCTAGGGATATGTGTAACCTACCAATCCGAATTGATGGTAGGTGTTAGCTCCAACCCTTCTCTCCAGCAACGGAATTTCAGCAGTGGGATAGTAACAGGCCGTTACTTTACTTACTCAGGTTTTAAATTCCTGTCAATTATTTTTTTAAGCCCTAACGTCAAACTTTGACTGAAGATATATTAAATTGAACTGTCCACTATTGAACAGAGAAGTCAAGTTCCATCCTATATATAAAAACCTTCTAATTTCATACCATCTCATGAATGTGCAGTCATAGATTGCGCTAAGTGTGTAATATCTCTTACAAAAGAAGGTCTAAAGAGGTCTCCTTCGGGTAAGTCGGTCGCCGTGACGACGTCATCCATCTTGTTTTTATTTTTACCCCTCATCCAATTCCTGTATTCGTCAAAGTGCAATATCATCAAATCACTGTAAAAGAAGTTCCGTGATTTAGACAGGGAGGGGATAAAATATTACAACGGGAAAGTTTAGCTCGTACGGGGACGAGTTGATTTAGGGCGGTGGAGTAATGCTTGCTATAGCGATTTATCTGTTTTGAAATTAGCTTAATATTTTTGCATTGTAAATAGGTCTCACTTGACTTTAAATCATTCTCATAACAATTGATCGTAAAGTGACTTTATCATTAAGTCTAGGAGCCTTAGTATTCCCTATTTTTTCTGATGACGCTTTAGAAGCTAACAAAACTTTTTGTTATTGAAACAATTTAAGCTCTCTTGTTGCGCTCAAATTGCACATGCGACCAATATTCTGCAATTTGTTTATTATTGTTATACTCCAAAATAATACTTCTATTGTTTTTTTTTATTAATTTGATGTTTTATGTATTGCCATACTTATTAACCAACTAAATATTACTTAGTTTAAGTCTATATTAGTGGGAGGGTAATTGTCATA
This sequence comes from Morpho helenor, assembly GCA_029227775.1. Classification (NCBI taxonomy): domain Eukaryota; kingdom Metazoa; phylum Arthropoda; class Insecta; order Lepidoptera; family Nymphalidae; genus Morpho; species Morpho helenor. Next base: position 14,174,864 of record JARGCU010000010.1, read on the forward strand.
ATTAATTTGATATATTATTACGACGATGTTATTGGTGTCTGCTATTTTAATCGGCGCTCCAAGCTTTCGAAATATTTCTTTATTAGAGTTCATTTGCTCCAACATCTGAGTGTTTTTGAAGATCTGATGTTTATAACGTTACTATTGCGTCGCTATAATGAAGACCAAATGTTTCAAAAATGTTGTGTCAGATACAACTAACGGCCTGTTACTGCCCCAGGGCTGGGTATAGGCCTCCTCTCTCCGTTTTAGGATAGAAGGGTTGGTGCTAAGGCCTACCAAGCTGCTCCAATGCGTATTGGTAGGTACACATATCCCCTGAATTCTCTAGAGATATGTAAGTTCCTTACGATGTTTTCCTATACCGAAAAGCGTACGCTAAATTGCAACTATAAATTAGAGACATAAGGATTATAACTCCACTATGTTACTAGGATAAGTTTTTTTTTTCAATAGCTTTTTCCATTTTATATCCTGTCTTGTATAATGTTTTTTATTTTTTATGTATCATTTTTAATGTTAATTAGTGTTATTGGTTAACCGTTCTAATTAATTTAAATAAATAAATAAGTTTAAATAGAAAAACTCATTGGTGTTTGCCCGAGGGTTGAACTCGTGCCTCCGTCAAAAGAATCGCACGGTCACACCGCTGGGCACAGAGTTTGTGTCATTCAGATATTATTAAAATGGTAACATTGTAGTAAAGTATAGTATAGCTTTTGCTATAGTATTTTCATAATATCCTCAGTGGCGGCATCTTGTGCAGAGTCACTCAAGACGTATTTCATGGTACGTCGACTCACGAAATGATATTGTCGGGGATATGATTTGAGAGAGTAACAAATGTATTATGTGCTGCAGTCTGCGGGCACGTGTTCGATTCCGCGGATATCGCAACGGATTTAAAGTAATAGAATTGTCACATGTATAAGGGTCTATCATGTTCTAGATTGTATCGTCTGGTGGAGCTGTGAAACGACATAGATGTATATCAGTTTTAAATTTTAGAACGAGGTTTGCCATTTTGTTATACAGAGTCGTACCGATGATACAAAATTAAATTAATTCACCGATCATTTGTATGTAATAGATAACTGTGGCATAATTCAATCTTGTTAAATATCGTTTTAAAAAAATGGATTTTCGAACGAAATAAATATAATTTAATTGAGATATGGCTTTTTTGGTAATGGTTGACTGACCTGGCGCGGCTCGCTTGTTTTAAAAACAGAAAAAAACAATCATATTATAGTTTTATCTCCTTTGCACTAATGTGTTACAACATATTAGTTTCTTGGTCAAGGTTATGCATTACATACGAAATAGAATTACGGTCAGTAGTAGTACGGTCATTCACCCTTCTATACCATGTATCATTTAATTATTTTAAAACGTGATACAATTCCTGTGTCTAAGTTACCTCACAAAATTAACTGATTTCTTTTATATAGGCTGCTAAGGTGTGTAGTTAGTGAAGCCCATTGCTTAATGTTTAAAATGTTATATTATTTATTAATATTGTTTATTAGCTATTCACACAAAATGCTTATTATTTAAAATTTCATACAAAACGGTCAATTACTAGTGCCCTTACGTTATGATGGTTTAAACGCATGCGCGAACGTCTTTAGGCTAATCAAGCATAAGGGCTGCACACAAGTTTACGCATGGCCGCTGCGCTGTTCAGGCGAAACTGGGAGACTGATGCTATTCTTGTACTGGAGGGTTGTAAAGGCCTTAGTGAACGTATTATCTATTTACGTACAAGTAATATTCAGGTTAAAATTATTATAATTTTAATATTCATCATCCTCCTGCATTTATAAGAGGGGTTGGCACAACATGTTATTAACATGTCACATGATTTGGCTACGTATTTTACGACTGGCCGCCTGACGTTAAACTTACCTTAATCAAATTTTACGATACATCGGTAAGAAAGAGGATAGTCTATTCTACTCAACCGGATACCACACGGTGGGTCAACTTACCTCTGTCGTATTATACGACACCTCGGTAAGAAATGAGGTTTGTCTATTCTACTGAGTCGGATATCACACGGCGGCTCGACTTACCAATCCCACTCTCTAATCTGTACATTTCGGGAAAATCAATCACATACAGACAGACAGCTTTCCCGGACTTTGTATTATGGTATATAACGCTATTGGTCCAAGATCCCGTGAGCGCCAGACCTTCGTCATTTCATAAAAGCTGAAACTTTGTCAGTGCATGCTCCCAACACAGGTAAAAACGATGGTAGAATTTGAATTTGGATCATAGTGGCTTTGGGAGATACTCAAGGTTGCAAAATTCCGAATTAATTTAGTATAAAGCTTGATCTTTTAATATTAAATTTAGAATAATATTAAAAAACACGTCAGTCAATGTCAGACACTTAGCATAGTGGAAACCCCCTGCCAGACACCCGTAAAGTTCATGAAATTTGACTTCTATTTACGTCATAGTATTAAAGCTGATTTTAATATATAATAGGTTGCGGTTGGAAAGAGCGCGAAGTATATAAACAGGTAGGTGCGAACGAGATGGCGAGTTAGGTCGTTACGTACTCCGCAGGTTTTTTTATGGAATGGTGTTGTTAAAATATTAAATTAACAATACTTGAAAATAGCAAATAGCAAATAAATAAATATATATATATATATAAATGAGTTAATCTTGTATATATATATATATATATATATATATATATATATATATATATATATATACAAGATTAACTCATTTAAATATTAAAGGCAATTAAACACCATCCAGTGCTTAATTTGACTAGTTGGCCCACATCAATAAAAGGGCGTTGAACTTTTTACTTCGCTCTCATTCCAGCAAGACAGTCCATAAATTTTGTTAAGAAACACCCCGGGTGCCGTTCTGCCAGGTGTCAGGCATCTGGATCGATAACCAATCAGCCATCCAGCAAAATTACCTTCGATTAGCCACCGTCTAAGCATTACGAGGACCGCCAATAAAACCTTGCCACCTACCTCTAATATTTTTCCAATCATCATTATTTAGAGTTTTACTATCTTGGGGACAGGTTTCGTCGTTTAGAAAATAGAAAATATAACGGAACGTCTTGTATCTTTAATCTTTAATATTTAAATGAGTTAATCTTGTATGTATATAAATATATTTTCTGAATCTGGGAAACGACTCCAACGATTTTCCTGAAATGCGTGTAGAGGGTTTTGGGGAAGAAAATCGATATTTATTTATTTATAAGGTATTTATTTATAGGTAGGTTTTATTTTATCCCTGTTTTTGAGTATTAAAAAAATGATAAGTGTAGAATTGAAAGCAAAGGATTTTTTTAGTTGTGAAACGTAATATTGCGATAGCCGATGGGTAACAGGCGGACCTAATATGTGCAAAACACGGGTTTTCATCCCATACGTAATCGGCGCCTTCTTTCTTATTTTTATTTTATTGTTTATATCTTTTAAGAAATTACCGAGCAAGGCTCGAGGAAGGAAGAACGATCTAGCAAGGTTTTATTAAAAATCAATCTCGTTTCATCCCTATTTTTGGGAATTAAAAAAACTACAAAAAATAGGAATAGATGGCGACTCATAATTTGAGCTGTGTCAGCCTAATGGTAATGCGCTAAAAATATTCGAAACCTAGGTTCGATTCCCACAACTTACCCGGCCTTTTTTTTTAAATTTATGAATAAGTTTATCATTTTAACATGGTTTTTTCTCTCTTTTGTACATGCATATTTCAGTAAGCAACCCTATCATAAATATAATCGATATGCATGCATTTTAAATAATTTATAGAATTAGACGTTACTTTGCGGAGATTTATAATACAAACGTAATAATAAAATTATTTTGCTGTAATCCGCGATAAAGTAAAATAGAAAATATTCATAATGCTAAACGTGTAGTGGACAATTCGTTTTCATACCTGATACATGCAGGATTCGTAAAGACACATGCACAAACCTCCACCACCGCCACCACAATACACAAGCACTGAATACGTTCACTATCACAAACTCACCAATCGTTTCGGCCCGCAACCGAAGCATCATCAGGAGATGATTCCACGACAAAATCGCAAAGCAAAATAACTTGGCTTGTTTGGATATTGCTTCGCTGACCTAAGAATCAATGTGTTCTGTTGTATCTAACAGCTTCCGCACACGTCGTACTAGAATGCAAAATCCCTTATCGATACTGCTAACGGAGGGTAACTGAATCTTTTATCGTCGCCATTAATCTTGTGCATGCATTGAACCGTAATCACTTGTCTGTACCAAAAAACTATTAGGGTAGTAACAAACTACTAAATAATACAATTGGCTAGATTAGAATAAAGTAAGTTCTAGTGTACGTGCATAAAATAATTATCTAAACATGAAAAAACCAACAGTTAAGAAAGATATATCTTTGAAAATATTCATCATTTTCCTGCACTTATCCCACTCTAAGTGGGGTCGGCACAATATGTTATAAACATGTGTGAATTTACCTTAGTCCCCTTTTACGAAACCTCGGTAAGAAATGAGGGTGGTCTATTCTGCTAAACCGGATACTACACGGCGGGTCAACATATCTTAGTCGCCTTTTATGAGACCTCAGTAAGAAAAAGCGTGGTCTATTCTGCTCAGATGGATACCATACGATGGGTCAACTTACTTTAGTCGCCTTTTACGATATCTCGGTAAGAAATGAGGGTGCTCTTTTCTGCTAAGCCCAGTACCACACAGCGGGTCAACTTAACTTATTCGCCTTTTGCGACACCTCGGTGAGAAAGAGGGTGGTCTAATCTATTTAACCAGATACCACACGGCGGATCGACTTACCTTAGTCACCATTTACGACACCTCGGCAAGAAAGATTGTGGTCTATTCTATTCAACCGGATACCACATGAAAATGATGTTTGTTTTAAAATAACCTTTAAATATTAACATCTAGCGATCTCGACAGCACAATGTATTACCATAAAATCCCGGCACAAGTTGAATAAAAGATAACAAGCGCTAAACTCAATTTACGTAGTAACCGTTGTCATGGTTTGCTGCATCCCTATAAATTTCCTGTGGAATAACAATGAAACAAATCGCGAGTGAATGTCTCGTTTGTCAAATATACTTGTCGAAGATGTTGCCTGAATTACTTGTTGAAATACCACTTGCTGGAACGTTGAAAGTCGGTTATTAGAGTACATTGCTGACATTATTGATATATCAATAACTTTCTAGTGTTCTAAGCGGTCGATGTATGTGATAACGTAAATAGTTTTTTTGTATCGCAACGTAGCCAGTAAATCTTGACATCCTGTCGTATCTGAATAAGGAGGGCCCTTGACAACTTTATTTATGAGAGAACTTGTAGACTTGACTAGGTTAAATTTCAGTATTAAGTACAGTAAAGTCGTACATTATATTAAAGTTAATAAAATTTCAGTATCTATCACACGCTTAGTATTAAAGTGACTGAATTCAAAAAAGTTGTTTTATGGCAAATTGTAATAAAGCAAAGCGCCTACAAAACTCGTCTGTGTTAAAGCGATCCATAACTTGGAATAAAACACTAGCTTTTTAATAGTTCGCTTCGTGATATCATAAATGGCATTGAAATAAGGACTACAAATTATCAATGAAGCCTGATTTTAAATTAAGCGTGCGATATATGCATCCAAACTAGCCAAATCATGTGATAACATGTTTATAAGACATTGTGCTGATCCCACTTAAAGTGGGATAAGGAAAGGGGAATGATATTTGTTAGCGCACTATATACAATAACACGATATAATAGGAATACCACAATTCCCGTTCCAAGATGCACTTCTCTTTAATGACGAACAAAGACTGACTGTCACTGAAACGTTTCATCAATAGGAAGACTCAACCGGAAACAACACGTCACAGTGTTGGTACCATTTTAATCAAAAAAGGCGCGATACTCTTGTTTCATGACTGTGTTGCTATAAAATACAAAGCGGAAGTCAATGGCACAAACAACATATTTAAAATCGAGAACAGTCATCTAAATTGAAGATACATATGTGCATTCTAATGAATGGTTATGAAAGTCATTAAAAGTTTTCAAGTTTATTTCGTAACGGGCTTTGTAATTGAGGACCTCTAAATAATCTCGTATGAAAATACTGTCTTCTACGCTCTATTAAGTATGCAGATTGATCGAATTACCATCTCAAAGTTTCATCTATACGGGGAACCATAATACGGCGTCCTATGCTACAACGGCGGGCTTCTATTTACCCTTATCTATTATTAAATCCCTACCCCGGGGTAGGTCAATTTTCAATTACATCAAGCTATTAACGTACTCAGCTTGACATAACATTGCCGAACCCGTCAGTGTGAGGATACCTTTAAATTTGATATATCATATAACCAACGTGTCAATAGATATTTATAGTTCCTTCTTCTATAATTATTATAAAACAAACTCCCAAAAATCTTTAGGGTTTTTGTTAGCTTCTTAGGGTTTTTACTAAATGATAGTGCAATTCTTCCGTAAGATTTTGATTAATAGTACATTATCGTTTCATATTGCGAAAAAAAATTCTCCATCTGGAAACATTAGTGGTGTGTCAACAAGCCCAGATAAACTGAAGTAATATAACAGCGAATTGTAGACCTACAAAAATTCTACAAAAAAGTCTGTGACAGTATGTCTGCATCTTTTATGGTTAACTCACAATAGCTACTTTTATGTTTAAAATTTCAATTTGGGAAAAAATTTATGGCTCGCTGATATCCACACGCAAAGCCGATAAGATTGTGTGGATATAGCTACTGTTCAACCCAAAGACAGTACTGACTAAATGTAACTTGTAATAAGAATTATATTTTAAAAAGAGCAACCGCCTAGTTTCGGGGTTCCGAGTTTGTAAAGCTATTCCTACTGAGAAGAGCCAGCAAGCTCTTCTTAGTAAGAATAGCTTTCCGAACCAGCAGTAGAGTCGACGATTCAAAAGCAAATTTTTACAAGTTGAATATAGAATATTTTGAATTTGATGATACTAATGATACTTCACCGATAAGCGTGTGATAAATTGCAATTATCAATAAGACACATAGTTATTAAATAAAAGAAAAAGTCATTGGTGCTTGGGGCTTGAAAGCGTGACCCCCTTTTAAAAAATCCTACGGCCTCTGGGCTTTCTCAGCTTTTTGCTTTTTGGTAGTACGATATATATTTTCACTTTTGATTAAAAACTGCCGTCCATACGTTCCTCGATACGACATCAATTTCAATATTCCGAAGGTGTCAGCTATGAAATCCTCTGTTATTAATTAATGGATGCGCAACTCGTTTTTAATATCAGTAATGAAAGCGGCAAATATGAAGCAGGAGTGCATTTTCTGTACGGTGTGCGTTTCGGGTGAGTTCCTATTACGGTATATAGCGATTAAACATTCAGATTTTGTATCGAGTGGTCCCTTTAATATTTTTACTTTGAAATGTTTCGATCAATACAACAATAATGAACAATATAAGATAATAAGCTTTAATATGAATGTGGATGGATGTATAGCTAGGGGAAGGCCGAAAATAAGATTGATGGATTGTGTGAAAAATGATATGCATGTTAAAGGAGTGGCACCAAAGTTGACGAATAATAGAGGAGAATGGAAGAAGAAGACATATTGTGCCGACCCCACTTAGAGTGGGATAAGAGTAAGAAAATGGTGCTGATGATAAGATAATAAGCTTTAGGAGTTACCACAATTATCTGTGTTAATTTGTTTATCTTACTTTATACAGGTATACAAACTACCTTGTTCGCGTCAAATTAAGCGTTATATATCCCCAATTACTCGTACGTACATGTTTTACAGTCCCCGAAGGAACACAATGTTACAGATAGTTCAAGGGCTAGAGAGTGCCATTGAAGTTAACATGGAAAAATTCATATATTCTATATAATAACTGGGTGACCGAGCTTCGCTCGGGAATTTTTTACAAATAAAAAACTTAAAAAAAAGAAAATACAATTTTTTAGTTGGGGATCGATCCTTGGCATTCACATTTCTCGAGGCTGCCCGTTACCCTAATAAGCTAAGTCAACTTGACAGTTAATGGCGAAAATTCAATTCAATATAAATGTTAGTGTTTTTTAAAACACAAAAATAGGGATAAAACAATATTTTTTTTACATAAAACCTAGCTAGATCAATTTTTCTCCCCCAAAACCTCCTACATGCTGAATTTCAGGAAAATCGTTGGAGCCGTTTCCGAGATTCGGAATATATATATATATATACAAGATTAACTCATTTAAATATTAAAGATATAAAATTCATTCATTCAAAATAAAACATAGTTAGAATAAATATGAATGCCGTTCATTGTTTTTCCTTAACGACGCTTTACATCGCCCCACTATCCGGTTATGTAAAATTAACTTGGACTTGCAAGAGATATTTCACAAAAAACAACCGCCAAAATCGATATTGTATTCGATTAATAACATCACAAATCGCTTAATCCATCACTATACGATTACCGCTAAATATCTCCTGCGCGAAGTGAACGACGTCAGTGCATTAGTAAATTACTCACGTACTAGTCTCCAAACTCCTCAAAACTCGGGATTTGTCACGAGATTTTACACAGAATCCTAACTAATTTGTTTAATTAACACTCCGAACAAGATTGATTTGGTTACTTAGCTAAGAGTAATTGCCTTTTAGCTTTAAGGTGGTGCGGGATATAGTTTGTTAGGGATCTCATTAAAGGAATGCTATGCATTTATTATGAGAACGTATCAAGTGAGTTTAATAGGACCTAACTTTTTTCCTTAGTATTCTGTGCCAGCGGTTTCGCCCGCATTGAAGTCGATGTGTCACAAATAATCCCAAATTGAAATTTTATAACATCATCACCCTCCTGCCCTTATCCCACTCTAAGTGGGGTCGGCATAAACATGCTGTCACATGATTTGGCTGCGTTTTTAGGAACGGCCGCCTGCCTGATGTCAATTTACCTTAGTCGTATTTTACGACACCTCGGTAAGAAAGAGGGTGGTCTATTCTACTATTTAAGTATTTATTTATAAAATATATAAGTATATATTCACCAGTTGTCTGTCTACCATAACACAAGTATTAAGTTACTTACTTTGGGGACGGATGACCGTGTGTGTAAGTGTCCCATACATTTATTTATTTACTAAACCGCATACTACACAGTGGGTCAACTTCCCTTATATATTATATCTAAAGATAAATAATATATCATTAAAAAAAATATATAACAATGAGAGTTTACCGTTATGTCGGTTACTTGAATAGAATTTATATTCTGCCCTTTCCAAAGGTCCCTAATATCTTTTATGTTTTTATTCCATTAAGTTGTGGCGAGCGTTAGACTCGTTTTACGCCCTCAAAGGTCGCCATAATGCCTCCACCCACTTACATTTGTTTCGCACACGAGTGTTTTTCTGTCGTTCAAGTTTAGGCTGTGTTAACAAAGATCCAAACTTGGGCTTAAGGCATTTAATGTGCTCACAAAGACGCGAAATATGTGCGTATTTTTTAACATTTAAGAATTTCATGTAACCGCCGTGTGGTATCCGGGTAAGTAAAATAGTACCACCCTCATTTCTTACCGAGGTGTCGTAAAAGGCGACTAAGTTAACTCAACCTGCCGTGTGGTATCCGATTGAGTAGAATAGACCAAACTCTTTCTTGACGAGGTGTCGTAAAAGGTGACTAAGGTAAGTCAACCCGCCGTGTGATATCCGGTTGAGAAGAATAGACAACCTTCTTTCTTACAAGCCTCGGTAAGAAATGAGGGTGGTCTATTCTACTCAATCTAATACCACGGTGGGTTATCTTACTTGAGTCACCTTTTACGACACCTCATTAAGAAATGAGGAGTGTCTATTCTACTCAGCCGGATACCACACGGCATCTACCCTCACGTTATATAACGATTTCAAATTCACGTTTCCATAAAAAACAAAAATTAGAGGCAGGCAACTTGGAATGAGAGCCAAAAAGGAAATACTAATCAAGAGTCGATCTTTGAATGGCATGCAAACATGCGGCATGCAGATTAAAAATCCTACGGACGATGTCGGTGGACAGTTCTAGAAGTTTTCTGATTAAAGCATACCTACAAAAGGGAATAAAAAGTATGCGAACCGTAATTATTCCGCCAATTTCATGATCTTTTGTAAATAAAGAGTCGAGACGAAGGAAGTCATTTTAAAGAAATATTTTCTCCTTATACCGCCTTTAAGAAGGTATGTTTTACTGTTTAATATTTTATTTTACTACTAGACTTAGACTACTCTACTATTAGACTACTCTAATCCTTACCGAGGTGTCGTAAAAGGCGACTAAGGTAAGTTCACGTAGGGCAGGCGGCCGGTCATAAAATACCTAGCCAAATCACATCACAACATGGTTTTTTTTTTTTTAATCTTTATTTTTTAGGGACTTTAGTATCTGCAGATACATGTCAGCCCCATCGTAACCTAATTACATTTAACTAAAAATTTTATATTATATCACAACATGGTTAAAACTTGTTATGCCGACCCCACTTAAAGTGGGTTAAGGGCAGGAAAATTATAATTACTATATTATTTTAGTATGTTTCAATATATATTATCAAAACTAAACTCTCATATTTTTCCGTAAAAGGCGACTAAAGTAACTTTACTCGCCGTTTAGTATCCGGTTGAGTAGAATAGAAGACCCTCTTTCTTATCAGATGTCGTTAAATACGACTAAAGTAAGTTGAGGGGCGGCAAGTCGTAAAATACGAAGCCAAGTCATGCGCCAATACATTTATAAAGTGTTGTACCGACCCCACTTAGAGTGGGATAAGGGCAGGAGAATGATGATGAATAGAGAACAGATAATCTATTTAACATAGGTATATAGCTCGCTTAGACCCTGTACAAGACAGTAATGAATAAATGTGACTAGTCATAAGAATTACCTATATTTTTAAAAGAGCAACCGCCGAGATTCTTGCTGGCTCTTCTCGGTAGGAACAGCTTTCCGAACTACCAGATGAGTTGACGATTCAAAAGCACTTGTTTACAAGTACCTTTGAATAAAGAATATTTTGAATTTGAATTTGAATTTGAACGATTATCCAAATACAAAATGGTTGTCGAAAATAATTCGTGAGTTTCCTTGTAACAAAACTATGAAAGAATGCGTACTTATAAAAAGTTATGGAACTAATTCATTTAATATTAACTTACAGTATCGAAGTTATTTTCTTCGCAGCAGTTGGGAAATGGACGTTTCATGTTTCTATACTTGGGGTCGAAAGGAAGTCTAATATTAATAATAAACTCGTCTAGCCGATCGGGAACTTACCGATCTCGAGTGTATTGAATATTCGATTACATTCTAGTCACATAAACTTAACAGATTGGCACTCCAACAGTCCATTACTTTGATTTGTAAAAATTATGATTACAACAATATTATCTTGTGGGGTCGGCACAACATGTTATAAAATATATAAATAAATAGTACCTGGATAACCGAGCCTTGCTCGGTAATTTTTAAAATGATGAAAAAAATTTTTTTTTTAATTTAAAAATAATAGGGCAGGTGGGGCTCGATCCTCGATATTTTCACCTCTCTAGACCGCCCGTTCCCCAAATGAACCACCATGACTTTACGTTTGACAGCGAAATATTGTAATTTTATTCAACGTAAATTTTAAAAAAATTCGTTCGATCCGTTTCCAAGATTCCGAAAATATATATACATACAAGATGAACTCATTTAAATATTAAAGATATGGGACACTTACATACACGGTCATCCGTCCCCAAAGTAAGTAATTTAATACTTGTGTTATGGGTGACAGATAACTAGTGAATATAAACGTATATAATTTTTAAATATTCAAATTCAAATTCAAATTCAAATTGCTTTATTTCTTTATAAAATACAGGAACACAAGATTTGCAAGGGCCCCTGTACTAAGCGAAAGCCCGTATTACTGGGTGCCCCGCTCAACCACCAAGACTTATAATTTACATACAATGAAATAAAGTAATAAGATGTGTATGCGTGTGCGTCTGTGTGTGTATGTGTGTGCGTGTGTGTGTGTGTATGCATGTGTGTGCGTATGTGTGTGTGTGTGTGTGTGTGTACGTGTGTGTACGTGTGTGTACGTGTGTGTGTTTTGTGTAACCATATAAATGTGTGTTTAATAGATTAGAGTTTCCGTGCTATCATAGTCGAGCGTGAGAAGAAATTGTGTAATTGTATGTTTTACTTTGTTGCGTATCAACGGATAAATGTTAAATTTACTGTTAAGCTGGTTGTAAAGGAATGATGACTGAGAGGCGAACTGTTTCTTCTTGAACTGTGTTTTACATTGGGGTCGCTGGCAGACAGGATGAATTCTACGACGTATGATTGTTATTGGAGTATACGGTAAGTGCTGATGAGTTCTAATTATGCAATTTAAAATGTATAATTGGCGGACGGTGAGTAAGTTATAAGATTTATATAAGTCAAAGGTTGAAAATCTAATGGGTTTAAAGAACATTACTTTTAGTAAAGCTCTTTGAGCCCTTTCAAGAATTAATAAGTGCGACTTGGCTGCCCCACCCCAAACTGGGATGCAATAGCCTAAAACAGATTGAGCTAAAGCCTTATAGGTAGATATAAGAATTTTTTCGTCTGCTACATGTCTCAATTTTCTAAATACCCACATAAGTTTTCTTATTTTTCCAGCAGTATTATGTATGTGTGTATTCCATATAAGGTGTTGGTCAAAGATAACACCTAGATATCTGTAGTCTGTTGTCCTAGCAATCGTTTCACAAGCACAACTATTTGAGAGAGAATTGGAGCAGACATGAACTTTTAAGGTGAAGCTGTCGTTGGGTAGATTTGTTTTGCGGATTGTGAAAGGCATGTATTTAGTCTTATTAACATTTAGTGTTAGTAGGTTTGAACGCAACCAGTTTGATACTTGCTCGATACCCGATTCACTAATACCCTTTAAAGTTTCCCAAGATGTTGCGTTAAAAATGAGAGCAGTATCATCCGCGTAGGTATATATCTGGCAGTTGGGGATGTTGAGATTGCAAAGGTCGTTCAAATAAATAAGGAATAGGGTAGGGCCCAAGACGCTGCCTTGTGGAACTCCGTATGAGACAATAGACGACTGACTAATAAATTGGCCAAGTTTAAGTTGTTGACAGCGATCAGTAAGATAGTCAGTAAATAACTTATGTGGGTTACCTCTGATACCGATGTTATACAACCTGTTCAGAAGGATGGGAACAGAAACAGAGTCAAATGCCTTTGCCAAATCCAAAAATACTCCAACACATTTGTTACCCAAGTCCAAGTGCTTACTTACGGTGTCACTCAAAGCCATTACAGCGTCTTCAGTGGAGACACCGTGCCGGAAGCCGTATTGGTTCTTGGATAACAAATCGTTATCTAAAAGAAAATTCTTTAGTCGAGTATTGATCAGCTTTTCTAGTATTTTGCAAAAGACAGTTAGAACTGATATAGGGCGGTAGTTATCAATACTGTCTCTGCTCCCACTCTTGTGAACAGGTGTAACAATAGCATTTTTAAAAATCGATGGGAATTGGCCCTTTTCAAAGCAGAGGTTGAAAATGTGACATAATACTGGGGTTAGAATTTTTTTAGCTGTTTTAATAAAGATAGTAGGAATATTATCCCATCCTGGAGCAGAGTCGTTGGAGAGGTTGTTTATAATGGAGTTAATTTCCTCCGGATCAGTTTTTAAAAGAGCAAAAGATTTAGAAGAGGAAATACTATTATTTGAATTGAGGTTTGTGGAGGTTTGAATCTTAGTATTCATTATATTTTCTGCCAGACTTTTACCCAGGTTAGAAAAATAGTCATTAATGTAATTAGCAGATTCCAAAGGCGAAGACTTTAGTGAAAATAGGTGTTGTGTGTCAGTGTTTTTAGTATTGAGATTACAAATAGATTTTAATGTTTTCCATAGTGATTTAGGATTTCTTTTAGCAGAGTCTAATTTATTTCTTTCGTAGGAGTGTTTAAGTTTTAAGACAAGTTTGCTACAATAATTTCTGTACCGCGTATACGTAATTTTTAACATCTCGTCATACGGATTCCTTTTTACTTTTAAATGGAGTTTGTCTCGATTACGTAGACATCGTAATACTCCTGGAGTAATCCAGGGTTGAATAAGGCGTTTTCTAGATGGGATTATCGTAACTGTTTGATTGTTTGTCATCGTCAGAGTGATATGAGCAACGAGTCTCTCAGCAGCATTGTTTGGATCGGTCATAGCAAGAATGTTAATAAGGTTGGTCTCCAAATCATTCAAACATGCTGCATAATTAACTAAAGTTTTCGTTTTTATTGTTTTATGTCGCGTAGGTTTAACCATAAGGTTCAAGATAACAGTACAATGGTCTGTTGGTGAATTTGAAAGGATAAGTGATTTAGCAGGGTAGATTGCCTTTATCATCATATGATCATAGCACATTTTGTCACGTGTGGGGAGTCTATGCGCGGGAAGTAAACCATAGTAAGCGAGTGATGTTAAATAGTTTGAACAGTTAATATCCTTGGAGCTTTGCTTTATATCAATGTTAATGTCACCCGTGACTATAATATTGCGGTAAGTTTTGTAACTATCGAGCAGTGTTTGAAGAGAAGTGTTGAATTCATCAGTGTTTCTTATGGATGGGCTGCGATAAACGCCAATTATAACGGTATCAGAAAGGGTTACTGCTAAGCAAGAGGCATTTTTGATGCAGGGTTCCGAAATTTTATGTACTAAGTTCTTTTTCACATAGAATATTACACCATCACATTGGTTAATCGTTCTTTTGGTAAAATAAGTGTTATAATTAGAATTTAGGTTTGGAATAGATTTGTTCTTTGAAAGGTGACACTCTGTCATGACAAGTATGTCACAATCAACGTTTATTAAATGTAGCATAACTTGGAAAGGATCTAGGTTCTTATAAATGCTTCTAATATTTTGTGTGAGAATAGTAAGGTGATTAGAAGTAGTGACATAAGAGCAACACTCTTCAGGCTTACAAAATATAGCTTGAGCTATATTCATATTGTCTATTTCCTCATTAGTGCTTAACAAATCCATAAAAAAAGAGGAAGAGTAGGGTGCAATGTGAACTGCAATGTCCTTGGATTATTAGCCTAGGACATCGCTTAATGTGACACCTTGGATCAATCAATAAAATATAACGTTGGAGTAAAATCTTAAAACCAATATTTGCAATCTGATAGCATAAAGTCAACAAAAAATTAATAGTTCTCTTTGAGTTTTGGTAAGTAAATGTAGTGTAGTATGTAAATGTAAATGTAGTGTAAATGTAGTGTTTAATAGTTTGTGTATAATTTAAATATGTAATGTTGTATAAATAATGAAAATATAAACTAATTTTACTAAGATAATGAATAAAATATTTTAAAATAACCGTAAGTAAGTATGAGAGCAACAAGTAAATTAGTATAAATCTTATAATAATTGTAACAAAATAAAAAATATGCAAAAGAATCAAAAATAGTCATTTGTTGTTCTCATACATACCCTTTACTTGCGATTCACTAACTATTTTAATAATTGGTGAACTCTCGTCTTTTCTCACTAGTACATCACCAAGCGAAATCCAGCAAAATTTGTATTTCATAGTTTTCGACATTTCTCTCGCCAAATAATACAATCTATTGCCAGTTGGCGTTAGATGGTCCGAAAGGTAAATTGGTGAACATGCTCCTTGTAATCCCAGGTGTTGTGTATTCAATTTATTTGTTTTATTTTGGTAGTTGTATCGTTTTGCGGCACCCAAAATACCAATTTTTTTAATATGAGAGGATAATTCAACCACTATAGGCTTCCTTTCTCCCTTTGCAGACACTCTGTATATATCCTTCACTTCACTTGGCTGTAGATCGAAGTTAAGCTTAGTGGATAGTTTGCTTACTATTCCTATGAGTGACGATTTTGTTTCATTTTCAGCCCTGGGAATATTCTTCAATTCGAACGAGCATTTTCGCTGAAACTTGAGGAGGTTCTCGTATTTATTTTCCAACATAAATATATACTGCCTATCTTTCTGCCTCTCTTGTTCTATTTGTTCCACTTTTTTAATCATATCGTCGTATTCGGCGGATAGAAAAGCCAATGAATTCTCAATAGATTTCAATGACGTCGTGATTTGTGTTCTATCGCTTACTTGTTGCGCCATCCACGAGGAAATCATGTCCTTTATTTCTGTTTTAAAATCTGAGAGATCGGAAAGAATTTCATCCGATCGCTTACGCTTATTGCGTGGGTTAACTAAAGTTGCAGGTGGTGTTATGTCCGGATTAATAGATGATATATTTGACTCAGAACTCGATTTTTCTGGCGTCCGAAACATTATGTATCGTTTCTGTCCGAGCTAAAAGTACCAGGACTGTAGAATTGCACTGGAGGTATTCGATGCGCTACAGGTCGTAGTATGAGTATACGCAGGTAAAACGCCCCCGCGGTCGCCCGTCCAATAGCCGGAGCAGAGTGGTTACAAGTTCGTAGACGGCTACGGATCGGGTAATAGTACTAGAAGCGGCTACGGGTCTCGATGTTAGGATGTGCGTGTGTTCTCACCGGTTGTAACTTCTGTATAAGTATGTTCGCCTGGTATTTACACTGATTTTAATTTATATAAAATATTTAATTCTATTTAAAATATGTAATAATTTTAATTGCGCAAATAAAAAGATTACACACGTCTACACTTTGCAGAGGTCCGGGGAGAAATACATACTTAAATAGGAATATACACCCAGGCTCGAAGAATCAACAAATTCTTTTGGCCGGCCGGTGTTATTCTTGGCTTTATATTACAGACTGATAGACAAGTACTATTTCAAAGTACTTATTTATGTGCCACTGCTATTTTTATTTATTTTGTAATTTACAATAAAACTATTTAAATGTATCTGTCATGGCTAAAAAGAATTAATATTCAATATATATTAAGTCATGATGATTATTTTGCTATAATCCGCGATTATAGCAAAATATATATAATGTAGAGTAATGTAGACTATCGATTTTCATACCCGTTACATGCAGGATTCGTAAAACAACTGAACAAACTACCACCATCGCTACCACAATACACGAGCACTACACACGTTCACTATCCCAAACTCAACAA
Organism: Morpho helenor; assembly: GCA_029227775.1. Lineage (NCBI taxonomy): Eukaryota > Metazoa > Arthropoda > Insecta > Lepidoptera > Nymphalidae > Morpho > Morpho helenor. The sequence continues at coordinate 14,192,047 of JARGCU010000010.1, forward strand.
TTTTGTCCCGCAACCGAAGCATCATCAGGATATAGACTCCACAGCAAAATAGCGAAGCTATGCTTTGGTTTTTTTTTCATTATTACTTTTATATAATGAATATCCTCAAAGCAACGCGTCATTATATAAATTATATATAAAGTCAGTTAAGAAAAGCTGAGTTGGCTAATATTTTGGAAAATATACCACAGCTCAGTAAAACAATATCTTAATTACAAAAGGAAGCCCCAAAATCTTCCCACGTCCAAGTTCATATAAATTTGTCTTCTATACCTTGAAATATTATGTAGACAGAAATATAAGACCTTGTTTTAGTATTAACTTTGGCGGTCGCCGTGGTTACTAGTTGAAGAAATAATATAAAAGTATTATAAAGAAAGCGGAGGATATTTTTCGTTGTCTCTTTGTCTGGACCTTATATAATTAGAAATATGACGGAATATCAGTTTTGGATAAACATGAAACCATTGTTATGATTTCAATGTCGCCTTCCTTTTGTTGTTGGATGTATCGTTTTTTGCGTTTTTACCAGATTTTTATGTTGTTCAAATAAAAGCTAATAGATGTCTGTAACACAACGTACTAGGAACACCTGATTCCGCACTCAAAACTAGATGGCGCCACTCGTCGTTTGCTCCGCGCTATCAAAGTGCTTTCATAGTAATATAAGAAGTCCCCATACATTATGTTATTAGATCGACATCGCTATCAGATCCTAGGGCTCTTATGTGCATCCTACTGGAACACTACGCCTTAGCGCGTCTGAGACGGTGCATCCTCCGTACGGCACATCCATACTCGGAATGCCGTGAGGGACCCGTCGTCTGTCCGTGATGCTTTCCGTATTCGTCATAAGCACGCATTCTCTCCCCCGACAGTACGTCCGTTAGGTCATCGTCTTATATGTCTTAATTTACTAATTCTATTTTCTAAACATCTATAATATAGTATATATTTTTAACTAAATCGCAAGCGAATATAGGAGTAATTATAAAAAACGTAAGGTGTGGATAGATACAAAGTTCGCAGTACCATTAAGATAGGGAGGCAATTTCAAACTGTAAATAAATAATAAATAAATATATAGAGCACTTACAAACACGATCGTCAGTAACTCAATATTTGTGTTAATGGTGACAGACAACTGGTAAATATATACATATAAAATTTTATATACATTCTTCAATACATATATACACCCAGATTTTAAAAATCAAGAAATTGTTGTTAGAAAATATTAGCCCTCGACGGAAATCGAACCCGCGACCCGTGGAGGCAGCATTAGTACCAACCGTGCCAAAGACCCAGTCAATAATCAGCAACATTCCGTCATACAGTAAATAATCAATTTGGTAAAATCTTCTTTTTTGCGAATTCTTAAATTTCGCAAAGAGCATCGAGTTTCGAATGATTTTAAATCACAGGCCGTAGAAATCACATGCATAGACCTATATCATAAACTTTACGTCATTCAGATGTCGAAAGATAAAAATTTAACAGAGCTTTTGAAAGTTACACGACCTTTCTACGGAATGGAGGTATAAGTCACCTTGTATTATTTTAGGCAGTCGCCATATTTACTGGCGGTATTCGTTTGAGAAGATAAAATAGAGCAGTCAAGTGCGTATAAGATAACGAACGGCGGGCGTTAATTAGCTTTTAAGGGTTTAAATATACTAAAATATCAACACAGCATCTATTCTATCATCATTAAAACATATTTTTTTAATTTATATATATGTTACATCATCATCCTCCTGCCCTTATCCCACTCTAAGTGGGGTCGGCACAACATGTTATAAGCATGCTGTCACATGATTTGGTTGCCTTTTTACGACTGGCTTCCTGCCTGACTTCAACTTACCTCTGATGTATTTTATGACACCTCGGTAATAAAGAGGGTGGTCTATTCTACTAAACCGGATACCACGGGGTGGGTCAACTTACCTAAGTCGCCTTTTACGACACCTCGGTAAGAAATGAGGTTGGTCTTTTCTACTCAGCCGGATACCGCACGGCGGGTCGACTTACCTTAGTCGCCTTTTACGACACCTCGATAAGAAATGAGGGTGGTACTATTCTATTCAGCCGGATACCACACGGCGTTAATTTATAAATATGTTTCCAGACACGAAATTAGTTGAAAAACAAAATTCATATTGAGGTTGCTAAAGTTGACCAATTAAAATGAACCACTTAAAAGCTATAGAGTTTAGTTTTCAAAACAATTTTTGAAGACTAAAAGTCTACACTTTTAAGGGGAATTGGTATTTTGTGGAAGATCCAAAGATCCATATCTAAGCCTATTGAACAAGACTTAAAATATTATTCAGCAGATATTGTTACACAAGTTTATAACCATCGTGTCGCGTGAAGGTTGATAATAGATGGCGCTTTTCAATGTCATCTTATTCCTGTAGAATTACTATTTCTATAGCCTATATATAATAAGTTAAGATAAACGAGATGTTCAAACCGTCAACCGTAGCGTCCTTACTTTGTGGTTATACTTTTCAGAACTTCTGATAAAATAAAATAAAGAAATAAATAAAAAATACAAGACTTCTTCCCGATCTAATCAAAGTTGTTTAATAATGTAGTCGTACGCATCTAAACTATGAATTTACATTATTTAGTAGATAAAAGTTTCCAACTTTTATTATCCTCATTTTCCCTGGGGCCGTTAGTAAACTTATAGGGAGTCGAAAAAGTTTATCATATGTAAACTTTTAGTAAAGTCACTCGTGTCCCAATGGAGTAGCCGCAAAAGTTTATAAAAAAAAACCTTAAAGACTCAAGTTCTTAACTTCCATATCTCTACTAATATAAAAATGCAAAAGTGTTTGTCTGTTGACAATTTATCGCACGCTTTTTAGTGAAAGAAAACATCGTGGAGATTTTCTTACCTGAGAAATCCTGCGTTAAGGCTACACCTAACTTTGCTAATCCACATTGGAGCGACGTGATAGGTAGGTTTAAGCTTCTATCTTACTCTTCAAAGAAAGAATAGAGGAGGTAGAGAATAGAGAAGGAAAGAAAAGAGAAGTGAGATAACAGAACAATAAAATACAAAGTTTAAAGTACAAAGACGCGAACAAAGTCACAGGTATAATAACTACTAGTGTTAAATATTAAGTAAATATATCGAATAAACGTTATAACTTGAGAAGTTAGTATGAGTCGCGATGGGATTTAAATAAAGTGTTCGTACAAAATACAATATTATCAACTTTCAAATATTATGTTTAGTGCTCAACTTTAGTTGGGTGAGCATAAAAATTCAATCTATTCATTTTAACGACCCGATGCGAACTCTCAGTAGACTATACGTCTTCGCCGCAAAATTTCCATAAATCAATTTCAATACAAACACCTCTTAGTGAAGTCTGTACGTAGTTGAAAAGAGTTTGTGGTTATAGTATGAGCGGCATCAATTTTTATTTAATAACTAGTATGTCAAGCCCGCTTTGCCGTGCTTAATTTAAAGATATATATTAAAATATCTTTAAATTAAGTTACACTTATAGCAAAAATGCTCTGATGGCCTATGCAAGTACCACAGTGTGCAAGTACCAGTATCGTAGTATACGACCTTTCAACTTGATATTGTCATATCTTTTTTATTTGCTGACCGATTGTAATATAACATACCCTATATGTTAAGTGAGGCTTTCTACTACAAATTAGTAAAAACAGAGTCCAAATCAGATTAGCGGTTTTTGAGATTAGCGGGAACAAACGCACAGAGATTTGACATCACAACGATTTTATTATATGTGCGTGCGTGCGTGCGTGCGTGCGTGGGTGCATGCGTGTGCGTGTGTTTGTGTGTATATGTGTGTTTAATACTTTTAATTTTATTGTTCTATTCATTTCATTTCCATTCATAAAATTAGAAGAAACATTATACGATTTTAATTGTTTCTTTTATATACAATCATTGTGAAAAGTATATAAATCTGTTTTTATATTTATATATGACGAACATAAAACATTGTTTTTAAGAAAGAAATAAAACATTACAGCTTCAAATTGACGTTTTTATTCTTCGCCTTTTTCATTTATTTTAAGTGACATTTAATTCGAAGCAACCATGAAGAGAACATTTTGTATTCATATTGTACTGTGATTTACCTAAGTATTTTACGACTAGCTCTCTGCCTGACGTCAACTTACCTTAGTCGCATTTTACAACATCTCGGTGAGAAATGAGGGTTGTCTATTCTACTCAGTCGGATACTACATGGCACATGATTTCACTTTTCATAATATTTTCATTTAAATCGTCTCATAAGCAGTTGTACTCCAAAAACGCTTAAAGTAACACCGAACCAATGTCCGTGACTTGGATGGCGAGCGGGCTGCGGTTGCTCGGCGACAGTTGGAACGCAGTTATAGTGATCAAATTGAATCAGCCGCAAGCACCGGTGAATTCGCAACGCGGAATCTGGACTACGTAATGAAAAGTTATTTAATATCTTCGCTTGGTTTTATTAACGAATGAATGTGATATTGCTAAATGAACACTCCGGACATATCTCCTTTTGGAGTTTATAAGTTTCTAGTATTCTACTTGACATTTCCGAATCATTCAAAAGCCTGACAAAATATTCTTATTCGATTTAATATATCTCATCTCATCTCATCTAAACTACCAAGGCAATCAAAATATTCACCATTTACTACAAGCTCGGCAAAAGCAACTTGGGCCACCATGCCACCTTGAACAGAATACATCGTCGCTACAATTATTTATCAAAAGAACTAGATGTAGACATATTTAGCGATAGCATCCATACTTTTAGACACAATATAATTAAATTTTAAAAAAATAATTAAGTTTACAATATTGTTACATTATATATTTTATAATTTTATTTTGATATAATATTTTATTTTGTAATATATTTAAATAATGTACGCGTCCCTATTACATGCCGTGGTAACCTATAATTAAGACTACATTTAAATGTATAGTTTGTAGAGTATTTTTAATGTAAGTCTTGTTGGTTATCCTAATAAATAAAAATAAAATATAATCTATTGTTAGGAATCCAGATTTCTAAGCTGTGACAACCTATATAAGACAACTAACGTCCTGTTCTTGCCTGCGACATTCGTAGGATGTAGACGTGTTTGGGCCTCTTTTGTATTTCGTGTTATTAGAATCTAACCTCAAATAATCGCTATTCGTGATAAGAGCGACCACAAAGTTTCTTGCCTGTTCTTCTCAAGTGGATTAGTGTTCCGAACTGGTGGTAGAATCATTCTGTCGTTGGATTTTGTAGAGAAAACTGTTGGTGCATAGTAAGGTGCCCGGCGTGATTCCCTAAACGAATTCGTTTATTTTTTATAATTCATTTTAAATTCAATTTAGACTTAATTTCTAACACTATATTCATACTTGCATATACATTTATTAGTAAATTATTATCCTCCTGCCCTTATTGTCTATTGCCCTCTAAGTGAGGTCGGCACAACATGTTATAAACATGTTGTCACATGATTTGGCTACGTATTTTATAACCGGCTGCCTGCCTGTCGTCAATTTACTTTAATCGTATTTTACAACACCTCGCTAAGAAAGAGTGTAATCTATTCTACTCAGCCGGATACCACACGGTGAGTCAACTTATCTTAGTCGTCTTTTACGACACCTCGGTAATAAATTAAAGTGGTCTATTCTACTGAGCCGGATACTACACGGCACTGTTGATACCATGCACATTGTGTTAATTATTTATGTTGGAATTTTTTTAATTGTGAAAACTCTCTTTATCCGAATTTAAAATAAAAATAAAAGTCATCAAAAATAAAATACCATACAATTTATAAAAAAATACAAATCAACTTTCGTACGACGTACTAATAAAGAAATCCATTCACTTTTGCATCGAGGGTTGCCAATATTACAAGTGAGGGGAAACATGGACGGTGGAATCGTATTCCACCTTAACGGTACGCATGAGGAATAAGAAAGTAAAACATTTTTATACGAAATTGGTGGTATGCCATAGCGGCCACAATCCTCGCCGCATCGTACGGGTCGATGTTTAAAAGCTACGGTATATCAAATAATTTCAGAGTCGAATTATAATTGTAATTAATGAATGAATTTGTTTTGTTATGATTACGATTTTGTATGTGGAGCCTATCCTCCTGATGATGCTTCGGTTTCGGGGCGAAACGATCGTAGAGGTTGTGGTAGTGTGTATGTGTAGTGCTTGTATGTAGTGCAGGAGCTGGCGGCGTCTTGTGATACGTGTCGCGGCTTGTCCTGCATGTATGTGGTATGTGATTGTTGCCTGCTTCATACACTTAGCATTGCATGTATTCTCTTAACAAACGGAGTTGTACTATGGAGTTCCGTAAAGAAACGCCTGCTTCTATAATTCAAAAAAGAATTGATTCCGAAATAAAATGATCCGTTGTTACGACAGTAGAAAATTAGTATATCGTATACCGTAGTTAATACATACAACGTATATATTTTTCAACATATGTGTTTTGTCTTAATATACCACACTTCCACTCTCGCTAAGGGCTGTGCCGTTACTGACGTGGTGCGCTTGAGACCACTTGTTTGTATTAACCGGGTAAGTGTGTTGTATAAAAACAGTATGTTTTATGACTATAATGTAAAGTAGATATAAGTTAATATAAAAGCAGAATATTTTTGTGAACAACAGTTTCAAATTTTACATACGTATCATGAACATATTTGAGTCGCTTTGGAAACGTTAGAATTATCACGCTAACTTTTGTTTTGAAAATGAAAAGGCGAGATCGCTAAATGAAATCCCCCTGCATTTTATATAGCCTTTTGAGTTGACACTGCGTTACTGAAATGAGCAATGTTTTATATTATTTTATACGCTACAAATCTGTTTAAACTCGGATTTTATATGATGTACGAGTATAATGAAAACTTTTAAACATGAAAATTTCTACATTTCAAAATGAAATATAGTTGTAATGTTAGCTTCTAAAAAGTTGCCATACAATTTACTAATATGTAGTCAAAATAGTCAAATTAGTTGTGATAGCGGTGAGACCGTGCGACTCTCTTGAGAGGGTCACGGGTTCAAACTCCGGATAAGTAATAAAACTTTGTATTATTGAAAATTTTAGTTTACCACCCGCTCTTCGGCAAAGGAAAACATTGTAAGGAAATCTGCATACCTCTAAAGAAATCTGAAGATATGTGTAATGTACAAATTCGCATCAATCTTAGTTAGCTCTTTCACCCTTCTATCCAAACACGGAGAAAAGAGGCCTTGTGGCTCAGCAGTAGATATCTTAGCTTCCTGATACTGTTGTCCTGTATTTTAACGTTTAAGTTGACACCATACAAGTCGCCGATAGAACTAATAACATATTGAAGGTAGTTTCATTTACGCAGACTCGTACGATTATAAGATGTTCGTGCGCATTGGTATATTTAAGTTTTTGTCTCTATATAACAAAAATAATAACAGGTACAATCTAGTAACAAAATAACATTTTCATTTTCATTCTTATTAATTAATTCTTAATTTTTGAATTTACACTATCGTGAGTGGAATTCATAATTAATGTATAGAAACCGGCTATACTCACGTGTTATTTTATCGGATGAGCCCGACTAATTTCAAGCCCATACGGGGCTCTTGTTCATGAGCTCTTTACGCGGCGTTATCGCGGTGAGAACTGTTCAGTTCCCGCCGCGATAACACGTGAGTATAGCCGGTTTCTATACATTAGTTATTAATTCTTAATATTCAAAGATAAAAATATGTATGTACTGTTGTGTTATAGCTCACACTAGTAAGGTTAATTAAGTTAAGGTTATAACAGTTGGCGGAAGGATTTTTTCTTATACTCTTGTGTGGTGGTAGCTTTCAGTACTGTCCTCTTATATAAAATCTATTTAACACTGTAATGCACAAATAAAATATTTGATTTGATTTGATTTGAATCGTATTGCAGCTGAGCAAGCTGTGGTAGCCCAGCGGTAACACCGTGCGACTCTATCGAGGAGGTCACGGGCTCAAACCCGGGCAGACACCAATGAGGTTTTCTGTTAAAACTTATGTGTGTAATTGATAATTTCAATTTATCACACGCTTTTCGGTGAAGGAAAACATCGTGAGGAAACCTGCATATCTCTAGAGAATTCTGGGGATATGTGTAACCTACTAATCCGCATTGGAGCAGCGTGGTAGGTCTTAGCTCCAAACCTTCTCTCCAAAAAACGGAGAGAAGAGGTCTATTCTCAGCAGTGGGATAGTAACAGGTCACTACTTACTTACTGCTACGTATCGTATTGTCATCATTACGGAACGAGGGTTTTGATAAGGTTTTTGTTTATTAGTGCTATAAGATTTTTACGTTATTTGTATGTGTAAGTTCGTTTCTGCCCATGTTAAATGTTTTAAGTCTTTTTCAAGTACATCATTTTATTTTATAAATATTCTATTAGAAAAACACCGTCCGGCGTCAGATTATGTATATCCTAACAAAGGCAACAACAACCTTTCGTTCCTCCCTCGGGGAGAGCTCAGGACCCTTCGAGCTTAGGTGGACTCAAGGAAAATATAAAATTGCACACTTTTTTAATTCAATTTATTGTTTTGGTACCAGCTACACTATTTCAAAATATGAAATATACATCGTCAATAACACGAATAATATGGTTGTTGGTTTAATTATATACCCTTTAATTTCCCTGGTGTATTTCGGTGATTTGCTTTATTTGTTCACATTCCCATTTAAATAAAGAGATTGAAACATATTTACTAAAGCGCCTGTGACAGCCTTTCGGTCAGAACGATCGAAATTTAATAATAATTTGCATTTTGAAAAAGGATCTTACCCTTAAAATACTTCCAATAACAATTAAGCTTTCTCATTAAGATTCGGTTCAAATCTTGTCACTGCAGTTTTTAAGAGGTGAATATTTTTCATTAACTACAATGCCAGTGAGCACTTTTAAAGTAATAAGAAATATAAAGAAAACATATAAATTTTAAAATTTAAACTATTGTGAGTGTTGTTCATAATTAATGTATAGAAACCGGCTATATTCACGTCTTATTTTATCGGATGAACCCGACTAGTTTCAAGCCCATACGGGGCTCTTATTCACGAGCTCTTTACGCGGCGTTATCGAGGCGTGAACTAGTCGGGCTCATCCGATAAAATAAGACGTGAGTATAGCCGGATTCTATACATTAAACATAAGAATAAAAGAAAAGTACAACCTTACCTTAAAAGGTATTGAATTTTTCTAAGACAACAGCATGATAGGATTTCCTCGTGATTTACATAAAACACATGTGTACAGAAATTCTCTTAACCCTTTGGGAATGTTCCTAAAGGGCCAGTTACGAAAGGCTCTCGTATGTTTACTTAGTTATAAATAACGTTAAACATTAGAAAGTTGTCGAGGAAAAACATGCTTTATGACAGTGACGTATAGCGTGAAAATCCGTTGATGGAATTTTCATTTGGACGCATTGTACGCCCCAAGTTTCAGACAGCACCGCTATAAATATTTACCAGTAATGCGGTTCCGAGCGATGGATATTCAGAGATTTGATGGTGTTGTTTTGTTTTGTATTGATAGTTTTGCTACTTGCTGTTGAATTTCAATAAAAAAACACGAGCGACGTGACGTTTAAAAAAGAGTCCAAACTCTACTGCCGACATAACTTTTTTTGCAAAATAGGGAATATTCATCATTCACCCTTATCCCACTCTCTCTAAGTGGACTCTAAGTGGGGTCGGCACAACATGTCATGAACATGTTATCACATGATTCGGCTAGGTATTTTACTGTCCGACTGCATGAGGTCAACTTACCTTGGTTGCCTTTTACGACACCTGCGAAAGAGGGTGGTCTATTCTACTCAGCCGAATACCACACGGCGGGTCAACTTACCGTAGTCGTCTATTACGATACCTTGGTAAAAAATGAGAGTGGGCTATTCTATTCCGGATATCACACGGCGAATCATATAAGAAAGAATTTAATTAGAGGTAAAAGACATATATTAATTTAGATTTTCTGATTTCGAGATATAGATGATATTCGGATATTTCAAAATAACCTCAGTACAATTATTTCAAAATATACAATATCCTTAAAATTCATTATCCTCCTGCCCTTATCCCAGTCTAAATGAGATCGGCACAACATGCTATAAACATATTATCACTGATTTGGTGAGTAACCAACCACCACGACCAGCCGCCTGTCTGACGGCAACTTACCCTATACGTATTTTACCACACCTCGGTAAGAAAGAAGGTGGTCTATTCTACACAGCCGGATATCACAAACTTACAATATCCTTAAAGTTCATAGTCAAAAATACACATCGATTACAAGCTCGTTTGAATAAACAATCAGCGATAAAAATCTTTGTACATTTTAAACAAACGCTTTAAAATTGGTGGATAAAAGTACCCAGCTGTGTCCGCCTCGCTTCCCTACCTGTTGCGGATCTAATCAATCAGTGGTAATCTTTTTCTAGGTACTCCCTACCTCTTTTATAAATATTTGCATTGAGGGACGATACTCACTTGTCCGCCAGGGAGATGATAGAAGGGAATCTAATTATGTGTGCGCTAAGAAATCGACTAACGAAACTTTTGTTAGTCTTAAGGTGTTCAAATAAATCTGCCGTGTGGCATTTATTTATTTCTTTTTATACATATAACATATAGTTAGAAAAGAGAAAGAAAAAGTAAAAAAGCACATGTATAAAGGCGGACTTATCCCTAAAAGAAATCTGTTCCAGTCAACCTTTGAGTAACAGAAGGAAAAAGACAAGAATTGAAGAAGAAAGAGAATACAGGTAATATAGAGAAAATGAAAAAGTTTACGATGGTATATTCGACTAAGTAGATTAGACCATCCTCATTTCTTACTGAGATGTCGTAAAAGGCGACTAATATAAGTTGTCCCGTCGTGTTGTATCCGGCTGAGTAGAATAGACCAACCTCATTTCTTACCAAGGTGTCGTAAAAGCCTGCTAAGGTAAGTTGACCTCAGGCAAGAGGCCAGTCGTAAAATATTTAGGCAAATCATGTTACGGCATGCTTATAGATTAATTGGGATAGGGGACAGGAGTATAATGAAGGTGGTTAAATAAATATTATTGTTATATTATTTATATAGATATTATTTACGATTACAATGTTTATACAATAATCTCTTTACCAAGTTACCACACTGCTATGTCATCTGGAATAACACCTAGTTTATCTTTAGACAAATACGCGTAGATCTTAGATCATATTGTTAATACTTCCAAAGTTATAAGAATTTTTCTTAATCAAAATATGCAATGACATTTATGCACAGGATATAATGAATTTGGTAAAATAAAAACGTATCTTGTTACATTAAAAAAAAAACAATAGGACTTTAATAACAACTGAGCAATAAATTAACAATAGAATATAATTTATTTCACTAAACGTGTAATCCAGTTGCCACTTATAATAATTTTTTTGCACGACTATTTCTCTTACAACCAAATCGTTCATTGGAAAATTTAAACGGCGAAAAAGTGTGAATCGGGCCCGACGTTATAGGTCCAATACAGGCTTTGTGATCAATCAGCCTGAACAAACTGACAATTTAATTTCTTTTTGTTTGGAAGTTTTTAATAATTTTTCTTTTCGAATTTACGGAAGATTATAAAATAATTGAAGTGACTCTAGGAAAATATTCTAAAGCGTTTTCCTATCATAAGGAAGTTTGTAATGTAACTTTAAAATAATGATGTTATTTTGAAATTTTCTACACTTATTTTGTCCTATTTCAATTAATTTACACTTAGTACAATTATAACAATGCCGTGTGGTTCCCGCTGAGTAGTATAGACCACCCTCATTTCTTACCAAAGTGGTGTAAAAGGCTATTAAGGTAAGTTGACCCGCTGTGTTGTATCCGGCTCAGTAGAATAGATCACCCTCAATACTTACTGAGGTGTCGTAATAAACGACTACGGTAAGTTGACGTCAGGTAGGCGGCCGGTTGTTTAATACCTAGCCGAATCATGTTAACACATGATTAAACAGGCTATGCCGACCCCACTTAGAGTGGGTTAAGGGCAGGAGAATGATGATGATTAGTAAATTTATTACAATTTCAAATCCACCTCCACAAACTATACATTTAAATCTTCCCCGAAAATTACTCTTAATATCAGTGAAAACTGTATGAAAATCCGTTAAGAAGTTTTTGAGTTTATCGCGAACAGACAGATCGATAGGCCATTCATTTATATATCTAAGGATATGAACATAACTTAAAGAGATCATTGTAATTTAATTAAACATTTTAATATTTATTTTCCTTTTGTTTAAAGTTAAAAAAACATTATATTAAAGAAAATGTTCTATTGTGTTTCTCTGTAACCGTTTTTATCTTTATCACGCGCCAATGATTTTCCGCCTTATCATTCCGACCGAACGATCAACACACAATGAGACTTGAAGCGGTATCAAATTTGGCTTACACAAGATAAACTTCAATAATATGACGATTGTGAGATGGTAATAGTTTAAGTAACGGTCTGTTACTATCCCACTGCTGCTGCACTCTCTTCGTTTTTTGGGGAGAAGGATTGTAGCTAAGACCTACCACGCTGCTCCAATGCGGATTGGTAGGTTTCATGTATCCGTAGAATTCTCTAGAGCAGTGATTCTCAACCTTTTTTTTGTTGCGGCACATATTTAAACAATTTCAAAATTTGGCGGCACACAAAGAAAAAGATAAAAATTATTTACTTACTACTACACACTGCATAAATAGTTTATGACAAAAATTTTAAATATACGAAATAAACTAATATATACTACAATAATAATTAAACGTTTTTAATGGATTAATTACAAGCTAATAATAAAAATATTTTTCTTTTTAATGATTTAATAATATTAAAATTATTACATATTTGCAAAATTTGGCGACACACTTTTGAAATTTGGCGGCACACTAAAGTGTCGCGACACAGTGGTTGAGTATCACTGCTTTAGAGATATGTAGTTTTCCTCACGATGTTTTTCTTCACCGAAAAGCGTGTGATAAATTGCAATTATCAATTAGACACATAAGTTTTAATAGAATAACTCATTGGTGTCTGCCCGGGTTCGAACCTACGATCGTCTCTAAATATTCGCACCGCTGGGCTATCAGAGCTCTAATAGGTAAAAGTCATGCAATTATAAAATTCAATCAGAAGGTAATAGTGTGGTTGGGGCTTTATGAAAATTGGAATTGCTAGGTTCTGTGTAATGAAATTGAAAATACGTAATATTAAATTTCGCTCTGACTATCGTAGATTCAGTTTTTTTTTACGTTCACTTTATCAGTAAAAATTGTAAAAATTTGTATCAAAATTTTTATAATAATTTACTGTGTTAAAATTAATTGATTATTTGCTGGATGGACCTACGAAACATATAACATTTCTAGTTTAGTACAAGTCTATTATATGTCTCACAAATTTTTGAATAAGCTATAGTAATTTGATAAATTTGTGCAATTTTTTTAACAATCAATCGCAGTTAATAGTGGTAAATCAATACATCCTCCTGCTCTTATCCCAGTCTAAGTGGGGTCGGCATAATATGTTATGAACATGTTGTCACATGATTTGGTTACGTATTTTACGTCCCGCCTCCTGCCTGACGTCAACTTAACTTAATCGCCATTTACGACACCTCGGTAAGAAATAAAGGTAGTCTATTCTAGTCAGCCGGATACCACACGGTGGTTTTATTCTAGCTATATATAGAATTATTATTCAATTTTTAAACGCGTATTAAATTGTACGTAAAAAAACGCTATAGGAGTCAGTTATTTTAAAATGTTATTTATTATATTATTTTAAGTATATCTTTGTTCCATTTACATGGAAACAAAATTCGAAATATATTAACAGTATAGAAACCGGCTATACTCACGTGTTATTTTATCGGATGAGCCCGACTAGTTTCAAGCCCATACGGGGCTCTTATTCATGAGCTCTTTACGCGGCGTTATCGCGGCGGGAACTGCGTGTAGCAGCTCGCAGGGCGCGACTCGAGAGTGGTTGGAGCGGGGGGAGGGACGGCAGCGGCGCTGGTCGCGCGTCTTCTGAGCAGCATGAATTTATTGAGCTCAGAAGACGCGCGACCAGCGCCGCTGCCGTCCCTCCCCCCGCTCCAACCACTCTCGAGTCGCGCCCTGCGAGCTGCTACACGCAGTTCCCGCCGCGATAACGCCGCGTAAAGAGCTCATGAATAAGAGCCCCGTATGGGCTTGAAACTAGTCGGGCTCATCCGATAAAATAACACGTGAGTATAGCCGGTTTCTATACATTAATTATGAATTCCACTCACGATAGTTTAAATTCAAAAATATATTAACAGTTTAGTTTTTTAATTTAAGTGACACTGTCAGAAAGTTTTGCGCCTAATTTGCGTTGTTGTGATAAAGGAGGATGATAATAATAATAAAGAATGTTCATAAATCATTTCTGCCCAAACCTATTTGTTCATATTAAACAATGTTTGTCCAATCTAGTGATCAAGCGATGTTTGCGCGCTTTATTACAGTTAGACCGTCTAGTATAATTTATGATCTGGATCAGCGTAATTTGAACAAATTATAACGGCGCCCAGGAAATTGCTTGACAACTTGGTCGAGGAATGGGTCACGGCGTCACATCGTACGTTTAATTCACGAGCTTTAGATTTTTTTTGGCGTGAATTTATTGGGGTCATTGTTGTTAATTACGGAGTCGGCACGGTTTATCGGAATAATTAATTGTTTGTAATATGAACAAATTAGAACGGAAATTACTTCACTAGTAAAAAAAGTCGATGTCACATTGCACGCTTTCCATCCTATTTGACGTTATCGAAAATTACTTAATTGAGCAAATTTCTCTTACTTAGGACTCATAAGTTAAAAAAAATTCATAAAACACTCAGTGTACCCAAAATAGACACTGTGTAGTGTATGTAGGTTATGATGTGTGATTATTACTTTGTATATTTATATAAAGACACGTATATATTATATATACATCAATATCCATACTCAGTCTCTAACGCAACACGTCAGTAGCACCAGAGCCGCGGGCGAGAGCGGACGTGTAGTGACATACTATTTTTGCATGTTTGAGGCTGTGCTTAACTCATAAACCACAGTGGCTATAGTTAAGATTTGGCTAATCCAGTATATGGCCTAGTGCGGAGTTTACGGGCCTTGTTATCAAAACTCGGACAAATTTCATTCTTCTTATACAAACTTCATTCATTTTCATTTTCAGTTCATAAATTACGGACACTTTTAATTATGAGCATTAGATTTTGTAGGTGTATTTTTCTTTTCTAAAGATATAACTTTACTAACCTAAACTAAACATTTGCCATATCCATATTATTTTACATTAGTTTAAGAGTGCAGTATAATTATCCGAAATTCAAAAATTTATAGAATTTTTGCATTTTAATTATCCAAAAACTTTTTCAACGCTAACTTAAATTTTATCACAATTTTTGCTTTTTTTTGCTATGAATTAACAAAGCCAATGATACAACTTGAGTTCAACGTAAATCATGGATACAAATAAATAAATATTGAAATACCAGCTTTTACGCGCAACGTCGTTCGCTTGGATTGTTGTCGCGTAATAGGTTGATAATAGATAACGCTTTTCAATGTCATCCTATTACTGTAGAATTAACAAGATTTTTATAGCCTTTATGTTACCCCGGTGTATAAGGAATAATTGTGCCGAATTTCATCGATGGTGGTTCAGCGGATTCGCCGTTAAGAAGTAACAAACATCCATACTTACACAAACTTTCATATCCTACCTTATCCTTCTAATATTATAAATGCGAAAGTTTGTAAGTATGGATGTATGTTTGTTACTCTTTCACGGCGAATCTGCTGAACCAATATCGATAAAATTTGGAACAATTATTCCGTATATCCTGTTTATTCTACAAGAATAGGAAGACATTGAAAAGCGCCATCTTTTATCGACCACACGACAACAGTCCACGCGAAGTCGCGGGTAAAAGCTAGTTTATAATATTAGTAGGATGTTGCCATAAAAAATTATGCATACAATTTGTACCCTTAGTAAAATTCTGTCGTGCTATATGACCGTTTGCAATTACCTCATCGGGTATAATTTACGGTCCTGGTTACCAGAGTGTGGACAAATTATAATGGATCCCGGGAAATCATTTCTCCGGTTTGACGTCACGATACTTTTAATCAGCCCTTGATTTCTTTGATCGTGAATAATTGCGGTTTGAAATATCACATTCTTGGCACGTTTCGACGGAATGAGCAAATATTGATTAAGTTGGCCGAGTAATACAATACGAATAAAATATTAAACAGATTGGGTCCCATTCCTGATTGTTATTTAGGTTTTCCCAAATATTTGCTTGGGAATTATTTTATATTGCGTAGCAACAAAATACGAAATTTGATACTGAATTTTTGCTAATCACTTATCGTATAACATCAGGCTACGAAAAATGAAAAACCTAATATTTTCGTATTTTTCCAAGTTACGGGTCTCTTTAACATTCACGAGTTTTGTAGGCGTTTTGTTGCAATTTTCCACAAACAACTTTTTTGAAGTCGGTCGGTTAATGTTAATCGTGCGATATTTATATAGAAAATAGAAAGACAGACGAAAATTATATATATATATATATATATATATATATATATATATATATATATATATATATATATATATATATATTTGTTTTTTGTTTTTTTTATTTTTTTTTAGGCATCTCGGAAACAGCTTCAACGATGTTCCTGAAATTAAGCATGTAGGGGGTTTTGGGGGAGACAAATCGATTTAGATATTTTATTTATTAAAAAAAATGTCGTTTTATCTCTGTTTTCGAGCTGTACTATTTTTCTATTTCGTTTCTGTTACGTTGAATGCTATTAAAATTTTGCGCTGTCAAACGTAAAGTCATGGTAGTTCATTTGGGAAACGGGTGGTCTAGAGATTTACATTAAAATACCTAGGATCGAGCCCCACTTGCCCTATTATTTTTACATTTTTATTTTCAATTTTTTTTAAATTTTTTTTTACATCATTTTAAAAATTACCGAGCACAGCTGGGTCACCCAGGTAATCAATTATTAATTTATCTAAAAGTAACTTCCATACAATCTCTGAAGCAAAAAAATGTTTTGGTTTGTTGTTGGTGGTATTGGTAAGAACATTACATTTTTATCACTTACATGATATAGAAATGTTCTTATAGTTGAGTGTATACAATAAATTATTCATCTATAGAAGCAGGTGTTACTTTGCAAAATTCCATAGTACAGAAGTTAAAATAAAATTATTTTGCTGTAATCCGCATTTGTTAAGAGAATATAATGCTATGTAATGCTAAATGCATGACGCAGGCATTATTCACATACCTTATACATGCAGGACAAGTCACAGGATAAGTTCGTCCCAAACAGGAGCCGAACTTTGAAAATATGGTTTCCTAGATTATTGAAATGGAAATTAATAAATTATCAAGGAAATACCAGAACAGAAATTAATTTTATCAGTAAAAATTAATCAAATAGTACACGCCTGACGTGATTTGCTTGCTTATTACAGATCTTGCGTGACTGCATGCTTTTATCGAACAGAACTTTGTAAGGGTACAGAAAGGTCAGCCCTTTTGACTAACCTTTTGACACCATTTGAAATAAGAAACCCGGTATTAAAAAAATTAAAAATCTTTAATTATTAACTAGCTTACGGTTTCACCCGCGTGGAAATGTTTATTTAATTGAAATTTTAAACGTAGAAGTATATATATTTTATTTATTTATTTTGTATTACTTACAATAATATTTCGTAACCCACTTTTACAAGATGATATTAAAAAGAAAGTAATAATTTGGCCGTTGAAGTGGGAGAACATCTGATTCATAACTAAGAAACTTGTCATCATCATCCTCCTGCCTTTATCCCACTCTAAGTGGGGTCGGCACAACATGTTACAAACATGTTGTCATATGATTTGGCTACGTATTTTACGACCGGCCGCCTGCCTGACGTCAACTAACTAAGAATCTTGTGTATAGGATTTTTATTAATTCTGCAGACTTATTTGTTTTGCAATACATTGTGTTTCGAGAAATGCTGGGCCCGTTAAATTTATTATAAAACACGTAAAGGGAATACGTCAGTTTGTGACAGATTACAAAAAACAGAGTACTTGACAATTCTCGTCCTTTACACCATACCTAGGCCTTTTTTTATTGTTACGGGGGGGAAATCTTCAAAAGATACCGGAACTCTTAGGGGAGAGATCCGGTTATGTGGGATTTCTACCCACTAAAACCCAACCATACCTAGGCCTAGGATTTATCATTAGGATATAAATGTTTTGGTTTCCCAGGTATCCAGTACACTGATTACGTAATTCACTTGTAAAAACTACGCAAGTCACAGCTAGTCGGTCAAACACATTAAGGGACTGCCGCACGAATGAAATAATAATGAACCAATAACAACTTAGGGCACAGAGCATTAAAAATATAGATTATGCAACAGTTTGTAATGAATACATTGTTTAACAATATAGATACTTTGGATTACCACCACGTGACTACAACCACGTAACTACGTGGTTGTAGTACGTACTAACACGTAACGACTAATTCATAAAAGTTATACGTAAAAGTATAAAGTTATAAGTAAAAGTTGTTTGGTGGCAAATTGCAATAAAGCAGAGCTTAATGCCTACACAACTCGATATAAGGATTACAATGCATCTAACTCTATGAAGCCTTATTTTGAATTCGGTCACTTTAATACTAAGCGTGCGATATTCCCCAGTGGTCTTTCGCCCAAAACACATGTATTAAGTTACAAGTTCTGGGGACGGACGACCGCGAGTGTAAATGTTTCGTACATGTATATACATTGATGTACATTTATATACATTCATATACATTGTTAATGTATAGAACCGGCTATACTCACGTCTTATTCTATCGGGTTAGCCCGACTATACTGCGTCCATCATATTATCAGTCTTTTGACAGCTCACGCTCATTAAGTTTTGTATTGCTTACGTACAAATATCATACAAATAATATTTGTACTTTATGGATGGGTACCGCCCACTTAGTGATGTCACACATAATGGTTACTACGATTATGCCACAGATTAAAAATAATCGGTAGAAATCGATGTTACGAGTATTAAAAGACATTTAATAACATTATATAAAGTTTTACTTTCTTCTTAGTTAATACATGAATACAATTAAAACAATCAGGATATTTTAATTTATTTTATTAGCACGAGTCGTCGAAATGATAATCAACACTAGACTCCTCCGATGAGGAGTCTTCAGTAGCAGTTATTATTAGCTCTTGTGTAGATAATATATTATCAAACGCAATATCACGTTCCCAATCAGAGAATATTACTCTTTTAGTTCTTTCCACCACACTTGCCCAGTTCTCGGCCGTTACGTGGGTGCAAGCATTTTTTAGCAATTGCAACATTTTATTCGCTGTGAATGGGGGGCTTGTATTGCATCTCGCAGCATGCCCTTTTACTTGTGCCCATATAAGTTCTATTGCGTTGTACTGGCAGTGGTATGGAGGAATCCGAAGAACAGTATGGCCATATTCTGCTGCCATTTCATTGATTACATAGCGTTTTGCTCTCTTTTTGGTTTTTAATATTTTTATTAATTCAACTTTTAACATTGAGTCGTCCACATTTTCTCCATTGTCCCGAAGCCAATTAATTATTTCATGCTTTTTATTAGCCTGTGTTGGCATTTTGTCAATTTGACGGGAGTGGTAGGGCGCATTATCAATAAAAATTATTGATGGTTCTTCCAATGAAATGAGCATTTTTTTGAACCACTCTTCATACACATTTGCATTCATCTCTTCGTGGTAGTCATTTGATTTCTTCGATTTAAATGCCAACAGTGCGTCTTGTACAAATCCTTTTGCTGTACCTGCATGGCAAATGATTAGGCGCTCACCTTTTCCCATTGGTACTGAGGAAGTGGAATCAGCAGTATCATCAGTCCAGAAACGAGATAGTGTGTGGTTAGCGTTGAGCCATGTTTCATCCGTGAAAACAATATTTGCCCAATCTTGTATTTTCTTTGCCTCTCTTAAAAAATCACAACGTGCTATAGCTATATCTGTGCGTTCCATTAATAATTTTCTTTTATTTAACTTTTTATATGAAAAGCCAATTGTGTTCAAAACTTTGACCAAAGAAGATTTTTCACCATGAAATAGACCACTTCTTTTCAAAGAAACAATAAGTTTTCTCAAAGTTGGAATTTCTTTTCTCAAGTAGTAATCATATACATGACGACGAATAGCGTCAGCGTCAAAGTCATCAACAGCTGTCACCTTATGAGCCCGGCGCTTTCTTTTTGGTGTAGATGGTTTGTTTTGCTCCAAGCCGCTCCTGCCGTAGGCATCAGTAGTGATTTTAGTCACAGTTGATAGACTGATCCCCAACGCGGCTGCAACACGGTTTCGGACTTGCGTGATAGGTATAAGAGGTCCGCCATTTTGATTTTCTTGCTCAAAATACTCATGAAGTTTTAACACTAACTGCTTTCAACACACGTCCTTTCGGCATTTTCACGATCAATTAATATAAGTTTCACAAAAGTTTTTCCGAGGAATAAAGCTACTTAACTCAAGGTGTAACAGATGCGAGAGAACACTCAGCGAACGTAAATGCGTGTGACTATCACGGGCGTTTCGTTGAGAGTGACAGATCACGTCAAAATGGCGGCCGAGCGGAAGGTCTGTTGATGTTGCCAGTTGATGTATAATATATTTTTTATGATTATAATAAATACACACGGATTAACATTTATTTTCAAAAAACTAAGGCAATATTAAATCAAAATGTTGATTTCTATATCTGTTATTAGTTTACGTAGGTTATCATTAATCGAATTACTTAGGTACGTAATTCGATTAATGATAGTAGGTACTATAATCGGAATGGTATCGCATACGAGAATCTTTAGGACATCACTAAATATGTAAATCGTCAATCTGTCAAAAGATGGTTAATATAATGGACAGTGTATAGTTTCGAAATTTGTGCACGCGACGCTTACGGTGTCGGGTAAAAAAATTTCATCCGTGCATGCGATGACGAAGACCAGAGCGACAGGGAACACTTGGAAGAGGTGCGGTCACCACCGCCACCGTGTCCCCCCGCACCCCCGCCACCCACGAGTCGCGCCCAGCGAGCTGCGGGACGCAGTTCCCGCCGCGATAACGTCGTGTAAAGAGCTCATGAATAAGAGCCCCGGTTGGGTTCGAAACTAGTCGGGCTAACCCGATAGAATAAGACGTGAGTATAGCCGGTTCTATACATTAACTATGAATACTACTCACGATAGTTTAAATTCATATACATTTATAAACATTCATGTATAGAAGAAGAATACGAATCCTGAAAGCGAATCCGAAATTTTCCCTAAATCAAATATTTTAAGAAGTCAAATAAGGGAAACGTTAAATTAAGGCGCCTCTTAAATGGTCTATATTTTCAATAATTATTTTTCTCTTAAAAATAAATGCTAAAGAATTTTTCCCGTATCGCTAATCCCGCCAGATTTAATAAATGAAATCTTAAGAAAAAACATTTTTCTTTGTACCGCTAATTCTCTTTCAATTAAATGTGCCTCGAAAACACCCCGCGGTTTACGAAGACTAGCTTTTTGGTAAGACTTTGCGCTTAGAATATTTTAATAATTGTCTTTAATCTTTGATATATATAATCTGAATCTCAGAAAGGACTTTTTTCATTAAAAAAAATGTATTTTTATTCCTATTTTCAGCCACTGAAAAACATTTGCACTTTCTTTATTATCCTCATGCCCTTATCCCACTCTAAGTGAGGTCGGCACAACATGTTATATGCGCAGAATAGACAACCCTCTTTCTTACCAACAGAGATACACTAAAGTAATGTACTAGAGAATTGTAGATCTTTAAAAGTACTATAAAAAGTCTGTGACAGCATGTCTCTATTTCTCATGATTAACTCATAATAACTGCTTTTATATAAAATAACTCAACAAAAATTTAACTTACAATAAATTGATGGGATGGTCGCAGGGAAGAGTCTATGAACACTGATTTCGCCACGGGTAAAGTCGCAGGCACTAGTATAAATAAAAAAGGCCACAGATGCCCCCATAAAAAAGGTACTACCAAAGCTCGGAAGCAAATGAACCATTAGGAGGGATGCCATCGAATTCCGCCCCGAATCCACGTTTCTTTGAATTTGAATAATTTCAGAAGCATTCGCCGCCACGTCACAAAGGGCCGGAAATGAAGCCGACCTCTTTGTTAAGTTTCGCTGTGGCTAAATCAGAAGCTCGCTACTTAACAATTAATCTAGATAGATAGTACAGCGAAAGTTTCGGTATGGTTATAGTATGAAAGAGAATACGGTACTTTAGTTTAGGAATTATTATATCTATTATAACATAGTTGCGTCCTGCGGAACTGTTTGAGGTAAATTGTAGGCATCAAGAGTAAAATGGTATGGTAATATGTACGTACGATTATATTATAGACAAAAATTAAGGTTTCTTAAGTTTTATATTATATATTGTAAATATATAATATCTTTAATATCTTTATATTTAAATGAGTTAATCTTGTATATATATATATATATATTTTCTGAATCTCGGAAATGGCTCCAACGATTTTCCTGAAATTCAGCATGTAGGAGGTTTTGGGGGAGAAAAATTGATCTAGCTAGGTTTTATGTAAAAAAAAAATTGTTGTATCCCTGTTTTTGGGCATTAAAAAACACTAACATTTATATTGAATTGAATTTTCGCCATTAACTGTCATGTCGACGTAGCTTATTCGGGTAACGGCAGCCTCGAGAAATGTGAATGCCAAGGATCGATCCCCAACTAAATAATTGTTTTTTCTTTTTTTTAAGTTTTTTTTTTGTAAAAAATTACCGAGTGAAGCTCGGTCACCCAGATATTTTAATATTTGAATGAGTTAATCTTATATATATATATTTGGAATCTCGGAAAGGGCTCCAACGATTTTCCTGAAATTCAACATGTAGAGGGTTTCAGGGGAGAAGAATCGATCTAGCTAGGTTTTATTTGAAAAAGTCGTTTTATCTCTGTTTTTGGGCATAAAAAAATTATGAACATTTAAATTTAATATAACACACAATTTTTGCCATAAATTGTCAAGTCAGCGTAGCTTATTGGTGAACAGGCAGTCTCGAGAAATAAAAATATCTAGGTCGAGCCCCACTTACCCAATAACTTTTTTTCTTTTTTTTTAAGTTCTTTTTGTATTTTGTAAAAAAATAAAGAGCAGGCTCGGTCAACCAGGTACCTATATATAATAGTAATAGTAATTATTTGCAGCTACAGTCTCCCATACCAAGGATTTCGAAGCTAATCTAAATAGTCCGGTATCAATGAGAGAGAGTGAATGATAGCCGGTTTCTATACATAAGATGTGGATACCTGCGCGTGATAAGATAACAAATTACACCACTTTATACTTTCTAAGTGTCATAGAATGTCCACGAGTCCACGTTATGGTCATCAATCACTCACGTCGCATAGCTGTTTTTGAAGTACATACATGAAAAGAAAACATCAAGAAGTGTCCCTTAAGCCACAAAAAGTAATGTGTTATGAACGCCAGAATTTTTCACCATTATCTTTATATGCCGACTTCAATCCGTGAAATCGGATTCTCGAACATTTTTAATACATACTATCACATCCCATTTAAAAAGCTCTGTTGGACCGAGACTTGTGTGATTTTTTATTCCTTTCTTTTTCTTTACCTTACAATTTAGGTTACAAATTACTAGTAAACTCGTTAACCCCTCCAACTAAGCTAATTGCTTGTGTTAGGAGTGGGTTCACGTCGGTAGTATAATGGCTCGGGATTCGAACCCACGACCACTTGATTGCAAGTCCGTTACCCTAACCATTCTGCTACCACCGCTTCTCTAGTCTACTAAGCTAGTCTACCTCAAAATAATGCTTATACGTTCACTGTAGAACCATCCTGATACTATAGCAGTTACAACTTTAAAGTTTTCGTCGTCAACAAATCTTAAGGTCCATCGAATTCAAAACATTTCTAAATTTCGTCAAAATTCTATTCGACAACTTTGCTCACTGTTCACTGGAATCTAAGCGCAGTTGTGTAAAATGAACTTATCCTAAATTTGTTTCACTAAGATTACGAAAATATACGTATATAAAGGTAAAGTACTAACAAAATATTACTTCCATTATATTTATAACGGTGTAGCATTTCACGTAGCTATGAACGTAGCAACATAGACATCAATAATCTTACTACAAAACTACTACACGGTTTACTTATGCCTACGTTTTTTTTTTTATAAGTTCCTCTGATTCCTCTGATATGTAAGGTCAGAGACTTTGATTAACAATTTAACAATTAGCTATATTTACATTGTACCCTATAAATTAACACTTTTCGCTTATAACTATTTACAATTTTACATTTGACTTAACTATTAACAATTGAGCTTATATTTACTTTGCTACATTTTGTATTTAGTTTATGTTGTGGGTCAGGGTTATAGGTTAACTGTTCTTAAAGTGGTATTTTCGCTTTTTACATATATTTTATTTGTTTTTATCTAGAAATTTCTTGTTTTTAACTATTAATATTTATAATACTAATAATTTCCGCTCATATACTGTTTGTTTATATATATTTTATCTTTTCAATTATATCTGTTATCTATTTTATTACTATTTTATTACATTGACCTGCTATTTATTTATTGTACTAATTAGTCTTATGCCTACGTTAAGTTAAATGTCCTGATATAAAAATACCATGAATTTTTTTTAAGTAATAACAACTTATCCTTGATTTCATTAATATACGAACAATATTTATCACGAAATAAAACTTAATATATTGTAGAACATACATATAATACAAACATTTTCGAAATTTGGTTCTTCGAAAACCAACAAAACGTATTTCGGAAAAGTTGGTCCTCGGCGAAAGTCGCGGAGCGGAATTCTGGATCACCTTTTGAACCAATGGGCCAGTCGAATAAAAATGTTGAATTAAAGCGAGACATTATCAATACAGCTGGCAAACTATGAACTCTCAAGTTTAAATCCTGTTAGTGATGCAATAATCCAAGCCATACTAGTTCAAGTTTATCTTCACAATGTCACTTGTAAAGGCCAGTACGCGTCCACTATACTGATAAAGGTCGAAATATGTAAATGTCAGCGAATATTTATGTTTATAGTATCCTTATATGTGATTTCACACAGCTCGAAGTGCCATCGGAAGTTGGAACGGCAAAAGGAAATGCAAGTTAGCTTGCGATGACGGCACCCCATGCGAAGTGTGTCAGGGTGGGGTTGATAATGGGAACAGAACGCATGCAATCACAGTGTGTTGTGTGAAATATATCGAAAAGTAGATTTACGTGGTGTAATATACAATAGAACCGTGCGACTCACTCGAAGAGGTCATGGGTTCACACCCGGGCAGACACCAATTTTTTCTGTTAAAACTTATATGTCTAATTGATAATTGCAATTTATCACACGCCACACCACAAGGAAAACATCGTGAGGACACCTGTATGTCTCTAGAGAATTCTGGAGATATGTGTAACCTACCAATCCGCACTGGAGCAGCGTGGTAGGTCTTAGCTCCAAACCTTCTTTCCAAAAACGGAGAGAAGAGGCCTATTCTCAGCAGTGGAATAGTAACAGGCCGCTACTAAATATGCAATATATTTATCCAATTCCTTTAAATAGAACTATGAGAAAAATAGACCACCCTCAATTCCTAATGAGATGTCGTAAAAGGTTATGCAAGTAAGTTGACCCGTTGTGTATTATCCGGCTGAATAGAATAGACTAAACTCAATTTATATAATATATTTAAGTTCACCCGCCGTATGGTATCCGGCTGAGTAGAGTAGACCACCCTATAATTTACGAGGTGTCGTAAAAGGCGACTAAAGTAAGTTGACGTCAGATAGGCTGTCAGTCGTAAAATACCTAGCCAAATCATGGAACAGCATATTTATAATATGTTGTGCCGATCTCACTTAGATAAATGTAAAAAAACGTATAAATTTAAGAAATTTATGATGTTTCAGATTTTTTTTAAACTGAGTATGAAGATTATATGAGTATATTAAAATTATAATTTTTTATAGCTGACGGTAACATATTAGGTGTAAGTAATACGCCTTCAACAACGTTAACTTAATAACGTAAGCGGATATTAAATTTTTTGATGTTACATTTAAAATATAAAATGTGAAATGAAAATTCAATGTTTTAAAGTTATCTAAGACTTGATAATAAAGTATCCTAAAATAAATGAATAATTTTTCCTATATTAGTTTGATTATAGGGAGATTTTATTATTATGTTCTGATAATAATTGTTAAGAATTTTTTTGTTCCTTGTTTTTTTTTTTGTTTGTTGTCGCTGCGTTAGATTTTTTATTAAAATCAAATGATATCTTAATAATTTTTATTCAAATAAGCTCTTTCAAGCACTTTTGAATCGTCAAGGATCAATATAATTAATGAAGCTACATCTGGTTTGGAATGTTGCTCTTACCGAGAAGAACCATAAGAAACTTGGCGGTCAATTGATTTACATATTTAATTACTTCTCGCTACTTCATATGTGTGAACTTCCAAATCGCTATTAAAAGTAGCTCATGTCACCTTTCAACGCTTTAATCAACGCATATGTTTAAATCAGAATCCTAAAATTTATTGGTTCGTTCTAACTCAAAATAAAGTTTATACAAATTGTACAATTAACATAAATGGCATCGCGATTTGACAGATTGTGCTGCAAGTGCTGCCTATATACAAATAGTAGATAATTGAAAGTATTTTATCACTTGAATTGACGCGAATGAAGCTTAGAGGTATTATGAAAAGAGAAGAGTAGCTATATAGCTAAACAGGCCTGTGGGTTCGTGTGTCTAAAAAATAATAAGAGAAGGAAGATGTTAGACATTTATCTCTATCTAAGCACTCTTAAAAGAGAGGCTTAAGGTATTCTCATACGCTCTCTTTTTTTCAATGGACACATCTTAGACTGTATCTCTTACTATGTATTATAACTCTATGGAACGAAGCTATAACAAGTAACAAATAAAATTCACCTTCCAACTAAACGCCATCTTGTTGTGTCCATGAAAGTTAACAACCGTGCTCTTCGCCGTAAATCGCCCACCAACAGATGCTACAAATCTCAAGCTTCTTGGTGCAGAGGCGGCAATGAATAATGCAAGCCCAGAGACGATCGCGTCGAGCTCGTAAACATTATTTCATTATTTGTTCCATTGTATTATTGCAATCCACGCCTGTGCCTTATATTGATTGCTTTTAGACAAATTTATGCCAGATTCAGTACAGCAATGAGAAATAACTTGTCACTTTAAGTAAGTAAAAAGTAAGTAAGTAGCGGCCTGTTACTATGCCACTGCTGAGAATAGTAGATTAATAGAATCTCTCCGTTTTTGAAGTGAAGGTTTGGAGCTAAGACCTACCAAGCTGCTCCAATGCGGATTGGTAGGTTACACATATTTCCAGAATTCTCTAGAGATAAGCAGGTTTCCTCAATATGTTTTCCTTCACCGAAAAGTGTGTGATAAATTGCAATTATCAATTAGACACATTAGTTTAAACAGAAAAACTCATTGGTGTTTGCCCGGGTTTGAACCCGTTACCTCCTCGAAAGAGTCGCACGGGGTTACAGCTGCGCTACCACAGCTTAAGTCACTTCATACATTGTCAATTATCTACATATCACGAACATATTGACTGGTTGATGATTTGTGTGTAAAGGCAAGCAAACAATCTAAGGCCGCGTACAGATATCACGAAGCGTGCGTCGCGAATAGTACGTCACGCATGCCTAAACTTGACGGTACATTTATACATTCGTCCCGAATGACACATGTACATGCTGAGCACAAAAACAACCACGCATGGTATTAGTCAGTAGAAAAATGGCTCTAATAAGACGTGCAAATTACAGCTGCGTAAATAGTATATAGTAATTCATAAAATATTGAAAAAATGCTAGTGGAAAAAACTATTAATTATGAATCGATTATATTATGGGAATAGCCCTGTATTTCCATAATGTAATCGGTAATAACTCATAATGTAATTCAATAGTAATAGCTCCATAACTCATGAGTGTGCGACGTAAGCAAAACGTCCGCCTACACGAAGCGCACGGCTCGCACTGAGGCAGCGTTCCCAACGATCGTATGACGCGAATGCTTACTGTGAGCACACATGTTCGTACAGCTTGAGCGAGACAAACCATTCGCAACATAGGCCTCGTGATGTCTGTACGCACCTTAATGCATTTAAAATTATAAAAGTAAGGGTAGTAAACCTAAGTAGAACCTTATTGTTACGCGTAATTGTGACCTAATTCAATAAATGTATGAATGATATTTAGCAAATTATGAAGTAAATTTTTGGCCCATTCATGTTTTCAATTGTCCGTATCAATGAGAAGAAACTGTTAGTCGGTCTTTAAACTGTCAGCCTCAGCTATATTAACAGTTATTGAATAAAAATCAGACACCCTTAGGTCACCTAGGTGACCTCGGCCTACTGCCGAAATACAGTCCGGGCTTAAGTGCCCGCGAGGAACTGTCCGGGTAAAAAGGTACGCCTCGAGGCCCGTACTTCGCCTACTCCCCACCCGGGAATTAGCGAGATGACCCTACTGCGAATAAAAATCGTTAAATGAAAATATCGACCTATGATTTCCCCCCACTAAGTGGAAATATATATTATAAAAAGTTGTTTGTGGCAAATTGCAATAAAGCGTACCACGCTACGCTTACAAAAATCGTGAGTGTTAAAGATAGACATAGCTTAGAAGAGCAAAAAACACTAGTTTTTTGTAATAGTTCATAGCGTGATGTCATAGATGTAGTATTGATATAAGAATTACAATGTATCTAAGTCAATTAAACATAATTTTGAATTAGGTCACTTTAATGCTAAGCGTGCTACATCTAATCAAATATTTAATCTTCCATTAATTTTAATAAATTAAAAGTTTCAAGCAGTATATTAATGAAGCATCAATGAATAATGCAAGAATCGGAAAACGCATTCTCACTGGAAAACGGTGTTGGTAAACATAAATTGAGCATTGTAAATTATGAATATTTCACTATTCATTGCTACCAAGGAGCGCTATAAATCTAAAATTACAAGGTACCGAGGCGTCAATGAATAATGAAAATTCAAAATAACCGCAGTAAGTGCGATCACCTATTCTGTAATGGTTAACTTAGTAACATTAAGCCGAGTATTTATTCCTGCAATCTGCTTTTAAATTCAAAATATGTTTTTCTCAAACACCTTTTTTACAAAACTCTTCTGAATAGTCAAAGATTAAACGATAGATAAAAATCTATTAAAAGCTCGCAAGTAGCTCTTTAAATATATATTTCTCAATCCTTGAATGTCTTATTTATGCTGGGATAACCCAGTGGTGAGACCGTGGGACTCTATCTAACTAGACAGTTGGCACAGTGAGCAATAACACCTGCCTTCAGCT
Organism: Morpho helenor; assembly: GCA_029227775.1. Taxonomy (NCBI): domain Eukaryota; kingdom Metazoa; phylum Arthropoda; class Insecta; order Lepidoptera; family Nymphalidae; genus Morpho; species Morpho helenor. The sequence continues at coordinate 14,221,736 of JARGCU010000010.1, forward strand.
CCATAGGTCGCGGTTTCGATTCCCGCCGAGGACCAACGTTTTTCTATAAAAAAATTGTTGGTTCTTCAAGCTTGGGTGTATATTTGTATTTAAGTATATATTTACCAGTTCTCTGTTACCTATAACACAAGTATTACGTACTTACTTTAGGAATGGACGACCGAGTATATATGTCCCATATATTTATTTTATTTATTACCAATGATTTTTTCTGTTAACATGTGTCTAATTGATAACTACTTAACTCACTGCTTGAAAACATGTTATTGGATGATTTGGCTAGCTAGGCAGATAGGCGGATGGTCGTAAAGACCGGCCACCTACCTCACATCTATTTATCTTAATCGCCTTTTACGACGCCTCGGTAAAAAATTAAGGTGATCTATCAAATTCAAATTCAAAATATTCTTTATTCAAATAAACTTGTAAACACGTGCTTTTGAATCGTCAACTCTACCACGTTCGGAAAGCCGTTCCTACCGAGAAGAGCCAGCAAGAAACTCGGCGGTTGCTCTTTTAAAAATATAATTCTTAATACTATTTTCATTAAGTCGTTACTGTCTTGTACAGGTTCAAAGAGAGCTATATCCACACATTTTTATCTTCCAAATAATCTTCAAAAGTATAGTAGGCTTTCTGTATCAGCCTCTTTTTAACAGTGTTTTTAAACTGATGTAATGGCAAAGCTGAAATCTCTCTCTGATGGTCTCTGCCGGATACCACACGACGGATCATCTTACCTTACTTTTAAAGTCATTCATATGTTCCTTTATCTATTTGAAATCTTATAATATTCGACTCATCTTCCTGCCCTTATCCCACTCTAAGTGGGGTCGGCACAACATGTTATAAACATGCTGTCACATGATTTGGCTGCGTTTTTACGACCGGCCGCCTGCCTGATGTCAACTTACCCCTGTCGTATTTTACGACACCTCGGTAAGAAAGAGGATGTCTATTTTACTAAACCGGATACCACACGGTAGGTCAACTTACCTTAGTCGCCTTTTACGAAACCTCGGTAAGAAATGAGGGTGGTACTATTCTATTCAGCCGGATACCACACGGCGTATCTTATATTATTCAACTAAACCGACTAAATACGATAAATGTTTGATATTGTTTATTAAACGTTGCCTGATATTTAAGTTAAAAAGTTTTCAATATCTCAAACTTTACGCTCGGTTACAAATATTTACTAAAGAGTAAAGACCTTTGGGATGTATTAACAAACTCAGTAGAAAGTTATGCGCCAGTAAATATACATGAAAAGTTATTTTAATTAATAACAAGCAAATCTCTCAACTTCAGATTCGTTTTATCATATCGATAAAATAAATGTATAATTGAAAATTTGAAGTTGATTTGAGAAGAAGTTTAATAAATAATAAGTTAAGTTAAATTTTTTTTTAAGAAAATTTTATATAGCTGCTGTGAACAAGTTCACTCGTCTGGAGTCAACCCAGGCAGCTTCAAGTTATGTTTATGATAAACATGTCATCGAGATGCCATTGTCATCGAGATTGGACAAGTATCTAAAATTTCAGCCCAATCTGATAGCGAGAAGTGGGTCTAACGACACGTAGGATTCACGTTCCGCTTTGTCACAAAAGTAAAGTAAACCTAGTTAAGGTTTACTTTAATGACATTATCAGGCTAATGTCAGTATCAAAAATATGTGGTGATGACGTATATCTTTACCGTAGACTACACATATTATTTTTAAAATTCTAGATACAAAACGTGTAAGAATGCTTTGGTAACTGAAAACGCAACCTTAATTATAAAGCCCAACTTAACACACGCTTTTTTATTTCGAAAAACTCATAAATGCGGGAAACGAATCATTGATACCTTAGAGAGGGTTACGTCTCACCGTTTATTTTACAGCTTTCTTTTTATTTTGCGAACCAGTAATTACTTTTCCAACTTCCAGGGAGTTTGTACATTTTATTGTTTTATGTAGGTCTTCAGCGTTGCTTGATTGCCGCACGTTATTATTGGAAATAGCACGTGACAGAATTTTAACGCTCTCTGACTAAGCGTTCGTAACGAACATTTGTTCGTTACAAACATTCCATGGAAAGTTTCATTGTCCAGGGGCATGTTGAAGGCAAAGACTTTATAAGATCAACAGTAGCACAATGTACTAGAGGCGCTGAAGGCATGGATGGATACAGACACATTTCAAGAGCTACACTAACAGATGAAACACATCGTCAACCATGACTACTCTGTCCAGAGTGAACGACTGAGGAAGGACTAAGCGTTCTATGTCTATGGTGTTAAGCATTTTGATGCCTCAAAATAGAATTTTATATTCTTTATTTTTGTTCAACAGTAAAAAGTTTAATGTAGTGTAAAGCAGTACAAGTTAGAATAAGAGCCTGTTACTATCTCACTGCTGCTTCGAGCAAAGACCTACCACTGCTCCAATACGGATTGGTAGATTATAAATATACACAGAGTTCTCTAGAGATATGCAAATTTCCTCACGACGCATTTCTGTACTGAAAATGCAGATATCAATTAGACACATAAGTTTTAACAAAGAAACTCATTGGTGCCTACCCGGGTTTAAACCTGTGACCCCTCGAAAGCGTCTCATCGCTGGGCTATCACAGCTTAAGTAAAAATCAATAAGTGAAAAACAGTATAACAGTGTTGTTTACCGATTTAAGTTGCGATAGCCCAACTGTGCGACCGTGCAACTGTTTCGATGTGGTGACGCGTTCAAATCTCAGATAGGCATGAATAAATTTATCTGTTAAAACTATGTTTCTAATTGCTACTTGCAATTTATGACATGCGCTTCTGTAATAGAAAGCATCGTGACATATCTAAAAAGCATTCTAGGGATATGTGTAACCTACCAACCCGCATTGAAGTCTAAAAAAACAGTGGAGGCCTATGCCCAACGTAGGGATAGTAACAGGCAGTTTTTTTTTACTTTACTTACTGTTTTAAACAGTACAGTTGACAACCCTGACTAAAGTTTAATGTTTAGAATCAACGAGTAGGTACTCTGAGTACTTGTGTCAATCAAGTTTCCCGCCTTATTGGCAAGCACTATCGCATTACACGCTAGGTAATAGACCGTAAGTGTAGTTTAATTGCACCGGCGTGGGGTTTGTTAGTCTCATAAACATCCGCGTTGCCTAGCAACCAGACGTTTTGAAGTACACCGCGGTTATGATAGTTTGTCGTGCAACAGATTGTGACGCGACGTCTGGAAGTTAGACAAAATCTATGATCTCTACAGCTCTTACAAAGCACATACTCATGTCCATTATTCTTTTGCGTTGACTAAAAAATTATTAGTAATAATAAACTGTCATCACTCTCCTATCCTTATTCTACTCTAAGTAGGGTCGGCACAACATGTTACATGTTAAAACATGTGTAAATATGTTAAACATCTTAAACATGTGTTAAATATGATGTCGATTTGACTAGTTGTTTTACGACTGGCTGCCCACCTGAGATCAACTTATCTTAGTTGTCTATTACGACACCCCGGTAAAAAGTTAGGGTGGTCTATTCTACTCAGCCGCACGCTACACCGCGTGTCAATTTAGCTTAGTCGCCTTTACGACATCTCGTCAAGAAATGAAGGTGGTCTATTCTAATCAGCCGCATACCACACGGTGGGTCAACTTACGTAAGTCGCCTTTTACGACAACTCGGTTAGAAATAAGGATGGTCTATTTTAATCAGCCGCATATCACAAGGTGGATCAACTTACGTTAGTCACCTTTCAGGACGCCTCGGTAAGAAACGATGGTTGTTTATTCTACGCAGCCGGATACCACACGGCATAATAGATGGGCCAATTAAACACAAGGTCATCCATAACCCTAATATAAATCAGTAACTTAATACTTTTATTATAGGTGACAGACAACTGATAAATATAAATTTAAAATAAAGAGTTTAATACATACCTTATACTCTAAAACTAGAAAAACCAACAATATTTTTTTTAGATAATGCCCTTGAACCCGCAACCCCTGACTGAAAGCAGGGTATCTGCCACCTGCGCCACATGGGCCAGTCAAAAATTATATTAAAATATAAGTAAAATCAAAATAAATAACAACAATACTTATTTATTTTCCATCTTGATTGATCCCTACCTAGGGGGTCATAATAATTATGCTTTGGTGATCGCATTACATTCTAATTCTTTTGCGTAGCTTAATTACAGTGACGTAAATATGATCCCAAGCGTAACCTAGCAACGAGATGCTTTGAAGTGCGCCGCGGTGATAGGTCTCGATATCGCACATCCGAGTGAGGCGCGTTCGACAATGTCCCCCACGGTAAATTAGGATTCCGTAGCAGAAAAATAACCTTTTTTTTACCTAATAAACTAAGCAATATAGTAATTGTAATTTTTTATTAAAAACTAGTAATATCCCGCTAGTAATAGCCGGAAACGACACAATCCGTTGAAGCAATATTTATAAAATTTGATACATTTAAACCTCAGATACCGAACTAACACTAATGTTAGATCTCAAATCAAATCAAAATAATCTTTAATCAAGCTCAAGCTCGAGCACTTTTGAATCATCAAGGATCAATATGATTAATGAACCTACATCTGGTTCGGAATGTTGCTCTTACTGAGAAGAACCAGAAAGAAACTCGGCGGTCAATCTTTTAAACATTTTCAATTTTACATTATTTAACCGCAGTCCTGTATATAGCTGAAAGGATTTTCAAATCTCATTTTTGCACAATCATTTTTGCACATTCATAGCACAATGTATTAACTGAACAATTGTTTTTTCTACATTATCCCGTATTCGGAAACAGAATATATGTTGTAATCGTCCCTTACTTCTTCATTACATACTAAATGTAATGTATTTCAATCATTGTTATGTATTTATTATATAATATGTATTAGTTTATAGATTGATATATATTACTTTTAGATATTTTTATGATGTTTAAATCTTTTGTCTTTGTATTCGTATGTATTATTAGTATGTATTTAACTATAGAATAGTGCACCACCCACACCGTTGTTACAGTTCTCCTTAACCCAAGGGTCGCCTGGAAGAGATCGCTGCTAAGCGATAAGGCCGCCTTTTGTACGTTACAATTTATGTTTTTTTGTTTTTATTGCTGTTTTTCTCTTTCCAATTTATTCGTTGAGGTGTACAATAAAGTGTATAAATAAATGAATAAATGAATAAAAAGCATTTATTTTGTTTTGTTGTTCAAAAGAAATTTAGTGCGGAACCCGCGTACAATTTTTTACTATTTAGTCGAAGAGATGCGATGTTACCGAATCGTGGAGCACATATTTGCTTTGCTACGCTGAGCAGCTTGAAAGGTGAAAACTTGTGTTCTTTCTATTAGCTAGTGAATTAGAGCGCCTTTTATATGTATTCCGTAATGTTTAGAAGCAATTCGCTTTATTTTGGTACCCTTACGCTTCGATAGTCAAGAGTTTTGTTTATTGGCTATTCGCAGTGTTTTACGAGAGGGGTTTAGTTTAGGGTGTACTTTATATTGGGGGAAATTATTTAGGTATTACATTGATTCAATTTGCGGTCGAATTTGATCGAATTCTTACTCGGTTGATTTAACTAAAATACTTTTTATTTGCTCACATACCTATGTTAGTACCAGTCGGAGAATTTTCTCTTTGCTATTTACCACGTAACTGAAAAAGCTTTAACGTCAAGTGCGCTAAAGCCTTTAGAAGTATGGTATACTTATTTTACATTTTGTTTGGAAATACACTTTTTTTGTCATTTGTTATATTATTATAATTCATCATTATGCTCATTCTCCGTCCCCCACTCCCACGCTAAGTGGGGTCGGCATAACATGTTACAAACATGTTGTCACATGATTTGGCTACGTATTTTACCGCCTGGCCTGTTGCCTGGCGTCAACTTATCTTAGTCGTATTTTACGACACCTTGGTAAGAAATTGGGTGGTCTATTCTACTCAGTCGGATACCACACGGGATTTATTACCAATATTGTTATACCTATGATATGAAATTATAAACATATTTTTTGATTTCATAGATAAATATAATATTATTCCGCCGAAATATCCTTCTGAGTAGAATAGACACATATATCTTCCCGAGGTGTCTTAAAAGGCAAGTTGATATCAGGCAGGCTTCAAACATGTTGTGCCGATCCCATTTAGAGCATGGGATAAGGGCAGGAGTTTAAATAATTATATTATAATTTATATCGAAAATAAAAAGCAATTCAAAAGAGATTTGCTTACGATATTTTCTCTCCCCTTTCATTTGTCAACTATTTTGCCATGAATATAATTATGTGCTCAAATATGCATGCTTAATATCACAGTGGGGATGCTCGATCGGTCTATAAAACGAACCCTTTTCAAGCATTCAATTATATCGAGATGCGATGACAAGAACATTGCAATTATCACATCCGCTATCACTGGCTTCAAGTCGATTGGAGTTAGCGATGTGAAAAAATAATCGATTTTTAAAATAATCGATATTTTTTTAATAATCGATTATATTTTCATCAAAAATCGATTAAAAATTAGATATGCATAGGTCGATGAAACCAATATAGTCAAACTACACATTTAATCGAATTTCACAAACAGCGCAACAAGTATTATTTATTGGTAGTAAAAATGTAGTCTTATTCGCCTTTTACGGCACTTGGGTAAGAAATGAGGGTGGTCTATTCTACCAGCGGGGTATGAAGAAATTATCAATATCTGAATATTTTTCTTATTGCTTTAAGTAAGTAAAAGTAAAGTAAGTACCGGCCTGTTACTCTCCCACTGCTGGGAATAGGTCTTTTCTCTCCATTTATGGAGATAAGGATTGGAGCCAATACCTACCACGTTGCTTCAATGCGGTTATCTCCAGAATTCTCTAGTACCAAGTAACCAATAAGTTTTAGCAGAAAAACTCATTGGTGTCAGCCTGGGTTTGAACCCGTGACCTCCTCGAAAGATTCGCGAAGAGTCGCGGTGTAACACCGTGCGACTTATTTATTGGTTTTTTTAATTAGCCTTTATTTTTATTAATTATTCATATTAAAAAGCCAACTTTTGAAGTAGTCAATAAAAATCGATTTTTATTAACCGATTATTTGGATACGAAATAATCGATTTTTTAAAATACGATAAATTTTAAAGGTAAACAAATCGATTATTTATTAATCGATTTTTTCTACTAAGTCACATCCCTGATTGGAGTACGCAAGAATAAGATTAAAATTTGTCCAACACGCGCGGAGGGGATGCGAAACAAAGAAAGGTTCGTAAGGGCGGGCGGGGGTATTGGGCGGGCGGGCGAGCGCCGGCATCGCGACGGCCAGTAACGCCGGCTTACTCGCCGGAATATGACGTACTATTGTATCTCTTCGAACCGACTAACGTGTTTTCGTGATCGCGTATGTGTATTTTGTGTTATTCTTCCATAATTTAACGTTTCTTATATGATATATCGAGTGTGAAAGGCAGTTGCGTTATTTGATTAAATGCGTATGTATATCGTGATATGTAAAGCTTGAATTGACCATGGCCGGCTGCGAACTTCGAACGGTGAGTCCTGGATATAACAATGAATTGTGCACAAGTTGCAAATTATAAACGCCGATACGATTTATTTTATTGCAACGTATCCAGTTGCGATTGGTAGATGCGAAAACATTTGAACACTCGAAGTAAATAAGGGGCACTAAGTACCTAAAAATTCAAATTCGAACTAAGTATGCAATTTGATTCTAAAAGGCTTTTAGAACCAAATTGAATAGTTCGAATTTTAATTTTTAGGTACTTAGTGCTTTATTTACTTCAAGTGTTTATTTATTTAGACAACGCTCGGGAAAATCAACATGTGTCATAAATGAGAGATTCGTTAATTATTAAAACATATTCATATTTGACTTTTATAAGGTAATTATTAATAAATATTTGTGTAATATTCTAATGTTATATACCCATTTATTAAGGTGTTAATAAACCACTTATTTTCTAGATACATAATAGACACAATTAAATAACAATCTGTTAGTAAATACAAATGATAATGTTTGTCACAACCATGGCGTCGGATATTTCAATAAAGTAAGTTGACCCACCGTGTGGTATCCGGTTTAGTAGAATAGACCACCCTCTTTCTTACCAAGGTGTCGTAAAATACGACAGAGGTAAGTTGACGTCAGGCAGGCGGCCGGTCGTAAAATACGTAGCCAAATTATATGACAACATGTTTGTAACATTTTGACCTCACTTATAGTGTGATAAGGGCAGGACGATAATGGTATTTAATTATTTAACGAAGTTAACTGTACAATAAATAAATATTTAAACAAACTCCCCAAAAGCTGTACATGACCTATTTTCTCAAAATCTACTAATTGGGTTTTTTCTGCGGTTTCTACTAAACGGTAGTGCAATTATTCTAGAAAGTTTAAGTTTATAGTACATAACGGTTTTATGTTAATTGTTAAAGAGATCGCGCAGTTGTGAAAATACACGCCTGCTAGGAGCTTTAGTCGCGTAAGCCGTTTAAACCACCAGAGATATACTAAAGTAATGGAGTATTGTACTGGAGAATTGTAGATCTACAAAAATACAAAAAAGACCGCGATAGCATATCTCTATCTCTTATAGTTAGCTCAAAATAACGACTTATAATTTCAAAATTTTAATTAAATACATTGTATCACGCGGGTAAAGCCGCAGACATATACCATCCTCCTGCCCTTATCCCACTCTAAGTGGGGTCGGCACAACATATTACAGACATGTTGTCATATGATTTGGCTACGTATTTAATGACCGGCCGCCTACCTGACGTCAACTTACCTTATTCGTATTTTATCACTCCTTGGTAAGAAAGAGGGTGGTCTATTTTACTCAACCGGATACCACACGGTAGATCAACTTACCTTAGTCGCCTTTTACGATGCCTCGGTAAGAAATAAGGTTGGTCTATTCTACTCAGCCGGATACCACACGGCGGGTCGACTTACCTTAGTCACCTTTTACGAAACCTCAGTAATAAATGAGGGTGGTACTATTCTAATCAGCCGGATACCACACGGCTTCAAATCCACAGACATAAAGTTTGTTAATAAAAATAGTGTAGTTGTGAAAACAAACTGCGATAACGTCACTGTCAGTCCAACGGAAAATCTATTGGTCGGAAAACCAAGTTTAAAGTTTTCAACGCCGACCGCTCTATTTTATAAACTTATCTCTGGTTACAGGTTTGAAAAAGATCAGCTCTCAGTGATAAGACAACCCTCTCAAAGCTTCATTTATGTCTAGTGTTTCAGTTTCTTAAGGAAAACTTGTTGATCTCGGCACAAGATTAAGTTGAAAATTTCTCTATTTATTGTATGAGAAAATAAAGACGCTTCGTTATTAAAGAGATAACGATATAATCCTCACGAAGTATAATTCAATTTAATGTTATTCAATTCAAAATATTATTTATTCAAACAAACTTGTAAACAAGCGCTTTTGAGTCGTCAACTCTATTGCTGGTTCAGAAAGCTGTCCCTATTGAAAAGAGCCAGCAAGAAACTCGGCGGTTGCTCAAAATATAATTCTTATCACTACTTTCGTTTAATCAATACTGTTGTACAGGGTCGAAGAGTAGCTATATCTACACATTATATAATTTAAGTAATCCTCACCAGTATAGTAGGCTTTCTGTATCAGCTTCTTTTTAACAGTGTTTTTAAACTGCTGTAATTGCAAAGCTAAAATTGATTGCGGAATTTTATTATAGAATCTTAAATCCAAACCAACAAACAACTTACGTACTTTTGCAAGGCGCAAAGCAGAAGCCACAAGCTTATGTTGATATAGTATAATATAACGATATGAATAAAATAATTTATATAATATACAGTTACAGAGACATTTGGCTTTTGGAGAAGTAATTTTACTCGTTTACAAGTTTATTTACTAGAATACTTTGAATTTCGAACTTGAATTTATTCTATGCACTTTAACAGCATTTGTGAAGAAAAAACTTTCATAAATGGAAATATATACGATCCGCAGTAGAATGATATCAATTTTGTCGGCTCAATTACCCCCATTTTACATAATGTGGTCATAGTGTGATTATGTACGGCAAACATTTCAGTAACGTATTGATTTAATGTCAATACATTATTCAAAGCACGTAGGTGGCGGGTTCTGTATGTGTCAGAGGCAGACTGACAATTAGCTTCGCTTATGGCTTTGAGCTTACGTTTGCTACCGAAACAGCGTGAACACTAAACTTGCAAAATATATTTCTACATGTAAGATTAGTATAATTTCTTACCTAGGTGTCGTAAAATACGAAAGAGGTAAGTTGACGTCAGGCAGGCGGCTGGTCGTAAAAATGCAGCCAAATCATGTGACAGCATGTTTATAACATGTTGTGCCGACCCCAGTTAGAGTGGGATAACGGCAGGAGGATGATGATGTAAGATTAGTATACAATAATATTTATTTAATTAGTTAGCCGTGTGGTATCTGGCTAAGTAGAATAGTACCACCCTCATTTCTTAGCGAGGTGTCGTAAAACGCGACTAAGGTAAGACGACCCGCCGTGTGGTATTCGGCTGAGTAGTATAGACCACCCTCATGTCTTACCGAGGTGTCGTAAAAGGCGACTAAGGTAAGTTGAGTCACCGTGTGGTATCCGGTTTAGTAAAATAGACCACTTACCGAGGTGTCGTAAAATACGACTAAGGTAAGTTGACGTCAGGCAGGCGGCTGGTCGTAAAAACGCAGCCAAAGCATGTTACAGCATGCTTATAACATGTTGTGAACCCCACTTAAAGTGGAATAAGGGCAAGAGGATATATATTATTTTATAACAAACGACGATATTTACTCCTTTATTCTTATTCAATAAATAAAAAGCAGTTTTCCCAGAGTCAACCCATTTACTCTTTCGCTACAACTCAATGAATGACACATAAAAATATGACAGCCACAATGCTTCTTCATATTAGTCGCCAACTCTATGAAGGAGGTTGTATTACAAACATGTTGTAACAGTCGACCATCCTGACAACATTTGCGACCCCGCAAATCTCATAAGCTGACTCCTGGGAATGAATCTACCACCGATTCGGAATGCTGATTGTACTGAGAAGAATCGGCAAGAAACTCAGTACTTGCTCTTTTAATCTGTAAAAGAAAACCGCACATGCCATGACATGACAGGACTACGCTCACGCTTTATGCTCAACTCTAAGCTCAACTCCTCAACTCCTTAAGCTTTTCGCACCATAAGCATTTCGCACCTCAAGCTCACCCTCAATCACTGTCATGGCATAACACAGCTCAATTAGTGGCAACCAACTCAGCAGATACACACGTAAACAGACTCGCAAATGATAACGCTCAAAGAACAATCACCACTTCTAGGCAAAGCCTAGCTGACAGTCGTTACAGATGTCCACAGTCTAGAAAACAATCGTTACAACTGGAAAGATCCAGAGAACAATCGTCATTCTAGCTGACAGTTCCATCGAACAAAAGTCACGGGCGCGTCTAAGGCCTCACATAGCACATCGTCACGTTGATCTCACAGAATTAATTAACCGAATACCAATTACCATCATTAATCTCTCCAATAAAAACTCAATTTTTTATTCCATAGCATCGCATATCGCAACTATCTCTCAAATTATACGAAATTCACACTCTCCGTGTTGTCTCAAGATATTGATCGTCATTTGTCTTTTCTTTAAACTCTTTAAATTTCCAGATATTCCTTATGTCCACTCTATTTGTGAGTTTAGGTTACATCCCACTTCTGAATATAACAAACGACGATATTTACTCCTTTATTCTTATTCAATAAATAAAAAGCAGTTTTCCCAGAGTCAACCCATTTACTCTTTCGCTACAACTCAATGAATGACACATAAAAATATGACAGCCACAATGCTTCTTCATATTAGTCGCCAACTCTATGAAGGAGGTTGTATTACAAACATGTTGTAACAATTTATTTAACTAGTGCCAGCAGCTTCGCCCGCATAAAAAAAAATTGTTTCAAATTTTTTGTCCCGAGTTTAACTTTAACACATAAAAGTAGTTATCGTGAGTTAATTATAACAAGTTTTTGAATAACTTTCACCGTTTACATAGCGCACGCAAGGAAATCTTTAAATTATACCATTTTCATATATTTTTATTGCTGCTCCTCTCCTATTCATCTTAGCGTGATGTTATATGTATAGCCTTCCATGAATGGACTATCTTGTACTTAAAGATTTTAAGAATTTTTTCAAATCAGTCCAGTAGTTCCTGAGATTAGCGCGTTCAAACAATCAAACAAACAAACTCTTCAGCTTTATATATTAGTATAGACTGTCTTGTTGGTGCAGTTGGCCCTGCCTTCAGCTCCATGGGTTGCGGGTTCGATTCCTGCCGAGGGTCCAAAATGATCTATAAAAAATGTGTTTGTTCTTTCTTTCTTTCTTACCGAGGTGTCGTAAAATACGACTGACGTAAGTTGATGTCAGGCAGGCGGCTGGTCATAAAAACGCAGCCAAATCATGTGACAGCATGTGCCGACCTCACTTAGAGTGGAATAAGGGCAGGAAGATGAAGATGAAACATTGTGTTCGTTCTTCAAATCTCGGTGTAAATATATATTCAAGTATGTAGTCAAAATTATATATTATGTATATATATTCCATCACCAGTTGTCTGCCACCATAACACAAGTATTAAATTACTTTTGGGACGGACTCCCGTGTATGTAATCCAGTGTAGTGTGTGTGTGTGTGTTCCATACATTTATTATTTATTTATTTTACCGTTCGATTCCCTTTAATACATATTTAAAAATGAAAAAGTTGGATATATTTCGTTTGATTAAGTTTTCATGACGTGCCGTATATGATAAATGTTTTCGGAAAAACCAGAATCTATATTAAAATGTTTTATAAGCCGTCTGATTACATATTTTGTAAATACAAATAAAGTGAAACAGAATCGTTTAATTGCCGGTTTGTTCGTTATAATTAAGTATGTTAATCATGCTGGTCGATTTTAACTTATTTCTACACTCGAAATTAACTAATTTCTATTAAAAACTTGTCATACCTTATGTTCCTCCCTTAAATAATTAATTTTCTGAATTCAATAACACGCAGGGTCCATAAGTAAGGAATTTAACCTCCCAATTTCCAGCTTCAATGTATTTGTAATTCAATGTAATTCATTGTAATTGTTGAGATTTTATTAAGGCGTCATTCGTACATAACTATTTACATTTATATAATAACCAGTACGTGGATGACCGAGCCTTGCTCGGTAATTTTTTTTAAGAAATAAAACGTAGAAACTTGAAAAAAAAGAAAAAATAATTGGGCAGGTCGGTTTCGGGGTATTGATAGCTAAAATATCATTTGCTTTCTATTCTAGATCAGCATTTTTCAGTGCCCAAAAACAAGGATAAAAATATATTTTCTTAAATGAAACCTAGCTAGATCGATTTTTTAATCGATCAAGGTTAACTCCTTTAAATATTAAAGATTTACTGCTCGCAAGTTCTCGTATCACGAAGTGTCTCGATAAATATATGTCATTATCATAGCAGAAACTACATAGATCTGTTTCTTCATTTCAATCCTGAAAGAGAGATATATACGATTATAATTATTGAACACTTTATTAATATGTGAATAGCCTATAATAAATCGGAACTAATGAACGCGTCAATAATTTGTGAAATTTTCATAATTCAAATTTAATCACGCAATGATTCTTTCAACGTGGACATTAAATTTAATTTTATGCGACATTCTGCACATATTTCGACTCGCTAACATATTCATCTGGTAAATATTTCATTGGAAATGAATACCCCTCGTTTCCGGTTTAATTGCTGACTTCAATATAAATATTATTAAGTCAACAGGCTAGTGCATACAATTTTATTCTCATTTTATCGGTTATACCTGGTTGACAGAGAATTGCTCGGTAATTAAAAAAAAAAGAAACTTAAAAAAGAAAAAAATAAAAAGGCTCGTTCCCGATTAAGCTACGCTGATATATAAATATACAAGATTAACTATTTAATATATTTTCATCTTAATTTCAATAAAATTATTTACACAAAAACTTATGCGCAATAATTGTAGGGATTCCATCACATTCACACACACCTACATACATACCTACATACATACAGTCACTCAACTTACACAATACAATCACACTACATCACACAAGCACACCCGCGGTATAGCATACACTTCCACACCTACCCGGGACTGCCGCGATATGCTCACCCTTCCCGCTGCACTCGAAACCGGTCGCGGCCGCGCGGCCGGTCGACCTAGCAGTGACCTACCATCAGTCGATGCGAAGGGAACGTTTCATTGTAGTTGCGATCATTTTCTCTAGTTTAGTTATATATTTCCTTTTACTTGCTTGTATACTGTGTACCTCTTTCTCTGAACTTTATGTGTGGAATATTATACGTATGGACATTGTGTTTGTGTATAATTTCTCCTCGTATACTCTCACCAACCATACGGGCACCGGCCCCCATAATAATTATATATACTTATAAGAAATCACTTAATACTATATAATATATACTAAGTATACTATTTACTAGATTAACTCATTTAAATATTAAAGATATGTATACGTATTTCAGGGTAAAACTGATGGACGAATATGATATAAGACAAACAAATAATAAAATTGTTAAAATTCTCGATTAAATTAATAATGCTTTTACAGCGTGTTTTTTACCATTTCCCAGGGTTGGAAATGCAGGATGCAGATTTCTGAGAATTGAAATGGAAAATTTTAAGATCATGTAAATTTTTTTAAATTTAAACTATTGTGAGTAATATTCATAGTTTATGGATAGACAATCGTCGTGATTAAGTCCTGTAAAACGCTCATGAATAAGTACCCCAAATGGGCACGAAATTGTCGCGGATTTTTCTAGTCGGAAGATTTGATAGCCGGCTTATATACATATACGATCTTGTCAAATCTTTGTATCTTCCCTTCTTAGAGAAGAGAAACAATGCAGGTTAGACTAAATCATTAACAAATATCTTTAAATTGAGATGACGCTGTTTGCTCCTTAGTAATTTCAAGGGATATTTAAGATCTTGCTTGTAATTACAAAGCTTGAGAGACAGAAAAGTTTTTTTATGTCACTTTTTATTTAGTTTACAAATAAAGAAAATGTTCTTTTAGTTACTATCCCTATGACCTTTAATGTAGTTAAAGGAATTATGTCTAGTGATAAAAATGTTTAAAAACTATTAGATATCCTCATAAGCGAATAAATAAATGAATATATTCACAATTGAAATATTGTTTTAACTAGGGCACAGTAGACAACTCGTCAATGGAGGAAATTTATTTTTTACATCGTCTCGATATCACAAATACAATAGAAAATCGATATAACAAGATATTGTTATAAACCGTTCGCATTGTTAGACGAGAACAATACGGTAGGACAATTCAAAGGATCCAAGATTTCGATCAGGCGATAACTCTCTGCGGAAGTGAAATTTCTGCTATTATGGATTTCTTGGAACTATTCAGCTCAATTTTGCTCTGTTATATGCTTGAGATTATTAGACGTTAAAATCTAAACGCAGTGTCACGACGTATGGGCTTATCTTTTATCTGGTACGAGTACCAATTAAACATGTACGAAAGTTATGTTAGCATTATTTTGCTATCTAAACTTCTGTACTATGGAATTTCCAAAGATTCCAAAGATTAGTTAATGTATAGAACCGGCTATACTCACGTCTTATTCTATCGGGTTAGCCCGACTAGTTTCGAACCCATCCGGGGCACATATTCATGAGCTCTTTACACGACGTTATCGCGGCGGGAGCTGCGTCCCGCAGCTCGCTGGGCGCGACTCGTGGGTGGCGGGGGTGCGGGGGGACACGGTGGCGGCGGTGACCGCGCCTCTTCCAAGTGTTCCCTGTCGCTCTGGTCTTCGTCATCGCATGCACGGATGAAGTTTGTGCGCTTACGTTGTCGGGTTCAAAGCGGTCTTTATATAAACCGGTAGTGTCAAAAATCGCTTTCCACGCCGGAGGTAGTGTCCATCCACCGTCTCTGTTAAAATTCGGGTACCGGCCAATTTCAATAGCCGGTTCTATACATTAACTATGAATACTACTCACGATAGTTAAAATTTAAAATTCCAAAGATTATCCAAAGATTCGAAAATAAAGTACCGAGGGCTAATTTTAACGTACCATGGTATATAAAGAATGAACACATTCACCAACATCTTCAGGTTGAGTTTGTTAATAAAGTTATAAAAAAAGTACGCAGAAGTCCACGAGCAAAGGCTTCATCACGTGAACAGCGAGGATCCAGCTTCACTGGACTCGTGAGAAGACTGTAAAGAACAGAGCCTTTTGTATTAGTTTAATATAGTGATAGTGTAGTGTAGTGCTAGTGCTACTTGAAAGAATACAAGAATAAAGTGTCTCATACAGCAAGAAAGACTAAGATAAGTTACTTGACCTATTCTTATATTGTTTATAAGTTAATTTATAAGTTTAGGTTACCGTTAAATTGTTTATTAGTCTCGTGGCTAGATCGCAACATCAATAAAATTCTTCCTTCTGGTTGTTCTTTATAATAACAAAAAAAAGTATTGAATTCTGCAAAGTAATGCTTCAATAAATTAATCAAACATGTACCTTTGACATGCAAAAAAATTCCGGTTAAATGTCCTTAGTCACTGTATATAGACCAAAAATATTGTTTTTCAATATAATTAGCTTTAAGCTTCTATATCTACATACTTATTGTAAAACAAACTCCCGAAAAGCTGTCTGCTTTTATGTGATCGATTTTCACAAAATGTACTGAACAGATTTTTGTGAGGTTTTTACCTTAAGGTAGTGTAATTTTCCCGGAAGGCTTAGGTTAACAGTACATCACGGTTTTATGTAAATTGATTTGAAAAGGTCGTGCGGATTTAGGAAACCTCGCCTGGTGGGAGCTTTAGTCGCGTGCGCCGCGTAAACTAACATAAATACACTAAAGTAATGTAAAAGAGAATTGTAGATCTACAAAAATACTACAAAAAAGTCAATGTGGGTATGGACTTTACGAGTAAATAAGATAGCGAAGGTTACAGTGAACCAACCCATATGTCAGTCCGAACTTGTATATTTATTGGTCTTTAACTCTGAAATTTATTTAAGTTGTATTTTGCATACGTCAACGTGTTCAATTTCGGAAAGCAGATATATAACAGACATCTATAGTATGTCTGCTTTCATTTTACCTTTTTGTTTACATACGCTACAAGTATGCCGAAATCACAGCCCACTTTAAACATAATAAATGTGCAGGCTTTCGCGCTCATCAATTTTCATCATTTCATGTTAAAAACGGTGTTGTTATTAAAATTACGCCCGTGATACACTTCTTTTTTAGATCCAGAGACGACTGTTAATTTTATTAGAACTCGAATACATTAATTTTCAGAAATACATAAAAGAACATATGAGGGGGGTTAGAATATAACCCAGCTATATCCAAAATAATTAAAATTGAATAAAATGAAATGTTTGTTATATGTGTTTAATTCTTGGAGTTTCGACAAATAAAAAATTTTAAACACAGATTTAATCACTGTGAATTTAAGTGATATCAATCTTTATGTTTTCTGCAAACTGTAATACAAATATTTAAAATAAGCTAAATTTGATTGTGATTTTAGGTTTTAGCTATTTTTAATTCTGATCCCCTCATATATTAATTATACAAAAATATACGTAATAACTTTTGATCCCGAATTCCTTGTTACTGATTTACAACCGTTTTTTAAATTTATCACAACAGAATAACCAAAAAAAATTACATTACAAAATGTTTTAAGATTTAAAAGAAAGATACAGAATCGTAAACTACGAAGATAAATAATAGAGATAAACAATATTTAAAAGTAATAGTTTAATGTAAAGCAAAAACTTGTGACTTTATTTCTTTCATTCATTCATAAATGTAATTTATAAATACTGTTTAACCTATCTTCTTATATTATATAAAATGATTGTACGTGTTGATGTTCTTTATAGACTCCGAAACGGTTGGACCAATTTTATTGAAATTTACGGACAATCTTTAGAATGACTCAGTAGATGACCCTTTAAAGTTTGGTGGTGATAAGAGAATGAATTATAGAATGCCATTTTAAAAATAAATTTAATAAGTTACAATAAAATTATGATTTAGGAACTCTCTCTTATCCTATTTTAATGAAATGCATGGCTACATTCATTAGAACGTGGACAGCGCGGCTCGTGCGGTTTTTTGTACCTACCCCTCATTAATTGTTCTTTAATAAGAGCCCATGTTTTGAAGAGCTAAACAACATTACATGGTGATATAATTTAGCATACGTAATCTGAACATAAATTTACAAAGTTTGTATCTTCATAGAGTTACAATTGAAGGTATTGTTGAAGTGATTCATGTTACCATTATAAATGTGTTACGAATATGTATATATGTCTTTCTGTCTGCCTGTTTTCTGTTTTACACTTTCACTGCTAATCTACTAAAACAATATTGATGAAACTTGGTGCAATTGAAGCTTACATACTAGTCTAACATATAGGATAAAAAAAACTGTTTTACGTTCCGGAAAAGAACCAAAACAGATAGTACACAATTAAGGACATTTTCACGTTCCATTTGTCAGCTTGTAGACTACAAGCTGATTTGTAGAGTATTTATAATTTAAAAATGATTTATGATTATCTATTTCATTCAGTAAGACAATAGACGAATAATATTCTAGACGAAAATCTCTTCTGAATTTGACTACAGAATAAACAAAAGTATGTTATAAACAAATTTCATACACCTTAGTTCGTGTGAATTTTATGAAAACACGTACAAAGTCTTAGCTTTACGTATAAATATATAAATTGCTATCATAGACAAGGTGTTTTAACATGATGTAATAGGTTTTAAATATGAGAGACATTAAAAAAAGTGTCTTTAAGTACACCCTGTAAATAGAATTACAATAAAAAACGATATATTAAAATTAGCAATGCCGTCTCCAATAAAAAAATTAAAATAAAATACGGCAGTTGCGCCCATTATAGAAAAGACGAGAAGTGCAAGATTGAGATGGTATGGACATGTAATGAGGAGGGATGAAAATCGAACGAGTGTTAACGAGTGTTAAATTTGAATGTTGATGGATATGTGCCTAAAGGGAGGACTAAAAAAAGACGGTTGGATTGTGTATGAAGTACGACATGCAAATAAAAGGAGTAGCGCCAGAGTTGACGAATGATAGGACAGAATGGAGAGAAAATCATGTTGTGCCGACCCCACTTAGAGTGGGATAAGGACAGGGAGATATATACGGTTTAAATATTGTGTTTTTCACCCCAAATTCGTATTACGGTCAATCTGTCCCCAGGTTCCATTAAAGGTGAATTATATCTGTGCGTTATATACAATGCGTACCGCAAACATTTCCATCGGTGTACGGGCCCTCATTAAAGAACAAATAATGAGGGTAACAACAAAAAACCACGCCGCCCGTGTACTAATGAATGTAGTCATGCGTTTTATTAAAACGGCATTGAGTTTCCGCTTCATTTTTAATAAAACTCAACTTAATTATCACAAAGAGTGTAGAGTTTCAAATTGATTGAAGTGCAACTCTGTTTATTTCATTTGGTATGAAATTATTTTGATAACTCGTTCATTATTATTATTCGTGGTATTTTGGTTTGATGGATTCAGTTTAGGAATTTGTAAGCTATTTTATTATATACTAGCTTTATTCAAATTCAAAATATTAGTTATTCAAGTCATCATCATCTGGTGTCATCTTCAGAGTGAAGTTCGGAGGTCAGCAGGAGAAAACTTTTCCGATCGTGTGCTATCTTTTTTATTTCATGGTATCTAAGTCCCATCGACTCTCTTATATTATCGAACCATTTAAGACGTTGCCTTCCAGGTGCTCACTCTATCGTGCATCTTTCCTTCTACGATCAATCTAGGAAATTGATATCGGGATCCTCTCTGCAGATCTCCGAAAAAGGCAACCATTCTTTTTATTATATACTAGCTTTATTCAAATTCAAAATATTATTAATTCAAGTATTACAACTTTATTACAACTTGTAAACAAGTGCTTTTAATCGTCAACTCTACTGCTAGTTATGGAAGGTGTCTTACTGAGAAGAGCAGCTATATCCACATTCTTAAGTAGCTTTTACAGCATTCTTATCTTCTAAGTAATCCTCAACAGTATAGTAGGCTTTGTGTAGTTAGCCTCTTGTTAACAGTGTTTTTAAACTGCTGTAATGGCGAAGCTGAAATTGATTGCGGAATTTTAGTATGGAATTTTAGTATTCATTGGAACGTGCAAGAGCAAGCTTATGCTTGCGGCTCCTGTTATGTCGGTTCCTACTTTGTCTGTTTTATATACATATTGTTATGCACAAAAAATTAACAAAGAAAACGAATAGTACACTCTACGAGTCCATTTAACATTTCATATCGTACGCTTAGTATGAAAGTGATCGGATTCAAAATTAGGTTTAATTGATTTAGATACATTGTAATCCATATTTCAATACCATCTATGACATAACGCTACGAACTATAAAAAAAGATTGTGTTTTCTTGCTCTTTCAAGTTACTAGTCTCTTTTTATCCCTCAGGAGTTTTGTAGGCACTATGCTACGCTTTATTACAATTTGTCATAAAACAACTCTTTTTGACTTGCGATATATTTTCTTTTATCGCGGATTATAGCGAAATAATAACATTACTTTTTCTACGAAGAAAAAAACATTTTTTTTTATTATGCATTAAAGTACCGCTATTACACAGATACCAACCTCGAAATTACTCCAAAAGCTACATTAAAATGATTTACCGCTCAAAATCCTTGAGTACTGTCTAATCTACATAAGGGATAATCTTGTTTAATGGCGACAGGGGTTCAGAGTGGAGTCCCGATAGGATGTCATAAATCAAACAAAAAGTCACTATTTCTATTAAAATATACAGTAAGTTAGTCAATACGAGCAACGACCTCTCTTTTAAATCGAAAATACCTAGTAGGTAATAACTTAGAGGTAGATTTAAAATATTTAACACCATTGGTTAGATAACTTATAGAATTAAGCGTTACTTTGCGGAAATCCATAATACAAAAGTAATAATAAAACCAAAATAAATCCGCATCTATCTGCAAAGCCAAGTCACAAAGCTTGATCTCATGACGATGCTTGCGTTGCGGGGCGAAATGATTGTTGAATTTGTGATAGTGAAAATGTGTCGTGCTTGTGTATTGTGCTAGTGGTGGTGAAGGTTTGTGCATGTGTTTTTACGAATCCTGCGCATGTATCGGATAAGAAAATAGATAGTCTCTACATTTAGCATTATAATATATATTTTCTATTGACTTTAGCGCTGATTATTATACTTATTTATTATATTATAGCAAAATATTTTTATTATTACTTTTGTATCATTGGCTAGCATAGATAAAACCAAAATATAAAATTTAACATACGTTGTATAAATGACGTTAAAAGTTTAGTTAGGATAACCTCAATTATAAATTATATTGTTTTCCCTTTTTCCCTATACATATTATTGCATTGCTTAGCATATATAGCATAGCTTTAGTTATACTTTACAAATTTCATGAATATTACCGCTGTGAATTACAGGACAGACAGACTATCGCATTTAGAATTTTTGTTTTGTTGTCCACTTGACTAAGGAATATTGACAAAATAACGCTAACGAATTAATTTAACATTAAATAATAACCCAGATAATACTGCGGTCTGATACAAAATCCAGTTTGCGGTGCGGATTAGCGAGAAACCTTTGGATCAATGAAAGGATTTCAGTGTGGCCATCGAACCCTTTATAATTTTAATCCACATAAATGACAGATTGGCTTTTTGTACACAAAATTCATTTACTTTACTTAAAACAATTTATGTACATTTCTAAATATTTTCTATATCGGTTCTCATTTAGCAAAAACAATTTTAAAGTATTTAAAAAATGCAATTCATTTCCCAACCTCTTAGTGTTTAGGCCTCCTGAGTGAAAAAATCGCTCACCATACGTGCTATAAGCAAACGTGCTTCTGTATCCTACCCTTAATAAAACAATTTAGCGAAACCTCTTTAGATGTTGGTCGAGGCTTTTCGCTATTAGACCGTTAACTGAAATAACAATAGGAATTATCATTGAATCAATATCCCAGTAACGGTTTTATCATGAACTTTCATGGTCTAAATTTTTTTATAGTTATAATTTTAATTTAAACTTATATGTAAAACAGAAATTTCCAGTGATTTTTATTTGAAACTGTTTTTTTTTTATTAATTTAAACCGCTACTTTGCAAATAGAAAATAATTATTTCTATACTTTTTCTTTTCTATAAATAGGAGTTAGACAACGTCAGGCTTCCAGAAAAGTTTTCGACTCCTTGGACAGCGACTTTCAACAATAATTTCAAGTTGCAATAGTTGTCTACCCACCTTATAGGGTCTACTTACGAATTCGACTTATTTTTGTTTCGTCAAATGCTGCTTTAGATTTGGGATTCGTTGAGATATATCTGAAACTGATTCTCTTCAATTCTGATAACAAAGCATAGAGACGCTTCGAGCATGAATATTTCCATTCATTAACTCGTAAGCTTTTTTATGAGGCAGGCAGCGACACGGAATAAGTTTAATAGGTCATAATCCACTACATATATATTCAATAACTGTGGTCTGATTCCTGATTCGTAATCTTAGAGAACATGTAATATTTGCAAACTTATGGATTTACTGAAAGCGTTGGTACAAAGTAATTTAGCGAATGCTGTTTAGCTGAATAGGATTCGATGTTTAACCTCTAACTGCAATTTTTTAGCCTTCCCTAGTTAAGCCGCATGTCCCATGTATTTTGTTGTTTACGTAACTTTAATTTTGAGATACACATAAAATTTTAAATGTAACATCTGTAACGCCTCTTTTTTTAAATTTAAATGTCCGAATTTCCTGTATTCTGACGTTGAAAAGTTCTATGTTTTATTCAAGCAGTAATCAAGCATATTACTTGAAAGGGACTCATTTACTAATTGGCAGGGAGCAACAGGTGCAAATGACGAGAACTTTAGCGATTAAGTTAAACTTTGAATTATTTATAACGCCCCAAGTAGTATAAAATGTTTCTCTTTGTTATACTAAACTGGCGTAAAGGGTTAATGTGCCCACATTCGCGATGGACACGAACCATTGCAAAATAATGTTATACTTTAAGGCGCTTAATCTGCGGTCGGCCTATTAAATTTTATCAAAATATTTTATTCTATATACATAAAGATATAAGGTTAAAACTTGAACATTAGTGTAACGTTTGAAAAAGAGAATAATACGGTCTACAAATGGTGGAAGCTGTGTTGTTCCGAAATAATGTAACTCACTAAATCTGCGGTCGCAGTATAACCAATAATGCGATCATCGTTAGTGGATAAGCTTTGCACATTTTAGTAACACTTTGTATGAAATAATGCGACCAAATTATTTTGCTAAAGCTCAGTAAGCCTCTTAGTTACATGATGTAAATGTTAGCTATGCTAGTTCCTACTAATTATTACGGTGAAATTTTGTGTGCGTGTCTTTGTGTCTGTGTAAGTTTTTGTATGTGTGTGTGCGTGTGTGGAATTTATTTAACACTAATAAATCTTATACACAAGGGTAGCAAATACGCTAAAGAAGTTCCCATTTTTCTTTTGGGAACAGGGACCAAAACGCATTGCATTAATTAGAGAGCTTTAAACACTAAATTTGTTGCGTAAAACTCACAAATACCACTAATATATTCATACTAATGTTACAAATGCGAATCTCGAAGTCGCTAGATAAACTAGTGCAATGTAAAAAATAGAATTTAGAGGTTACGTAGGTACGAGTATATATGTTGCTAAATGTAAATCCGCTGATAGAATTAAGGGGCATGCTATTAGCACAAATCGAGTGGTGGGCTAAATGTGTTTTATCCTTGTGAATTATGCATGCGTGCGTGATCCGGTACCCCTGAATTCAACAACGGTCACTGTGATCAATACTAATGGCTATTGGAAGACCAGTTTGTGACGTTCTTTTACGCTTTTACGTACATTTTATACTAGTTTAATGCGTGACTCCATTGATGTCAACTTCTCATGTTTATTATTTCGATTTTTTAGCCTATGTGTTAATCTGGTATGTATGCTTTGGCGATACCTCGATATAACTGGTTAATTCGTTTCATAACCTTGCTCGTATTTGAGGTACATTGCTCGTATCTCAAATCAAT
The DNA here is from genome assembly GCA_029227775.1 of Morpho helenor. Classification (NCBI taxonomy): domain Eukaryota; kingdom Metazoa; phylum Arthropoda; class Insecta; order Lepidoptera; family Nymphalidae; genus Morpho; species Morpho helenor. The sequence continues at coordinate 14,246,113 of JARGCU010000010.1, forward strand.
TTTCCCTAATGACGTTAATTGAAATGCCATTAATCCGTTCCAGCTCCCAAAACACTACCTCAGTTGTCTTAAGCAAATCACCATAAATTGATCGTGCTTTCTCACATATGTTGCCTTGTGTTTAGGTTCCTCCTTAAAGCTGCTTTTCTGCCACAAACCATCAGTAGTTTCTCCATCGTTTCATGGAGAGAGGTCCGGCGCTTAGAAATTATTGTGACGTCCTTAGCCGGCGTTATTTTCTTTATAAACTTTTTTTTTTTATGCACAATTATTGATGTGCTAGACCCGTACATTTTCGCCAAGTCAATTAGTCGCATGCCTCTCTCATGTTATTCTATGATTTCACGCTTTAATTCAATAGACATCATCTTTTTTTGGACCCATATTATTAAACTATATAAGGCGAACCCAGCTTATTAAAAAAAACTTCAATAACAAGATTCAGGTCTAGGCTGAGATAGAAAAACTGTTAGACGCTGCACACGACACCAGTATCAAAGACCACATCGAGATCACAAGAGTTTAGGCACAACTCCTAGTAGCTCAAATCTTGCTCGTATCTCAAAGCAAAATATGGTTCGGTTGGCGGCTCGTATATCAGGGCACTCATATCTTGGGGTACCATTGCAACATGGTTCATCAATGTTGCTCCATCGGATTAGCCAAGCATAACATACAGACTTAAGAGGCTGCAACGATTAATCAACATGTAATCAATCTTTCATTATTTTAAAGAATATCCGCAGAGGTTCTTGCTTGTTCTCCTCGGTAGGAACAAACTTTCGAATCAGCGGTAGCTTCTTTGATAATATTTGACGATTCAAAAGTATTGGAAACACTCTACTTGAATAAAGAATCATTTGAATTTCGCTCACCGTATAACTTATGGATTATGATCATCGTTATCACCTTCAACCAATGGACGTCTACTACGGGACATAGGTCTGTTCACGCGTTCTCCACAACACACAATGTTAGCTGGCAGAGATCTCTGTCATGGGGATAAGTTGATCTTTGTACACTTTTTTTACCAATAATGTTTTTTTTCCCACATTTTTTATGGTACATAAATAAATAAATGTTATGTCGCTTGGTCCAACGGCTCCCCGTGACCCTTTTGAGGTCGTCAGTCCACATCGTAGGGGATCTTCCGACGCTAGTACACCTCGTATGGGGTCAGTACTATGTATCGACGAATAGTATTACTGGATAGCTTGTGGTAGTTGAAATATTTACAATGTTACTCTGCACTGCTCTGTTTTTGTTCTATTATAAACCAATGCATTTTCGAAGCAAATTCGTTCATAAAATTAGAGAATCATTAAATAATACATATGGAATAGCCGAATAAAGGTAAATTATGCATTCAACCTTAACATCGTAAATTATGCATGCGGTTGTGATCCGAAATCCCTAAACTCAACAACATTTCCGTTGATCAATAACAAACATATAAATAGATTTTTTTAAATCAAATTTAATGTAATTATAAATACTAGTTTTCGTTTTATGGTATCCTACTCAGTAGAATTGACCACCCTCATTTCTTACTGAGGTGTCATATGAATAAACTAAATTGACGCAGGCAGGCAGCCGGTCGTAAAGTAACTAGCCAAAACATGTTTAAAGCATGTTGCGCCGACTCCACTTAGAGTGGTATATATATATGAAAATGGTGTTTATTACATGTTTAAAGTATAGAGACTTCCGACTCACGAAGCTCTATGTTACTGGTCCGGGGTTTGATTCCCGGTAGGAGAGCTAATTGTGTTTTGAAGTCGTCATATGCTTGCTTATGTGATACTAATGGTCTACTACTACTATTTTTTGGTCTGTTTTTAAATATCTAATAGTAATAATGTTCATAATAAATTTTTAGCATTATCTTTTAACGAAACCCTATTAACATAACGAGTAAGTAGGTATAGATAGATATTAATCATAAACGTCAATTTACAAGGCCTGTTTTTATTATGATATTGAATTTTTTTTCATTATTAGAAATTTCCATTGTTACTTTGTGCCTCATTAGGCTTTCACCTCATCAATCGATATCACAATAAAGGATACAATCTATCGAATGCGTTGCTAAAGATTTATCTTTATATTTGGTATGGTTGCCCGTCGCTATACTGTATACATAAATTTTGAGGATTTTTGTTAATGAAAAATCTGGAATATACGGGATCGTCAATATACGGGAAGTATATTGACGATCATTATCTTACAGTCTAGGCTTGCCTTTGTAATTATAAACCTTGGACATCTATCGATTCTCTAAGCTGCGAGTATGTGCCCAGTCCATTTCAACAGGTTTTATTTTTGATTTTACATAAATATATTCTAAACTTTGCTTTTTTATCACTCACTGGCTAATAGCATATGATCATCTTTATAATGTTAATATTTACGATAATTATCAGCTAGAAACCATAGCTTAACTTAACATTATTATAGTTTTAGATAAGTTCTCAATTTGTTTGAGCATCATTAGGGGCTCTATAAAATTATAAATAGTTATTTATATATATATGTAAATTGATAATGTAGGTTATTACTTTTTTAATGCTAAAGGAATATTTTCTTAACCTTCTTCATATTTGTTACCCGATTTCTCCGTCATTTCTAAACCGATATAAAATTATTTGTGTTATTTGAAACTATGTGCAGATTAGTTTGATTTTTATCAAATATATTTCTTACGATGGGATCTATAAAAAGTTGAGACGTCTCTACAAATATCAAAGGACTTTGTGTTTTTGTGCTTTCCTGGCCTTTTTTAATAGTTACTATTTTTTTTACTTTTTTCAAAAGCAAAACAAGATTTGCATAGCACGAATCGTTTGGTGTAACACCGTCCTAAGAGCCGGATAGTCGAGGGACGGTAAAATTAAAAAAGTTGGAACTCCATGCAAGCGCAACGTATGGTGGGTATATTTAGTTCGCAAACAATTTGTTTTGAACGGCCCCCGATGTAATCGATAGCCTGTAATTGTATTAATGCCTTTTGCATACAATGATCATCGGAATACTGGGTTTATTTTCATTTCAAGTGGGTTAACCGTGCCGCTCGTTATAATTCGTTTAAATGATATGAGCGTTGTGTACGTTTCAATAAACTCTAGTGCAATAAAGTACGCCAGTAATTTGTCAGATTTAAAATATATGGTCGTCTTTAGCTTGGAATTAATAATTTTAGTAGAAGCTTTCATTGTTCGTATTTTAAATTACAAAACTGTATCAAAAAATGTGTGTGTATTACTAGAATATTCTTCTTGTTCTTTGTCAACCGACAAACGTCCTCTGGTGGAGATAGGTGTTTTCGTGGGATCTCCACATCACACGATCTTAAGTCGCTTGGATCCAGCAACTCCTTGCGCCCTTTTTTTTGAGATCGTCAGTCCATCTCGTTTACTGACACTGCGTTTTCGTTGCCATTCCAATACTATGAGACCCCAACGTCAATCTGTTCTCCATACTATTTGCCCCGCCCATCGCCACTTCAGCTTTGTGATACGCTGAGCTTTATCGGTGACTCTGGTTCTTCTATGGAACTCCTCATTTCTAATTTAATAACGTATAATATATTCCGAGCGTAGCTCTCTCCGTCGCCCACTGAGCAATTCTGGGATAAAGAAGTGAAAGAATTAAAGACGTTTAACAAGATTTAGGAAGTTAAACAATCCCGCCTCCCTACATCTATATTTTCTGAGTATGTACTTTGAGTTTCTTTTTGTAATGGAAGTTCCATTGAATATTAAAGATATCTCTATGATATTTCTATACCATACATTTTACTGTCACCTGAATTCCTTGCGATTTTAGTGAGTCCAAATAGTGAAACTTTATATTAACGTTACATGTCTCCGGTGTCGCCTCAAACACCTTCAAATTTTTAAATACACGATCTTCTCTTTTTTACTTCAGAATCTCGCATTACTGGTTTGATCCGTTAAAGACAGTCCTAATATTATGAGCTCTCGTCTTTCATAAGTTATTGAAGTTTACATACTTACCTTATCCAAAAAGCGTTAAATTGTAAATATCAACGAGGTGTTTGTCTGGGGGTTTGAACCCGTAATCCCTTGTACATAGACACAGTCCACCGTTTGGCACATTTATGGTAAGATCCTACATTTTGAAGGTAATAATTCATACATCATATGCTTAGTTACAGGGACCAAACAAATGTCGTACAAAAAATACTGGTTGTTTTTACAAGCACTCTGCTTTCGTCGTTTTTTGTTCGATTCGTGTGGTTTGTGGGGATTTCGATTTAATGCTTATTCCGGGCTAAATCTACGAGTGTTCGCTAACAAAAAGAAGCGATTTTAACGGTGGTGAAATGATTCTTTCATGATTTTCATTGAACATTACTTTACGTAACGTTTTTAATTGGCAAAATATTCTCATTTATATGTTCTATATGATTTTTTATTATAATTTTTAACATATAAATATTGAATTAATTTATAGTAGTAAGGTTACTTTACAGAATGTCAAAGTACAAAAATAATGTTAGAATCAATAAATAGATAGCAACAGCTATTTGATTTGCTGATTGAGCTGTCGGCTTGATTTAATCGAAATGAGCTTGAATCTCAAATCATCATCCAAAAATGCATTTATTAAAAGAACTTTTATTTAGCATCAGGCGTCAGTGGGAGGTGATTCTAAAAGTGCAACGCTCCCTCCCTTATGGCCCATTAGACGCGTCCGCGGGAAATCGTCATTTGCATAAGCGGCTTGGCTCTCTACACATAGTAATTGGGATCACATGAAAATGGCCAATCTTGTTTGACACCCGCCTCCCTCAGTAGCCATCTATTGACTGGACCGATCCGGCTGTTTGCTAGCAGAGCCCGAGCTCTATTCAAACTGGATCGTTCGGTCCGGTCCGGTTTAGATCGCAAGTTGGCCGGTACCTCTGTTTGCTTTGCACTTAGGCACGCATACCTCTTGGGCTTTTAATCGAAGTGCAAAATTTGAATGTGATTTAAATTCGTATTGTTTTAATGGAACTGAATGGCTGCTCTCTCAACTCTGAGAAATTTGCATTTAATTTGAACTACGCTTCGGTCTAAGTTTGTTGTAATAATTAATACGACGTCCATTCGCGACGTGCTGAGTTCTGCTTACTTGGAATTTAAAATAGTGTTTCCTTGGTAAATTATGTCGAGATGCTGTGGGAATACTTCTTACACAATAAATAATGGAGTTGGATATAATTATTTGAAATACAGCATAATAATTTCATTGTTCTTTGTTTATTACATTTTGAAAAGGAACGTCTAGTATTATAAATGTGAAAGAATTCTTTTGTAGTTTTCCGGAAATTAGCCTTTAGATTTATGTTCACGGTTCGTGTACTTCTGAGACCTTTGGGATGGCTGTTTACCGTTTTGCAGCGTTAAATTCAGCGTATTCCAGTGCTACTAGACTCTTAAGACGCCAGATAATTCTAGCTAAAACTTTACAGTCTTGATCATTTCCGTTAAGTAGTTGAATTGTCGGTTTTTGTGCAACATTTACGTTTGTAATGGCACAGTATTTGTATTTATTCTTTAAAAGAGTACCTTTATGTAGTGTTTGCGCTTGTGTTAAGCCTTAATAGGAGGCTTCTTTCGGTTGATTAAAAGACTGGACAATACTGTAAACTTATATTAAAAAACGACGATATTTCTTCTTTGTATTTATTCAATAAATAAAAAGCAATTTTCCCAAAGTCAACCCATTTACTCTCTTTCAACAACTCAATGACATATAATGACAGCCACAATGCTTTTTCATATTAATGACCAACTCTATGAAGGAGGTTGTATTAGAAACCTGTTGTAACACTTATTATATTATAACAAATTAAAAGGAGTACAATGAGTAGCGTTACAAAATTTGGATGCAGCTACTTTCCTACTTTTCGTGCCATATACCGTTTTATATATAAGACATGATACAACATTATAAAGATTCAGTTGTGTTCAAAACCACGTGCATATTATTTTAGTAAATACACTTGATATCTTTATTTTTATTTTTTACTTATTATTTTTCTTTGTTTTATTATAGTAGTTTTATTCGGAGCGTCACTAGGTTTCGACTGAAATCCAGCTCCGCGTGACGTTGGCTATATGCTGCATCACGCTGCTTTTATACTGAGTCGGACGCCGATTCATTAAGTATTCGATTCACGAATAAATATACAGATACATATTAGGAGACAGACTGGAAAGAGCCAACCCCACACGCCCCATCAAGAGCCGCATACTGTGAACTGCGTGTTCATAAAATAGCCAACAAAAAACATACACCAGCTTTGTGGCGGCGACTGCGGCTGGCCGCCGGCTCTAGCGCGCTCGCTAACATTAATTAACCATTTCACTGTAACCAATAATGTTTAAAATGATTACATTTTCACAAAATATAGGTAATACTGTTCTATAAAACAAACTTACGTTATAAATGCGTTTATCTATCTGTTTGGATTGCTCGGAGTACCTTTTAAACTAAAAGTAAACATTCAAAATATAATTGATTTTAAATAATTTATAGAATTAGGCGTACTATGCGGGGATATTCATAGTACAAAAGTACATTATTTTGCTATAATACGCGATAAAGTAAAATAGAAAAATATATAATGCTTAATGTAAAGTGGATTATCCGTTTGCATATCTTATACAGGCAGGATTCGTAAAAAGAATGCACAAACCAACACCGTCACCTTTACAATACACAAGAACTACACACGTTCACTATCACAAAATCAACAATCTTTTCGCTCCGAAACCAAAGCACAATCAGGAGATAGACTCCACGACAAAATCGGTCTTTCAATCATCAAATCAAAGCTTTGCGATTTCGTCATAATTCTGCGGTTTGAGTAAGAGTAGATGCACAAAATAATAGTCGCTTTTTATGATATCTCGGTAAGAGATAGAGGTAGTAGAGGATAGAGGTGGGTGATCTATTCTACTCAGCCGGATATAACACGGCGGGTCAACTTACATTAATCGCCTTTTACGACACCTCGGTAAGAAATGAGGGCGGTCTATTCTATTCAGCCGGATACCACATGACATTAAATACTACAAAATATGACCCTATACGTAATAAAAGTATTTCAAATGAAAAAAAAAATCACCATAGATCTATTAATAAACTTTTTGGTACGTGTGTAGATCATAAGTGGTTTAATAAAATCATATTAAAAATTGTAACCGATAAATTAGATGAAAAGAGTGTTTACGACGATGTTATACAAGCAATCTAACAATATTGCGAGCGGTCTTCATATCGTAACGATGATCTCGCGCTACCGTCGGTTAATACAATCGCAGACGCCCGCTCCGGGGCGACGAAAATTTAATAAAGCCCCGAAAGGGCGGCGTGTGTCATCATTTACATTTAAAGCACCAATTATTTGACGTCATTAGCGCCCTCTGCCTGTAATAAAACGCACCCAGCGCACGGCCGCGCGCCCTATTGCTGTTATAAATTTGAAATAAAACGGCGATTTTTAATCTCGACCACACGTTTAATCGTGCTTTTGAGTGTTGATACATCGAATTAAAATTTAAAAAAAAACTTTTTTGCGCTTCACTTTTAATATATGAAGCTCAAAAAATTTAATTGATTCGAATTATATACATTTTATTTGCAAATATAATACATGCAAAAAAGAATAGCTTCCGAGGAAAAAACTATATTCTTTTATCCTATCAATAAGTTTATAAACTTTAAATGTGTTAAATTTTTTCATCAATTTTGCTACAGCGGACTAGCCTCGAAAGATATTCATACTGATAGACAGGCAGACGTATAGACCGTACTCCTAAAACGTCAACGACAAATATTCTTACTTTAAAAATGAATAGGTATGTCGACTAAATATCAATAACTCTGTGAAACTTTGTTTAAACCTTGTTTCTGTTCCTTGATATTTTAAAGTTACGGGAAACGAATTATAAATCTACAACTAAGATCTTTAGTTCCAAAAAGTCCAAAAAAAAAAAAAGGTAAATTCCTAAGTTTTGGATCAGAAAGCTTGCTACCGCGTTCACATTTCTGTAAAGGAAGGAAACCTAATAAACATTTTACTTCGTGGTATGGTACCTAGAAATCTGTAAGATTAAATCATTTCCATCATCCAACATAATCTAATTAATCTATCTTATTATAATCATAAGTTAATTAATCTTAAGTACTTTCTGAACTAACAAACGGATCACGCACAGTTTACCCATTTGACCGATTGTTTTAATCGAAATCGTTAAACCTTGATGGGAAATATTGAATTAGAACTTAAGTAAATTATTTCATTACCTAGGTGACCGAGTATTGCTCAGTTTTTTTTAGAAGAAAAAAAAAAGATGCAATATGAGGAAAAAAGGGAGGTCTGGGACTTGATCCGGAGTATTTTCTCTTTATATTTCTTTATTTATTTCTTTTTATACATATAATTAAAAAAGAGAAAGAAGTATAAGTCCGTCCATTCCCAACTGAGCTATTATATCTTTGCAAGTGACAGCGTACTTAGTCTTTATTTTAGCATAATATTTTAGCAGTTTTTCAGTACCTAAAAACAGGGATGAGCTATTTTTTTTAAATGAAACAGCTAGATCAATTTATAATCCACGAAACCCTTTAAATATGGATATTTTAGAGTCAAAGTCATTGTCATTGTATGATTGAAATAAAGCTCGTAAAGCTCGATCCGTTTTGTTTGAATCTTCAGTTACTAAGTTCGGTTACTGTTGTAATGTAATCATCATCATCTCATCATCTCCCTGCCCTTATCCCACTCTAAGTGGGTTCGGCACAACATGTTATCACTGTAATGTAATCTTAACGTAATAATCTTCGCTCCACTTTGAACACATTACACTCCAATGTTAATGTTAATTAATTATTACTTTAACATATAATATTAGATTGTCGAGGAAGACCCCGTTTTAAAGCGCGCCCAACTGCTCATTACTCCAAGATATATTGTAGGCGATGTGTCTAATTGTAAACCAATGTCTGTCCGAATGCAGCAATATACTATGAATAATTACTATTGAACAGTGAGGTAGCAGGTGATAAGCTGTTGTGTTGCATTATCGAGTATATTAAAACAAACGTCTACACAAATTAGTTCGTATTTACTCAAATTTGGAAGCATCCTCAATTTTATTCCAAAAATGTGGTTTATATCTGTTACTAAAGGAAAAAGGGATTTTTATACTTTTATTGACAGTGACACTAACTACAGCTCCGCGGGTAGTGGGTTTGATTCCCGCCCATGGAAAAATTTACAATAATTTTTAATTTGTTGGTTCTTCGAGTCTGTGTATATTTATGTATTATTTAAAATTATAATATAATCGCCAGCTGCTCCGCGTGGAAAGATTAAAACCGTAATATAGTCATTTGATAACCACAAAAATGGTTATAGTGGATTAACCTTAAATAGTTCAATTTATATAAACTTTTTTTTCTCTATATGACCCGCACTCTCTTTCTTCTTCAATTCTAGCCCTTTTCCTTCTATTACTCAAAGGTTGACTGGAAGAGATCCCTTTTAGGGATAAGTCCGCCTTTATACATGTGTTTTTTTTAATTTTTATTTTTTTCTTTCTCTTTTCTAAATATATGTGTAAAAAGAACAATAAATAAATAAAAATAAAGCTAGACACATGATGTCGCGGACTTTATTTATAACTTTTAGAGGGGATACATGATTTTTGAATAATCGCACTGATTTTTGAATCACCGCACGCAACTTTCAACTTTACTTTACGAAAATTTAAATTTTGCCATTTTCGTACTGTTTTTTATTGCTGCTCCTCTCCTATTCATCTTAGCGTGATGTTATATATTATGTTATATAGATCCAGTAGTTTCTGAGATTAGTGCGTTCAAATAAACATACTCTTCAGCTTTATATATTAGTATAGTATCTAGGTGACCGAGTATGGCTCGTAAATTTTTTTTAAAGATAAAAAAAATGAAAATTGAAAAATAGTTGGGCAAGTGTGGCTCGAACCTAGGCATTTTTCACCTCTCTAGACCGCCCATTCCCCAAATGAGCTACCATGACTGTACATTTGAAAGCGAAAATTGTCTATTATATTCAACGTAAATTTAAGCATTTTCCCGAAAACAGGGATAAAAAGACTTTTTTTAAAATCTTAGCTAGATCGAATTTTTCTCCCCAAAACCCTCTACATGCTGAATTTCATGAAAATCGTTGGAGCCGAAGATTTACTCATTTACATATTAAAGACTAGCTTTTACCCGCGTAACTTCGTTCGCGTGAACTGTAGTCTTGAAATTAGGAGAAGCTTTTGTCACCATCCAAACCTTCAAATATCTCCATCACAAAAATCAGATCGATCCAGTAAGAATCAGAGGGATTTATGGTTTGATGAAGAGCTTAATTATTAAATATTAGTAAGGATATACAATACTTCTACGGTTTAATATTCAATGTCAAATTCATATAATCAATTTCAAATTCATAATAATCAGCCGCTAAATTGCATGGCTTCTATCCTAAAATAAATACTCGTAGACATTTGCAACAAAGATGCATGTAGTTTTGCATTATTTTATCATAGTGATGTTTGCGCTTCATCCTCTTATTAGTGGGAAGAGCAATAGTTAAATGTAGGTACAAAGTATAAGTGCTTTGTAGTGAGCGTTGATGTTATTAAAATAGCGAATGTTTTAATTACCGAAAATTACTTTGTAATTTGAAACATTTACCGACATAATGAGTTTTGGTAATTACGCTGTTAAAATTATTTTGGTAATTTGTGTAGATAATAATACTTGCAAATAATCACTTAAATATATAATTTTTTTTTAAATGCAATTAAAAAAAGCAAAATAGCGCCGCTGACATGAGGGACTCGAAACAGAGTTTTGAATATTTTCTCGTCCGCGCATTAACAATTAGGCTATCACAGCATTACGTTTGACAGCAAAATTTTCATTAACTATTTATTCAACATTTAACGCCGTGTGGTATCCGGCTGAATAGAATAGTAGCACCCTATTTTCTTACCGACGTGTCGTAAAAGGCGACTAAGGTAAATTGACTCACCGTGTGGTATCCGGTTAAGTAGAATAGACTTCCCTCTTTCTTATCGAGGTGTCGTAAAATATGTCTAAGATAAGTTGACGTCAGGCAGGCATCAGGTCGTAAAATACGTAGCCAAATCATGTGGCAACATGTTTATAGCATTTTTTCAGTGCCCGAAATTAGGGATAAAACGACATTTTTTTGGTAATGAAACCTAGTTAGATCGATTCCGAGATTCGGAAAATATATTTGTGCGTGTGTGTGTGTGTGTGTGCGTGCGTGCGTGCGTGCGTGCGTGCGTGCGTGCGTGCGTGCGTGCGTGCGTGCGTGCGTGCGTGCGTGCGTGCGTGCGTGCGTGCGTGAGTGCGTGAGTGCGTGCGTGTGTGTGTGTGTCGTTTTATCGACAGCACTGAAAAAATGCTAAAATGTTAAATGTAAGGTATTTAAATTTGAACAATTTAGGACATATACCGTCTTATTAAAATTTATGGAAACTCCACGCTGGTAAGGAAATTACCTTGCAGTGTTCCGGTAGAAATGTATTACATGGTGTAATATGTAAAGCTAAATTTTATAGCAGCCTGTTATAAAATATAGTTTCTGGCTCGCTAACTTGCTATGTTTTATGGCTTAATGCAAGTTCTAGGCGAGAGGAGCATCTGGTCTGGCTTTGTAAGTAATAAGAATTGGCTTTGCGTTCATAAAATTTGTTATGTGGAGAGAAATATTTTATCCTATTATATTGTAATAAGTTCAATTTTATTGCACCTGTAAAATTATTATCAGTCTCTAAGAAAGTCAAAATTTTATTCCTTCGTTATTTTTGTCTTTTTTTACTTAAATTACTTACACTACTTTTAGACGTGTGCTATACGGCTGAGTAGAATACACAAACTCTCATTTCTTACCGCATTGTCGTAAAAGGCGACTAAGGTTAGTTGACCCGCCGTGTGGTATCCCGCTAAGTAGAATAGACCACCCTCATTTCTTACCGCAGTATCGTAAAAGGCGACTAAGGTAAGTTAATCTACCGTGTAGTATGAACTAATTATTTAATTTAATTTTATTTGTTTCTGTACGTTAAATATAAAAGAAATAAAGTTAAAAAAGAAAATATTTACATATGATAACTTATATATATGTAAACAGATAACCGCCAGCAGCTCTAGGCGGTTTTTAAATTTCATATAACGTAGTGTTAGTTTCATTATTCTCCTTGTTGTCATCATGTTGTCACATGATTTGGCTAGGTATTTTATGACCAGCTCCCTGCCTGACGTCAACTTACCTTAGTCGCCTTCTACGACACCTCGGTAAGAAATGAGGGTGGTACTATTCTATTTAGCCGGATACCACACGGCGTGTGATTTGGTTAGCTATTTTACATATAAAAATAAGTATCGTATAAATAAGCTAAATAAATCCATCATTTTTACACTTAAATAAAAAGTTTAAAAATGTTACATCATTGTTCCCATATTATATAATATAATCGTGATATATATAGATGTTGGGTACACTTCCCCAACAATTTCAATCTTATACCACCCTCAGGGCCCTTGTAAATGTTTGCAAGGGATTTTTGAAGTGCCTGAAAAGGAACTCTCGGCTCATAAAATGTATCCTCGATGTGAATAACGTTACCGTCCTTTTAGACGCACTTGGTAGGACGTTCTCGTCAGCCGAATTTCAAATTTATCACGTCTTATTGAAATTTTGTGTATAGCTGGTGCCAATATGATCTATAATAATCCCGGCCATTATGTTACCGATGTGAACCCACTACTAGCATTACTACTATTAGCATTTAGCTTAGCTGCAGGGGTTAACCAGTTTACTAGTAATTTGTAACACAATTTTTTTTTAAATTTTATTATTATAATTATAATTTTATTTTAATAATAATCATTATTTTATTTCAATAAAAAAATAACATATAACAAATAAAATATAAAACAAAATTATTAGGTACTTTTGTATTATGGATCTCCGGAAAGTAATCCTAATTCTATAAATTAAGTAATTTGTAACCCAAAATTGCTAGTAAACTTTAAAAAAATGTTCATTTTCCGTAGCTTGAATTTTTGAAAACTTCTATATGCGCACTGCCACTGAATCACTGAGCCACTGAACGAGACTGAACCGTCACGCTGGGGTATGTAACGCTCGTTCGGGTAAAGTCGGCTCGAGTCGGCTCGCTTCGAAGTTTTCGCTTATGAATAATGACCTTAAGCACATTTTATTTGCTGGCCCAGAGATTAGTTTTTTTTAAGCTACGTTCCATAGAGTCGTATATTAAACAGATTTAAATGTTTATCACTGATCCGCAGTAAGAATCTTCTTCTTCTTCTTCTTTCTCAATCGGTGGACGTCCACTGCTGAACATAGGTCTCCTTAAGGGATCGCCACAATCCACGATTTTGTGCCGCTTGGATCCACCGGCTCCCCGCGACCTTTTTGAGGTCGTCAGTCCACCTCGTTGGGGGCCTACCAACGCTGCGCTTTCCAGTGCGAGGTAGCCATTCCAGCACCTTAGGACCCCAACGCCCATCAGTTCTACGTACTACGTGCCCCGCCCATTGCCACTTCAGATTCGCGATACGATGAGCTATGTCGGTAACTCTGGTTCTTCTACGGATCTCCTCATTTCTGATTTGATCACGTAGAGATACTCCGAGCATAGCCCGTTCCATCGCCCGCTGAGTGACTCTGAGCTTTCTTATAAGGCCCATAGTCAGCGACCACGTTTCCGATCCGTAAGTCATCACTGGCAACACGCACTGTTCGAAGACCTTGGTCTTCAGTATTCAGTTTGCAGTAAGAATATTAAAAGTGAAAAAGCATTGGTTTTCTTTTGATGATTATATTACAAAAGTTTTTACGATTCCTTTACATTAATTTTAGGTATTTTTCAGTACAAAATATACACAAATGGCGCGCTTATCTGTTTGGTGAGGGTTGCCATTTCAAAAGAGCTCAATATTGTGTGTCTGTTTTAATATGGGTTTGATTACCGGAATAGGCTCAAAAATACGGGTAGATACATACGCGTTTGACTCTTTGTATTAACGGCGTAACGAATCTTCATAAAGGTAATCAAGTTTTTTTTTATAACGGTGTTTACATCGTTGAGATTGCAAATTTTATTAGTCAGCTTTTGCTTTTGACTGGCCCGTTGGCGCAGTGGATAGTGACCCTCCCTTCAACTTCGCGGGTCGCCTGTTTGATTCCCGTCGAGGGCCAACATATTCTATAAATGAATTTGTTGGTCTTCGAGTCTGGGTGTATATTTGTATTTAAGTATGTATTTAAAAAATATATAAGTATATATTCACCAGTTGTCTGTCTACCATAACACAAGTATTAAGTTACTTACTTTGAGGACGGACGACCGTGTGTGTAAGTGTCCCATATACTTATTTATTTGCTTTTATTATTTATTACTTTGTCTATGTATTTCAGTGGCTTTACTAAAGAAATCAGCTCATTTACTTATCATATCTTTTACTTTGTCGTATCTAACAACCGAGTAAAGTAGTAAATCAATATATTACTACGTGAAGAAACTTTGTACTTTTTACTATAATTACGTACGATGAAAATATACATACACTTTTATAAAACAAAGTCTCAAAAGTTATATGTCGGTATGTGGTTGATTTCTAACAATCTTTAAAGAGTTTTGTACGGTTTTTTTTTAAATGTAGTGCAATTCTTCAGGAAGATTTAAGTTAATAGTACTTTACATTTTTATATAAACTGTGATGAAGAGATCGCGCGGTTGTAAAAAAAAAACTTTATACGCATGCGATGTGTAAACCAACAGAGATAAACTAAAATCATGTACAAGAAAATTGTAGATCTACAAAAAAATATTAAATATTTTATTAAAAAGTCCATGATAGCATGTCTCTATCTGTTATGGTTAACTCACAATAATTACTTCTATGTTCAAAATTTCAAATCGGAAAAAAATTGTGGGACACTGATTTCCACCCAGGCGGAGTCGCTATTATAGGTATTATAAAAAGAAAAATGTTCTCTAAATTTTGAAAGGGTATTATTTACTTATTAAAATGGTTCATAAAAACGGGTGGGTGGTGTTATAAGAAACCGTGATTATAGACCACCGATTAAATTACGAAGCTGAAAACATTTACTAGGCAAAATGTTTATAAAATACAGATTGAATTTTGAAAGCGAAAATCTCACGTTATCTGAACCGTGGCGCAATAAAGGTATTATTAAATTTAAATACTCCAAACAAAATTTCTCGGAAAATTGATGAGGTACGAGATAATTGAGTTTTCGAAACTACGATTTCAAAGCGAATTTATGTAATATTAAAATTATTTGATGCTTCATTTTTACGTAAATTCCTTTTTTAATTTGGTTCTCACATTTTTCAAGAATATTTTTTAAGTCATCTTATGATAATAAATTAAATTTAGTCCACGATAAAGTGGAATGATGAGTTTCGTTAAGTCCATATTCGAATTCCAAATGTTTTTCTTTCAATTAAGCTTTTACAAGTACTTTCGGATCGTTCAATTATAATGAGCTCCCATGGTTTGGAAGGCTCTTATCGAAAAGGGCCAAATTCATTAGGGGGGTCGGGGGTAACGTCATCTAATATATTTACTAGTCTACTATTTTAAGTCTAGTCTAGTCTACTATAATATTAATCTAGTCTAACGAATGGTTGTCAATAAATTTACTTTTAAGAGCCAGTTTGAACTTATGTAAAAATAAATCCGAAATAGAAAAGTTTTAAATAATCGATATTAATATTATAAATGCAAAAGTCTGTCTGTTATGCTTTTATGGTTAATCTGCTGGACAAATATTGATGTAATTTGGCACAACTCAGCTTTTACAGCGGAGTAGTATAAATAATATACTCATAAAAAAACTGTATCTTTCTTGAATAAATAAAAGATGCATATTGCATTGTTGTGGGTACTTAAACGCTTAGTAAGTAACGGCCTGTTACTATCCCACTGCTGGGCATAGGCCTCTTCTCTCCGTTGTTTTTTTTTGGAGAGAAGGATTGCTAAGCTAAGACCTACCACGCTGCTCCAATGCGGATTGGTAGGCTACACATATCCCCAGAATTCTCTAGAGATATGCAGGCTTCCTCACGATGTTTTCCTTCACCGAAAAGCGTGTGATAAATTGCAATTATCAATTAGACACATAAGTTTTACTAGAAAACTCATTGGTGCCTGCCTGTTTGAACCCTAGACCTTCTCGAAAGAGGCGCATGGTGATACCGCTGGGCTACCATAGCTACAAAAAGCTCCTTAAACGCTTAATAATTAAATATAAATAAATAAATATATGGGACACTTACACATACGGTCGTCCGTCCCCAAAGTAAGTAACTTAATACTTGTGTTATGGTAGACAGACAGACATATAGAATATGTACTTATTATATTAAGTACGAACAAAGTTCAGAGTTTCTTATGTACAATTTATTGGCTAAGATGTTACAAACTACTACTTTATTATCAACTGGCAGACATTAAACTATTCTAAAGTGTTAGTGAAAGTTTATTCAAACAAAGAAATTTAGAATTTAAATTTGTGTATTACGATTTTGGTAGGGTGAGCGCGTATTGCGGGAGGAGTGAAGGGGTTGAAATACCACCTGTTACCGCAGACTCTTACGTAAAAGGCTAATCTTTCGGAGATGAAATATTAAGTAGTACGATGAATTACTCTCTTGATATTATGTTACTTTAAAGTGATGTTATGAAATCTAACACGTGATTATTTCGAGGTATATGTAACTTATATACCTCAGATTAATATTTTTATTACTATATTAACAATCTTTCTACTTAATTTATAGAGATAGGGGTTACTTTGCGGAAATCCATAATACAAAAGTAATAATAAAATGTTCAATAATAAAAATAATACATCATCATCATCTTCCTGCCCTTATCCTTATCCCGCTCTAAGTGGGGTCGGCACAACATATAAACATACTGTCACATGATTTGGCTACATATTTTACGACCGGCCGCCTGCCTGACGTCAACTTACCTCTGTCCTATTTTACGACACCTCGGTAAGAAAGAGGGTGGTCTATTGTACTAAACCGGATACCACACGGTGGGTCAACTTACCTTAGTCGCCTTTTACGACACCTCGGTAAGAAATGAGGGTGGTACTATTCTATTTATCCGGATACCACACGGCGCTAATAATAAAAATAATACAATTATAAAAATAATGTTAATAATAATTTATTCAATAATATAAATTTTCTGTAATCCAGGATAAATTTTTAGATAATCTTTAGTTCCGCGATAGATTTATCGCGGATTATAGCAAAATAATTTTGTTCATAATAAAATTATTTTGCTGTAAAATTAACTTGTTATAAATAATCGAAGTGTAGAATTAAATTGTACTATTATTTTTATTTCAACAAAAATGTGCAATTTATGTCTATCTTAAATAACTTACATGACAAAGAAAAATAATTTTATTCATAATAAAATTATTTCGCTGTAAAAATAACTTGTTATAAGTAATCGAAGTGTAGAATAAAATTGTACTATTATTTTTATTACAACAAAAATGTGCAATTTATGTCTATCTTAAATAACTTACATGACAAAGCAAAATAATTTTATTCATAATAAAATTATTTTGATGTAAAAATAACTTTATATAAGTAATCGAAGTTTAGAATTAAATTGTACTATTATTTTTATTACTACAAAAATGTGCAATTTATGTTTATCTTAAATAACTTACATGACTACGAAAATAATTATTAAAATATACTTGTCTGTTAATTCTATAACAAATCTAAACTAAATCCTGTTTTTTTATTTGTTGCAGGTAATGGAGCGTCATTTTAATATCGTCGAATTAATGCATTTAGTATTAAAATATGGCGTACTTAACAATCTACAATATAAAATACCAATAATATGCATACAAATATTTCACGCCAGCAAACCGTGTTAATATACCTACTTATAAGTTCACATTTGACCTATATAATAGGGAAATTAAATATTTTCTTTTAAAAACTACTCAAAATATTATTTTGAGATTTAAAGCATGAATATGAAATCAACATCAAGAGGAATTTAAAAAAAAGCATAAATAGAATTATTATAAAAATGGATAGCCGTGTGGTATCCGGCTAAGTAGAATAGTACCACCCTCATTTCTTACCGAGGTGTCGTAAAAGGCGAATAAGGTAAGTCGACCCGCCGTGCGGTATCCGGCTGAGTAGAATAGACCACCCTCATTTCTTACCGAGGTGTCGTAAAAGGCGACTAAGGTAAGTTGACGTCAGGTAGGCGGCCGGTCGTAAAAACACCCCACTTAGAGTGGGATAAGGGCAGGAGAATTATTATAAAAATGGAATTTAAATGTGCCTGGGAAATAACGGTAAGTACATTTAAACTATTATGTATATAATATACTAATTAGGATACTAGTGCGAGTAGAATCCTAGTAATATTATAAATGCGAAAGTTTGTGGGTATGTATGTATGCTTGTTACTCTTTCGCAGCAAATCTGCTGAACCAATATCGATGAAATTTGGCACAGCTTTTCCCTATACACCGAAATAACATATAGGCTACAGAAATCCTTTTAATTCTACAGGAATAGGATGTCATTCAAAAGCCCCATCTATTATCAACTTATCACGCGACAACAGACAACGCAAACGAAGTTGCCGGAAAAAACTAGTAAATAATATTTATCAATAAAAAATGTTTACATCATCATCTTCCTGCCCTTATCCCACTCTAAGTGGGGTCGGCAGAACATGTTGTCACATGATTTGGCTACGTATTTTACGACTGGCCGCCTGCCTGACGTCAAATTATCTTAGTCGTAGTTTACGACACCTCGATAAGAAAGAGGGTGGTCTATTCTACCTAACCGGATACCACACGGTTAGTCGACTCACCTTAGTCGCCTTTTACGACACCTCGGTAAGAAATGACGGTGGTCTATTCTACTCAGCCGGATACCACACGGTGGGTCGATTTACCTTAGTCGCCTTTTACGACACCTTGGTAAGAAAAGAGGGTGGTACTATTTTATTCAGCCGGATACCACACGACGGAAATAAAAAATGTTACATTTTAATAAAAATATTTTTATATTTAGATTTGAACAGAAATGCGATAAATCTCTATTTTTAGTCTACCTATTTTAGCCAACTGCAGCGCGGTCTATTTCCGTTAAAAGACATTGACATGGATTCGATTTGAATTCTGACGTCATTACCAATTTTATCGTACAGAATTATAATATCCTGGGAGTTTATAGTAAATGGCGCCAAAATTAAATTGATTCATAGGCACTAAGCACATGTTAAATGCATTCTATCTTAGATTAAATATGTTGTGGCTGCCAAATTAACATTTTTGTTTTCGTTTTTATTAGTAAGAGCTCAGAGCCGCTGTTTTATTTTACAAATCATCTCATAATTACCTATAATTAGTAGTGCAATTGTAATAAGTTAATGGAAATATAATAATAAGATTTTAAGTATTGTAACCATTGTTGCTAATTGAAATAAATAAATAAAATAAATCATTTTTTCTTTCGAATGGTCTTAAATTATAAATGGCACGTATGGCTCTCTTTGTAACACAATTTTGTTTATATATCTACGTATTTATGCCACACTTTACAGTTTTCTGGAATACGATTTTCTATAATACTATCATGATTGATGATGTCACCTTCTATATATTTCAAGAATAAATTGGTCGCCGCGAAAAAAACATTAAAAAGCCACGTGAACTAAATTTGCAACAGGCGTGCCCCAGAACGAATTGACTGGCGACTGTTACCGGTTGAAAGGTAGGGTAGCCATTATTTAGACATATTGTGCACTAGTGGAACCCAAGACTTCCTTCACGCCAGCATAAGCGTTTAAGTACCCTCAATAATACAATGTGTTTTTCCTGTCTCCGAAGGAAATACGGGATTTTTTATCATTGATGTTGTTCGGTGTAACGGGCTTTAATTATAACAAATTTCGGGCTTTAATTATATCAAATTTCATTAATATTGGTCAAGCGGATTAGCCGTCAAAATGTAACAGATAGACACACATTTATAATTTTCCTGAGAAAATATGGATTTTTTTTCCTTAATGTTATTCGGTGTATAGCTTTAATTATACTAAATTTCAAAAACTTTGGTCAAGCGGATTAGCCGTGAAAACGTAACGGATAAAAAGACTTTCGTTATGATAGTGTGATTAAAAATGTTTTTCATAAAGTATAATATGAATACAATGAAGTGGTCAAACCATCCAGAGTTTTAATGATTATCCATAGTATAAATTCATTAAAAATCTTTGTTTTCGTTAAAATAAATGATAATTGTTACAATAAGGATTAATTTAATAGTTCTTCAATATTTTCTGCTACAGTATGGTAAATACTTCAATGGAAAAAATTATAACAGGCTTTTCTGCTTTACGTCTTCTACGAGTTGAAATTTTTTTATCAGATTATCGATCTCTTAAGAATAGAATATGTATCTACATGTTTTAAATTATTCATAATTAAAAATTTCGATTTCTATATATTATTTTTTATATTTTCGATAAATTCAGAAATATATTCCACCGACATTTAATGTCCTGAGTACTTTTCGCCAGCACCCCTACTTTAGTCAAATTAAAATGTGGGGCGTCGTTTTAACTGTTTCAAATAAATGAATTGTTTCGAGATATTCTGGTATTTCTTTAATGAAAAACTGAAAAATTGTTTTTGTTTAACAAGATTGCAGAAGTAAATACTTAAATTTTGTTTTATATAAGAACCTATATTCATTATAAAACAAAAATATGTTTAATTTATAATAACTAGAGGCGAAAATACACGGTTGAAGCAAAATAAGACAGTTTATCAGTAAATATTGAAGTGAATATTCAAGAGACTGAGAAGTATTATTGACATAATGGTAGGGAATATGTGCAGAACTTGTTATTGCTGTATTGTTGGTTGGTAGTTCATAAGTTTTTACGAAGTTTGCATGTATAGCGTATGAGAACGAATCGTACGTTTTAAATGTAAATCAATAATAATTTTGTTAATGTAATAATGTCACCAATTTCCTATTAAATACTAGCTGGGCTAGCGGCTTCGCCCGCGTAGAAATCAGTGTTTGAAATTGAAATTTTAAAAGTAGCTATTGTGATTTTGTCATATTACATGCTGTGACGAATTTTTTTTTAAATATTTTTGTAGATCTACAATTCTCTAGTACATTACTTGAGTGTGTCTCAATGTGTCTCTGTCTCTCTCAAAATGTCTTGATGTGTGTTGGTTTACGCAGAGTAAACCAACAGAACCAACAACTAAAGCTCTCTACAGGCATTTTTTTTTAAACTGCACGACCTCTTCAACATAATTTACATAAAAAGCTTACGGAAGAATTGCGCTACCTTTTAGTAAAAACAGTACAAAATCGTTTGAGTAGATTTTGAAAAAAATCCACGACATACAGTCAGACAGCTTTCGGGGACTTTGTTTTATAATATGCATAGATAACCTACTAAGTTTTACTACAACTACATTAACTACATTAATGCTTGATATTTGTGTACCAACTTTTTCTTAACTATAAATTGTCTCACTTCCGTAGGTTAGCTGGCAGAGATCTCTGTCATAGGGATAAGTTGATCTTTGTACACTTTTTTACCAATAATGTTTTTACAACATTTTTTATGGTACATAAATAAATAATATATCCCGTGTATCCCGAAGTTGTCGATTGGTTATATGGTGACCCTAGTTCGGTCAGGACTAAACCGAAATAAAATCGAAAAATGTTAGACACGAATATTGGTGACGCGACGCGTCGCAAAATGTTAGCCGGCGCAGAATCTAGTTTTACGATTTTCGTCGCCAGAGCAGTGTGGGCATAAACTTTTGTAACGAAAATAAAACCCACAGAGGGAATGGAGAAATCTTGTTAGCGTCCTTGTTTAATTTGATTTTTATATGACATGATGACTGCCATAGTATAAACTTGCGTGGTGCTCGTATCAAACAAGTGCTGTTTTTATGTAAGTCTCTATGGGGATATTAATGCCAGTATACTTGAAACTATTTTTAAATAACTTCACTACAGAATTGTGTAAAGAAAAGTCGACCCCACGTGTGGTATCCGGTTGATTAGAATAGACCACAATCTTTCTTACCGAGGTGTCGTAAAATACAACTAAGTTAAGTTGACGTCAGGCAGACGGCTGATGATAAAATACGTAGCCAAATCATGTGACAACATATTAATAACGTGTTGTGCCGACCCCACTTAGAGTGAGATAAGGGCAGGAAGATGGTGACGGATTGTGGGACGAAAAGAAATGCATTTAGGCCAATTACACACTAGTTGTGATAGATCTTTCTTCATAACAACTGTCATCCGCTTTTCGATAATATGTGATCTTGGACATTGGATTTTTAATACAAGGAGATTTATTAAGACTAGGCGCGTAGTCTGGATACAGAGGTTACATTATTTATATAATTAATAGAATTAGGCGTTACTTTGCGGAGATCCATAATACAAAAGTAATAATAAAGCTATTTTGCTTTAATCCGCCATGATTCATCGCGGATTATAGCAAAATAATTTTATTATTACTTTTGTACGGAGGTTAGGTTAATGTTTAGAAATTGATCAAAGATTTTGTCCTTAACATTCATCAGATCTTAGACGTCTTCGTTAGTAATGAGAACCTAGTAACAAAAAACCACATTAGGCGATGAGAATTTGTAAAAGTATTTACGTCAAACAAAATAAAAAAATATCAGTTTACCATCTGTTAAT
Organism: Morpho helenor; assembly: GCA_029227775.1. NCBI lineage: Eukaryota > Metazoa > Arthropoda > Insecta > Lepidoptera > Nymphalidae > Morpho > Morpho helenor. The sequence goes on from JARGCU010000010.1 coordinate 14,269,026, forward strand.
ACTTTTTTGGCTCAAAAAATGCGTCTGAAAATTCGCATGTAAGGCTGACCCAACCATGTCGTGTCGATATGGCGGATGTATGTGTAACACAATGCCATGGCTAGACAATGTCGGGACCCATCCGGTACGTCCTCGTTACGAACGCCCTTCATCGAGATAAATGAATAAGCTAGTATCGATATCTTGCGCTCTCTCTTATTCAAAATATTTTTATTCAAGTTGACTTTTGAATCGTCAAATGTTTTAAAAAGCTTCCACTGATTCGTAAGTTTAGTCCAACTGAGGAAAGCAAGAATCTCGGCGGATACTCTTTTTTGAAAATTAAATAATTTGATAAGAATAAGTGTTGATATGATTAAATGACGTCGTGTGTATCATTTCTTACCGAGGTATCGTAAAAGGCGACTAAGGTAAGTCGACCCGGTATCCGGCTGATTAGATTAGACCACCCTCATTACAGAGGTAAGGTAAGTTGATGGCAGGTGCCCGGTCGTAAAATACGTAGCCAAATCATGAGACAACATGTTTATAAAATGTTGTGCCGACCCCACTTACAGTAGGATAAGGGCAGGAGGATGATGTTGATATGTTTAAATGGCTGAAGCCTGGTGAGTAGCAGTTAAAATATGTTACTATCACTCAAATAATCTTTTAATTCTTAAACCATGTGTCGACTGTTGGATATAGGCCGATTTATGGAATTTCTTTTCAAAGGATATTCACACCATGCAATCTTATCCCGCATGAACTGACAGCTTTCTCATATCAGCTTTTTGACGTCTCCACCTTTTGGAAGGGTCTAGAAACACTGCGTCAATTGAACATATACTTCATTTTATTCCGAAACGCATATAAATTACTAAAAATCGCCAGCAGCTCCGTCCGCGTGGCAAATTTTTAATCGGTAATATAACCATAAAAATGTTTAAAGTGGGTTAACCTTAAAAGCTAAACATATGCTGTCGCGGACTTTTATTTAGGACTTTTAGAGGAAAACAACTTTGTAATACAGGATGTTTGAATAACTTTCATCGTTTATTCAGCGCACGCAAGGAAAGCTTTAAATTTTGCCGTTTTTATTGCTGCTCCTCTCCTATTTATCTCAGCGTGATATTATATGAGGGGGTTAGAATCAAACCTAGCTATATCCAAAGTAATTAAAAAGATTCACAATTTTTTTTTAAGATTTAGCTATTTTTGATTCTGATCCTGCCGCGATAACGCCGCGTAAAGAGCTGTTGAATAAGAGCCCCGTGTGGGTTTGAAACTCATCTGATAAAATAACACGGGAGTATAGCCAGTTTCTATACATTAATTATGATTCTGATTCCTTCATATAGCTAATAGCCTTCCTCGATAAATTATCTATCATACGCTTAAAGAATTTTTCAAATCGGTCCAGTAGTTCCTCAGATTATCGCGTTCAAAAAAACTCTCTAGCTTTATTTATTAGTATAGATTCACTAGTTTAATGTAAAAACTACGTCGGAAACCTGGTGAAATGTTGAAATAGACTGAGATACGTCGTGTCAGCATATCGGATTCGTGGCCGGCGGTGTTCTCGTGTCGTGTCACCACCAGCCGATGTCGGACCATATCCGGCAGCACGTCCTATTTACGTACCCTTTGTGGACGAGTGAATGTGCCGTTGTCAGTGATACAAATGAATGATTTATATCTGCATCAACATTACTTTTTATACGATACGATAGTTTTTAAGCAACTATGGTGCTAAAGTAATAATAACATTATTTTGCTATAATCCGCGATGAAGTAAAATAGAAAATATATATAATGCTAAATGTAGAGAGGACAATCAGTTTTCATACCTGATGCATACAGGGTTCGTAAAAACACATGCACAAACCGCCACCACCGCCACCAAAATACACAAGCACTACAGACGTTCACTGTCACAAATTCAACAATCGTTTCGCCCCGCCACCGAAGCATCATCAGGAGATAGACTCCACGACCAAAATCGCAAAGCGAATTTGCTTTTATTTTATTATTACTTTTGTATTATGGATCTCCGCAAAGTAACGCCTATATAAATTAACTATGGTGCTGTTAGCGTGTAAATTAACGGCCTGCTACTATCTTACTGCTGAGCATAGGCTTCCTCTCTCCGTCTCTGGAGATAAGGTTTGGAGCTAAGACCTACCACGCTGCTCCAATGCGGATTGATAGCATACACATACCCCCAGAATTATTTTGAGATATGCAGGTTTCCTCACGATGTTTTCTTTCACCGAAAAGTGTGTGATAAATTGCAATTATAAATTAGATATAAGTTTGACAAAACTCATTGGTGTTGCGTGAGGTTTGAACTTAAAACCCTCTCGAAAGTCGCGCGGTCTCTCCGACTATCACAGCTTAAGCTGCTGTTATAGTGATATGGAGTGGTAACGGTGGTTCGTAGTGGATATGTTATTCTGTATAGAATGTGAAAACTGTCAGTACACTCTAAATTTATCATTACCTACATATATTTTTAATAACACGCGACGCTAGTTAAGTAATTATTTTGCGGCCTCAACGATGCTTCTGCACATGCACGTGTCGTCCACTGATGCTGTTATAGCCATTTGAGCTTAAGATGAAATAAAATCGCAAGTAGGTCTTATAGATTTCATATTTATTATTTTTATATATTTTTATGATGTATAAATATCTCTTGTCTGTCTATTGGTGTGTATTATTAGTAAGTATTTAATTATAGAAAAGTGCACCATCCACATAATTATTTCAGTTCTCCTTAACCCTAAGGTCGTCTGGAATAAATCGCTACTACGCTATAAGACCGACCTTTATACGTTACAATTTATGTTTTTTTTTTTTACTGCTGTTTTTTCTTTCCTGTATTTTTTTTTCTGTGGTGTACAATGAAATATATAAAAAAAAAATGAGCCTTACCATAAAAATTATGTATTGAGCTTGAATACAGTTCTGTATTCAGTTCTGTTCCACTTTATAAATGCATAGAGCGACACTTATCCGCAGAGATTTTTAATTAACTTCTTGTACTTGTATATGTAAAGTCAAAACGTTCTTTTTTCGTTTTTTTTTGTTTTTTTTTACTTTAAAGCTTTTGAATTTTAGTCTTTAGCATACATTTGATTTTATTTACGTTGCATCCCATCAACGTGTTTTTATTTGACGTCAAAAATTTAACTTACCGTATTTAAAGTACAGAAAATTTGACTTTCGTTTATGTTCTACCTATGTACTGCATAGTGAATCTTTTTTTATCCTCACTTATTGATATTTTGTCGGAAATTAAACGTCACGTATTGAAATTACGGACTATTTAACTTTCATGTAAGTTGAAATTATGTCGGAAATTTGATGTCACGTGTTGAAATTAGATTATACAATATCAACCGATGAATCTGATGCTACTTTACATTCCGTTAACGTTTCTCACTCAATAGTGTAAATGAAGTGTAACTCATAGGTTTCAATGTTGGATTTTCACGTGCTTTCAATTTGTACGCGAGCAGTAATACTAAGTAATTTCCATACATAAATCACGTAAAGTAACGCTACTGTTTAAAAGCTTGTTCTTTTGTAGAAAAAAAATGGCTCTTAGATCCATCACGCTGCTCTAATGAAAATTGGCAGGTACTTCTTTGCATTTTAACTGGCGTGTGGTATCCGGCTGAGTAGAATAAACCACGCTCATTTCTTACCGAGGTGTCGTAAAAGGCGACGTCAACTTACCGGTCGTAAAATACGAAATCAAAAATACAAAGCCCAATCATATAACAACATGTTAAAAATTTTGTGTCGACCCCACTTAGAATGGGATAAGGGCAGGAGAATGATGTTCCATTTTAAATTGTGGAAAAAAATCGAAAATATTTAGACCTTGCACATTAATCGCTATGTAATAAACTAGACACCATGTGACTCAACAATTGTTTTTTTTTGGTCATGTTTGGTATGTATGGTTTCTTATGATTTAATCGAGAAGGGTCTCAACCAACCAAAAGGCTCTCACTTCATTTTTGGATCAAGAGTTACATGCAGAAGGTAGATTTGCTTTTGATGGTATGTATAATAAAGAAGTTCCTTAGTGCGAAATGATATAGCTGTTCGAACACTTACTCAATATATGTACTGTTACAAAAATCCCAAATTGTTTGCGAAAATTACCAAAGCTTAGTGTAGAACATCGTTAGCTTCAGTTTTACCTTTTTTGTCTGGAAAATATATCGCGTCTTTGCCAGTATTTTCTATATACGAAACTTTACAAGGACGGGGGAAGCCATAAAACTTAATGCAAACGTTGGCATCACGATGTTTGTCGAAAATCTACGTTGAGGCTGTAAGTATAATCAGCGTTATAGGCCTCTGCGTTTGCATCGCTTTTCCAAGGTTTTCGCGTTCTCTATTTTAGGTTAAGCGAAGGAGGGAAGCTCATTATTGTCTGGCCGTTAAACCTCTTGATATAATAGGGTAAACACATTAGTAGAGACGGCTTGAGACGCGGCACTGAATCACGACACCTGCACTCGATTTACATAAGATTTATCGCGGCGTTTGTCTGGTTGTCCCTTTTGGGAAATATGGAGTTAAATAGAATGCCTCGTTGATTTTACGAGAGATTCCTTAGCGCGTAGATAATGGTATCTCACTGATTTATATGTACGCTGTCTGTTCACTCTACGCAATGTGAATTTATTCTACTTTCGACATTAACACTTTCGATATTATTAACACAGCCTTTGCCCGCGTGTATTACAAAGTGTTTCCCCAATTAAAATTTTGAACATAAAAATAGTTATTGTGAGTTAACGATAAGAAATATCCCTTCCTCCGTCTCTCCAAACCTCGCTCCAAAAACTTCTCTTCAAAAACGGAGAGAAGAGGCCTATTCCCAGCAGTGAGAGAGTAACAGGCCGCTACTTACATAAAAATGGAGACATGCTGCCGCGGACTTGTTGGGGACTTTGTTTATAATAAGTATAGATAGATATTATAAAATAAAGTCCTTTGCTACTACGTCTATCTGCCCATAAAGCGTATGAAGCAGAGAACTTTCACATACCTTACACATCGAGGATCAGCCACCACACATAAGTCACTCTCATGCCCTCATCCTACTCCAAGTGGGGTTGGCACAACATGTTATAAACATGTTATCACATGATTTGGCAACATATTTTATGACCGGCCCCCTGCCTGACGTCAACTTATCTTAGTCGTATTTTACGACACCTCGGTAACAAAGAGCGTAGTCTATTTTATCATACCTACTGTAAACATATTTTGATTTTAAATAAGCTTACCCTTTAGTAGGAACGTTCTATATTTTATATTTTTACCATTATGTAGTTGCAAAGGGTTCCAACCTTTCCAAACTATTATTATATAGAGGAAAAATTTGTATGTATGCTTGTAATGCTTTTAAACAAAAACCACTGGACCGATTTTAAAAATTCTTTTACTATTGAAAAGCTGCATCTTTACTGAGCAACATAGGCTATATTATTTTCAAAAATATAGGGATCGTTATAATAATGTAATAAGGTGTAAAAAATGAAGATTTATCAGTATCATCCGCAAATCTCTTTCCCTTTCGGTATTTAAGTTAAGACTAGAAAATATTTATCTTAAGTAATTATATATTAGTAGCATCTTTTAATCTATTCATTTCATCAAAATTAATTAATAGATTAAATAGTTAAATGTATATAAACTTTTTCTTTTTCTGTATATGACCCGTACTCTCTTTCTTCTTCAATTCTTGTCCTTTCCGTCCATTACTCGAAGTTTGACTGGAAGAGATCCCTTTTAGGGATTAGGCATAATACATGTGATTTAATTTTTCTTTTCTTTCTTTTCTAAATATATGTATAAAAATAAATAAAATAAAAAATAAAAATTGCGGGGGCGAAACCGCGGGATTGTAATATTAAAGCTCTTGTAATCATGTAATTCTAGCTCGTGCTGTCGCCCTCCGTCACTGTCCAATTTAGAAAATTACTAGTCTATGTTTGATAGAATTCATTGTGTCGTCCACTTTATAAAATCAACGTAATTTGTATTCTAATAATTGTGAGAAAGTTTCTCATTTTGGAGCCATAGGTAATTTTATAATTTTTAATGAAATTAAAATAAAAAATTTCAAGCACTTTTGAATCGTTAATGGTGAATAAGATGAATGAAAATAAAAAATTAAATGTCCTTAATATCTGAAACTTAAACTCAAAAAGACTTACGTACCTACACTATATAGATACACTATAATATCTTTAATATTTAAATGAGTTTGTTGTGTGTGTGTGTGTGTGTATATATATATATATATATATATATATATATATATATATATATATATATATATATATATATATATATATATATATATATATATATATATATACATATAAGATAAACTCATTCAGCATGTAGGGGGTTTTGGGGGAGAAAATCGATCTAGATAAGTTTTATTTAAATAAATGTCGTTTTATCCTTGTTTTCGGGTTCTAAAATTTTTGAAATTTACGTTGAATACAATTACAATTTTTCGTTGTCAAACTTACAGTTATGGTGGTTCATTCGGGAAGCGGGCCGTCTAGAGGGGTGGAAATACGATCGATCTCCACCTGCCCTATAATTTTAATTTTTTTTTTAAGTTTTTAATTTTTTTTTTACATAATTTTTAAAATTACCGAGGAAGGCTTGGTCACCCAGGTACTTCGAGTATTATTTGATAATACAATCCGCTTTTTTACCGTGAATGTTGAATATCTTAACAAACAAATTTAACTGTACCTAACTTAACTGCTATGCTGTAACTGTACTTAACTGCTACGAAACTAACTGCACTTTTTTCAAATTAGGTTACTTTAATACTAATCGTGCGCAACATACAATTAGAATAAATAAACTCATTGTTATATATCCATTTTCCATTAAAGCAGAATAAGTCATTAAACCTTACAAAATACTTCGTGTAATATATTTCTACCCTCGTCAACATAACGAAGTAAAGTAATTATTTCCGGTTTTCCGCCTTTCGAGGGCTATTCTCAGACGTACAGATTTTCCGTACACTATGTAATTTCTGTGTGTGTGTGTGCCGGAGATAACTCATTGAAATCGGAAACCTTTTGAAGGGACTTCGGGGGCTACATACAACTGCTAAGATTAACATTGACTGGTAAATACCTTTTACATTCATTTACAGATATCATTCTCTCGCCTTTATCGCACTCTAAGTGGGGTTGGCACAACAGAAAAGTACGAAAAGTTTCTTCCCTGCTCGTTTGTAAGTTTATGTTGGTTTATATATTATATATTTATTTATATTAATTTATATGTAATTTGACTTGTATGTATGTTCTATTTGTTCTTTAAGTTTTTGCTTTTCTGTGAAGTTTATTGTATTATGTTTGTCTTATAATTAAGTATTGTATAACTGTTTGTCTTCTTAGTAAATAAATAAATAAACATGTTGCAAACATGTTGTCACATGATTTGGTTGCGTATATTACGACCGACCGATCTTGACGTACACTTACCTTAGTCGTATTTTACGACATCTCGGTAAGAAATGTGGTTGCTATATTCTACTCAGCCGGATAGCACACGGCGTATTCATTCAAAGAGATGTTTTTTATTATATATTTAAAGTCGTGTAGACTCAGCCGTACGACTTCGCAAGTTCAAGGATACCTGACTTTTGCCTTAAGCGATATTAAGCACTTCAAGGTGAAGCAAAATATCGCGACAAAATCTTTTTATCTCTTTAGTGTTTGGTACCGTATGGTATCCAGCTGTGTAGAATAGACCACCCTAATTTCTTACCGAGGTGTCGTAAAAGGCGACTGAAGTATGTTGACGTCAGGCAGGCGACCGGTCGTCAAAAATTGGCCAAATTTGTAACAACATGTTTAAAATGTGTTATACTGACCCCTTTTACCCCATTTAGAGTCGAATAAGGCTAGAAGGATGAAGAGTTTTTGGAATATGTATAGCTTCCTAATCTGCATTGGAGGATCGAAGAAAATACGCTTATGACTATGTAAGACCCCGATGTTAAGAGAGAAAAGAAAGGTGGTTGAAACATCGAAGCATTTAAGATCAAGCGTGTAGAAGCGTAGCAAGTTCGTCGCAAATTCATATCACATTTGCTACGTGACTCGGACGAACTTGCTACGTGACTTGGACGTAAGTGCGTAGAAGCGTAGCAAGTAAATCACAAATGCTCATTGTGCGATCGTACGCGCGAAACCGTTGCGAGTTTGTCGCCAAAACTACGTAAAGTATGAATATATGACATCACATCACATCACATCACATCATCACAAATATTTGTCAACCGATCAGATTAACAACTTCGAAAGTAACATTTAATTATTTTTTATACGTAGAAACATAATAACAAAAATTATTTTTCTAAAAAAATATCCATTTATCTATAAAAAATAAAGAAGAGTAATAAATAAGTAATAAAATTTCATTAAAAAAATTCGCCAGACTTTTACTGCTTGAAATTCCGATAAAATTTACAAACTTAATAAGGTGTGGTAGCGCAGCGGTAACACCGTGCGACTCTTTCGAGGAAGTCACGGGTTCAAACCCCGAGCAGGCACCAATCAGTTTTTCTATTGAAATTTATTTATCTAATTGATATTTGCAATTAATCGTATTTACCTCACGATATTTTCCTTCACCGTAAAGCGTGCGATAAATTCACACGCTTTACGGTGAAGGAAAATATCGCGAGAAAACCTGCATATCTCTAGAGAATTCTGGGAATATGTGTAACCTACCAATCCCTATTGGAGCAGCGTGGCAGGTCTAGTGGGGTTTTAACAGGTCTTACTTTACTTATTTTTTATCGAGAAACTATTTCCCCAACTATATACCCCATCCTTCCATTACAGCTCACTCTTTTGGAATAAGGCGGTGACTTGATTACAATACAAATATCTGATTTTACCATGTTCTTTAAATGGATACCTTTATAATAAGCTATTAATTCATATCATCTTAATTATATCACTAAGAGACCATGAATCGAATCTGCGAACCCGCATTGTTGATTAGGGTAAATTGAATGTATTAATAAGGCGGCATTACGTCTTAAGTAATTACATATAGTTGCTCAATTGATTGCCTTATTGAATACGATACGTATTAAATTAATAGTAGCTTATTGGCCATTATTGTATTTACTTATGTCCAACAAGTCGGCTAGGCTTATTATCTTTTGTATCTGGTTTGAATGTTTTCAAAATCTTTGTTATATATATTCGGAATCTCTAAGACTAGCGAGAAAGTCTCGCTAGTCTCAAGTCTAGTTATAAGCGTATTTCACACTAACAAACACTGTCCTCATAACCTCAAAGAAATAAACACTGAATAAAACCACCATAATCTTGTTTCTAAAACTCACTCTGTCTTGTCTCGCTCCTCTATTTTGTTTGAAAGCAACAGCATAAAGTGCCTCGTTAGTGGTGTATTTCAAAAAGTCGAATGGCGTACCGTGGCTCGCTGCTACGGCGCGCCTTTCAACCATTATATAACTAAGCTGATTGCTCTTCATACTTGTACGGTGAAATTACCGCGAACGTTTTCCACTCGGTTTTAAGGTGTTAACACTTTTAAGAATTTTCGGTCGTAGGAAGCAATAAAATGTCGGAAGCGGTCGGAACTCTAAATTTGGAAGCGGCGAGTTTTTTTCCGCGTTTATTTTTGTACTGTACTTTTTGGTTATCTTTTATGATTGTAAAATTTGTTGCTAAAAGATTGACTACTGATACTTGAAGTAACCCAAGCTTGATTTTTATTGAATAAGTTCCATATGCCTTCATCATCCTACCCTTATCCCAGGCTAAGTGAGGTCAGCACAACATGTTATAAATATGTTATCACAGGATTTGGCTAGGTATTTTTGACCGACCGCCTACCTGACATCAACTTACCTTAGTCATCTTTTACGACAACTCGGTAAGAAAGAGGGTGGCCTATTCTACTTAGTATTCACGTTATCCATACACGGTATTTATCATTTTCCATTAGTCTATAACAAATTTCGAATTTCAATACACAAAAGCAGCCGCGTCACTTGAAAATTGAAAATTGTATATTTTTTTAATCCGCCTCAATTACACGCGTATAAACGGCGGCAGTTTATTCGCGTCCACACGTTCCGCCCGGCCGCGGCTGTTTCTGATATTAATATCAGACGTTTCCATTGATTCGCAGTTCATTGATTACACGCTGAATATATTTCAACGTTAATCGTACTGATTCTGTACAAAAAAGTTACTTTCGATATATTGAAAAGACAAATATACTTCCGTTATCTTTATTACACAATGCCACTCGGGATTGATGTAAGACATTTGATATATATTTTTCGGGTGGCTTTTGATGTCAATGATTCCTTTGTAGTGGAATTAAATCGGAAGGGACTCTTTTTAGGAGTGGTCTATCCTAACGATATAGATACAGTCTTGCATAATAAATCAATATAAAAGTTTTTATATTGCTACATTTTCTCCAAGAAACTACGAGTTAGCAAGTATTTTTAATATTTAAATGAGTTAATCTTGTATGTATGATCACGTGATACGCGCCGTGTGGTATCCGGCTGAATAGAATAGTACCACCCTCTTTTCTTACCGAGGTGTCGTAAAAGGCGACTAAGGTAAGTCGACCCGCCGTGTGGTATCCGGTTGAGTAGAATAGACCACCCTCATTTCTTACCGAGGTGTCGTAAAAGGCGACTAAGGTAAGTTGACTCACCGTGTGGTGTCCGGTTAAGTAGAATAGACCACCCTCTTTCTTATCGAGGTGTTGTAAAATACGACTAAAATAAGTTGACGTCAGGCAGGCGGCCGGTCGTAAAAACGCAGCCAAATCATGTGACAGCATGTTTATAACATGTTGTGCCGACCCCACTTAGAGTGGGATAAGGGCAGGAGGATGATGTATGATCACGTGATACGTTAGTAAAAATCACGTACTATAACCACCAAAGCCGTCACGGCTGGCGCAAAAGTGCGATCCATTAAAATGCACTTCAAGGAAAAGCTTAAGGATTTCACTGTAGGTGTAAAGTCCAAGACGTATGACCGCAATGTACGTACTATTAGTACGGGCGGCGTACCATTGCTCTTTCACCCGTTCCGTGCAACGTGATTCAGTTTTATGAGTGCAGTTAGCGACTCAAGTTGCAGCATAAAAGTGCAAATTGGGGCACCGTATTGAATTTAAGGGTGTTTGAGAACTTGAAAAGTGTTTTATGAAAGCTACATTTACTTATTGTACGCTTTTAATCTTCCATTTTAATTAAAGGACCTGGGTGACCGAGCCTCGCTCGGTGATTATTAAAATAATGTAAAACAAATTAAAATAAAAAAAGAATTGAAAAGAAAAATAAAAAAGGGCAGGTGGGGCTCGATCCTAGGTATTTTCACCTCTCTAGACCGCCCGTTCCCCAAATGAACTACCATGACTTCACATTTGACAGCGAAAAATTGTGTTATGTAAATTTAAAAAAAAATTTAGAGCCTAAAAACAAGGATAAAACTAAGATAAAACAAAGTGATAAAACAAAATAAGATAAAACAAGAGAAAAAAAAGATTAACTCATTTAAATATTAAAGATAACACACCTACATCATTATCCGAGGTGTCTAAAAAGGCGACTAAAGTAAGTTGATCCGCCGTATGGTATCCAGCTGAGTAGAATAGACCACCCTCTTTTTTAAGGAGATGTCGTATAAGGCGACTAAAGTGAGTTGACTTCAAGCATGTGATCTACAGGTAAATTACCTACCCAAATCGTGTAACAAAATGTTTATAATGTGTTGTGCCGACCCGACTTAGAGTGGGATAAGGGTTAAGGTTAAATGATACCTATATCATTAAATAGATTGAAGAAAATACTAATTTATATAGCGGGCTTCATACCATATCCACAAATATTATAATTTTATTTTTGACTTTAAAGAGACGTGCGTGGTATTTATAAAACAATTTACATAAGGATACTGTGCTTTTAACTTAATCTTTTCGAAAGGATTGCTTTGTTTTAGTAAAAACCGTACAACAATGCACTTAGTATATTTTAAGAAAATTTATCACATACAGACAGACAGCTATTGGAGACTGTTTTATAATAAGTAGAGATGTATAACTGTGTAATACCTATAACTAATTTATGCTATTGAATATTCTGCTTAATACACACAACCGCTCCACTGAGATCATCTTAAATTCCATTAAAGTGAAAAGTAATATATCCGGGAAAAATTAATAAAAGTATGACTAATTAAAAATATACCCCTCTTGCGAAGTTTCCACTTCCAAAAAATATATAAATTTTAAGAGAAATCTTTGTTCTTATGAAAATTTTCTTGAAGCGGTCCCCTGAGAGATATGTTGCCAGTGGAGAAAATCTTTTGTATTAATTTCATTTCAATTTGGTGTAAGAGGTTATACGGTTACTAATAATATCTGATTTATTGTTTCTTTATTAAATTCACGTAAAACGAGTATTAATAAGAATGTGGATGGAAATATGACTAAAGGAAGGCCGAAAAAAAATATAATTTATTTATTTAATTTTATATCTATATATTTATTTATTTATCTATTTATTTATATTAAAAAATGGCTGCATTGCGTGAAGAATGACGTGCATATAAAAGAAGTAGCGCCATAGTTGACGAATAATAAGAGAGAATTAAAAAGAAAAACGTGTTGTGTCGACACCATTTAGAGTAGGATAAGGGCAGGAGAATGATGATTATGTGAAGACATAAAATGAAATTAAGTAAGAATACCAATTTTCCAAAAAATGTTATGGCAGTTGAGATACATTTTTTTTTAAATATTTGTACTTAACAATCACTACTATTAGCTCTGCCTTTTTCTTTAGTACAGTTTTTACGCTTAGTAGCACTGCAAAGCCATTAATAAATGCTAAATTAAATTTTAAATTAGGAACACATTTTGACAAAGGGAAAAATATTGTTCGCGCCTACTGCGTGCCGTCGATATCTGCAGTTGAATATAGGTAAGATAGGCAGGCAACCGGCAATTTATTCATCCCGAATAATCAAGAATAAGAATAAGAATATCTTTATTTATATAATTGCACTACTATTCTAACAGTGTACATACAGTGAAGTATACAACAAGCAAACAGTTGACACATACAGATAATAGCAGTGCAATGCTATAAAATGCGATTGTTGAGCTGGAAAGCCCAACACTGATTTTCAGTAGCCAAACTAATACTAACAACCAAACTAATACTAAATCAAGGGTACTGGCCTTTTTACTTGCTTCTTTGTAGTTTATGGCGTCCACGCCGTTCCGGTCGGAGTATAACCACTAAAACTAAATCCACTTATATTCGTGTAATCGCCAATTTGATTGTTCTTAAATATTGTTCATATACACAGCCACCGAATTATCCTTTATATTTTGTATATATTAAACACGAATATCCACCGAACACCGATATTTATTATAATTCACTCAGAGCACCGTTGCTCCGTCTTGCGCGGACGAACGATCTTTTTTTTGTGACATTAAATTAGTCAGTCATTTTTGTAATTAATTATTCACCTACCCGCACTACCTCAGGTGCAGAAAATCCCGATTACCCTCGGTAGAAAATACTGTCCGAACAATTTTTTTTTGAATCTATAACTTGCTATTTTATAAAAGTAAACGTTACTTTTGCGGAATTCCATATTACAAGAGTTATAATATAATTATTTTTCTTTGCGATTTTGTCGTGGAGCCTATTCTGCTGATAATGCTTCGGTTACGTGACGAAACTATCGTAGACATTGTCGCAGTGAGTGTGAGTAGTGTGTTGTTATTGTGATGACTGCGTGTACAAGGTATGTGAACGTTGTCTGCTTCCTACATTTAGCATTACATAGATCAACAAACGCGGATTAAAGCAAAATAGTTGTTGTATCATACTTTTGTACCATAAACTTGCGTTATTAATAATTGGATATATGCAACGCAACCTTTGCTCGCCACTGTTCGTGTTCCCCTTTTATTTATTTCACCTTTCTCGGCGTCATGCCAACAGAATGGACGCAATCGTCATAATGTTGTCGGCCCATCTGGCCTCTATCGACTCTCTTACTCTACGGACATTCTATAACACTTGCTTTATTGCTTTATTGGAGAGATTTTCTTGTAATTCTCGGTGATATGGCGTCTGGGTTAAAAGGAATCCGGTCAATAGCACCATTATTTGACTGTTATATGATACGGCCGCGACTAGCCGTGTGGTATCCGGCTAAGTTGAATAGTATCACCCTCATTTCTTACCGAGGTGTCTTAAAAGGCGACTAAGGTAAGTTGATCCACCGTGTGGTATCCGGTTTAGCAGAATAGACCACCCTCCTTCTTACCGAGGTGTCGTAGTATACGACTAAGGGAAATTGACGTCAGGCAGGCGGCCGGTCGTAAAAACGCAGCCAAATCATGTTACAGCATGTTTATAACATGGTGTGCCGACCCCACTTAAAGTGGGATAAGGGCAGGAGGATATATATGATACGGCCGCGATATATAATTGTTTAATTCGTACTAATCGTAGTAGAGAAACATCGTAAGGCAAAACCAGTGTAAATATGTTTTAAGTCATCGACTTACGTGCTTTTATATGTTTAATTATAATAGGCTTCTTTAGGATGGTCTAGTCGTGTGGTATCCAGCTAAGTAGAATAGACCACCCTCATTTCTTACCAAGGAGTCGTAAAAGGCGGCTAAGATAAGTTGACCCGCCGTGTGGTATCCGGCTGAGTAGAATAAACCACCCTTATTTTATTACCAAAAAAGTAGGGACTTAATATACTAGTTATAAGAATTATAATTTGAAAAGAGCAACCGCCTAGTTTCTTGCTGTATCTTCTTGGAAGAAACTGTTTTCCCACCCAGCAATATTTGAGTTGACGATACAATGGCACTTGTTTACAAGTTTACTTGTATAAAGAATATTATCAAATTGAATTTTTTTAAGTCTTTTATGTATGAAGTATTTTTTAAGTAACGAAAACGCAAAAATTGATCCTAGAATTTGACACTTATTAATGAAAATTTCACAACCCAACTAATCATTTATTTTGACTTCTAACATTCTACCCCCGTTACTATATACAATGTAGAATATTGCATTAGCTAAAACTGTATTACCAAGGACATGCAAACTGGAAGCGTAATGGGTTAAGTGTCCAATACACTAGAGTTAACCGCCGTGTGGTATCCGGCTGAATAGAATAGTACCACCCTCTTTTCTTACCGAGGTGTCGTAAAAGGCGACTAAGGTAAGTGGACCCGCCATGTCGTATCCAGCTGAGTAAAATAGACCACCCTCATTTCTTACCGAGGTGTCGTAAAAGGCGACTAAGGTAAGTGACTCACCGTGTGGTATCCGGTTAAGTAGAATAGACCACCCTCATTCTTATCGAGGTGTCGTAAAATACGACTAAGATAAGTTGACGTCAGGCAGGCGGCCGGTCGTAATAACGCAGCCAAACCATGTTACAGCATGTTTATAACATGTTGTGCCGACCCCACTTAGAGTGGGACAAGGGCAGGAAGATATATATATATATATATGCAAACTGGAAGCGTAATGGGTTAAGTGTCCAATACACTAGAGTTAACCGAAAACAGAAATAGGTCGGGCGACGTCACACTCTCGTATGTATGAAGAGAGCCGGAAGGCGCATTTAAAAGCATACGACTGACCGCTCGCGAGTTGAATGCATAAACGGCTGTGAGTTTTGATGGGCATACCGGGTATTGCGGTTGAAAATCTAAAGCAAAGCTGTCTGAATAACGTGGAGATCTTACAAATGTTTGCGATATTGCTCACTTTTGTGTAACATTTTTTGACGGCGTTGTGTGGAATTTTTAGGCATCGTTTCCGCGCGCCAGCGTCGTCGCGCACGTGTAAATCATTTTAAACATAAAAGTAATTATTGTGAGTTAACCATAAGAGATAGAGACATGCTATTGTAAGTTTTTTGTAGTATTTTTGTAGATCTACAAATCTCTAGTACATTACTTTGGTGTATCTCTGTTAGATTACGTGGACCATGCGACTAAAGCTCAGCAAGCGAGTTTTTTTTTACAACTGCGCAACTTCTTCAACGCATTAGCTAAAACTGTAATACCAGGGATATGCAAACTGGAAGCGTAATGGGTTAAGTGTCCAATACACTAGAGTTAACCGAAAACAGAAATAGGTCGGGCGACGTCACACTCTCGTATGTATGAAGCGAGCCGGAAGGCGTATTTAAAAGCATACGAGTGACCGCTCGCGAGTTGAATGCATAAACGGCTGTGAGTTTTGATGGGCATACCGGGTATTGCGGTTGAAAATCTAAAGCAAAGCTGTCTGAATAACGTGGAGATCTTACAAATGTTTGCGATATTGCTCACTTTTATGTAACATTTTTTGACGGCGTTGTGTGGAATTTTTTAGGCAGCGTTTTCGCTTTTTTATGTATTTATTTATATATAAGACACACTAACGACATGAACACAGTTGCAATTGTACAGTTATATATTATATATATAGTAACTGTACAATTGTACAGTTATATAAAGTCTTGGTTCTGCGTGAACACGTCACCTAAATCATGTACGGCATTCTATATTTGTCATTAAAATTAATTAATTACAGAAGTGATTTATGCTATAAATATATTTGTAGTTATAATTTTGCTTAAAATAGCCAAAATACATATATACTCTAATCCTCTTTTTTATAATAATATTTTTTGTTTTTAACTAGGCGTGCAAGCGTCTTCGCGCGCTTGGGAATCATTTTAACCATAAAAGTAATTATTGTGAGTTAACCATTACAGATAGAGACATTCTATCGTAGATTTTTTTGTAGTATTTTTGTAGATCTATAATTCTCTAGTATATTACTTTGGTGTATCTCTGTTAGATTACGCGGAGCACGCGACTAAAGCTCAGCAAGCGAGTTTTTTTACAACGCGCAACCTCTCCAACACAATTTATATAAAATCGTAATGTACTGTTAGTCTAAACCTTCCATGAGAATTGCACTATCTTTTAGTAATACCGTTTGGTAACCGGTAGAGTAGAATGGACCTCCATATCTTAACGAGGTGTCGTAAAAGGCGACTAGGGTAAGTTGATCTGCCGTGTGGTATCCGTCTGAGTAGAATAGACCATCCTTATTTCTAACCGGGGTGTCGTAAAAGGTGACTAAATTGAGTTGACGTCAGGCAGGCGGCCGGTCGTAAAATACGTAGCCAAATTATGTGACAACGTAAATGAAATAAATTATCAGTAGCATACTAATAAATTTCAGTTAGATTTTGCTCTTTATACGCTTTATATTTCTATCTTATCTGTTTCGGTTTATAGTGAGAGTGGTTCAAACGAAAAGCGGACGACTTTTGTATATATATAATTTGAAAAGATCATCAACAGCGGTTAAAGTGAGGCAAGAATGTCCCTCTCGAGGAGCGTAAATAATTTAGCAAGCTGTCCTTTGTGTCATACCGGCGCCATTAAATTTGGTCTGTTTGTTAGGCTAATTTCGCAAATTGCTCCTGGGAAATCTCTCGGTGAAAAACGTTGCAAAATTAAAATGTCGGCCCAAGGTGAAAATTAATATGGACACCGCGAACGGGCCGCGCCTTTTATTTATTCCTTTGCATCTTCGCCGCTTTCTTTGTCCGCCGCTAACAATGGCCGGGTTTATTTATGTTTCTAATAACGGCGGCACAATGACTACATTCAAATACTTTATTATTTATATAATAATACTAGTAGATAGCCCAGCGGTAACACCGTGCAACTCTTTCAAGGAGATCACGGGTTCAAACCCCTGGCAGACATCAATGAGTTTTTCTGCTAAAACTTATGTGTCTAATTGATAATTGCAATTTATCACACGCTTTTCGGTGAAGGAAAACATCGTGAGGGAACCTGCATGTCTCTAGAAAATTCTGAAGATATGTATAACCTACCAATTCGCATTGGAGCAGCTTACTAGGTCTAAGAAAAGGCCTATTTCCAGCAGTGGGATAGTAACAGGCGGCTACTTCACTTCTTTAATACTAGTAGTCGCCCAGGGGTCGAAATCCACCACAATTCATAATAAGTACCTTGAATCATAATTATGATTGTTTGACATTCAGTCAGTTCCGTAGTCGTATTTTACGGTA
Organism: Morpho helenor; assembly: GCA_029227775.1. Taxonomy (NCBI): domain Eukaryota; kingdom Metazoa; phylum Arthropoda; class Insecta; order Lepidoptera; family Nymphalidae; genus Morpho; species Morpho helenor. Next base: position 14,287,241 of record JARGCU010000010.1, read on the forward strand.
CCTCGGTAAGAAAAAGGGTGGTCTATTCTACTCCACCGAATGCCACACGACGGGTTAACTTAACTTAGTTGCCTTTTACGAAATTAATCTTTATTCAAATAAGCTCTTTCAACTACTTTTCAATCGTCAAGGATCAATATGATGAATGAAACTACAACTTGTTTGGAATGTTGCTATTACCAAGAAGAAAGAAACTCGGCGGTCAATATTTTAAACATTTTCAATTTTATATTATTAAACCGCAGTCTTGTATGAAACTGAAAGGATTTTCAGATACAGGCTTTTTCATTGGTAAGAAATGAGGATGGTCTATTCTACTCAGCCGGATACCACACGGCATGATATTCAGTAAGACTATATAGTGTGTGTAGTTATCGATACATAGATATAATTTTTTTATTGCGCATTATTAAAAAAAATATTACCATTCTAAAATTCTCTTTATAAACTACTATATACCCTGCCTTTGTTGACACAAAAACGGGTTTTTTTTTAATTTTCTATGTTACCCCGGCGAATAATCTTTAATTGTGCCAAATTTTATTAATATTGTTCCAAAGAATTAACAGGGAAAACGCGACAGATAGATTTTCACTCCATTTTAAATTAACGACGAGTAGATTTTGGCGAGTTGCATATAGTCTTTCTTCTTTAGATTTTTGAGATAATTTAGTAATTTTCTTCTTTTATTTGCGAGCATTTTTCAGATTTCCATTTGTATTCTTTTGTTAACAAAAAATGCGTTCTTTTGAATTAATCTGGCGCTCATGATTTTTCTTAACACCTATTTCGATAATTGTATAGTTTTTTCTGAAATATCTTAAAAACAGAGTTTTAAGTAATTGCAAAAATATGAAGGTAATGTATAATTATGGCTTCGATACCTCTGTATTTACAAAAGTTATGTGAACAAATATAATAAAAAAAATATTCTGTATGGAAACTCGTAAGTTCCAATCTTATTGTTAAAATGAATGTATAGTTTCTAAGACTTCTTGAGTAGGTGTTGCGGTGGAGGTAGGGTGACAATGCATTTGCTATAATATGAAATCATTATCAAAATAATATTTTTACTTCTAACACGTGAGAGGTGTTGATTTGGATCTATATTAATTCATAACCCTATTTAAATGTGTGTCTCCCAATCTTGCAGGAAAAATAATCATTTTAATAGTAAAAGATAATTTGTTAAAATAAACTTGTGCAGAAATGATTATATACTAAAACTTTATTAATTGAAAGACGTTATTTTAAATTCACAAGAACAAGATGTTTGGCGTCCTTTAGGCGGAGCTTTGTTTACAAAAATGTCGTAACCGTACACTAAAACCTTAGATGAGTAAATTACGAGTAAGTGATAGGTATAACAAATATAAATAATCTCTGGTATGACCAGTTTCTATAAGATTAGGGAATAATTCAATTTAGCCTTTTGACTTATGGGTTTATAGCATAGAAGTGCTGTATATTAATCGATGATACTTTCCAGTCCTTACATCATATTCTTGCCCTTATCTCACTCTAATTGAAGCCGGCACAACATGAAAAAAATGTTACTACAAGTTTTGTCTAGTTTTGTTACGATCGGCCGCTTGTCTGACGTCAACTTACCTAAGTCGCCTTTTACGACACAGCGTAAGAAAGGAGGGTGTTCAGCTCACTCAGCGGGATACGACACGCCGGGTCAACTTAGGTTGCCCATTACGACTCGTAGGTAAGAAACGAAGGTAGTCGGTTCTACTCAGCCGGATACCACACGGCGGGTCAACTTACCTTAGTCGCCTTTTACGACACCTTGGTAAGAAATGGGGGCGGTCTATCTTCTCAGCCAGCGGTACATATCAGTCCGCATATGTCCTTACAAAAGTCTTAAATATGAAACAAAAACAAATCTCGGTCCGCACGGCATTTTCTCAGGGTGCGCGTGGGTTTAATGAATGTTATCTATGGAAAGCAATCAGGGATGATAGTAAAGGTGAAAGAGAAAGATCGTAAAGGAGATTAACGACGGGAATAAATATAAAACGGGCACACAATGATAAGAAACGTGGAAAGGGCGTAGTTGTAACGGGTAGTAAACCGAAAACTCATTACCATTGTAAATATTGAAATTAAGGCGTTGTTTTCCAACGAGTTTCGGATTTTATGGGCGCAATAATTTTTACCGATTTTTATTACGCTACAAAAGGTGATGTATAATTTTGATTGTACTGAAACTGCTTTCGATTTTTATTATATTTAGAGATAACAGTTTTTATTTAAATTTTTAATATGTACTAAAATGTATGAACGATATCTATTTATGACATCAAACCTACAATAACTTAGAAAAGTAATTTTTGGTATTATTTATTTAATGTAAATAATGTTTTAAACTTTATTTCAAATTACAACAATTATATCCTCCTGCACTTATCCCACTCTCAGTGGGGTCGGCACAACATGTTATAAACATGCCGTCGCATGATTTGGCTGCGTTTTTACGATCGGCCGCCTGCTTTACGTCAACTTACCTTAGTCGTATTTTACGACACCTCGGTAAGAAGGAGGGTAGTCTATTCTACTAAATCGGATACCACACGGGGGGTCAACTTACCTTAGTCGCCTTTTACGACACTTCGGTAAGAAATGAGGGCGGACTATTCTACTCAGCCGGATACCACACGGCGGGTCGACTTACCTTAGTCGCCTTTTACGACACCTTGGTAAGAAATGAGGATGGTACTATTCTACTTAGCCGAATACCACAGGGCTAATACAAATTACAACAATATAACAGAAATATAGAGTAAAAAAATGATACTAGAGATTTGACTGATATTTAAGGCGTGCTAAGCCAGCCTTATAGACATGAACAATCTCTTACACAAGACAACCTTTATATAAAAGTTATTAGCACGAGTGTGACCATAGATTATATATGAAATCCTAAATGCATCGTATGCTATTTATTAAAGGCATAATAAATACGAAATAAAACTTCACTGCATACATTCCGTAAAACAGTATCAACGCTCGTTTTGCCTCATTACTTAATTATCAACAGGAGTATCCATGACTAAATCGCTAATATGAATTTGGGATATACATAGTTGTATGATGTTCATAAATCACATAGATTTTCTTTTATCGCGATTTATAGTAAAATAGTTTTATGATTAAAAGTGTTTATGAAACTTATGTTATGTGTCATGGCGTATAATCCTTTTATGTTTGTAGGTTATAAAACAAGGTAAGATGGACATTGCAGTAACACTTTTAAACAGTGAATGATATCATCAATGTGTATATGGCGCCATGATGGTTAAAACTCTAAGCGAGATAGCTTCCTTTGTCATAAGACTTTATATTTAATAGCTCATTTTATTCAATACATCAATTGCAATAATGATCCGTGGTACAATTATTATTAACCCTTTTAATGATAATTGCTATTGAAAATAGGGTATTTAATTTTATATTTTTGATTGGAATATAATTTTTTTATCTACTAGTTTAATTTATTTAAAATTTAGAAGATTTTAAAACACCGAGCGTCGCTAAAACATTCGTTTTGGGTGCCTGACTTGGATTTAGTTAGCCCTACCTAATAATATAGTATAAAAAAGAGTAAAACTTTAATTTTATATCTTTTACTAGCTGTGCTCGCTGCTTTGCTTCCGTTAAATTCAGTGTATCACAAAAGTTTTCCCGCATTAATTCTGACCCCAAAAAGACCATCCCCAAAACACCCATCTTGTGGTAAAACCGTTCAGTACATTGTAAGAAAATCGATCACATACAGACAGAAAGCTTCTGGGGAGTTTGTTTTTTTATATGTAAATAGAGCTTACAGACGTCTGCTAATCTTATTTGGAAAATAATATTAAAATTTAGTTGGCAGAATTACATGGAGAAAGCACAAACGTCATGACCTAAAGAAAAGCAACGATGAAATTTTCCTGTCATTTTTTTCCGAGCGGGACCCAATTACAACACTCCACAGCGGGTTTTTATTAGTATAATAATTTCATGCAGTTCTTAATTGCTGGAATGTTCACGCTGGCGCTTTATTATTTTCATGAAATGAACAAATAATGTGTACGAATAATTACACTAAAAGTTTTGTTTGTTTGTAATGGAATGATTGGTCCTACTATTGATAATTTGAATTTATATATTTTTTCCGACTGTCTCAGATGACTAATGTTTGGCGACTTAGGGAGAGGCCCCAATAATGCGTCGCGTTGCTTCGACGCAATGGAACAACGCATTGTATGCCACACCTCCGTTGCGTTGCGTTGCGATTTTCTCTATAATTTATAGAATTAGGCGTTACTTTGCGGAGATCCATAACACAAAAGTAATAATAAAATTATATTGCTATAATCCGCGATGATTCATCGTAATGGCTAATTCTATAAATCACAATGTTTGCCTTTATCGTAGAACTTATAGTATTTAGTACGTAACTTTTAATAGTTAACTTATAGTTCATTAAGTTGGATTGAACTTTTTTCTACTTTAAATCGTAGGGACTTGAATAGTACTAGAGTAATATCGTTAAAATTTGTTACAATTAAATATATCGAGTTATTTAATATAATACAATGTATCTTAAAACATATATCAGATCTATATGATAAGGCTCAGTTACAAATAAATGAGCATTTATCATCCTTTGATAATTTATTAGAGATTTGCAATGACAATGTGGAACGCTTCGACTCATTGTCAAACAAGTATAAGGAAGTTGAGGGTAGGGTTTGCTCATGCCCTTTGAAAGTTGACGGGGACCATGAAATGCAGGATCCTTCATCAAATAAACACATGTCCACTTTTCCAGATACAAGTAATACAAATAGCTCAAATATTGAATCAAGTAGTAATTGCTCAGTTAAGAAAACTTTGATTATTTCTGACAAATTAGGCAAAGATTTTGGATCTATTATAAATATGTATTCTCAACAACCAGTGATTAACAGATGTTCACCAGGGGCCCCCTTGAGTTATTTAGTTAATAATTTGAGCTGTACTGAATTAAAATGTTACACTAATGTCATTTTACTGTTTGGTGACAGTTTGAATTTAAAAAAGCAACAAATTATAAAAAGTGTTGACAAATTGTTGCTTTTACACAATCAAACTAAATGTAAATTCTTTATTTGTGCTTTTCCTTACTCTAAGACATTAACTAGTGAACAAAATAAGCACATTTATAATTTAAATTTGTTACTATACAACTTGACATGTCATCATAATGATGCATTTTTTTATTTTGATACAAATAAATTTGTATCTTCTTTTTGCTTGACTAAAGATACAATGTATCTGCCCTTAAGATTAAGACGTCAAATAGCTACATTGCTAGCATTTAATATTAATGATACTGTTACACAAAGTGTAATAAAGTCTTTTGACTCATATGTTAATAATAGTACATGTAGTACCAATATTGATAGCACAAATTTAAACTAGACATTAAGACAACAGATATGCCTTGCAAATTAAATGTAGTACATCAGAATATACAGGGCGCATCTGGCAAAGAATTTGAAATAGAATTATTTATTAAAAAATTTGATATTGATGTGTTATGCATAACAGAGCACTGGTTTACTAAATTCGAAATATTATTTAATATTAAAAATTATACAGTGTGCAGTGCCTTCTTGAGAAAGACTGTTAATAGTCGAGGGGGTTCTTTAATATTAATGCAAGATAATAAAAACTATAAAGAAAGAAAGGATATTGTAAGTCTTTCTATAGAACGCACTATAGAGCTGTCTTGTGTAGAGCTGGAGCAGTATATTGTAGTGAGCGTGTACCGACCCCCATCAGGTGATTTTTCTTTATTTGAGGATACCATGGAGATCGTTCTTACGAGGCTTTGCAAAACATTGAAAAAATTGTTAATATGTGGTGACTTCAATATTGATATTTTAGTAAACTCTCACAATAGATCTAAATTACTTAATTTATTTAAATGCTTTAACTTAGAGAATGTATTCAATGAACCCACCAGAATAACCGCAACTTCAGCTACTTGCCTTGATAACGTATTTTGTAATTGTAAAGTTTTTGAAAAAGCTGTAATCAATAATCTCAAATCTGATCATTCTGGACAACGTATATCTGTTCCATACGCTGAAACGCAACAAAAACAAGTAATACAGTTTAAGCATATCACCAATAAAAAAATTAGGTAATTTAAGGAAAAAATTATAGCTCGAGTTCCTACTCTAAAAATTAAAAAACGAGGTCCGGATGAACTATACAATGCTATTTTTGGATTAATAGACTATGAATTCAATAATGTTTTTAAGACCGTGGAAAAAAGTGTACTAAAAAACTTGAAATTTAGTGATTGGGCAACTGTTGGCATTTTTAAGAGTAGAAATAAATTATTTGATTTGTACGCACAAAAACAATTTAATAAAACCCCCACATTTGTTGAATATGTAAAAAACTACTCAAAGCTATTTAAAATTGTTTGCATACAAGCTAAGTCGCTATTTATCAAACAAAAAATTATGAAGGCAGACAATAAAATAAAAGCCACCTGGGATATTATAGGCGATGAATTAGGTAGAAATAAAAAAAATAATCGTGAATTTAAGCTTATTATTAATGATCAAATCATTACTTCTGATGCAGAGGTCGCTAAAACATTTGAAAATTTCTTCCAAAATATACCAATTGCGACCACTCAATGTATTAATTCTTCGCCAACAGAAGCTCTTAATTTACTAAGAACTATTTCCACTGAGTGCAGTGCTAACTTTTATTTTCAATATATTACCCCATGTGACATTCTTAAGGTCTTCAAAACAATAGAATTGAAGAAAACACAAGATCTATGGGGCATGTCCATGAAAACAATGAATAACATTATTGAAATTATTGCGCCTTATCTAGCCTTGATTTTTAATAGAGCTGTAGATTCCGGAATATTTCCTGATCTCATGAAATATAGTAAATTAGTCCCTTTGTTTAAATCAGGTGATAAAAATGATCCCAATAATTACAGACCCATTTCAGTATTACCAACTCTTAGTAAGATTTTTGAAAAAATTATGTACAATCAACTGCTCAGACATTTCGATTTGAATAAATTACTACATACTGAGCAGTACGGTTTTACTAAGGGTCGATCAACAACAGATGCGGGCGCAAGGCTGTTGAAACACATTTTCGATGCCTGGGAGAATTCGCAGAACGCTATTGGTATTTTCTGCGATTTGTCTAAAGCGTTCGATTGTGTCCAACATACAACTCTCGTGTATAAGCTGCGTCATTATGGGATCAAAGATAATGCGCTTAGTCTTATTACATCTTTTCTTTGCAATAGATTACAAAGAGTATGTATAAATGACGTCAAGTCATCCGGATCAGTAACAGTTATGGGCGTGCCTCAAGGTTCAATCTTAGGTCCTTTCTTGTTTTTAGTATATATTAATGATTTGCCATATTTTGTGCCCAGTATTTGCGACATTGTACTATTCGCAGATGATACATCATTAATTTTTAAGGTTGACAGATATAAGGAAAATCTTGACGATGTGAATAATGCTTTGTCTCAAATATCTCACTGGTTTACCATAAATAACCTACTTTTAAACACAAAAAAGACAAAATGCGTAGAGTTTTCACTGCTTAATGGAACCAGACCAACAGAAAATGTTATATTAAATAATGAAATATTAGTGAAAGAAAATACAACTGTGTTTTTAGGAATGACCTTAGATACAAAGATCCAATGGGGACCCCATATAACAAACCTTTGTGGAAAATTAAGTTCCGCTGCCTACGCTGTTAGGAAAATTAGACAATTAACTGATGTTGACACAGCAAAACTTGTTTATTTTTCCTATTTTCATAGCATTATGTCATATGGAATCATGCTATGGGGTACAGCGGCTGATATTCACAGGGTCTTTGTTTTGCAAAAAAGAGCTGTACGTGGTATTTATAATATGAAACCTCGTGATTCTCTTAGGGAAAAGTTCAAAGAAATTGGCGTTATGACTGTAGCTGTAGCTTCACAATACATCTACAGTAATATACTATTTGTACGTAAAAATATTCACTTGTATAGTAAAAATAGTGATAGGTATGACAGACATACAAGAAACAGACATAAACTAATGACGCCTAGATTACGCCTCCAAAAGGTCCGAAAATCATTTGTCGGTCTCGGTACACGTTTTTATAACAAAATTCCTCAACATTATCTGGACTTGCCTTTACACAAGTTTAGAAATTATCTCAAAACCATGTTGCTACATAAAGCTTACTATACTATTGAGGATTATTTGAGTGATAGCTTATCTTAACTGCAGTCAGCTACGCATCCAGCTGCAACGATTATCTGTAACCATCAAATTGTAATAATTTTTAAAAGATTAGCCGCCGAGTTTCTTGCTGATTCTTCTCGGTAGGAGCAAACTTCCGAATCAGTGGTAGCTTCTTTAAAACATTTGACGATTCAAAAGTACTGTAAACAGTCCACTTGAATAAAGAATATTTTGAATTTGAATTTGAATTTGAATTTGAATTTAAGCATTAATTTTGATTTCGCTTACTTAATTTTTACTAAATATTTTTCATGCGTCCATCTGTATACTTACTACTTCATATTCAAGATTATTTTTATCATGTCTTAGTATTGTCGTTTAACACAATGGTCCCACTAATCCGCGCCCGCAATATCGCGTGGACACACTAAGTCTCGGCGGCTAAGGGCGCGGCATTCAGACGAGAGTCCTTGCATCCGAGTCTCCATTCATTGTAATGATTGCTCCGCTCTCATTATACCCACACAAACACCAGACAGACGTACAGTACACAACAGGCGGAAAACAAACAAAAAATGTCGGTGGAGCGACCGTCGTGGTGGATTTTCTGAATCAGCACGGAATGACGGTTCTCTGAAGGCATTCCCCTTTATTCTGGTTTGCCTTTAACTTTAACTTTATATGAATCCTATACACATTAATAATTCATATAAAAAGCAAGTGAGTATTTCCACAATGCTACAATTTGGACAATCGGATATGTATAATATTTCACGTACAAGTAGATCTCAACTTGGCATAACACATCACTTCAGAGTAGGTATAAAACAAAGTCGCTTTCTGTGTCTGTCCCTATGTCCCTATATCCCTATGTATGCTTCAATCTTTAAAACTACGTAATCGATTTTGATGCGGTTTAATAGATAGTGATTGAAGGGGAAGGTTTGTATGTATTATAACATTCAATATGGAGTAGAGAAATACTGTAATTTTTGAGGTTTCTAATGTGATGTTGAAAATAATTACATTTTTTTCTGCTTACATTGCATATTTAATGTTTTCATTTTTGAATTTTTTAAAGGGTTACTAGCAATTTGGTTTACAAATTACTAGTAAACTTGTTAATCCATCCGACTAAGCTAAAATGCTTGTGTTAGGACCACTCCTACCCACGTTCACGTCAGTAGTTTAATGGCTGGGATTCAAACCCATGACCTCTCGATCGCACGTCCGTTACCTAACCATTCCGCTACCGCCGTTTTAATTTCAATTGAAATAAGGTTCCCAACTAAAAACATAAAGAGTAGGACGGGCAAAACTATCTTGGTGAATAAATTTGATGCTTGAAGGTCTTGGACTTGAAGACGTATGCAGATAAATTAAAGATCAAGAGTTACCTATATTTGAAAAAAAATTTTGGGGGGTGTTTTTATGTTTTTATAATGTAACCATCCAATTACTTAAAAAAAAATTTGACGTGAAGTTTTTTTATAAAAGGAGCAGGAGGAATGTTATGAGAGAATAAAGAAGAAAATTACGTTATGCTAACCCCATTTGGAATGGGATAAGTGCAGGAGAATGATGGACATGAGAACATGCTTAAGGGCTAGATAACGATGTCTTAGCCATTCTTGAGAATCGTTAAGAATGGTCTTCAAGATCGAATTTAACCTGACAAATACATACAAATGTAGTCGAACACAGTCAAACATCTACCTTAATGTTAAAGAAAGTTAAGTTAAGTTCAAGTTCTCGCTACGCGACTGATCGAGTAACAACGTTATTCTTTGTTCCTAGTTTTAAAAATCAAATTTAGTTCTCAAACTTAGTCAATATCTTAAAGTTGTGTATTATTATAAAGTGTAGAAGTCGGACATTATAAAAGTGTTATCAATATGTCAACTCTCCGTCTGGTGGACTAAATACAAGTATTTCTATTTCAAATCTTAATCAAAACCGTTGCATAATTGTTTATTTCATAACGCATCAACTACGAGTCATCATGAGTCACGTATCTGCAAGGCGAGTGTGTGCACCAGGTCACTGACCGAACCAGCGACTCATAGTAGTGTGCTACAGAGGGACTGCCACTGGGGGCGGAGCTCCGTTTGCTACGAGAGCTACGAGCTAAGCGCTTCAAGTCCATGCAAAACATTAACCTACGTACGACGTACGGGAGTTTGCAGTAATACCATTTTATGTACGGTAACAAGTATACACTACTTTTTATATTCATTTATTGATAGCAATACTCCAATTATGTCCGATGAGGAGACATTGAAATGTGCCGGTTGCTTTGGAGAAATTACATCGGATAAAAAAATCTTGAGATGCTACTTATGTGAAAAATACTACGACTTATCTTGCAGCGGCCTAAGTGACGCGCAATTTAAAAAATTAAACAAAACGCTTAAAGCTACTTGGAAATGCCCTACTTGTCAAGCGCGTCTCAAGTCAGGTGGGGATAACACTAACACGCCAGTGCGTTCAAAAGGTGCGCACGATCAAGGAACCAATATCGACTTCAATTTCAAAGATCGCGTTGAATTGGATTCATATATTTTTGATTCTGTCAACAAAGTTATTACCTCTTCAATTGAGTCCGTGATACTTGATGTTCTTTCTAGAGAGTTAAGACCAATAAAAAACGACCTTGCGAAACTAAATGAAATTCAGCGTTCTATCAATTATGTTACTGAAGAACTCGACGATATTAAAAAAAGTTTTTCCGAGATAAAAAATGATATTTCAAGACTAGTTAAAGAAAATGATGAACTCAAAATTACAGTAAAAGACCTTAACACACGTATCTGTATCTTGGAACAACATTCTAGAGAAAATAATATTGAAATTAACGGAGTACCAGAAAATAAGGCTGAGAATCTAACTGTTATTCTTGAACAGTTGGGGAATACAATCGCATATCCCATTAAAGAAGTTAATATCGTATCATGCACTCGTGTTAGAAAATTGGACTCAACCTCTAACAGACCGCGATCAATTGTGGTAAAACTTCCGAATACAAAAACACGAGACTGCATCTTGGCTGCTGTATCTACTTTTAACAAAAGAAATACGGATGACAAACTTAACTCTAAGCACCTTGGTTACGCTAATAAAAAATCACCAGTCTATGTGAATGAGCATTTGTCGCCTTATTACAAGTCACTGCATGCAGAAGCTAGAAGAATTGGTCGTGAAAAAGGATATCAATACACCTGGATAAGAAACGGTCGAATCTATATTCGTAAGAACGACACATCTCCCGCAAAACTAATCAAGGACAAGGAATCACTGACAACTATTACCTAAATTTAGTTTAGATTAGCAAAATATTATGTCGTATACTACCGCTTCAACATTTAATATTTACTACCAAAACTTCCGTGGTATGAGATCGAAATTAGAGGATATTCGCCGGGCATGTCTTGTTAGAAACTTTGATGTGATAGTGGCAACGGAAACCTGGCTTAATGAGAACATAAGAGATTCAGAAATATTTAATTCAAACTATACAATATACCGCAGAGACCGTTGTGAATCTTCTCTTGCTGGACAGGATGGTGGTGGTGTAATGATCGCTGTACAAAAATCTCACTTGTCGAAACGTTTAGTTAAATTTAATAATGAATTCGAAAGTATTTGGGTTTCAATAAAAATCAAAGTCAATAATACCTTTAGATCTATCAATATTTGTGCTATTTACTTGCAGCCCCCAGTATCCTGCAGAAACCTTTCGAACTTGTTAGACCATGTCAGTGAAGTAATAGAGGATACTGGAGCCGATACGCTAGTGCTAGGAGATTTTAATCTAGGGTTCATTGATTGGTCTGTTCACTCAGACAACAATACCAGCCATTATGAACCAAACAATTATCATAGCAAACTCGGTTATCTGTTAGTTGACTTTATGTCATCTAATAATCTAATTCAGCTCAATAATGTCTTAAATAAAAATAACAAAATTCTAGATTTAGTTTTTTGTAACTTCACTGGGCCAATCGCTCATGAAAGTACGGACAAGCTGAGTAAGATTGATGATCATCATCCACCCTTGGAAATAGATTGCAAATTTAACGTAATGTCAAGGTTGAACTCGCGTCTACGAACTACTTTTAATTTTAAACAGGCTGACTATGTGGCTATAAAAGATAAGTTAAATACCATTGAATGGAGCAAGTTATTCGGCTCATGTAATGATGTTGATGAAATTGTAGAATTGTTTTATCAGGAGTTGTATAAAATTATTAATTTGTTAATTCCATTGCGGAAAAAGCCATCACAAAAATATCCGTGTTGGTATTCACGTTCCTTAATAATGTTGTTAAAGGAAAAGGAGAAAATAAGAAGGAGATTTAGATTGTATAAAAATCCAAGGGATAAAAACGAACATAGTATTCTTGGTAAACGGGCCGAAAAATTAATAAAAAAATGTTATTCTTTGTATATAAATAATATTGAAAGTTCCATATCCAGTAACCCCAAAAGTTTTTGGTCTTATATGAAAGAACAACAGGGAGGTCGATCAAATATACCGGCAGAAATGAATTTATTAAATAAAACTTCTAATAGTGGTAAGGACGTGGCCAACTTGTTTGGATGTCATTTTTCCTCGATGTTTTCTCAGAGCAAGAAAGGTACATCGATCGACAACCCTGGCTCTTTATTATCAGATAACAGTTGTTTAAATTATATAAACTCTATTACCGTCTTCGAAAAAGATATCCTGAGGAAACTTAAATGTATAAACCCGTGTAAAGGGACAGGCCCCGATGGAATTCCGCCAATTTTTATCAAAAAAACTGCTTCTGCCTTAACTCTTCCTCTTAAACTAATTTTTCAGAAGTCACTCAGCGCTGGGAAGTTTCCAAGTGCTTGGAAATCAGCCAATGTAGTTCCTATTTACAAAAAAGGAGACAGATCTAATGTTATAAACTATCGACCTGTGTCCTTGTTGTCCACATTTTCTAAGGTTTTTGAATCTATTGTATGTCCGATTATAAACTGGCACATAAAAAATTGTTTATCTGAGGCTCAACATGGATTTCGCAAGAATAAATCCACGGTATCAAATTTACTTTCTTATATATCAGATATTTCTACAGCTGTGGATAAAAGAGTACAGGTTGATGCATTATATACCGATTTCAGCAACGCATTCGATAAAGTGGATCATAACATCCTGGTAAGGAAACTTCGGCATTACGGAGTGCATGGAACACTGTTGAAATGGTTTAAGTCTTATCTAAGTGATCGGGTTCTAAGAGTGGTTGTAGCTGGATACCAATCAGATCCTTTTGTACCTACTTCCGGTGTACCTCAGGGTTCCCATCTGGGACCTGTTTTATTTTTAATATTTGTTAACGATATAGTCCATAGCATAAAACATAGTAAATTTTCGCTGTTCGCGGATGATCTTAAGATTTACAGGGAGATTCATTCACCCTCTGATGCGATAAAATTACAGGATGATCTAAACGCTGTAATTAAATGGTGCCAATACAATAATATGTCGCTCAATTCTTCCAAATGTCTTCATATTAAATTCACGAGGAATAGATGTATCATTCCGTCTAATTATACCTTAGAGAAACACAAACTGGAGGAAGTTTCTGTCATAAAAGACCTTGGGGTAATTATTGACTCTAAATTGAGTTTCAGGGACCACATCGACAATATAATCAAAAAAGCCAATAGGACGTGTGGATTTATAAAACGTCAATGCAAAGTTTTCAACAGCATTTCCACCATGAAAATACTATATAATACCATGATACGTAGTCAGCTAGAATATGCTTCATCCATATGGAGCCCGCAATATAAATTATACAATAATAGAATTGAGAGGGTACAAAGCAAATTTACAAAATATCTGGCCTTTCGAGATCGCGGTTGCCCGTATCGCTGCGATTACAATGCAAGATTAAACCATTTCAACATGTTTAGCCTAAAAGATCGTCGATGCATAGCGGATATGGCGATTCTGTATAAGCTTTTAAGGGGTAGCATGGATGCCCCTCAATTAGTTCAAAACATATTAATATCTGCTCCTTTAAAAAAGGCAAGGTCTTGCTCACGCAAAACTTTTTGCGTGCGAAGCTCCAAGACTAACCTTGGAAGACATTCTCCACTCAACCGCATGTCAAGAGTTTATAACAGTCTTGCTCTTATAGACAAAGAAATAGATATATTTTACCAAAAATTTGACAAATTTAAGAATTCCATAGGGGCTGCCTTGCAGCAAACTTCCAATTAAATCACCTTAATTTTAGGACACTTTAATATATTCTAAAATTATTTACTGCATAATACGTCATAATTAAGATTATTTTTTATCATTTTTAGCTTTTAGTTATATACTTAAGATTTACCCCTAATTTTTATTTTACCTTTTATTCTTAAGTATTTTTGTTATTTTTGTTGGTTATCTTTTAAATAGGTAACCACTATTTGTAATTTTTAACGTTGCTCATTAATTTTGAAATGTTGTGTAGGCCTGTAATTAGTGTGACATACTGTATTAGAAATAACACTAGTATTACTTTGCTAAGTATTTTTTATGTACATGCTGTTGGCTTTACCTTATAAAAAAATAAATAAATAAATAAATATAAGGGCAAGAATTTTTTTGCATTGCCATTCACCAACATAAATAAGTGTTCAAGAAATGGTATTTTTATCTACTTGAAGTATGCCATGCTTATAAAAGGAGCAGGAGGAATGGTAAGAGAGAACAAAGGAGAAAATTACGTTATGCTAACCCCACTTGGAATGGGATAAGTGCAGGAGAATGATGGACATGAAAACATACTTAAGGGTCAGCTAACGATGTCCTAACCACTCTTGAGAATCCTTAAGAATGGTCTTCAAGATCGAATTTAACCTGACAAATATATACAAATGGAGTCCAAATCTACCTTATTGTTATAGAAATATAAGGGAAAGATTTTTTTTGCATTGCCATTTACCAACATAATAAAGTGTTCAAGAGAGGGTACTACAAAGTTTTTGGTAAAGTGCTAATTGGTATTTGGAAAATTTTACAAAATTTTCTTTGAATTAAAATTTTGAACATAAAAGTAGTTATTGCGAGTAAACCATTAGAGATAGTTTTCCGAACCAGCAGTAGAATTGACGATTCAAAAGCACTTGTTTACAAGTTTATTGAATAAAGAAAATTTTGAATTGTATTGAGTGGTTTTTGAGAAAATTGATCACATACAAATAGACAGCTTTTCGGGGACTACGTTTTATAATAAGTATAGATTTGTTATATGTATGTGTATATTACTTGCGTACTGCGGAAATTCGCAAAGCAACTACTTGCATTCATATAGTGTGCTTGTTATACTGTTTGCCTTAATATGTGCGGATTCTCGTCTCATTATGTTAATTAGAAACTATCAACGTGCTAGAGCATGAATGGTATAGAATTGATTTTGTACTCATAGCTACAATCTCTGGTGGCTCTGAACCCACCTATAACAGTGGCTTCTACCTACACCCCTCGTAGGACCTCGGCTTTGATGATGAAGATGATTTCCCAGTTTTCTAACGCCGGTCGGGCTTGGCTTCTATACTCCCAACGGCGTTAAAGCTAGTCACAGTCCGGTCACCAGTTCTCACCTACACGTAGTCTTAAGCCGTGGTACCCATCTCACAGGTGGCACCCTTATGACGACTTTCCCTGACGCTTCAGGAGCTACAGAGCTCCACTCTACGCGTTTCGCAATCTTGATGGAGATTCTGCGCTCGCCCGTTCCGCTGGTGATGTCTTAAAAGCCGTTAGCGCTAATAGCATATAGTCGATTTGAAAAACTATCATATGCCACTAAAACGCAAAAGTTACCAGGGAAATTTTTGGTTTTGAAACATTGCGTTTAGAAATGTCATTTGATATAATCAAAAAATAATACTATTACTATACTGCTATCAATAATGCCAATGGCATTAAATTCGATTACAACATTGGTTTACAGTATTCCGAACGGTTCGCAAATATTCTAATAATACCCACAATACTGTACAATCCAACAAATGTTTATTCAGATTTGTTTCAATAATTCCATTAGCGGAATGTATTTGCGTATCAAAAATACACGAATGCTATATACTTAACATTCTAAATGCGATATCAGTCTGTCTGTGTTTAAAGCTGTCAAGGACAATTTGCTGAACTACTATTGATGAAATTTAATAATAATAAATATATGGGACAATTACACACGGCTATCCGTCCCCAAAGTAACTTAATACTTGTATTATAGGTGACAGGGAACTAGTAATTATATACATAAATATTTTTTCAATAAGTAACGCACGCTTAGTATTAAAGTGACCTAATTCAAAAACGTTATTTTGCGGCAAATTACAATAAAGCGTAACGTGACGCCTACGAAACATGCGAGTGCTAGAGAGACTCATAACTTGGAAGAAGATAACACGAGCTTTTTTAAAGTTCGTATGGTGACGTTATAGATGGCATTGAAATAAGGATTACAATGTTTCGAACTCAATTAATCATAATTTTAAATTAGGCCACTTTAATACTAAGCGTGTGATGTAAATTATACACCCAGAATCGAAGTACCAACAAATTATTAATAGAAAATGTTGGACCTCAAAAAATGTCACAATCGAGGCTAAGTTACACACCTCGTCGAATTTTGATAAAAAAAATTACCATTTTTCTTTTGCAAAAAGAAAAAATACAGATTGTAATATTGAGATTACTTATACACTCAAGTTGGCGCGAACAACGTTATTCTTAGTTCAATTTACACGACTAAGCTGATATTTCATAAATATTGTCGCTTAGTAAAATTTGATCTCAAAACGTACTTTGAATCCATTTAAAGTATGCCGAAGTACTGGTATTAAAAGGAGTCCATATCTCTTTTAACTAAAAGCAAGATTTTTAAACGTCTCTGCCATTTTATAATACACTGCTCGATTCCGCTTTGACATCAAAGGGCGTGAAGGACTTTCCTGAGCGAGCAAGACGAAGCTCTACGCTTTTGGTGATAACCATACGTTTGGTTTTTATGAGACATAGACTCTTTATCTTGTACTTAGTCTTACTGTAGGATATACTGAGTGACCGAGCTTTGATAGGTATTTTTTAAAAGATATAAAAAAGGTGAATTTATTTTTTAATCACTATTACACTATTAAGATATAAAAGTACAAAAGGCTGACTTAACTCTAAATTAAGCGTACTCAACCTTAGGATCAAACGGAAAATTTAAATAGGTGCAGTAAGCAATCAAACAGAAGAATAAAAGTAGTAATAGGCGTCAATAAATAAGAAATGAAAATACCAATAAACTGTAGCGACGTGTCTATCTAATTTCGGGGACGCCTGTCGGTGCAGGACGGGTGATCAGCTCCTAAGTAAGTAAGTAAGATAATACATAAAAAAGATGGTATAAAAAAATATTTAGCGACTAAAGAAAAACATTATTAATCTTGAAGCTTGAAAAAATAATTGGGTAGGTGGGACTCGATCCAGAGTATTTTTTGACTTTACAAAAGACAGCATTGTTATCTCTGTATTCCTATTGTACTTTAGAAGTTTTTCAATGTCTGAAAACGGGGATAAAACGATGTTTACCTTTAAATTTAATTAGTATTTACAATTATTTACACCAAAAAGCAATATGATCGAATCAGTGTGTTTGCCACACACACAGGTGTCTCTAAAATTAGTGGAAATATGTATTATGATTAACTTTTTTATTTTGTGTTAATAACAATAAATAAGGCGATAGAATACTTTTGGCACTGATGTCCAGTATTTCCTGAATGTAGACTTCTTGACTGTGGCCATAGGTTCCATAAACTTAATGCCTTTATCCCACCCCAAGGTGGGGTCGGTTAATGTTACAAACATGTTGTCACAAGATTTGGCTACGTTTTTACGACCGGCCGCCTGCCTTACGTCAACCTACCTTAGTCGTATTTTACAACACCTCGGTAAGAAGGAGGCTGGTCTATTTTACTCAACCGGATATCACGGCGGGTTGACTTACCTTTTTCGCCTTTTACGACACCTCGGTAAGAAATGAGGGTGGGACTATTCTATTCAGCCGGATACCACACAAAATATCCATTAAAAACATAAATCATGGTAGTCATACACTACGTGTAAATAACTCAGGTCAAAAGAAGACTCGCACTCTACGAGCGCTCACCGACTTCCTTTCGCGGCGAAAAAAGATTCGCGTCTTTTGTGACGTCATAGAAGATGTCATTAACGCTGTGAACATCTGTGTTTGTGGTCTACGTTGTTTCGAGTGTTCCTTTTATACGTCGAGTGGTGAAAGTGCGACCGTTTTTCAAAATTAAATGTAACCTTAACACTATAAAAGACTCGCGTAGGTTGTTTGAGACTTTTTTGAACTTTATTAACAACTACAACTTGCTAACTTAAAATTTATTTTTTTATATTATATGTTAGCAGTACAGTAAGCCGTGTGGTATCCGGCTGAATAGAATAGTACCACCCTCAATTATTACCGAGGTGTCGTAAAAGGCGACTAAGGTAAGTCGACCCGCCGTGTGGTACCCGGCTGAGTAGAATAGACCAACCTCATTTCTTACCAAGGTGTCGTAAAAGGCGACTAAGTTAAGTTGACCCACCGTGTGGTATCCGGTTTAGTAGAATAGACCACCCTCTTTCTTACCGAGGTGTCGTCAAATACGAAATAGGTACGTTGACGTCAGGCAGGCGGCCGGTCGTAAAAACGCAGCCAAATCATGTCACAGCATGTTTATAGCATGTTGTGCCGACCCCGGTTATAGTGGGATAAGGGCAGGAGGATGACAAAAATACATATATATCTCTTTAATATTTAAATGAGGTTATCTTGTATGTATTTATAAAAATATTTTCTGAATAACGGAAACGGCTCCTACGATTTTCGTGAAATTGAGATAGTAGGGAGGGGGTTTTGGGGTATAAAAATCGATCTAGGTAAGTTTTATTTAAAAAAAAAGTTTCATTCCCGTTTTTTGGGCATTAAAAATAGTAAAATGTAGAATTGTAAGCAAAAGATTTTTTTTTGTCAAACGTAACGTTGCGTTAGCCCATGGGTGACGGGCGGACCGAAAATGTTCAAAACCCGGGTTCCCCACGTCATCGGCGCCTTCTCTCATTTTTTTTTTACATTATAATTGTTACTTTAGTTTGATAATTTAAAATAAATACACAAATACATATATATACATCCAGACTCGAAAACACAACCAACTGTTTTGTAGAAAATGTTAGCTCTCTGCGGAAATCGAACCTGTGAACCCGTCTTTCCAATATTAGTATCGATTTGGAACTATTATTTTTGGCAAGTTTATCAAAATCGGTGTTAGAATATACGATTATTTGCCGTGACGCGTTGTGGGGCGGCTATCTAATGGCGGCGGTCAGATACTGTGATAATGTCGGTTTTGTTATGTAATTAGTGCCACCGACTAGTGACCGTACATGAATAATCATGGTTCCGTGTCGCGGCGGTCATTTTGATGGTAATTAATTCAGCCCCTTTTTCGTGACGCGGTTTGATTCTCATTAAATTATGTTTTCACGGTTGGGTGCTGCGCATTAAAACGATTTTGTGGTGTGATTGCTTGGAATTTATGGTGCTGGATATGTACTGCCTAGTGCCTAGATACCATGTCTGTACCATTTATGTCATAAAAAGTAATAAACTAGTAAATTATATTCTAGAGGGTCTTCCCAAATTGCGCTTTCCGGTATTGGGTCGCCATTCCAACACTTTGAGACACCAACACTCATCGATTCTCCGCTCTATGTTTTAGTCTAATTTTAGTCATGAAAACTATTTTAGTTGAAAATTTCACACCCGGCGAGCTAACGTAAGTTTTAAACAGAGCTCTCGCCTGTCGACGTGAAAAGTGAATGCGCTTAAGTCCTAAACAAGTTCATCTTTAGCGCGTGTCAAAACTAAACCGAGCGCGTGTCAATTCTCGACAAAAACAATTATGCGAACGAACGTTTCGCGATTCAACGCCGAGGGGCGACGTCGCCTCGGGCGCGGCTCGATTGAAATAACCAAACGCGTACGCGTCAACGTGTTGACGTCCTGATGAGGCGAAACAAATTGCGTCGGGGTGAAAAGATGGCCCGCGGGCTTCGTGCCCTTTGGAAATGATGCTAATTGTCTACTTCGCATTCTGCGTGTCCCCAATATCTGTCATTATTCACACAGATATAATACAATTCGGCTATTATTTGTATTCATATTACAGGGTATACTGCCTTATTTACGTGCCGTATGGTATCCGTCTGAGTAGAATAGACCACATTGATTTCTTACCGAAGACAAAAGTCTTCGAACAGTGCGTGTTGTCGTGACATACGGATCCGAAACGTGGTCGCTGACTATGGGCCTCGTAAAAAGGCTCAGAGTCGCTCAGCGAGCGATGGAGCGAGCTATGCTCGGAGTTTCTCTACGTGATCAAATCAGAAATGAGGAGATCCGTAGAAGAACCAGAGTCACCGACGTAGCTCAGCGTGTCGCGAGGCTGAAGTGGCGATGGGCGGGGCACATAGTGTGGAGAACCGATGGGCGTTGGGGTCTCAAGGTGCTGGAATGGCGACCCTACACCGGAAAACGCAGTGTCGGGAGACCCCCCACGAGATGGACTGACGATCTCAAAAAGGTCGCGGGGATCCGCTGGGTCCAAACGGCACAAGATCGTGTATGGTGGAGATCTCTTTTAACTAAAAGCAAGATTTTTAAACGTCTCTGCCATTTTATAATACACTGCTCGATTCCGCTTTGACATCAAAGGGCGTGAAGGACTTTCCTGAGCGAGCAAGACGAAGCTCTACGCTTTTGGTGATAACCATGCGTTTGGTTGTTAGGAGACAATTTTTCTTCATGGCGTTGTAGTACATATTAACTGAGTGAACGAACCTTGCTAAGTATTTTTTATAACATATAAAAATGGTGGAATTTGTAAAAAAAGGGAATAATAATAGGGTAGTTGGAGTCGATCTGGAATATCGCTTTTCTAGACCGCCCGTTCCCCAATTGAGGTACCATAGCTTTACAAATGACAGTGGTTACCTTGGTATATCTATTATACTTTAGCAGTGAATTTTGCAATGCATTAAAACAGATAAAATGATTTTTACCTTTAAATTTAATTACTATTTACTATATTTTACGCCAAAAAGCAATATTATCGAATCAGGATGTTTGCCACCTACACAGGTGTATATAAAAATTGTGGAAATATGTATAATGGTTAATGAATCTTTATTTTTTGTTAATAAATAAGTAGAATACTTTTGGCACCGGTGTGCAGTATTTCCTGAATGTAGAATTATTGACTGTTGCCATACCTTCCTTAAACCTTCTGCTCTTATCCCACTCTAAGTAGGGTTAGCACAACATGTTACAAACATGCTGTCACATGATTTGGCTACGTATTTTACGACCGGCCGCCTGCCTTACGTCAACCTACCTTAGTCGTATTTTACGACACCTCCGTAAGAAAGAGGGTGGTGTAATTTACTTAACTAGATACCACACGGTGGGTCAACTTACCTTAGTCGCCTTTTACGACACCTTGGTAAGAAATGAGGGTGGTTTATTCTACTAAGCCAGATACTACACGGCGGGTCGACTTACCTTAGTTGCCTTTTACGACCTCTTGGTAAGAAATGAGGGTGGTACTCTTTCTTCTATTCAGCCGGATATCGCACGGCGGTTAAATAAATAGAAATATCCATTAAAAACATAAATCATGGTAGTCATACACTACGTGTAAATAACTCAGGTCAAAAGAAGACTCGCACTCTACGAGCGCTCACCGACTTCCTTTCGCGGCGAAAAAAGATTCGCGCCTTTTGTGACGTCATAGAAGATGTCATTAACGCTGTGAACATCTGTGTTTGTGGTCTACGTTGTTTCGAGTGTTCCTTTTACACGTCGAGTGGTGAAAGTGCGACCGTTTTTCAAAATTAAATGTAACCTTAACACTATAAAAGACTCGCGTAGGTCTTGTTTGATCCTTTTTTTAACTCTACTAACAACTACAACTAGCTAACTTATTTTTTTTTTATATTATATGTTAGCAGTATAGTAAGCCTTGTGGTATCCGGCTGAATAGAATAGTACCACCCTCAATTCTTACCGAGGTGTCGTAAAAGGCGACTAAGGTAAGTCGACCCGCCGTGTGGTACCCGGCTGAGTAGAATAGACCAACCTCTTTTCTTACCGAGGTGTCGTAAAAGGCGACTAAGTTAAGTTGACCCACCGTGTGGTATCCGGTTTAGTAGAATAGACCACCCTCTTTCTTACCGAGGTGTCGTAAAATACGAAATAGGTACGTTGACGTCAGGCAGGCGGCCGGTCGTAAAAACGCAGCCAAATCATGTGACAGCATGTTTATAACATGCTGTGCCGACCCCACTTATAGTGGGATAAGGGCAGGAGGATGATGATGTTAGCAGTATAGTATATAAGTTTTTGTTTTACTATATGTGATCAATATTACGACAGCGAATTAACTTTAAAAGCGTTGTACATAGACGTAATAAATAAATATATCTCTTTAATATTCAAATGAGGTTATCTTGTATGTATTTATAAAAATATTTTCTGAATAACGGAAACGGCTCCTACGAGTTTCGTGAAATTCAGAGAGTAGGGAGGGGGTTTTGGGGTATAAAAATCGATCTAGGTAAGTTTTATTAAAAAAAAAAGTTTCATTCCCGTTTTTTGGGCATTAAAAAATAGTAAAATGTAGAATTGAAAGCAAAAGATTTTTTTTTGTCAAACGTAACGTTGCGTTAGCCCATGGGTGACGGGCGGACCGAAAATGTTCAAAACCCGGGTTCCCCACGTCATCGGCGCCTTCTCTCATTTTTTTTTTACATTATAATTGTTACTTTAGTTTGATAATTTAAAATAAATACACAAATACATATATATACATCCAGACTCGAAAACACAACCAACTGTTTTGTAGAAAATGTTAGCTCTCTGCGGACATCGAACCTGTGAACCCGTCTTTCCAATATTAGTATCGATTTGGAACTATTATTTTTGGCAAGTTTATCAAAATCGGTGTTAGAATATACGATTATTTGCCGTGACGCGTTGTGGGGCGGCTATCTAATGGCGGCGGTCAGATACTGTGATAATGTCGGTTTTGTTATGTAATTAGTGCCACCGACTAGTGACCGTACATGAATAATCATGGTTCCGTGTCGCGGCGGTCATTTTGATGGTAATTAATTCAGCCCCTTTTTCGTGACGCGGTTTGATTCTCATTAAATTATGTTTTCACGGTTGGGTGCTGCGCATTAAAACGATTTTGTGGTGTGATTGCTTGGAATTTATGGTGCTGGATATGTACTGCCTAGTGCCTAGATACCATGTCTGTACCATTTATGTCATAAAAAGTAATAAACTAGTAAATTATATTCTAGAGGGTCTTCCCAAATTGCGCTTTCCGGTATTGGGTCGCCATTCCAACACTTTGAGACACCAACACTCATCGATTCTCCGCTCTATGTTTTAGTCTAATTTTAGTCATGAAAACTATTTTAGTTGAAAATTTCACACCCGGCGAGCTAACGTAAGTTTTAAACAGAGCTCTCGCCTGTCGACGTGAAAAGTGAATGCGCTTAAGTCCTAAACAAGTTCATCTTTAGCGCGTGTCAAAACTAAACCGAGCGCGTGTCAATTCTCGACAAAAACAATTATGCGAACGAACGTTTCGCGATTCAACGCCGAGGGGCGACGTCGCCTCGGGCGCGGCTCGATTAAAATAACCAAACGCGTACGCGTCAACGTGTTGACGTCCTGATGAGGCGAAACAAATTGCGTCGGGGCGAAAAGATGGCCCGCGGGCTTCGTGCCCTTTGGAAATGATGCTAATTGTCTACTTCGCATTCTGCGTGTCCCCAATATCTGTCATTATTCACACAGATATAATACAATTCGGCTATTATTTGTATTCATATTACAGGGTATACTGCCTTATTTACGTGCCGTATGGTATCCGTCTGAGTAGAATAGACCACATTGATTTCTTACCGAAGACAAAAGTCTTCGAACAGTGCGTGTTGTCGTGACATACGGATCCGAAACGTGGTCGCTGACTATGGGCCTCGTAAAAAGGCTCAGAGTCGCTCAGCGAGCGATGGAGCGAGCTATGCTCGGAGTTTCTCTACGTGATCAAATCAGAAATGAGGAGATCCGTAGAAGAACCAGAGTCACCGACGTAGCTCAGCGTGTCGCGAGGCTGAAGTGGCGATGGGCGGGGCACATAGTGTGGAGAACCGATGGGCGTTGGGGTCTCAAGGTGCTGGAATGGCGACCCTACACCGGAAAACGCAGTGTCGGGAGACCCCCCACGAGATGGACTGACGATCTCAAAAAGGTCGCGGGGATCCGCTGGGTCCAAACGGCACAAGATCGTGTATGGTGGAGATCCCATGAAGAGACCTATGTCCAGCAGTGGACGTCCATCGGTTGAGAAAGAAGAAGAAGAGATTTCTTACCGAGGTATCCTCAAGGGTGACTAGGGTAAGTGCCGTGGCGTATTCGGCTGAGTAGAATAGACCACCCTGATTTGTTACCGAGGTTAAAGGCGACTAATGTAAGTTGACGTCATGAAGGCGGCGGGTCGTCAAATACCTTTCCAAATCATATCATAACATGGTTAAAACATGTTGTGCCGACTCCATTTAGAGTGTAATAAGAGCAGGAGGATGATGATAACTACCATATATTTACTTTTTTTTCAACAATGGACGTTCAGTGAAAAGAAATGAAAATAATATTATATCCTTCTGTCCTTAAAATGGGCTAAGTGAGGTCGGCAAAACATGTTATAAACATGCTGTAACATGATTTGGCTGCGTTTTTACGACCGGTCGTCTGCCTGACGTCAACTAACCTTAGTCGTATTTTTCGACACCTCGGTAAGGAGGGTGGTACTATTCTACTTAGCTGAATACCACACGACTAAAAAAATTAAAATAATCTTTTTTCGAATAACCATTTAATTATATGTTATAAGCGTAAAAAACCTGATTTTCTGAAACGTACTTTGCAGGTACAAAAAAAAACGTCCTGCGATCTTCGTGTCTTTTGATAATGATGCTAATCACCACGTCCCTGCTTTTTTACTTATAATGGTGCTCTCAAATCTTTCAAAAACCGAAAATGAATAAGTGAAAATACATTATGTAAATTATTTTTGATTGAATTATGCTATCTAGGAAGCCGTGTGGTATCTAGCTGAGTGGAATAGACCACCCTCATTTCTTACTAAGGTGTCATAAAAGGTGACTAAGGTAAATTGACCCGCCGTGTGGTAGCCGGCTGAGTAGAATAGACCACCCTTATATTTTACCGAGGTGTTATATAAGGCGACTAATGTACGTTAACGTCAGGCAGGCGGCCGATCGTAAAATACCTCGCCAAATCATGACAACATGTTTTAACATGTTGTGCCGACCCTACTTACAGTTGGATAAGTGCAAGAGGATAATGATGATTAATAGTTCAATCTAGGAATTAATTTTACAAAATTTAACTCGCAAAATATTACAGCAGTTTACGATAACTATAAGAAGGAAGCTTATACAGAAAGTCTACTATACCGTTGAGGATTATATAGATGCTAAGAATGCGTGGTTATAGCTGATCTTCGACCATGTAAAAGATAGTAGTAACTAAATGTAACTAGTTATAAGATTATATTTTGACGAGAGCAACCGCCGAGTTTTTTGCTGGCTCTTCTCAGTAGGAACAGCTTCCAAATCAGCAGTAGAGTTAAAGATTCAAAAGTTCTTGTTAATTTAACTTGAATGAAGAATATTTTTGATATGTATTTGACGAAGATCGTCATTCACATTCCACTTTACACAAATTATTATTTATACTTAAAAGTAAGTAATTGTTAGTATAAAACTATATAATTAAAATAACAAACACAGCAGCAGCATTTGCACGATATCGCGTAGATTTTTTGCGAAATTAAAAAAAAATAAACGCGCGTTCTAAAAGCAATATATTTTCCCAATCCCATTAAACGGGTACAAAGTTCACGTCGGGCGCAAACACCGAAAAACAATACCGAAACTTCACACGATATCAAAAGCTTGCCTAAATCAAACTGTTGCGGGTAATGGGGCCGCCGGTGGCCGTCACTGGCCGTCAGTCGCCGACACCGGCCGACGGTGGCCGACACCTCGTCATTTGAACAGGGGCGGCCATTTAAAACTTTGCGGGCCACTGCCGAGAACAAACATTTAGGGTAGAGGCACATAATTTAGTGTGTTTCAAGTTTGGACGTGATGTCAAATATTTTGCGTCGTACCCAGGAAGTTATTTCACGGAAGCTTAATTGAGAAATCTGCTGTAGACTTTGGTATTTTCTTCTTATTTTTAAATACAATATCCGTACTATGCTTGCTAATATTATAAATTCGAAAGTCGCCCTAACTGTATGTCGGTTACGTTTTCACGGTCAATCCGCTGAATCAATATCGATGAAATTTGGCATAATTATTCCTTATACACAGGGGTAACATATAGGTAATAGAAATCCTGTTAATACAGGAATAGGATGACGTTGAAAAGCGCTATCTATTATCAACCTAGCACGCGACAACAATCCACGCGAACGAAGTTGTGGGTAAAAGCTAGTTGCATACAATACGCTAAAAATGTACCAATTTTTCGATTGCAATTTATAACTGTTCAATGACAAAACCCGCCAGTTCGTTATCCGAACAGTGTAATTAATAATGACGCAATATTTTAGTCCTAATTAATCTTGCAGGTGAGCTTCCATAATGCTTTAATGTTTGGCCCGACGCTAGTGGCTGTGACAGATCCATTAATATTGTACTTCCGGGGCAATATTTTTATGATCAGCCATGATTATATGTAAAAAGAAATAATGAAAGCCTTCGACTTTTACAACTTTTTCTTCGTCAACCGTAAGACGTCCACCGCAGGACATTCTCGTAGGTCTGTTCACGGAATCATACCTCACGATCTTGTGCACTTATTGGAATCTCTTCTGACGATATTTTACACCCTCCACCGCTGTTATACGAACAGAGCTGGAAATAGCGGGGCTCCCGGGGACTAGGGGCTCTGGTTCAATTTGTCAATTCAATGAAGTTTTTTCAGGGAATCAACTTTTTTTCTCTTACCCTTAATGCAAGAATTAAGCAAAGCCTATTGAGATGTTAGTTGACGCTCTGCGCTATTAGACTAATTATTGAAACATAATATGTAAAAACAATTATTGTGACTCCACATCAACATGTTACACATGCCAGTCTCATGTTGCTCATGAGATAAATCGCAAACAGTTTACATGTTTAGTCATTCAATTTTTCCTTTTCAGTTTTAATGACCTTATTGCTATGTCTTGGCTATAAATATCAGTTCAATTCAACCATACCTCTATGAAATAAGGCGTGTACAACACGAAACAAGTGTCAAAATACGAATGTAATTTAAGTTTAAACAATGGCCGCGGTGCACGCTGTTACCGCGGCTGTCACGGCCATACAAGCTATAAACTGTTCTATTTCTAACACAAATAGTGCTATTATGGCCTAATAGTCGTGACAGATACAAATGGCAAGATGACGACAGGCTTCTCTCAATGTCACCAGTTGTACCGCAACGGAGTTTTGGAAATTTATTGCTTTTTTATGTTCTAAAACTGCTTGAAGTTGCTTTACACTGTCGATAAGTTAGATAAACAGCGTCTTTGCTTGCGAAGACAAGGTCTGATTATCTGACTATAAGCTAGCATCCGCTAGGGTCATTACTCAAATTGTAAAATATAAATTGTAAAATGCAAATTGTAAACCAAAATGTAGTAAAAATTAATGTACCGTAATATAAAATTGTAATACCCATTCAGTGTACAACAAACAACATAGAATATACCAAATATTGTCAACTTACAAGGGCATAATGTTAGGGGAAGTTGAAAAAAAAGGGTGATTATTAACCATGGCTATAACAGCGCTTGAATACACGCTTCTTAGGAAGCACTCTTATGAAGATACTCCTACTTGCTCTTAGGATGATAGTCCTTCACGGTAACAAATCTTCCACGCCCTATTCTCCACATGTCTGTCTGTGTCAATTTTAAACTGTTGGGACTAGCAGTATAATATATTTAAAAAGGTTTTCTTCATACGAGGTAAGCTTAATCTAATTAGGATCTTGACATAGTTGCTTTCAAAAAAATCATCGTAACATAAAGGACGAACATTTATTCGAAGGATTCATTTATTGTTTTACACCAACAAACTCGTTGAAAGTTCTGCGCATTATTTAAATTCTTCACAAAAAAAAGCAATATATTGTTATACCTGTTCTTAATATCACAGTCAAAATGCCCCAGCAATAGAATTTCAATTCCCTAATTAATATATCAAATATTTTTCCAAGGTAGGGCAAAACTTTTAATTGTAGAGTTTGACAAATCCTGTTTTCCGTTCAAATGATTCTATTTTCCACTCAAATGATACTTACTAAGAAGAGATGATAACAAACTTTCTGTGCAAAACTTAATTGAAGAATGACATGATCAATTAATTGAAAGAGACGACTTAACTGAAAAGTTACTTAAAGTTTTTCATTGAGATTGTCCGCTCGATTTGATACTCGACGGATTGATTGTTAACAAAATGAAGTGCTTTATAATTGTATAATGAAAAATTATTTAAAAAGGTACAAATATAATACGAACACAATCTTAAGATTTGTAGTGTTAAAACAGAGCTATTATCGCTAGTCGGAAAACATATATACTGAGTGATAATCTTGATACAGAAAAAGGGGAAAAGGGGGGATCAAGCCACATCACTGATCAGATAAGAGATGTTAATAGAAGAATTTGCGTAATATTCTACAACTTCAACTCATTTAGTGATGTAACTGGCTTCTGCGATTATATATTTTTTTCACGTTCATTGAAATGTTAATGAAATAAAATGTTAATTAAAAATATTAACTGAATATAACGCGTAATACAAAAAAATTGCAAGTAAATCGAATTCCATGATAATTTTGGAAATGCAGATTACTTTACGATGTTACCTGTATGATAAGGCGCATGATAATTTGTTAATATCAGTGAAATCAACAACTTTATATACCAAATTTACAGGTGCATATACGGAATTTGAAATCCCAGTATTAGTAAGAGTCAATTGCTATCACCGTTCCATTATACACATTAATATTGTTAAATTTTATTTTTATTTCATATTTGGTTCTTTTATTACTACAAGCGAGCTTTCGACAATTTTGAGCGCTTAAGATTAACATTTCCAACTGACGTTGCGATAGTTTAAAGATGCCACGTAACGGTGGCGATATATCGTCCCGGACTTTGAAGTCGCAAATGTTCCATAAACCTCTTAACTGATGATCACTTAATTAAATACGAAAGGACAACTTAAGCGCGGGCTTATGCAAAAGTTTCATTTAGCACTCAATTAAGAAAACCAATCGAAATTCACCTCTAAGAAATTGATTCTAATCGGGGTGAGGCAAATTGAATGGAAACTGAGGGTTCAGATAGAGTCGATAAGAGTACCGGGCATGAATTGAGTGAGATTAAACTCGTCATTTGTTTTACAATCAGTAATTTATAGTAAGGTAGTTAATCTGTTCAAAGAGAAGCTTACAATGTTACAAAAAGAAGAAGATCAGTTTTAAGGGCTGTCATGATTGCTTACAAACATTTCACCTTTTTCTCAATTTATGGACGTTTTGGAGGACATAGGTCACTTCAGATAATCTTGTACAGCCCTTGATTTTGCAGGTCCCTTTTTAAATTTTAATTTAACTTCTAATTGGAAGTTCTCTTCCAGCACTGTTTTCTAGCGCATTGTCGCATTGGAACCAATATATCTTATTTATTCGAATTCTATGCTCCATCGTTTGCCGTTTTTATATTGCGGATTTAGCTGTTTTAGCGGTTCTAGTACTTCCATATCTTTGAATCCTTTAATAACCCTCATTTTTTCAGATTTCATTCATTAGAGGTAATTTAAACGGAGCTCTTTATATGAAAATAGTGTCACAAGTTTCTTAAGACAATTACTGTAATATATGTTTAATAATTTGCTATAATCCGTGATAAAGTAAATAGAAAATAAATATTATGCTAAATGTAGGGTGGACTAATAATATAATAGTAAATAATTTATTACTTTTGTATTATAGAGCTCAGCAAAGGAACGTAAAGTTCTGTAAATTGTTTAGTAATTATTGATGCGTAATGATAATGACTAAGATTGGGTGGGTATGGTCATGTTATGAGGAGGGATGAATATCATGTGACAAAAAAGTATTATATATTAAGTGTGGATGGCTGTACGAATAGATTATCATAATTTAGACTGAAAGAAAGACAAATAAAGAATATAAAAGATAGAAGATAAATTAAAGGAGTTGCCGAATGATTGAGGAGAATGGAAGATGAAGATGAAATATACTGTGCTGGTCCTCACCTAGTGTGGAGTAAGACTGGTGTGAGATAAGGTTAAGAGAATTATGACGTATTGATGCGTAAATTTCTTTCTCTTTTTGCTGATAAAAAACTGCAGCAAACCGTGAGTTTGTAGGCATTTTTTATATTAAACTTGCCTTAAGAATTTTCTCAGTTCTAAAAGAATGAAATAAATTTCAATAAGGCGGTATTATTTCATAACCGTCACACGGCTGTCGTGTGGTGAATATATTGACTTTTATAACATAAAGTCATATATAAAAGCTAGGTTTGCTCGTGTCAAAGTATTATTGTGTATAGGTACCATTAGGAGACTTAATTGTCTGTCATCCATAAAGCATACAAAACGGACAAACAGATGAAACGAAAATTATCATCAGACATAACAGCTGAAAGTTCAACAGCGAGAATGGAATGAAGCACGTTTTGAAATCACGTCACATTATGTACCGGTCGCTATTCACAATGTTTGATTAATAGAACGTACGGACTGTGAATATTGAGAGATGAGATAGGGGATCAATATTGTGTACACCACTATAGTAATAACATGAAGCAGTTTGAGGTATAGAAGCATATCTTAAATGCAGCGAGCTTCAACGAGTAACTTGTATTCATTCAAATTGTAAAAGATTTTTTTTTTTGCAAATATTATCCGATGATTTTCTTGCTTGTGTTTCTTCCGAATCAGTAGCAGCTTCTTTGCTTCTTTCAAAATAGTGCCTGTGTGAACGAGCCTTGCTCGGTAATTAAAAAAATAATAAAAATATTGAGGTGGGGCTCGAACCTAGGTATTTTTACCTCTCTAGACCGCCCGTTCCCCAAATGCGCTAACTTGACATTTGATAGCGAAAATTAACTTTTGAATTCAATATAAATTTAATCATTTCCCGTAAACAGGGATAAAACGAGATTTTTTAAAAATAAAATCTAGATAGATCAATTTTTCTCCCCTAAAATCCCCTACATACTGAATTTCAGGAAAATCGTTGGAAAATCGCCGTTTCCAAGATTCCGAAAATATATATATGTATATACAAGATTAATTCATTTAAATATTTAAGATTTGAGGATGCAATAGTACTTAAAATAGTCTATTTGAAAAAAGAATGTTTCGAATTTGATTGATAAAAATGCTTGGATTTGAAAATCCTTTCAGCTTCAAACAAGACTGCGGTTAAGTAATGTAAGTTTTGAATGTTTAAAAAATTTACCGCCGAGTTTCTTGCTGGTGGTTATTCTCGGCAGGAGCAAATTTCCAAATCAGTAGTAGATTCTTTAAAAACATTTGACAGTTCAAAAGTGCTGAAAAAAGTTTATTTGAAAAAAGAATATTTTGAATTTGCATTTGAGTGATGTTTGTTTGCCAAGTTAAGGAAGGTGTGACTTTTAACTAGCTCTTGTTGCCATGCTAATAAATTGTCGAGGCTCTAGGAGACAGATATATAATTAATACAGCCTTCTTAATACTTTTTCTTTTAAAGAATATTTAGAAACAGGCGTTATTTTGTGGAATTTCACAGTACAAAAGTTATGATAGACTTATTTAGCTAAAACCCGCGTTTGTCAAGAAAATCTAAGTAACGCTAAGCAGACAACGTTCACATACCTTATACATACAAGATCAATTATCACAGATTTCAAGTAATGTAATCGCAATATGAGTACTTTTTATTGTGGAGCCAATCCTTCGGGCGATACGTCGGTTATGGGGCGAAACCATTTTAGAGATTGTCGTGGCGACTGTATGTAGTGCTTGTGTGATGTTGTTGGTGGCGTTTTAAGGCACTAACGTCACGACTATAAATAACTAGTATTACTGTACATATGTATATCTAATTAATAAAGGCGCCCACAATATTACTTTTTTAAGTAATAATACTACATAAACCCACTGGACTTTTCTCTAAATGTTTGATTTACAGAATTAACCAACGCAGAATACTAAGCGACGTAATAATGTTTGGATTACGGAGTCACATAATTAGTTTATTTTGGGTCATTTGATTTCATCGGGCTTGACGTCAACGTATCAAATGTTATAATTTATTTTGTGAATGGCAGCATAAATGTAAAGGATGTTCATTTTATTTATGGTTATTATAGCCTACTAATAATATGAGGGCGAAATTTGATGTGTGTTTTGTACCACTTTAAAAATAACGGATGTGTTAGTGCAAAATTTAATAGTTGTATATGATACAAATTTTCTGAAAATGATGTTAAATATATTGAAACTAACTGTGCCTGCGGCTTTGCCCACGTGGAAATCAGTGTATCACAAAATTTTCCGAATTGAAATTTTCAACATAAACATACGTATTGTGAGTTAACCATAAGTATCTCTTATGGTAAGTCGCGGACTTTTTTCTGTCAGTTTTTTTTTTGTTTTTGTCAGTATTTTTGTAGATCTGTACTTTAGTACATTACTTTAGTATATCTCCTAAAGTAATAAGGAGTAAAGCTCCCAACAGGCGAGTTTTTTTACAACGCAATTTACATATAACGGTAATGTACTATCACCTTAAACTTTCCGGAAGAAATGCACCGTCTTATAATAAAGACTATGAAAATCCATTATGTAGATTTTGAGAAAATCGATCAAATACAGACAGACAGATTTAAATTAAAAAACAAATTATCTTCATTAATTATAACAAAATATTATAGTAGTACCTGGCTGGCCGAGTCTTGTTCAGAAATTTAAACAAAAAAAAATGGGTAGGTGGGGTTAGATCCTAGGTAATTTTCATTACTAGAGACTATCCGTTCCCCGAATAAGCTACGCTGACTTTACTTTTCACGGCAAAAATAGTGCTTTATATATTCAATGTAAATTTAAGTATTTTTTTTAATGCCCAAAAACAGCGATAAAATGAAAAGGAAATCGCTTTGTGATTTTGGTCGTGTAGTCTATCTCCTGATGATGCTTCGGTTGCGGGGCGAAACGATTGTTGAGTTTGTGATAGTGAACGTATATAGTGCTTGTGTATCGTAGTGGCGGTGGTGGAGGTTTGTGCATGTGTTTTTTACGACTCCTGCATGTATCAGGTTTGATAACCGATTGTCCACTCTACATTTAGCATTATATATATTTTCTATTTTACTTCATCGCGGATTATAGCAAAATAATTTTATTATTACTTTTGTATTATGGATCTCCGCAAAGTAACGCCTAATTCTATAAATTATTTAGCAATAAAATGATTTTTTTTATAAATAAAACCCAGCTAGATCGATTTTCCTTCCCCAAAACCTCCTGCATGCTGAATTCCTGTTCTTCTGAATCCTGAATCCTGAATTTCAGGAAAATTTTTGGAGCCATTTCCGAGATTCCATATATATGTACAGACAAATAGATTTAAATAAAAAAATATATCTTCATTAATTATAACAAACTATTATAGTATAGGTATGCAGTAATATTGAATTATCATCCATTTAGGGTACTATATATCTAGTATTATAGAATCTGCAGTGCAGCTATTTGCAGTCCCTTTGGCTATATGGCTCTACTTAGCAAATTACAAAGCGACATGTCTATCATGCTAACTGAATATTGGAGAGCAAATTGAACAGTATTATATCTTGTGAGGTTAATTTAGTATTTACTTGCTGTATTGTGTGAGGTAATTGATATTGCCGTTGTAAAATTGCTATTTTATTTATGACTAGCAATCGCCAGCGGCTCCGCCCGCGTGTAAAAATTAAGACCGTAATATAGTCTTTGATAATCACAAAAATGGTTATAGTGGGTTAACCTTAAAAGCTAAACATATGCGCGGACTTTTATTTAGAACTTTAAGAGGGAAACAATTCTGTAATACATGATTTTTGTATAACTATTACTGTTTACTCAGCGCACGCAAGAAAATCTTTAAGTTATGCCGTTTTCTTACTATTTTTTATTGCTATTCCTCTCCTATTCATCTTAACGTGATGCTATATAGCCTATAGCCTTCTTCAATAAATGGACTATCTAATACTGAAATAATTTTTTATATCGGTGCAATAGCAAATCTCAATTAGCGCGTTCAAACAGTCAAACAAACAAACTCTTCAGCTTTATATATTATTATAGATGTAAAATGAAATTATAAGCGACCCTAAAGCCACAACGCTACAAAATCAGTTGGAAAACCCCTATATTTACTGTGTGAGATTATCCGTATTCTAAATATAACCGCCGTGTGGTATCCGGCTGAGTAGAATAGACCACCCTCATTTCTTACCAAGCTGTCGTAAAAGGCGACTAAGCTAAGTTGACCCGCTGTGTGGTATCCGGCTGATTAGAATAGACCACCCTCATTTTTTTACCAAGATGTCGTAAAAGGCGACTATGATAAATGGACCCACGTTGTTGTATCCGGCTAAGTAGAATAGGCCATCCTCATTACGTACCAATGTGTCGTAAAAAGCGACTAAGGTAAGTTGACTCGCCGTGTGGTATTTGGTAAAGGAGAATAGACCACCCTCATTTCTTACCGAACTGTTGTAAAAGGCGATTAAGGTAAGATGACGTCAGACAGGCGGCCGATCATCCAATAACAAGCCAAAACATGTAACATCATGTTGTGCCAAACCCATTTAGTGTATGATAATTTGATGAATGAGTGATATTGATCAATGAATGAATGATGAAAAATTAATGATAATTTTATTTTGAGATTTTTTTTCTGAGATATGAAGTTATAATACTACGATTTATGTGAAGAAGTATTTATATTTATTACATAGATAAACCCCTAAACACAGATCGTTAAGTCTCGTTTATGTCACAAACTTCATATGTAATATAAGTGATGGTATGGACCACTAAGAACTAACGATTTCGGGACTTAGTTTCGAATGAATTTATTGTTGAATCTAACAAGACCCTCAGGATTATTTTAGATGTAGTGCGGCAATTTGGGGAAGTCGTTATGCCTCATTTGGAGATGAAATATACAGTTTGTAAGGTATTATAAGATATTTACACATTATGGGTGGCTTTTCTAGTTTTTATTCAGCTTAAAACTATTAATTTTTTGTCATATCTGAGCGTATTATCTTCTTTTTGCGACGAGATGAAGATAGCTACTCGTATATATAACAATTATGAATCCAAATGTTTTTATTTTCATTTTAAGCCATCTACCTTACATTTGCAAGAACCAGATCGATAGTTTTCACTCGATATCTGGTCAGTTATTTAACCCAAAAATATCCAAATAGTCTTAAATTAATTATGTAGTACCAATTACAGGAAATCACATCATTCTTAGTAACAATTTAACAATTGCAAACCTAAAATTAAACACAAAAAACAAAAAACAAGGAGAAGAATGAAAACATAAAAAAATACAACATTAAGGACCAAACTCTGAACTTAAAATTTTATTACATTTTTTTTATCAATGACGAAAGCCAATATCCGGTGATAATTCGTCCATTGTACAGCTATTATATAAGCTCGAGAGAGTGATATTGGGGTAATCTGCCCCAGTCCTTCTAGCAAACTTTGAACTTAAAGAACGGATATGGAATGCCAGGTTTATAAGGTACATTTATATTAAATCTACTATAATATAATAAACAGTTCATTTTTATCAATTTTCCCATTAAAAATTTCATAGAACATTTTCATGTCTAGTAGAGATCTTCGAAAAACCAATGATTTCATTTTTAAATTTACAAGTCTGTCTTTGTACGATTTTAAATAATTAGGAGCTTTTGATCGAAATACAAAATTTTTAACTAGCCTTTTTTGAAAACGTAGTGTAGAGCTATCCCAGTAACTCTTGCAGAAGATTGACTATTAACGAAACCCGGATCCACAGAAACCTATAAATGGTTTTATATCTAGTTGAATATATATACCGTCATCAGTCGATCACCAGAACCTCGTCCAGCAAAAACCACAAGCAAACGGGACCGTCAATGTCTGCTAGAGTCTTCCCAATCCCCTGGCTTATAAGTTGAAGTTTGTGTCCAGCTCAGCGCTACAGACCATACTTCGAGAGTGTTTTACCTTTGTAGTCGGGCTAACCCGATAAAATGAGACGTGAGTATAGCCTATAGGTTTATAACTAAACTATGAATATAATATAACTAAACTATGGCTTATATATAAACTATGAATACTACTGAAGATAGTTTAAAATCAAAAAATGCTTGAACTTTTACCAACTCTTTACTATTAAGGTGTATTTTTTGTTTCAATTAGGCTATGGAGATATAGCGTAAATTGCATATCATCATCATCCTCGTGCCCTTATCCCACTCTAAATGGGGTCGGCACAACATGTTATAAACATGCTGTCACATGATTTGGTTGCGTTTTTACTACCGGCCGCCTGCCTGACGTCAACTTACCTCAGTCGTATTTTACGACACCTCGGTAAGAAAGAGGGTGGTCTATTCTACTAAACCGGATACAATACAGTGGGTCAACTTACCTAAGCGTAAATTGCATATCATCAAACGATATTACAACCATACCATAACTTTTCGATTTATATAAAAATATCTAAAGCTCTAAAAGCTTACCGCTGTTCTGAGTCGATCTTCATTGTTTCCTTTGTGTGGCTAATCAATTTGTAAGTTTGCAAGCGAAGCTGTTTGATACCTACGTTTCAGATGCTATCCTTAATTAAGCCTAGTCTATAGATTGAAAGCCTCATTGATGAATGAATAGTTACTGCCATTGTTTCCATTGTAAGCCTATCCATTTCTATGGTGTGCCATAAATTCATTCGATATAACAATTTTGCTAGTTACCAATGACCTACATGAATCTACATGAATCATACATGAAGCTGTGATAGCCCAGCGCTGAGACCGTGCAACTCTTTCGATGAGGTCACGGGTTCAAACCCCGGTTCAAAATCAATCAATGAGTTTTCTATTAAGAATTTGAGTCTAATTAACAATTGCCATTTATCGCACGATAACTGCATATATCTATATATATAGAATCCTGGGGATATGTGTAACCTACCAATCCGCATTAAAACAACGTAGTAAGGTTTTAGCTACAATCATTCTCTCCAAAAATAGAGAGAGGGGGCATATGCCTAGCAGTGGGATAGTATCAGACCGTTACTTTACTGAAAATGATTTGATTATACGCATAATGTAAGGGCTGCTTACGTTCTGCAAAGAAAAAATAATAAGCCAAACTTTATAATTTGCGTAACAAAACTGTTTTACCATAAGGTGTCTCACTTGATTATTATCAGAAATCTCTTTGAAAGGGGTAAGTTGAATTTGAACACTTTTTTTAATGCTTTTCTAACGCTTTTCGTGGTACAAAATTAATGATAAATAAATCATCATCTTCCTGCTCTTATCCCACTCCAAGTGGGGTCGGCACAACATGTTATAAACATGCTGTCACATGATTTGGCTGCGTTTTTACGACCGGCCGCCTGCCTAAAGTCAACTTACCTCAGTCGTAGTTTTTGACACCTTGGTAAGAAATGAGGGTGGTCTATTCTACTCAGCCGGATACCACACGGCGGGTCGACTTACATTAGTCGCCTTTTAAGACACCTCGGTAAGAAATGAGGTTGGTCTATCCTACTCAGGCGAATACCACACTGCGGGTCGACTTACTTTAGTCGCCTTTTACGACACCTTGGTAAGAAATGAAGGTAGTACTATTCTATTCAGCCGGATACCACACGGCGTAATTAATGATAAATAAATACGTAAATAAAAAAAAATAAAAAATCACACTAACAAAATCAGGTACGCAAGATATGATTTAGTCTTCATCTACTTTAAACGAAATATAAAATTAATTAAAGTTACAGAAAACATTAAACTTCTAAACAATTAAAATAAGGCATGACATTAATTAAACGACAAACAAAGAGATTTCGTTTCGAAATCAGC
Organism: Morpho helenor; assembly: GCA_029227775.1. Taxonomy (NCBI): domain Eukaryota; kingdom Metazoa; phylum Arthropoda; class Insecta; order Lepidoptera; family Nymphalidae; genus Morpho; species Morpho helenor. Next base: position 14,325,937 of record JARGCU010000010.1, read on the forward strand.
TGCGGAAACTCTGAGGTATTTGATGTTTCGTATATTAAAATTAATTCTATTTTGGAAAGCCCTGCGGCTTAAAATTTTAATAAGCCCTCAATGTTTAAACGACGACGTATATGTATGGATAGCTTTGCATTTTTATTTTATCGCTTATGAGCTAAGCAAGAAAATTTAATTTATGTAAATACTGTATACATAAGCTGCGTGGTCTGGCTGAGTAGAAGAGACCACCCTCATTTCTTACCGAGGTGTAAAAGGTAATTAAAGCGAGATGATTCGCCGAGCTGCGTCCACGTAGGCAAATTACGTGGAAATTAGCCTGTCGCAAAATTTTTCCCTTGTAAATCCCTTAATTTTATTCTGAGTTAAATATATAAATTAAATCAAGGAATACAAGAAAGAAAAAAACTTACCTTAGATTACCTAAACAAAGAAAATGCTTACAAAATTGAGCGTTTTGCAAGTCGATGTGCGCAATACGTCCAGTTAACCAAAGTCGGATTAAAGCGGCATGTCACGGAAAGAGCGGTAATATTCTTTGATGACGTATAATTTTATCTATTTTTTTTAAATTATGTATTTGATTTATATGGTGTAAAGGATAATTTTAATTTATATTAAATGGCAAAGGTAACGAACGTTGTTGTTTAGATATAATTAATACTGAGCAACATGAAACAGACAACAACGCAGTCTCAAAAATATCGTAGTATTTATTATTAATTGAAATTTTGAACATAAAAGTAGTTGTTGTGAGTTAACCATAAGAGATAGAGATGCTATGGCGGACTTTTTTAAATATTTTTTAGATCAACAATTGTTGATAATATTATTTTAGTGTAACTCTCATTTATTTATTTTAGTGTAAATTGGTGAGCTTATTTACAACCGCGTGAGCTTCTCAGGACTTTGTTTTATAATGAGTATCTATTTTATGTGAGTGATTAGAATTATGTACAACACATAAAACTGGTGTCTGCAAAGCATTATAAAGGCTCAGTTCGTTATCGATTTAAGCACAGTATCATATTCAGTTTCGTAGCTCTAATAGGCATCTTGTATCGCTAAAAACCGTAGCACCGCTACACTATATTCGAAGACACGTCAGGCAACTGTATTTCCTGCTACAGTAAGTTTGGCAGCGACGAGCGATACGAAAGGTGAATATATATTGTAATATCATGTTTAAGGGTAAAAAACATTTGTACTACAAATTCAATTAAATAAATATAATCGATTTCAATTTTCGATTACGTCCGCCGTGTTGTATCCGTTTGAGTAGAATAGACGACCCTCATTTCTTACCAAGGTGACGTAAAAGGCGACTAGGATAAGTTTACCCGCCGTGTGGTATCCGGCTGAGTGGAATAGACCACCCTCATTTCTTACCAATATGTCTTAAAAGGCGACTACGGTAAGTTAACCCGCCGTGTGATATCTGGCTGAATAGAATAGACAGCCATCATTTGTTACTCACGTTTCGTAAAAAGCAACTAAAATAAGTTGATCGCAAACAGGCGTCAAATCACTAGCCAAATCATCTAACAACATGTTCGAGCTCACCCCAGTTGGAGTGGGATAAGGGCAAGAAAATAGTGATGATGATGATACAATATAAAAAAGAAATCCATATAAATAATTAATAGGATTGAAATTACATAAAAATTAAACCAAAAACATAAAAAGCAACAAAACTCACTCAGCAAGTTAAAGCTTCAAGCACACTCAAAATTGAGCTCGCAAACGAAGTAACAAAGTAGAGCTCATTATTAGTTCATCCTCGAAGACATTTATAAATGTAAAATGAAGCATCAGATCCCACTAGAGAAGCATCCGTTTGCGTGTTGCTTCTGTATAAAGTGAAGTTAAAGACGCAATTTGCATAGAAATTATACAGCGTCCGCGCCGCTTGTACGTAGGAAATTTTCCTAATTAAAACGCCTTCGGTGCTGAGATTTCGTTCCAATTAAAAGTTTAACAGCGCCCGCATCCAGCTATTGTATCGCAATTGATAATTTAGCATGCTTCGTTAAAGACGAAACAACTGATACATTGGATACAGCATGCTTCGTTAAAGAAGTAACAATTGATACATTGGACACAGCATGGTTATGATATATTGCTTGCAAAGTCGGTGATTTCTTCCGGAGCGTATATGTTGATCTAAACGTCTCGTTAAACACTACTATTTCTATGTTTTCAAGTTGAATTATTAATTTTTGCAAGCACCGTTTCAAATTCCAAAAATATCATCCTCCTGTCCGTATCCCACTCTAAGTGAGGTCGATACAACATGTTACAATCATGTTGTCACATGATGTGGCTACGTATTTTACGACCAGCCACCTGCCTGACGTCAACTTACCTTAGTCGTATTTTACGACACCTCGATAAGAAATGAAGGTGGTCTATTCTACTAAACCGGATACCACAAGGCGGGTCAACTTACCTTAGTCGCCTTTTACGACACCTCGGCACCTCGGTCCAGCTGAATAGAATACTATTCAGCTGGATAACACACGGCGTCAAACCCCAAAAAATATATGTAACGCCAAAGGAACGCAGTAGTGATGTGACGCCATGGCTGAATCTCATTGGCTAACTGGCATCGTAGTTGTACAATTCCATTGGCTGGCACACATTACAGCAGCAGTTTCCAAAAAAGTGTAATTAAAATATATGTTAAATGTGAAATTTATCTTATTTAATTCAATTATAATATATCATTAAATAAACTAAACTAAGAAAATTTAAGGGAAAATAAAATTTAAAAAAATAATACAACAAAAAACATAATAGACATAATTACATAAATATTTTAACGATAATTCATTAGATAAAAAAATTATAAAGTAAATACAAATTCCATAGTAATGAACAAGCATTATTTAATGTTAAAACGGAATCTGTCTGCATGTCAGATACTTTAAATATCAATTATATCTGTACAATCGAGAACTAAATTTACATAATAACCAATAGTCGTCATGAATAGCTTTTATATTATCTAGCATTATTAAATGCAGTGAAAGCCATGTGAACTAATATCGAACCTACCTCAGACAAACATTACGGTTATGTAAATGTATCCATTGGACCTCCATTCAACTTGTTAGCGCGGGTACTTTGCAGAATATTCATAGATTGAAACCTTTTAAAGGGAGCGCTGAGTGGTTTGTGAAGATAGAATCGATTCGATATCGGAAATTAATTGAATAAAACGCAGAATCGAGTGGGAAGGTATCGCTCTTCATGAATATGGATGTTCAGCTTTGTGAAAAGTTTGAGTTATTAATTTGCGGCCATTAAATTAGCGACTACTTAAGTTTAAATTTTTATTTTTTCATAAGAGTGTCATCCAAATGTTTTCTAACCCTATTGGTTGGACCTATATTGATTAAATTTGGCACAATTAAAGCTTATATAACACTGAAATAACTTCACCATTCTCCTGCCCTTATCCCACTCTAAGTAAGGTTGGCATAACATGTTTTAAACATGTTGTTACATGATTTGGCTAGGTATTTTGCGATTAGCAACCTACCTGAAGTCAATTTACCTTAGTCGTCTTTCACGACAAATTATATATACCTATATGATTTTTGTTTTTAAATCATTATAATTTATCATATTTGCAATAATTTATAAAAAACAAATTTATGACTTCAATTATTTCGACATACTTATCATTTTTATGTTTGACCCTTTTTTTTAGAATATAGCAAATTGAATTTGAAATTATATTAGACTATTGCAACTTTTAAATGTTAAGCGCGCCTATCACTCGTGGTGACGTTTATTGAATGAGGACATCGACGCCATTTTGAATCCAACAAACTTTTTTAGAAAGGAATATTATACGTTCTTATACAGCGTATTACGTCTTTGAATTTGAATGTTTATTATACCTGCATTGCAATTTCAGTCCCAACAGCAAAACTATTTTCTACGATCCAAATACCTTATTTTACAGCAACCGATAGCGCCTTCGGGTTTGTACCGCGCGTACTGTCCCCCTCACACTTCCTAATGTGATAAGCGACAGCACTATAATGCAGAAACAAATAGAACATTGAAAACATCACATCAGCTCCAATCCAATATTTGGAGCCTCGCCAGACTTTATCGAATTTATGTAAAACGAAGGAAATTGAGGTGAGAAACGACTACTGTAACTATGTCTGCATTTCTTCGGAATAAAACGGAAAGAATAAAAAGTTATGGCAACTGTGGAAAATACATTAAATTTTATGATTCTTACTTTTTAAGTTCGTGAATTAAGAGACAAGTTTATAAAGCACGCGAGGGAATATTGATTGCGCTCTAGTGAAAGTTAATAAAAGTTATTAAGTCTGTTCTCTTTTCTTTATTAAAAACAAAATTAAAGTTGTATAAATGACTTTAGTATTATTTTTTTTTGGTTAAACTCCGTGCAGGCAATGTGTCTCATTGATAATTGCAATTTATCGCACGCTTTTCGGTAAAGGAAAACATCGTGAGGAAACCTGTATATCTCTAGAGAATACTAGGGATATGTGTAACCTACCAATCCGTGTTGGAGCTGCTTTGGTAGATTTTAGCTCTAACCTCTTCAAAAAACGGAGAAAAGAGGACTATGCCCAGCAGTGGGATAGTAACAGGCCTCTACTTTACTATTTTTTTAATTTGTGAATTTTGATTATAGAATTAGTTTACTGAATAATTAAACATTATTTTTATGTACCGATATTCAGGTTCATCAAGCAGCCAACGTTCACATACCTTATACATGCAGGACAAATCACCACACTTAACACAAAATGCCGCCACCACCAACACTCCACATAAGCACTTAACACAATCACTACCTCAACAGCAATATATTTCTATTGTAATTTTTGTAAATCATAATCTAACTTTACGATTTGGAATTACTCAATCATTTAAAATTACTTTTTAGTGGCTCCAACATTAAGGGTAAACTAAGAAGCGGCTCTGTTCTTACATCTGCCGTCAATGTTTTCATATCGGAGGCTTATTAAAATTTTACGCCGTCGGCTTTACGTATTGAGTTAATTTTAATACACGAAACACGGAATACCTCGGGATTTTCCGGCTGATTTCGAAATTCAATTTCAGCTGTTGTTTGTGGCGTGATGGTTTATCTTATTTGAAGCGGTTATGCGACCGGTTCGATTTTAATACCACGTATAAAGTGTTTCGGATGGCACTGTAATGCATGGGGAAATTATATTTTATACCAGTTCATTCAAATGTATGTAATTTTGTACTTTATGTACCTCAGTAAACGAGCTTTGCTGGATCTAGGGTATTTTCACTTTTTTAGTCCGTCCGTTCCTAACTGAGCTATTACAACTTTGCAAGTGAAATTGGGCTTTGTTTCCTAGTAATATTGGAGCAGTTTTTCAATGCCTCAAAACAGGGATAAAAGGATTTTTTTTCCATAAAACCTTGCATTTGGCAAAGCTCAAATTATGAGTAATTTATGAGCTCAAAGCTCAAATTATGCTATTTATTCCTATTTTCGTAGTTTTTTTTTTGGTGCCTAAAAACAGAGATATAAAGAGTTTTTTTTTAATAAAACCTAGCTAGATCAATTTTTCTCCCCCATAACCCCTACATGCTGAATTTCAGGAAAATCATTGGAGCCGTGTCCGTGAATCCAAATATATACAAGATTAACTCATTTAAATAATTAGAATAACATCGATGAATTATAAATAAGCCATAAAGAATATGGTACACGCTACAGCATTGTTACTCACATACGTTTTCCGCACCCTTATACAATATCCGGACTGATACGTTATCCGGATAACCCGGGATAATTGTGTAACGCGTTAGTGCCGATATTATTAACTAAGCGGATACCCGGGTCACGGGCGCGTTAACATGGCAATAATAAGTTGTGCACAAGCTCTCAATCTAACTTTCGCGATAGACAATTTATATGACACTTTCGGCATACTTAGATAGTTAGATTATATCACGCAACGTGATATAAAGTTTTTTGATATGAGTTATCATCTAGTTATGAAGGAGCTTAATTAAACATCACAAAACTCGTTAGTTGTGAATTTAATTTTTCTATTTTTATTTTTAAAAAGGATTATCTACAGGCTACATCTTAATCAGGATGTAGACCCACTTACCTCAACTTGACAAATTAAAGACAAAATAACCACAACTTGCGCTTCGGTTGAGTCTATTACCTTAACATAGTATTAAACATATTAATATTTATAAGTTAAATAAAAAGTTATTTTAAGATATAACTTTTTTATTTAACTTATAAATATAAATATGCTTAATATTTCTGCTTTATATAAAAATAATATAAGCTGTGGTAGCCCAGCGGTAACACCGTGCGCCTCTTTCGAGGAAGTCTAGGGTTCAAACCCCGGGCAGACACCAATGAGTTTTCTAGTAAAACTTATGTGTCTAATTGATAATTGCAATTTATCACACGCTTTTCGGTGAAGAAAAACATCGTGAGGAAACCTGCATATCTCTAGAGAATTCTGGAGATATGTGTAACCTACCAATCCGCATTGGAGCCGCGTGGTAGGTCTTAGCTCCAATCCTTCTCTCCAAAAAAAAAAAAAACGGAGGGAAGAGGCCTATGCCCAGCAGTGGGATAGTAACAGGCCGTTACTTACTTACTTACTATATAAAAATATATATATGCTTTATGATACAAAATGTGACAGTCTATCAACATGTTACCTTTTCAGAGTATAATGAAAGAAGAGAAAAAGTATAAGTATAGACGAACCGTTTAACTCAGTCCTCGCGTGCGTGGTCGATGGTGCGGAGGTAGTATGAGAACGGGCAGTCACATATTGCATTATTAAGGGTACTTAAGTGCTTAAATTGGCGCAAACAAGGCTACGGATACCACTAATTTAAAATCTATACTAATATATAAAGCTGAAGAGTTTTTTGTTTATTTGATTGTTTGAACGACCTGATTTCAGGAAATACTGGACAGGTTTGAAATATCTATCTAGCCAGGTTTTATAAAAAAAATGACGTTATATCCCTGTCTTCAGGCATGAAAAAATACTTAAATTGACTGATGTAAACTGTCAAGTCAGCGTAGCTTATTCGGGGAACGTGTGGTCTAGAGCAGGGCTTCTTAAACTGTGGGTTGCGACCCCCAGGGGGGTCGTGAGACTACTGAAAGGGGCGTCGCAAAGATCTGATACTTTTCAATCATTATTGATACAACTACATGGCTGCAGCTGTCCTTTAAAGAACTTTTCTAACAAAGATTTATTGATATTTCTCCTCCTAAGTTCCTTCATTACCACTTTGCATTAAATTTAATTAAATAGATTTTATTAAATTTATGATTGGTTATTTTACAACAATCTATCTATACTTATAATAAATCTGTAGAGAGGTCAATTCTGTAACTGGAATATATTTCCAAAATAACTATCAGGGGGTGATTAGGGATCAATACTGATGCCAAAAATGCAATCAGTAAAAATTTTGTCTGTCTGTCTGTCTGTCTGTCTGTCTGTCTGTCTGTCTGTCTGTCTGTCTGTATAACCGTTATAGAAACAAAAACTACTCGACGGATTTTAACGAAACTCGGTACAATTATTTTTCATACTCCTGAGCTGGTTATAGTATACTTTTTATCACGCTACAATCAATAGGAGCAGAGCAGTGAAGGGAAATGTCGGGAAAACGGGAGAAGTTACTCCATTTTTTAAGCTTCCGTCGCGTGTGCAACCTTGATGGTTAAAGCTACACAGAAATCATGTATGACGGAAATGTTCTCCTTAAAATTATATAAAAAATATCCCACGACAGCATATGTCTATCTTTTATGGTTGACTCACAATAAGACGTGTAACTCCCGATAGCTTAGCAGTTCGAAGCTTTCTGGTTATATTTGTCTACTCCTACGTTTATATCACTCTCAGTCATCCCTAAATAAAAAAGTGAATAGTATTAACCATTGTATAAAAAAAGAATCATTGAAATCGGTATAGAAACACCAAAGTTATACATGAAATACCCTAATAATAATCCATCGCGCGTGAATACTGAATCATGCTATAGGGATTATCACTACATAGTATAAAACAAAGTCACATTCTTTGTTTGTCCCTATGTCCCTATGACTGCTTAAATCTTTAAAACTACGCAACAGATTTTGATGCGGTTTTTTTAATAGATAGAGTGATTCAAGAGGAATGTATAATAACATTCAATATGGACATTCAATAGAGAAATACTGTAATGTTTCTAATGTGATGTCGTAAATAATTACTTTTTTTTCTTTATAATTAATAATTACTTTGATGTTAGATATAGCAGGAAATCTTCTTGGTATAGAGGGAGAGGGGAATTGTTTTTCTTCAAATTTAACGCGTGCGGGCCACGGGCAGTAATGAATAAATTAAAACTACTGGATCGATTTTAATAATTTTTTTCACTGAGTGACATAGGCTATATATTTTATACCCGTGCGAAGCAGGGTAGGCCGCTAGTTATAAATAAAATTTTAAAATTAGTATTCACACTACGTACAAATATAAATACAAATAGAAATCATACTGTTATTTACATTGTAAAATAGTGCGATATTACATCTACATCTACGGAAAATATATATTTTATTATATGGAGGAGGGGTCGTTTAAAATTTCCTAAGTTTGATGGGGGTCGCTATATAAAAAAGTTTAAGAAGCCCTGGTCTAGAGAAATGAAAATACCTAGGATCGAGCTTCACCTACCCAATAATTCTTTTATTGAAGTTTCTTTATTATACTTTAAAAAATTACCGAGCAAGTTGTTTACTATTTATAAAGCGTTAAACGCTAAGTAACTTCAAATGGCTTCATTTTCTCTACAAAATAAAACTGCTCGTACGTTTGTTTATAGATCGGATATCCTTGCGACGTGCGCACGGGAAATGCAAAAAAGGGAAAGTAAATACAAACATTCGCGTCGAGTGCCACTTTGGAGCGTTCGCACTGTGTAAATATATCGTGGATGAGACTTGAAACGATAGCGCATATGGTGTAATTGTAACGCTGTATATAGCTCATTTAAATAGGATGTTCGGATATTAGTAGTATCTTTATTCATCTACTTGTTTAAATCTTTACTAACTAGCAATCGTCCGCAACTCCTGCCCTTAAGTAACGGGCTGTTACTATCCCACTGCTGGGCATAGGCCTCTTCTCTCCGTTTTTTTTTTAATTGGAGCTAAGACCTACCACGCTGCTCCAATGCGGATTGATAGGTTACACATATCCCCAGAATTCTCTAGAGATATGCAGGTTTCCTAACGATGTTTTCCTTCACCAAAAAGCGTGTGATAAATTGCAATTATCAATTAGACACATAAGTTTTACTAGAAAACTCATTGGTGCCTGCCCGGGGTTTGAACCCTAGACCTCCTCGAAAGAAGCGCACGGTGATACCGCTGGGCTACCACAGCTTGATTCCTGCCCTTATCCCATTCTAAGTGCGGTCGGCATAACATGTTAAAAACATGTTGTCACTTGGTTTGGGTTCGTATTTTACGACCGGCAGCCATTAAAACCGTAATATAGTATTTTGATAACCATTAAAAATTGTTGAAGCGGATTAACCTTAAGAGGTAGACATGTCATAACAAATCATTTGATTGCATTGAGATTTACAGCAGTTTTAAAGCCATACTATTATTATAAATGCTTAATATTTCTGTCTGTCTTTGTTTATTTTTGTTGTATATGATGTATGCGTGCGGGCTGTGATCCGCTGTTATTTAAACCAATAAACGGTCAGTGCCCTTCGAAGAGTCTTCTCATTTGCACCCGAATATCCAACATTTTTTAAGAGTTAATTGAGTGAATGAGTTCATCATTCGATAAACGTCTTCCAGATATTATTACCTTCGAAGCCTTTGATGATTTTGGGCGAAAATGTAATCGTTCGATATGGTTATGAAGTATTATATAAACAAACGGGTCACATCGTGATAACCTCGAGTTACCTTTGTATAAGGTTCGAACCTTATACAAAGGTAAACGTTTCGTTTCGCGATGTGACCCGTTTGTTTATATTTTTATTTATTTAAAAAAATCGTTTTATTCCTGGGCATAAAAAAAACAAAGTTTACTTTTTATTTATTGAATATATACAACACAATTTTCAACGTGAAAAGTCAAGTCAGCGTAGCTTACTCGGGAAACGGGTGGCCGCGCGAAATGAAAATACCTAGGATTGAGCCTAGCTACGTACCCTTTTTTTATGTTTTTAAGTATCTTTTTTTATTCAGTCAACCTGGTACTAATAATTAGTATTAATCGCGAAAGTTTAAAATCTACCATGGTTATAAAGTGTTCCAATCAAGTGAGGGGCACCTTAAAGTATGGGTAATTAAACAAATCTCAACTCCAGAACGATTTATCCCCTCACCTCGTGTAATGAAACCACTATATTCGCGTGGCCGTGTAGCGTCGACACGCTAATATAATAAAGCCAACATAAACCACTCTTAACCGGTTTAATATCGCGAGGCGGGGACGGCTCAACTTTCCGCCGCTGCGAGGGTACAACTTGCAACCGAGATGGATTTTCTGGTGTAATACTACTCGTAGTTTCCTTTGTTTAACAACAATTTCATCACAGTCATTTGCAACAATTTATGTCATTAACTTATTTAGTACCTGTGTGACTGAACCTTGCCCGGTAATTTTATTAATAATATATAAAAAAATACAAGTAAAAAAATAAAAGTATTCAATTTAAAAAAAAAGAAAAAGCTGAAGACACGTGGGATTTGAACGTATATTTTTTCCTCGTACGTAGACCGTTTGTATTACATTGCACATTTACAATTTAACAAATCATTATCATCTTCCTGCCCTTATCCCACTCTAAGTGGGGTCGGCACAACATGTTATAAACATGCTGTCACATGATTTGGCTGCGTTTTTACGACCGGCCGCCTGCCTGACGTCAACTTACCTCAGTCGTATTTTACAACCCCTCGGTAAGAAAGAGGGTGGTCTATCCTACTAAACCGGATACCACACGGTGGGTGAACTTACCTTAGTCGCCTTTTACGACACCTCGGTAAGGAATGAGGGTGGTACTATTCTATTCAGCCGGATACCACACGGCGTATTAATAATAAAATAATAATATATAAAAATACACGTAAAAAAATACAAAAATGCAATTAAAAAAAAGGCTAGAGACTCGTGGGATTTGAACGCAGTTTTTTTCTCGTATGTAGACCGTTTGTATACCATTGCACCATTACAACTTTACGAATGATGGCAAAAATTGTCTAGTTTCCTGTCACGAAAATTTACTTAGTAACAATGAAAAATTATAAATATTGAGGTAAACATTCCATCATTTGCCTACCCTTATCCCACAAATGGGGACGGCGCAACATGTTTTAAATATGTTGTAAAAGGATTTGGCTACTTATTTTACGACCAGCTGCCTACCTGACGCCAGCATACCCTAGTCGTATTTTACGACACCTCGATAAGAAATGAGGATGGTCTATTCTCATACTCAGTCGGATACCACCTGGCGGTCCAACTTACGATAATCGCCTGTTACGTCACTTCGGTAACGAATGAGGTTGGTCTATTCTACTCAGCCAGATACCACACTGCGTTGGCTTAGAGAAATATACATAATTTTTTTTATAGATTTGCTTACTTACAACTTCACACCGTGTGGTATCCGGCTGAATAGAATAGTACCACCCTCATTTCTTACCGAGGTGTCGTAAAAGGCGACTAAGGTAAGTTGACCCACCGTGTGGTATCCGGTTTAGAACAATAGACCACACTCTTTCTTACCGGGGTTTCGTAAAATACGACAGAGGTAAGTTGACGTCAGGCAGGCGGCCGGTCATAAAAACGCAGCCAAATCATATGACAGCATGTTTATAACATGTTGTGCCGACCCCACGTAGAGTGGGATAAGGGCAGGAAGATGATGATGAATAATAGGAATGAGCAAATAAATGTGTGTGAGCTTTAAATAAATACAGCTTTTCCTGGAATTTCATTAAACACTGTGGCAAAATCGTTTTTGGGTCCGCTTGGGTAAGCATGAATTCCGTTGACGGGGTGCGTAGTTAAAAAAGTTGTAAAGGGTAAAAATAAAATGTTGAATATTTTAATTGCGAGCGTTTGATATTCTTTTATTGATAGCACGAAATATATTATATTTGGATATTCAAATATTACAACATCATCCTCCTGCCCTTATCCCACTCTAAGTGGGATCGGCACAAGATGCTATAAACATGTGGTCACATGATTCGGCTACGTATCTTACGACCGGAGGCCTGCCTGACGTCAACTTATCGTAGTCGTATTTTACGACACCTTAGCAAGAAGAGGGTAGTCTATTCTTCTCATCAGGACACTATGCGGCTTTTACGACACCCCGGTAAGAAATGAGGGTGGTCTATTCTAATGAGTCGGATACCACACGTGGGTAAGTATGAGAATGTAAATAAAATTTAATCGTCTACTTTATTTTATTTTATTTATTATTAATATATCAAGTAACAAAGACTCATTTGTTAGTAGATTAACCTATATGTTAGTACCTTAAACTACACTTAATTATTTAAATTATATATATATATATATATATATATATATATATATATATATATATATGTGGGAATGGAACGTTATGTGTGAAGCATGGAAAGGAACGGAAGGCATGTAAGCGAGAAGGATGAAAGTGTGCGAGAGAGAAGGAAGATAGAAGGGACGGATATACGAAGGCAACACGATTTTAGCTAAGACGAGTTTGAATTAAATAAATCAGTGAAATAATAATTGTGTTTTTACTTCGAACAAATTCCCACAATTGGGGGCTCGTCCGGGATTGTTCGAGGTAATAAACATCAAAGACGGACGACGAAATCGCAAAATTTGAAGACGACGCTAACGCGTGTTCAAGACGGCCGGCGTGCATACACGCTTGTACAAATACGACGCCACGATGGAAGAAAAGAACGTTGGAGCAATATTTGGGCTAGTGGAAGGAAGCATCCCCAAGTTTAGCGGCGATGATAAAACACGATCATCATTACAATGGGCGCTCGACATAGAAGAAAATGCCGCCATTTTTGGTTGGACGGAACAACAGCGACTTATAATGGCGCGTAGATCATTAACTGGAACGGCAGCTCTGTGGCTACGGACAGAAAAAATTCATAAAACATACGAAGAGTTAAAAGCCGCGGTGATTAAAGAATTTCCAGAATTAGTTAACTCGAAAGAAATGCACGAAATCATGACATGCAGAAAAAAAAGGCGTGACGAAACGTACTATCAATATATGCTTACAATGAAAGAGTTGGGCAAACGCGCGAAGTTCCCAGATTATATAGCCATTCAGTATATTATTGATGGAATAGTGGATACCCCTGTCAATAAGACAATTTTATTAGGTGTGACAACATACGCGGCATTGAAAGAGAAATTAAACCTATATGAAGAAATGAAAAAGGCGCAGGCGTCTATGGATAAAACATCAAGATCATTCATATCGCATAAAACCGCCAGCACAAGCAAGCGTTGTTATAACTGTGGTGATTATAATCACGTAGCCGCTGCGTGTACTAGTGGAGTGAAATGTTTTCGATGTAATCAGTTCGGTCATATTGGTCGACATTGTACTCAAGATGGCGGATTTCGTAATCGTAGCGATAAGAAGGCTTTCTCCGGCCAGGCGTCATCGATCGGCGGAAGACATCATAAGGTTGGCAGTATTGCCGAGCAACAACGGAAACCTCCGAACGAGGGCGCGAGTACATCGAGGCAAGTTTACTACAACTCTGCTCAAGACGGCGCCACCGGCAACCATAGTGAAGTTTACGTTGCGTCGGTCAACGACATGAAGTTAGCGCAAAGAGAATCATTCTGTAATGTTGGTAGCATTGACGGGCAAGCGATTGGTCGAAGTATTGAGATGACGCCTCAGAATAAAAATAATGATGGCGGATCTATCGGCGATTTTGGTGTTTACAATGTAAATAAGAACTCTAAACATTTAGTGCGACCGGTAAAACCATTAAAAAATGTAATTTTCTGCGGCAAAAAGGCAAGTGCTCTTGTAGATTCGGGCTGTGATGTAAATTTAATTTCTGACGAGTTTCTAAACGAACTTTGCTTAAATAAATACGACGTAAATACGAATATAATTTTGACAGGTTTAGGTTTTACTAAAGTGAAATCGTATGGCGCAATTACTTTGAATATAGTTATCGATAATTGTGAATATGCTGGAGTTAAGTTTTATGTAATCTCAAAAGACACTATGCCATTCAAAGTTATTTTAGGTAATGACTTTTTATGTAAAACTGTAATGTTTATGAAAGATAGTTCTGTATGGTTCATGCCTAAAGATGAAGAATGGTTGGGATGTCTAATGTCTAATTGTGAAGATGTCATTGATTTTCCTTGTTTAGGTCACTTAAAGAATCCTATGATAAGACAAGCTGTGCGACATTTGGTAAGCAATTATTATCCCCAACAAATTAGAGAGGCCCCAGTCCAAATGAAGATTGTTGTCAAAGATGATATACCGGTGAGGTTCAACCCGAGGCGGATTTCGCTTATAGAGCAATCGCAAGTGGAAAAACAAGTGGAAGAGTGGCTGGACAAGAAAATAATACGAGTAAGTTATTCTGAATACTGTAGCCCTCTAGTTCTTGTTCGAAAAAAATGTGGTTCTTTAAGGATTTGCATAGATTATAGGAAATTAAATAACAAAATATTAAAAGACGAGTTCCCACTTCCACTCATTGAAGATTACATAGATAAGTTGTGTGATGCCCGAGTTTTTAGTTTGTTGGACCTGAAGGATGGATTTTTTCATTTGCGAGTATGTGAAGAAAGCATAAAGTACACTGCTTTTGTCACTCATCACGGGCAATTTGAATTTTTGCGAGCTCCGTTTGGATTGTCAATTTGTCCCAATTATTTTATGAGGTTTATCACCATCATCTTCCGTGAAATAATGGCTAAAGGTTGGTTAATGATATTTATTGATGACATTTTAATTACAGCAGCAAATGAAAACCAAGCATTGGACAGACTAAAAGAAGTTATGACAGTTTCATCCGAGTATGGGCTCCAGATTAATTGGAAAAAAGCTGAATTGATAAAAAAGAGTATTACATTCTTAGGACATAGAATTGAAAATGGTGAAGTACAGCCCTCGGCTGAGAAGATTGAAGCAGTCATGAAGTTTCCTGAGCCTCGTACAGTAAAACAGATACAGAGTTTCATTGGCTTAGCTTCATATTTCAGAAAGTATATACAGAATTTTGCACTTATTGCCAGTCCGTTAACAACCTTATTGAAAAAAGATGTTCCGTTTGTCTTTGACCAGAAAGAAAGAGAAGCCTTTTATATTTTAAAAGAGAAGTTGACTAGAAGCCCAGTACTAAAAATATTTAATCCGAGGTTACAAACCGAACTGCATACCGATGCATCATGCCATGCACTAGCTGCAATACTTATGCAAAGAGATGAAAAGGGTGATTTACATCCTGTTTACTTCATGAGTCGAAAGACTAATACATCAGAAGAAAAGTATTCAAGCTATGAGTTAGAAGCTATGGCAGTTATACTAGGAGTGAAAAAATTTAGACATTATTTGTTCGGCTTACCATTTAAGATTGTTACAGATTGCAAAGCATTTGAGTTAACACTAAAGAAAAAAGACTTGACGCCAAAAGTTGCACGATGGGCTATGATGTTGCAAGAATTTAATTTTGTGATCGAGCATAGAGCAGGGACTCAGATGCGGCATGTTGATGCATTGACTCGCTACCCTTACGCTGGAGTGGTGACAACAATACATGATAATTTACGGACAGCTCAAGAAAATGATGAAGCCTTGAGAGCTATTACAACAATTGTCAAAGAAAAGCCCTATCAGGATTATTGGATTGATAATGGTTTGCTGTATAAGGGTAATGACAAAATATTAGTAGTCCCTCAGAGCATGGAATTGAGTATTATTGAAAATGCCCACTCAAATGGCCATTTTTCAGTAAAAAAGACTATAGAATCTATTAGTAAAAATTATCACATTAGGAATGTTGAGAAGAAGGTGCAAGAATATATTTCAGCATGCATACCCTGCCTTTTAGCAGTTAATAAAGCCGGAAAGAAGGAAGGATTCTTACATGTTATTGACAAGGGTGATATGCCTCTCCATACCATACACCTAGATCATATTGGACCAATGTGTGAAACTAAGAAGCAATATAACTACATCCTCACAGCTGTAGATGGCTTTACAAAATTTGTATGGTTATTTCCAACAAAAGGTTTGTCTACGAAGGAAGTTATTGATAAACTGAAACTGCACCAGCAAAATTTTGGTAACCCAGGAAGATTTATTACAGATAGAGGTACGGCCTACACGAGTCAGGAATTCAATGAGTACTGCAAAGAGCAAGGCATCGAACACATTAAGATCACTACTGGAGTGCCACGATCAAATGGACAGGTTGAGAGGGTGCATCGAACAGTTATTGCTGTACTTACTAAATTGTGTATAGAAACACCATCCTTATGGTATAAGCATGTCAGTGCTGTGCAGCGTGCACTCAACAGTACCTACCACAGAAGTGTGAATACCACTCCCTTTGAGCTCTTACTTGGTGTGAGCATGAAGAATGTCAATAAAGAACTTTATGATTTGATACAGCAAGAAGAAATAGATTGTTTTACATCTCAGAGAGAGGAGCTGAGGAAGAAAGCTAAGGAGCAAATTTTAAAAGTACAAGAAGAGAATAGTAAAAATTTCAATAAAGGAAGGAAAGAAAGTATAAAATATAATCTTAATGACTTAGTCGCTATTAAGCGTACTCAATATGGAGTTTGCATGAAATTAAAGCCGAAGTTTCTAGGCCCATACCGGATAAGCAAAGTAAAGCGGAATGATAGGTATGATGTGGTAAAAGCTGACCCCAATGCAGAAGGTCCAAGCAAGACCTCTACATCGGCTGACTTCATGAAGCCATGGCCCCATATTTAAAATTATCTTTCAAATTGATTAAACTGTCATATTAGGGTGTTGTTGTTTTTTCAGGGTTTATTTTTTTCAGGGTTTATTTTTTTAGAGATGAATGGTTATAATTTTGTCCAATTGTTATGCTTATCATTAATTAAATTATAAATGTAAAATTGATTATTATGATTATTGAATTGTATTATGACATGTTTCAGGAGTTATTGCTATTGTTATTTTATTGCTATTGCTATGTTATGGTAAAAGATATTGTTTAAATTTAAATTTTTTTTTTTGTTTACTTTTATATAGAAGCATAGAAAATAAGAAGTTTTTATGTTTATATAGAAGCTGACATGAATAAGCGTACCTATTGTATTATATTAAGCTGATTTGTAAGTATGTCTGAGGACAGCCATAATGTCAGGACGGCCGAATGTGGGAATGGAACGTTATGTGTGAAGCATGGAAAGGAACGGAAGGCATGTAAGCGAGAAGGATGAAAGTGTGCGAGAGAGAAGGAAGATAGAAGGGACGGATATACGAAGGCAACACGATTTTAGCTAAGACGAGTTTGAATTAAATAAATCAGTGAAATAATAATTGTGTTTTTACTTCGAACAAATTCCCACATATATATATATATATATACAGTTTTGAAAAAAAAGTCTAGAAAAGCGAAACCTAATAAAGGATCTATTTGGCCAATAAAATCGCGTAGCAGTTTAAGATCGGGATATGTGACATAAAGCGGTCCCAACAAATTGAATCTGCGACATGTGACCTCTCGACTCCTAAAGCCTGTAAAAAGGCTATTTATGTGTTTATGGAGGCTTTTGTCGCTCCTAGGGTTATATTTCGAGAGTGCTTTGCTGCTAAGTTTTAGGAATCACTTTGAGATAATGTGTAGATTATCAGACTGAGTATAAAGGGACATGTCATTTTGTGTTACTTGGCAATAGTATACTGTATGAATATTTGTACTCGAGATAACACGAGATGAAAAGTAACAAAAAAAGATGGAAAGACTTTCGAATCCATAATAATATGGCAGTAATAGTAAGGCATTGTGGACTCCTTTTCACTATGTCCCTTTGGTATCTATACTGAGATATATTGGCAATCAATATACTAACTTCGATAGAAGAAACTTCATCACGTATCGCGTACGAAGTTAATAAACGGCAAATGTCACAACGGAACGTGGCCAAGCTGAGACACAAACTTATATAGAAGGTTACCCTATATATTGTTTTCATCTAAACATAGTTTTAGAGCTTAGTACCTATTTGACCGAGCCTTGATCGATTTAAAAGATACAAAAAAAAGCGATAAAAAAAAGAAAAAAAAAGCACCGGGTGTAGGAATTGAACCTAGGTTTCGAACCTTTTTTGGTCCGCGCGTTACCAATAGGCTGTCACAGCTTTGCATTTGGCAGCTCAAATTAGAGTTGCTATGTTTTTTGTATCAATTCTTGAAAATTATATCAATATTGGTGCAGTGGAGTAGCCGCAACTGCATAACAATCAGACAGTTCTAAATTTTAGACTAAATCTTAGGTCGTTATATACGTTTCATCATTCATCATCATGGCCTTATCCCATTCTAAATGGGGTCGGCACAACATATTATAAACATCTATACTAATATATAAAGCTTAAGAATTTGTTTCTTTGTTTTATTTATTTATTTATTTATTTATTTATTTTTACAAAATCCACAGCTCTTAATCTAGTAACTTACAAAGTATTAAATTAACAGTACATACAGCCAATAACGGATTTTAAATTTATTAACATATTACTTATTATAATTAGGACGCCAGAGAAGTATGTGATGTGTATGTATGTGTCTGTGTGTGTGTTGCGTATGTATGTGTATGCTATGCGTGAAATATATATAATATAATAATATAAAATTAAATATGTAATCTTTATTCTATTATGTTTATTCCAAAAAATACTTTATAGATATAATTTAATTAATGTACTATGAAGTCTGCATTATATCGAGAATTTTTTTCCTAAAACACTCCTTGGAGTTATTAAATATATCAATCTGGGTATAATTGACATTATATGTTCTAAGCAGTCGACATACTACCGAGTTTCCGGCATATATAGATTTGGTGAAAGGGACACAGAAAAGAGGTGTTTTGCGAAATAAATGTTTAGGAGTGCACAAGCGCACTATGTTATTTACCAGCTCAATGCAGTCTATGTGGCCGTTGCATATCTTGTGTAGGAAAAGCATGTCTAACAGGGATCTTCTATTTTCAAGAGACATGAGTTTATAAGTTGTACATAACTGCTTATAATTATCGTTCATGTTAATATTTGAGTTTGTTCGAAAACTAAGATGTTTAAAAAATTTTGATTGTACTTTTTCAATGTTATGTTTTTGATAATTGGTTGCGGGGTTCCAAATGCAACTACCGTATTCTAAAATGCTTCTAACGAGTGAACAATAAAGAAGTCTTAAGCAATTTTGGTCTGAAAAGGGCTGAGTTATACGTAATACAAAGCCTAGTGTTTTATTAGCACGGTTAACAATCGAATTTACATGATCAGAATATGTCAATTTGGAATCAAATATAATACCAAGATCTTTAACTTTATCTACTCTGGGAATAATAGTATCGTTTAGTATATAAGTAGCCTTAATGTGTGATTTTTTACGCGTAAACGTTACGGATGAACATTTGTCTACATTAACATCAATTTTATTGTCTTTGTAGTACTTGGCTAGTTTGTCAAGATCAGATTGCAGTTTTTCACAATCTGACCGATCTTTTATTGTCATATAAATTTTTGTATCATCCGCATACATGAGGAATTTTGCGTGTTTCAGAGTCTTTTGAATGTCGTAAAGATAGCAAGCATAAAGTAAAGGTGACAGTATTGAGCCCTGAGGCACTCCCGAAGGAATGTTGGCGTAATCAGAGCGGTATCCTCCTATAGTTACTGCTTGACAGCGATTTCTTAAATATGACTCAAACCACCTCAATAAGTTACCTCGAATACCCAATTCAAATAGCTTACGCAGTAAAATTATGTGATCTACACGGTCAAATGCTTTTTCGAAGTCCGTGTAGATCACATCCACTGATTTCCCACCATCTATACCTCGCGTCAAATCATTAATAAAAATAGCCAGGTTTGTCTGCGTTGATCGGCCTTTAATAAAACCATGTTGTTGCTCTGGTATCAATTGAGCAAGATTACTGTATATATAACCGTGTACAATTCTCTCCAACAGTTTTGCCAAAACGTTTAATATAGATATCGGCCGGTAGTTTTCAATCGCGGTTTTTACGCCTTTCTTATACACAGGAACAATATGCGCGGTCTTCCAAATTATAGGAACATAACCATCCCGTAAACTTCTATCAAAAAGGAGAGAAATTGGATAAGCAATAGAATCTGCACAGTTCAAAAAGAAAATTGGTGGTAAATTGTCGCTACCGGAGCCTTTGGACCCGTCAAGATTTTTTATAAGTTTTAAAATCAATTCCCGAGATATGTCAATGCTATGCATACTATTTGCTTTTTCATTTTCAGTATAAGTGGAAATTGCCATATGGGAGTGAGATGAGTTTCCAAAATTCCGGATAAAATAAGAGTTGAAAGAATTGCAAATATCTTTTCCACTAGTAATCTCTGTGTTATTAAATGTCATATTATTAGGATATTTTGATTTACGATTCTTTTTAGAATTTACATATGACCAAAATAACTTAGAATTACGCTTAATGTTATTTTGTGACAATTTTATATAGGTATCTAAGCATTCTTTTTGTAATTTCTTTTGTCGGCGTCTCAGCGTAGAAAACTCATTATAGTCTAATGGGTTGTGAAATTGAATCCAATTTTTATGATATTTATTTTTTTCTTTTATTAGTTTAATTAATGCTTTACTGTACCAAACAGGGTAAATATAGGCACCAGAACACATTTTTTTAGGTACATGATTATCAATGATCTTATTAAGAACTACATAAACGGTATTTACAGCTTCTGAAAAATTACCTATTTGATTGATAAAAGACCAGTCCGTATCATTTATACAATTATTAATAATATGATAGTCCGCTTTACTAAATTGTCGCTTTAACAAGGATCGATTTTTAAATGATTTGCTTATAATGTCAGCACTTTTAAATAACAACGAGGGATGATAATTATCTTCCGGCACGAGCGGGAGGTTAGCAGTATCGACTGTAACGGAGAAATTACAAATTATCAAATCTAAGATGTTATTCGAACAGTTGACATTGAGATTGTATTGAGTAAGACCAGAAAAAACAATCCTTTCTATAAATTTAGAAGCAGTGTTTTGCATATCCAATGACCCTTTTTTTAGTACTAGTGGCTCGCTATTGAGCCAATTAATACACGGTAAATTAAAATCTCCTGTAATTAAGATATGGTCACCTTCAACTTTATTACTAATTTCTACTAAGTTATCTAGGAAAGTATTAATCTTTCTGAGCGAGGTATCGTAGGGTGGAAAATAAGCCACAGCAACATGTAAGTTACGGTTTGATTTTAGCACCTTGGAAGAAACCGTAAACCATAAACATTCGATATCTGCATGTTGCCACTCCGGACGGAGGCGCGGTTCTAAGCGCGACGCACACAAGGCCAAGACTCCCCCGCCGCGCCCCGATCCGCGATCCCGCCGCATGCTTATATATTTACTATCACTGAGCTCGCTATCTAGGATGCCGTCACATAACCATGACTCTGTTATCAATATTAAATCGTAATTACAAGACAGGATATTATTGTAGAACGTGTTGGTTTTTGTTCTGAGCCCCCTAACGTTCTGATAATAAACAGATAAGTTATTATTTGTTTGTAAAATCATTTAATAATATATTAATTATGCCAAATACTGTTAAACATTTATGGAATTGAAGAATACGGTAAATATCAACAAGTAAGTTATAAGATCTCGTTAGTAATTTTCCTGTTTTTCCTTTGAGTTTTGTTTCATACTTTAGGACCAGAACTAAATTAATTTCTCGGTTACAGAGAGAACCGTAAGCGTTTCTCGCTATATGATTAAGATAAATATAGAACAATGTATAAACATATATTAGTAGGCTGTGGTCGAGAAGACTATATTTATTTGTGCAATAACTCATGCTTGATATAGATAGTTTATGTAGGTTTATTGACCGTAGCAATCCAAAAAAAGTTTTTATGTATTTCATTATCATTTTTAATTTTTGTATATTATTTTTTAATTTATATATATTATAATCCAAGTTTTTACCTTTGTACAATATACTTATAGTGTACGGGGATAAAAGGAAATAGATTTTTATTTTAGATTTAGAGAGCAGTGTAGCACAACTTAAAAAATTATGTCTCTTACTATATTTTATGATATGTTTATAATGTGGTGTGTTTATGTGTGTGTATGTCAGTTTCTGAAAAAGGTTAGTTTTATAACTAGAAAAATAATTGTAAGGGTGTGTCGGCTTAGCGACAAGCTTCACAAATATAAAAGATACGCAAAGATATAATACAAGACACCTCAAACAATTTTTTTGATATCGGTTGTTGTATTTACCGGAATAGGTGGTGACTTTTCGTTGCGGCGCACATATACTCTGCAGTTTTTTGTCCATACAAAACTATAATTGGCTTCTTTGGCTTTTGTTTTGCAGGCGCGCAGCAGCAACTTACTTTCTCGCGTCAGGTGTTCGTTCACGTAAATTTTTTGTGTCGCTAGACCCAAACCGATCTCTTTAGCGGTGAAGGAGTGAAATTTTCTAGCTGCTGCTATTATTTGATCCTTCCGAGTTCGCTGCTTCAGACGTGCTATAATTGTTCTGGTCGATGGCGAAGAAGTTCCCGATGCGGCGCGCCGGGGCTGGACCCGGTGAGCGAATTCAAAATCATCAGCAACCACGTCCACCCCGATGTGTTTCACCGTTTTCATTACTACGTCCAATGTGGACTCCTCCGCCTTCTCCGGAACGCCAACAATCTCGATGTTTTGCAATCTTACCCACTGTTGTTGTTGGGTGCTTTCCACCTCTAATTTTTTGAGGCGGTTTTCATAAGCGGTCAGACTGTTTTGGAGGGATTTATTATCTTCTTTAAGGGATTTCAGATCCTTTACTGTATCGTTCAGCTGTTTCTTTAGATCCTCGTTTTCAGTCTTTAGGTCTTCATATTTATTATTGAAGAAGGTAAGCGAATCTCGAAAACTCAACACTTGCTCCTTAAGAGCTACCAAATCTTCGGCAATCGTTTCTGTAATAGTCGCCTTCAGGATACTCCGCAGATTGGCCTGAGTAACGTATGTGTCACTTTCTGCGCAACCGATTGGGTCGCGTTCGATTCTCTTACGTGTTGTGACGTTCTCGGTCGAGGTGCTCTCGTAAGAAGCTGGTTGTAACGGAGAGCCACAATTATCACTTTTGGGTGAATTCCTCCTGCACGCTTGACATTTCCAGCTGCGCTTAGTGTCCTGATTTCCCGAACGGAATGCCTTTGAGGGTATATTAGTGCATTGCAAATGATATTTATGTTTACATCCATAACAGGATGCCATCTCTTTATTGTTTATGACATCATTACACGCGGCACATTGCATTTTTATATTATACAGCGGCGAACTACTTTAAATTTATTCTTAAATCGGTCAGGTAAATGCATAAAAACGAATGAATAGATGTTTACGCGCCGGCCGACACGGCGAGCGCGGCCAGCGACCGGTACTCCGCTTATCGCGTTGATGAGTAATTCGCTTCACCTTGATATATTTACGTAATATTGTCACTATTCACTACGAACAAGAACTATCACTGCAACTTTAAGAATATTATGTATCGTATGAGTTGATATTCGCGTGTTAAAATTGGTTTTATACTTAATTTTTATTAAACGGAAAGAGACGCGTTAAAACGATGTTGCCTCTCCGGCGCCCGTGGCGTAAGTTGTTTGATTTTTTGAACGCGCTAATTTCAAAAACTACGTGACCGATTTGAAAAATCCTTTGAGTGTAAGATAATCCGTTTATCAAAAAGGCTATATAGGCTTATGAATATAACAAAAATATTACGAAAACGACAAAATATAACGCTTTCCTTGCGTGCGCTAAGTAAACGGTGAAAGTTATTCAGAAATCATGTACTACAAAATTATTCCCCTTTAAAAGTTCTAATTCAAAGTCCGCGAAAGCATATGTCTAGCTATCAAAGTTCACCCACTTTAACCATTTTTATGGTTATCACAATACTATATTATGGTTCTAATCTATTTTCGCGGGCGAAGCTGGCTGGCTTGCTAGTGCTGTAATATGTTTTGGCTAGGTATTTTACGCCCGGCCTAATGTCAACTATCTTAGTCGCCTCTTACGATACAATCGTACTCAAATTTCATCAGTTTTTTCTCCAGCGCATAAGACCTAAAGATGAACCACACAGACAGACTTTGGAATTAATATTTTTTTAGTATATACGTATGGAAGTATAAATATGATCCATATTCATTGATAAACTTACGCCGTGTGGTATCCGGCTGAATAGAATAGTACCACCCTCATTTCTTACCGAGGTGTAAAAGACGACTAAGGTAAGTCGACCCGCCGTGTGGTATCCGGCTGAGTAGAATAAACCGACCTCATTTCTTACCAAGGTGTCGTAAAAGGCGATTCAAGGTAAGTTGACCCACCATGTAGTATCCGATTTAATAGAATAGACCACTCTCTTTCTTCCCGAGGTGTCGTAAAAGTGACTAAGGTAAGTTAACCCAACGTGTGGTATCTCGTTGAGTAAAATAGACCACCCTCTTTCTTACCGAGGTGTCAAAAAATACGACTAAGGTAAGTTGACCAATTAATTTCCTCATACCTGATTTGATCGGGTAGAAATACTCCACGCACACCTCGCAAAATCCCCTGCTGAGTGACTCTGAGCTTTCATAAACATGCTGTAATATTATTTGGCTACGTATTTTACAACCGGCCGCCTGTAGGCCTTTTACTGTAGGTCTAGTAAAAGGCGACTAAGGTAAGTTGACTCACTGTGTGGTATCCGGTTAAGTAGAATAGACCACCCTCTTACTTATCGAGGTGTCGTAATATACGACTAAGATAAGTTGACGTCAGGAAGTTGGCCGGTCGTAAAATACGTAGCCAAATCATGTGATAGCATGTTTATAACATGTTGTGCCGACCCCACTTAGAATGGGATAAGGGCAGGAAGATGATGATAAGTATGAAAGTATATGTATATGACCCATATTCATACATAAACTTATCTTCACAATATTATCTTCACAATTCGGAAAAGAAAACGCAAAAACTAAGTAAAACCCAATGCCCTTTTCGGATGGCGATAAACACGTAAGAGCCTTTTTATGGAGTCACGGGTCGCATGTCGCAGGTCCCAGATTCAATTTGTTGGGTTCGCTTTACGTCGACGGCTCCCATCTGAACCTTCTACACGATTTTCTACTTTTTTTCCTTCGCTATACAATGTTTTTATACCGTTGCTATTTATATTATGATATCGAAATGTTGTTTAACTTTCTTTTTAGTGCTTTCAAAGCATAAAAATAATCTTTATTTATATAATCTGCAAATCTTTTAAATCGTTAAGGATCAATTCGATTTAATGAAGCTACAACTGGTTCGGAATGTTGCTCTTACCGAGAGTAATCTGAAAGCAACTCTACAGTCAATCTTTTAATCATTTTAATTTGACATTATTTAACCGCAGTCAAACCCAAGCAGTTTTATTGTTCAAAAATCTTCAATTGTGTAATCTGTTTTACGTATACCATACTCGTTCATACAGTTTCTGTAGTTAAGTCTAATATAGATTCCGGAATTTCTCTTACACGACTTTGGTCATTTACTTAAGAAACATCCCTTCCATCCCTTAGGTCACCTAGGTGACCTCGGCCTACAGGCCGAAACACAGACCGGGCTTAAATGCCCGCGAGGAACTGCCCGGGCAAGGAGGTATGCCTCGAGGCCCGTACCCCGCCTACTCCCAGGGGAGTAAGCGAGACGACCCTGCTACTTAAGAAACATCAGTAACTTGAACGTTTAATAGAAGTTTTATAATCGATTTAAAATAGTGTGCATTATAATTGCATTGTTAAAATAATAGCCGTTCAAATCGATATCTGAATGTTTTATTCATTTATCATTTACCTTCAATTCATTAAGGATTCTTCTACAGATCTGCCCATTAACTAACTCTAACAGATAAACTATATAGCTCTTTCCATCTCAATCTCCTATGGCTTTGAGCTTTTCTCCGATGCCCACAGTCTTTTTCCGTATTACTTCAATACGGCAAAAATGGGGTGAAAGAATTGGTACGAATTCAGCCGTTTATGCAAGTTGTTTCAAGAAAGAAAGAGAAGAATTTTTTGCCGTCGTGTATAAACGTTATGACACGTTTTTCGAATTTGCGTTGTATATAACGTTGCTCCACTTAAAGTGTAAATAGTTAAAGTTTGGTGCGTAGCTTAAATTGTAGCATAATCGTAGCGTTATTGTAGCATTATTGTAGCGTAATTGTTGTAGCATAAATTGATACCGGCGTCCATGGGAACAAATTCGGGAACAGAAGCTAGTAATAATGTTAATTTTGTATTCAACAAGAAGCGCTAGTCTAACAAAGAAGCAAGTATTAAGCTGAGTACACATCAACTAATCCGACACGGTTGTTACGCGCACCTTCGCAGCGGCGAAAAGTTGATCCGACGCCACCTCGCGATATTAAACCAGCTAAGTGCGGTTTATGCTGACTTCATTATATTAGCGCGTCGACGCTTCGCTCGCGAGTTCAACTGTTTAATTACGGGCGGCGGGAAAGATATCGCGTTAGGGATGAAGATTTGTTTAATTGTTCATATTTCAAGGTACCTAACGTTCTAAGGGTTTGACTGGCCCGTTGGCGCAGTGGGTAGTGACCTTGCCTTCAGCTCCACGGTCGCGGGTTCGATTCCCGCCAAGGGTCAACATTTCCTATAAATGTATTTGTTGGTCTTCGAGTCTGGGTGTATATTTGTATTTAAGTATTTATTTTAAAATATATATTCACCAGTTGTCTGTCTACCATAACACAAGTATTAAGTTACTTACTTTGGGGATGGACGACCGTGTGTGTAAGTGTCCCATATATTTATTATTTGTTTTTATAATGGTGTTTTTTTTCAAAATTATATGTAAAAGTAATAATATCCGCGACATTGCCTGAGTAGATTTTAGTCGTAATACCCACAATTATGTAGTTTACTGTTTTTGCCTGTTCCTGACGGAAAGAGGATTTTTTTATTCTGTATGTTAGCTTGTATCTAGCGGATTAATCGTGAAATTGACAGACACTTTAAATTCTAGATTACTAAGTAAATAAATGTTTCCAATTCCGGTTTGCTACACGTGTTTGGAGGAGAGATCAACGGTGGGGGTTGAACTAATATAAGACTGCTTTGTTACGATTTTGTTCGTGGAGCCTTTTTCCTGATTATGCTTCGGTTTCGGGGCGAAACGATCGTAGAAATTGTGGTAGTGAGTGTGTGTGTATTGCTTGTTTGGAGTGTTGGTTTTGGCGGTGATTTGTAATCCGTGTGGTGACTTGTTTCTGCTTAGTTCTTGTGAAGATAATGTGCGCTGTTAAATGATACAAAGATGGTATCTTTCTCTCTGGTTTATTTGTAGGTGTCGCAAGTATGATCGTCCGTTAAAAGTAATTGTCAAGAAATTTGAATGTTGTAACAGATATAAAAAATATTGTTGTGGCTGCGTTCACAACAGATTTGTCCTGCATGTATAAGGTGTGTGAATGTTGCCTGCTTCATACACTTAGCATTACATATATTCTCTAAACAAACACGTATTA
Organism: Morpho helenor; assembly: GCA_029227775.1. Classification (NCBI taxonomy): domain Eukaryota; kingdom Metazoa; phylum Arthropoda; class Insecta; order Lepidoptera; family Nymphalidae; genus Morpho; species Morpho helenor. Next base: position 14,353,835 of record JARGCU010000010.1, read on the forward strand.
CAGCAACGTAGTTTCATTGTTAGTTCAATTAATGAAAAATAAAAATATTTACGTTAAATTGAAAATTATTTAAGTAAAGACAAAATGACATACAAAATGGAAGTACACAAGTAAATTCAATTAAACAGTGAGAATACCGAAACTGTCCAATCTCACGCCGCAATTTCATAACATTCCGTCTATTTATTGAGTTGAGAAGTCTGAAACTCAATTAGTGAACGTCAGACTGGAGTATATTTTACAAATGAAGTGACCAACCGAAAATATCAAGAAAACTTCCTATTCATTCTTATCTTTAATATTTAAATGAGTTAATCTTGTAGTACCTGACCGAGCCTTGCTTGGTAATTTTTTAAAAAAATATAAAATTTATAAAATATATTTTTTTTAAAAGAAACTTCAAAAAAAAAGAAATAATTGGTTAGGCGGGGCTCGGTCCTAGGTATTTTTATTTCTCTAGAGAACCCGTTCCCCGAAAAAGCTACGCTGACTTGACAGTTTACGGCAAAAATAGTGTTTTATATTCAATGTCAATTTAAGTAATTTTTGAATGCCTAAAAACAAGGATAAAATGACATTTGGCTACATCGATTTTTCTCCCCCAAAACCCCCTACATGCTGTGTTTCACGAAAATCGTTGTAGCCTTTTTCGAGATTTCGAAAATATATACGTACAAGATTAACTCATTTAAATATTAAAGATATTTTTTCCAATTAGTTTTACAGTTTCGCACACATGGAAATTAGTGTGACACCATTTTTTTCTCAATTTGAAATTTTTAGCATAAAAGTAGATAATTAATTAAATAATTAAAAATTCCCGAACAAAATAAACTACACATAACACATAATTGAAGGTTTTTAACCATTTCAATTGACGCGATTATTTGACATTTGAATTAAAGTCACGGTTACAGCATACATAAAAAAACAAAAAAACTAAATATAAACGTAAATTTCAAAATGGACTTGACGGGATGTCAATTAGATAACATGGTTTTGCGTTCAGTATTCTCACCTAAACAATAGAACTGCCAAAATCTCAGCCGCAATTTCAGAACGTACCGTCCGTTCGTGTATTGAATTAAGACGTGGTATATTAAATTATTTAGTGTGTAGCTGAAGTACCTACGCTTTATTAGAAACCTTCCCAAAATATCTCGTAACAGTGTTAATATTATTGTAAAACTAAAAGTGCTCTTGACAAAAAATTTTACGTCCTAATAACATATAACTTAATAAAGTATAAATCAATACTAAACTTAAATATAATGACAATCTTTAAAGGACTATTTGCGTTGTATTCTCTATATTTAACATCATTTTATATCTAAGTATTTGATATGAAAATTTAAAGTTAGATCATGGTACAGATAGATAAAGGGCAATTTTCCGTAACACTTTGTTTAAATTCCTAGGCACAAAGTTGGTTTTTGTCTCAGTCGGTCATTTCATACGAAGCGATTCGCTTCTGGCATGCTCTGGCTGACCAAATCAGTATAGAGTGAATACAGTAAATAATAAAATCTTTAAATATATAAAAATCCCATGTCACATCGTGCGTTTGCGTTGATCTTCAAAACTGCTGAACCGATTCCGATAAAATTCTATTATATTTCAGAACAACTTAAAGGATAGAATAGTTTTTATCTCGATCTGTAATGTCTTGTCAATTTTTTAGAGGTTCTATTTTAATTCTAAGTTCTATAAGTTTTCGATAAATATCAGTATTAGTTATAACTAACAACGATATTTCTCCTTTATACTTATTAAAAAAATAAAAAACAATTTTCCCAAAGTCAACGCATTTACTCTTTCTCAACAGTTGTTGAGAAATGACAATGACATATATATATATATATATATATATATATATATATATATATATATATATATATCACAGCCACAATTCTTTTTCATATTAATGACCAACTCTATGAAGGAGGTTGTATTAGAAACATGTTGTTAAGGTTTTTCTATTCACGCCATATCAATATACAAAGCCAAATCTGTAAGTTAAAGAAGTAGGTCGGTTGTATACCATGATACGCGATACATATGGAAGTCAAAAATTGACAAAACAAATTTCAAAATTGTCTTACTTAAATAGTTTAGATAGAACAGCGTCTGTCATGTCAGCTAGTTTGATTATAAACAGCAAAAATATAAGCACGGTTTAAATATTTGAATAAAATATACATAAACAAGTTCGATGCTCCTATTTAATAAGGACTCTTGTATTCAAGAACATTTTCAACTGTTTATTGAGTCGGTAAAATGATAGCAAAAACTTTCTATTATTAAATTATAATTTCAATAATCGAAGTTCTTTTAAGAATTAAATTATTCCTTCTTTCTATTATTATTCATTATTGAAAGTTTATTGTAAGTAAGTAACTTTTAGTTAAGTAACTTTCATTTTAATTTCGGATCGGAGAGTTCTTTTACCAAAAAAATATACAAAATCAGTACATTTTAGATCTGTTACAAATATTGTTATATATCAGGTTTCTTATTAATTGTCAGTAGTAAAAATAAAGCAGTGAGCTTTATTTATTGTATGATCTTAGCTAGTATGATCGCTTTCATAATGAACCTCTAGTAAACCTTTAATTTCTTAATTTAAACGTTCGCTAAGTGCAAGATAAAACCTTTTTTTCAAGGGCAGTATAGTGTCGACCTCCACCAGAAACTATCGTCATTTTGTCAGTTATTCTTAAGGCATTGAAAACACGTTCACAATTTTCTATATGAGAAAACATTCAGTTATATTTTTATACTTTAAATTTTCTTGCATCTTGTAATCCTGGTATAGAATCTAACACTTTTGTACATCAGACGCTCTTTCTTGTAACAGGACACAGTATCATACCTTTTTCTAGTCAAAACACTTAAGTAACTTGATCAACGAAGTCAAAGTGTACTGTAAGTTAAACTCTCATTTGATATTGTTCACGAATAAATCACACTTTGTTCCCGTGTAGGCGTAATAACAATGGGAGTGGGGGGGTGTAATTTGACAAGGAAAATGGAAACTTTCTATTGCCACTCTCTCATCTTAAGTTCCCAAGTCGTAACTTGCCCGTCATATTTAAGAGCTAAGTTTTGTATAAAAAATCTCACTTGTCACTTTTGTTTCGAAAACTTTGCTCTTGTTCACACGGATAAACAACTGGGTCGAGTTTAAGTTGAGGTTGCAGTTTAGTTTGTTGATGATGGAAGTGGAATTTCAAAATTGTTCAGTGTATAATATTTTCAAAAATTTTGAAACTTCGGATTTCTGCGTGACAAAATTGAGTCATGCGTAAAAGATTTAAAATAAATAAGCTAGCGAGTTGAATAAACTTTATTCAAATAAGCTCTTTCGAACACTTATGAATCGTCAGGGATTGACATGATTAATGAAGCTACAACGGGTTAGGAATGTTGCTCTTAACAAGAAGAACCAGGAAGAAACTCGGCGGTCAATCTTTTAATCATTTTTAATTTTACGTTATTAAACGGCAGTTTTGTATGAAGCTAATAGGATTTTCAAATCCAGGCATTTTTATCATCCAAATAATTTTCAATTTTGTAATATTCTTTACGAATGTGCAAAGTTAAAATTAGGATGTACGATGGACATATGGTCATTGAACTTTCAAGGTTTATAGGTGACACTCACCACTGGAAAACTGCAGTATTGGAAACCTCAACTTTCTACCTCTCTGCTCCAATGCGGATTGGTAAGTTAAACATATTCCTAAAATTCTCAAGAGGTATGCAGGTTTTCTCACGATGTTTTGCTTCACCGAAAAGCGTGTAATAAATTGTCAATGAACCGCACATACCTACCTGCTTATATTGTTTCCGCTTAAAGTATTGACTAGTGAAGTGTATTTTGTACACCTATTTCGATATATCCGAAAGTTTTTGGTTCATTACAACAACATACACAAGTAATCGAAATAATGGCGCAGCAATGTAAAAGCCTGGCGTACGTACAGAACGAGCGAACAGCACAATAAATGGTGTACAAACACATTTACATTAGTTCACGTAATGGTCGGCATTAGAGGCCATTCGCCCAAACGAGATAATATAGGAGATGCTGGCAGAGCCTTTTTTGTTTGAACACGTGCCCCCTAACTTGTTTTCCTTGGTCTATTGGACCGGGACCACTCGAAATATTAATTTATAGTACACACAGACTTCTTGCCTTTATTAGTATAGAAATAGCAAAGGAACGTTTAGTTAGGGTACTGGCATCCTAAATAAATCTCTCGCTATATCACAAGTATATGTGGAAGACATAGAGGAAATGCCTTAAATGAATTTATCATTCTCCTGCCCTCATCCCAGTAAACATGTTGTCAGATGATTTGCCTTGTATTTTACGACATCTCGGTTAGGAATGAGGATGGTCTATTCTACTCAGCCGGATACCAAACGGTATAGTCGCATTTATTATAAAAGAATGAATAAGGAGTTTTCTTGATATTTTTTGTTGGTCACTTCATTTGTCTTGTGTCTTTAATAGATAATAGCAATCTATCACACGCTTTTCGATGAAAAAGACTAAAGAATTCTGGGTATTTGTGTAATCTACCAATACGCAGCAGCATGGTAGGTCATAGCTCCAATATAGGGATGTAGGGTAGATTAAATTTATCTAGCGAGATTTCATTAAAAAATCTCGTTTAATCCCTGTTTTTAGGCATTGAAAAACTGCTAATATTTAAATAGAATGCAAAGGTTAATTTTGGTGTCATTTGTAAAGTTGTAGCAGCTCAGTCGGGAACGGGCGGACAGAAATATACGGAAAATACTCGGAATCAAGTCGCAAACCTGCCATCTTTTCTTTCTTTTTAAATTTTTTATATCTTTTAATAAAATTACCGGGCAAGGGTCGGTCACCCAGGTACTATTATAAACATTACATATTAATTTATGAGATACTTTGGATAAAATGTCAGATCAATGTCTTTAGTACGACTGGCCCGTTAGCGCTGTGGGTAATGACCCTATCTTCAGTTCCATGGGTTGCAGACTTGATTCCCGCCGAGGGCCAAGATTTTCTATAAAAATTTCTATTTGTCTTCGAGCCTGGGTGTGTATTTGTATTGAAGTATGCATTTAAAAATATAGGGTAAAGTGCCCAATTATTGACACTTTTAGAACGAGCGTATAAAAAGAAATAAATATAAGCGTTCCACAGTGTTTCCAAATAAAGATAAATTTTGGTGAATATAGACAACTATTTTAAGATGTTGCCAGTAAAATCAAATTCTAACTAGGATATTATTTGTTATTGAAATTATGATATTTATCAAATTGCAATGGTTTACCCAAATATTGACACAGAATTTCCTATTATCGACAATTCAAATTCCAGTTTATTGACAACCTTCAGTTTTCATCAGTATTCAAAAATACTGATGAAAACTAAGTAAAGCACGCAGATGGGTACCTTATTTATGTTTTTATGTATTAAAAGAAACGATTACATACCTAAAACAATTTAATTTTTAAGAAAACGATAAATTATTACCTAATTAATTATGTGCACTTTTTCATTCAGCTGTTTAGCCGCCATATTATTTTCATTGCAACTTAATGATGCCAAACTAAGAAATTATGATATTATCTAATAAAATTGGTACAAATGGACCTATTTAGTGTTGTTATTTTCTTATTTTTGGAAGAAAATTGCTAGGGTGTCAATTAATTGGATAGGTCTCAAGAATAGGTTAGCTTACCCTATATGGATATATTTGCCAATTGCCAGTAGTTTGTAGTCCATGACACAAGTATTAAGCACTACTTACTTTGGAGACGGATGACCGTGTGTAAGTGTCCAATATATTTAAAAAAATATTTATTATATATATAAGCAATATTTAACAGTGAAATCGCAATTCCAAACACTGCCTTGGAATCTCAACGGGCATACATAACTTTCTTCGGCACGCTGCGCTACATTTGAATGTGGTGTATTAGTGAATGGAAAGATTTATTGCCGCGAACGACGGCCGTCGTACGATTTATGGGAGGGTGCTACGTGTGACGCATCTTAGCTTTGCGTTAAGAATTACTCGTTTTCGAATTCCGGTCGACTGAGAAATCGCATTAACATGACAACGTGATATATAATTGTATTATGTGACCATCGGTCTCCGGATGAACTTGGATAAAACCAAAGTAATGTTCAATGAACATGTCACTCCGGAGCCGATGGAGTTCCTCTCGATGTTGTTCAGGCGTACATCTACTTTGGACAAGTCCTCCAGCTAGCTAGAAACGACTTCGAGAAGGAGGCGCGCAGGAGAATACAGCTTGGCTGGTAATATGGAAAACTTCATCGAATCTTATCGTCACCTATATATACCACAAAGCCTAAAGACAAAGGTCTTCAACGAGTGCGTCCTGCCTGTAATGACATATGGAGCCGAATCGTGAACACTGACAATGCGACTGGTCCACCAATATAAGGTCGATCAGCGAGCTATGGAGAGGGCTATGTAATTAAAAACATACTAACCATTTCGACTTACAAATAAAACAATTACAAATTTCGCCACAATAGCGACTAACCAAGAAAGCGATCTTTTGTATCTTTTAATCTCTTGATGGAAAAACCGTAAAGTGTAATTTTTCCTCCTTACAAACACTCGGACCTTTTTTCTTTTCTCAAAATAAAATACCTGCACCGTGCTCTCTTCTATCTTTCTACCGAAGTCTTTTATCTTTTTACCGAAGACACTGTATTAAACTCCGACCTATTGTTTTAATATAACTTATAAAGCCGCTGTCACAGGTGCTCTCGAGACAAACTTAATCATGGTCCAACGTCTTTGTATAATGGATATTCCATCTCTTTTAAGGCCACTCCCGCCATGATAAAGTATTTCAAGTCAAAACGGATGTAATATATTTCTACTTTTTTTGTGCGACACCTTTTTGAACAATCCTAAAATTTGTCACCTGTCGTTTTCCACAAAATTTTATGTGTTTGTATATTCAAATTCAAATTCCAAATAATCTTAATTCGAATAAAATAGTCAACTCTATTGCTGGTTCGGAAAGCTGCTGCGAGAAGAACCAACAAAAACTCAGCGGTTTTTTTAGAAAATAAATTGTTATAAATAGGAACATTTTGTCATCGTTATTTTGCTATATCCACATATTCTTATCATCTGTGGCTTTCTGTATTAGAACTGTACTGCTTTAACTCTCCAACGGTATAATGAATCTTTGTCATGACATTAGTATATGTTACAACATGATTCAAATACAACTTTCAAATAGTTGGGTCAACAATAAAAAAAATACATTGTCGTCATAATGTGACAAGTTTTTGAAAAAGAATAAAATGGGGTGGTGTTTGACAAAATTGCTTCTTATTTCTTAAATAAATATAAACGACAAATATTGTTGTTATATCTTCAATATTTAAATGAGTTAATCTTATATGTATATATGATATATGTATATACATTTATTTAAAATAAAAAAGTTTTATCCCTGTTTTTGGGAAAAAAAAACTAAAATTGACTTTTAATTTATTGAACATATAAAACACTATTTTTGCCGTGAAATGTCAAGTCAGCGTAGCTTATCCGGAGAACGGGCGGTCGCGAGAATCGAGCCCCACCTTCCCTATTTTTTTTTTAAGTTTCTTTTGCAAAAAATTACCGAGCAAGGTCAACCAGGTTAACAAGGTTACCAGGTAATAAGGTCAACCAGGTTAACAAAGTAATATGTTAACAAGGTTAAATAACTGTCATAGGCACTGTATGTTATTTTCTTTAGATCATTAGTACAATGGATTTTGATTTGCCTAAGTATGATGGGGTTTCAAACTGGAATACTGTCATTAGCATACTATCAAATTGAAGAGGTTTCCTTATTCAAGTTGACAGTTTACATACGAGCGTATTCTATAATGGCGGCATTATGTTGTTTCTTGTAACTGTGTACGAAGTGAAGTGTTATAAAGTGTATCAAGTAATATATTCTTGGTATTAAATAACATGACCCTTCTGAGTCTTCTTAACAATAGTAAACGTTACTGAGTAGTAAATAGACTCTTATTTTACAGATGTTACTTCACGGAATTTCATAACAAAAAGATTTTTTTTAATACTATATGCAAAAAAATCGTAACTTGATAATAATTATCCAAAATATATTAAAATGTATTTTTATTTTAAAATCAATGAATATTTTATAAGTAGACTTTAATAATTTCATCTCTTTAGTGCATAGAAGTTATAATAAAAGTCAATTTATAAGATTTTACTATAACATAATATAAAGTAAGTAAAATTTTTACTCAAATACTTTAATAATTACAAATATGTACACAAATAATCTTTAATACTTACAAAGAATAAATAAAAAAAATATAATATAGACAACTAGTTTTTATCTGCGACTTCGTTCGCGTAAACTGTTGTGTTGTGATAAGTTGATGGTGCTTTTTAATGTAACACCATTCCTGTAGAATTAACAGGATTTCTATAGCTTATATGTTATTCCGGTGTATAAGAAATAATTGTGCCAAATTTCATCAATATCGGTTATGCGGATTCGCCGTGAAAGAGTAACAAACATACATCAATACTAATAAACTTTCGCATTTATAATATTAGTAGGATAAAATGAAGCCACTTATAACATATGCATTCAGTTCCAATTTTCTCCGTCTTCACCTCAAATAAAGTTACTATATACTCGTACAGATGTAAATCGACTTGACAGCACATACGTCTCTCTCTGGTGGCCGATTTACATCGCAACTTGGTTGTCTCGAAATACACTCCTAAGCATTTTTGAATGAAAATCCATACTAATATTATAAACGCGGAATTCTGTCGCTCACGCTTTAATAGCTAATCCGTTTGACCAATAATGATGAAATTTGACACTATTAAAGTTTATACACTGAGGTAACAAAAAAAAATTAAAAACCCTGTTTTTCTTACGGAAAGAGCGTCATCGGGTATTTCGGGCAATAGTAAAATCGCTGGGGAAAGTGGAGAATCGAACCTGGGTCGGAAAATGATATTGTGCGTTGATACTGCTATACTACCAGTGCCGAGGCAAAGTTATATGTATTAAAACTGTACATATGAATTTATTCATGGTAACTTAAGTATTAAAATATCCTCCACTAAATACGTATTTTTTTAATTTTTTATTATGTTAGTGATATCCGGTTAAGTAGAATAGATGAACATCATTTCTTACCGAGGTGTCGTAAAAGGCGACTAAAGTAAGTTGAGCCGCCGTGTGTTATCCAGCTGAGCAGAATAAAACCCCTTATTTCTTACGGAGTGTCGTAAAAGGTGACCAAAGTAAGTTGACTATAAGCAGGCGGCAGGTCGTAAAATGAGCCAAAACATGTTAAAACATGTTGTGCTGACCCCACTTAGAGTGATATAAGGGCGGGAGAATGATGATGATTATGTTGGTTAACCCAGTATTTAATCTTTAGATGTATTTAATTTATTTAGTACTCCAGCGGAAAACAGCTAGGTACATGAAACGTAAGAAACAGACAAATGTAAAAGAAAAATAAGGAACGCGAGGTCCGAAACTAAACACTAGCTCAGTTTAACCTCAGCAACAGAAATCCCTCAGACAAGTTCTAACATGACTTAAATACGTGGGTGATTAATAATCGTACAAAGATCAGACAGACAGGATCCAGCAGCGTAACAGTATAATAACCGTTCTAATTAAATCTTTCAGCAAGACTTTCGCTATGTCAAGCTCAGCTATTTTATAGACAATTGTCAAGCCTCTTCTTTGCTTGGACACGTGATTACCGCTTTTTTGGTATTAAAATAAGTAACAGATGACATTTGACTATTTCCATTTCTAACAAATTTAAGATGGCGCCATGATCGCTGGCGCCAAGATAATTATGTCAAAAGAGTTACTTACTTACTGATTTATCCTATATAATCCTATTACTCGTGCGGTAACACAAACGTACTTTTGCATTAGAATGGATACATATCGCTGTATAACTTAATCTGTGCTCTATCATAGTTCTTCTGTCGTCATCTGAAAAGGGACGCATCATACGCCAGTGTAGCGAATTTACCAACGTCACAAGTATAAAGGGGAACGCGACGCGAGTTATGACCCTCCGGGCTTTCCTTTGTTTGGGCGATGTTTTCGTTTTTATTGCTTGAGTTTTTTTTTTTGCAGCATTTCGACAAAGTTTTTTTCTCTAGAGATTGGCCAGGTGTCGCAAATTTTCGGTTAGAATGGCGTTACTTGTTGAAAGCAGGGGTCTTCTCGTTTACTCCCCGGGTGGGGGTAAACGGGGTGCGGGCCTCGAGGAATTCCTCTCTACCCGGGCATCTCCTCGCGGGCACTTAAGCCCGGTATGTATTCCGGCCGTAGGCCGAGGTCACCTAGGTGACCCAAAGGTGTCGGTATTTGGTTGAAATTACGTGTTTTTTTGGTTGTTACGTTGTTGTAATCGAGTTTGGACTGCGCTTTTTGGCCGTTGGGTATAACGTTCGCGTGCAAAAAAGCGACCCTAATTTTTATGTTATGATTCAAATGGTTGAACATTTTTAATAATAAATATTTCACAATAATCTTTTTTTATAAATCTATTTTCTGTTGCGATATATATTTATTTACCCAAAGGTGTACTACTCTCAGGTGGTGTGTGTATTAGGCAGGAGGTGTCTATCTCCTGATGATGCTTCAGTTGCGTGGCGAAACAATTGTTGAGTTTGTGATAGTGAACGTGTATAGTGATTTTATAGTGTGGTTGCGGTGGTGGAGGTTTGTGCATATGTTTTTACGAATCCTGCATGTATCAGGTATGAAAACGGATTGTGCACTATATTTAGTATTATATATATTTCCTATTTTACTTTATCGCGGATGAGCAAAATATATTTATTATTATTTTTGTATTATAGATCTCCGCAAAATAACGCACGATTCTATAAATTATAAGGAGTTTTTATGTTAAAACTTATGTTCCTTATTAATAATTGCAATTTATCACAAGCATCGACTGACCCGTTGGCGCAGTGGGTAGTGATCCTGCCTTCAGCTCTGCGGGTGGCAGTGTGGTGGGTCTAAACTTCCATTCTTCTCTCCAAAAGGAGTCTGAAGACCTATGCCCAGCTGCAAGATAGTAACAGGCCTAATTATATTTTTCTACGACGTCACATGATTTCAGCAATCCGCGAATGTAAGCACAAGGGGCGGGCTTTAATTATTTCCTACAAGTTAGCGGAGCCATTGAATCGAGCAAAATAATTTCGCAAAGCACCCCCTCCGCTCCCACTAAACACTGTAATTTACCGACATCGGACATCGAACAATGGCGTAACAATTTCTAGCGATAGCGAGCGATAGATGAAAGTACAGTCAAAAGCAGATTTCGTTTAATAATTCTTTTTATTCGTGTAACATTTTATTTATTTCTTTTTGTACATATAGTTCAAAAAGTACAAAGGAGAAAGTAAAAGTAAAAAAACACATGTATAAAGTTGGATTTATACCTAAAAGGCATCTCTTCCAGTCAACCTTTGAGTAACAGAAGCAAAAGGACAAGAATTGAAGAAAGAAGAGAATACGGGTAATATAGATAAAAAGAAAAAGTTTATATAAATTTAATTATTTAATGCATTCAATAATTTTGGTAAAATAAATAGGTAGATGAAAAGATGCTACTAATATATAATTGCTTAAGGTAAATATTTTGTAGTCTGTAACTTAAATACCGAAAGGGTAAGAGATTTGCGGATTGATACTGGTAAATTGATATTGATATTTTGTAAAAAAATTGAATTAAAAATTATAGTTACAGTTACCTCCTCCTTGCGTCGTTCTCCTCAGTGCTGAGGGTCGTGACCTTTTCCACGGATCACTTTCTCATGGATAATTGATCTCCAAGTCTTGCGATCTCCTGCGACTTGTAGGGCTTCGTGGACTTTTAAAGAAAGCGACTTGGTTACCTGGTCGGACCATCGCGTTGGACTGCGGCCTCTGCCTCTTTTTCCTTCCACCGAACCAGTGATCACCAACCTCTCCAGGTTGTCTCCAGTCTTCCTAGCAATATGTCCGAAGAACTCTAGGACTCTACGGAGACACGTAGTTGAGAGCCTGGTGGTCACTCCTATATCTTTGAGTATTGATACATTGGTCCGGTGCTCAGTCCAAGATACGCCCAGCATTTTACGCCAGCACCACATCTCGAAGGCGTCAATGCGTTTCCTGTCAGCAGACTTGATAGTCCATGTCTCAGAAGCATACAGAAAAATGGAGAACACGAGTGTGCGAACCAGGAGGATTTTGGTTTTTCGTGAAATGTTGCGGTCCCGCCATATTTTCTGCAGCTGAGACATTGCCGACTTTGCCATGCCAATGCGTCTTCGGATTTCTAACTCTGAGGAGCCATTGTTTGTGATGCTGGAGCCCAGGTAAATGAAATTTTCGACCTGATCGAGGTCAAGCACGCCAGTTAGATGCAATTTGTGAGCTCTGTCAACCACCATGATCTTAGTTTTTGACCTGTTCATACATAAGCCCATTTCCTTGCTGATGGACTCCATCTTGTTCAATAAAGCGGACATCTCAGCTTCGCTCGTAGTAAACAGTGTGGTGTCATCCGCGTATCGTAAATTGGTGAGTTTCACCCCACCAATGTTTACACCACCTGTCCAGTCTTCTAAGGTGCGTCGCATAATGTATTCACCATATGCATTGAACAAGATGGGAGATAGTATGCAGCCTTGACGTACTCCCTGTCTGAAGTGGAATGGTTCTGAGTTGGTGTTATCTACTCTAACTATGCCTTGGTTATTTTGGTATAGGCTGTGTATAAGGCAAACCAAGTGTTCTGGTACTCCTAGCTCCGTAAGGACTTTCCAAAGCCAGTTCCAGTTTACACAGTCGAATGCCTTAGAGTAGTCCACAAAACACATTATGACGGGTACGTTGTGTTCGTAGGCTTTCTCGGTCACTTGCCTGACGTTGAGTATTTGCTCTCGGGTTCCCCTACCCTTTACAAAACCCGCCTGCTCTTGCGGTATTTGCCAGTCCAGATAATTGCGAATGCGGTGGTTTAAAATATAGAGCAGTACTTTGCTGGCATGGGATATTAAGGCAAGGGTTCTGTAGTTGTCACACCTTCTCGTTGAACCCTTTTTGTGAAGTGGGAGTATCACCGATTCAGTCCAGTCTTTGGGCCACACTCCAGTTTGCCAAATATTGTCGACAATATTGTGTAGCACATCGATGGCACGATTACCCATTGTCCTTAATATCTCCGCTGTTACTTGGTCAGGACCCGGAGCTTTCTTAGTTTTCAGGCTGTTCAGAGCTGCTTCGACTTCAGATCTTAATATTGATGGTTCGCGTTTTACGTTCTCTGGATGGATGTGGTTCCAAATGGGTTGCGATGAACTGTTCTTGTTCGCGTACAATTGTTCGCAGTATTTACGCCACCTTTCCGCGATCTCGATCAGGTCATTTAGTGCTTGTCCGTTATCATCGTCTATCACCCAGGTTTTAGGATTGAACTTTCTAGATAGTAGATGAACCTTTTTAAAAAGATCCGATGTCTGTAGCTTTAAGGCGTGCTTTTCGATCTCAGCGCATATGGATGTTATAAAACTGTTCTTGTCCTGGCGGCATTTTTTCTGGATGTCTTTGCAGATGTTCGCATATGTGTCTTGTTTGCCCTGCGCTTTGACTATTTTACTGTACTCTACCAGTTTCCAGGTTTCTTCTGAGATCCACATGCTTTTCTTTCGGCTGTTTTGGCGTGACTGCTTTATAGTGTCTAAGGTCACATTTATGTTGTTCTTGAGATATTCCCACTGGGCGTTTGGGTCTGTATTATCCGGGAGCGGTGTGGCACTCAGCTTATTCTCTAGTAGGCTCTTGAAAACCTCTCTCTCTTGGGGTTCCAAGTATCGTGGTTTTTGTAAGTTAGACTTTTTTGGCGCTTTCAGCTTGATCTTGAAGTTAGAAAGAAGGAGATTGTGGTCGGATCCGCATTCTGCACCGGGAAAGGTTTTAGTGTTCGTTACCGAAGATCGCCAGCGGGTGTCAATGATGATATAGTCTATTTGGTTGCGGTGTCTATCGCCTGGCGATCTCCAAGTATAGAGTCGTCTCTGGTGATGTTGGAAGCAGGTATTCAATAAAGTCATTTTCCTACTGATGCAAAAGTCGATGAGTCTAGAGCCACGTTCATTTCGGACACCAAGGCCGTATTTCCCTACGACTTCTCGGATGTGGTCATCTGCAGTTGTTTCACCGACTTTTGCGTTCCAGTCACCAAGTATCATTGAGATTTCCCGATTAGAGATTTTGTCCAAGACAGATTCAAGAGTGACGTAGAAACTGTCAATTTCCTCCTCTGATGATTGCAGTGTCGGGGCATATATTTGGATGATGTTCAAGATACAGGGTTTGGTGTTGAGTCGCATGGTGATAATCCTTTCTGAGACTGGCTCATAACCAAGCACAAATTTATTGATGGCAGCTGGTACAAGTATTCCTACTCCATGATGACTAGAGTCTTCAGTGCCAGAGAAGTACAAATTGTTGCCAGAAGCGGTCCTGAAGTGTCCGTTTCCACGTAGATGAGTCTCACTGATGCCCAGTATGGTGATATTAAGGTTAGTCATCTCTCGTTCTACAATGCTCAACTTCCCTGGTTTTAGAGCTCCCCTGATATTCCAGGTGGCAATACGATGTTTTGCTCGTATAGAGATCTTATTTTGTTTAAGGTCTGTATTTATCACACCAGTAGCATGATTGCCATCAGGGTCCTGGTGGCTGTCCCCTTCAGGAGTACCAGTAACCAATTTCACATCGCCCAGCCTGGCAACTGAGCGGCGCCGAGCGTTAGTCGGATCGCATAACATACTAATATCCATGTCTACGTTTTCCATGTGGAGGTTTTCTTGGGAAAATACACGCAGTGGGTTCCCAGATCCTTCTGCGTCAGTCTTTTTGAGGTGATTTAGTACCTCAGGGTTACTGAAGGCCTCTCGCATACATCGATGGTTGCGAAGTAACAGGTTATTTCCCGCCGCCTGATGCTCGGCGTTGACTGTTTTACGGTTGGTCTTTGTCACTTCCTAACCAACCCTCCTCCTTTTTCATCCGGGCTTGGGACCGGCAATGGCGGAGTTACAGTTACACATTTTTAATATTACGTATAAATATTCAGGGAACCACTCGTGTTTACATTATTTAATAGATGATAGTTGAATTTTTATATACTTTTTATTTTTCTCTATATGACCCGTACTCTCTTTCTTCTTCAATTCTTATCCTTTTCCTTCTATTACTCAAAGGTTGACTGAAAGAGATCCCTTTAAGGGATAAGTCCGTCTTTATACATGTTTTAACCCTTTTTAAAAAAATTCTTTCTCTTTTCTAAATATATGTACAAAAAGAAATAAATAAATAAAATAAATACATTCAAGGAATGACACTTGTATACATTCAAGGAATCACAAGTATTTACATTCACACGTGTACACATTCAAGGAAGTGTGCTTAATTTAAAATATTACTAATGAGGGCCTTGAAAGGGTATTTCAAAAGGAATAAAATTTAAGCTGATTATGTGACCTGTAATTAATGATCAATATAATCTAACGTTAATAATATCTTAGAATTTCTTACATTATATTTTTTCCGCCATGTGGTATCCGGATGAGTAGAATAGACCACCCTCTTTCTTAAGAAGTATCGTAAAATTCGACTAAGGTTTTTTTTTAATGTCAAGAAACCCAATATGGGTCGGGTATGTCGGACGCGCACCTACTAAAAATCTGACAGTGCTCCACCACGCTCTTGGTGGAGGGGACAGGGTATTGTTCTACACATTGCCCGCATCCCCGCCAGCAGCAACTCTGGACCCCAGAGTGCGCCAATTCCGGGTCGGGGCCTAAGCTGACGTCAGGCAAGCGGCCGGTCGAGTGGGCAGGGCAGGAGTATGATGATTCTTTCATTATACTTTTTTTTACAAAATTTCCCTTCACAGAATTACCAAAGTTGCATAAACTTGGTACGAAGTTTGATTGTTTTTCCTATTTTGGCAAATCTGTATTTTATTAGGATCGAGCCGTCTTTGTGCATTAAACTCTTAGTGAAGTAGTAAAAAACTTTTTATACGAGGGTATGAAGTTGAGACATAATTTAGGGAAGCAGGCTTGAGTTTTTAGGGGGGAAAACTGCTTGAAAGGTTGAGTGCACACTCCATTTTTAATGTAGCATTTTTCCGTCATTAAATCGTGGTGTACTATTATTTTACCGAACCAAAAATTATTTTCGAATATGAGCTGTGCCCATATGTGTCCAGCCAGAATGTGCCCAGCCGTGAGATCATGCGACTCTCTAGAAACGATCATGGGTTCAAAGCCCGGCCAGGCACCACTGAGTTTTTCTATTTAAACTTATGTGTCTAATTGATAATCGCAATTTGTTACACGCTTTTCGGTAATGGAAAACATCGTGACGAAAACAGCATATCTCTAGAGATTTCTAGGGATATGTGTAACCTGCCAATCCGCACTGGAGCAGCGTGGAAGGTCTTAGCTCCAAAACTTCTTTCCAAAAACGGTAACAGGAGGCCTATTCCCAGCTGTGGGGTAGTAAAAGACCTAGTATCGTAATCGTAATGCATTACGATTTTGCCCTGGAGTCTGCCTAACGGTAACTTACCTTAGTCGCCTTTTACGACACCTCAGTAAGAAATGAGGGTAGTCTATTCTACTCAACCGGATATCACAAGTTGGTCAACTTACCTTAGTCGCCTTTTACGACATCTTGGTAAGAAATGAGATTGGTCTATTCTACTCAACCGGATACCACACGGTGGGTCAACCTACCTTAGTCTCGTCTTACGACACCTCGGAAATAAATGAGGATGGTCTATTCTACTCACTATTCTGTGATGATTACATTTGTGTTAGAAATTAAGTCTAAATTCAATTTAAAATGAATAATAAAAACATAAATGCCTGTTTATGTAATAAATGTTTGCCTAACAATTACATTATTATTCGTATATAGGGACCTTTTAAAACACTTCAAAAGTCGACAAATTTTGATGTTTATATATTTCTGAAATAACTCGGTGTGCTCGCAGCGTTACCTAAATTCGCAGAGAGGAGAGAAATTTGGGGAATCAATAGATCATCATAAATTCCGTGAAGTGGCCACCCCCACTCGGGGGCCGTACTTATCCACGTGAAAAAGGTAGGTATTATGAGTAATGGGTCAAGTTTCGTGAAACGACAATTTAATGAGGCATCCACAGGCGTAGTACCGTTTTTTTTATTTTGATTGACCTCCGATTTTACGGTGCTCCTTACGTTTATGGGATGTTAATTTGAGCTCTGTTTAACGACGAATGCTAACTCACTTTATGATACAAACAGTTATAGCTTATAATGATCTTTTACGTTGGACGTAGACACTAGTGTCGTTATGGGATGCCCTAATTTTTGATGTAATGCGACCGATCGAGAAATACTTTTAGTGTTTTTCATATCCACTTTACGGAATTTACGCACTAGATTATATTGTAAATTTTTTAATTTGTTCTTAATTAATTAAGCCATTATTGTAATACTGTAAATAAAAGAGTGACCGCCGAGTTTCTTGCTGGTTCTTCTCGGTAAGAGCACCTTTCCGAATCAGTCGTAGCTTCTTTGTAATTTGACGATTCGAAAGTGCTTCTAAAAGCCCATTTGAGTAAAAAATTATTTGAATTTGAAATTATCTATTTGAATTCAATAGTTATATTATCATTGGTGTCTGCAAATATATATTTTTTTACAGTACAGTTTAATTCTTTTTAAGTTAATTAAGTTACATTAATATACAACGACACAAGTGAAAGACGTAATTATGGGATGCCCGATTGAGAAAACAGTTTTCAAAATTTTATGTTATACACTAATATACTGAAAATACTGATTCATTGTCTTTTACATTAAATTTTTAACACTTTATTATTTATATAAACCACCATGTGGTATCCGGCTGAGTAGAATAGACCAACCTATTACGGAGTTGACGTAAAAGGCGACTAAAGTAAGTAGACGTCAGGCAGGTGGCCGGTCAAAAAATACTTAGAAGTGTGAATAAATCGGAAAAGCTTAAATTTCAGATTTAGATGTGTGTTAATTTTCATAAAAAACTAAACATCAAAATGGTAACAAATTTTGTTTGTATTATGTCAATATTAAATTCAACGAATCAAAAGCGTCACTTGATGTTAAAATGTTCGTTAGAATAAATAAATATGCAAATAGCTCCTTGATCAATTTACTTTTCTCATTATTCTTAACTGAAAAGCCCAAGATCTCGCGAAGGACAGTTTGCATAGCTCTCGCTAAATAAATAACAAATATTGTGATAGGTCCATAAATTATTATTCGGTGAGCCCTGTAAAGTCCCCGTTCCGTTCCGAAACGAAAGGCACGCCAATAAGCGAGCATTATTAATAGAATCCTTTATTTGTACAGACATCGGCGTAAGGCCTCTGTTACTAGGGTTGTCAAATTGTAAAATATATTCAATTTATGTTGTTAATTAATTTAATTAATAATTGCGTATATCGAGGGGATACAACATGGAAAATTTATTGACATATAAATTACGCTGAATTACTGATTTTAAGTCTACTCGAAATATAATTTATATCCGACTGCGGCGGAGTTAAAAGAAGGATCTTTATTTTTGCAGTGTATTTTATGTTCGTAAATACGATCTGCCGCTTTGCCTAACCTGTTCAATAAATTTTCATGGCTGACATAAATCAATTTATTATTACGTTGTTCATGGTGACATAAGCTGATCGTTTCTGAGTTTTTTCATTGTTTATTCTTTATTTGAAGTGTATCGGGCTAATCTTATAACGTCATTAATGTAAAGAATAAACAAATATAAAACTTTGTAATCGCATAGTATTAATAAATTATGTGTCTGAAATTTTTCCCTTTCTTTTTTAACTCATAATGAGGTATTTTGGCGGCTTGTAATATATATTCGAAACAATCTTTATTCATCGTATACGTTGTGGACATGCGGGCGTGTGGCCCGGTGCAAAGTATTACTCCCGAGCCTTAATAAAGTGGACTGTATTTTTTGTTATTGCTGGTTCGCGGAAACCCCCAAAATACTTGCAAATAACAAGGTAGGATATGGCAGTCGTCTGGTACTGGGCGGGATTAAAATAACTGCCAAGAGGGATGGAGGCACTTACTTGTGATGTCGGATCCAACACTTTGTCCATTCACTGCTGTTAACACTATTTACACTACACAAACGTGCTAGCGGTGCGGTGCGAACTTATAGCCAAAAATTATGCGCGTGCGGCGATAGATCACATACGGCGTTGATGTGCGACGTGCGACGACCGTCTTGCGACTGAAGTGCGTGCGGAAGGAAGCGGGAAGGATGCTATTGCAAGTAATCATACTTGCAATAGCATCCTTCCCGCTTCCTTCCGCACGCACTATTTTATTTTCAGGTTGTAAATTTGTACATCAAACACGTTGTAATATAAATAAATTATTTTATCATCATTTAAAAAAAGGAATAAATCATTTTATCGTATTAAAATAATCATTTTTTTAATAATCAACGATTGACAACCCTAGATACGTGACTGTGGAAGACGCCCGAAGGCGTTCTTAATGCTTTAATGAGTTTTTTGCAAATGTGTGCGTACCCTAACCTTGCCCGGAATGTATTGGGCAGATTTATGTTACGGTGGTGCAGACGCGACGTCCTCCTAAATCTTCGCATTTACTTTTATAACCTTAGTACCTTCCCTTTACAGCTGCGCTTTAAGTTATTTGAGCTTTGAGACCTGAGGGCTGGGACATTTTCGCCTGCGAAAGTTATTGTTAACACTTATACACGAAACTTTTATTTTCAGGTTGTAAATTTGTACATTTGTTTATGTTGTTGTACATTTTTATTTCTATAAATATGCCGTGTGGTATCTGGCTGAGTAGAACAGACCACACTCATTTCTTACCGAGATGTCGTAAAAGGCGACTAAGGTAAGTTGACCCGCCGTGGGGTATCCTGGTATGAGTAGAATAGACAACCCAACCAAGGTGTGACCAATAAACTAATAGATATAAAAAAATTAAAATAGTTAAAAAAAATTAGGTAAATGAATTTGACTCTTAATAATTTATTATTTATAGTGGGAATTGTAAAGACTAAAAAAAAAAATATTTCGCTGCCTCTATAAGTGTTGATACAAAAACAAACGTCTAACGAAACGAAAATTCTTTATGAAAAAATGTTAATTATTATCAAAGTACGCCATTTGCAGAAAAAAAAATCCTCCTGCCCTTATCCCACTCTAAGTGGGGTCGGAACAAGACGTTGTCAAATTAATTGGCTACGTGTTTTACGACCGGCCACCTGCTTGACGTCGACTTACCTTAGTTGCCTTTTACGACACCTCGGTAGGAAATGAGGATGATCTATTCTACTCAGCCGGATACCACGCGATGGGTCAACTTAGTCGCTTTTTACGGCATCTCGGTAAGAAATGAGTGGTCTATTTTACTCAGTCAGAAACAAAATAAAACTGCACATTACGTACTAAATGGCCTATAACAGTGAAACTGTACGTAAAATAGTGATAACATTTGACATATCAGTCATCGTTCATTGGTGTTTATATTTTTTCTGTCATCCGTGATAATATGACAGATTCGATTTGATGTCTGTCACGATGAATTGTTTAGGGGTGACAAAAAATCTGAAGATACAGAAATCATTCCTCAAGAGATATCGTTTCAATACATTGTCATTCTTGGTGAATCTCTCGATTCTAATCGTTTTGCAATATATACCAAAAATGTTATCAATTCATCCAAGGAAAACAATATAATGAAACAAGCCAGTTAAAAAGCTTTTAACAAAGTTGTATGTATCAATAAAGAGCTATTTTTAATCATCTTCCTGCCCTTATCCCACTCTAAGTGGGGTCGGCACAACATGTTACAAACATGTTGTCATATGATTTGGCTACGTATTTTACAACCGGCCGCCTGCCTGACATCAACTTACCTCAGTCGTATTTTACGACGCCTCGGTAAGAAAGAGGGTGGTCTATTCTACTTAACCGGATACCACACGGTGGGTCAACTTACCTTAGTCGCCTTTTACGACTCCTCGGTAAGAAATGAGGGTGGTCTAGTATACTCAGCCGGATATCACACGGTGGGTCAACTTACCTTAGTCGCCTTTTACGACACCTCGATAAAAAATGAGGGTGGTCTATTCTACTAAGCCGGATATCACACGGTGGGTCAACTTACCTTAGTCGCCTTTTACGACACCTCGATAAGAAATGAGGGTGGCACTATTCTGTTCAGCCGGATACAACACGGCGTAAAAAGCTAGTTTTAATAGAAAATTTAAATTGTGTTATTTGAAATTCTTGTAGTCTAAAATTGCAAAGCACACCTAAATAATAATTTCTGTGGTTTTCAAAAAAAAAAAAGGTTAAATTCATGTCCCTACTGTTAACTCTTGAGGAGTTCCCTCGTCTGGAGCCAATACTTGCAGCAGCATCATGTCATGCTTAATATAAACATGCATTGTAATCGGGACTAAACCAGTATGTAAAATTTCACCTCAACCAGACACCGGGAAGTGGGTTAAATTTAACTTGCCATACACCTTTACATACATACACGGCAAATTAAATAAAACCTTTAAAAAGGATATTTTGCATCGCAATTAATAAATTATAAACAAAGAAAATGTACTCGCGACTATAAGTTATTCCTGCTTAAAAAAATATTATTCGAAAAATGATATTATTACTATCTTGTTAGATTTTGCAAACAATGGTTCTTGTGACGTCATCGGTTGAGACAAAAACAAAAATTGGTTAAACTAAATCCATTCTCATATATAGTTGCGTAAAGCATTGGAATAAACTATAGTCATGTTTATTATTTGCGATCTCTTGGAATCGCCATTACGACGTTGTTCGAGGTCCGATGTCAGTAAATTACGGTGTTTACAGCGCGGGCTTTGGGAAATTTATTTTCTTCAATTCTATAGCTTTGCCAAGTTATTACAACTGAATTTGTTCGCTGATAATTAAAATAAATAGAAAATGTTGGTGAGCAGTGACAATTTAAAGTTGTTATTGTATTTTCAATATTATTTTTTTATGTACAATTCAAATATACTAAGTTGTAATTTAGAATATTTTTATGTCAAATACACTAAGTTGCTATTGTATTTTTTATATTCAAATTTAGAATATTCTTATTTCGAGTAGACTAAATTATTTTATAATGTTATTGTGTTTTTTATATTTAGATTTAGAATATTCTTAATTCGAAAAGACTATGTTGTTATTGTATTTTTTTAAATCAAATTTAGAATAGTCTTAATTCGAATAGACTTCAACTACCTTTTAGTCGTTAAATATCTATGATTTTGAAGCTACCATTGATTTGAAATATTGTTTAAGACCAATGAAGGAAAAATTATACAAACTGTTTTTTCATATATATATTACTGTCTGATATATAGATGATTCCAATTATTATGCTTTGTGAATTTAATATCTTTAACTGCGTAATTAGACTTAAGTCACGTCTTTTGAAATTTGAAAGATAAATATATTAAAACATTTTATATTTAAATATTTTTTTTTTTTGTTTCAGGTGGATGATGCCTCATTATCTCAGATTTAGTTAACTCAACATCATCATAAGTATGCATGATATTTTCCATTACTTTAAACCCTTACCGTATAAAAGTTGATCGCGTTCAAATGTATTTTTTAATGGCAGGTTTGCATTTAGACATTATTTTATTTGATAGTACGTTAACAAAGCTATTAAACTAAATCATATAACCTAGGATAGTACTTAATTTAAACTGGCAAAGCCTTAACAACTTTCATAAGGAATAATAGTAAACTATTAGATTGCAAGCTTCTACAATCTAATTATTCTAGCCAATGTGTCTTCAATTACGTATATATTTATCTCCATTATTCTGCAAATTTTTGAGAATCAGTATTATCGGCCTGTTACTGTCTCACTGCTGGGCATAAGCCTTCTCTCTCTGTTTTTAGAGAGAAAGATTGGAGCTAAAACCTACCACGCTGCTTCAATGAGGATTGGTAGGTTACACATATCCCTAGAATTCTCTAGAGATATGCAGGTTGCCTCATGGTGCCTTCCTTCACCGAAAAGCGTGTGATAAATTGCAATTATCAATTAAAAACCTAAGTTATCAGAATGCCGTGTGGTATTCGGCCGAGTAGAATAGAAAACCCTCATTACTTACCGAGATGTCGTAAAAGACAACTAAGTTAAGTCGACCCGCCCTGTGGTATCCGGCTGAGTAGAATAGACCACCCTCATTGCTTCGTGAAACACTACTAAAGTAAGTTGAAGTCGGGCAGGCGGTCGGAAAAAACGCAGCCAAATCATGTGAGAACATGTTTATAACATGTTGTGCCGACCCTACTTAGAATGGAATAAGGGCAGGAGGATGATGATGCAGTTTTATCAGAGAAACTAATTGGTGCAAGCCCGGGATTTAAACCCGCGACCCCTTCGAAAGAGTCGCACGGTCTCACCTTTGGGCTATCACAGCTTTTTGCATGGTATATGGCTTTTTTTGGTCGTGGAGACTATTTCCTGACGATGTTTCGATTACGGGGCGAAACAATTGTTGACGTTGTGGTGGTGAATGTGTATATACAGTGCTTGTGTACAGTTGTGTTATCGGTGTCGGGTAGTGCATGGGTTTTTACAAATTCTGCATATATCCAGTATGAGAACGAATATATATGAAATATATTCGTACGTATACACTCTACATTTAGCATTACATATATTTTCTTTTATCGCGGATTATAGCAAAACAATATTCTCATTTGTTTTGCATGATTGTGATGATAACTTTTTTTTTATAAATTGTGTATTTTGTATTGTAGAGCAATTATTTAGGCTCTCTGATCTTACTCTTGTAAGAAATCAGTGTGATTAGGTACACTCATACACGCTTTAGGTCCGAAGGGAATAATTTGTACCCCATGCGAAATATAATAACCGATTGTTACGAGGTATGGGGTGAGGGACCGACATAATCGCTCGTGGTTACAATATGACTCCCTTTATTCGGGCACTCTGATTAATAAAAGTTTCTGTTTTGCCAACTCTGGTTCGCGTTCAGCTTGATTAAAATTACTTATTGTTTCAAGGGTAGTGAATTAAAATGTACTTTTTGACATACGGTTCTAAGCCTTTTTTTCGTAAATAAATAATAAATATAAATAAATACTATCTGGGTGACCCAGCCTTGCTCGGTAATTTTTTACAAAAAAAAAAAGAAAAAATAATTATTTAGTTGGGATCGATCCTAGGTATTTACATTTGTCGAGACTGCTCGTTCCCCGAATAAGCTACGCTGACTTGACAGTTTGTGGCAAAAATTCAATTCAATATAAATTTTAGTATTTTTTAATGCTCAAAAACAAGGATAAATAAATTTTTTTACATAACACCTAGCTAAAACGATTTTTTTCCCCCAAAACCACCTACATGCTGAATTTCAGGAAAATCGTTGGAGCCGTTTCCAAAATTCCAAAAATAAATAAATATATTGGAATATATAAATATATATTATATAAGATATATAAGATTTACTCATTTAAATATTAAAGATAGATAAGGACACACACGGTCGTCCGTCTCCAAAGTAAGTAATTTAATACTTGTGTTATGGTAGACGGACAACTGATGAATATTTACTTATATAATTTTTAAATACATACTTAAATACAAATATACACCCAGACTCGAAAACCAGCAAATTCATTTAAATAAAATATTGGCCCTCGGCGGGAATCGAACCCGCGGCACGCGGGGCTGAAGGCAGGGTCACTACCCACTACGCCAACGGACCAGTCAAGTCAGCCTTGGTAAGTATGCTTAGAGAGTCTGCGTGATCAAAGACAAGACTAAATTAGAAATTAAAGGAACCGTAGAGGTCGCATTTAGGCGAGATGAGGCACAAACCTATAATAACCGATAGACATTCTGCAGAAGCGACAACGCACTCTAATACCCAGTATTCAAATCAAATCAAAATAATCTTCCTTCAAATAAACTCTTCCAAGCACTTTTAAATCGTCAAGGATCAATATGATTAATGAAGCTACAACTGGTTTGGAATGTTGCTCTTACCGAGAAGAACCAGATAGGAATTCAGCGGTCAATCTTTTAAACATCTTCAATTTTTTAATATTTTATATTTGTAGACTCAATGGGTAGAATAACTACTTTAAAAAAAGTAGCTGGGATACTTTTTTCAAATTCGAATTCTAAAATTCTTCATTCAAGTTGACTTTAACAATTTTTACAAGCTCTTTCAAATCATCAAATATTAATGAAGCTACCATTGGTTCGGAAAGGTGGTCGAAAGCGTAGCTGGTTGCATAAATCCAAAAATGGTACAAGATCGTTTGGAATGGAATTTATTGAAAAAAATGAGGCGAACAACTTTTATATCCGTTGGTAACAACGAAGAAAATGTTATTCAGTAGAAATATCCTTTGTTTTCAACAAAAGATTTTCTCTTATCAAATTTTAGTAGAGCCAAGTCGAAAACAATATTAGGTGACACTGTCGGAATGGGTTAACACTCCCAACTTGCACGTACACGTTGTGAAGCCGCAGAAAAACTGATTAACGTAATGTGACCCCCGGGCGGGAATCACTACGAGCTCTATCGAGACCGCGAAATTTCATCTGCAACGTTGCTTGTATCATTAGGGGCGACGCTGGGCTACGTAGCGCCTGTTATGTGTAGTGATGTGACGCTGTTCAATCGATAGGCGACTGCGATATTTGTATTTATTTAAACGGTAAATTAAATGATTTTTTTTATTGTATGATCTGATTATACTGAGATATCGTCTGGAGGTAGGCTGACAGCCGGCTATTTTATCCACTTTTGAATGCTCTCAAGTAATAAGCGATGACAAAGTCCCAAGTAGATCACAGCTGAACAAAATCAAGAGAGCAAGGCATTATATTTACAATTTATATAAATGTCATGGCATACTCGTACGTTAAAGTAATTACCTATCATTAGTTTTATTTTTATGTATAAAAGATAACCAACAAGACGTACATTTTTAATAATTTTTACTTGTTTTTTCCCCTACCATGACTTGTTTGTAAAAAGCAAATTTCAACGTCTGATATCGTGTGTAAATTAAGTATAAATTGAGAGAGTAAAATTAAAAATTGGCTTTAGTTTATTTTTTGTCATTATTGAAATAATAGCACTCATTACGAAAAACATACATCTCCCGGAATCTACACAAACGACTACTTCTCCGACGACTCAGAAATACATAAAACTCAAATAAAATAAAAACATGTCAAATCCACTTTAATTATTCTGTCTCTTTTCTTACAATATGTATGTAGACAAAAAAATACTGAATAATACAAGCTGAAATTATATAAAAGCTAAAGCATTTGCTAAGCGACTTGTTTAACTGTTAACGTTTGAAAAAAACACCAAAAGTGAATGATAATTTTTATAATATAAAGCAAAAACTCCTTTTCCTTCTAATACTCTATTAAGGTTGACTGGAAGAGATCCCTTTTAGGGATAAGTCCGCCTTTATACATGCTTTAATTTTTCTTTCTCTTTTCTAAATATATGTATAAAAAGGAATAAATAAATAAAACTGTTTATCGATATAAAACAAACTCAACGAACTGTTGGTCCATCCCTATTAAGTAATATTAGAGCGCATTGTCAAGAGCTCCGGCTTTCTCATATTTCTTACATCATTAAGTCGACGCACACCCTCAAAAGTCAAAGCATAGTGATGTCTTATGAAAACTCGTCTGAATAAATTGTTGCGAGTTGTCAACGGTAATGACTATAACCGTGCGACGTTTTATTGAACGGCGTCTTATTACGTTTCACCTTATATAATATGTAAGTTATATAAAGAAATATTGAAAGAATGTAATTTTGACTGCTAATATATTCTCGCATGATATGACAAAGATGCCGAACATCAAAGTCATAAGCAATTTCAACTAAACCTAACATTTAAAAGTAAAAACAAATGCATTACATATATTTTCTTTTATCGCGGATTATAGCAAAATAATATTAATGTATAGACAGCGGCTATACTCACGTCTTATTTTATCGCCTAACGCCGCGTAAAGAGCTCAAGAATAAGAGCCCCGTATGGGCATAAAACTAGTCGGGCTCATCCGATAAAATAAGACGTGAGTATAGCCGGTTTCTATACATTAATTACAAATACCGCTCACGGTAGTTTAAATTCAAAATAATATTTTCATTACCTTTACTACTTTCATTACTCTTCAGTACTTTAGACATGTCGTATCCGGCTGAGTAGAATAGACCACCCTCATTTCTTACCGAGGTATCGTAAAAGAATAGAATAGAATAGAATAGAATAGAAATAATAAAAGGCGACTAAGATAAGTCGACCTGGCGTGTAGTATCCAGCTGCGCAGAATAGATAATCCTCATTTCTTACCGAGGTGTCGTAAAAGGCGACTAAGGTGAGTAAACCCACCGTGTATTATCCAGTTGAGTAGATTAGACCATCCTCTTTTTTACCAAAGTGTCATAAGTTAAATATGAAGCCAAATCATGTGATAACATGTTGTGCCGATCCCATTTACTGTGGAATAAGAGCAATAGAATGGTGATTACTCTTCAGTGCTTAATATGTCCATAGAATTTCTCGAAAATGTGTAAGTTACTAATCCAAAAAAGGGAAAGTTTGTGTACAAAACCATGTAAAAATATACCATGCTCCTTCGCGTTTTCACTTTGTAAGTAATAAAAAAGGATATATAAGTTTGTGTGCGTACTTTCAAATCCTTTATGATTTCCACTATGGCACATTCCTCGTACCTTTGTATAATACTTCGGAGGAAATAAGAATTTAAATCGCCCTTTTTCTCCTCTAACTCAATACCCGTGCTTTCTGCGCAATAGTAAATGTCTATTGGAGGCTCACATGTGTCCCGAAACAATATTTCTAAATAAAATACCTCCGTTGGGGACTTTAGTGTTTGGTGGAAGTAACAAGCGGAACGGGTATTGTTTATAAGGCACTTGACTAGTCTCCCAATGAGCAGATGAATATGCACCTCCCTTAATATTTATTCTTATTTCCCCTTATTATTGAATTCATTTATTAATTATTAAAAATATATTTAAACAACACGGAAATAGTTAAAAGTCTCAGTACTTTAATAAAACACATTACATATCTTTGCATTTATAGATTGTTCGATCGTAATTTGTTTAAAGTAAAACTAGCAATATTTATATTCAGTTAGAATATTCAATATTCAAATTCATATTCATTTGGCACTTTGTTCTGTTAATGACGTGAAAACAGCGTGATTATTTTTAAAGTTATTAATATAGATACGGATAAAGGAGATCTAGAACTTGATGTATTGTTTATCAGTTTTATTATAAGATTAAA
Organism: Morpho helenor; assembly: GCA_029227775.1. Taxonomy (NCBI): domain Eukaryota; kingdom Metazoa; phylum Arthropoda; class Insecta; order Lepidoptera; family Nymphalidae; genus Morpho; species Morpho helenor. The sequence goes on from JARGCU010000010.1 coordinate 14,382,405, forward strand.
AAACCCAAAGTGTAAGAAATCCATTAAGTAGACTTAATTAATAAGTCTGCTTAACCGAGCCTTGCTCGGTTATTTTATAAAATTAAAAAAGAAACAAAAATAAATAATAATAATTTAATTAAATAGTTGAGAATCAATTCTGGGTATTTATATTTCGCGAGACTACCTGTTCCCAAAATTAGCTACGCTGATTTGACAGTTTATGGCAAAAATAGTGTTTTATATTTAATATAAATTTTCGTATTTTTTAATGCTCAAAAACTGGGATAAAACGATTTTTTAATAAAGACGAAAGAAGAAAGAAAGCTAGATCGATTTTTTTCCCCAAAAACCCCTACATCTTAATTTCAGGAAAATCGTTGGAGCCGTTTCCGAGATTCCGATATATACATACAAGATTAATTCATTTAAATACAAGCAAACAAAACGTTTGTTCTGAAAGTTTATCGTATCGAAAATCTAATTCAGCAGATTATAAATTAAATTTCAAAAAAACTTAAATATTTCAAAACGCTCTTAACTTGTGTTATCGCGTGTCGCTTATAGTTGGCACCAAACCTTAAAGTAAAAAAGCCCACCTATCGCCGCCGCGGTATCGCCCGCATTATATTTAAGTGGGTAGTTTGCGCGAAAAACAGCGCATTGTTGCCGGAATTGAAAATACACTCGCTCCCCATTCGTAGATATATCGCCCGCATTATATTCAAAGAATATAAAATTTCCGCTCTCGAGAGCATTGAGATCGTTCTGTTGACCGAATTCAACAGTTTTATTATATGCGACGATATTTTTTAAAAGTATGATTTTTATTTAGCCTCAATGTCTATAGTAAGGGCCAGAAAAACATGTAACGAGCTCTTATCTAATCTATCTCAGTGGTATCTTTTTTCTATCTCACTGCTTCTTGAGGAGAACTTGAGCTTAAACCTAATACTCTAATTATCAGTGGAATGTATATAAATTAATGTTGTATGATATAGCACAGGCTCAAACACGCACTAACAATTAACCACATGTCACTTCACGTCCTCTCTCACCAAGGTCTCTCGTGTTACTAACGTGGTGCATCATGAGATCGTGTATGTTCTTTTGTACATTAGTATTAGTGTGAGGATGTTCATGTATGTGTTACATATAATATAGTATCTTGTATGTATTATATATAAATATCTGGGTGACCGAGCTTCGCTCGGTAATTTTTTACAAAAAAGAAACTTTAAAAAAAGAAAAAACAATTATTTAGTTGGGATCGATCCTTGGCACTCACATTTCTGGAGGCTGCCCGCTAACCGAATAAGCTACGTCGACTTGACAGTTAATGGCGAAAATTCAATTCAATATAAATGTTAGTGTTTTTTAATGCCCAAAAATAGGGATAAAACAATATTTTTTTTACATAAAACCTAGCTAGATCAATTTTTCTCCCCCAAAACCTCCTACATGCTGAATTTCACGAAAATCGTTGGAGCCGTTTCCGAGATTCGGAAAATATATATATATATACAAGATTAACTCATTTAAATATTAAGATAATATAGTATCTTGTAAATAAATATACAAGTAAGTTAAACATCTCAACCAGCATACACAACAAGCAGGTTACATATAACTCTAATTATGTTACATACTACATACACTATGCATGTATGATCATTCTCCTGACCTAATCCCACACGAAATGGGGGCGGCACAACATGTTTTAAACATGTTGCAACATGATTTGGCTTATTATTTTACGGCCGACCGCCTGCCCGACGTCAACTTACCTTAGTCGCCTGTTGCGATATATGTATATATATATATATCCGAAAATATATACACACAAATATATTTTCGGAATCTCGGAAACGGCTTCAACGATTTTCCTCAAAATTCAGCATATATATTTTATATATATTTATATATATATATATAAAACAATCTAGTTTTATCCCTGTGTTTGGGCATTACAAATACTAAAATTTATATTGATTGTAAAACACTATTTTTGCCATAAACTGTCAAGTCAGCGTAGTTTATTCGTGGAACGGGCAGTCTCGAGAAAATATTTATGATCGATCCCCGTTCTCGATCCTAAATTTTTTTTTTTTAATTAATTGTAATGTAATTCGAACTGTTTAGCTTATAAAGCGTAATCTCACTGCAGACATACTCTAAGCACGCCTACTCTCCGCAATATGGTAACAAAAGATCGATGCAGCATCCGTGAGAGAGATTAATTGACAGATTGAGTGAGATGCCACTTTGTACTCCGATGCAGGATTTCCCTTCTCCCTAATAAAACTCTACATTCTTTACATGCAAAAATAAAAGGCAAAGTGAAAAATATGATTTTTCACTTTATTTTTCTATAGAAAGTCAGCTTTTGTAAGTACTCCATTTATTTAATTACATAGTTATTTTTTAATATGCTACAGGATAATATTTTGAGCTTCCAGTAACATAATCTGTCAATTCACATGACCTTATCCAATTCTACGTCGTTACAACGTCGGCACAACATGTTTTAAACATGTTTTGGCTAGTTATTTTACAACCGGCCGCCTGCCTGATGTCAACTTACCTTAGTCGTTTTTTACGACACCTTGGTAAGAAATGGAGGTGGTCTATTTTACTCAGCCGGATACCACATGGCATAGATATATGCAAGTTTCCTCACGATGTTTTCCTTCATCGATAAATTGCAATTATCAATTAGACACAAGAGAAAAACTCATTGGTGTCTGCCTGCGGTTCGGACCCGTGACTCCTCCAAAGAGTTGCACGGTCTCACCGCTGGGCTAACACAGCTTTTTATATAAATTTTTGTATATAACTTCGGAATTGCGTGTTGCGCAGAACTACATTTTCAGTCGCCATTTTTCTGTTGTCTGCCAATTAGCGAACTGCCCTTGACTGCGACTCGTCTCGCGCTGAGTACAGTTTGTAACCATTCTAGATCTCTTGAAAGTCTTTTTGATAGTCTAGCTGCAAAAATATCTATTTTGTTGTTGCAAAATTTTCCCCCTTCAACCACTAGAACGTGCCGCGCGGTGGGGGTTTAATTAAGCTGTCATAACGCATATGCGTTCGCTGAATGTTGTTAGCAATCCCCTATAGTGTTAGCAGTTACTAACAGTTTGATAATACTATTTTTTTTACTTAAAAATTGTTTACCATTACCATGTTTTACATATGCTTATATTCAAATGCAGTTTGGTATCCAGCTGAGTAGAATAGACCACCCTCAGTCCTAACCGAAGTTTCGTAAAAGGCGACTTAGGTAAGTTGACGTCAGGCAGGCGGCCGGTCGCATACATATAAATAAGCAGCCAAATCATGTAAAATCGTTTAGACGTGTTTTATCCGGCTAAGCAGACTAGACCACCTTCATTTCTTACCGAGGTGTCGTAAAATCGTGTCGTTTTTAATATAATCAAAAATATAAGTAATAATTGTCGGATTGAGTTCATGATACTACCTAAAAACTCTAAAAGATATTTCTTTTAAGTTATTATATAAATTACGAAATAATAATTTATGAATATACCTTCTTTTGCATTTAATGTTATTGTGAATAAAGTTAACCAATGCAAAAAAACTACTCCCAAATCCTTTTTCAAATCAAATTTTCATTGATGGATTTTTTTCATAATCTATCAAATATTTTTCATGGGAAATAAGTTTATTTAATATAAATAAACTTTTTAAGGCTGATTATATTTCTTTGCCCTTTTGTTTAAATATAAATCATTCATTACTCGACAGATTTTTGCCATAATCCGTTAAATTAAAGCAACTTTATTAACCTAAAATATGTTACAGCAACTAGTGCAAAAGGTACACTTTCAATAGAGCCAAAAATGTATATTTTTTGTTCATTCATTCACATACAAATGCCGTAACGTCAGGCTGTGCTTTCTAAATGTAGCAATTCTATGAAACAAATGCTAGCTATTTAGGATTGAATATATTTTGGGCACAGAGCAGCGACAGTCACTTGTGTTACCTTTGTCAGTTTTTTGCATACGTTATTTTTTATTACATATTCATTTCTTATTATTTCTAAATACATGTTAATAGTAATATTCAGTATTACTATTTTTTATTTTTGGCATTGCTTAACGTGACATTAAATAAATTGGTTTAATTATATGTAGATCTTTACTTTATCAAAAAACTTCAGATTGAAAAATGGTGGATACCAAAATCTTTACTTGTTATAAAACAAAGTCCCAAAAACGGAACGGGAACGGATTTATTTAGTTTTTACTAAAAGTTAGTGCAATTCTTTCAGAAGGTTTAGGTTGATAACACATTACTGTTTTATGTAAAGAATTCACGCGCTTGTTAAAAATTTGCCTGCTGGGAGCTTTAGACGCGTGCACCGCGTAAGCCAAAGAGATACATCAAAATAATGTACTAGAGAATTGTAGATCTACAAAACTGCTACAAAAAAAGTCAGTGACAGCATGTCTCTATCTCTTATGATTAACTTACACTAGCTACTTTTATGTTCAAAAGTTTTAATTATACAGAATTCCAAGCGGGCGAAACCACAAGCACTGCTAGGAAATTGTAAACAAATACCATAAGTTGACAACGGCAGTCGTTTGTTTTGTTTCTATAACTCCCTTTTTAAATATCTCCTTGATGATGTAACTTAACGATAGTCGAGCTAATGCGCTCTGTTAATTGCAATTTGCACTCTCAACAATACTTCTAAGTTAATCCATCCTCTAATTCGACGCTGAAGTTTAAGATTGACCTTACAGGATCCTTGGACTTGATTATGTCAGTTTTCAGAACTCACTCTAGAGCATTCTGTTCACAGCGTCGTCCTTCTGCAAAGCTTTCCTCCCCCCCCCCATCATTTATTTAGGGCTGAAAATAAAAAAAAAAATAAAAAAACGTTTTTACTCTGCCAGTCGATTCGTTGTCTTGCATAACGGTCAAGTAATAAAATATCAGGTCTCGCATTCTAAACGTGACGATTTCACGGATTTATACCGGACATTTCGAATAAAATGTAGCCCAGTTTGGATTTTTACGGCATTTGTAATAGTTGTGTTATAGCGATGATTCGGATTTTGTTCCAGCTTTATGGTTGACAATAAACACGAGCCTCGCGGACCGACTGGATTACGTATGGTGTAGATAAACGTGAACTAGATTATTTCAAAATCACTAAATATAAAAGTAATGATAACATTATTATAACAAAATTCCTCAACGTTATCTAGACTTACCTTTACACAAGCTTAGAAATTATATTAAAACGATGCTGCTACATAAAGTTTACTATACATTTGAGGATTATTTGATTCATAGTAGCATATCTTAACTGCAGTCAGCTACGCACCAAGCTGCAACGATTAACTTGTAACCATTTATCAAATTGTAATTATTTTTCGTTGAAAAGATTATCCGCCGAGTCTCTAGCTGGTTCTTCTCGTAAGGAGCAAACTTCCGAATCAGTGGTAGCTTCTTTAAAAACATTTGACGATTCAAAAGTACTGAAAAGCGTCCACTTGAATATAGAATATTTTTAATTTGAATTATTTTGCTACAATAATCCAAAAATAAATGAGGATTGACCAAAATTTTATTATCACTCAATTCTACTCCGCCGGATACCACAAGGTGGGTCAACTTACCTTAGTTGCCTCCTACGACACCTCGTTAAGAAAGGAGGGTGGTTTATCTTTAAATTAAAAAACTATAAAACTAGTAAATAATAAAATATATTTATATGCCACCACGTATAATATTTCACAGCTATTATTTAAGCTACCTGGCATAACTGATATTGGTATTTCCAGAACGTGTTTTGTGTCTCGCAATGATGAATGCATTTTTGTGCGGCATCTGGCATTGGATGCAAAACATGAAATAATATTTCAGTGGAATAATATTTTTGAACTTGTTTCGAGCGCGTATCTTTTAAATACACATTTTTCAATATTTATCTTTGTGTCAAATATTTTTATAATATGTTATACAATATTTTTTTAGTGAAAATTTTGTGTTATTGCATTATAGTCAGTACCTATTTGGCTCGGCAATTTATACAAAATAAAAAAATTAATCTCAAAAAAAATTAATAGCGTAGGTGGGGCTCGATCCTATTTTCATTTCTCGCGACCACCCGTTCCCCGAATAAGTTACGCTGACTTGACATTTAACGGCAAAAATAGTGTTTTATATATTCAATGTAAATTTTAATATTTTTTTATTGCCAAAAAACAGGGTAAAATGTTTTTTTTTAAAATAAAACCTAATAGAAATATAATACCTTAATAAACTAGATCGATATTTCCGCCAAAAACCTCCTGTATGCTGGAATAATTTCAGGAAAATCGTTGGAGCCGTTTCCGAGATTCCAAAAATATAAATATATATATACCAGATTAACTCATTTAAATATTAAAAATAAAGATACTTAAGTAGCTATTAACCTTATTTTTTTATTTATAGAATTAGGCGTTTCTATCCAAATTCAAAATCAAAATAAAAAAACATTGTAGATTATACTAAAAATAATTTCTTCATTACATTTTCCTTGCCTTTACGAGTATGAATTAAAGAACTCGTTTCCTTTGCCTTTGCTTTCTATTTTGAAATAACCTTGTGTGTTTCAAGTAAGAGGATAGTATATTCTAGTTATTCGGACACCACACGGTGATTTACCTTACCTTACCTTACTTACCTTAGTCACCTTTTATGCCACCTCGGTAAGAAAGAGGGTCTATTATATTCAGATATCATTATCTCTTTGAAATCCAATTGTTTAGATGTTTATGCCATGTAATGGACATAACATACGACCCCCTAACGCCAACAAATTCGCAGAACGTGTGTGAAGGGCGTCAGATTTATAGGTCAGTGATAAATTACACGCCGCTTTACCACCAAGGGAATAATTGAATTAGCAAATAGACGCTGCTCATCTTTTCGAGTGGGTCGAACGATTTAAGCGATAAAATTCTACTCGTACAGAGATCGAACGAATGAACAATTATTTGCGATTTGATTTAATGAAAACCCAAGACAAATTAAATAAACAAGCTGAGCGGGCCTTGCTCGGTAATTTTTCAAAACATATTAAAAAAATGCAATTTAAAAAAATAAACAAATAAGAAAGCGCCGGTGACATGTGTCGATCCCGGGTTTTCAGGTCCGCCCGTTATCGATTGGGCTATCACAGCATTACGTTTATCAGTTAAAATCTCATTTGCATTCAATTCTACTTTTTTAAAGCATTTATTCAATGCCCGAAAACAGAGATAAAATGTCATTTTTTAAATGAAACGTAGCTAGATCTTTTTTCCCTTCCAATACATGTAAATTTTCTTTTTTTTTATTAACTTAGTAAAATATTAAAGATTTATTTTTTTATTTACGTTTGGTTTGAAGTCTGGGCACGTAAGTTTGTAAATGTTAAAATGTTTAATGTGTCGTAAATAATGATAATTTTATTCTACTAATATTTTAAAATGCGAAAGTTTGTGAGTATGGCTGTATGTTTGTTACTCTTTCACGGCGAATCCGCTGAACCAATATCGATGAAATTTCAATTATTCTTTATATACCGGTGTATACTCTTATTATTTAAATAATCACATTTGCAAAATCTATTTTAAATTTGAATCATGATTGCTAGTTTTGCGTATAATTTATTATCTTATCCGAACACCATTACTTCCATTCGGCGATGTCGTAACATTAATTATTGTGAATAATTTATTGCGCTAATTACTGATTCCGTCCAAAGAGCATGAATGGCATTCGTTTGCTCAATTAATTATTTGGTTAACGATAGCGTGATTTGTAATTAATACTACATGCGTAATAATGCGTGAAAGTTATACATCATCATCTTCCTGCCCTTATCCCACTCAAAGTGGGGTCGGCACAACATGTCATAAACATGCTGTCACATGATTTGGCTGCGTTTTTACGACCGGCCGCCTGCCTGACGTCAACTTGCCTCAGTCGTATTTCACGACACCTCGGTAAGAAAGAGGGTGGTCTTTTCTAATAAACCGGATACCACACGGCGGGTCGACTTACCTTAGTCACCTTTTACGACACCTCGGTAAGAAATGAGGTTGGTCTATTCTACTCAGCCGGATACCACACGGCGGGTCGACTTCCCTTAGTCACCTTTTACGACATCTCGGTTAGAAATGAGGGTGGTCTATTCTACTCAGCCGGATACCACACGGCGGGTCGACTTACCTTAGTCGCCTTTTACGACATCTCGGTAAGAAATGAGGGTGGTACTATTCTATTCAGCCGGATACCACACGGCGTGAAAGTTATACATATAAAGACAGTAGTATTAATCGATACTTATATAAAAGTACTAAAATGTTTATCTACATATATTTATTATTAAACAAAGTCAGTAAAAATTGTCTGTCTGTATGTAATCGATTTTCTCAACAACTACTGAACGGAATTTTGTTAATAGTTCATTACAGTTTTATCTAAATTGTGTTGAACATGTCGCGCAAAAAACTCTCCTCCTAGAAGTCGTGTTGTTAGTCGTGTTTGCCGAGTAAAACAAGAGTGACACACTAAAGTAGCGTACTAGACAATTGTAGATCTACAAAAAAAGTCCACGACAGCATGTTTCTATTTGTTATTTCTCGTTGCTTTTATCTGCGTTAATAATTGTTAATATGAATCATATATTATAGCGGTTTATAGCTGAATAATTTTGTAAGTACTTTTGTATTATGAATCTTCACAAAATAGCGCCTAATTTTATAAATTACTAGCTATTGCCTACGGCTTCGTCCGCTTGAAAAGATTAAAACCGTAATATAGAATTTTGATAACCATAAAAGTGGTTAAAACGTATTTAAGTCGCTACTCTGCTTGACTTTTATTTCATTACCGTTAAAATATTTAAAATTTTACTTCTATTAATAATTACGTAATTAAAGAAATATTGAGTCTTTATATAGTGCTATTTATTGAATGTTACAGTACGATTAAATTAATAACAGTAAAGCTTGAGGTTTAATCAAATTACAGGAAACTTGAATACCGCGACTTAACATAATACCGGTGTGTTGAGCAATAGAAATGCTAATACTACCACTATAGTGTAATTTGGATAATTCCAGCGCTATCAAGCGCTGTACAGTTGAACGGGCTCGTCGGTGGTGTGCTCTGAATTAGCGCTTGAAACATTCGTTACATAATTGAGTGATCGTGTTAACATAGTCAAATAATGGACGGATTATAATGTAACTTGTTTGAATTTGTTATTCGCGTTAAGTGAATAACTGTGTATAAGTGTTGTACGGGAAAAATCTTTACATAACTACCAAGCTTCATTGCCAACCTCATCTGCATGTTTAAAAAACTGTTTATTGCATAATTAGACACGTGTTTTGGATATATAAATATCTGTAACATTGACGCTAAAATGACAAATTTATTTTAATTCTAAAGCAAGCGTTATTTTGCATAATTCACCATAATACGTCATAACTATAGTTCATCAAGTAGGCCGCCTGCTTGACCTCAGCCTACCTTAGTCGTATTTTACTTTGGACTTGTCTTTACACAAATTCAAAAAAGCAAATAACAAGACACTTATTCATAAAGCTTATTATACTGTTGAGGACAATGTTGATGATAAGAAAGCTGGGATTTAAATTGCGACCAGCTACGCACTAGATTATATAATAAAAAAAATATTTTGTTATTAAATACAAATACATTTTTGTAATTCTTAATTTTGAAAAGAGTGACCGCCGAGTTTCTTGCTGGTTCTTCGCGGTAAGAGCACCTTTCCGAACCAGTCGTAGCTTCATTATAATTGGACGATTCGAAAGTTCTTGTAAAAGCCAATTTGAAAAAAGAATTATTTGAATTTGAATTTTGAATTTACAACACCTCGGCAAGAAAGAGGGTGGTCTATTCTACTGAACCGGATACCACATGACATATATGTATGTATGACATTAACAGAAAAAAAATTATGATGAGACGAAATAAAATTTTTGTCGTCCATTAAAGATAGCATCACTTACTCACTAAAACACTACACGCGTAGCGCCTTAAACGCAAATAAATATTAATCCGGCCGCGCTATCTACGGCGTAGAGGTGCCCGTAGCGCGCTGAGGCGCTCGGGCGCTAAGCGAGCCATAAATAACTGCCCCAGTGTAAATGAATAATTGACGACACTAACCGTTTTATGAGCGGGCCCAATGTGTCTATTGCCGTGTTTGTGATTTCATGTAATATAAAACAATCAGGGTAATGATCTATTGTTCATCATCATTCATCATCTTCCTGCCCTTATCCCACTCTAAGTGGGGTCGGCACAACATGTTATAAACATACTGTCACATGATTTGGCTGCGTTTTTACGACCGGCAGCCTGCCTGACGTCAACTTACCTTAGTCGTATTTTACGACGATCGTAAAATAAGTAGCCAAAACACGTTTAAAACATATTGAGCCGACCCTACTTTGGGTGGGATAAGAGCAGGCGAGAAATTTTGACGGGATCACTTCGTTCACATTACCGATCGATAAAACAATTAATTGACGGTCGATTCAATGGCAACAAAAAGCATTTCGCATTGACGATTATGCCGTTTCAACGCATAAAGTTCATGTGTCCGGCACACGAGAGGCCTAATTCCAATCTGCTCACGTTCCGAACGACCATTAGTAGTGAACACTATAATTCAACGTTATTGCGACTGGAATATCGTTGCTTTACAGAGGTATTATCTGTCACGTGAATATTATCGCGTGACTGGTTCGTGTTCAGTATGAATTGGAACTAATCAATACTTATACAAATTTTTGAGACTACTTAATCTACTATATAAAAATAAGTCGGGTTTTCCTTCCTGACGATATAACTCCAGAAGGCACGAACCGATTTCAACGGTTTTGCATTCGTTGGAAAGGTCTCGGGCTCAGTGAGGTTTATAGCAACGAAAATCTAGGAAAAATTTCAATAGAAAAGCGGGAAAATAGGGAAAATCATTTTTTAAATACAGCGCCATATCAAAACTACTGGATCAATTTTAATCATTTTTTTTACACTGACTGACATGGGATACATATTTTATACCCGTGCGAAGCAGGGGCAGGCCGCTAGTTTCTTATATTAATTCGTCGTTTAAAAGATTAATGCTCTTCTTGACGTTTGTTTACGGCAAAGTTTTCTGACTCCGCAGATGAGCGATTATAATTGATAAAACAATATTTTGTTATAAAGATCCTATTGCAAAGTAAAGCTGTGGTAGCCCAGAGGTAACACCGTGCGACTCTTTCGAGGAGGTTACGGGTTCAAATCCGGGCAGAGACCAATGAGTTTTTCTGTTAAAACTTATGTGTCTAATTGATAATTGCATGGTATTGATATGGTAACGCGGTATATAAACCACAATTGTACCAAATTTCATCAGTATTATTTTTTTCGAATTCGCCTAGAAATCTTTAAAGACACACAGTCATACTTTCGCATTTATCATATTAGATCGGATATTTTACTGAAGAAGTAATAAAAAAAATAATGCAAAGTGAAAAATCAATAAAAGATTATGAGTAATTTATGTATGGGGCTTTAAACGCAAATAATGAGCCCCACATTATACTAGGCGGTGCTACGGCGTAGAGGGTCGACGCGCCCGGGCGTTAAGTAGACCCTCATAAATAACTGCCCAACGGTAAATGAATAATTAACTGTCTATCTTTAGCAATCATAATAGTTTGTCAGTTTTAATTTTTTACGTGAAAACTATTTAAATCAAACAAATCAAATCAAATCAAACAGCATTTATTTACATATAACACTTTCATGCACACAAACAATTAAATATCATAACAAAGAGAAAAAAAGTAATAAACAATTAAAATAAAATTAAAAATAAATAAATAAATTTAAAAGAAATAAGAAAGTTAAATTAAAGGGGGGGAGGGGGTAGAATATTTAAAAACATACAAAAATTACTAAAAAGATACGAGTCCCGCCCCTATTATTCATGCATGGAAGTGTGATGCAAAACGGTATGTCACTCAGCTTTTGCTAAGGCTAAACCTTGGCACTGATTTTCAGTGACATCCTACCGTTTCTGGACGACAGTGTCAACTGGATTAGATTAAAAAACACGAAATGTAAACCGAAATGTTAAATAAATTAGTTTAAATTTACATGAAACTTAAGAAAAACAACTTTTTACTCTACGTAGAGTAAAAAGTTAAACTAAAGGTAAACTTAATCAAAATACGTAAATGGCATACGGCATATGCCTATGCCAGTTAGTGATATAAGTGTCACATTGACAAATATTGTCAGCTTCATTTTAAGTCTATCAATGTATCATCATCATTTGCCTTTATCCCACTCCTATGTGGGGTGAGCGCAAGATGTTGCCTAGTTATTTTGACGACCAGCCTCCTTTCTGACGTCAACTTACCTAAGACTACGCTTCCTACGACACCTCGGTAAGAAACATCATGGCTTTTGGTCACATGATTTCATCCCTTCTTATTACATGACCATACCAACTCAATCTCGCACATCTCATCTTTTCTGTAATGGGCGCAACTTTCAGACTTCCCCTAATATACTTATTGCGTATTTTACGTATTATTATCATATAGGATAAAAAAATACTTTTCTTTGTGAACACAAAAAAATCATTGAGAATATTTTAACACCTAATTTGATACGAACGTAGTCATCGGCAAAACTGGTAACGAATCTTTCAACAAATTTTGAAAATTTTAATTATATTCGTTCCTTTACAACCACACCTTAGAAAGTGGAACAAGAAACTTAGAATTATAATCTACCCATTACTTTCTCATGTTGACGCGTTAGGCTCAACCGCTAATTTAGCGCTCACTTCCGGTGCGCTCATTCAACCGTGCAGCGCTTGATAAAGCTTGAATTATCTGCTCTGTACTGAAGTTATATTGAAGTTTGTATTATTTTTTAATTTAAAAAAAAACGGTTGTAAAGTCGGTTTTATGGGCAAAGATTTTACGTGACGTCTTTTTAAATGTGATGGATTGGAGTGGGAGAGAGACGCAAGGCATTCGCCAGTCCGGCGGGCCTCTCTTTCGTTCGGTGACTTATTGTAACAGACGTGAGCGGGCGTTACACTTTTTCATGAGTGTCTCCAAGCCGCAACCTAATTTAAGACGTTGTCACGTCAAAAATAAAACTTGCTTAATTTCTTCAGAACAGATATTTGAAACTTGAGTTTGATTGTTTTTTTATTGATTTTGAATCACGAAAGTTATTTTGATGATATTGTTAAATCAATTTCAAAACAAAAACTTCTGCAACCACTTGTAGCTATTTTTGTTTTTGTTGTCTGTATTATACTGTATTGATTGGTATGTGATCGTTGCCTGCTTCATACACTTAGCATTACATATATTCTCATAACGGACGCGGATTACAGCAGAATAATTTTATTGTAACTTCTGTACTATTAAATTCCGCAAAGTAACGCCTATCTATAAATCAATAAAAAGTATACGTTTTACAAGTCAAGTTTGCTACACGTGTTTGGAGGCACAATCAATGAACCAAATGGGGAGTTAAACTATTTGTATATAATACTGCTCGCTGTAGTGTGATGTTGGTGGCGATACGTGCTTTGTGTTTTGTGATATGTTCGGTAATTAATCCTGCAATTATAAGGCATAAGAACAGTTTTTGCTTCCTACACTTAGCATTTTATAGATTTTCTTAACAAACACGTATTATCATATCTATTTTACAATAAAATTCCACAAAATAACGACTTCTTCTATAAAATATATTATAACTTTTGTCATTTGATCGTTAGGATCATATATGACGCTTTTTGGACGCCTATATTTTCAGTGAGAATACCTGCCGTCATACAATACGGCATTTGTACGAATGGACGAACAAAGGGAAACGGTTTTTTATTGCCCCCTAAAGCGTAACTCGCGGATGGACGGCTTTGTGCGACACGTGTGACATTAGTGAGTTAGTTTCAACTGGGATTTGTTGGCTTGCGGGTAAAAGCCCACCGAGCGACGGGTGAACGCCGTTTCGTGTTCGGCTATTTTATTGGATTCACTTTTACGACGTTTTGAGTATCGACAATACTATGTATGTTAACGAGCTGTTCCTGTGACTATGCACGCGTCAACTAAACTGTAATAGGTGTTAAAATAGACTTTCGACTAATTTTTTTTTAATTTTCTATCATCATCCTTCTGCCCTTATCCCACTCTAAGTGGAGTCGGCACAACATCTTATAAACATGTTGTCACATAATTTGGTTGCATGTTTTACGACCGGCCACCTGCCTGCCGTTAACTTACCTTAGTCGTATTTTACGAAACCCCAATAAGAAAGAGGTCACACTCTTCTATTCTACTGATTCAGATACTCCGGTCAACTTACCTTAGTCGCCTTTTACGATATCTTTGTAAGAGATAAGGGTGGTATATTCTACTGCGCCGGATACCATACAGATTTTTTTTTAATTTCGTAATGTCTCGTAATTTTTTTTGTAATAAGAATCTTCTGAGAATATTTAACAAATCAAAAAGAAATAGCGAAAGAGTTTCATCAGTTTACGCGTGATGTGAATACAAAGGAGAAACAGATACACTTTTATATATATACGGAATGGTTCCGATGATATGACATTAAATGAATCCATTTATCACTTAAACGTATAAGAATTTTGGCATACCTTCTCAAATATAGTTAAAAAAAATGTTAAACAAAATACATATAACTTAATTGGTAGCTAGCTTTATTTATAATAGTTTACTGACCTGAAGCGGTGCACAACAGGAAAAAACAACATCCTTGTTTGATCTCACTCGCACCTTACTATATAGTTTTTAGGTCAAGGTTATGTGTCGTATTACATTATTTAAAATGGCGTTCAGGTATGGTCATTGATCTCTAGAAATCGTGTTTCTTTTTTAAAACGTAATGTGATTATTACAATATTTCACCGAATCAACTGATTTCTTTATGTAGAGTCCTGTGTAGTGGTGTGCTGTGTATGGGAGTAGTGTGTAGATACCTAAAATTAAAATAAATGTCGTGTTTTCAGCAGCACTCTATTATATTAAAAAATATATATATAACTTATCTCCAGGTGAATTATAATTGGAAATGTTTGAAATACTAATAACAATTCCAAGCACAATCGAAAAGCTAAAATTAATTCTAAGAAAGTTTACAATCATAATCACGAGAAAGGATAATTATCTTTGAAAACTTTCCCGATTCGACCTTAAATCATTAAACCAGTGAAACTTAAAACCCATTTAGAGCTTTAATATAACAAACTTAAATTCATGAAATCATTTCTCATAGTCTTAGCCTACCTTTGTAAACTATGCTTTAAAGTTGCTTGAGAGAGAATTCTTAATTCATTAAACCACCGCCTTTTATTATATAACCAATACTTATATTTAAATGCCATGTCATAATCCTCCTGCCCTTATCCCAGGGTCGTCACAACATGTTGTAACATGATTTGACTGCGTGTTTTACCGCCGCCTTCCTGACGTCGACTTACTTTAGTCGTATTTTACGAAACCTCGATAAGAAAGAGGTCACCCTCTTCTATTCTACTCAACTGGATAGAAGAACAACAATATATATATATATATATATATATATATATATATATATATATATATATATATATATATATATATATATATATATATAAAATTACTTAATAATGACAATGAAGTTGTTGCATTATAAATAGCAACAGTAATTATATATAAAAAAAACTGGATAGCACATGGTACAACGTCGCGCTTAGTCGCCTTTAACGACACCTCGGTAAGAAAGAGGGTGGTTTATTCTACTCAACCGGATACCACACGGTGGGTCAACTTACCTTAGTCGCCTTTTACGACAGACCAACAAAGTGTTAAAAATGTTGGCAATTTGCGGCAAACGAACTTGCGACCCCCGAAACAGAAAGCAGGGTCACCATACAGTTAGTCAGTTTCGGTGTAGTAAAATTTATAAAAAACATCGAATTACAAATTGGTATCAATACTCAGTTTACTGCGTTTTTTCGCAATCGGCGAACGAAACGTGAGCACATTCAAATTTGCCCCTCGCATTCTGGACAAATGAACTTCATGCGATGAAACGGAATAATCTGGGATACGAGCTCTTTGATGGTTATCTTTACACTACTCATATTGATATAAAAAGAGTAAAAAAGTAGATTTACATAAAAGTTAACGCCCACTTTATACGACTGAATGATATGTATAGATTTTTTATATAACATTTTGGGTAATAATATGCAATTTTGAACTTATCTTTTACCATTACTTTCCAAATATCATATTCAGCAGCAGGGTCTTCTCGTTTACTCCCCGGGTGGGGGTAAACGGGGTGCGGGCCTCGAGGAAGTCCTCTCTACCCGGGCATCTCCTCGCGGGCACTTAAGCCCGGTATGTGTTCCGGCCATGGGCCGAGGTCACCTAGGTGACCTAAAGGTGTCGGTATTTGGGCCGTAAGGCCAGGTTACCTAGGCGACCTAATGGATGTCCTGTTCGGTAGGAAGGTCTGGGAATGGTAGCTCCCAGACCTCAGAGTCGTCTTCTGGTAATCCTCGTTCGGTTGGTGTCAAAATCGGTGGTGTCGTGTCCGGTGTTTTCAAATATCATATTAATCACTCACTACCTTTATTTTGTTATCTCCTTCCTTTTAAAAATATTTTATCATCGTCTACTAAATCTACAATTTTTTTTACTCCACTCTGACTTTACGAGTCAGTTTTATATAGTGATGGTTAACGCAAGAAAAAAGTGTCTCGTTCAGTTACAAAGACTAAGATTTTTGTTTTAAGTGATAAGATAAAGTTTATTATTTGCCTTATTGTTGCTTCAATTTAGTACTTTCATGTTCGTTAGTATAGTAAAAAAAATCTAGCTTTCCAAGTGTTAAGTTTTATATTTAACACTTGGAAAGAAGAAATGAGAAAAGAGTACAAAAGAGTTAACAAATCTTCACATGTTTTTTATACAACTACCGAACATTTAAAAAGCGTCTTTATGCTAATCTTATAGATAGACGACTTTTCAAATAAATAATACTTATGGTCACTTTGACCATTTATAAAAGATACAAATATGTACACATATATTTCTTCTACGGTCTTGTTACTTTATTATGTATGCAGAAATAAGTTATACCCACCATAAGTTCCGATAAAAGCAAAAATGTGGTCGACTTTAGCAGAATAGTGAACTTGGTATATCACGGACGTATAAATATCTTGAATAGTTTGGTATATACTTTACTACTATATCATAGAAGAAATATTGTTAATTCAATAAACATAATCATCATTTGTTTTTGCATATTCTTTATAATTATAAAACCAAAAGCTCTCTATCAGTACATGGATCGACTTTATCAAAATGTACTAAACCGATTTTTGTACGGTTTTTCGCTAAAAGGTAGTTCAATTGTTCCGGATGGTTTAATTTAATAATGCCTTTTGCTTTTATGTAAATTGTTTGGGAGAGGTCGCGCAGTTGTAAACTGACAGTGATGCGATTGAGTAATGTACAAGAGAATTGTAGATCTACAATAAAGTCCGCGACTATCTTTGTGCGTCGGCGTGTCTCTATCTCTTATGGCTAACTCATAAGAACTATTATTATTATTATTTCTATATATTTTTATGATGTGTAAATCTCTTGTCTGTGTATTGGTGTGTAGTAGTAGTATGTATTTAATTTTAGAAAAGTGCACCGCCCACATAATCATTTCAGTTCTTCTTAACCGTAAGGTGGTCTGGAAAAAATCGCTACTAAGCGTTTTCTTTTTTATTGGTGTTTTCCTTTCCTGTATTTTTTCTCTGTGGTGTATAATAAAGCAGTACCTGCCATATAAATAAATTACCGAGCCTTGCTCGGTAATTTATTATAAATTAAAAAAAGAAACTAAAAAAAAAGAAAAAAATTTAGGTAGTTGGGACCGATGTTAGGTATTTAGATTTCTCAAGTCTGCCCGTTCCCCGAATAAGCTACGCTGACTTGACAATTTATGGCGAAAATTAAATTCCGAAAATATATATAATTATATGCATACAAGATTAACTCATTTAAATATTAAAGATATAAATAAATAAAAAAATAAAATAACTACTTTTATGTTCAAAATTTCAATTAAATACACTGATTTCAACGAGGTCTAAGCAGCAAGCACAGATAGTTCTTTATAAAAATAAACATAAAATTCACAAGTAATTGTGAATGTGACGATATTTGTCATTCGTATTTTCACAGTTATAGCTAGCCGTGTGGTATCCGGTTTAGTAGAATAGACAACCCTCATTTCTTACCGAGGTGTCGTAAAAGGCGACTATGCTAAGTCGACACGCCATGTGGTATACGGCTGAGTTTAATAATACCAACCTTATTTCTTACCGAAGTGTTGTAATAGGCGACTAAGGTAAGTTGACGTCAGGCAGGCGGCCGAGCGTAAAAACGCAGCTAAATTATGTGACAGCATGTTTATAACATTTTGTGCCGACCCCACTCAGAGTGGGTTAGAGGAGAGGAGAGGGTAGAGGATGATAATGACTTGCACAGATATAACATTACAATTCTCTGTGCAGTAAATGTTCTAAATTGGTGTCACTATCCACTTTGCAGCGTTCACTTTTAACGAGCGATCGGAACGTGAGCAGATTGCAATTAGGCCTTTCGTATGTCGGGTAAATGAACTCCTAGTCATTCAAATAGAATAATTGGCAAATGCAATGAAACTGTCTGAACGGACGTCACGTACGTTGAGTCGAACAAAAATACCCATATGAAATAAATGACTTATTTTTATATATACCAAATATGCATTCTGTTCAGCGGGATACCACACGGCGCGTTATGTTACCTTAGTCGCTTATTGCGACACCTCGGTAAGAAGTGAGGGTGGTCTATTCTATTCAACCGGATACCACACGGCACAAAGCTTAAATAGAAATGAAACTTTTATGACTCGCCCTACTTAATCGTTATAATAGTTTATGTAGTAGTTCAACCTCCTTGATCCAGCTGGAGGTTTTATAGTTGTATCGTTATGATTAAAAAGTTATATTATGATAAAGGTGTCCATACAAGACCTGTATCGTAATAAAACTTTTAATTTTTTTATTTTTGGCCTGTACGTAACGTTTGTCATAAGAATATTGGTTTCAGTTTTATAATCTTTGTATTATAGTATCAGAGTAGAGAAAATTATAATATAATGTTTTCAAAGTTACTTATTGGTTCCACAATTACCAACCGCATTATATTAAACAAACAATATCCCACACTCTCGTTATAAAGCGATATTAAATTTATGTTACGACCGTTACCTGGTTGTTTAGCCGAAGCCTGGCTGTTTATGTATAAATTGAAATTCATAATTATGATGTTATTTGGGCGTACGCTAATATGTTAATTAAAACATTATTTTTTTTCGAATTGAATATATTTATTTATTATTTATTTTTTCACTGAGTGACATAGGCTATTTATTTTATACCCGTGCGAATCTGGAGCGGTTTGCTAGTTTGCATATAAAAATGAAAATGCTCTCTATAAAATTGACGGCAAAGTCTCTCTCAGTAATATTATACTGAAACCACTTATATTTTATGAAGATGAACTAACCTATGCAGGTGTTATTTCTAAAAATATTCAAAAACTTTCGAGATAAATCCCACAACATGCAGGAGCAGACGGTGAAGTTGGTGTGAAAGACGTTCTCTAACTTTCCAACTCGGTTTATTATAGTTTATAACTATCTACGCTCAAAACTTGGTTACGTCTTGGTGCAATACGCAACGCTATAATGTGTGAGTGAGTGATGTTCAAAGACAGTCTTATTTACAAGCGCTAAGTAAAGCTGTAAAGCAAGTTACGCGAGAATTGTTTTTGTTCAAAATCCCTCAGTTTTTATGTGGAATATGTATTCACGCGCAGTCTGAAAGCTTCACCCATTATAGAAAAAACGAGAAGTGCAAGATTAAAATGATATAAACATGTAATAAGGAGGGATAAAAATCATGTGGATGGATATGTGCCTAGAAGGAGGCCTAAAAAGAGATGGTTGTATTGTGTGAAGTATGACATGCATATAAAAGGAGAGCGCCAGAGTTGACAAATGATAGGACAGAATGGAAGAGAAAAACATGTTGTGCAGACCCACTTAGACTGGGATAAGGACAGGAAGATATACATGTATTCACGCGTATCCGCGTGTGATATCCGGCTGAGTAGAATAGGCTGCCTCATTTTGTTAACAAGGTATCGTAAAAGGCAACCAAGGTGAATTGCCGCAAGGTGACCCGCCGTGTGGTTTACGGCTTAGTAAAATATATCCTCATTTCTTATCTAAACAAGCCTGGATTTGAACATCCTTTAAAAGATTGACTGTCGATTTTCTTTCTGGTTCTTCTCGGTAAGAGCAACATTCCGAACTAGTTGTAGCTTCATTAATCATATTGATCCTTGACGATTCAAAAGTGCTTGAAAAAAAATTTGAAAAAATATAATTTTGATTTGATTTGTCGTCAGGCAGGCGGCTGATCATGAAATACCTAGTCAAAATTGCAATTTACCATACGCTTTTCGGTGTAGGAAAACATCGTGAGGAAACCTGCATATCTCTAGAGAATTCTTGGGATGTGTAACCAACCAATCCGCATTGGAGCAGCGTTAGCTCCAATGTTTGTCTCCAAAAACGGAGAGAGGAGACCTATGCCCAGCAGTAGGACAATAACAGGCCGTTACTTTACTTTTTTTTAGATAAGTGTCAACAGAACAGAAACTTATTTGTGGGCACAAATATTGTATTTGACCCCGTGACCTTCTCTGGAGAGATGGTCTTACCGCCGGCCTATCACAGTTCATACAAACAGCTCATATTAATTCTGAGCAGCGTGTAATTATAAACTAAAGTTCTAGTTCAAGTTACATAATTCACCACGATGTAACGATAGGCCGCTTGGCTGCGGTGCACAAACGAGTTGTGTAGTAGTTTTACCCAAAATTCAACTCCAAAATCCCATGAAGCTTCGCTCTCTAATATCTCCCTAACAAATGGCCGGTCGTTAGTTCGACTGTAGTATTTAATCGCTGTTTTGTCTACTCGGCCTCTGGCGATCGCGATTTATAGTTTTCGCTCGGGATCGATAACGAGCGCTCGGTAATACCTTAAGTCGCAGGGGTGTATTTTGATCGTTCACAGTATAATTGATGTTTTCAATTTATCACTTGCTTCATGGTGAAGTAAACAACAACAAGTAAACAACCTTATGTCAATCGCCAGCGGCTCCGCCCGCATGGAAAGATTAAAACCGTAATATAGTCCTTTGATAATCATAAAAATGGTTAAAGTGGGTAAACCTTAAAAGCTAAACATATGCTGTCCCGGACTTTTATTTAGAACTTTTAGAGGGGAATGATTTTGTGATACATGATTTTTGAATAACTATTACCGTTTACTCAGCGCAAGCAAGGAAAGCTTTGCCGTTTTCGTAATATTGTTTATTGCTGCTCCTCTCCTATTCATCTTATCGTGATGTTATATAGTCTATAGCCTTCCTCGGTGAATGGAGTATCTTACACTCAAAGAACTTTTCAAATCGGTCCAGTAGTTCTTGGGATTAAGATGAGAGATTGTTGTTATTCAAAAATCTATTTATTTATTTCTATTTATTTAAATATGTAACACAACGTACTAGGAACACCTGATTCCGCACTCAAAACTAGATGGCGCCACTGATCGTTTGCTCCGCGCTATCGAAGTGCTTTCGTAGTAATATAAGAAGTCCCCTTACATTATGTAATCAGATCAACATCGCCTATCAGTTCCTAAGCTTACTCAGTGCATCCTACTGGAACACTACGCCTAGCGCAACTGTAAACGGTGCATCTTCCGGTACATCCAATTAAGGAATGCCGTGAAGGACCCCGTCCGCGATACTCTATGTAAAAGTGACGATTAAACTCTTGTACCTGTCACCTGTACGTATTATTTCCCCCCATCCGTCGGGTCATCGTATTATAAATATAGTTTTAGTATTCAATTATTTTGATGCTCTCGAAAAATCTTTAGTTTTTTTCATCCGCAGAATTGTTGGGGTTGGGACTTTGAGAAATATATTTCGATTATCTAATAAGTGGCATTCCTTGCTTCGCTCCCTTGGGGGACATATTGGTGCGATGGTTTGGGTCTAATATTTTATTATGGCGTATCATTCTTCACGCAAACCCTCCGAGGATTCTTGAAGTATCCAATTTACACCGTATTGCATGTAAATGGTATCTTTTGTTTTGTTATTGATATATTAATTGAAAATCCTTTGATTTCATTTTAATGTATAACATTTTTCCAGCACGCCGTGTGGCGGCTGGAATGACCGGCTGCGTAGAATAGTACCACCCTCATTTCTTACCGAGGTGTCGTAAAAGATGACTAAGATAAGTCGACCCGCCGTGTGGTATCTGGCTGAGTAGAAAAGACTAACCTCATTTCTTACCGAGGTGTAAAATACGACTAAGGTAAGTTGACGTAAGGCAGGCGGCCGGTCGTAAAGACGCAGCCAAATCATGTGACAACATGTTTATAACATGTTGTGCCGACCCCACTTATAGTGGGATAGGGCCAGGAGGATGATGTATATTATTGTTACAGCATCTTAAATATGATTGTTTTGAATCAAGTGACGCTGATTAAATCTAAATGTGATAAAATCGTTATAACATTTACTATGTATATATATGTATGCAAAATGTGTCGTTAAATCTATACTTTAATCTTACAGTACTGCATCAAGCTTTTTACCAAAAGTTCTTTAGGCCTTTAACTGAAAGGGGTTTGGCATTAATTTGCACAAATATGTGCAACTATTCCATTTATTCGCAAACTTCATTTGTAATAAAACCACATATTTAGTGTGACTTTTTCGGTTCGTTAGATTCACTAACTTATTAGGTATGAAGAAATTATTCAAAAGCTTAAGAAAAGATTAAATGGAAAATATACTTCGCATTATTTATAGAAGTTCAAAAATTAGGCGTTATATTTGTGGACTACCAAAACAAACACGCAACAACACAACAAAAGATGTGTTAGAACTCTATCTCTCTATCTCTCTCCCTCTCTGTCTCTGTCTCTGTCATCTCTCTCCATCTATGTCTCTCCCTCCTTAACCAATAGACGTCCAAAGTTGGACATAGGTCTCTTCTTGTGCCGCCTGAACCCAACAGGTCTCTGATACCTTTTTGAGCTTGTATGTACACTTAATGTGATAGAACAACATATATTGCTATAATCCAAGCAAAGCAAAGTTATTGTATAATTTTTTTGTAAACTGGTATATCTGATTAATCGGACAACATTTCATTTCATAAACATTTGCAAGTGGCTAATAAAACCGCTTTATACCGTAAAGCAATCATTTATTATAAACAAAACATTCACTGGCACGTTCAAGAGATACGACTCGAGTCGGCCGCTCCGTACTGCGTAAATCATGGACACAATAGCCGCACTGAACGAGTATTTTACTATTTATCTCTCGCACAATAAATGGACACTGTTTGAACTATGCTCTACATACAGCTGGTACGAGAAGCGAAGCTTTTGAAGTACTTTATATGTTACTAGCAATCGCCAGCGGCTAGACTCGCGTGGGACAATTAAAACCGTAATATAATATTTTGATGACCATAAAAATGGTTTAATGGTTAACCTTAAAATCTAGACTTATGCTGTTGCGGGTTTTTATTTAGAACTTTTAGAGGGGAACAATTTTGTATTATTTATTATTTTTGAATAACAGTAATAATAATTTACCGTTTACGTAGCGCACGCAAGGAAAGCTTTTAATTTTGCCGTTTTCGTCATATTTTTTTATTGCTGCTCCTCTCCTATTCATCTTAACGTGACGTGTTAAAGCTTATAGCCTTCCTCAATAAATGGACTGTCTTACACTGAATGAATTTTTTACATCGGTCCAGTAGTTCCTGAGATCAGCGCGTTAAAAAAATCAAACAAATAAACTCTTCAGCTTTATGTATTATTAGTATAGATATAGATTATATCCTACAATCCCGCTAATATTATGTCTGTGTATCATACCGCCTATTATAATAAAACATAGATTTATTTCAGTGGAATTCATATTCTGATGGGCTAATTAAGATATCGCAATTCTAATTTTAGTTTCGTGAACTGAGAGAATTAAGGCTATATTTCAAGTTCGGCAGTTGATAAATGTGGGGGGTAAAATGATGATATACAAGGTCGGAAAATAGACAAACCTAGGCTAATAACTTTTCTCCAAAACAAACGAGAAAAGAGAAATTCAAATTACAGATAAAAAACTCAAGTTCTATTTCAGTTTGAATTCTCTCGGGTACGATCACAGATTGAATAACAGATTCATTGGATCGTAAAAGATTTTATTATTTGTTATTTTTTATCTTTCATACTCCGTGAAACTAAAACTAAAGAGATATAAAAGTCTGTCAAATGAATACAACGTAACGTGTTTTTTTTTCTTCTATTACGACCTTTTTCGCTGTGGTCCTCCTTCTCCTTTAGTCTTTAGTGCCTTGCCTTGCCTTGCCTTACTCTTGCCTTTGTGCGCTGAGCTGTGGGATGTTATTTCCTCAAGGCCCCCATAGCCTCTCTAGGCCTGGTCAGAGTTCGTGTTATCATATCCGTCCCCTCATGTTCGGCTTTGTAAACTCGTTTAGCTCCACCCGGAGGGTAAGTGCAAGATGCTGGAAGGTTAAAAAAAATAGTACTGAATGGCGGAACGTGTAACTACGAAAACATAGAGAGTCGAGTGTGAAAAAAGCAGAATTTATTTAAATTCAGTTTTGCTCTTATCGTTTAAAATTAACTAATTTCAAAATCTTAGTGCAGCAGGGTCTACTCGCTTACTCCCCGGGTGGGGGTAAACGGGGTGCGGGCCTCGAGGAAATCCTCTCTACCCGGGCATCTCCTCGCGGGCTTCTTAGGGCAAAATCTTAGTAATTTCTTCGTAATCTTAATGTCTCATTAACAATATCTCATTTATTCTTTCAAGTCAACAAAAAAGTTAAAATACTATAAATATACCCGTACATAATATACGTTTGCTTTCCAAAAAAAAAACGGCCTTATTTAAATATAAATAATCCATACAAGACAGCGGTTTAATAACGTAAAATAGAAAATGTCTAAAAGATTGACAGTCGAGCTTCTTACTGGTTCTTCTCAGTAAGAACAACATTCCGAACCACTTGTAGCTTCATTAATCATATTGATCCTTGACGATTTAAGTGTTCGGGAGAGCTTATTTGAATAAAGATTATTTTGATTTGATTTAATATGGATTTATCATTATATGATCCATGTTAAGACATAAGTTATATGTTAACATTTATCAGATATATGTTAACATTTAGTTAAAAAATAAATAGATAGTCTTTCATAAAATATCATTTTCTACTTATAAATAAAAGCCCGCATTCTAAACTCAAGTTTCACTATTTATGTTTCTCACTCAACCAAACTAAAAGTGTCCAGGTAGTGAAATAAATTTAACTACCTACGTTAAATGTTGTGCCCGGTACGAGAATAACGGCATCGGTGTATCAACTAAGTTTCACTATTTATGTTTCTCGCACAACCGACCTAAAAGTTCCGGATAGTGAAATAAATTTTACGTAGAATGTCGTGATCGGTACGTGATATACGGTTTTTACTGGATATATAAGTTTTGACTATATTTCTTGTTCAGTTCAACTACTTAAAACTGCATGCTATGAATGAATTTGAGTCGTGGTATTGAATATCATTGCACAAGCCGAATTTGATGCATACAGAAGAACCAAGTTAAGGTAATCTATATAATGTTAAGTGTATGAAGCAGGAGCACATACCTTATACATGCAGGAGAAGCCACCACACTCACGTTCTCTTTTTTATATCGTGTACGTGAAATATGTTTTAACAAATTTTTTGTATTTTAAGATTTTTTGTGTAATAAAGTATATATGTTGTTGTTGTTGTATCAAAATACGCCGCCAACACCAACACTCCACGCAAGCACTATACAAACTCACTACCACAGTCTCCCTTTCTCTTAAAGGCATTTCTCTTAACAAATGCTGATTACAGCAAAATCATTCTAGTGTAAATTCTGTACTATAGAATTGTGCAAAGTAACACCTACTTCTATAAATCATTTAATGCATACAGTAATATTATATTCACCGTGTGGTATCTGGCTAACCTAATCTCATTTCTTGCCAAGGTGTCATAAAAGGTGACTAAGGTAAGTTGTGGAAAGGGCTCAACTTTTTTACTTAAAGTGATACCTTTTAAAGCATTCAGATTTCCTACGGATGAGCTATACTCTACGTGTAAGATGCTATCTGTTAGGAAATTATATATTTTAAACACTATATTGAGATTAAACGAAATACTACAATTTAACTTGCCTATTCTTAATAAAATATATATAAGGTTAAGGTATATTTATACCTTTTACTTAATTATGAACGACGAACGACGAAAATGAACGATGTACAAATATCACGTAAAAACCTTTATAATAATGAAAATATAAAAGTTAAAACACGTCTCTCTTAAGTTTCACCGTTACTCCCAATTACCCAAAACAAAATGCCAACTTCGTATCAAAACTTCAAAGCCCCGTCATCCTAGAGTGACGCAGACGTGTTCAAAAGTTTGCAAGAAGTGAAATTTCTTAATAGACGTTGCAATAACGCCGAATCTCGTAAAGTGCTTCAACAATTTTCGAAACAAATTATCACTAACACCAGTGCAATACTTGATTATTTTGTAGTTCTTATGCCTGATATACATAAAGATCAATGTTGTGACAAAAAACGTTAGCAATCGTTACCGTCCGTACGTAGAAGTACAGTTAGGAGTGAACTTGGACAATAACCATTTTCTCTGCTCCGCCCTTAGTACGGTTTTCGGTACAAGCAAGGGTCTTCGAGCGAGTTGGTAAGTCTTATTTATGGCTCATTTCTGGCATTCAACAATCGTTACCACTGGTTATTAGTCGAAGTTTTCGTTGTCGGAGACGCAAGTTTTCGTTAATTGCCACGTCCCGTTGTGAATATAAATTATTTCTGGAGGATAGAAAACCTTTTCCATTCATCATTATATTAAAAACTGGCTGGCTTTGTTTGACAAGTTCTGTTCTTGCTCCAGTAGAAAAAATGGAAATTTTTAATTCGATATGTTGGCCGGGTATATCAGCCTACATCGTAATAAAATTTAATCACTATTGGTTTAACAGTTTAGTCGTGACAACGTACCTACCATACACCGTCTGTGTACTAGACAAACAAAAAGCTAGACTTTCGCATTTATAATATTAATAGGGTTATGGATGATGTCAGTGATTACATTCAGATCCGAAAAGTTGTCGCTGACTATGGGCTTCATAAGAAGGCTCAGAGTCGCTCAGAGGGTGATAGAGCTATGCTCGGAGTATCCTACGTCATCAGATCAGAAATTGGGAGATCCGTTGAAGAACCAGAGTTACCGATATAGCTCAGCTTGCGAAGCTGAAGGGGTGATGGGCGGGGCTCGTAGTTGTGGAGAACCAAGGGGGGTTGGGGTCTCTAGGTGTTGGAATTTTGTACTCCCCACTATATGGATTGACGACCTCGAAAAGGTTGCGGAGAGCGGCTAAATTCAAGCGACACAAAATCGTGTGTTGTTGAAATTCTATGAAGAGACCTATGTCAACAGTAGGCGTCAATCGGTTCAAAGAAGAGTTATGGATGGATCTACTTATAGAGATTAATACTTCACCAGTTTTTATCTACACCTTCTCTTTATTTAGTGATAATAACATTAAATTTGTTCTTTTCTAGCAGATGCGAGGTCACGATATAAACTGTAGTGTAATAAAGTTTTATGCTTTTGATGCAATGTTAAATATTCCACTATAACGTTCCCAGTCTGTCGCAACTTTGCGTAGTTTTTATTTAACTTGCTTATTGTCTGTCTGTTCAATGGAAATTTAAAAGTCAGTTTTTTACTTGATAATTTTAAAGAATACTCGATCGAGACTACAATGCAGTCCTTTATTATGTTTACTCTTTTGAATGCACCTCACGTTTTTTCCTTTGAACATTTTAAATTTTTCACAACTATTAGAAATGTGTGGTAATTAAATTTTGAAGATATTTTTATAAGCGGCCTTAATGAATGAGAATAGTAAATAATATCGTATCGCTATAAATATTGGTGTTTTTTTCATTATGATTATAATTTGTCTTTTGTTTTATAAATTTTCCGTATTTGTAATCTGTATTCTGTGTCTAATTGATATTTGCAATTTATTACAAGCTTTTCGGTGAAGTAAACATCGTGAGGAACCATGCATATTGAATTCATATCCGCATTGGAGCAGCGTGGTGGGTCGAAACTTCTCTTCTCTCCAAAAACGAAGTCTATGCCCAGTAGTGGGTTAATAAAAGACTGCTACTTTACTTTTTTATGATATTCATTATTAGAAGATAAAAAGAAACTTAGGAATTCTTAATTAGTCGTCTTTAAGTTAGTTCTATAATTAAAAATTGTTTTTTTGAAACGTCTTTCTAACTAAATAAACTAATATTGCGCAGGTTTTTCTCTCTATTCCTATACGCATTAGTGCTAGGGATTAGTTTTACAGCGAAAGTCGATTCCCGTACATTTTTCTTTGTAAATTTACTATCTTACTTAGTTGCATCAACGTAAAGCTTCGTCTACACCAAAGCGGAAGAAATGATTTTTTTAAAATTTTCTTGAACTTACATCTTATATAGATATTAAATCACGTTCTGCCTGTAATTGTGATATTTTTCTATCGTTTGATAAGTATTCATTCTCATCAATTAAATTATTCTCCGATTTTTATTGGACAAAAAAACCAATGAAAAGTGGATAAATTAAATGACACAAAGATTCAACTAATAATGATAGTAAAAATATAAATAAATAATATACATAGTGGCTAATGGTAAAATAGAGATTGACAGGTTACATTTATATCCCAAATAAATAATAGAAATAATCAGGATTTAAGATAAATTTTTCCTTGACTGTATAACACGGTGAATTGTTTTTATAGATAAGCGCATAAGACATAATCCTCAAATAAGATATCTCACAATAGTCATAGAGTGTTCATCTTTTCACCGTAACAGCATATACACAATAGTATTTAATAAAAATATTAGGCATGTCTAAAAGAAGGCGTCAATAAGTACACGATATCAGTTTCAGCTTAACGTATTCAAACCAAAATAAAGATATATTAAATAATAAATAATAAAAACATAATTTACCTATTATACCAAGAAACATTCTTACATAAATATAAATGAACACAAATATATTTTTATCTTTACAAATTTTGTTTCTAATATATTATAGTTTAGACCTCTGTAACTGAACTAGGTCCCCTGTATCTCGGTATTCAGCGCCCCTTCCGTAAATAATCTTTATTTATTCTATTGTGAGAACTATTGTGACTCGTATACTAACAAATTCAGTGCAAAGGTTTCTGTAACATAAAATAGCTTTCCTTTTAATTGCCGTCAAAAGTGATTTCGTGGTATTGTGTGGACCAAGCTTTAGTTGTCCAGGGTGAACTAAGATCATTAATCCGAAGCGCCGGCAAACAATGGATGCCAATTAATACCACCATTATACTGATGGAGTACACCACAGAGGAGATAGCTAAATGAGATAGCTCTTGAGCTCGCAGGTGTATAAAAGCGTCTAATACAAATAGAAGAATGTGTGATTTGGACAAATAGATTAGTGTTTATTACAGACAGACAAATAAACCTACAGTGTCCGTAATGTTTTCGCGGCTATTCCGCTGGATAAAATATTGATGAATATTAGAACATTTGAAGCGTTATTTTTCGGAATTCCATAGTTTAAATTACAATTACATTACAAACGCGGATTATAGCAAAATAATTGTAAGACAAAATTTGAAGCTTATATAAAAAATTTAGGAACACAAAAAAAACATACCGCACGCTTCGTAGTAAAGTGTCCGTTTGATACTTAAACGATCACGAGTTTTGTATTCAGCTTTATTGAAATTTGGCACAAACAACTTTTGTGAATTAGGTCACTTTAATACTAAGCGTGCGATACAGTAGCTAATTAACGTATTTGTACCTTTCGTTATTTTATTATTGTATTCCAAATTTAATTATATGCTAATATTATTTTTGTTTATGTTAATCTAAAATTGACCTAGCTTCCTGACAAAGTTTACAACAATTCAATAGTTAAACAAGTTAATTAAACAAAGCTTTTAACGAAACAAAATTTGATGTCCCTACTGTTAACCGTTGAGGAGTTCCCTCGTCTGGACCCAATCCTGTCAGCAACATCAGGTCATACTTATCATAAACATGCATTGTCATTGAGACTAGACCAGTATGTAAAATATCATTTCAATTGGATACCGGGAAAGTGGATAAAAATTTTACTTGCAAGATTCCACCTTACATATATACACGGCAAGTTAAATAAAAGCTTTTAGGGTCTGTTTCACAAGTTACTAATAACCTGTCAATTAGATTATTCGGAATTAGATTATCTCGGAATTGTCCGTTTCTCAGGTTTCTCATAGGCTTTCAGCACTTAATCCCCTAATAAATAAACAGGTAGATCATGTGGCTGTTATTTTGTTTATCAGCTGTATAGCAAATACCTATTTTAAAAGGGCCGCGATTTTTTTAAAATTTTTCACTGTTTAGTCTCTTTTTAGATACATTTATCTGCTACTTATTTTATTTGTCGGTTAACTATCCGATACTTTATCTGTAACTTTAAAGCAGGTCCTTAATATAATTAATATATTTAACAGTAAAATTATAATTTATAATATAACCGCCAGTATTTGAATTTGAAACATTAAACGGAGGAGGAAAGAACTTGGCCCGTGAAAAGCATTAAATGGTCCATCTCTTTAGCCACCTTAATTAACGTCTCTCTAATTAAAATTCCATTCATTTGACCGGAATAAACCCGACGTAACTTATCCGGCGGATATTCCTTGCTCTAAGAATTTGTCTCAGAAAAGTTATTTGAATAAATTTTGAATAAGATTTAAAAGTGTAGTTTAATCTCTATTACAAGAAGAAGAAACTAAATTCAAATTTAGAAATTGTACTTTTATACATGTGAATTACATTTATGTATATAATTGCAGCTATCTAGACAGTTTAGCAACTTTATGTATAAAATTAAAGACTTTTATTAAATTATTTAAAAAAAATAAATTAATTCTATAAAATTATTTTTTATTAAATTAAAAATTAACAAATTTGGACGTTATCAGACGAAAAGTTCAATTTTATACGGAAATAATTTACTTAAAAATAGTACCTTATATAATATAAAAATAGTAAAAATAGTAACTGTATAAACCCGAACAAATAAAAAAACAGTCAACGCCATTTATCGGTGTAGGATTCATTATTTCTTCATTAAAGGAATTATTTGTTTTGATCTTTCGATCTACGTTTCTCTAATGTCTGATGGCGTATAATATGCAATAATTTAATTTTAATTGCGCAAGGAAGATTACTTGACAGATAAATAAATAAATAAATAAATAAATATATGGTTTTTATATTTTGGCAATGTTTCTGCGCTCGCCCGTTTTCGATGACAAAGATTAACAAATTTACTTCGAACTGGCACACGACTGCGACTTCTACTATGAGACAGTTTAGGAAATTATACAATAATGCTAAAAAAAATAAAACTATGGTAAAATAATCATGATTACTACTACGGAGCGGAAGGTGTTTGAAAAGCATAGTAGATTAAAGTTAATTCATTATATCAATAAGTTTTAATATCAGTACAGATTGATGTTTTGTCTGAAAATGTTTCCTAGTACAAGCATCAGGGTTCGTATTGGACAAATTCAAGGAACAAATAACAAAAATACTTACTCCGAAAGCTTCAGCTTGGCCGTCGCACAGCAACCGTAATTAACGTTTCACTAATTAAAATTCCATCCCTTTGAGTAGAAAAATGAACGCGACTTAACAAGAGATTTTTGGCTCGCACCATCTCACTATAGCAAATCGTTTATATAATTAAAAAAGCTGTACTTGTTGCTAGTTGACTTGTAGCAGAAGATTAATTTTTAAACATTGTCTAAAAAACTTTTATCTCAATCATTGATATAAATTAGTTATACGTTTATATTCAATAGATGCATAATATATTTGTATATATATGTTTAATTATTGTATATATATAATTATCTTGTTATAAACATACTTATTTGTATATACATATGTATAACATATGGATATTTATTTAAAAGTATATATTTTATTATATTCTATTTGTGTTACGTAGAATGTAATATTAATAAGTAAGTTTGTCGATTTTATTGTTTAGTTCATCTTGTGCACCGATCTCAACCTTATCTTTATTACTTTAACGTAGGGGTTGTCTGTAAGAAATCACTTTTAGTGATAAAATCGCCCTTGCACTCTTATATGTTCTTATTTCTCCGTGTATGTATATTTTTTATTTGGTGTGCAATAAAGAGTTATTCATTCATTCATTTATTATAAGCTTCAAGTTTCAAAATAAGTTTAATTGTGTACTTTGTTTTTTCGTGTTGCCGACCTACAGTTTTTTATCCTATATGTTAGCCTGGTCATCTTCTTCTTCGTCCTTGATGAAAAGTAGTTTATGTAAACTCGTGTCCTTGATGAAAGTCGTTAAGGGTTCGTATGATATGCCTCCATTTCTCTCGGTGTTTGTCTTTTTAGGCCAGTTACAGGGAGTCCAGTAAGTGAGGTCACTTGGTCACACCAACGGCTAGGTTATGGGCCGCGGCTCGTTTTCCTTCGACCTTGCCCACTACTATCAACTTATCAAGGTCATCTGCTTGATGGCGAGCAGCGTGACCAAAGTAGCCTAGAATTCTTTTGATTTATTAGTCCGGTTTACAAGCGTTAATACCATCAATTGCTATCGCTATTTCTCCAGTAGATTGTCTGTCAATGCGTAAAGAACAGACAGACAGATGGACTTACTGTCGCATTAATAATAATAGAAGGGTCTTATATCGATGTTTTATTTTAATTATTACGCTTCTCTCTAGGGATGAAAACGGCAACTCCATGCTATTATATAAACTAATATGACCAACGGTCTCATCGCCTAGATATTCCTTGGATCAAATAAGCACTTTCAAGCACTTGTGAATCTTTAAATATTAATATGATTAATAAAGGACAACTAGTTCGGAATGTTGCACTTACCGAGAAGAACCAGCAAGAAACTCGATGGTTTTAATTCTATGTATGAAGCTGATAGGATATTCAAATCCAGACATTTTTGTCATCCAAATAATCTTCACTTTTGTAATATGCTTTACTTATAGGCATACCTCTTAGGCTTAATTTTGAACCTTTCTGTACACTGGTCAAATCGTATTGTTGCGGCATGGTGGTTCTATGCTTGAATAAACACTAGATCCGGATCATGGTTATGGAGAGAGTGAAAAGCCGTTACTTTACTCTCACCTCATGCGTTGGAACCTTGTTAAAATACCCAAGTTATAAGGACATTTTGTGGTTCAAACATTGAGGTTTAAATTCAATTTCGAAACACTAATTCAGTATGCATCTACTACAGTTTAGATTTGCTTTTAGCTGTTGCACGACAACGTTGAAAGCAAACTACGGTTGGAGTGCTTTGATTTCGGAAGATGGTATCTGTGCGCTAAAATATTAACAAGTAATTAAGACGTCAGTATGTTTATTGGGCAGGTAAGTGAAATCCTTTTACCTTTATATTCACCATTCAAAGTCCCTCTAACAAGCTAGCGTAGTAATTTTCTATTTCAAAACGTTTTCTAGAAATAGTATCGGATTATAAATTGAAAACTCGTATCTCTAATATCTTTACTTTACTTTAACAGTTTTTAAAAGGATACTATTCGGTAGTTTTAATCATGTCTTCTAAATGAAGAACTTTTGGTGTCCATTTCTCTTTAAAAAAAAATTAATTATGTGTATTATAAATATTTATAGGCGTTTTTTTGCGGAGATCCATAATACAAAAGTAATATTAATTATATAAATATTATGTATACAAAGTAATAATAAATTATAGCAAAATAATTTTATTATTACTTTTGTTTTTGTGTAGTATGTTCAAGTGACAGAATAAAGGTCTTCTTTTTTTCTTCTTTTACAATTTTGGCTATTACTATGAATGCCTGATGATAAAAAAAGTTGCCTTGATGACAAGAGTTTTTCATTCTTTGTTAATCTAATTTTGAATGGATTAAAGACCAATGGCTGCCAGCAATATGTGCATTCTAAAATACGTGTGTTTGTATGAGTATATGTATTTTTGTCCTTATTAAAACTGGAACTGCTGAAATACTTGAAGAGCTGAAGTGTCATCATATGGTAAAGTTTATTTTTATAAGTTAATTTATAGTAAATAGCTTTGAATTACTAAGTGTATGCAAATAAAGCGAGTTCAGCTCACGGTGCCCGGTGATGGCAAATGTTGACAATAACCGACCCGACTTAATTCGTCTTTAATATATTTCATCAAAAGTTCGATTCGACGGGGCGCTGTTTTGCATAATTATCTCGGCTATTTATTAGGTCGGCTAGGTACATTAAAGCTGATCTCACAGTTTCGGAGTTGGCAAGTTGGCGACTAGTGAATTTTCGTTGAAACTTTATCAATTTTCATCGCTCGGGCCGCAGGCGGTGGCCCCCGTTCAATTACAATATCATCTAGCCAAACTCATCTGTGGAACGGATCGGGTTACGCGGCGTATTAAAAAGGGAACAGATTTTGTTTTCACTAGACTGTTAGTAACCTTGTAACTTCATAAATATCTTGAGAGTTTAGTGTTCATTCTCTACGAAGGCTTTATGTATTATCTTAAAAGAAAACATTCAAGTATTTTTTGTATGTAGATTATTGGAATATACTTTGAAAATACTTATGATAATCGATTTATGAACAGTTGAGCGATTTTATTTCTATTGAATACTTGATGTCTCAAATTCATATTTTTGTATATCATTAATCATAGGCCAAAATTCGGCAGTGACTTGATATCCCTTTCTTATATATTAAAAACAATAATATAAGATATAACATAAAATACAGAATAAGGGGCTTTGAATTTGTATATTTTTTGATTAAGGACATACAAGAAAATAAGTATATTAGTTCTTTATCGAACATATAAAATAATCTTATATTTAATGTCTAAGTAACAGCCAAAAGTAGGTAATTACTATTGTTAATAAATGGTTTTTTTCAACAACTATCACACAACTAAACAAATAAAGATCAACAATCAAGACGTGTTAATAATAAACAGTATTCTAAATAGAAAAATAAATGTTTGACTAACCAATCTTTTAGGTTTAAAGACCCGATTAAAATAAGATAAAGGAATAGAGAAAAAAAACAATCT
Organism: Morpho helenor; assembly: GCA_029227775.1. Taxonomy (NCBI): domain Eukaryota; kingdom Metazoa; phylum Arthropoda; class Insecta; order Lepidoptera; family Nymphalidae; genus Morpho; species Morpho helenor. The sequence goes on from JARGCU010000010.1 coordinate 14,417,953, forward strand.
TTTCTATATTAAGGAACCAAAAATAATTCTGAACAGTCTGACTACAGAGGACGTGAAAAATAAAGAAACTTTCTTCTGTAACTGTATTCAACTTTTAAGTTTCATCCACCCGAGGATTGCGGACTAGCTCGGACAATTTCTATTCCCGGATACTCGAATAAACTCAAACAAACGGTGAACACGCGACAAGTTTTAATAAGATTACGTTGCCAATTCGCAGTATCGTTGGCCGATTGCGTGTTACTTTAATGAACCAGTTAAGATTATCGCGGGACGTTAATTGCGAAGTATTTAATATAATTAGAACTTGAAACGTTTTGTTGGAGTTATACCAGCATTCCTTAAGAAACCGTTTTCTTTTTATAACATATATTTTGACTGGCCCATTAGCACACGTTGTAGTGACCCTGCTTTCAGCTGTGTGGGTAGTGGGTTTTATTCCCACCGACGGCCTAGGTATTTTTTTTCTATAATCCGCGATAAATTCATCAAATAATTTTATTATTACTTTTGTTTTATGGATCTCCGCAAAGTAACGCCTAATTCTATAAATTATTATTTTTGTTTATTCGAGTCTGGTTGTATTTATTACATTTACCAGTTGTGTCTGTCATCTGTCAACAGGAACAAAAAATATTGCGAAAATGGAAAATGGAAAAGCTTTCCATGCGTGCGCTAAGTACATGGTAAAATTTATCCAAAAATCGTTCCTAATTAACTCACGATAACTACTTTTATGTTGAAAATTTTAATTCGGGAAAAAAATTGGGACACACTGATTTCCACGCGGGCAAAGCTACTGGTACAGCTAGTTATATTAATATAATATATAATTATAATATATAATTGTAATTTTCCATGCATATCTCTGGAGAATTCCCAAGATACGCGTCACCTACAATACGCTCGTGAGCAACTTGATGATTCTAAGCTCTAATACTTTTCTCCATAAGATTCCCAGCAAAAGGTAAAATTCTTGAAACGTTTTAAAAACATAAATCACATACAAGAATATAAAGAAATGGCAACTCTAAGCGCAAGTCTATCATAATTCAGTTATATGACGCTCGATTGAATCAAATGCGAGTGTCTAAAAAATCAAGAGCTCCAAGCGTAGAGCCTCTCACAAGAACTTCTTCTCGGCGGACATTGTTCGCAGATCGGGATAAAGTGGCCGAGAAGTGTCGCCAGGGATGTCATTCATCGATATCTAAGAATTATTTTCTTGCTGACATCGAAGTATTGGAAAGTGACAAAATTTGAATATACTCTTAAAAGTTGTTTTCGTGCAACGTAAGGAAAAACTTTTTGGAACTCAAAAACCCGAATATCCTTAATCACAGATAGATATATTTATCTATCTGTGATTAAGGATATTCGGGATGATAGAAGAAAGATAGATATCTATATCTATCTATCCTTTATTAATATACAAAAGAGATCGTTATATAATTTTTAGAATTTGGTGCTACTTTGCGCAGATCCATAATACGAAATTAATAATAAAATTATTTTTGATATAATCCGCGATAAAGTCAAAATGGAAAATATATATAATGTCGAGTGGACTATCCGTTTTCTTACCTGATACATGCAGGATTCGAAAAAGCACATGCAAAAACCTCCACCACCGCAACCACTTTTATTAGGAAATGTCGGTAGGAATCGAACGAGTGACCTGTGGAGTTGAAGGCAGGTTGACTACCAACTGCGCCACCGTGCCAGCATATAGTGATTCGTTTTTCATTATAAGCTTATAATGTAAAAAAAAAAATTGTAATTTCTTCTTCTTCTTCCTGTCATTATTCCACTCTAAGTGGAGTCGGCACAACATGTTATAAACACGTTGTCACATGATTTGGCTACGTATTTTACGACCGGCCGCCTACCTAACTTCAACTTACGTTAGTCGTATTTTACGACACCTCGGTAAGAAAGAGGGTGGTCTATTCTACTTAACCGGATACCACACGGTGGGTCAACTTACCTTAGTCGCCTTTTATGACACCTTGGTAAGAAATGAGGGTGATACTATTCAATTCAGCCGGATACCACGCGTCTTATATATCGTTATATAGTATCAAAAATCATAAGGTAGGAAATATATCAGAATAATTTTAAAAAATATTATGAAAAATATATTTGAATATTTTTTTCCCACAAACTGCAAATAGTAATTCTATTATTGTAAAACAGAAGTTACCTATTACGGATTTTTATTACAATATCTGCTTCTTGAAGCGCCAATTACGTAGCTTCCAATTAAAAAGAAGCAATGTAAAGTTTCAAAATCAACTGCGCCGGGTGTTAAGGGGAGATTAGGGGCGAAATGTTAGCAGTGCTTTTTAAACTCTATCTCAAGTCAAACATTCCGGGCGGGCTAACTGCTTCTCTCGGTTTACACTTAATTAACTAATATTTACATTGGAAAGCTGTAACAGTTTTGAGCGCACCTGCTGCTATATTGCGGCTTGGAAGGTTGCCTAAATATATGGAGCTATCTTAAGGACTCGCCCGCTTTATGGTAAGTGCTTATTTTGGAGTATCATGAGGGAGGCTGTTATTTTTGACGTAATGACAAAATATATTAGGGATCATACACAGAGGCTTGTAATGACGTCTTTTGTTTACTTATTCACAATAGTTTCAAAGTTATACCTATAGCAAATTAAGTTGTGTAAGATTATTTCTGTAGAAATTTACATTGTCTTTTTTATTATATTTACATTATAAACATTTTAAGAAGCGTAATATTTTATATAATTTTATATTTTACATTAAATAATCCAAACTTCCAACCTCTAGTCACATATCCATTCACTCTAATATTTAACAGTCGTTTTGTGAAAGTAGTTTAACCTTTTCTCATTGTTTCTATAATAATCTAAGGACGTGTAAAATATTTTGATTACATAAAAACTAAAAACTTCTCTTTTCTAAATATATGTATAAAAAGAAAATAAATAAATAAAACATACTGTTATCAACGTATAATGAAAGCGTGATATAAAAGAAATTAAGGACCGTATATGAAATAAACACAGAAATTAAGAATTATAAACATAGTTTCGATTTTGTTTTCTCACTACTAGCTTAGCGCTATAAAACAACGCGTGTAGATATAGCAATGCGACGCTGCGGTGGCTTCTGTTTCTTAAATCGTCCTTAAACTCGGAGCTTGGCCGCCTTGTTGGTTTCAAATTCATTTAGCCGAGAGAGCACTGCTGTTTTGTAATTTAAATTCGACTACTTTACATTTCGCCCCCATTCTCCTCCTTCGCTTTTGAGATTTATATGGTATTTTTGTTTAACCGTGTACAAAATAATTGTGGCCAGCATTGAATTGACGGCGTTTAAAAAAAAATTTGTTACGACACGCCCTATTTTGTTAACGCTTATCGTTTTCGCTATCGTGCTATGTTAGATATTTATAAATGCTTCAATTGTACAAAGTCATCCTGGTAAATATAAGTGCTTTAATCGTACCAAATTTAATTAATATTGCTCCAGCGCATTAACCCTGAAAGCGTAACAGACAGACGCATCAAAAATTTTAGTATAAACAATTCTAAATTCCGATTCGATTTTATTGTTTGCAAGAGAAAATCAGCTTTCTCCCAAGTCAGATATCAGAAAAGAAACTGAAATTTACTCATTTTGATCACCATCCTCCTGCCCTTATCCCACTCAAAGTAGGGTCGGCACATGTTGTCAAATGATTTGGTTACGTATTTTACGACTGGCAGCCTGCCTGACGTCAACTTACCTTAGCCGTATTTTACATCACCTCGGCAAGAAAGAAAGTGGTCTAATCTACTCTACGGGATAACACACGGTGGGTCAACTTACCTTAGTCGCCTTTAGCGACACCTCGGTAAGAAATGAGGATGGTTTATTCTACTTAGCCGGATAGCACACAGTGGGTCAACTTACCTTAGTCGCCTTTTACGACACCTCGATAAGAAATGAGGGTAATCTATTTAACTCAGCCAGATACCACACGTTAATAATTTACTCTAATTTTAATGTAAAACTAATATGAAAGTAGTGATAATAATAGGTCAAGTAAAAAGTAATCCATTATTTTTCGATCATGCCGTTAGTAATCGATAACTCGCCTTGCATAAGTGCTATCAATATACACTAAACGGTGTCAGAAGCGTGTGCTTTCGTACTAAAAGCAGACAGACAGACATTTTTGTGACTGCTTGATTGAATATTGTTTGCACGTGCCAAAGATGGGCACCAAAAAGAGAAATTTTTCCTTTTTTTCAGTTTTTCTTAGATAAAGGCGAAAACGTAAGCCAGGTGGTTGAAAATTTGAATAATGTCTATGGTCCTGATACTGTATCAGCTAATCATGTGTAATTTTGGGTTCGTCGATTCCGATCCGCTTATTTTGATGTTAAACACGCACGACGTTCCGTAGGACTAGTTGTCGAAAATGTCAATAAAATAATTATAATCCTTAATTCCGACCGTCATACCAGCACTTTTTCGATTGCGAAGAAGCTATATATTGCACAAAAAACTTTTTGGAACCACTTTAATAGGCTGGATATAAAAAAATGCTCTATGTAAGGGTGCTACATGAATTTTCGTAGAAAAAACCACATGGAACTAATTTCCATCTGCGAATCACTGCTGAATCGCAACAAAATCAACCCATTTCTTCAGTGGATGTTGACTGGAGATGAAAAGGGGATCACTTACGACAACGTTAAGCAAAAATGGTTGGGGTCGAACTGCGGTGAGCCGGCGCAATTGGTGGCTAAGCCAGGATTAATGGTCAAAAAAGTTATTTTGTGTGTTTGGTGGGATTGGCTCTATTATGAGGTGTTCTACTAAGACCAAATTCTTAATTTGGACTTGTACTGTCAATAATTGGACCATCTGAAGAAAGCAATCACCCAGAAGCGGCCAGGTTTCGCCAATAGGAAAGGCGTTATGATTTATCAGGACAACACCAGACCACACATTCAATAGTGCCTCGCCAAAAGTTCCTAGAGCTTGATTGGGAATTTTTTTTGCGTCCATCCTATAGTCTTAACCTAGTTCCAGATGATTACCAACTGTTCTTGCCACTGGCGAATGTTTATGTTGGTGAAAAATTCGTCACAAGAGAAGCTTGTGAAAATCGACTGTCCCAATTTTTTGCCAATAACAAAAAAGATTTCTGTGAAAATGGCAAAATAAAATTACCTTAAAAATAGCAATAAGTTATCGAACAAAACGATGCATAGATGAACCAAATCGGATATGTTTAACTACACTAGATGAAGCCGTCAATTTCGTGCAAAAATAATGGATTACTTTTTACTACACCAATATTTTGCTATAATCACCGATTAGAGAAAATCTATGATGTCCTAAAAATCGTCAAAAAACACAATTACAGAATATCGTGTGATTTTAAATTAGTTATGATATTCCCATCGAATCCCCCTAGCGTTCAGCCAAATATCGAAAATCGGGATGTGGAACAGTACGAACCAATTAACGCGCCCCGCGAAGTCGTTTGAAGTTCCAAGCAAACGCACAAATTGGACCCCTAATTGCCTGTCTGCTTGTCAATGTGTAAAATAACGTGCCCTATAACGGTATATAATTATCATTACGGTGTATTAAACGAAACAACCTTGCCATGTTTCTGTTTTACCAAAATACTCTATTTATATAAAGAGGTACATCTATGCGTCAAAATAGCTACTTGATTTAAATTATCATCCTCCTGCCCTTATCCTAATTTTAGTGGGGTCGGCACAACATGTTATAAACATGCTGTTACATGATTTGGCTGCGTTTTTACGACCGGCTGCCTGCCTGACGTCAACTTACCTAAGTCGTATTTTACGACACCTCGGTAAGAAATGAGGTTGGTCTATTCTACTCAGCCGGATACCACACGGCGGGTCGACTTACCTTAGTCGCCTTTTACGACACCTCGGTAAGTAATGAGGGTGGTACTATTCTATTCAGCCGGACACCACACGGCGTCCGATTGATTTGAATTATGATTTGTTTATTTTTATTTAGGTTCACTTTTAAATTGCTTACACTAATAATATAAGTTGTAACATGCTTAGTATATAAGTTAAGTGTAACAATTCACTTATAAGTAAACTCCTTAAGCAATGATGATTCAGAAGCATTGATATAAATTTCAGACATACACCTATTCATATATACACACACATGCATACACACACATAAGTAAACATACGCATCAAACTCACGGACTTACAGACACTACACTCACAAACACTTCATGCACACACACAACACTCACATATACTACACACATCCACAAGATCCAACACACGCACGGACTTACCAACATATTTCCCCTTCTGTATGTAATGTTATGGAAGAGCGGGGCCTCCTGTCACAAGTTCTAGTAGAATAAGCAAGTAAGTAACGGCCTGATACTATCCCACTGGTGGGCAAAGGCCTCCTCTCTCCATTTTTGGAGAGAAGGGTTGAAGCTAAGACCTACCACGCTGCTCCAATGCGGATTGGTAGGTTACACATATCCCTAGGATTCTCTAGAGATATGCAGGTTTCCTCACGATGTTTTCCTTCACCGAAAAGCGTGTGATAAATCGCAATTTTTAATAAGACACATAAGTTTTAATAGAAAAACTCATTGGTGTCTGCCCGGGTTTGAACCCATGATCGTCTCTAGAGATTCACACGGTCGCACCGCTAGGCCATCACAGCTCCTAGTAGAATAGTATTCTATTCTTCTTCTTCTTCCTAGTAGAATACTACTACCTTACTACTAAATACTAGTAACTTACTAGGATGGACCCAGATTCTGTTTATGATTTGTAAGAATTTGTTATGGAAATAAATATTTTTTGATTTTTATTTTTGATGTGAATCATCTACATTTGACGTTATCAACAGGCATCGTCATTTTCCTACCCTTTTCCCCCTCTAAGTGGGGTCAAGACAACATGTTTTGCGCTTCCATTCTCTCCTATCATTCGTCAACTCTGACGCTGCTCCTTTTATATGCATGTCCTACTTAATTAATGTATAAAAAACGGCTATACTCACGTCTTATTTTAGCTTAGCCCGACTAGTTTCAAGCCCATACGGGACTCTTATTCGTAAGCTCTTTACGCGGCGTTATCGCGGCGAGGACTGGGCTCATCCGATAAAATAAGACGTGAGTAAAGCCGGTTTCTGTACATTAATTATGAACAGCCTACTTCATACCCTCGCTCTTTAATCTTCCCTCTATTCACATATCTATTCACGTTCATATTTAACACTCGATTGGTCACATGATAGTAATATTAAATTGAAAAGACATTATACTTTAGTCAAAAAGTAAATAAATTCAGTAGTGAAATTTATTTCACTCCTTACAATTATTCAACAAATTAGGATCTCGTTGTTTGAGCGCGTTCTTTGCGGAAATGTAATTTCCTCGCCGCAATGCCTTCTCTCTTTTGCAACCTACAACATTGCAACTGGGGTAATTTTATTTCACACAAAAATAATTTATGCAATATTAAATATTTGTAGTGTATTTAATCGTATGACGAACTGTCTACAAAAACGTTCTTATAACGCAAAACAATACTTACCAATAAAAAAAATGCTATAATTGTCCTATATAATGAAAGAAATCTATATAATGTTTAATTTAGTGTAATTTAGTAAATCTAAAACATCATCCGCAGAAAGAATTCACGACAAATTCAGTGCCGCATACATCTTGCAGAAATGTGTAGTAATACAAGATTAATATTTAAATAACTTAAAGATATTATATTGATGACACTAAATATTTCTGTTATAGGTATTGTGTAGGTGATGGGCATATTTTTATATCTTGCATCAGTAGAATTTCCCAACTCTTTTCAAACTCATTTTGATGTCTTCAAATCCTTTACAAAGCTGATTTTGTCCAGAAATCGCATGTGAATTGCGTTGTATTAGGTTTTATACTGTTTTTTTTATTCTTCAGCTTTGCTATAGAGAAAGCTGTGATAGTCAAGCGGTGAGACCGTGCGAATCCCTAGAGACGATAAAGGGTTCAAACCCCGGGCGGGCACCAATGATTTTTTCTATTAAAACTTCGTGTCTAATTGATAATTAAAATTTATCACACTCTTTTCGGTGAAGGAATACATCGTGAGAAAACCTGCATACCTCTAGAGAATTCTATTTTCTATGTGTAACCTCACAACCCGGATTGCAGTAGCGTGGTAGGTCTTAGCTCCAATCCTTGTCTCTTAAAACGTAGAGAGGAAACCTATGCCCAGCAGTGTGATAGAGTAAAAGGCCGTTACTTTTTTGTTATAGAATAGAAATATCAAAAGCGGTTTGCTTCACATAGCTTGTCACAATTATTCAACAAATTAGGAACTCGATCTTTGCTCGCGCTCGCCACGGAAACGTAATTTCCTCCCCACAATGTTTTCCTGCCGCTGGCATCCTACAACGTTGCGTCGGATGTAATTTTAGAATGTACACGCGTTGATTTATATTTATTTTGTGACCAGATTGATTCTGTTCTATTTCTTTTACTTTATAACTTAATTATTTTATAACATTCTCAAAGTGAGGTTACGGTATTTACAGCTTTGTATGTTGTATATAAAAATCTCACATCTCGATATTCATTAATGCTTAACCTTGAAACCGTCGATTTCATGACGACTGAGGTGTCCGGCTGAGTAGAATAGACCACCCTCATTTCTTAACGAGGTATCGTAAAGGACGAATAAGTTAAGTACCGTGTTGTATCCGGCTGAGTAGAATAGAACACCTTAATTTCTTACCGAGGTGTCGTAAAAGGCGACTAAGGTAAGTTGAAGTGAGATAAGCGGCCGGTCGTAAAATAACAAGCCAAAAAACGTAACAACATGTTTAAAACATGTTGTCTTGGTTTCCCACTCAGAGTGGGATAAAGGGGAGGTGAATGTAAAAAGACAATTTCTGAAAATATATTATTATTTTTAGGGTCTTGGCGTGTAAAAGAGATGCAAAAGTATGATTGAACAACCTTCTCATTATGCGCGCAAAATTAATCTACTTAAATTTATAATGCAATCAATAGTCTATGAGACTTAATTTGTCTAATTAAGTCGTTAGATCAAAGTCAAGGGAGGACAGTATTGCTATATATATACAAGCGAGTTCAATCTAATGAAGCCGTAATAAAGCTACCTGTATATTTTTTTTAAATAATTATCTTAATTCCATTTTTCCGCCGCTTGATATCCAGCTAAGTAGAATAGACCAACTTTATTTTTTACCGAGGTGTAGTAATAGGCGACTATGGTAAGTTGACCCACCGTGTTGTATTCGGTTGAATAGAACAGACCACCATCTTTCTTACCGAGGCGTCATAAAAGGCGAATTAGGTAAGTTGACGTCATGTAGGGGGCCTGTCGTAAAATACCTAGCCAAATAATGTAACATGTTTATAATACGTTATCTCGACCCCATTTAGAATGGGATAAGGGCAAGGAAATGGATGTCCTAATATTTTATTTTTATTATTATTTAATATTCTTATTAAAACAGATTTTTTAATTTTTTATTTTTAGACAAAAAACTAACAATGCAATTTTTGGTCCTTTATAAAATCAATAAATATCTATATTAAACATTATTTGAAATGAAACAATATATCGGAAAATAATATTCAAATACAAGAAAATGATAGATTTATTTAAACTTCTTTTTGAATGATCTTTTGGACTTTGTAATTCGATTTAAATTTCACTGAGTGACAAGTTTACGAAAAAACTTCATTCATTTTTCAAAATGTATTTCTGTGAATATATCGAGAACCTAAGAAAAACTTGTATTTACAATTATTTACATTCAAAAGGATAGAAGTAACTAAAGCTTAAATCATAAATAGAATGTCGAAATGTTATTGAATATATCTTCAACCAGGAACTAAACAAATTAAATACCCGAGTCGTACAAAAGTCAATCTGATTTCAAATAGTTTTGCGAGTATTGTATAACTTAAATCTATAAAAGGGTCAAAGAACAATGTAGCTTAAGGCACCGAAAAGGGCGGAAAATTCGGTTTAAACTGAATCAACACCTGACATAGCGTTTATATCAAATTATTAAAAATATATATATATAAATATATGGGACATGTGTGTGTAATACGCACCATAATAGAAATAAGACATGCGATAAAAACTAAGTGATAAAATACTTCGTGATGGCCTAACGATGGGATAGAGCACTGTGAGTTTGTCAATATTGTCAGATGTCCTCAGTTAATATTTTTCGGAACTTTACTAATCTGTACAACTCCATTTTTGTTGTTTGGAGAATATTTTGATGTATACATGCTTAAAAGGTAAGGATGAAATTTATATTACACGCGAAGGTATACGATACTTTTTACCTAAAGATATTTCAAAATGTTTTATAGAATTAGGCATTACTTTACGGAGATCCATAATACAAAAATAATAATAAAATTATTTTGCTATAATCCGTGCTAAAATAATAGAAAATATATATATCGCATCCTGGCAACCATCATTCCATCATTAAAAATATATTGGAAATACATTGAAAATAGCAGGCGCAGCGGTGACAGAATGCAGACGGCGCATGTGAGAGATGAAGACAGATCCGTGTCATGGCGCAGTTGTGAAAATTGTTAAGAAGAATATAAAGTTGAAGATAAGCGTTGTACTTTTCCATATGCACGATACCCTAATTACGCCCACCAATGTCTAAGAATAATGACCAAGATACTGATGAGTCAACATATATATATATATATATATATATATATATATATATAATGGTAAATTTAGAGTGGACTATCCCTTTTCATACCCAATACATGCAGGATTCGTTAAATTACGCATGCACATACCTCCACTACCGCCACCACAATACACAAGCACTACACACGTTCACTAGCCCAAACTTGCAACTACAAAATCGCAAAGCGATTTTCATTTTTACGAATGATGTATGTATCGGGTGTGAAAACGGATACTCCTATCTAAATTTAGCATTATATATATATTCTATTTACGTTATTGCGGATTATAGCAAAATAATTTTATTATTACTTTTATATTTCATAAAGATTGCTAATGCCGCGTGTTTTATAGCTTCAGCCGCTAAAGTTGAAATTCAAAACAGAATAACTCATCAGCCATGCCCGAAAGTTGGACAAATGAAAGTTAATGAAATTCTCTAGCACGCGGTCCGTCGGCTTACAAAGCCTGTATACTGGAGCGAGATGAACGGGGATATTGTTCCTGAATGGGGCATCATAGTATTACACATCATTCTCCTGCCACTATCCCTATCTAAGGGCATATCCCTATCTAGGTGTCGGCACAACATGTTGTCACATGATTTAGCTACGTATTTTACGACCGGCTCCCTCATCTGACGTCAATTTACCTTTGTCGTATTTTATGAGAACGAGTAAGAAAGAGGGATATATATTCTACTTAACCGGATAACACACGGCGGGTGAACTTACCTTAGTCGCATTTTACTACACCTCGGTAAGAAATTAGTTTGGTGTATTATATTCAGCTAGATATCACACGGCAATAAGATTTCGGAATATTATAAATAAATTTAATGAACCGCATTTAAATAAGCGTATTTGCCGACCGACCGCCTGTCTGACGTCAACTTACCTTAGTCGTATATTACGACACGATACCTCGGTATGAAAGAGGGTTATACATTCTACTTAACCGGATACAACACGCCGGTTGTACTTACCTTAGTCGCCTTTTACGAAACCTCGGTGAGAAATTAGTATGGTGTATTCTACTCAGCCGAATACCACACGGCGGGCCGACTTAACTTAGTTGCCTTTTACTACACCTCGATAAGAAATGAGGGTGGTCTATTCCACTTAACCGGACACCACACGGTGAGTCAACTTACCTTAGTCGCTTTTTACGAAACCTCGGTAAGAAATGAGGGTTGTCTATTCTACTCAGCTGGATATCACACGGCGGGCCGACTTACCTTAGTCGCCTTTTACGCCACTTCGGTAAGAAAAGAGGGTGGTACTGTTCTATTCAGCCGGATACCACACGTCTTAAACATTATCTAATCATTTTTATATGAAACTAGCTTGAGGCTTCGCTCGCGTAGAAATCAGCGTGTTATAAAGATTTTCCCGCGTAAATACCGATCCCTCGGGAATTTTAATGTAATGTTTCATTAACTTAAACCTTTCTCAAGAATTACGCAATGTTTTAGTAAAAACCGTACAAAAATCCGTTCAGTAAATTTTGAGAAAATCGATCACATACAGACAGACAGATGGTATTTAAAGAATTTAATTCACTTAACGAAGTCGGGTACAGTGTATATGAAAATATAATATTAAGGTGTTTGACATATTTGACCGTCAACATTCTGACACTCTCTGCTCTTAGCCAGAACAAAGGCACTCACGAAAATGTTTCACATCGAGCCGTTGCGATGAATGTGTTTTTAAATCCCAGCTGCCACCCAACGCAAAATATAAAACAATAACGGTGAATAAATATTTATTGGAACGCGAGTCGTGATAGTTCCCATCAAAAATAAATATTTCTTCCTGTATTCAATAACATTGAGGATGAATTTAAATTGAATTCGTGAATAGTTCTCGATTTGAGTGTTATTCATATTGGTAGTTTATTCAAACAGGAAACATATGGTATAAAATTGACGGTACTTCAATGTATAATTTGACGTAAATAAAATCGCGAGTACAGCTTGATAAAAATAAAATAAATAATAGACCATTTTTATGAATGGACCACATTTAATTGATATATATATATATTCGGAATCTTGGAAATGGCTCCAACGATTTTGCTGAAATTCAGCATGCAGGAGTTTTTGATGGAGAAAAATCGATCTAGCTAGGTTTTATATAAAAAAAAATAGTTTTATCTCTGGTTTTGGGCATAAAAAAATATTAACATTTAGTATGAAACACTATTTTTGTCGTAAATTGTCAAGTCAGCGTAGGAACGAGGAACGGGTGGTTGCGAGAAATGAAAATACCGAGATCGAGCCCTATTATTTTTTTCTTTTTTTTTAAGTTTCTTTTTTTTATTTTGAAAAAATTACCGAGCAGCTCGGTCTACCAGGTTCTTGAAAAATAATATTAGATAAAATCTAGGACAATACAGCGGTATCCGACTGAATAGAATAGACAACCCTCATTTCTTATCGCAGTGTTGTAAAAGCCGACTATACCTTAGTCACCTTTTACAACACTTCGGTGTATTCTACTCAACCGGATACCACACGACGGGTCAACTTAACTTAGTCGCCTTTTACGACACCTGGGTAAGAAATAAGAATGGTCTATTATATTCAGCTGGGTACCACACGGCGTATCGTACTAGATTATATCTTATATTATTTATCAATATCCATAAAACATTATAACAAATGGCAATCAAAACCGTAAAAAATCCCTATTTGAATGTGTACGAAGAAGTCTCATAAAAAACATGACAATAAGGCATATTTAGGCAACTGACTAATAATGTCACATAATGGCTTTTCAATTTACTACGAAATGCTTGCGAAATCCATTCGCGACGTCGAAATACTGACAATAACCTTTATTAAAAGCCCCCGTTGAAAATATGGCAATCAAATGGGAAATTTCTCGAAAAAAATCCAACCCTCGCTCGCTAAGCATTCGATGGTATTTTTCAATTACACGACAGCGATACGGCATCCGATACGCAACAACACCTTCGGGTATGGGTTTTCGGTAAACTAACGGATGTTATATACTAGCCTTTACCCACAACTTCGTTCGCATGGACTATTGTCGCGTGATAGGTCGATAATAGATGGCGCTGTAGGATTAACAGGATTTCAATAGCCTATATACTACCCTGGATATTTTCGGCATCTCGGAAACACCTCCAACGATTTTACTAAAGTTCAGCACGTAGGGAGGGGGTTTTGGAGGAGAATAATCGATCTTGATAAGTTTTATTTTAAAAAAAATGTCCTTTTATCCCTGATATCGGGCTCTAAAATTTTTTGAAATTAACGTTGAATACAATCACAATTTTTCGCTGTCAAACGCAAAGTCATGGTAGTTCATTTGGGGAACGGACGGTCTAGAGAGGTGAAAAGAACCTAGGATCGAGTCCAACCTGTCCTATTATTTTTTCATTTTTCATTTCAAATATTTTTTTTATTTTTTTACATTATTTTAAAAATTACCTAGCAAGGCTCGGTCACACAGGTACTAAGTAATAATAGTGCCAATTTTTCATCGATATTGGTTCAGTGAATTTGCCATGAAAGAGCTTGTGCTATCTCCATGGCAAATTCAAATCAAAGTAATACAAGAATTTTATGGACATAAATTAACTTAAAGTAGATTCAATGTAGATTTAGTCCAATGCGTTAGCGGAGGAGGACTTCTCCTTTAAGGGGTCCCTACCCGGAGGAGGTGTTCTCTGGGATCAGAGCTGCTATCGGCGAGGATGGGGGCAATGTGTACAACGATATCCTGTCCTTGCCATCGGCAGCGTGGTGGAGCACACAGGTCGTTTTAGTCGGTGCGAGTCCGACATAACCGCCGCCTGTCCCCGTTGGGCGGCGGTACCCATAAGGGGTTTTTTCTGTATAAAAAAAAGGTTTAGTCCATTGCGGTGTCGTATCTTGTACATGTAGCACAGTCTTAAGCTTTTACTTGTTTTTTACGTACAAGTCGTGTTGTTATCAATCTTGTCGTAAAATCTAAAAGAGTCAAATGCTTGAAAGGCTTCGCGGCTGTTTCGTGACGTCGTAGAATTCGCGTGCTCGATGAAAAAAAAATGCAATTTATGCTCACGTAATAGGCGATGCGGATAATTCGCGGGGGTTCAAAGCGTAGGGTCACCAGGCGATGTTGAAATGTTGGAACAATAATCACAAACAAATTATTACATTGCTTACACTAATACTAAACAAGAAATTTGGGTTTATGTATGATATTTATCGAAATGTATTAATTTAATCCAAAATCTTGGTAAATTATATTTATTCTTTTAAATAATTAAAGTATGTTATTATTAATTTTTTTTTTAAATACATGCACTAATAATTGTATAGGCCCAAAATATTTTTCTAAACAAAGCTTTAGGTTTTATCACCATTCCTAGCCCTTATCAAGATAAAACCAATTATATGTATAAAATATAGCATATATGTATAAAATTTTAGCGTTATCATATTTATTTAAAGTCAGGCAAAGAATCGAAACTACAACTATTTTATTTATTAGAAACGTCTCAAAATCAAGCATATTATATACATTAGTAAACATCATAAAATTTATACTGAAATCTAAAAATAGTTCGAATTTTTATCATCTAAAAATAGTTTGAATGAGATTCAACATAGTTGTATTGAAAAAAAGCAGCAAGGAAGTAACATATAAATGAAAAATACTAAGAACATTTTATAAATGTGGTCACACTATTCGCGACCTTTTTGCGACAATTTCGTTCCGTAATAGCCGGCTCCATGAATGTATTTTATAAAATATCGTAGCTAAATTCGATTAGGGACTTTTTTAACGGTGAATTGTTTTCCCTAGACATTATGGAGTTGATTGAGAAAACGTTAATACCTACAGACTGATCGCGACGTCTAATCTTCTATTTGGATAAAAAAAGCGTCGTAAAAATTTCGCCAATCGGGACACTGAAGTATTTTAAAATATTTTCTAACTTTTAATACTACGAGAAAAACACAAAAATGAGCTAAACTAGTAACCAATATTTGTGATGATATAGATATATGTTGGTGAGCTACCTATATTTGAATTAACGGATGTTAGACTGTAGTTTAAAAGTAAGAAATTATTTAGAAATAAAATACGGTAATACGGGTTACCTAGTGCAGGGCCTTTGCTATTAGTGTATAATGAAATTTTATATCAATCAAATATTTTCATTTTCAAAATACCTTTTATAGTCGAAATTTGACCAGTGTGGTATCCGGCTAATTAGAATTGACCATCCTCGTTTCTTGCCGAAGTGTCGTAAAAGACGACTAAAGTATGTCAGGCAGGCGGCCGGTCATAAAACACCTAGACGAATCGTGTGAAAAAAAACATGTTGTGCCGACCCAAATTTGACCCGAATTTGACGATTCAAAAGTTAAAATTCTGCTTTACAAGTTTACTTGAATAAAGAATAATTTGGTTTTTTATTAATCTTCTTCTTTATAAAAATACTGAAATGACTTTCGTTAACAATATAAATTTAAAAAAAGCATCAATCACCACGACATAGACCGAAGCTGTTAAAATGTAAAATGCTTATTCAAATCGAATTCAGGTTATCAGCACGAATTAAGTCGCACTGAATAATTCATGTACAAAGCAAATAAATGTTTGGCAAGAGTGCAAAACTACTTAGCACTTGGCACGCGGATCCCTGTGGAAACTATTATCGGTTAAAATGTTATAATCAAATTTAAACACGAAATCAGGCCTTTGTACGTTGTCGTTTTGTTCTTGTCTTGATTCTAATGATTTATTATACTTTCTCCTTAGTTTAGTTTTTAGTTTCTTTTTCATTCTCTTATCAAACTTATTTACATACGCTGTTGGACATAGGTCTCTTTAAGGAATCACTCGATCTTGCGCCGAGATACAGCGAGGGCATGCGAGCTTTCTTAGGGCGTTGAGTATCACACTAGAAGCTTTATTGATCCTTTTTTAAGGCAACGGTCATATGGGTTCTTATCCTGCTCTTCTTCTTCCTGTCCTTATCCCACTCTAAGTGGGGTCGGCACAACATGTAATAAACATGTTGTCACAAGATTTGGCTACGTATTTCACGACTGGCCGTCTGCCTGACATCAACTTACCTTATTCATATTTAACGACACCTCGGTAAGAAAGATGGTGGTCTATTATACTTAAACGGATACTACACGGTGGGTCAACTTACCTTAGTCGCCTTTTACGACACCTTGTTATGAAAAGAGGGTGGTCTATTCTACTCAGTCGGATACCACACCGCGGGTCGACTTGCCTTTGTCGCCTTTTACAACGTAAACGACGATACGATAACTAAGCTGTTTTGTATAATTGAGTAACATACAGTCCAAAACATAAACCAAGGAACCAATTTTCTTGTTTGTATTATTCGCGCTATTTCAGTTAAGTATTTGAAATGTCTAAAATAGTCTGTTTTGGATTCGCATGTTGATCATCATTGAATGTAATGATTTCGCATGTTTTGGATAAAGTCAACAATTGTCTATATGGTTATAGGATTTTTATATATCATTTTATATGCCTCAATTCATATTTCCTTAATTATCTTTAAACAATCTTTCACACACGAAAATAAAAAATGTACTTTATTAAAAAATTTGGATTCGACATATAAACTTTTCAAACATAGGATTTGATTTCCTTTCTGAGATTCTCATGGATAATCTATATAAGGAAAATACTACTAATTATGTGAAATATAAAGCCCAAATATATGAAATTTGTATGATAGGCCTTCTGCATTGTTTAAGTGGCTACAATAAGAAGCAGAAGTATTTTCTATTATAAGGTTAAAATGCTAGATAAATAACGAACCATGCAAATTTAATATTAGGAGTAAATATCTCATATCGTACAAGGTATATTAGTAAAATTACATTTTATCATACGTAAAAAACAGGAAAAGGAATCACATTCAACGTCTCCTGAGAGAATCTCTTATCGTTTACGACGAACCGAATTTTATTGCCATAATTTTAATATAAGGCGCTCTGGAAATTTGTATCTGAAGCTCTACAAAGATATATTATTTTCCTTATGACGGAAAATCTTTATGAATCCATTATTAATGTAAATCCCCGCCCTCTTACATAAATGAAATATCGCAACTGCCTTTACATGATATATTTTTATTGCAACAGTGATATGTATAAATTGATTGAGTGAAAAGTGGTAAAAGACTCGAAGTGATATAAAGGCGAATGTGTAAAATAGTTTTATATAAGTGAGTACCCGAAATATGTCGAGATGCGGTTGCCGGACAGGACGCTGACCCGAATCGAAGTCTGAGCAAACATTAGGGACGTGTGTGTGAGTGTCAGGTGGCGATGACGCGCGGGGCGGGCGTGCCACCGCGCTTATCAAGAGATAAGGCGACGGTTGATAAATGCAGAGTCGCAAACGGAGGCGAGGCTTCATAGTGACCAGGCCGCTAGGACGCCAGCGGCCGCCGCCCGTCATGCTGCACTCATTGAACGCACTCGCCGGCAAGATATCGCCGGGCGGCGGCCTCGACACTAACGCGAACAGACATACGCACCCGAACAGGAACCACAAGGCGACATCACCCTCATCACCGTACTCCAAGACGAAGTAAGTGCTAGCTGTTATCTCGCGCATACAACCGACGCCATGTTTTCTCAATTTCCGCGTAAATTGGTTCATAGTGTAACGGGACAGTTGTCTTGCGCAAAGTCGGTTTTATGCGTACGCGCATTTTCACTTAATTGTTATCTTAAAGGTATATATTTATTTTAAACACTCGTTCTATGTATAATTAAAACATTAATTTTAAAGTTAGGGACGGTTTTGTTGTGTAATACTATATAATATCATAATATCAGCGAATTTCCTACCTAATTATAATTTTACTACGAGTAGCTTCATCCGCGTGAAAGTTAGTGTCACAAATTTTTCTCGTATAAATTTCGACGCCTTGCGATTTCTAATGTAATGTAATATTAACCTAAATATTCCTCAAGAATTGCACTATCTTTTAGTGAAAACCGTACTAAAATCGATTACATACAGACAAACAATTTATAATACGTATATATATAGTTATTTTGATCACTTGTTGGAGATTGGGATTTCAAGTGTTTTAGTTACTGAACAAGAAGGTGAATTCCATTGAAATTCTTATCTATGTTATAAGTTATATTTTCCGTTGATTCGTTTAATTGCTTTAAACAAAGATTTGGTGATAGTTATATAATACAACTAGATGTGCTTGCGGCTTCGCCCGTGTAGAAATCACTGTCACAAAATTTTTCCCAAATTGAAATTTTGAACATAAAAGTAGTTTTTGTGAGTTAACTATAACAGAAAGAAACATGCTATCGCAGATTTTTATGGTAGTATTTTTGTAGATCTACAATTCTCTAGTAAAAGTAAGTAACGGCCTGTTACTAACCCACTGCTGGGCATAGGCCTCCTCTCTCCATTTTTGGACCTACCACGCTGCTCCAATGCGGATTGGTAGGTTTCACATATCCCTAGGATTCTCTAGAGATATGCAGGTTTCCTCACGATGTTTTCCTTCACCGAAAAGCGTGTGATAAATTGCAATTATCAATTAGACACATAAGTTTTTAATAGAAAAACTCATTGGTGTCTGCCCGGGTTTGAACCCATGATCGTCTCTAAAGATTCACACGGTCGCACCGCTGGGCCATCACAGCTTTTTTAATAAATTCTCTAGTACATTACTTTAATGTATCTCGATTTTTTTCAACACAATTCACATAAAACCGTGATGTGTTAAACCTAAACCTTGCAATAAAAATCGCACTACCTATTAATAAAAACCGTACAAAAATCCATTGATTTGAAAAAAATGATCACATAGAGACAGACAGCTTTGGAGACTTTGTTTTATAATAATTATAGATTATAGATATACATAATCTAATTTAAATAAGTATTTTTAAATATCATATTACATAAAATGTATAGAATTCGACATTCATAAATTAATCTAACTCTTGTTATTTGCTTAAACTTAAACACATTTATCTATAATGAACTTTAATTAGAACTTTAATTAGAAAGCTAATTAAGGTATTAAGTTTAAGAAGTTTTGTGAACATTTTACCTTGACTATATGTTCTCGGAAACTTTACGATTTAGAGCTCAGAACCGAATTGATAAGTTGAAAGTTTACGCGAGATTCCAATTTTTTTTTTATATTAAAATAATAGCAGTTTTTTTATGGGAAGTAGGGAGTTCGGGAAAATTGTAAAATATATAGTACAGTAATGTCTAATGAAACCACCACCCTCATTCCTTATCGAGGTGTCGTAAAAGGCGACTAAGGTAAGTCGACCCGCCGTATGGTATCCGGCTGAGTAGAATAGACCAACCTCATTTCTTACCGAGGTGTCGTAAAAGGCGACTAAGGTAAGTTGACCCACCGTGTGGTATCCGGTATAGCAGAATAGACCACCCTCTTTCTTACCGAGGTGTCGTAAAATACGACTGAAGTAAGTTGACGTCAGGCAGGCGGCCGGTCGTAAAAACGCAGCCAAATCATGTGACAGCATGTTTATAACATGTTGTGCCGACCCCACTTAGAGTGGGATAAGGACAGGAAGATGATGATGAAACGACTATATAAGGCACGTAAAATCTTTGGTAACAAAATGGTAGAGCGTAATCGTAATGCATTACGATTTTGTTTGTGGAGTTTATCCTCCTGAGGATGCTTCTGGTTCGAGCCGAAATGATCGTAGAGATTGTGGTAGTGAGTGTGTGTGGTGCTTTAGTGGAGTGTTGCTGTTGGTGGCGTATTTTGATGACTTGTCCTGCATTTATAAAGTATGTGCATGTTGATTGCTTCATACACTTAGCATTACTTATATTCTCTTTACATACGCGGATTACAGCAAAATAATTTTATTGTAACCTCTGATTGTGTCAAGATTTTAATTGAACGTTAAAAAACGTGAAGGTTTGACTTTAAGTACGCAAACGTTTAGATATAAATAGCGTTTCAGCGTAAAATGTGATAAGTAATTCTTGATTAAGATGAATTGTTATTTACATTTCATCACTCGTTTGAAGGTAAGGGAGAGGACAGTGAGGACAACTGGATATCTCTTATAAATTTTTGACGAACGTCTTTTCTTTCTTTCTTCTCTTAAAAATAAAAATAGGAAATACTTCTTCTTTCTCAACCTATTGACGTCTATTTCTGAACATAGATATCTTCAAGATTTTATTACGTCAGACAGCCATATTATATCTTTTTGAGACCGTCTGTGCGCATCGTTTTGCGTCTACCAACGCAGCGTTTTTCGATTGGGAGGCGCCATTCTATCCTTTTGGAAACCCCAAATTCATATCTTTTATAATTATAAATAATCATATGGAAGTTAAACTCCAACCCTTGTCTCTAAAAGTGACAGTAAGCTTTTAGCCAACTGTGAGATAGTAATAGGCCTACCTTTACAGTTTACTTAATGTCGGACTGAATTTCAGTATACATAATACGGTTAGGACAAATCATTACCCGATGAGGAAGAGGTATAAGCTTTCTGACGTCACCCATTCCTTTTACCACACTTCTGACGGTGTGATTGTCATACCACGCAACATTACACCACACATCGCCCTATGTCGTCCTCTGGTTTCACAAGAAGCATCCTTAAAATGAAATTTCCGATTCCCGTTCTGTAATGGACCCTCTGTACACTTCACCTTTCCACTCTCGATAATGTTTCTCTTAATTCAAATTAGTCAATAGTTCAATTAAACGTGTAAACACGTGCTTTTGAATCGTCAACACTACTGCTGGTTCGGAAAGCTGTTCCTACTGTGCTCAGTGGCTCTGCTGAACCAGCAAGACATTCTTTGGACGCTCTTTTCAAAATTTAATATAAATAACTTTTTATACATATATTTAGAAAAGAGAAAGAAAAATTAAATTTTAGGCAGGTTCGAGGAGTATCTTTATCGGACGCTAGCTGGAGTTAGATCTCATAGTTGGTCGATGCTTCTGGTGCTCCCATGGAGGCCCCAACACGGAGGTGGTGCTCTCTGGAGTACAGAGCTGGGGGGGATGGGGGCAATATGTACAACAGTACCCTCTCCCCACCATCAGCAGCGCGGTGGAGCACTGTCAGGTTTTTAGTCGGTGCGAGTCTGACATACCCGCCGCTCATCCCCGTCAGGCGACCCATAATAGGTTTTCCCGACATTAGAAAAAAGGGTCAAGGAGTAGCTATGTCCACGCTGCTTATCATCAAAGCTCTGCACGCTTGATCTGCCTTACTTAACCTATAATAACGAAACAAAGCGAGCAAATTATTCCAATTCAAGTCGAGCCTAATTCTAAATTTTGTACATTGACTCACACAATACCGCGTGCGACCTTAGCTCGAACAAATATTTGACAATGACTAAGCCTCGGACATCTTCGCTTGTACTTCAGATATTCTTTTAATCAGTGATAAGGCTATTGTTTGATATAGCGATAACCCAAATCCACGTGTTATTTTACAATATATTATTTATTTATCATCATTATATTTAGAGTCGTTTTGTATTGATATGCAACAATACAGAAATATATTATTTAGATGATAATAATTATAGGAGCTGGTTAAGCTTAAGAAAAAGTACCAGATTGACCAGGTTGAGCCTTACTGGGTAATTTACAAAATAAAAAAAGGTACTTCAATAAATAAAAAATAATAGGATAGGTGGGGCTCGATCCTAGGTATTTTCATTTCGCGCGACCAGCCGTTTCCCGAATAAGTTACGCAGACCTGACATTTCACGGCGAAAATTGTGTTGTATATATTCAATAAATTAAAAGTAAACTTTTGTTTTTTTATGCCCAAAACAGGGATAAAACAATTTTTTTTTTAATAAAACCTAGCCAGATCCATTTTCTCCCCCAAAAGTCCCTACATGCTGAATTTCAAGAAAATCGTTGGAGCCGTTTCAGAGATTCTGAAAAAAAATATATATATTATATATATTTAAATATTAAAGATAAAAAGGAAAAATTTAACTAGGTCACAATGTATTTTCCTCTGACTTAATTAGGTTTCATAGTTTTTGTTAAAATTCCAATTTACCGCTTGGAATGGCAAAGAAACTTGGTCACAGTTTTCACGCCTTACTAAACGACGTTGTAAGGAAGTTAATGTTAAACAAAAAGCTTTTAAATACTTGCGTCTTTCAAGTTTTGCCCATTGAATTTTCTACTTTGTATCAAATTACCAATAAATAACGACAGAATATTGAAATAGAAATTATTAAGGCTTCCTGTTATTACTAATTGAAACTAAGAATTTATAAAAAAAAACCGTCGTAAAAAAGTAACACATGGTACATAATTAAAGTAAGTAAGTAATTTGACTGGCCCGTTGGCGCAGTGGGTAGTGATCCTGCCTTCAGCTCCGCGGGTCGCGGGTTCGATTCCCGCCGAGGGCCAACATTTTCTATAAAAAGAATTTGTTGGCCTTTGAGCCTGGGTGTATATTTGTATTTAAGTATGTATTTAAAAATATATAAGTATATATTCACCAGTTTTCTGTCTACCATAAGTCAAGTATTAAGTTACTTACTTTGGGGACGGATGACCGTGTGTGTAAGTGTCCTATATATTTATTTATATTTATAAAGTCATTTTATAGTTAAATTGGCTCGAAAGAAGTTATAAGTACAGCTTGTATATAAATAAAATATATAAAAACAATGAATTATTTAATCGAAATGAACGAAATATATATATTAAATCAATAATCCAACTTTCAAAATAAGTACCTCTAATTTCATAATCTTAACGCAAAATTTTATAGATTAATTTTTTAACGTCAGTTCCCTGTATAATGTTCTTGTCAGGTTCACCGTATCACTGTAAATGTGCTTGAGTTAATTCCTTTAGAGTTAATATGAAATTTCAGATTTAAAAATATAAACTAAGTCATTCATATCTATATTCTATTCTGATTATAAAACAAAGCCCCCAAAGCTGTCTGTCTGTATCTGACCGATTTTCTCAGAATCTACTGAACAGATTTTTGTGAGATTATTAACTATATTTAATTGTGTCGTGTGGTATCCGGCTGAATAGAACAGTACCACCCTCTTTTCTTACCGAGGTGTCGTAAAAGGCGACTAAGGTAAGTCGACCCGCCGTGTGGTATCCGGCTGAGTAGAATAGACCACCCTCATGTCTCACCGAGGTGTCGTAAAAGGCGACTAAGGTAAGTTGACTCACCGTGTGGTATCCGGTTAAGTAAAATAGACCACCCTCTTTCTTATCGAGGTGTCATTAAATACGACTAAGATAAGTTGACGTCAGGCAGGCGGCCGGTCGTAAAATACGTAGCCAAATCATGTTACAACATGTTTATAACATGTGGTGCCGACCCCACTTAGATTGGGATAAGGGCAGGAAGATGATGATATTAACTATATTTAATTATATAGATAGTGCAATTCTAGAGGAAGCTTTAGGTGAACATTACGAGTATATTAAGGTTTTAATGAAATAGGAAAAACTCTGTCAAACACCGATTTAGACGCCCGCGAAGCCACTGGCAGAGCTAGTTAAATATGAATTGTTATTTTCAAGAATAATACTTTCAAACTATTTACCGTTTATAAATTTTCATATCAGGTTTCGTGTTTCAAAGCTATTGCATTGTTCTGAAGGAACGCAGGTTGGGGTCGTTTAAAAATACCATCGTAGTTAAAACGATATTAACATTTATTTATTATTATTACAGTACATTTAACATTAACGCATTTGAAGTAAAAACTAAAAAAGTAGCTGTGGTAGCCCAACGGTAACACCGTGCGCCTCTTTCGAGGAGGTCTAGGGTTTAAACACGGGCAGGGACCAATGAGTTTTCTAGTAAAACTTATGTGTCTAATTGAAAATTGCAATTTATCACACGCTTTTCGGTGAAGGAAAACATCGTGAGGAAACCTGCATATCTCTAGAGAATTCTGGAGATATGTGTAACCTACCAATCCGCATTGGAGCAGCGTGGTAGGTCTTAGCTCCAATCCTTCTCTCCAAAAACGGAGAGAGGAGGCCTATGCCCAGCAGTGGGATAGTAACAGGCCGTTACTACTAAGTAAAAACTGTGACAAAGTATAAGCTTTAGGAAAATATATCATAGGTAATACGCCCAGTGCATAGTGCAATATGGCCGCCATACTGGCTCCAGCATCGTGATGGGCCGTGTTGTTAAGAAGTATTTATTTATTTAAAACTTTCTTGTACTTACACATTAAAAAATTCAAGAATACAAGAGAATTAACCTTAAGTATATGTACAAAGGGCGGCCATATCACTGAATAGTTATGTTATATAATATAATGTTATGTTATATATATAATGTTATAGGATAACACAAAAGAACGTGGTGAGTGTGTAAAAAGAAAAGTTACTTGTATATCTATATTTATATACATATACTTACATAGATAAATATTTCTAGTCATATCAAACATACATATATACATAAATATATATATTAATAGAAGTAATAGGTGAATAGTAGATTTATGAACGATGACCACATTACATCTGAGCATCAGATTAACTTCACTATAAATGTCTTTAGTTAACCTCTATTCTTCACGATGGATTAAATGTTTCACGACTTTACTAAACTAAATCCCTTGTAGCTTCGTTGTAAAACGCGATCTTTATTCAACAAATATGAGAAATCTTAGCTAGAAAACAAGTCAAGTTAGAAAAAGCTTTTAACAAAATTTAATGTCCCTTTAAATATGAAGTTTTTACATCTGGTACCTAACCGTGGTAGCAGAATAAGTTCATGCTTATCATAAACATACAATGTTATCTAAACTGCACTAGCATGTAAAATTTCAGCTCAATAGGTCCCCGGAAAATAGGTCAAATTTAGCTTGCAAGATTTCACCTTCATATACAAACATACGTACAATTCAAGTTAAATAAAAGCTTTGGATAGTTTTAATTTAGGTTTACAAAAAAAAACATCTTGAAAGATATACGAGTTTAGTGTTTGATTTTGTAACTATTAGGATACCACTGGCTCGTCTATGTAAGCCAAATACAAGACGTCCACTCTCTCCTACGGCTTACATGACACTGACTTATTGCACTTACATTTGTGTATACACGAGATAATGTATGCATGTATCATGACGAACCGAGGGTGTGTATCATGACAACATGACACAAACGGCGGTAGTGGAATGGATAGCGTAACGGACTTGTGATTGAGAGGTCGTAGATTCGAATCCAGGCCCAGTATATTACCGATGTGAACCCACTCCTAAAACAAGCATTTAACTTAGCTGGAGGGGATAACAAGTTTACTTATAATTTATAACTCAAATTGCTAGTAAACTTAAAAAAAATGATGTATCATCATGACATGGTATACAATATACCTAAAATATAAATCCTTAGCCATTAGCGCAATGTTAATCTAAAAATTCAGTGACCTTGCCTTCATTCAGCTCCAAAGATCGCGGGTTTTATTCCCGCCGGGACTAACATTTTCTAGAAACGATTTGTTGGTTCTTCGAATTACCAGTTGTCTGTCACCCATAACACATCATCTTACTTACATGATGGACGGACGACCGTGTGTGTAATTGTCCAAACAATCTTTCTGAAATAAAATTATAGGTACCATTTTCCATTAATATTGTCATGAGCTCACTAATAATTAAATCGTCTGGTATCCGGCTGAGCAGAATAGACTATCCTCGTTTCTTACCGAGGTATCGTAAGAGGTGTAAGTCGACCCGCCGTGTGGTATCCTGTTTAGTCGAATAGATCACCCTCCTTTTACTGAGGTGACGTTGTTGGGGATAATTCCAAGAATAGTAGTATTTCATCATTATTATTTATTCCAAGATTAGTATTTTACTGACTCTCATGCATTTATTTACAAATCAATTTACATTTTTAAATATTTTCTAAAACATACAGGAAAAAAAACATTTAAAAATATAAAAAAATTGATATCCACGGAGAGCGGAGAAAGGACCCAAGCTCCCGGCGGTTAGGAATACAGAGTGAGGAACCTCCTCACAATGCGTGCCGTCTCAAGCAACACCGCCTTCTGTATCCTGCCCTTGATCCAACAACTAAGCGAGAGCCTCTTGAGATGTTGGTCGAGGCTCTTCGCTAGTAGACCGTTTACCGATACAACAATTGGAACAATTATTGTTGAGTCAATATTCCACATGGCGGTAATCTCATGAGCTAGATCCAAATATTTAGTTAATTTTTCTTTTTCAGCTTTTATGAGATTATCGTCATGTGGAACAGTGATATCAACAATAATTGCCCGACGCGCTAACCGATCTACCAAAACTATATCAGGTTTATTGGCGGCAATATACCTGTCAGTGATGATAGATCGGTCCCAGTAGAGCAGAGCATGATCATTTTCAAGAACTGGAGTTGGACTGTATCTGTAATAAGGCACTTCGGTACTCACAAGGCTATATTTAAGAGCAAGTTGCTGATGGATGATTTTGGCTACTTGGTTATGTCTGTGCAAATACTCACCATTAGCAAGAGAAGAACAACCGGAAACAATATGCCTGAGTGATTCCCCAGGACGGTGACACGCTCTACAAATGTCAAGCGTGCCATCCTTCATAATATGTTTCCGGTAGTTATTCGTCTTGATGACTTCGTCGTTAATTGCACAGACAAAACCTTCAGTTTCCCCGAATAGGTCACCAAACTGTAGCCAGTAAGTCGAAGAGATGGTGTCGACTTCAGGATCCGTTAGGGCCTTGTAGAATCTTCCATGCAACTCCTTACTCTTCCATATAGCTATGCGATCAAGAGTGCTTATCAGTACAGGCCCACGCCAGTTCTTTTTGCTTAAGGAAAGCGGGGTAAGGCCCTTATCAGCTGCAACAATATCCCTATGCATTTCACCGCTCATCTTGAGAAAATATTCTCTGAGATTATACACCTCACGATTGTGTAGGTTCTTGACATTGAGAAAGCCACGTCCTCCATACTTCCGTGGGATGTATAATCTCATTACAGATGAACGAGGATGGTGCATACGATATATTGTCAACAACTTACGGACTTTTCTATCAAGGGTATCTAATTCAGTTTGAGTCCATCTTAGAATGCCAAAAGTGTAAATGAGCAGGGGCATAACCCAACCATTAAAAGCTCGCACTTTGTTGCCACCTGATAAAAGACTACTAAAGACTTTTTTCAGCCGACCAAAGAAACGTTCTTTTAATGATTGCTTCATTGCCTTCTCATCCACATTTAACGCTTCTAGCATTCCAAGGTATTTATAGGTTTCGCCTTCACAGAGGGACCTGAAGAATAGAGTATCTGACACTTGAAGGTGTTCAGAACTCACCAACCTACCACGTTCTACAAGGATAACAGCACACTTGTCTACACCGAATTCCATACCGATGTCATTACTAAAAGTCTCAGTGACCTTCAGCAACTTCACCAGGTCTGGTTGTTTTGATGCATACAACTTCAGGTCATCCATGTAAAACAAGTGAGATATGGGCTCACCTCCTCTCCGAAGTCGAAAACCTAGTCCTGAATCCTTCAATAAGGAGCTGAGTGGATTCATGGCTAGACAGAACCATAAAGGACTCAAACTATCACCTTGATAAATACCTCGCTTTATCCTTATCGGCTCGGTTAAACCAAAAAAATCTATACGTCCTGGCTGATGCAAAACAGTGACCCACTGCGACATACATGAACAAAGAAAAGTGCATAAAGTTGTATCAATTTTATACAACTCCATGATCCTCATTAACCATGTATGTGGCACCGAATCAAAGGCTTTTTTATAATCAATCCAGGCTGCCATAAGATTTTTTTTGTTTCGCCGAGCCTGTTGGCAAATGGTCATGTCAATGAGGAGAAGTTCCTTTGCACCACGGGCACCAAACTTACATCCATTCTGAGCTGCTGCCAAGATATTGTTATTATTAACGTGCTGTGTGATTTTTGAAGCTAGAATAGATGTAAGAAGCTTATAGATAGTAGGTAAGCAAGTTATAGGGCGAAAATTTTTGGGGTCCGTAGTGCATCCGGATTTGTGTAGCAGAAACGTGATACCAGTTGTTAAAAATGTCGGTAACAATCCAGTATCAAGGGCGTTTTGAAATTGTATTGCTAAAATGGAATGTGAACTACGGAACCATTTTAGCCAGAAGTTATGTAATCTGTCCAGCCCTGGAGATTTCCAATTAGCCGCCGTACGAATTGCAGTACTCACATCATTCTGACTGATGGTAACTGGTTCCATTGGCTCAATAGATCCACATTCCCTTTCAACAACATTCATCCACTGACCCTCGGTATGAACGATGGGATTCGACCAGATGCTTTGCCAAAAGCTATGAATATCTTCAGGCTTAGCCAAATCCACATTTTCCATACATACAGCAGATTGCTCCCAGTTCCTGTACACTTTCCGTTGGTCATTATGGAACATACGATTCTGGTGATATCGATCCATACGTTGTTTGTATCGCCTAATACGTTTTGCCAATGCATAGACTTTCTGCTTTAAGAAGTCAATACGATCAATCACCGAGCCAATGTATTCGCTGGTTCTGATGCCAGTGCCAGCGAACGCCTGGTGCACAAATTTCATTACTCTAGGACGATAATTGCCCCCCTTAAAGCAGATTAGCTTGCCAATAAGGACTCTAGTAAATGCAATACGTTTTTCAATCCTAGACTGCCAAGCCGGGACGACACTTTTTTTAATCACTGTATTGTTTGGAAAATTAACACAAGCTATTCTACATGCCGTCACAGCTCCACAGTATAGTATTGAATGTGTATCATAAAGATCTACAGAATTTTTTAAATAACTTTCTAACAATTGATCTAGAGTACTTACCAGCGCTATATTACGTCTATGCATAGGCAAACGGGGTAAATTTGGTCTTAAATGAAAAGGCATGGATTTAAACTCCAGAATCGCATCCTCCAATATACTCCTCATCTGCTCATCAATCTGGTTACTTACTGACAAGTCAAAACTATCATGCAGCCCATCTTTCGTAGTCTGTGCGTTAGTATTCGCACATTCGGGTTGTGGGACAACACCAGAGCTGCTTACAGAGTTAACTTGTCGTAAATCCAAGCGCAGTCGTTCAAGCACAGATTTATCCAGCAGCTGACGGCGCTGGATAGCCCGAACCTGATCCGATAATCGTTGCGCGGTCACAGTCACTGTTGGTTCAAGCGCCTGAAACAGAGACAACATTCTTGAACGATACACAGTGAGGTTAATTCCTCCATCTGTTGCCCCATAGTACGCTCGCATGACACTCTCATTCATTTTTTGAGACCATCTCATGCGACGCACTACACCACCGGTAGCGGGAGCCGGTGCAGAACTGAGAAGATTCTTCGGCCCCAAGCCCTCCTGTGGCGGGTGTACAACTCGGCGGCGTCTAGGTCGTCTGGCCGGCGAGTTGGCTTCGCTGGACTCCGATCCCGCAGTCGATGGCGCGGTCTTATATTCGTCACCAGACGGCTGTGACACGGAGTCGGACGAGTTGCAACCAGTTGGAATTTGTGCGAGTAGTTTTCTGGCATTTCTTACATTCATTTTATTTACAAAATAACTTTACCATATTTCTTTACTTTTCTGATTTGGGATATAAAAACAATATATAATAATCCCATTGTAAAACAAATTAAAATTATATGGTAAAATATAAAATATAAATTCAACGTGTCATCTTGTTTGACGGTTGCCAGGTATTTTACTTATTATTATTTATTCCAAGATTAGTATTTTACTTATTATTATTTATTCTTTATTTTCTAAGTTCGAACTGACACCATTGTTCTTTTTTTCGTTATTTTTTTGTTACCGTGGAGACGCGGCCCCCCGGTGTTGCCGCCTTCTTGTCCTAGAATTCCCAACAGACGTTAATTACGACTAAGCCAGCTAACCAGCTTGAGACTGTTTTTAAGGGCATGTATTGGCTGAAAGGATGTTTTTGACGGTATAATTGAATTTAAATATTTAGCTAATTTATATGTTGGGGCGCCTATGTATGAGACAACTGGACGTATGGGGATGTTTGTTTTTGTGGATTTTTGGCAAACCATACAACATCAGAGAGCGAGGATTCATAGTCATCCTCACTTTATATGAGTTGGTGGGAAGTAGGTATATACTGAGTATTATTTACAATTTCTTTAAAAGACTGTGTAAAGTTTTTGGGTAGGACCTAAGGTAACTTGACGAATTCTTCACATTAGATAACATCGTTCTTCTTCTTCTTCTTCTTCAACCGATGGACGTCCACTGCTGGACATAGGCCTCTTCATGGGATCTCCAGAACACACGATTTTGTGCCGCTTGTATCCAGCGGCTCCCCGCGACCCTTTTGAGGTCGTCTGTCCATCTAGTAGGGGGTCTTCCAACACTGCGCTTTCCGGTGCGGGGTCGCCATTCCAACACCTTGAGACCCCAACGTCCATCGGTTCTCCGCACTATGTGCCCCGCCCATCGCCACTTCAGCTTCGCGACCCGCTGAGCTATGTCGGTGATTCTGGTTCTTCTACGGATCTCCTCATTTCTGATTTAATCACGTAGAGAAACTCCGAGCATAGCTCGCTCCATCGCCCGCTGAGCGACTCTGAGCTTTCTTATGAGGCCCATAGCATAAATAACATCGTTAATTTTTTCGAAATAAATACCACGTTTTAAAATAACTACGGTATTTCCTATATAGCCTTTATAACAATTATGACCTTTATAACATATTACGCCGACCCCACTTGGAGTGGGATAAGGGTAGGAGGATAATGATGAAAATCTCCTTCACCCTAAAATGTATTTTGAATTACCATCTGTATTATGATTGTCACGCTAAACCGACTAGATTTAGTATTGGGTTTAAAAATATGTTCAAGGATTATGTTGCTGATAAGATACAGAATGCAAATAAGGTATAAGTAACGTACGGACCGCATGACACAATTCCGGTGACGTCAGAACCTCGTCATGGAGGGTTTATTTTTTTATTCTATAAGGCTATTATCGATCATTTGACTGTCGAGTTGGCACAGATGGCAGTGATCTTGCCTTATGTTCTGTGGATCGCGAGTTCGTTTTTATATGTGTAATTTAGTAGAACAGTATCTACGCCGTGTGGTATCCGCCGGAATAGAATAGTACTACCCTCATTTCTTACCGAGGTGTCTTAAAAAGAGACTAAGGTAAGTCGACCCGCCGTGTGGTATCCGGCTGAGTAGAATAGACCAACCTCATTTCTTACCGAGGTGTCGTATAAGGTGACTAAGGTAAGTTGACCCACCGTGTGGTATCCGGCTGAGTAGAATAGACCACCCTCATTTCTTACCGAGGTGTCGTATAAGGCGACTAAGGTAAGTTGACCCGCCGTGTGGTATCCGGTTGAGTGAAATAGACCACCCTCTTTCTTACCGAGGTGTCGTAAAATACGACTAAGGTAAGTTGATGTCAGGCAGGCGGCCGGCCGTAAAATACGTGGCCAAATTATGCGACAACATGTTTATGACATGGTGTGCCGACCCCACTTAGAGTGGGATAAGGGCAGGAAGATGATGAAGATGATGATTAGTAGAACAGTACCTGGTTGACCTAGCCTCGCTCGGTAATTTTTTACAAAAAAAAAATAAAAAAAAAGAAAAAAAAAATAGGGTAGGTGAGGCTCGATTTTATTTCCCGCTACCTCTCGTTCTCCGAATAAGCTACGCTGACTTGACAGTTAATATAATTAATCAATTTAATATAAATTTAGTTTTTTTTACTGTCCAAAAATTGGGATAAAACAATTTGTTTTAAATAAAACCTAGCTAGATTGATTTTTCTCACTCAAAACCCCTACATGCTGAATTTCAGGAAAACCGTTGGAGCCGTTTCCGAGATTCCGAATATATTTATAAACATACAAGATTAACTCACTTAAATATTAAAGACATCGCCCCATTCGAAGAATAAAGTTACATGCGATTTATACTAGTGGCACCCACTTTTTTGACGTCAAAATAATAAATAAAGCACCTTAGTCGCCTTTTACGACACCTTGGTAAGAAGTGAAGATTGTCTGATACCACACGGCGGGTTGACTTAACTTAGTCGCCTTTTACGAGACCTCGTTAAGAAATAAAGGTGGTATATTCTATTCAGCCGGATAACACGGCGTGCTAGCGAGGTTTTCTTATGAAACAAAAACCGTTACAAATTTGTATAAAAATGTAAATGTCATATTATATTGTAGAATTTGTTGTTGCAAACAGTCACATTTTCTTTTGACATTGTTATTCACATCCCACGCATGTGACAAAACTAATAACGTTTAGGTGTCACAAACGTCACCCGCTTATTTGTTTTATTATATCTAGAACGTCGCATAATACCCCTTATTTACTTATTACAATGTGGTAAGGGTACGAATCCACCAACAAAGCTATACAGATCATAAAGCATAAAGATCGCAAGTAGTCCCTGAAACCAAGCAACAAAAGATAGTTCAGCATTTGAATATCTTAGCAGTAACTATCCATAGTTTAAAATAGAAGTAGTACGTCAATTTTAGATGGTATACTCGTAGATTTACATTTTGATTTTGAATGATTCCGTACAGTTTATCGGTTGGTAAGACTATATTTGTCTAGCAAGACGTGCCTCAAAAATATGCTAGTCAAATATTTATCTTTATATTACATACATATAAAGAAAGAAAAAGTAAAAGAGCACATGTACAAAGGCGGACTTATCCCTAAAAGGGATCTCTTCCAGTCAACCTTAGAGTAACAAAAAGAAATGGACAAGAATTATTGCAGTAAAGGTTGAGCAATTGCTTGTAGTAATTTTACAATCACCACGAGATAGTTTTTTCTTTTACCATGTTTATTTTTTTTTATCGTGATTCACAAAGCTGTTGTACTTAAAACTCAGATATAATAAAGGCTTTCTGTGTGAAGTGTTATTAAGTTGTAAACATATGCTTCAGATGCTTTTAAAGAGCCGATGCGTTTTTTTAAAATTACCTATTAAACATATAATGTAGATTCAATACTTCCAATTTAATAAAAACATTGAAATGTATTTGGTATAATTGTTAGGAAAGATTTAAATTAAATGTAATAGATAAGGTTATACGAAGCATATTACAAAATTGAAGATTATTTGGATGATAAACATGCTTAGATTTAAACATCTTTCAGCTTCATACAAGATTGCGGTTTAATACTATAAAATTGAAAATGTTTAACTGAAATTCTTCCTGGATCTTCTCGGTAAGAGCAAATTCTGAACCATTTGTAGCTTCATTAATCATATTGAATCTTTATGATTCAAAAGTGTTTGAAAGAGCTTATTTGAATTAAGTTTTTTTTACATTTGATTTGATTTGTTATTAGTTTATTTTCTATTGCAATTGTTATTTTTTATTTATAGTATAGCTTAGTGGTATCAGTGGAAGATTATCATCACTACAATATAATATGGGTTTAGTAATAAGCAAGGTGTTTCATATTACAATATTGGGGTGTTATATAGATAAAATATATGTTGAACCGACATGATATTAATTTATTGTCGGATTAGCGTGCGGTTACATCTCTGTAACAATAGTTTATAGAAATAGGCGTTATTTTGCGAAATTTGATAGTATTATACTATAATTTATTATGTCTGAAATGATAGTCAGCCTTTTTTAATTAACTTTGAACATAAAGTCAATAATATTGATAACAATCATTAATCGTCATATTTCTCCTGCCTTATCCCACTCCAAGTGGAGTCGGCACAACATGTTATAAACATGTTGTCATATGTATAGAAACCGGCTACGTATTTTACGACCTGCCCGATGTTCCTTACTTCGTTCCTTCTTACTTCCTCATCTTAGTCGTAAAATACGACTAAGGTGAGTTATCACCTTAGTCGTATTTTACGACACCTAGGTAATTAAGAGGGTGGTCTTTTCTACTCGATCAGATATCACACGGCCGGTTAACTTGGCTTAGTCGCCTTTAACGACACCGCGGTAAGAAGTTAGGTCGGTCTATTCTATTCTGCCGGATACCACACGGCGGAAAAATATTATTTATACATGAAAATAAAAAATGTTACTGATTTTTTTTTCCTGTTTCCGACCACGTATAGTGCGAATTAAAACCGGTATGTGGCTTATTTTGCGATGTATTTTTAATATTCGGCGCTTTAATTTTTTTGCATTTAGATTGCGTTTCTTCTCTGCATGATTCCCATATAATTTATCTGTACCTACCTATCATATTTACGATGAGGTCTGGTTACCGGGCTTTAAGTTGCTTTCGAGATTCCACACTGAAACTTCAGATAACTTTAAGTCAGGCTTTAAAGAAAAAACCGCTATCAAAAGCCATAAAAAAAACAAAATAAAACAACAACGAAATATAAACGTGAAATAAAAAATATGTCGCTTTTTTAATTTTTTTACGTAATTCACTTCGCGTGTTCATTAACGCGCTTTGTCGGTTTCCGTATTCGCGTTCGCTTATTTGAATTTATTTCTAAATGAAATCTGCAATAAACTGCACGGCGTTTATAACAAAATATAATATTTATTCTTAAACTCAAGGCATGAGTTATAGAGGTGAAATATATTTTTAATATCTTCATTAAGCGGCAACGCAAGTCTTTTTGTCGCTGATTTTAATGAAAATTGCAATGAAATGTTATGTTTGAATATGTTGTTTAGATAAATATATTGTTTTAATAGGACAATTTTTTCTGTGGCCTTTTGTTAATTTAGATCTGTTACTCGTGTTTATTATTGCATTAAACATAATCTTTCTATAGCGTCTTTTTTCAGTAATTCTTTATGAACCATTTACTTAATTAGTCTCACTGTTTAATAAGTTTGTAGTGTATTAGTTTTTGTTCTTTTAGTCACTTCGCAGTATACGAAATTATGCCACTATTTCTTTTATTTCGGAAAACCGAACTCCCGTAATTCTGTCACCCACCGTGAATTGCTTTTTAAGAGATATAAAAAAATGAAAGAAAGCGCCGGTGATATGACGGACTCGAACTCTGAGTTTCAAACTTTTCCGGTCCACCCGTTATTATTAGGCTGTCTTTTACACCCAAAAATTTCATTTGCTTACTATGCCTAATTTAGCAGTTTTTTAGTGCCCAAAAACAGGGATAAAACGAGTTTTTTTTTTAAATAAAACCTAGCTAGATCGATTTGTCTCCCCCAATACCCCCCTACGTGCTGAATTATAAATCCTTGAAGAAAGTATATTTATATATATATATATATATATATACACAAGATTCATCACCTTTCTGCCCCTATCCCACTCTAGGTGGGGTCGGTCGGGGTAAACATGCTGTCACATGATTTGGCTGCGTTTTTACGACCAGCCGCCTGCGTGACGTCAACTTACCGTACTCGCTTTTTACGGATTCCACAAGGCGGATCGACTTACCTTAGTCGTCTTTTACGACACCTCGGCAAGAATAGATGGTAGTACTATTCTATTCAGCCGGATACCACACGGCGTATACAAGATTAACTCATTTAAATATTAAAGATTAGTATGGACATACACGCGGTGACTACATGATGCACAGCCATAAACAATATATCCGATAATGTATTACGGAATAAACGGTGCTCGAACAAATACCTTATCTTTCGATCAATACCAGTATTAACCGTGCATTATTTTTATTGGAACCTTGTATTACCTGCCTCATCACGCTAATATAGCTCTTATCACATGTTGATAATAGCTAAATTTGAATGTGCTGTTATAAGTGGTTATTTCTATGTTGAGGGGTGTAGACTGTAGATAAGTTAACATATGGCACGTGGCGGTTCAGATGAAGTGGGGGGAGGGGCTTATAAAGGGATGTTTGAAATTTAATTTGATTAAAACAACGGCTGCTTATATCCCACTGGTGGGCAAAGGTGTCCTCTCTCCTTTGAAGACAATTACTTAGAATTACACATATTTTAAACAATTTCCCAAAATGTGTAGCATTCCGTCATATATATGAACTTTAAATTCCAATTTACACACACATGTATTTTTATACTATGGGACAGTTAAACAGATGGTTGTCCGTCCCAAAAGTAAATAATTTAATACTTATGTGGATGACAGAGAACTGGTAAATATACTACTTATATAATTTTAAATAAATACTTAAATATATAAAACACCCAGACTCGAAGAACCAACAAACTGGTTTTATAAGATGTTCGCCCTCGGCGGGAATCGAACCCGTGACCCACGGAGCTAAAGACAAGATCATTGCCACCTACCCTAAAGGGCTAGTCACCTATATAAATAAATATATGGGAAATTTACAAAAGTTTAAAGTAAATATACTACTTATATAATTTAAAATTAATGTATTGTTTAAATAAAAATAACATCCACACTCCAAGAACTAATAATTTGTTTTACGAAAACGTTGGCCTTTGGCGGGAATCGATCCCGTGACCCACGGAGCTAAAAGCAGTATCACTGCCTCCTCCGCCAACGGGCCAGTCATGTATATGAACCTGCGAACCTGTGAAATCTTTAAAATACGCGGTTTAACCGCTAAGCCACCAAGGCTAACGTATAAACATTTTTTTCATCATAAATATACAACGCTAGTACATTTCCATATATAAAACTTTATCATTTATATATCTTTTACCATCAATTGACTGATAATCTTCAAACGAAAAATCTTTATCGATAAAAATCTATTTTTAATCTAAAATTAATATTGCGTAATTTTAATTTCGTATAGTGTAATATTGCAAAGCACACCTAAACAATCATTTTTGTCATTTTCTGATAAAAAATCTTTTAACATTTTATTTTCATTCATGACCCTACTGCTAACCGCTAAGGTACTCTCTCATCTGTAGACAATCCTAGCAAAAGCATCAGGTCATGCTTATCATAAACATGCATTACTATCAGGACTAAACCAGTATGTAAAATTTAAGCTTAATCTGACACCGGTAAGTGGGTCAAATTTAACTTGCAAGATTCCACTTTTACATAGGAATATACAAGGCAATAATAACATACAAGGCAAGTTAATAAAAACCTTTAAAAAAAACGAAGCGACAATTAACTATTTCAATACGCAAATATTCCTTAGTAGAAAAATAAATGTAGGTAGTTTATTATTTTTAAATAATAAATACACAGACCTACCCACAATTTCATTTCACAACTGCACATTCGATTCAATAGCGTCGCGTCTCAACCTGCGCTCGACGTAGATCCAGTTTGATAAAAGATAACGCGTGTAATCGAGCTATGTACTCGCTTATCAGTGATAAGGGAACGGCAAACTACACCAAGTATGGAGTGTGGGACAGCCGGCTTTCTAGAACAATAAGGTACATAATATATCGTTATGAAATAGCGTTAAAATTGTAATGTTTATAGTGAATCGTGTCGTAACTTGTTTGCTCGATCACT
Organism: Morpho helenor; assembly: GCA_029227775.1. Classification (NCBI taxonomy): domain Eukaryota; kingdom Metazoa; phylum Arthropoda; class Insecta; order Lepidoptera; family Nymphalidae; genus Morpho; species Morpho helenor. Next base: position 14,456,217 of record JARGCU010000010.1, read on the forward strand.
ACCTTAATTCACCGCGAATTTATTACGACTCTTTACTATTTTAAAAGCATAAATAAGTTATAATTATTGTTATAAACATAAATATTATTATAGCTGTGATAGCTCAGCGATGAAACCGTGTGACTCTTTCGAGGGGTTACGAGTTCGAACCCCGGGCGACCAATGAGTTTTTCTGTTAAAACCTATGTGTCTAATTGATAATTGCTGTTTATCACATGCTTTGCGGTGAATGAAGACATGGTGAGTGAACCTGCATATTTCTAGAAAGTTATAGGGATATGTGTAACCTACCAATCCGCAATGGAGCAGCGTGGTAGGCCTTAGCTCCAATCCTTTTCTCCAAAAAAATAGTAAAAGACCATAACTTTACTTTTTTATACTTAATTTTGGGTTTTGATGTATATTTTTTGTGAGAAATTTATTGTTTTAAATATTTTGACGATTTTTTTTAAGTGATAACTAAAAAGTAATTTATGCCGTGTGATATCCGACTGAATAGAATAGACCACCCTCATTTCTTACCTTAGGTGTAAATTGTTTTGTATATTCAATCTCGAATCTAATTAGAAAAATATATTATTTAGGTTATTATCTGTGATAAATATTTTAACATGCTTTCATTTCGTTCCTTTTGGTAAAAATAACGACCATGATAGGTATGAGCATGGATATGATTTGTTTAAGCACATATTTCTTTACATTATTTCAAACAGCTATTTCGTGCTGCACTCTAATAAAACGTGTCTTGCTAACCTGGTGACATGACCTAGAATTTCGTGTGTAATTATGCAAGAATTCTTTTCAATTTAGCGAGAATTATGCTCATTTGACCTAACCAGGATTATTTAACAATTGTCAACACTATTTTGTGAATAATAGTAATTATTATATTTTATTTGCCAGAATATGAGTAGTATACAAAGATGACATTTTATACTTTACAAACATATCTATATTAATATTATAAAGAGGAAAAATTCGTATGTATGTTTGTAATGTTTTCACACAAAAACTACTGGACCGATTTCAGAAATTCTTTCACCATTGGAAAGCTGCATCTTAGCAACATAAGCATGGGAGCAACATAGGCTATATTACATTTTCAAAAAAAAAATAGGGATCCGTTATAAAAATGTAATAAGGTACACCTTATTACATTTTAAAAACAAAATTACGCGGGTGAAACCGCGCGATATTACTAGTTAAATATAAAACATTTTTTTTTCATTTTTTATTTTAATTCTTGTTTCTCTTGTTTGTCATTGTAATATTAATTTTAAAATTGTTATTTTTAACTTAATATATGGTAAAATAAATGATTTTTATCGTCAATCTACTGCTGGTTCGGAAAGCTGTTCCTAACGAAACGATCCAGCAAAGAAACTCGGCGGTTTTAAAAAATCTTATAACTAGTTACATTTACTCATTACTGTCTTGTGCAGGGTTGAAGAGTAGCTATGTCCACGCATTCATATCATCTAAGTAGTCCTCAACATTATTATAGGCTTTCTGTATGAGCCTTTTTTAACAGAGGTTTTAAACTGCTATAATGGCAAAGCTAAAATTGATAGCGGAATTTTATAATCTTATACCCAAACCCACAAACAACTTACGTACTTTTGAATTTAAACTATCGTGAGTGGAATTCATAATTAATGTATAGAAACCGGCTATACTCACGTGTTATTTTATCCCAGTTTCCCAGTTCCCAGTTCCCGCCGCGATAACGCCGCGTAAAGAGCTCATGAATAAGAGCCCCGTATGGGCTTGAAACTAGTCGGGCTCATCCGATAGAATAACACGTGAGTATAGCCGGTTTCTATACATTAACTTACGTACTTTTGCAAGGCGCAAAGCAGGAGCCGCAAGCTTATATCGGGTTCCTAGTTAAATTTATACATTTCTTTTGAAAACTTGTTTTGATTGTAGCTAATTTAGAATTTTAATTATTATAGACAAATATACGACGCCTTTCGTGACGTGGCACGGGAAACTAGCGACACTCGATGGTAAAGAACTAAATTACTATACTAATAAATTATGACATCTTTCAAGATACTTTTAATATCGTGAGTGGAATTCATAATTAATGTATAGAAACCGGCTATACTCACGTGTTATTTTATCGGATGAGCCCGACTAGTTTCAAGCCCATACGGGGCTCTTATTCATGAGCTCTTTACGCGGCGTTAACGCGGCGGGAACTGCGTGTAGCAGTAACTAGTCGGGCTCATCCGATAAAATAACACGTAATAGTTTTTAGAAAAATATGTACATGTACCGATTCTTGTGACATCAGTCTAATTTTTTTTATTTATTTATTCAAGTACATAATATTTATTACAATTTATTTCTTTTTTTTTTTCTTGTTATATTTTAATTAATTTGACATAATAAAATTATTTCTTAGTATGGCTTTTTTAGGCGATTGATTTCATTTGGTAGATGTTCATTGCTCACATGTTACATAGGTATGAACAAAGTAAATATAAAATAATGTCTTTTTAACATAGGCACATAGTATTTTTTATAAAAAGCTTTTTTATTGCACAGCCACCTATCTTAATAATGTAAATAAATAAATAAATATATGGGACACTTACATAACATTTTTCAGACTATATCACTATCAAAAAAAATGTTTTTAATGGTTGTTTGAAATTTGGAATTTTTAATAAATTTTCTTTTATAAATAAATAAATATATAGGAGACTTACACGGTCGTCCGTCCCCAAAGTAAGTAACTTAATACTTGTATTATGGCTGAAAGACAACTAATAAATATATATTTATTTAATTTTTAAATAAATACTTAAATACAAATATACACCCTCTTGAACAACCAAGAAAATGTTTATAAAATATGTTGGCTCTCGGCGGGAATCGAACCCGCGACCCGTGGAACCGAAGGCAGGGTTATATATAAGATAACAAAAACCTATAACTATAATACATATTACTTTCATAACTAATAAAATTAAGGGGGCGGGGCTATCAATAAATATTGTTTGGAATGAATAACTTTTCAAAATATAAGAATTAGAAATTAAATACAATCAGAAATAACAAACGATGATCTGATGTATAGGAGTTTTTTTTACTGGATTATTTTTTTCTGTGTATAAAATACCCGCAATTTATAAGTGCAAGAAAACACAGCTCTTTTAATAGTTCGTAGCGTGATAGGTAAAATGGCAATATAAATATGGTTTACAATGTACTTAACTCAATTAAGTTTAATTAATGATGAATTATGTCACTTTAATACTTAGCATGCGATATGATTTATGATATAAGCTGTGATGGCCTAGCGGTGCGACCGTGTGAATCTCTAGAGACGATCATGGGTTCAAACCGGGGCAGACACCAATGAGTTTTTCTATTTAAACTTATGTGTCTAATTGATAATTGCAATTTATCACACGCTTTTTGGTGAAGGAAAACATCGTGAGGAAACCTGCATATCTCTAGGGATATGTGTAACCTACCAATCCGCATTGGAGCAGCGTGGTAGGTCTTAGCTCCAACCCTTCTCTCCAAAAATGGAGAGAGGAGGCCTTTGCCCAGCAGTGGGATAGTAACAGGCCGTTACTTACTTTTTACTTATGATTTATGATATGCAAAAGTTACAATAGAGTTATTTTGCTGTAATTCGCGTTTGTTAAGAACAAACTTTCTTTGATAACAAACGCGGATTACAGTCTATTATAACTTATGTGCTATTGAATTCCGCAAAGTAACGTCCGCTTCTATAAAAAATTTATTACATGATTGTAATTGTTTCTCTTTATTGTTCCAGTGGGATGATGACTATGAGTATAAACAACAACAACAGCACCAGTATCAACAATAACAACAATGACGAAATACCTGAAATGCCAGATCCAGATTATATAAAGGTAATCTTTTAATAACTTATAATAAAAAATGGAAAAGAAAAATTACCATATATGTATATATATATATATATATATATATATATATATATATATATATATATATATATATATATATATATATATATATATGGTATCCGGCTGAGTAGAATAGTGGTCTATACTCACTTCATATCGAGGTGTAGTAAAAGGTGACTAAGGTATCTGAATCTGAAGGGATCTGATGGCCGGATCACTCCTAACTGCGCCAACGGGCCAGTGCAAAATTTTTAGTATCACCTTTTACAGTATTATTACAGTAAAAGATAAAATTACTTTTGTATTTATAACAAACTAGACACGTCAAAAAATGGGAATAATTTAGGGAATTTTAATATTCAAGTTGACGTGAAAAAAGTTGTGGATATAGCTTGTCCATTCATTTTCTTACCCTTATCCCACTCTAAGTGGGGTCGGCATAATATGTCTTCTCCTCTATCATTCGTCAACTCTGGTGCCACTCCTTTAACATGTATATCATTTTTCACACAATCCATCCATCTTTTTTTCGGCCTCTCCCTAGCCATACATCCATCCACATTCTTATTGAAAACTCTTTTGGTCACATGATTTTCATCTCTCCTCATTACATGACGATACCAACTTAGTCTCGCACTTCTCATCTTTTCTGTAATGGACGCAACTTTCAGACTTCCCCTGATACAGCTTGTTCATAAATAAAATTGTCATCGATTTAAACGAATATGTTTAATTGATGTGGGAATCGCTTTCGAGTGCTTGATAGGTGAGTTATCGTATCGAAATAGGTCGCAATTTATTGCCGAACATTCGTATCTTGATTAACGCTGCCGTCACTCACGAAAATTAAAACAGATAAAAGATAACTATTTATCTCTTGTTTAAAGTATACTGAAGTTAACCCAAAAAGTTTTAAAGTTAACGCTTTATAATAATCTAACGATTATCTTTAATATTTTAATGAGGGTCTAATCTTATAGTTAGTTAATATAGGTAAATATATATTTTTCTGCATCTCGACAACGGCTCCAACGATTTTCATGAAATTCGTCATATAGGTTGCCCCAAAACCTATATGACGAATTACATCTCTAGGTAGGTTTTTTTTCAAAAAATTAGTTTTATGCCGGTTTTCGGGCATTACAAAATGCTAAAATGAAGAATTGAATACAAATGATATTTTAGCTGTCAAATGTATAGCTGTGATAGCCCAATGGGTAACGGTCGCACCAAAAAAGTTCAAAATCCGGGATCGAATCCCATGTCTTTCCGGATGCCACACTGCTCTTTCTTTCTTTTTTTAAATTGCATTTTGTTTACATCTTTAAAAAAATTACCGAGCAAAGCACGGTCACCCAGGTACTTAATTTTATTGATCGTGCCTAAAAAAATTATTTGAATAAAAATATATTGATTTGATTTGTCATTGCTAACTTGTGCAAGTTCGGAGAGTAATTAAATCCACGCATTTGTATCATTGAAATAATTTTACTTTAACAACTTTTCTATAAAAAAAGTTATTTTGATAGTTATATAATTGTAATGAAAAGCTAAAATTGTTAAATACCAAGAATATGCTAAGCCGTAGAATAAGTATAAGTAAACGTTGATAGTATAAAAACTATGCGCTCGACCTCATTATAAACTACTCTACAAAGTAAAAGATCACGCAAGAGGTTAATATTAACATACGTGAGAAAGTATTGCCTATGAACCGTAGACAGCGGGAGGTTTAAGTATAAAATTTCTTATGCAACTTAAAATGAAAACTTTACTAGTTATATGCAAATCATAGAGGTACCGTACATTAGTTGCCAAGAAGCGGATTTTCTTGAAATATTTTTATCAAACCCCAAAGTCGTTTAATATTATGACTGGCTCGTTGGTGCAGTGGGTAGTGACCCTGCCTTCGGCACCACGAGTCGCGGGTTCGATTCCCGCCGAGGGCCAACATTTTCAATAAATGAATTTGTTGGTCTTTGAGCCTGGGTGTATATTTGTATTTAAGTATGTATTTAAAAAATATATAAGTATATATATTCACCAGTTGTCTGTCACCCATAACACAAGTATTAAGTTACTTACTTTGGGGACGGACGACCGTGTGTGTAAGTGTCCCATATATTTATTATTTATTTATATTTATTTATTTATTTATATTTATTATGTTTCTTAAAATATGCACACTTAAAATATATGTAGCGATTTTTATAATAACTTCAGTTGAACATGTCCATAGACAATATCTCTTTTTTTAAACAAACAATTTTTGAAGTTCAGACGGCACTAATGGGGTAAAAATATGAACACTTAAAATATATATATTGGTTTTTATAATGAAAAACTTAAATTGATTATGTCCAAAGACTAAACCCTTTTTTAAACAAACAACAGATCTTAGATATCAGATGACAGCGGGTCGGTAATAAAGTAAATACATAGATTAGAATCCATACTAATATTATAAATGCAAAAGTCTTTCTGTCTGTTACCTTTTCACGACCACCCCGTTTGAGTTTATTGATGGAATGTGATATACATAATTCAAGCTCATATAGCTGGGTAGCATATAAAATTTTAAAAATCTGATTTTTATCCAAAACATAAAAAAAAGGTTAAAAAAACTGCACTTGAGTAGGTTCACTTACAAATATAATAATGAAGTTATTTTGCCATAATCTTACACGTACATACATACATACTATACATTTTTTTTACACATACACTGTCGTCCGTCCCCAAAGTAAGTAATTTAATACTTGTGTTATGGGTCACAGACAACTGGTGAATATATACTTATATATTTTTTAAATACATACTTAAATACAAATATACACCCAGGCTCAAAGACCAACAAATTAATTTATCGAAAATATTGGCCCTCGGCGGGAATCGAATCCACGACCCGCGGAGCTGAAGGCAGGGTCACTACCCACTGCTCCAACGGGACAGTCTATTCATTATTACATTTATATTATGGATCCCCGGAAAGTAGCGTCATCATCACCCTCCTGCCCTTAACCCACTCTAAGGGGGTCGGCACAACATGTTACAATCATGTTGTCACATGATTTGGCTACGTATTTTACGACCGGCCGCCTGCCTGACGTCAACTTACCTTAGTTGTGTATACGATACCTATCTCCAGAAAGTAACGTAATTATATAAATTATGTAGGTTCACTTGATAAAAGTTATTTGTAATTAACACTGAAAGTAAATCAAGGTACAACACACACATATAAATTGCATTTACGCAATCGAGTGTAGCCATTTTAATTACACCAATATATCACTTCATTTGCGAATTCGCAAATTTGCTCAGAGTGCTTTCGAATGCGACCTACGTTCCAACTTTTGAAAATTTGTCGTTTCAATCGCGTGAAAAGTAAAACAGTCGGTGATTTTACGCAAATTAACTTTCTCGTTCAGAAAACTATGTGAAAGTTTGTTAAAATGATTTGTTACTTTTGAAAAATTAGAATGCAATAAAGAGATTACAAACAAACAAGAAAATAAAAGAAGAAATAATTTATTAAAGATACAGATCACTTAAATTAAGCAATAGAAATTATAATACTATTCTTAAAACAATTGACAATCAAGTTTCAGGCCCTCAGGAAAGTCTTCCGCGTATGTTGGAGTCATTTCCGACCCTAGGGCTGCTTTCTATGAAACCTTGAAATTAGGAAATTATTCTCCTATGGGTAGGTGAATTATGACTAAAACATTCTGAGTGTCATGTCCTCAAAACTAATATTCTCAGCATAAATGTTGGATGTCGGGACCTTAAGGCTAGTTTTTAGAACAGCGTGTAATTTTGCAGGGATTCTGCAGCTTTTTTTCGTACTTCATTCATTTACTTCACTTTGTAACGATCGGGGCTGGATTAATCTTACTTCTTATCTTATATTACTAATATTATAAATGCAAAAGTTTGTGAGTATGGATGTACGTTTGTTACTCTTTCAAGGCGAATCCGATGAAACAAAATCGATAAAATTTGGGACAATTATCCCTTAACATATAGGCTATAGAAATCCTGTTAATTCTACAGGATTCGGATGACAATGAAAAGCGCCATCTATTATCGACATATCACGCGACAACAGTCCACGCGAACTAAGTCGCGGGTAAAAGCTAGTTATTTTATATTCTTTGTTTGCACATTACAGATGTTTGTTGGACAAGTGCCTAGAAGTATGGATGAAAATGACCTCCGGCTGATGTTCGAGGAGTTTGGGAGGGTGCATCAGATCAACGTGCTACGGGACAAGATCACCGGCGCGAGTAAAGGTTGGATATTCGTTTTATCTATACTTCTATACTAATATATAAAACTGAAGAGTTTGTTTTTTTATTTGATAGATTGATTATTTGAACGTGCAGGAACGACTGGACCGATTTGAAAAATTCTTTCAGTGTAAGATAGTCCATTTGTTGAGGAAAATTATATGTTCTAATAACAATACGCTTAGATGAATACGCAAAATTTAATGCGTGCGCTAAGTAAATCGTTATAGTCATTCAAAAATCATGTAACACCAAATTGTTCCCCACTAAAATTTCTAAGTAAAAGTCCGGAACAGCATATGTCTAGCTTTTAAGGTTAACCCACTTTAGCCATTTTTATAGTTATCAAAGGGCTATATTACGGTTTTAATCTTACCGCGCGGGCGGAGTCACTGGCGGTTGCTAGTAAAATATAACTATAAATACGCTGGATCAATATTAATGAAATTTTGGACAATGAAGCTTACTTGACCCGCCGTGTGGTATCCGGCTGAGTAGAATATACCTCACCCATTTCTTACCGAGGTGTCATAAAAAACGACTGAAGTAAGTTGACGCATAGTGTGGTTTCCGGTTGAGTAGAATAGACTAACCTCTTTCTTACCGAGGTGTCGTAAAATATGATTAAGTTGACGTTAGGCATGCGGTCGGTCGTAAAATGTGAAAAAAACATGTATATAACATGTTGTGCTGACCCCACTTACAGTGGGATAAGGGCAGGAGGAAGCTTACTTACCAGGCTAATATATAGGATAAAAAATCCCGTTTCTCTTTGGGAATAGGAAAACATCACATACATAATTGAAGGCATTTAAAAAAATTACGCGATCTACGTAGTTTTTTTATTTCATTTTGTTTATACTCTGATAATATATTATTTTATTTTGTTTACAAAATAAAATAATATATCATAAATAAAATAAAATTTATTTTGTTTATCCTCTAAAAATAAAAAAGCTCGTATAAAATATAATAAATAAAATAAAATTTATTTTGTTTAAATAGGATAAACAAAATAAAATAAAAAAAGCTCATAGCTAAATCTAGATTGAGGTTTGTTGGTTATCCAACCATATTTTCGAACCATTGTAAACGTAGTATTACGTTTGTTTTGTTCTACAACATATACAGTACGTACATATTTACCTCACACGGTTTAATCACAAAGCGGCTTAGTTAACGTCGGTGCTATTAAAAACAAGCTTAAAGCTTTTGCAGTGAAGTGAATTCAAATTTAGATTAGGTAAATGGTTTTCAAAACGTTCCATTTAAAATGGTATAATAATTGAAACATGAAAAATATTATTTTTTTTCTTACTACTTTGAGATTTTCACATCGTCTGCATGGATATATTTACTCAAAATGATTTATAGAAGAAGGCGTTACTTTGCAAAATTTCATAGTACAGAAGTTACAATAGAATTATTTTGCTAAAATACGCATTTGTTTAAGAGAATGTATGTACTTAGAATCTGAATCTATGTATCATACACTTGAAATGAGCCGGATACTACACGGCTTCTGAAATTAAAAGTTGTCCATCTGAATATTATAAATTACATCGAATTGTAGAACTTATTGCAGCCGGAAGTGAAAGAAGAAGAAAATAAATACAATATCAGCATTCAAGTTCTTATTGAAGTGAAAACTTCTATGGGCGCGTTAATTGTAGGCATGGACAGAATCACCAATCACTTAATGATCATGATATGAAAAACTTTTCATATAGCATCATCTGCTAATGAGTTTTAGAGTAACTGCTACTGCTATACAATAGTATAGCGAATAGCTGAATAATATAATAGCGGATAGCGTTTTTGCTAATCAATATTACTGGGCAAAATTATTATTGATTAGCAAAAACGCTATCCGCTATCCGCTAAGCAATCATTTAGTCCATTAACGTAAATAATATAATAATATTATTTACGTTAATGGACTAAATGATTGCTTATACGAACAAATTTAGTCTTTATGTCCTATACACTGCATACGACATAAAGAATACATGTGTTTGTATTTCAATAGCATTGGCGGCATTAGCATTTCTTATACGAACAAATGTAGTATTTATGTCCTATACACTGCATACGAATACATTTGTTTGTATGCCAATAACATTAGCAGTAGCAGGTATGATCACGTGATTAAAATCGATCATATCGTTTAACGAATATGATTCTTATATAGCAATCATACCCAAGCCTAGTTAATTGTGGGCACTAAATGAGACTGGGCCGTCACGCTCGGCCATGTAATGTTTGCTCGGCTAAAGTCGGCTCAATACATTCTTTATTAGGGTTAGATATTCAGTCATGATCAGACCGAACTAACATAGCTTTTTAAATATAAATACCTGGGTGACCGAGCATATATTTTATGTATGGGGAATGAAAACAACGCAACGCGGAGAGCATGGTCGTAGGTTTTATGTACTACACAGTTAATCAGTTAATCAGTTCGTTTAATGCCACTGCCCTGTTTCACTGCCGAAGTCGCCGCCCGCAGTGCAGCTCCGGAACAGATGTAACTTCGCGAGCGAAGCCGAGAGACAGCTCGTTGTATAGTTCGGACTCGGTAGAAATCCGAATAGAGTCGCAGGGCAGATGTAGCCGGTATAGTAAAAGAAAGAAATCCCAAAGTCAAGTTGACATACGTGAAGCGTGGTGTTTACTGGCATATACCTTCATGGGCATAATGGCAGCCACAGCAGAAGATCGTGTAGTAAGTCCTTGGAAGAGACCTATGTCCAACAGTGTACGTCTATAGGCTGATGAGAGAATATATAGAAAGAGATAAAAAGTCCGGTTCATATAAATTAAAAGCAAAGCATTATACGTCTAAACAGCATTAGGTAGTTTAATCAAACACTCCCCAGGGATCTGTCTTCACGTGTCGACCATCATTGTTCCGCGAACAAAGCCCGTACGTTACATGTTGACATTTTTGTTGCTTTGTTACACGTTTATATGAAAAAGCTCCTTTTGTAAGTTCTCATGCAAATATGAGAGCCCTTTGTTTGATTTTACGTGCAACGCCGTACTCGCGTGCCATTCAAGCGGTCGGTATTGTTTCTTATGACTTTATATGCTGTTTTATTTGTCTATGATTTCATATTTGTTAGCTTTTATTTTAATATTGAATTTAGATTACCTGAATTGGTATTCTCATATCTTTAATATTTAAATTAGTAAATCTTGTATGAGTGTTTATATATGTATATTTTCGGAATTTCGGAAACGTCTTTAACGATTTCCCTGAAATTCAGAATGCAGGAGGTTTTGGGGCAGAAATATCGATTTAGCTAGGTTAAAAAAAAACGTTTTATCCCTGTTTTGGGCATTTAAAAAACACTTAAATAAATAAAAATATGGGACACTTGGAATACTTGTGTAATGGGTGACAGACAACTGGTGAATATATACTTATATATTTGTTAAACACATACTTAAATACAAATATACACCCAGACTCGAAGACCAACAAATTAATTTAGGTATAGAATATGTTCGCCCTCGGCGGGAATCGAACCCGCAGCCCACGGAGCAGAAACCAGGGTCACTAACCACAGCGCCAACGGGCCAGTCAAAAATTTACATTGAATATATAAAATACTATTTTTGCCGTAAATTGTCAAGTCAGTGTAGCTTATTCGGACAACAGGTGGTCTCGAGAAATGAAAATACCTAGGATCGAGACCCACCTACCCAATTATTTTTTATTTTGTAAAAAATTACCGGGAATATACCGGCGAATAGTACCACCCTCATTTCTAACCGAAGTGTCGTAAAAGGCAACTAAGGTAAGTCGACCTGCCGCGTGGTATCTAGCTGAGTAAAATAGACCACCCTCATTTCTTATCGAGGTGTCGTAATAGGCGACTAAGGTAAGTTGACCCACCGTGTGGTATCCAGTTAAATAGAATAGACCACCCTCTTTCTTACCGAGGTGGCGTAACTACGAACCGAACTACGAATAATGTAAGTTGACGTCAGGCAGTCGTAAAGTATGTAGCCATACCATTGACAACATGTTTATAACATGTTGTGCCGACCCCGCTTAGGGTGGGATAAGAGCATGAATGATGAACATTTTCTCAGTACATACTCTATTTTGAATACAAAACTTAAATACGATACAACGGTGCTCGTTATTTTTGTTTATTACGTTATAATAACCAATTCGCGAGAGCCTGTGTGCAAATATGGTAAAAGAGTAGTAAGTAAAAGAGTTATATATTTCTTTTTATGTTACTAAACAGCACGGAATGTGCTTTTGGCAAATTTGTTTGATATGTCTTGTCTGCTTTTTGATACACGTTATATGTTAAAAATTAAAATTAACAATCAATTAAAAATTTCTTAATACTTAGAAACAATTATAAACGAAATTTTGTACGATAATAATTTATACGTTTATAATTTATGTTTAATATCTTAAATATAACAAATAAATGACACAGAAAATGATGTTTTATTTAAATATGCAAAACGTTGCCTATAAGGGCTTAACCATACGTTACTGCGTTACATGAAGAAAATTAAATTTTTTGAATATGATTATATGAATAAAAAATTGTCCAAATAAAAAACTTACGTCTGCTTTTACTGATTTTGTTAATAAGTGTTGTTATACATAGGTAATTTGAAATTTAATTTACGAATATATTAATATCTTTATCTAACTATAAGTTACGATACTAATGATATAACTCAGGCCATTTCAATGCAATTATATCACATTCGTTTAAACGAACACAATAATTATCGCAAACCGGAAAGTTTTGGGTAACTAAAACTTGGGTAGTAAAACTAGTCGGGCTCATCCGATAAAATAACATATGAGTATAGCCGGTTTCTATACATTAATTAAGTTTTGGGTAGTTTTATGAAACAAAAACAGGATATTTCAAGCCTTTACCGTTATATATGAAATCGTAAAAGTTTTAAGAATTAATTTTATTTTAAAATTAAAATAATTAGGTCGCGATAAATAAGCTTAAAAATCTGTTAACACAATTAGTTTGAATTGGTTCTCACGTGATTGTAGTTGTGTGTGAGTAGTCCCTTTGGTCTTTTTGTAAGTGTGACACGCGAATACGTGTGGTTTGTCTCTCATACAAATGTGATGTTGTATATAAAGCTAGACGCGTTATCTTGAAGGTGATATTGAAACGCAAGCGATTCTATGCGATTGATGTATTGCGATGCGTTGCGGTATGACCCGATTAAATGTGCGCGAGCCTTTATAATGTGTGTGCGACGTAGGTTTGATGCCCGTGTCTGTCGTGTGTCGTGGCCGTTATGTAAGTGTGCGCTTCTGTTACAGGGTGCTGTTTTGTGACGTTTTTCACGCGCAAAGCGGCGTTGAAAGCGCAGGACGCTTTGCACAATATCAAAACATTGAGCGGGGTAAGTACTGTTTACATGTCGTTTTCCCATATATGTTACCGTGACCTTATTTATCCTATGTTTATTATTGTAATACTTATGACGTCGTGTAACTTATTAATAATTAATGTTGCCACATAGAGAGTATAACAAAAAATGAATTTAGACATACATAAAATACGTCTAGTTACTAAAATATACGCGTGAAAGTAAGGATATAAAATCGATTTCTAAACAAAAAAAAACTTTGACTTTAATATTTAACAAATACAAAATAAAACTGTTTAAATATGTTGAAATAGTTTTATAATTAAAGCCATCTTTGTTGTATTTTTAACTATTCGTTAACTTCAATCGATTATTGTAATCGATAATTTATTTTATTTGTATCAAACAAGATTGTTTTAGCTCCCAGATTGCAATCGCGCTACTTTTTTATATTTTAAATCACACAAATATAACGGACAGTTACCTTTTAGTTGATTTATATTATAATGACTCCTGTTAACGCACACACTATACAATAACACAAAATAATAGAAATACCACAATTCCCGTTCCGAAATACTCTTCTCTTGAAAGACGAACACAGACAAACGTTTTAGCATTATATAAGAATACTCCACCGGAAACAACACGACACAGTGTTGCCACCATTTCAGTCAAATGGACGCGATACTCGTTTCATGACGGTGTTGCTATAAAATACAAAGCGAAAGTCATAGGCGGCAACACTCGTAATTTAAAAAAAAATACTAGAAATAAATTTAAACCCATGGACAGGTCTATGTTTTAAAAATTACATAAAAAACAGTGAAAAAAAAAACAATATGCCTTACACTTTTATTTGTTTGCTTACTCCATAAATTGTACAGAAGAAATATTAATTAGTGTAGCAAAATTGTTATCCAACTTTATACCTACCCTTATTGTTTGTAAACATTTATCTAACATTTAAGTCAAAAGTTTAGAGGTATCCAAATACCATAACATTATATCAAACTTAAGTTTTGCCCTGTACCCTTACAAATTAACGGGGTGTCTGGACTTTAAAGTTATCAAAATTTCAATGGCCCCTAAAATTTATTATTTACAGCCTATGGCTCGGAAAATAATTCGTGTTTCAGAAATTCCTTTGCGAAACATCTATTTATCCTTCTAAAAGGCAAAATTTATTGAGAAAAAAAGTAAATTCAATCAAATCAAATCAAAAATATTTTTATTCAAATAAGCTCTTACAAGCACTTTTGAATCGTCAAAGATCAATATGATTAATGAAGCTACAACTGGTTCGGAATGTTGCTTTTATCGAGAAGAACCAGAAAGAAACTCCGGCGGTCAATCTTTTAAACATCCATAACAATATCCTATTTTGAGAAAACTGTATAAAGTAAAAAATTAAAGTAACGGCTTGTTACTATCTACTCTTACTGCTGGGCATAGGCCTCTTCTCTCCGGTTTGGTAGAGAAGGATTGGAGCTAAGACCTACCATACTGCTCCAATGCGGATTGATAGGTTATACATATCGCTAGAATTTTCAAGAGATATGCATGTTTTCTCGCGATGTTTTCCTTCACAGAAAATTGCAATAATCAATTAAACACATAAGTCTTGTCAGAAAAACTCATTGGCGCCTGCCAGGGTTTAAACGCGTGACCTCCTCGAAAGAGTCGCTCGGTCTCACCACTAAGCTATCACAGCCTTTCTTCGGACTTTTGGCTTTGCTTAGGAATATTTGGAATATTTTATCCATGTGTTAAGGCTGACAGAGAACTGGTTAATATATACATATATAATTTTAAATACACAAATACAAATATACACCTAGACTCGAAGAACCAAAAAATTGTTTATATAAAATGTGGGGTTTCGGCGGAAGTCGAACCTACGACTTGCGGAGCTGAAGGCAGACTTACTGCTAACTGCGCCAACGGTCCAGTCAATAATAAGAAATCACCGTATCAAATAAACTATAAATAGATGGCTGCATACAAAATCGTATGGAGTAAATTACATGCTTTCGCCGCAGTTTATAAAATCAAATTGTAGTGAAAAATTAAATTAAAAACAGACATTCGGTCATAAGCGAGTCTTTGAAGTATTTATGGGTTTATCAATTTGTCTTAAATAAAATTTCCCTCGAGATAAAGCCCTACTTCGATACTCATAATTGGAAGTTGGCGTATCAAAGCAATCCGCCATCCAGTAATTAAGCGCGGAACCAAAATAAAAGTATAAATACAGCCAACGCTACCAATCAACAAATATTTATCCTCAATTCCTTTCGAACACTGTTCCCGGTATTCAGGAAAATAGGCTAAGAGACTACAATCTTCATTTCTGCACATTAAATACAAATTTATAGTGGACTTCAGCGACTCGTTCACATTTATAATCCAACAAATTTGATGTAATTAATTAACATTTTTACTTTAACATAATTTCTAGTTTGATTACGTCAAATAATACCTACATTTAATCAAGCTCCTAATACCGTTCAGCGATATGAGATCACGAATCAATAAGTTTTTATCGCAATATTCATTTTTTATTTATTTAAAAACATTATAATATAATGTTTTCTTAGTATCATCACATCGAACGTTTTCTAGGAAAGATCGCTGCAAGCGATAAAACCGCCATTGCGTCCTACTGTGAATACTGTTGTTAAATACATGTTTTTTTTTGTGTGATAAAGATAAAAAATACCCTATTCCCAAATAAATCACTTCTTTTAACACCTTTAGCGCCGTACGTATCTATCTAATATAAACTGAGTTTACATAGTGAAGTTGCATGTATCCGAATGATATTATACGACATATGAATGATATGATGTGTGAATGATACGACTAAAAGGTCGCTTTAAAGGTTTCTGTATCATCTTAATACATGTTTTAGCTTACTTTGAATGATTGAATGTATATTATAATATAATGATAACACCACCTTGAATGGCCTCCTGTTGTGACATTCGGTTTGCCTTGGCGCTATAGGTGTTAAGTAAAAATAGAATTAGGTTTTAGCCATGTACGGATGGTATAAACATTTTAACAACCGTCTCTCGCACTATAAAAAATCGGAATCAATCGGGAGAGAAAACTCCCCTATAATATAATAGAATTGAATTATCGCTAAAGTCACGAGGGAAACGAGATCTCGGATGGTGGAATCGGTAATTTGATTGTGTCGGTAACAATAGATGGCGCCAAGAACGATGTTTGCTATCGTTTCGGACCAGTAATGAAAATTGTTATGGCGGAGCAACAGGTTCCGTAAATAAAAACATGGCGGCTGGGAATCTTTGCCTCAATGTTGGTGCCATTTTCTTTAACGGTAATAGAAGTGACTGTATGAGAGTTTACGATGATGTGCTATA
Source organism: Morpho helenor (assembly GCA_029227775.1). NCBI lineage: Eukaryota > Metazoa > Arthropoda > Insecta > Lepidoptera > Nymphalidae > Morpho > Morpho helenor. The sequence continues at coordinate 14,473,194 of JARGCU010000010.1, forward strand.
AAAAAGTAATATTTTCTTGACATTTTATAATAATGCCCCTTTCTTTTGGTGCTACTTAAGAAAAGGATAAACTTTTCATTTTACGTTAAGCTATATTTACCCTAGTAAGTTTTTTTTTAAACTCATGAACTTAAGTAATGCATTTATCGTAAAACACTAATGGAACAATTAAGTATTCCTCTCCTAAGTTATGGTAAATGAAAATATAAGCTGCCAATCCTTGAATCTCACTCTGTCTGTGGATTTTCATATAACAATTTCCCTTTTTTTTTGTTCTGAGTTAAAAGTATAGAAAAATAACTGCAAACATATTATAGCAATGCAACATCATTTTTCTCCTGCCCTTAACCCACTCTAAGTGGGGTAGGCACGACATGTTAAAATGTTGTTACTTGTTAGGCTAAGTAGAGAAGAATAGATCGCCCTCATTTCTTACCGAGGTGTCGTAAAAAGCGACTAAGGTAAGTTGACCCACCGTGTGGTATCCGAATGAGTAAAATAGACCACCCTCTTTCTTACCGTGATGTTGTAAAATAAAACTAATCTAAGTTGACGATAGGCAGGTCGTAAAATACGTAGCCAAATCATGTGACAACATGTTTTTAATATGTTGTGCCACCCCGACTTAGAGTGGGATAAGGAAAGGAGGTTGATGATATTTTTTTTAAATAATATTCGATATAATATGGTTAAAATACAGACCTGTTATTTACTTAGCTAAAGCTTCCCTTCTTTGTAGGACGTATGTGTTTAATTTGGACTAACATATTACTTAAATCTGACTTAGCTTAATAACAAATGTTAAAACGTTTTCCCCAGTGGATATACGAAAGTGTGTGTCAAAGGATTTTCGTCTGAAATAAACATCAGTTAACGTCGCATGCAGACGACGTCATTTGTACTTGAGTAACAAATATGGTTTAAAATTACGGAAGAGAAAACATGGAACTGTGTGAAATTTCGTTTTACAGAATCGGTGACTATTAGTGTATTTAGTATTTATTTATTTATTAAGTTTTAATTCTATGTAACAGCGTCCTATGTGCAAATATACTAGTCGAAAATTCTTAAAGTAATCTTTGGATAAATTTTAACTTTTTCATTCAACGTTTTATACTTTTTTAAGGACTTTACTATTCTTAAAGTAATTTTAAATGTTTTACCTACTACCTTAATTTATCGATTTGAAACAAGTTATAATTTTAATTTTTTTAATAATACCACCATTCTCCTGCCCTTATCCCACTCAAAAGTGTGTTCGGCACAACATGTTTTAAACATAATATTTCTTAATTTGTTTTGTTATTTTACGACAGGACTGATGTTAACTTACCTTAGTCGCCTTTTACTACATCTCGTTAAGAAATTAAGGAAGTCTATAGAGACATGCTCTCTCGGACTTTTGTGTAGTATTTTTGTCGATCTACAATTCTCTAGTACATTACTTTAGTGTATCTTTGTCGGTTTACGCGACGCATACGAAAACTAGCAGGCGAGTTATTTTACAACTGCGCGATAACATAATTTACATAAAACCGTAATGTACTATTAAACTAAACCTTCCAGAAGAATTGCACTACCTTTTAAAACCGTATAAAATTCCGTTCAGTAGATTTTAAGAAAAAGAAAAAAAGAAGAAAAGAAAGAAAAGACAGCTTTTAGGGACTTTGTTTTATAATAAGTACGAGTATAGATATTGTTAGAAGTCTAAATTCAATTTAAAATGAATAATAAAAAATAAACGAATGCGTTTAGAGTATCACGCACCTAACTGTGCACCAACACTGCACTACAAAATCCAACGACAGAATGATTCTACCACCAGTTCGGAACACTAATCCACTTGAGAAGAACTGGCAAGAAACTCAGGGGTCGCTCTTATCACGAATAGCGATTATTTGAGGTTAGATTATAATAACACGAAATACAAAAGAGGTCTCCCAAACACGTCTGCCTCCTACGAATGCCGCACGCCAAAAAAAGAGCGAATGACGTTGTCTTTTACAGGCTGTCAAAGCTTAGAGATCTAGATTCCTAACAATTTATAAATTGGGAAAAATTACGCAGTCATTCGTGAATAGCTTAGATTTAGGACGGCCTTTCTTTTGAATCTCGATGCTTTTGTAATGTCCGACCATTATCGAGTGTTATCTATAACAATAAGAAGTTTGGCCTTTTGATTAACGTTTGTTTTTTCTTGGGATTGTTGCCCTTTATTTGGAATCGTGTTCTATGAATTTAGTATAACTCAAGCAAAGAGTAAGCGTTAATCTAGTAAAATCGAATTCAAATTCAAATTCAAAATATTCTTTATTTAAATAAACTTGTAAACAAGTGCATTTGAATCGTCAACTCTACTGCTGGTTCGGAAAGCTGTTCCTACCGAGAAGAGCCATCAAAAACATCGGCGGTTGCTCTTTTAAAAATATAATTCTTATTACTAGTTACATTAAGTCATTACTGTCTTGTACAGGGTCTAAGCGAGCTATATCCACACATTCTTATCTTCTAAGTAATTATCAATAGTATAAGTAAGTAGGCTTTCTGAATCAGCCTCTTTTTAGCAGCCTTTTTAAACTGTTGTAAAGCTAAAATTGATCGCGGAATTTTATTATACAATCTTATACCCACAAACGATTTACGTACTTTTGCAAGGCGCAAAGCAGGAGCCGCAAGCTTATGTCGGTTTCTACTTTGTCTATTATAAACATCACCTAGCGTTTTATAATTCTCTATTTTTGTATGTACAAAAATTTAATTGCTTAAAATATACTGTGAAGCAAATGTAAGAATACCTATTTCCTAAAACTTCTCTCACACGGAATCACGGAGGTTTAATTTGTAAATACCAAGTATATTACTTTATATATACGTGGTATTTACATATCACACGTTTAGTATTAAAGTGACCGAATTAAAAAATTTGTCTTAATTGAGTTAGGTACATACATCATTCTCCTACCCTTATTATACACAACATGTTTAAACTTTGTTAAACATACTTTGGCCAGTTGCTTTACGACCGGCCGACCCGGACCTGACGTCAACTTATCTTAGTCGCCTTTTACGACAGCTCAGTAAGAAATAAGGGTGGTTTATTCTACTCAGCCGGATACCATACGGCGGGCAACTTATTTTAATCGCCTTTTACGACACTATGGTAAGAGATGAGGGTGGGCTATTCTACTCAGCCAGATACCATATGGCGGGTCAACTTAACATAGTCGCCTTTGACGACACCTCAGTAAGAAATGAGGGTGGGCTGTTCTACTCAGTCGGATACCACACGGCGGGTCAACTTACCTTAGTTACCTTTTACGACACCTCGGTAAGAAATGGGGGTAGTCTATTCTACTAAACCGGATACCACACGGTGAGTCAACTTACCTTAGTCGCCTTTAACGATACCTCGGAAAGAAATGAGGGTAGTCTATTCTACTCATCCGGATACCACACGGCGGAATTGAGTTGGATGCATTTTAATCCTTATTTCAATGCCATCTATGATATCTTGCTACGAACTGTTAAAAAAGCAAGCGTTTTCTTGCTTTATTGCAACTTGTCATAAAAGCAAGTTGTTTGAATTGTCAGTTTAATACTATGCTGATCGCATACAGCGCAGAGCAGCTCGTATTATTGGTGACAAGGTGATTAGCAAACAGTTGGACTCTTTAGCGATGCGTAGAAACGTGTCATCACTGTGCGTTTTCTACCGCATCTTTCACGGAGAGTGTTCCATTGAACTACATGACCTGATTCCTGCCGCTAAATTCCACAACCGCACTGTACGTCACAGATTAAAATATCATCCTCACCATCTGGATGCGTGGCGATCCACCACAGAGCGGTTTTCAAATAATTTCATTCCGCGTACCACCATTTTATGGAACGATCTCCCTTTAGCGGTGTTCCCGGATCGGTACGATATAAGTACCTTCAAAAAGCGTATTTTCCACCTTTTTAAAGGACAGCAACACACTCGCTCTGCGAGAGGTCGTGGGCGGCGGTGATCACTTGAGGTGCACCGCATGCTCGTTTGCTCTCCTATCCCATGAAAAATAAAAATACATATATTTACTAACTGAACTATGTGAATTATAGACAACGTTTACTTTTAAAGGAATTCTGTCACGCTACAGTTATGGCTTTCTAATAAATCACGATGTCTTAAAGCTTAACGCTCATTGCGATATTCTACTTAACGATTTTCTACTTAAATTTTATTAATCTTTTTGACAAGAATATAAATAGAATATTAAACACTTGTTATCATTACACACTATTATACATTCTGTGAATTCATAAAATGAAAAGCACGTTGCAATCAATCCACCATGCAAATACTATCATTCGTCATCAGTTCGCCGATATACTCGAAATTTTTACCTTTAAATCGTATAAGAATTTTTTAAAAGTGTAGGGACGTATTTTTTTTTAAACTAGCACTCCTATCAAGATCGCTGGGCTTAATTTAAAGACTATTATTAACAATATAAAAAATGCTTTGATATTAAAATATATATAATAATATGTTTTGATATAATTGCCACGATAATTAACAGGATCATTCGCTGAGTAATCTCTCATCTAAATATAAGGATCTTAGGTAATCTAAAGATTGTGTGAAAATATCACTAAAATCGTTCCAGCCACTAACACAGAAAATACACTAATACAGAAAACAGGCATGCGCGCTTAGCCTATAAAAAAGGAAATAAACTACTTCGCCCCGGGGCATAGTTCGGCCGGTCATGAATTGTGATCGATAACCCCGGTGTATGATGCCCGGGCTTAAGTAATTGACCGGGTCTATAATCCCATTAGTCTGACCGGTTTTTGGGTTCGTGTGCATTTATTAGTTAAGTTATATGGATTTAGTTAAATATGAATGAAGCTGGTCAGCTTTGCGGGTGATCCAGCGTCGTTATTATCTATACTAATATATATAGCTAAGGGTTTGTCTGTTTGTTTGATTGTTTAAACGCGCTACTCTCAGGAACTACTAGGCCGATTTGAAAAATTCTTTCGTTATAAGATAGTCCATTTATCGAAGAAGGTTATAGGCTATATAAATTCACGCTAAGATGAATAGGAGAGGAGCAGAAAAAAATTATTAGGATAACTACAAAATTGTTCCCTTCCAAAAGTTCTAAATAAAAGTCCGCGACAGCATGTCTAGCTTTTAAGGTTAACCCACATAAACCATTTTTATGGTTATCAAAAGACTATATTACGGTTTTAATCTTTCCATGCGGGCGGAGCCGTCAGGATTGCTAGTATTATATATGACTGTTTACATAGCCGTGTGGATTCGGTTAAGTAAAATAGACCATCCTCATCTCTTACCGAGATGTCATAAAAGACGACAAAAGTAAGTCAACCCAGCGTGTGGTATCCGTCTGAGTAGAATAGACCACCCTCGTTCTTACAGAGGTGGCGTAAAAGGCGACAAAAGTAAGTCAACTCGCCGTGTGGTATCCGTCTGAGTAGAATAGACGACCCTCTTACTTACAGAGGTGTCGTAAAAGGCGACTAATGTAAGTTAAACTACAGTGTGGTATCCGGCTCAGTAGAATAGACCGCCCTCATTTCTTACAGAGGTGTCGTAAAAGGCGACTAATGTAAGTTAAACCACTGTGCGGTATGCGGAACGAGTAGGCCACTATCATTGCTTACCGAGGTGTCGTAAAAGGCGACTAAGGTGAGCTGACGTCTGGCAGGCGGCCAGTCGTAAATTGTCCAGCTAACAAATTTAAACATGTTGTGTAAACATGAAAACGCTTATCTTAACAAAGATCTGATAATAAAACTCACTGAACTGATAATCACAGATTTAAATCAATAGATATAAAAAAATTATACCTTTTACCTTGATATGAATTTGAAATAAAAAAGTAGCTATAAATAATATGGGATCGAGGCTGTCTGTACAAAATTATGAAAATGGTCGCTTGACATGCCATTTTTAATTTATTACTGGGCCCATTCCTAATGCATACAATTACGGAATTTTTGGATTTGGATCTGTCAGGAGTATTACATTAATTTATATCAGTCCATAGTGTTCTTGTTATTACGCCGTGTGGTATCCGGCTGAATAGAATAGTACCACCCTCTTTTCTTACCGAGGTGTCGTAAAAGACGACTAAGGTAAGTCGACCCGCCGTGTGATATCCGGCTAAGTAGAATAGAGCAACCTCATTTCTTACCGAGGTGTCGTAAAAGGCGACTAAGGTAAGTTGACTCACCGTGTGGTATCCGGTTTTGTAGAATAGACCACCCTCCTTACCGAGGTGTCGTAAAATACGACAAAGGTAAGTTGACGTCAGGCAGGCGGTCGGTCGTAAAAACGCAGCCAAATCATGTTACAGTATGTTTATAACATAGTATCCGGTTAAGTAGAATAGACCACCCTCTTTCTTATCGAGGTGTCGTAGAATACGGCTAAGATAAGTTGACGTCAGGCAGGCAGTTGGTCGTAAAATTCGTAGCCAAATCATGTAACAACATGTTTATAACATGTTTTGCCTACCCCAATTGGAGTGGGATAAGGGCAGGAAGGCGATGATGATATTGAAAAAAATATGGTAAATAAGTAGGTAAAATGATGCCCCAAAAGCTGTCTGTCTGTATGTGATCGATTTTCTCAAAATTTACTGAACGGATTTTGTTGTTTTTACTAAAACATTGCGTAATTCTTGAGAAAGGTTTAAGTTAATGAAACATTACATTAAAATTCTCGCGGGATCGGTATTTACGCGGGAAAATCTTTATAACACGCTGATTTCTACGCGAGCGAAGCCTCAAGCTAGTTTCATATAAAAATGATTAGATAATGTTTAAGACGTGTGGTATCCGGCTGAATAGAGTAGTACCACCCTCATTTCTTACTGAGGTGCCGTAAAAGGCGAGTAAAGTTAGTCGACCCGCCGCACCGTGTAGTATCCGGTTGAGTAGAATTGACCAACCACTTTTGTTACCGAGGTGTCGTAAAAGGCGACTTAGGTAAGTTGACCCATCGTGTGGTATCCGGTTTAGTAAAATCGCCCACCCCCTTTCTTACCAAGGTGTCGTAAAATACGACTAGGGTAAGTTGACGTCAGGCAGGCGGCCGGTCGTAAAAACGCAGCCAAATCATGTGACAGCATGTTTGCATTGTGCCGACCCCACTTAGAGTGGGATAAGGGCAGGAGGATAATGATTAGATAATGTTTAAGCTGATGAATATGTGAGCATTTTCTGTATATATTAATGGAAGAAATTTCATTAATAACATGTTTCCCTTATCATGGTTCATTTCGTAACCTCTTCATTACATACTTAGCCATTAACGTCGGTGAAGGGGGGGTTCAAATCCCTTGCCAATAACTTTAATAGCGGAGCTTCCGATATCGATATATGAAGCCCACTGAACTCGGCACTTACGGCTCCCACCGGCGCCTTTATAATGTTACTTGTTATTACTAGGGTTGTCAACATTTTGAAATCATTTAAAACAATTGTTACTCACAACTTCGTTGACACTAACTTATACGTTTCAGTACCCTCAATAATACATGTCACAATTTTCAATCTATATGTAAGCCAGGTGTATAAGCTTTAATCTATACTAATATATAAAGTTGAAGAGTTTGTTTGTTGGTTGAACGATCTTATCTCAGAAACTACAAGATCGATTTGAATAATTCTTTAAGTGTAAGATAGTCTATTTATTGAGGAAGGCTATAAGTTACATAAAATCACGAGCTAATATGAATAGGAGAAGACGCAGCAATTAAACAATATTACGAAAAAGGCAAAATTTTGAGCTTTCCTTGCGTGCGCTAAGTTATAAACGGTGAAAATTATTAAAACATCATGTATTACAAAACTGTTCCCCTCTAAAAGTTCTAAATAAAAGTCCGGGACAACATTTGTCTAGCTTTTAAGGTTAACCTACTTTAACCATTTTTATGACTATCAAAATAGTATATTACGGTTTTAATCTCTCATCGTGGGCGGAGTCGCTGGCTATTCCCTAGGTGTTCAAATTTATAATATTATTAATTCGTATTGGTATAGATTTTGTTAATCACTAACTTTTCGTTAGTGCTCTATAGGTTGCGTAGCTATCGAAAAACGTTATTTAAGAAACTTACGTGTTTTATTAATATATTAGACTCTGAAAAGTAGCGGATGATACAGACTAGCTGTGTTATCCGGCTGAGTAGAGTAGACCCTCATTTCTTACCGAGGTGTCGTAAAAGGCGACTATGGTATTCTGACATCAGACATGCGCCTTTAATCGCCTTTTACGACACCTTGGTAAGAATTGTAGTTTAGTATTCTACTCAACCGGATACCACACGGCACAATTTTTTTTTTCTTTTTCCCGCCCTTATCCCACTCTTAGTCGGCACAACATGTTATAAACATGCTGTGACATGATTTGGCTGCGTTTTTACGACCGGCCGCCTGCCTGACGTCAACTTCCCTTAGTCGTATTTTACGACACCGCGGTAAGAAGGAGAGTGGTCTATTCTACTAAACCGGATAACACACGGCGGGTCAACTTACCTTAGTCGCCTTTTACAACACCACGGTAAGAAATGAGGGTGGTCTATTCTACTCAGCCGGATGCCACACGGCGGGTCGACTTACCTTAGTCGTTTTTTACGACAACTCGGTAAGAAATGAGGGTGGTACTATTCTACTTAGCCGGATACCACACGGCACAAACATATTTGATATAATAACAAACATTATTATTCTAGGCACAACATGGGCTTAATTCAGTTGATCCGATTACCCGATTAGTTGGCAACCCTAAGCTATCACGTTAAACTTAAAGCCGTTTGAAAATACGAGTTTATACGAAGACCCACATGTTGCGAACATTGAGTATATTGCAGTAATTAATATGTATTAACGTAGTTTGTTGTTACCAGATTCAAGCTGGGCTTATGAATCGTATAAATTGTACTAGCAAGCCAACTGTTGTCAACCACTGTGACTGTGTGAAAGCTTGTCACTTTAATAATGATTCTCACTGGCATTATTACGATTTTTATTTTTTTTTTGCTTTTTCTCTTTTTAGTTTATTTTTCTGTATTTATGTGTTTTTGTTTATACTTATGTTTATATTTATTTGTTACTTTTATTTTGCACTTTTAATTGTTTCTATTGTCTATGTCTCTTGTACTTTTCACTCTGTATTTTATTTGTGCAATAAAGTTATTCTTCTTCTTCTTGTTTTAAAGTATCTCATGGTTAAAGAAAAACAGATTACCAAAGACACAGAGAATGTCTATAGATTATATTATTTTCTATTATATAATATAATCTATATATGGCATTACGTAATTTCAGTATACTAAATTATATAATTTCAATTCAATTTTGCATGAATGGCTTTTAAAAGTGCACAGTTTACTTTGCCAATTTCACGTAAGATGGAGAACACAAAGCAGATTGTACGGTAAAACAAAAAGTAAAACTAAATTTTTTATTACTAATAGTGGGAACCCTATGTTTACTTTCACCTCAAACAAAAACACAACACAGCATATTATATACAAATTAAAATAATCATATTATTTGATTGTAAATTGTTATTCATTTATTAAAAATAAATGTATTACTATTTTATTTTATTACATATAATATATTTACTTAAATATTGACCATAGGAACTAAATACAGACGTTAAAAAACATTCAATATATAAGAAACGAGGAACTTATGTCATGAAATTTCGCAAAGCGAAATTGACATTTACAGTTTAAATACGTGAGGTTAGTTCAAAAGCGGTATTCTTATTTTAAATTTAAAATAAAACATGCTATTCTTTTTTTTTCACAGAAATACTGTTCATTATTTCTTCAACCTTAGGAACATTGAGATTTGCAATTGCAATAAGCAAAAAAACTAACATCTCTGAAAACTTTGCATCTAGGCTTAATAAATTATGAAATAATTTTTCTATGAAATATCTATCGCTAAGCGCTTTTAACTTATCTACTAAGTTGTGAAACTTTATAATAAAGTACGTACACTTGAACTTTTTTATTTATCGGACTTTTACTTTCCGTGCTGTCTAGAACTTTATCTTACGGAAAAAAAGTAACTTTTAGCTCAGGAGAGATTTAAACTACTTTTATAATAAAAGTAGCTTTTGCGTTAGCGTCTCGGTACTTTATTTATTATATGTTGAATAAAAACTACATTCTAGCAGCGACCCCTGTGGCGCAGTGGTGAAATTTTCTCAAAAGGAATAACTTGCATTTTATGGGTGAAGTTCAAATCCTACTCTGTAGGAGGAATAGAGATATCTTAACCTGTATATTTTCCTTTTTTAAATTATATTCATGTATCATTACATCATCAGTCAGCGCCCGAGTACCGCGCAATGAGGAACAATCCTGTCAATTAAATTTCTTTATAAATAATTTAATCAAAACATTTTAAGTGCCAAACGCTATTAAATGGTTACGTATAAATAAATAGTTGTGTAAACATGTTTGCAAAGACTCAGGATGTAAATTAACATTAAACTGTGTGTCGGTACTATATTGTTTTGTGATGTGGAATATATGTGTTAATAGATAAAAATTATACACCAGCTATTCAACATTTAAGGTATAATTCCGAGTTCATAAAAGTAAGAAATTTTTATAAATAACAAGTGTTTAACTCAAGATATTTTAACAAATATTATTACGTCCGTTATTGTTTTTCAAACTACCGAACTAAGTGGCATTATTTACTTCGTACGCGTCAAGCGATGACTAACAATGCTGCAGTGAATAGTGATAGATAAGACTTTTCTTTTAACGTTCTGCACTATATTGCACACCTGATGAGACTTAAAAGTATTAATTAATTAATTAGGAGGTACAAATCATAACAATAATTATAAAAATGAGTCGCAATTCAGTAGATGGTGATGATAACATTACTTTGAGAAGACAAAGAAAATTTCACTCAGAAATAGATTTAAGTAGATTCGGCAATGATACTGCAACAAATTCAACTGTTTTATTTGATGATACGATGAGAAGTTTACCTAATGAATCGATCTGCGATAATTCTAGAATCACCGAACTGCTCCAAAGAAATGAAGAAATGGGCAATGAACTTCTGTCAGCCCATAAAGAAATTGAGACCTTGGTTAGCGAAAACTTCAAACTAAAAAATGAACTAGAAAATTTTAAAAAAACAATTCAAACTCTAAAGCAGTTTAGCAAAATTACAGATGATGATATTTTATCAACCAACTCAACGCCGTCTAAATCTAAAAATGATAAGCTGACGTCTTTCAAAAAATCTCTTACTCCAACTATGAAAAAAGTAAAGAATAAACATGTTAGAAAACATTCCTATAAAAACAAAGAAATAGTTGAGGTCCCATATAATACTCCAGAATGCGTAAATGACAATGAATCAAACAACCTATGTACAATAAATATAGAAAAACCAGACGTCGATTATAAATATAGTAAAAATAGTAAAAACAGAGAAAGCATAATAGACGCAGAAGGATCAGATAACAATGAAATATTAAGGAATAACCAATGCGAAGATTCAACTGTTAATCCTTTAAAAAAACGCATAATTATTCTTGCAGATCAACAAGGTGCTAAAGTTAGGGCATTTTTACAAGACCTATTAGGTCCAACTTATCAAGTAAGCTGTTTCTTAAAATCGGGAGCAAATTCTTCCGAAGTTTTAAATAGCTGGAAGGCAGAAATTTCTACGCTTACTTTTGATGACTGTGTAATATTACTAGCAGGAATGAATGATCGCAATCCATTTAAGTTGAAATGCAACATCACTAGCTGGATCAACTCCTTTCAGAATACTAATGTAATTATATCAGAAGTACCCCATAATAACTACCTAAATCTTTTTAGACTTAACTATGAATTAAAATTTCTTTGTTACAACTTCAGTCATACAGTGTTCTTAGACATGGACTATAGCCGTTATATCCCACCAAAAAGATCATTTTATTTGAAACTGTCTCGATCCTTACTCAGGGAAATTTTAAGCATGACTTACAAAAATAATTATCAGAAATACATAAATAATTTAGAAAGCGTGGATAATATTTGTAAAAAAGTAGCAAAAAACAATAAATCAACACAAACTGATATATGTCTAAATGATATTCATAACACTAACACGACCCTTAATTGTTTTCGCAGCTAATAAATTAAACATACTGCATCAAAATATTAATGGATTAATTACCAAATCTGACATGCTTATAATTTCTTTATCAGAGCTGCAAGACATAAATAAGTCCATAGATGTAATATGTGTAACAGAACACAATATGATTGAGGATGATGTTCATAATTTGTTTATACCTAATTTTAAACTAGCGGCATATTATACGAGAAAGAATAGAAATGGTGGTTTCTTGTATTTTAGTAAGATGTAATATTAAATGTAATGCTATACATGAAATAGAAAAGCTGTCTGTGTGTAATATTATTGAATGTAGCGCAGTAGACTTAAAGGAATATGACATTATTATTATATGTTTATACAGAATTCCTAAAAGCTCTGTTATTAATCTTAATATTTTCTGGGATGTTTTTCAGAACATCTTACATAGATATTGCTTTAAGAATAAAAAGATAATTTTCATGGGTGATTATAATATTGACATGCTTAAATGTAACAATTCTACGAAAATGCTTAAAGAAATTTTGTGTAGTTATAACTTAAAATTTCAGTTTAATGAACCAACAAGACTTGCCAGTGGTACATGTCTTGATAACGCTTTTCACAACCTAAACAACGTAAAAAGTGAGGTTCTGGAATTTGCACTGTCGGATCATACGGCACAGTTATTAGAAGTCCCAGTTACTAAAAGATATGTCATGACTCAATGGTATATGTTCAGACGTGATTATAGCAAGGAGAATATAAGGAAATTTAACGAATGCTTAAAGTCTCTAACTTTTTATGAGTCCTTTTTGGCCGCTGATCCAAATATTGCGTTTGACACTTTCTATGACATTTACTGTCTCTTCTATAAACTATGTTTCCCAGTGAAAAAGATTAAAATTAATATAAACAGAAAAATAAAATGGGTATCAAAAGGTATAAAACTATGTAGTTTAATTAAAAGAAAATTATTGTGGAACTATAGAAAAAATCCGAATAATACGACAAAAAATAAATATAAGGTATATACAAAAAGATTGAAACTAATAATCAAATTGACTAAAAAAACACAAAATTGTCATTATATTAATACTGCTAAAAACAAATGTAAAGCGACGTGGAATATAATTAAACCTCAAAAGAATAATCTTCCCAATGTAATAGAAAAAATAATTTATAAAGATAAAGAAATCACTGATCCACAGTTAATGGTCCAAATTTTTAGCAATCATTTTAGTAAAATTGGGCAACCAATAAACACTAATGACAGATATAATAGAATGTCCCTTGCTAAGTCATCATCAATGTTCATGGTTCCTGTTACTACACATGAATTATTTCAAATAATCAATTCGCTTAAAAACACAAAGAGTGTGGGTTATGATGGAATAATTACAAAAGTGGTTAAAGACACTTTGTCTGCCACAGCTAATGTATTGTGTCACATAATTAATCTTTGCATAGAACGTGGTGTATTTCCCAATGCCTTAAAAATATCAGTTATAAAACCATTATTTAAGAAAGGCAATAAACAAGAAGTTGATTGTTATCGACCTATAGCGCTCATTCCGATATTTGCAAAAGTCTTTGAGAAGGTTATATATTTGAGACTAAACAAATATTTCGAGGATAACAATATTTTGGCCAGTGAACAGAAGGGTTTTAGAAAAAACAAGTCAATAAATTTAGCAATATATGATTTTTTACACAGAGTCACGTCTTGTATTGATAGGAGAATTCCAGTAGCGGCTTTGTACATGGATATGTCAAAAGCATTTGATTGTGTTGATCATAAAATTCTTTTAAATAAATTGTTTCAATACGGTATTCGCGGTATAGTTTTGGATCTTATAGAATCATACTTAACGGATAGACATCAAATAACACAAATAACAAATATCTCTAAAACTAAATATACAGAAATAACATTTAAATCGACTCCCAAAATACTAGAATCAGGTGTACCACAGGGTAGTATTTTAGGGCCATTGCTCTTTCTAATATATATCAACGATATTCCGACATCTATTACCCAGCCAATGGTTCTATTTGCTGACGATTGTACCATTACATTTGAAAGGAACCCAGGGATAAATTATGAAGAAGAAATAAATAATTCATTAAGTAGCATAATTCAGTGGTTAACAAACAATAATTTAAAAATTAATCTCGATAAAACAAAGCTAATGTTTTTTAATTGGAAAGAAACGGACATAAAAAATATAAATATTAACTATAAGGGCGTTCAAATAGCAGAAACTACAACGACTAAATTCTTGGGTATGACTTTAGATAATAATTTAAAATGGAAACCACAAGTACAGAGAATCTGCAAAAAACTAAATCAATTCTCTTATGCTCTATACAATCTTAGCAAAATTGCTAATATTCAAACATTACTGTCTGCATACCATGGCTACGTGGAATCAACTTTGAGATACGGAATTATGTTTTGGGGTAATTCAACCGAGACGGATACAGTTTTCAGAGCACAGAAGAAATGTGTCAGAGCTATTTTAAATTTACATTGGACTGATAGTTGTCAACTGCACTTTAAGCAACTAAAATTATTAACTTTCCCTTCATTATACATTTTTGAAACAGCTGTGTATGTTCATACTAATATCAGCACATTTAAAAATTTGAATAATAAAAGATACCCACTTAGATTGCGAATTGTTCCTTCTAAAACTGCTCTTATGAATAAGAGTGCATTTTGCATGTCAGTTAATATATATAATAAAGTACCCAACGATATTAAAAAACTTCCATCAATTAATAGTTTTAAAAGTGCGCTAAAAATGTTATTAATTACTAAATATTACTACACAATCAATGATTTTCTCAATAATTAGACTAGATAATATAATTTAATATTAATTTAAAATATAGATTAATTATAATTTCTGCATAATATTGTACACCATATTGTAATGGTAGAATACATTGGTTTAAATAATTACTTTTATGACATCTATAATTACTGTATTCACAATAAATATGATTTGATTTGATTTGATTTGATTTTCATCGTCCTCTCCTTGTCCCACTCTAAGTGGCACAAAATGTCGGCACAACATGTTATAAACATGTTGTCAGATGATTTAGCTATGTATTTTACGAACGGACTGCCTGCTGTTAATTTACCTTAGTTGTATTTTACGACATCTCGGTAAGAAATTAGGGTGCTCTATTCTACTCAGCCGGATACCATACGGTAGATCGACTTACCTTAGTCGCCTTTTACGACACCTCGGTAAGAAATGATGGTGGTCTATTCTACTCAGACGGATACTACACGGCGGGTCGACTTACCTTAGCCGCCTCTTACGACACCTCGGTAAGTAATGAGGGTGGTACTAATCTATTCCGCCGGATACCACACTAAGAAAATGTTTTTATTTGTAAAGATTTACGTTAATGATTTTTTTTACTATTATACCGGCTATAAACCGGATACCACATGGTTTTTATGTATCATTTAATTTGATTATACACACACACACATATATATATATATATATATATATATATATATATATATATATTCATTTCATTGATTAAAGACATATCGTGAAATTCATTATTCACAATTGATTAAAATAAAGTTGATGTCAATTTTCCACCGTACTAAATTCAGAATATCTCAATTGTGCCGTGAAATATGGAAACCCGGCCAAAGTTTGTAATATACCCCTAAGTCTAAAGTGGGTCTCGCCTCAACCCTTTCGTCTTCATTAATGTAGGCAGCCTTACGGGACTTAGCCGTTGACTGACTGCCTCACAGATAGGATGACCATATTATAATTAAATAATAGATTTTGTTCTTTCAAATATATTTCAAGAACATCTAATTTCATACGATTTATAAGAAAGATACGACCTTCGTCGATGTATCATCGATTTTCATTCTTCTTTTTTCTCTTTTTTAACCGATGCATGTCCACTGGACATACATCTTTTTACGGAATCTCCACATCACATGATTTTTATTACGTGTGAGTAATTAATAAATATATAAGGATACACGCAATAACATATAACTCAATTCCATATACTTTAAATTTTGTGTCTAATTGTACAATTTCGTATATTATCCACATAAAAATGAGTTTAGCTTGAATAACAATTAATTATGCCAGAGTTCAATACTAATAAAATTAAACACTGTTGGTTACTTGATGCTGATTGATTCCTGAAGTTTCCATGTTGGGTCAATCTAGACTAATCTGTTTTAAACATTGGCTCATTTGCGCATTACGCAGACATAGTTTCTATACGACAAAAAACAAAAATAAACGTTTAATCGAAATCAGTTAATAATGTTTAAACATGTAAGTTTTATAATAATTGGCTAAGCATTGACATTAAATAAAAGGTAAAATCATAAAAGAACAAATTAACGACGCGCTTATCGTAATGTTGCTTGAATTATTGGTATGGAAATTATCTAATTGAACAAACTTATCGCTACCCTACTTGAGTTCTAAAATCAATAGACAATTGCACCCTCGAGACTAATTGCTTCCAAGTCGGAACCTGGGGAGTTCTGACAGTATCTTTTAATAAAAGACTTGGCATCAAGGGGAAATAGTACTCTATGTTAATTATTTGCGTACGTATTATTTCATTTTAATAGGAATGAATTTATACTGAGCTAGCCGTGTGGTATCCGGTTGAGTAGAATAGACCACGCTCATTTCTCACCGAGGTGTCGTAAGAGGCGGCTAAGGTAAGTTGACCCGCCGTGTGGTATCCGGCTTTTTTTAATGTCATCCTATTCCTGTAGAATTAATAGCATGTCTATTGCCTATAATATGTTATTACGTGTATGAGAAATAGTTGTGCCAAATTTAATCGATATTGGTTTAGCAGATTCGCCGTGAAAGAGTACCAAACATACATCCATACTCACAAACTTTAACATTTATAATATTAGTTGGATTAGTGTATATTTCTTTTATTTTTATTGTTAAATTAGGAAATTATTAGTGGGTAATTCTAATTCATAATGTTTGATTGTTGCGTACCAACTTTTTCTTAAATATAAATTGTCTTATTTCGTAGGCTAGCTGGCAGAGATCTCTGTCATAGGGATAATTTATCCTTTGTACACTTTTTTTTCCAATAATGTTCTTTTCCAACATTTTTATGGTACATAAATAAATAAGATAGCAAAACAATTTTAGTAGGTTTTCTAAAGGATCGTCAATCACAACGTTTCAATCACAGTGAAGCAAACATGGTCTAGCCTTTAGGTCTCTTATAACGATTTAAAAGGATCCCTCACGAACGATGGCCGTCGTATAAGCACGTCTATATAACAACGATAGCTTGCTTTGACCCGGGAAATTGAGAGGTTACCCGGCTCGACCCAAATGCACCTTTCCGCCACGTTGTCTTATCCGTCATACATCATTCCCGATAGGAACGGACGTCCGGTAACGAAAAGCTTTATAAAATTGAATCAAGCCAAAAGTAAAAGCTTTTATCCGTAGAAAAGTTGTTTAATAAGCCACAACGTACGCAAACATTGAAGTACAACTTATGTGGTATTCGGCTGAGTAGTATAGACCACCCTCATTTTTTACCGAGGGGTCGTAAGCAAAAGGTTTTATCCATACAAAAGTTGTTTGATAAGTACCAACGCACGCAAACATTGAAGTACAACTTATGTGGTATCCAGCTGAGTAGTATAGACCTCACTTTTTACCGAGGTGTCGTAAAAGGTGACTAAGGTAAGTTGACCCACAGTGTTGAGTAAAATAGACCATCCTCTTTCTGACCGAGGTTTTGTAAAATACGACTAAGGTTTAATGACAGGCAGACGGCCGTTAGTAAAAAATGTAGCCAAATCATGTGGCAACATGTCAATAACATGTTGTGCCGATCCTACTTAGGATGGGATAAGGGCAGGAGAATGATGATTTAATGTTTGCGTACGAAATACTATTTCCGATCCATTAAGCTTTTAAATTAAAGCAAAACACTTGCATGTATTACAAAATGTAGTATTATTAAATTAATTACATTTTAAAATAAAAAAAAATAACCATTTTCTTAAAAAAATATTTTACAAAAGAAATTTGTTTAGACCACATATTTTTTTCTATCAATAAAATCGATATAACAAAATATTGGACTCTCTCAAAGCAAAATTCGTGTTGGTTTGCGTTGCAAACAATTATATAAAACTCCAGAAAAAATTTGGGTCTACATTTTCAAAGTTATGTAATTACTTAACATATTATAACAATTTTGTAGATAAAGAAGACAGTTTATATTCTACCCTATGAGTTTTCTATAAGAACTTATAATATTTGATGTCTATATTATTCGTTATGTTGTTTATAGTGAAGGTAAATATTATAAGGAAATTATTTACTTAGTTTTGATTTTCGTGTCCTTTTCCATTTGCCTAATGCGAGTTTAACACAACATAATTTGACTATGACTGACATAGTTTTCGCAAACAAATAAACATTAATGTATGAGCAAATAGCAAAAGTTTTATTATATTAGAAAACTTTGCAATTTCGGAATGATATTTCGTGGTGGTTCTAAATCATTTCTCTATCTCTATTTGATCATAGAACACTACAGTAGCATCCCACGGCTGGGCAAAAAAAGGATTGTTAAAAAAAGCATCCTCAAGAGATGTGCAGAGGATAACCACAATGATTTCAAAAGACTTTCGTATTATGGATTTCCTCAAAGTATTCTATAAATCTCTTTGTTTGCCTTTATCTTAGAACTTATAATGAGTTGTAAATATTAATTTAGTACATAACTTTTAATAGATAACTCATAATTAGTAAATTGGATTGAACCTTTAATGCGATGTTTTCTTCATATACAAATTCAAAATCTTCTTCATTTAAGTAAACTTGTAAACAAGTGCTTTTGAATCGTCAACTCTACTGCTGGTTCTGAAAGCTGTACCTACCGAGAAGAGCCAGCCAGAAACTCGGCGGTTGCCCTTATATGAATATAACTGTTATTAATAGTTCCGTGTGGTATCCGGCTGAGTAGAATAGGCCATCCTCACTTCTTACCGAGGTGTCGTAAAAGGCGACAAAAGTAAGTTGACCCGCCGTGTCGTAAAAACTAGCCAAATCACGTAACAATGTTTTTAAAACATGTTGTGCCACTAAGAGTGGGATAAGGGCAGGAGAATGATAAATGATGATATAAAATAATATAATAATATGTTTATTATACCAAAATAATTCTTACATAAATATAAATGAACAGAAAACGCCGTGTGGTATCCGGCTGAATAGAATACACCCCTCAATTCTTACCAAGGTTTCGTAAAAGGCGACAAAGGTAAGTCGACCCGCCGTGTGGTATCCGGCTGAGTAGAATAGACCACCCTCATTTCTTACCGAGGTGTCGTAAAATACGACTAAGGTAAGTTGACGTCAGGCAGGCGGCCGGTCGTAAAAAAGCAGCCAAATCATGTGACAGCATGTTTATAACATGTTGTGCCGACCCCACTTAGAGTTGGATAAGGGCAGGAAGATGATGATGATGATTATATTTTGCACAAGTTCGTCAGTAACTATCCATCCATGCATTCTCATCATTTAAGTAATCTTCAGTAGTATAGTAGGGTTTTTATATCAGACTATTAAACATTTAATATACATATATTAAAAGCTGTGGTAGCCCAGCGGTATCACCGTGCGCCTCTCTCAAGGAGGTCTAGGGTTCAAACCCCGGGCAGGCACCAATGAGTTTTCTAGTAAAACTTATGTGTCTAATTGATAATTGCAATTTATCAGACGCTTTTCGGTGAAGGAAAACATCGTGACGAAACCTGCATATCTCTAGAGAATTCTGGGGATATGTGTAACCTACCAATCCGCATTGGAGCAGCGTGGTAGGTCTTAGCTCCAATCCTTCTCTCCAAAAAAAAAAACGGAGAGAAGAGGCCTATGCCCAGCAGTGGGATAGTAACAGGCCGGTACTTACTTACTTATACATATATTACATTTGCTACTTACTACTTACTTTATGGTATGATATTGCTACATCTGATGGTTTCATTCATTCAACCTAAAATCGCCTCCGTCTTAATACTAAGCTCATAAGCTTCTCGTAGCTTGGTATAACAAACCGCTTATTGTAGCGTTACATCGTAGCGATTCGTAGCGGTCCGGCACATTGTAATAAATACGGGTATATATTGCTTTAATCTCTTAAATATGAGTGTGGCCAAGCCCGTTAAATAGTACGAAGTTGGACAACGGTTAATATAAATAGTAACGCTCCTAGTGTAATATTTATACGTTAACTACATTAGAATACGTACGTCTTAGAGTCTACGTTACGCATTACGCTTTGCAATTTGCCACAAAACATTTTTTTAATTCGATCACTTTAATACTATTCGTTAATTATGTAATGCTAAATTTAAGGTGTACTATCCGTTCATAGCTGATATATGCAACATTCGCAAAATCACATGCACTATAAACCATTACCAGTGCAGTACAGTAGCGCTGCACAAATTTTCCTACTACAATCTCAACAATCACACAACCACAATCTGAAAAATAGTATCGCTTAGCAATCAAACCGCTATCAGAAAATGGACTCTACGACAAAATCGCGAAGCCACATATGTAACAAGTTACATCAAGAAATCAAGGTGCCATTGTTGTATTTAATTATTTCCAATTGCTCTACAATATTAATTATTACTTTGACGCTTTTATCGCATGTGTGTAATGCTCAATCAAACAATGTTCATTCGTTCCATTACATACAGAATTTAAAAAAATCTATTTTTTGAGAATGGGAATTTTTTTTTTCGGGTCTAAAAAATTGTATTTATTAATTTAATGAGTACATTATAAGGGTACATAGGGTAATAAGAGACGTAAATAAATTTAATAAAGTTAACATAAATGTACTGAACATTTATGTTAACTTGAAAAACCTGTTGCAAATAAATTTGAAAATTTGGTATTAAACTATGTTGTAAAGTTATATTGAGCTGTTAGAATGCTAAAACTAGTTATAAGTTACAATACAGTGCAGCGTTATTTGTAGTAATTTCAAGTCAAAACTATAGCAGTATGAAACGCCTCAGTAGTCCTATCAATTTCAAGAAGTTTGCTATTATAGATCTATATAATATCGTAATTTTCGATATAGAATCGTAATTGAATATATCAGATAAAAAAAAACACATACGTCATTCTGTGTGTATTTTTTATCAATTAATGACTTTCCAATGGACCTATGTCTGATTTTCTAACTATACTCGAATTCCTATCTACTCTTTGACCCTGTACAAGATAGTAAATATATGTTTTATAACTACTAAAATTATATTTAAAAAAAAAAGCAACTGTCGAGTTTCTTTTCGGTAGGAACAGCTTTTTGAACCAGCCGTAGAATTGACGATTCAAAAGCACTTGTTTACAAGTTTACTTGAATAAAGAATATTTTTAATTTTGGCATCGCTATTTTGGTTTCGCTATTCGTGAAGGTATTTTACAGATTTATGTCTGGTTTAGAATTTTTTTTTATCACGTAGACGCGCGTGGAGTAATAGCTTTTTTCCATCGCCCATGATAAAGGTCAAGTGCAAATATGAATTTAAAATCGTGACATATCCCACAAACATTCAAATACAAGCTTAGAAAACGATAAATCCATTTAAAGGGTTCCTAACGACACTATGAACATATTTCATGATATTCGTTTGTCCGGATGAACCCTTGGTCGACCCGGGCATGATTGATGAAGCGGCCCGGATAAGACAATGAACTGGAAAGAAAGGTCCAACCGACTCGAACATTCCCCACTGCTGGCTAAATTGCTGGCCCGACTTTATGATACGAAATAACAAAGGTAACATTTTCATTTCTCGTGTAATACAATACGGGACGGTTATAAAAAATGCTGAATAGAGAAAAAAGGTTCGTTAATCTACGTAGTGGGGGTTACAAGGTTTATCGCTGAAACGGTTCTATTTATCAAAACCTATATCACGATTTTGCGGAGTGCCTTTTTTAAGGTCCTTTTCTCTCCTTTTGTAGAAAAGGCTTAGAGCTACGATTTACTCTAATGCAAAGCCGATTGTTAGGTTTTACATATTATGGGAATTTAACAAAGATATGTAGGTTTCTTTATGAAGTTTTATATATTAGAAAAGCACATAAATTATAAATAATAAAATAATAGTGTAAGTATTTTCCGCCGTGTAGTATCCGTCTGAGTTGAATAGACCACCCTCATTTCTTAACGAAGTGTCGTAAAAGGTGACTAATGCATCTCGACCCGCCGTATGGTATCCAACTAAGATGAATAGACCCCCCCTTATTTCTTACCGAAGCCTCGTAAAAGGCGACTAAGGTAGGTAGGTCGACCCAACGAATGGTATCCAACTGAAAAGAATAGACCACCCTAATTTCTTACCGAAGTATCGTAAAAGGCGACTAAGGTAAGCTGACCCACCGTGTGGTATCCGGTTGAGTGAAATAGACCCCGCTCGTTCTTACCGAGGTGTCGTAAAACACGACTAAGGTAAGTTGACGTTGGGCAGGAGGCCGGTCGTAAAATACGTAGCCAAATCATGTGACATGTTTATAACATGCTATGCCGACTTCACTTAGAGTAGGATAAGGACAGGAGAATGATGATGTTAAAGTCACAAAAATATTTCTTAAATATTGTAATAAATTGGCAACATTAATCGAGCGCACTAGTTTTATTTTGCTTCGAGTATTTTTTTTTATTTTTATTTTTTATAGCTTTTTTCTTCACTACTCCATACTATACTATTTTTCTAAAAAAAAGACTCATCTTAGCTAGTCGCACTCGGCCAGTAAGTAACTGAACATCATATTAACGTTTCCCTTATCCATTGTAATGAACCCGTCCGGAAACAACTTGCGGTGATCTAAAGACGTGAGCACACTAAGCTGTTGTATTAAGAGCGACCTTAAGGAACGAGTACACTAAGTCGTTGAGCTTTCATGGATAAGTCTTATAGACAGTTTCTATTAACGAAATTTATTTATAGCTCCTGCTTAGTCGAACTAAAAAACTCGGATAAATAGTTTATACCGTTAAAATAAGGCAAATCCATACTAATATATAAAGCTGTAGAGTTTGTTTGTTTGTCTGTTTGTTTGTTTGATTGTTTGTTAGATTGATTGATTGTTTGAAAGCGCTAATCTCATGAACTACTGGACCGATTTGAAAAATTCCTTCAGTGTAAAATAGTCCATTTATTGTGTATGCGCCAATAGTGTTTACAAATGAAATTTTTTTGAGAGTATTACGTAGTTTCTAGTTTTAAGCGACTAAGGTAAGTCGACTCGCCGTGTGGTATCCGGCTGAGTAGAATAGACCAACCTCATTTCTTACCGAGGTGTCGTAAAATACGACTAAGGTAAGTTGACGTCAGGCAAGCGGCCGGTCGTAAAAACGCAACCAAATCATATGACAAAATGTTTATAACATGTTGTGCCGACCCCACTTAGAGTGGGATAAGGGCAGGAGGATGATGATTACGTATTCAAGTTTTAATATAACAGTTAAAAAGTTACACAAATCGTAATTTTTTTTCATTTATAATCAAAATTTAAAATATGTTCTATTAAAATATTATACACTTAACACAGAGTTAGAAAAATTCTTGTATAATATACTATACTCGTATCATAACTGTTGATCCTTTTGAAAATACATTTATGAACTGCCTTACATTGCCGCTGTACAAATACACAACTCAGAGCCGCCATTGTATAGCCGAGGGCACTGAAAAGCTTACATTTCAAATGATAGTCCTTACAAAGACATTGGTCAGTGAAAAGAACGGTTTCGTAAATAAAAACTTCCCGTCTCTTTAGAGTGTCTAGAGAATACAGAACTGTGAATGTTTATGAAATATGTATGTTCGAGGAAGTGACATGATGAATTCAGTTCAGAGTTGCTGCTGGCGGGGATGGGAGCAATGTGTACAAAGGTACCCTGTCCCCGCCATCAGCAGCGTGGTGGAACACTGTCAGGTTTTTATACGGTTAGAGTCCGACATACCCGCCGCTCGTCCCCGTTGGCCGGTGGCCCATAATGGGTTTTCCTGACTGTAGTGTATGCGGATTGAGACGTAATTTGTACATTTATATACAAGACACATATATGTAATACATACATGAACATAGTCACACTAATACAAAGGTACATACACGGTCTCAGGATGCACCACGACAGTAACACACGAGAGGCCTTGGTGAGAGTGGTCGTGAAGTGACATGTTGTTACTTGTTAGTGCGTGTTTGAACCTGTGCTATATTCATACAACATTAATTTATAAACACTACACTGACATAAAAGAAAATATGTATTGTAATAATTATTGCAATCCCATCTATGACATCACGCTATGAACTATTAAAAATAAATTAGTGTTTATGTTCTTCTAAGTTATGGGTCTCTTATCACTCATGCAATTCGCCACAAAACTATTTTTTGAATTAAGTCACCTTAATACTAAGCGTGCGACATATACAGTATAAAAACTTCTAGGTCATAATATAGATCATCATTCTCTGCCCTTATACCATTCTAATTGAGATCGGCACAACGTGTTTAAACATGTTTTGCCTGCTTTGTTTTACGTCTGGCAGTCAGCCTGACGGCAACTTACCTTAGTCGCCTTTTACACTTCGATAAGAAATGAGGATAGTCTATTCTACTCAGCCGGATACCACACGGCGGATCAACTTAACTTAATCGCCTTTTACGACACATCATCCTCCTGCCCTTATCCCACTCTAAGTGGGGTCGGCACAACATGTTATAAACATGCTGTCACATGATTTGGCTGTGTTTATACGACCAGCCGCCGACTCGGTAAGAAAGAGGGTGGTCTATTCTATTCAGCCAGATACCACACGGCGGTCGCCTTTTACGACATCTCGGTAACAAATGAGGTCTATTCTACTCAGCCCAATACCACTAGGCAGTAAATCCTTAACAAATGTAAAACGAAATACAAATTGTAGTAAATGAAATAACATGAATTTCATATTATTACTACTTATTTACTTCCTAACACAAATTGCTGAATAGAGTAAATTATCCTGTAATAATGTAGAGAAAAAATTTAAGAAGCTAACGATCCGCTTTTCTTGTGAATAGCTTTTTTACGTAAACTCTTTTTGTGACTAGATTTAGAGGCATTCTCCGATAATGGTCTGAGCTATCGGAATATTATTATGAGAGTCCATTATATACCTGAATAAATTTGATAACAATTGCGTGATGCTGTATTTTCGTAACTTATTTTTTCTATTGTGTACAAAAATATACGTATAAGTATATAGTGTAACCGGCCAATATTTTATTAATTTTTCACTATTTTTTTAAAGTTATTTAATTAAACATGCTGATTTAGCCTTTAAGTGAGATATATAATAGAAAACTATAATTTAGAAATAAATCATCATCCTCCTGCCCTTATCCCGCTCTAAGTGGGGTCGGCATAACATGTTATAAACATGCTGTCACATGATTTGGCTGCGTTTTTACGACCGGCCGCCTGCCTGACATCAAACTTACCTCTGTCGTATTTTACGACACCTCGGTAAGAAAGAGGGTGGTCTATTCTACTAAACCGGATACCACACGGTGGGTCAACTTACCTTAGTCGCCTTTTACGACACCTCGGTAAGAAATGAGGGTGGTACTATTCTATTCAGCCGGATACCACACGGCAGAATTTAGGAATTAATATGTTTTAAATAAACCATATTGTATATCGTGTTGGCTCCCTTATAAATAAAAATATAAATATTCACTTTAGCTGTCTTAATTTTCCGGTACTGTAGGTCTAACTTTTGATTACTAAAATCATATAATTAATTATAGAATTAGGCGTTACTTTGCGGGGATCCATAATACAAAAGAAATAATAAATTTATTTTGCTGTAATCCGTGATGAAGTAAAATAGAAAATATATATAATGCTTAATGTAGAGTTTTCATCCGTTTTCATACCTTATACATGCAGGATTCATAAAAACACACGCACAAACCTCCACCACCGTCACCACAATACACAAGCACTACATACGTTCACTATCACAAACTACATGCTAAATTCTAAAATTATGTATGCGAAAGTATGTATGTATTTCTTTTACCTTTCACGGAAAATCTGTGGGAGCAATACTTTTAAATTTTTCGAAAACAGGAAAAAATAAGTAATCTAAATTGTCTGTTTCATATTATCATTCGACATTATAACATAAAAAATCTACCAATCTGTATTGGAGTAGAGTGGTTAATCTAAACTCCAACCCTTTTCTTTGGTCTTGCTGCAGACTGGGATAGGAACAGGCCGTTACTTTACGTTGATTAGTAGGAGTTGCGAGTACACCTTGTGAACATCTCTCTCTCTCTCACACACACACATATTATATACACATAAAAATGAAATGTTGACAACATATAAAAGATTTTGAAGACGCTCAATTTTGAAGTCAACACAAGTCTATTCAAGAATCACTGAAAAGAAAACTCTTAAATGGAAGCTGATATTGTAGCCTTCGATAAAAGGGCCTAATACAAATACGTGAATTGAGTGAACGCATTTTAGAGCTGCCTAACTGCCTAAGTACTGGCTTTAGGCCAATCAGCGTTAAATTTTCGAGTTAAGACAATAGATAGTATAAGTGTAAACAAGGAACATTTTGGTGCCCTAAAACTTGATTGATTGAAAAATTGATTCTAACGTAAACTTAATCAAATATATTAATCTTTAATATTTAAATGGGTTAATCTTGTATATATATATATATATATATATATATATATATATATATATATATATATATTTGGAATCTCGGTAACGGCTGCAACGATTTTTCTGACATTCAGCATGTTTTGAGGGACAAAAATCGACCTAGCTAGGTTTTACGCAAAAAAATCCTTTTATCCCTGTTTTTGGGGATTAAAAAATACTAAAGTTTATATTGAATATTATTTTTGCCTTAAACTGTCAAGTCAGCGTAACATATTCGGGAAATGGGCAGACTCGAGAAATGTAAATATCTAGGATCGAGCCCCAGCTACCCAATATTTATTTTTTTTTTTTATTTACAAAAAATTACAAAAGTAAATACAAAATTACAAAATTCAGCAAGGTACTATATATTTCAAGCTGATGTAGAATATATACAAAATAGAAGCTAAATTACACTGACCTTTTTTATATGCGAGGGTGGAGCACTAAGCGGTGTATCGACTCATCGCTAACAGGATGGGTCTCGTGAGACTAGACGAGAGACTTCCAACTCTCGTTAGGATAATGTCCTGGGTACTAGACAATTTGTATAAAGTCGATTTCATAATGTACCAGATTATAATAATTGATAATAATATAATAATAAATTTTTGAATTTAAACTATCGTGAGTGGAATTCATAATTAATGTATAGAAACCGGCTATACTCACATGTTATTTTATCGGATGAGCCCGACTAGTTTCAAGCCCATACGGGGCTCTTATTCATGAGCTCTTTACGCGGCGTTATCGCGGCGGGAACTGAAACTAGTCGGGCTCATCCGATAAAATAACACGTGAGTATAGCCGGTTTCTATACATTAAATAATAAATTATAAATATATGGGACACTTACACTTACTTTGGAGATGACCGTGCATCCATCTCCAAAGTAAGTTACTTAATACTTGTGTTATGGATGACAAATAACTGGTGAATATATACATATATATTTTTCAAATACATACTTAAATACAAATATACACCCAGGCTCGAAAATCAACTCAATCATCAAATCAAATCAACAAATTGTATATAGAAAATACTGGGCCCTTGGCGGGTATCGAACCCGCCACTAAGCCAACGGGTCAATCCCCAATAATTGATAATTACATGTAGGGTATTTTTTGATACGGGCAGTCGGATGATGATATATTATTATTATTTAAAAATATTTTATTATTATTATTATTTATATTGTTTAATTATATTTATTATATTATAATACTTTTGTATTCAATTCAATTAAGCCGTATTTAGAATTCGGTTAGTTTAATACTAAGCGTGCGTTTAGATAAGCAACCTATCGATATATACCACGTCACCTAAACGCATACCATATTAATGTGAAATTCATTAGATCCATTAAGATCAAAGTCAAACATGTCCTTTTAAACGTCTTCCACCCTCGAACAAGAATTGACGATTCTGTCAATCGTGAAATTTTCCGCTCCAACTCGCAAGTGAGCACCGGGCTTAAAACAAAAAAGGCCGCGTAGGCAAGTTTAAAAAGTTCATTCGTGTCGCGCGCTCCATTAGTTTGGGACGATTTTTCCGATCCTCTAACTTTCGGGGGTCGAGTCAGTATACCCTAGTTGGTGCGCCGCTGAAAATAAACAGGGATCACAAGGGTTTTCGGCAATTACTTCCACGTGAGCTGACGCACATATAGGCCGGCTCGGGGCGAATTGTAACTATGTTAGGGCGTTTGCACAATATCACGTGGCTGGCCACTTTGACGGGAAATTAAATAGTGCGTATAACATTTATGCACAAAATACTTTGTGCTTACTTAAATTTCAAAATTCAAAATATTCTTTATTCAAATATCTTTATCATTAATATTTAAATGACGTAATCTTGTATGTATATATATACTGTCGGAATCTCGGAAGCGGCTTCAACGATTTTCCTGAAATTCAGCATGTAGGGGGTTTTGGGGGAGAAAAATCGATCTAGTTAGGTTTTATGTAAAAAAAATCGTTTTATACCTGTTTTTGGGCATCAAAAAATACTAAAATTTACGTTAATACACTATTTTTGCCTTAAACTGTCAAGTCGGCGTAGTTTATTCGGGAAACGGGCGGTCTCGAGAAATAAAAATACCTAGGATCGACCCCAACTACCATATTATTATTATTTTCTGTTTTTATATTCGTGAAAATATAATAGAGAAAAAGTAAAGTAAAATGCTATTTGTTAATAAATATTATACTACAGTAAATTTTGTGCTAATAATGACTTTATTACGTTTTATGTTTTTGCTAAATTTTAACGTTATACTTTATAAATATAAAAGGTATAAATATTTTTGCACGCTTAATATCAAAGTATACACGTGGCTGATCAATTAAATTTGCTCAAAATATTCTTTATTCAAATAACATTGTAATACACTGATATCCGTGCGGGCGAAACCGCATGCATAGCTAGTAAATGATAAAAAAAGCTTGGACTTGAAAATCCTTTCCGCTTCAACTGCGTTCAATCTTTTAAACCTTGAAAATGTTTAAAAGATTGACCGCCGGGTTTCTCGCTGGTTCTTCTTTTTAAAAGCAACATTCCGAACCACTAGTAGCTTCATTAAATCCTTGACGATTTAAATGTGCTTGCAAAAGCTTACTCGAATAAAGATTAGTTTGTATGTATATGGCTCTGAAAAAATGCTAAAATGTTGAATAAAATGCATATGATATTTTTGATGATTTGTAAAGTTATCATAGCCTATTGGTAACGGGCGGACTAGGAAAAGTACTAAAAACCTGGGATCGATTACCACATGTTGTCACCCGACGTTTTTTTTTAATTTTTTTAATTGCATTTAATATCTTTTAATATTATAATTTACCGAGCAAAGCTCCGTCACCCAGTTACTTTAAAATAATAAACATTTGTATTTGTTTTCATATAATATTGCTTGTTTATCCGTACACAGTCGCATTGCAAATTTGATTTCCAATTGGTTGAACTGTGTGGAAAACTGGTGAAGAAAATTTACATATTCCTTCAATGTGTTTACTTTTATTAACGTGCCTGTTTGCAATGATATTTCTATGGCCAAATATTTGTATTTGCTTAAATCCTCGTGTGGAATTTTGTTTGAACTCCTGATAAAATACAATTATAATAGTTAAAATTTTAAAACGCAACGTTTTATTAAATAAAAGTTGTAAGTAAGTAACGGCCTGTTACTATCCCACTGCTGGGCATAGGGCCTCTTCTCTCCGTTTTTTTTTTGGAGAGAAGGATTGGAGCTAAGACCTACCACGCTGCTCCATTGCGGATTGGTAGGTTACACATATCCCCAGAATTCTCTACAGATATGCAGGTTTCCTCACGATGTTTTCCTTCACCGAAAAGCGTGTCATAAATTGAAATTATCAATTAGACACATAAGTTTTACTAGAAAACTCATTGGTGCCTGCCCGGGGTTTGAACCCTAGACCTTCTCGAAAGAGGCGCACGGTGATACTGCTGGGCTACCACAGCTTACCAAAATTTGTAAAGTAAAGAACAAAAAAAGAACCGCCAGTCTTTTTTTTCTTATTGCATTATTTTTTTGGGTCTTAGCTCCAAACTTTTTAAAAATAAAGAGAGAAGACCTATACCCAGCAGTGGGATAGTAACAGGCCGTTACTTAACACTTTTTACATAAATTTCAACAATCGTTTCACCCCGTAACCAAAGCATCGTCGGGAGATAGACTCCAAGATAAAATCGCAGTGCGATTTTTCTGTGCGAAATTTGAGATTGTGGTGGTGAATATGTGCTGTTGTGTATTGTTGTGTTATTGGTGCTGGGTAGTGCATGAGTTTTTACAAATTCGGTATGTATTAGATATGAGAACAGATTGTACACTCTTATTTAGTATGATATATATATTTTCTTTTATCGCGGATTATAACAAAATAATATTTTCTTACTTTTTGTACTATTGACCTCTGCAAAGTAACGCCTAATTTTAAAATTATACAGAAATATTGTTTACTAAATCAGTTTTTTAAAGTAATGATATACCAAGCCTAAATAGAAAATCGTGAATTGTATCAACTAATACTTATAGGTGATTAGCTCTTAGTTTACAATAAGTATTTTGCTTTTTAAATTCAGCATGTAGGGGGTTTTGGGGGAGAAAACTCGAAGCTAGGTTTTATTTTAAAAAAAATCATTTTATCCCTGTTTTTGCCGTAATTTGTCAAGTCAGCGTAGCTTATTCGGGAAACGGGCGGTCTCAAGAAATGAAAATACCTAGGATCGAGCATCACTTACCCAATAATTAAAAGACTGGAACAAATATTTAATTTCGGTTATTCTTCTTTTCTTCTTCTTTCTCAACCGGTGGACGTCTACTGCTGAAAATAGGTCTCCTTAAGGGATCGCCACAATCCACGATTTTGTGCCGCTTGGATCTAGCGGCTCCCGACCTTTTTGAGGTCGTCAGTCCACCTCGTTGGGGGCCTACCAACGCTGCGCTTTCCAGTGCGAGGTCGCCATTCCAGCACCTTAGGACCCCAACGCCCATCAGTTCTACGTACTACGTGCCCCGCCCATTGCCACTTTAGATTCGCGATACGATGAGCTATGTCGGTAACTCTGGTCCTTCTACGGATCTCCTCATTTCTGATTTGATCACGTAGAGATACTCCGAGCATAGCCCGTTCCATCGCCCGCTGAGTGACTCTGAGCTTTTTTATGAGGCCCATAGTCAGCGACCACGTTTCCGGTTATTAATACCGCCAAAATAAATCATATAATTTAATTAACAGAACGAGTACATCAAGCACCAGTTGTTAGTATGGTCACAAAGGTCTCAAGTAACTCAATCAAGATCTTATAAGTTGAAGGGACCCTATCGCGACGGGTCGCGGTGTAATGGGGGCCCGCACACGCCACCTCTGCATAATTCGATAATAAATCGCAACCCTCGATAATAGAACTATCAAGGTGTGGCTGATATATGTAAGCCTTGTCCTGTATCTATTGACATATGATGAATATATAGGAAGTAGTGTAACTACTAACAGTACCTGTCCAAGCCCGTTTTGACTGGCCCGTTGGTGCAGTGGGTAGTGACCCTGCCTTCAGCACCGCGGTTCGCGGGTTCGATTCCCGCCGAGAACCAACATATTCTATAAATGAATTTGTTGGTCTTTGAGCCTGGGTGTATATTTGTATTTAAGTATGTATTTAAAAATATATATGTATATATTCACCAGTTGTCTGTCTACCATAACACGAGTATTAAGTTACTTACTTTGGGGACGGACAACCGTGTGTGTAAGTGTCCCATATATTTATTTATTATAAAAAAAGCCTTAATGAGCTAAACAAAATTGAAAAAAATTATAATTTAAAAAAAAGGTAAAAAAAATTAGGTTGGTGGGGCTCAATCCATGGTATTTTCATTTCTCGAGACCGCCCATTCCCCGAATAAGCTACGCTGACCTGAAACTCTACGGCAAAAATAGTGTTTTATATTAAATTTGAATGTTAGTATTTTTAATGGCCAAAAACAGGGATAAAATCATTTTTTTAAGAGAAGTTATAAATAAGCCATTAGGCTCATTTAAGTCATTCTGATGACTGTCAAATGCAATGCTCTGATAGCCTAATGGTAACGGGTGGACAAAAGAAGTTTAAAACCTGGGATTTATTCCCACATGTCATCCGGCGCTTTCTTGTGTTTTTTATTTTTTTATTGCATTTTTTTTATAATTTTGAAAAAATTACCGAGTAAAGCTCGATTACCCTGGTAATATGTATATCTAACACTCATCATCCTCCTGCCCTTATCCTACTTTAAGTGGGGTCGGCATAACATGTTATAAACATGCTGTCTGTCACAGGGTTTGGCTGCGTTTTTACGACTGGCCGCCTGCCTGACGTCAACTTACCTTAATCGTATTTTACGACACCACGGTTAGAAAGAGGGTGGTCTATTTTACTAAATCGGATACCACATGGTGGGTCAACTTACCTTAGTCGCCTTTTATGACACATCGGTAAGAAATGAGGTTGGTTATTTCTACGCAGCCGAATACCACACGGTGGGTCTACTTACCTTAGTCGCCTTTTATGACACCTCGGTAAGAAATGAGGGTGGTACTATTCTATTCAGCCGGATACCACACGATTTACTTTACCTCAATTAACTTTCAAAGCCCACGCAAAGTCGTACTATTAAAGCCACCAAAACGCCTTGATACGTAAAAGGTAACAATGCTTACGACCATAGAAATGAGCCCTGATACCTTTAATAGCTCTACCTAGGGACAAAGGGGTACTTACAATTATCTTCCCTCGTATCTCCTTAAATGGCCGATTACGTGAAAGGCTTTTTCTTGTTTCCTTCCTCTGCCGAACAATAAGATTGAAAACCCTTTATTCCGCCAAATGTAATTTTATTCACCTTTGATGGTCTTCACAAGGGGTTAACGCCAAATCGATATCAACTTTAATCGGGGTCAATAATCACCACGACCTAATGTCGGTTTTAGTACATCTATTTGTAATTTACCATTTTTAGGTGTGACCTTTACTTTATCTTTGACTAGCAATCGCCAACGGCGCCGCCCGCGTGGGAAGATTAATGGTTAAAGTGGTTTAACCTTAAAAGCTAGACATATGCTGTCGCGGACTTTTATACAGAAGTTTAAAAGGGGAACAATTTTGTAATATATGATTTTTTAATAACTATCACCGTTTACTCAGCGCACGCAAGGAAAGCTTTAAATTTTGTTTTGTTTTTGTCATATTTTTTATTGCTGCTCCTCTCTTATTCATCTTAGCGTGATGTTATATATCCTTATCTTTACTAATATTATAAATGCAAAAGTCTGTCTGTCTGTTACGTTTTCACGGCCAATCCGCTGAACCAATATCTATGAAATCTGACACCATTATTCCTTATACGGTGGGGTAACATATAGGCTATACAAATCCTGTTATTTCAACAGGAATTAAATAGGAAGACATTCAAAACGCCATCTATAATAAACCTTTGGAACTTATTTTTACTCGAGATGTGTCAAAATCAAGTCAAATCTGTATTTACAGAAGTATTTAGATTCCAAATTTTTCGGCTTACGTCAAAAGAGTTTTCTTTAGAGAGTATTTATATTTTATTTTATTCGTTTCGGACAAATTTAACTGAGCTATTACAATGGATAAATAATATAAGTAATACGGGTTACTTACTAAAATAAATAAGCTAATAATATTACAAATGCGAAAGTCTTTCTGTTACGGTTCTTCTTTTCAACATAATACTTATAACTAGTTACATTAATTCATTACTATCTTGTACAGGGTCGGACAATAGCTATATCCACGCATTCTTATCGTCTAAATAATCCTCAACAGTATAGTAGGCTTTCTGTATCAGTCTCTCCTTAATAGAGGTTTTAAACTGCTGTAATGGCAAAGCTAAAATTGTTTGTGGAATTTTATTATCTATATTATAATTTTATTATTTATCTTAAATGAAATAAAGTAATTGGTCCGTTGAACCTAAAGGTTATGTTCATATTTGATGGCCTTTACAATCGGTTAATGGTTAATCGATTGCCACTTTGACCGAAGCTCGTAATGGACGTGGTTAAACAGTGGTTTCTGTGCTTAAATACCTGTACATTACGTTTCAACTAACTATTACTTACCTTATTTGTCTTCTTTAGACGTTCTACAATCACGATTTATTATAAAATAGAGTACCCCGCTTGAATTGAAGATGAGATGAGAAAAATTGTGTTACATACTTTATTAAAGCTTAGTGTCATTTTCCTGCCCTTATCCCACTCTAAGTGGGGACGGCACAAAATGTTATAAATATGTTGTAACATGATTTTGCTTAATATTTAACAGCCGACCGCCTGCCTGACGTCAGCTCGTCTTAGTCACCTTTTACGACACCTCGGTGAGAAATAAAAGTGGTCTATTCTACTTAGCCAGATACCACACGGTGCAGGGTGCGTCGACTTACCTAAGTCGCCTTTTACTACACCTTGGTAAGAAATGAGAGTAGTCTATTCTACTCAGCCGGATACCACAAGGTGGAAGCTTAGTGTAAATTAGTAAAATTAAAACGATAATTGTTAAAAAGCCGTTATTTCCCCTCTAGAACTTATTAACGAACATATAAAGGTTACTAGTTCCAGTTTGGTCGAACACATGTTCGAAGGTAAAATAAACGGTGGGTGTTAAACTTATTACTATATTATTTCGCTTGATTGGGTCAAGCGAAATAATATAGGAATAAGTTTAATAAGTTTGGGTTAATGCGTCGCTTTTTGTCTATATCGTGAAATCTATTTTCTGACGATGCTTCGGATAATGTTTGTCCTATTAGTGTGATATTGTTTGTATAGGTGGTGCAGTTTTTACGGTGGTGTAATTTTACATATATCAGGTATGAGAACGGATAGTATAATCTACATTTAGCGTCACATATATTTTCTTTTATCGTTGCATTATAACAAAATAATATTTTCACTACTTTTGAAGTCTCATGCGTAAAATGCGTAAGTTGACGTTAGGTAGGCGGCCGGTCCTAAAATATGAAGACAAATCATGTGACAACATGTTTAAAACATGTTGTGCTGACCCCACTTAGAGTGGGATTAGGGTAAGAGAATGATGATTATGACTTTTGAAGCCTCATTGTCTTTGTCTTTATTATCACGAATCACATTTGGGCTAGCTCGATACTCCAGTGTAATTACTCTATAGTTGATGCACACACAAACACTCACTGTATAAAACTGAAAGAGAAAAACACACATGAAAGAAAGAGAAGAGGAAAACATAACGCTTTGTTCTTGCGTTACGATTCAAACCAGTATACTTCAACTGAAAGCGGTGTTAAGAACCATCTATGAAAAAGTTTACTCTGCGAAAATTATGACGCAACTTTCAAATATTTTGCTTGCAATTATCTCGGCCGTACAACGTGTCTATAAATTAATTTGTCACGGCTAATGAGCTCGGTGTCGGTGTTGGCGCAAACGTTAACACTTCATTTATTTTTAAACGCATGTATGTGTAACTCCTTCGGACGGCAAGACGTAATTAGCTACATCTATTGCTGATGGCCTGTCGATATTGTTTTAAATTATTAAAGTAACAAATTTTATTTTATACTAGCAATCACCAGCGGCTGCGACCGCGTCGAAAGATTAAAACCGTAATATAGTAAATTGATAACAATAAAAATGGTTAAAGCGGGTTAACCTTAAAAGCTAGACATATGCTGTCGCAGACTTTTATTTAGAACTTTTAGAGGGGAACAATTATGTAGTACATAATTTTTGAATAACTATCACCGTTTACTCAGCGCACGCAAGGAAAGCTTTAAACTTTGCCGTTTTCGTACTATTTTTATTGCTGCTTCTCTCCTATTCACCTTAACGTGATGTTATATAGCCTATAGTCTTCCTCGATAAATTGACTATCTTATACTGAAATTTGATTTTGATTAGCACGTTCAAACAATCAAACAAAGAAACTCTTCAGCTTTATATATTAGTATATAGATAAAACGTCTCGACGACAATGCATGTTTATGATAAGCTTGACCTGATGCTGCAGACAGGATTGGCAGACGAGGGAACTGCTCAACTCCTCATCTCCTCAGTATGGACTTGAAGTTAAAATTTAGTTAAAATCTTTTATTACATTTGACTTATTTAATTTTCTTATGTTCTTTTATATAATGACCCTTCTGACAAGAATAATAAAAAAGAATTAGCGAAATCGCTCCATCAATTCAGATATGACGCGGAGATCGAGGGAAATATAGATTAATATTAATATATATTAATATATGTGATAATAATGTAATTCGTATTCCTCGTCGGGGTCTGCAATCGAAAAAATTCTTATTAGGTATCAAAAATGTCATGACTAGAATGTGTCCCCCGGCATCCATACCTATGAGATTACGAACCCTTTTTCTCAATACCCATTTACGGGCCGTCCAAGTCGTGACAATTTTACCAAACTAATTACATGCTTGGTGTTACCGAATACTTTTCATTTTTGCATTCAGTCCAACAAGGTCGGTATACTTTGGGTGGGCAGCTTCTGAAATCAAATAAGTAATTTATAGAATTACGCGTTACTTTGCGGAGATCCATAATACAAAAGTAATATTAAAATTGTTTGGCTATAATCCGCGATGAAGTAAAATAGAAAATATTTATAATGCTTAATGTAGAGTGGACAATCGGTTATCATACATGCAAGATATATACATGCAAGATTCGTAAAAACACATGCACAAAACTCTACCACAATACACAAACACTACATACGTTCACTGTCACAAACTCAACAATTGTTTTGCCCTGCAACCGAAGCATCATCAGGAGATAGCCGCAAAGCCCTTTGCGATTTTGGTCGTGTGGGTCGATTGTTGGTGTTATCTACTATCAGGTAGCCCAGCTGTGGTAGCCCAGCGGTGACACCGTGCGATTCTTTCGAGGAAATCACGGGTTCAAACCCGGGCAGACACCAATGAGTTTTACTGTTAAAACCTATGTGTCTTATTGATAATTGCAATTTATCACACGCTTTTCGATGAAGGGAAACATCATGAAGAAACCTGCATATCTCTAGCGAATTCTGGAGATATGTGTAACCTACCAATCCGCACTGGCGCAGCGTGGTAGGTCTTAGCTCCAATCCTTCTCTCCAAAAACGGAAAGAAGAGGCCTATTCTCAGCAGTGGGGTAGTAACAGGCCGCTAATTACTTATTTTAATCTACTATCGCTCGACAACAGTCCACGCGAACGGAATTCCGGATACACGCTAGTTTAATATAATTACGAATTTCCCGTTTGACCGTGTTATCCGCGCGGCGTTTAGGCATCTATGAATCACCCAGAAACGGTAAGATCTCGCAAAGCCCTTATCTAATTACGCAGGCAATCATCAATCACGCCGCAGCGGGACAAACATTGTACAAACTGGACGATTTGTCACGTCGCCGTAATCAGAATAGCCTCGGGAAGCATTAACGGCAAAGCGATGGGTTTGTGATTAACAAGGTCTAAACAAGTCTTTGTAATTAGCCGACGTCTCGGTCCGTGAACGTCGTAAGTAAACATACGGGTGATTTCTTTGGCTATGCGATATCTATACTGGGTGAGGCCATAAATCATTATTTATAAGCAAACTAACGGCCTGTTACTATCCCACTGCTGGGCATAGACCTCCTCTCTCTGTTTTTGAAGAGAAGGATTGGAGCTAAGACCTACCACGCTGCTCCTATGCGGATTGGTAGGTTACATATATCCCTTGACATCCCACATTCTCTAGAAACATGAATGTTTCCTCACGATACTTTTCTTCCATTATCAATTAGACACATAAGTTTTAACAGAAAAACTGATTGGTGTCTGCCAGGGTTTGAACCCGTGACTTCTCGAAAGAGGCAGAGGTTCCACTTGGCTATCACAGTTCTTTAGTCGCGTTTGTCGCATAAACCAAGGATACACTGAAGTAATGTACTAAAGAATTTTAGATCTACAAAAGTACTATAAAAAAGTCTGGGACAGCGTGTCTCTATCTCTTATGGTTAATGAATAATAACTACGTTAAAAGTCCAAAATTTTAATTTAATACACACTCTTGCTTTGCCGTTTTCGCTTTCTTACGCCTAGTTGTATTCGGCTGAATAGAATAGTACCACCCTCATTTGTTACCGAGGTGTTTTAAAAGGTGACTAAGGTAGGTTGACGTCTATACGACTACTGTAAGAGATTTTTGATTTTTCGATACTAACTATAAGAGATTTGTAAATAACTTTCACCATTTACTTAGCGCACGCAAAGCTATCTTATAATTTTGCCGGTTTCGCAATATTTTTATTGCTACTCCTCTCCTATTCATCTTAGCGTGACGTTAATATAGCTTTTAGCCTTCCTCGATAGATGGACTGTCTTACACTAACAGAATTTTTCAAATTGGTCAATTGCTTCGTGGGATTAGCGCGTTCGAGCGACCAAACAAACAATAAATGAATGATTTATTTATTTAGTACTAAACACTATAGTATTTAAACTATTAACAATTAAATTAAAATAAACTATTATTACTTAGAACAGACAACACACAGTTATGACTATAAATTAATAATCAATCTAAATAATGTGTTTTCCCAAAATGGTTGATCTACTTTCCAGAGGGGAAGCCTCTGAGTCTGGTTTTTGGAAACCAGACTCAGACCACGGTAGGCAGTGACAACAACATAATCAATTAACTAAAATAATTTAATTTAAATTTAATCTAAAATAATAAGATTACAAAGAATTAAATTTTCTATATATATTATTCCATATTAGGTTTAACGTTATTATCAGATGCACCTAGTTATAGCTAGTCATTGTATAAATATTAAAAAACCTGTTCCTTAAGTACCGCACTATATGATTGTAATGGCTTATTGATTGAACAAATAATTAACGCTGAGTTTAATCTTTTTTTTATTGTGTCCTTAATGAGTTATATTTTTTTATTTTTTATTTTATAATTTTATTTATAATTTATTTATTTTATTTGTAGATTATTTTAATATTATAATTTTTATTTTAATTGTTATGATTAATTATTATTAAATTATATGTCAAAACAAATTATGTCAGTTTATGTTTATTTTAAGGACCTCTACTGAGTATAGGCCTCTTCCATTTTTTTTCAAACTTCTCTAGCATCTGCAACATACATCCAGTTATTTCCAACAAGTTTTTTCCAACAAGAGTTTAATCTTATATAACATAGAATCTTTGTGTTTATAAACAGGCTGTTATTTTTAATTTTAAACTATCTTGAGTGGTGCTCATAGTTAATGTATTAAAACCGAAGTAATGAAAATATTTTGCTATAATCCGCGATAAAAGAAAATATATGTAATGCTAAATGTAGAGTGTACTATCCGTTATCATATCTGATACATGGAAAATTTGTAATAACTCATACACTACCTACTACCAATAACACAAGCACTTCACACATTCACCACCACAATCTCAATTTGTGCAGTAAATGTGCAGTGCAGTGAGTTAGTAAGTAAGTACTCAATAAACGTTGTCTCATAATTAGGCTACGTATTTTACGACCGGCCGCCTGCCTGACGTCAACTTACCTTATTCGTATTTTACTACACCTCGGTAAGAAAAAGGTAGTATATTCTACTCAACTGAATACTACACGGTGCGTCAACTTACCTTAGTCGCCTTTTACGACACAGTAAGAATTGAGAGTGGTCTATTCCAGGGCTTCTTAAACTGTGGGTCGCGACCCCCAGGGAATCGCGAGACTACTGAAAGGGGCGTCGCAAAGATCTGATACTTTTCAATCATTATTGATACAACTACAAAATTAGTAATTAAAATTTTAAACTTAGTATACACACTACGTACAAATATAAATACATATAAAAATCATACAAAATACTATTGTAGTTTTATTATAACTATTTTTTGAAAAATATTTATATGGAGGAGGGGGTCGTAAAATTTCCTAAGCTTGAAGGGGGTCGCTATATAAAAAAGTTTAAGAGGCCCTGGTCTATTCTACTATCTTTAATACTTAAATGAGTTAATCTTGTATGTATATACATATATATATTTTCGGAATCTCGGGAACGGCTCCAACGATTTTCCTGAAATTCAGCATGTATGGGGTTTTGGAGGAGGAAAATCGATCTAGCTGGGTTTTATTTAACAAAATAATAATTTTATCCCTGTTTTTGGGCTTTAAAAAATACTAAAATTTATATTGAATTGATTTATTGCCATTTACTGTTAAGTCAGCATAGCTTATTCGGGGAACGGGTGGTCGCGAGAAATGAAAATACCCTAGGATCGAGCCCCACCTACCCTATTATTTTTTCTTTTTTTTTAAGTTTCTTTTTTTATTTTGAATAATTACCCAGCAAGGTTCGATCATCCAGATATTATTTATATATAAGAATATTCAGATGTATTCACCTCGTTACAATATAAATTTATTACGACTGTAAAGACTGCAGCGTGCGACATATATATGTTGAATGCAAATAACATCCAAATAATACAAATAACTCGGACGTGTTCGGAGCACGTTTCGCGTAGTAATAAATAATGTTACCCGTAATGAATTAACCAAATTACCTAGTAATATTATAGAATTAGATGTTACTTTGCGTATTTTCAAAAAACAAAAGTACCTAAATGGTTATTTATTTATTCATGAACCATAATAAACGTTAATAACAACGCCGTGTGGTATCCGGCTGAGTAGAATAGACCAACCTCATTTCTTACCGAAGTGTCGTAAAAGGCGACTAAGTTAAGTTGACCCACCGTGTGGTATCCGATTTAGTAGATAAGACCACCCTCTTTCTTACCGAGGTGTCGTAAAATACGACTGAGGTCAGTTGACGTCAGGCAGGCGGCCGGTCGTAAAAACGCAGCCAAATCATGTAACAATATGTTTATAACATGTTGTACCGACCCCACTTGGAGTGGGATAAGGGCAGGAAGATGATGAATAAACGTTAATAACATTAATAATTTAAAAAAGTGTACAAATGTCAACTTATCCCTAAGACAGAGATCTCTCCAGTTAACCTACGAAGTAAGACAATAATTCTAATATGATAATTCAAAAGTTTGTGAGTATATATGTACGTTTGTTACTCTTTCACGGCGAATCCGCTGAACCAATATCGATGAAATTTGGCACAATTTTTCCTTATACATCGGAAAACATATAGGCTATAGACCACTTATTAATTCTACAGGAATAGGATGTCATTGAAAAGCGCCATCTTTTATCGACCTATCACACGACACCAGTCCACGTAAAGTAAATTTTGGTACGCAAATATCAAAAGTTATGAATTTAAATTATACTGATATATAAATGTAATTTATACTAATAATATACTAACTTTAAATAAATAAATAAATATACATATATATATAAAAAAATAAAAAATAAAAGAGTTGAGGAACAATTTATGGCAAAAATTCAATTCAATATAAATTTTAAAGGGAGACAACGAATTTTTTTTACGTAAAACCTAGCTAGATTAATTTTTCTCCTCCAAAACCGTCAACACGCTGAATTTCAGGAAAATCGTTAGAGTCGTTTCCGAGATTCCAAAAATATACATACAAGACCATTTAAATATTAAAGATATAGCAAAATAATTTTATTATTACTTTTGGATCCACAAAGTAACAAATTCTAATTATATAAATAGTTTGCTAACTATAAATCTATCGATAATAAAACTGGAATAGAGGATACAATAGGTCTGTAAATTTCCTTTGTTTGATGTCGATAACAATATAAACTTTATTTGTCCGTACGTGCAAAATTTTTGCAGTAAACAACCATCGCGCGTTCATAACTGCATCAGCCGATTTTATGTGCCGCTTTGTTGGTATAACTCAGTTTTATAGTACAATTGTTTGTAGGTTTAGTAAATAGCAACAAGTTCTCAAAATTTTTATGTCACATACGAGTAAACTGTACCCGCGATATTTACGTCAAGTTAAGTAATAAAATACCAAAGTAATAATAAAATTATTTTGCTATAATCCGCGATGAAGTAAAATAGAAAATATATATAATGCTAAATGTAGAGTGGACAATCGGTTATCATACCTGATACATGCAGGATTCGTAAAAAACACATGCACAAACCTCCACCACCGCCACCACAATACACAAGCACTATATACGTTCACTATTACAAACTCAACAATCGTTTCGCCCCGCAACCGAAGCATCATCAGGAGATAGACTCCACGACCAAAATCGCAAAGCTTGCTTTATTAGCGTATTATATATTTAGCATAGTATTTTTAATTGAAATTTTGAATATAAAAGAAGTGATTGTGAAAAGGAAAATTGAGTATTGCTTCGCTTTGCAATTTTGTCGTGGATTCCATCTCCTGATGAGGCTTCGGTTGCGGGGCGAAACCATTGTTGATTTTGTGATAGTGAACGTATGTAGTGCTTGTGTTATGTGTTGGCGGTGGTGGAGGTTTGTGCATGTGTTTTTACAAATCCTGCATGTATCAGGTATGAAAATGGATTGTCCACTCTACATTTAGCATTATATATATTTTCTTTTTTACTTCATCGCGGATTATAGCAAAATAATTTTATTATTACTTTTGTATTATGGATCTCCGCAAAATAACGCCTAATTCTATAAATTATTAAAATACCCTTAATTATGTAAATACTAGCTTTTACCCGCAAATTCGTTCGCGTGGACTGTTGTTGCGTTATAGTTTGATAATAGATGGCGCTTTACAATGTCGTCCTATTCCTGTAGAATTAACAGTATCTCTATAGCCTATATGTTAAGCCGGTGTATAAGGAATAATTGTGCCAAATTTTATAGACATTGGTTCAGCGGATTAGCCGTGAATGAGTAACAAACGTACATTCATAATCACAAACTTACGCATTAATAATATTAGTAGGAATACTAGAATTGCTATTTATTTAAGTATATATAGTTTTTTCTGGTACTATACCCGTTCTCATTGTTTGTTTCTCGCACCAAAGTTTGTTTATCACCTCCTTTCTCTCTCTCCGTTTTATAGAGACGCGTTGAAGCTTGAAACCACCACGCTTCTCTAATACGGATTGATAGGTGACACATTTCAGGTTACAGAAGATTGAAGCATCTTTCTTTACATTGTTTTCGTTCACCAAAAATTATTATTTCACATAAGCTCTACTCGCGATGTTTGCGTCAACTTAAGTGATAAAATACCTTAAAATTAAGACATGTTTGAAAGGATTGAATGACGTTGACTATTTATCTCGGTACTAAAGTCCAAGCACATAAACTTACGGGTAAAAGAAATTTTTATCACAGTAAAATAAAATCCTGATCCTGAAATCTGTAAGAGATCACTTTTAGTGATAAGACCGCCCTTGCACTCTTAAATGTTCTTATTTCTCTTGTTTATGTGTATTATGTACCTGGTGTGCAATAAAAAGTTTTTCATTCATTCATTCATTCAAAATCCCCTAAAACTGTGTTTGTCAAAATTTAGAACGGATATTTGTACGGTTTTTACTTAATATAGTGCAATTCTTGAGGAAGCTTCTGCTTAATAATAATGAATTAAAACTGCTAAACTGATTTTGATGAGACTTTCACTGGAAGATAAAGGACGTTGTGGAGCATATACAAAAAGTAACCTACTCGTTATCCTGGAATTCCCGCGAGGTTCAAGATTATCGAGAAA
This sequence comes from Morpho helenor, assembly GCA_029227775.1. Taxonomy (NCBI): domain Eukaryota; kingdom Metazoa; phylum Arthropoda; class Insecta; order Lepidoptera; family Nymphalidae; genus Morpho; species Morpho helenor. The sequence goes on from JARGCU010000010.1 coordinate 14,517,421, forward strand.
AACGGGCGGGTACAGCTAGTGTATCATAATTTTATACAACGTACATTGTGGCTATACACAATAGCTCGCTCGTCAGTTTGCGAACGTGTCAATTGGCACTAGTTTATTTTCATAGGCATCTGTCGACAAAAGACGTATTGGCAAGTGACATTCTGTACGGGACTATCTGAATGGCGGATATATTCGGAAGCGTTTGTTTTTTATCATGTTCATTTATCCAAAACACAATTTAAACGTGAATTAATTGAACACAGTCGCAAACAAACATAAAATTAAAAAGTATTAACACACATAGACACACAAACACACACACACACACACACACACACAAACAAACACGCATATCACGTAGTTGTTGCAGCTTTCGTTCTGTTAAGCAAAATTTATTTTATGTAATACTATATAATCAGTTTGGCCTTAATAATAAATTAATAGATTAAATTTTTATATTAATATTTTATGTAAGTAGCTGTAGATTATATAAAATAAAATAACTGTCAAGCTTTTGATAATACTAATAATATACACTTCGGTGACCAGCTTTCTTGACAAATAAATAAATATATGGGATACTTACACACACGGTTAACGTATAGAAACTATTCGGGCTAACCCGATTGAATAAGACGTGAGTATAGCCGGTTCTATACATTTCTTATTTGTAATATAAGAATGGTTATAGATATACATCTCTTGTTACAGATGCACCATCCGATCCAGATGAAGCCGGCTGACAGTGAAAACAGAAACGGTGAGTGATATTCATGTATTTTGGAAAACTTGCCTTGATTCCTGTTAAACTCTTTTCATTGATCTCGATTTTCTTTATGAATTAGGGCGTTAAAGTTCTTAAGAGTTGGTTAAATAAAACTAAGATCTTACAATTACTTTGAAAAGTGAAAATATTTTTTGAAAGAACCCATGTTGTAATGATCTGTAATATAAATATTTAAATGAGTTAATCTTGTATAAATAAGATATATGCTGAATCGTAGCTTTGGTAGCCCAGCGGTATCACCGTGCGCCTCTTTCGAGAAGGTCTAGGGTTCAAACCCCGGGCAGGCACCAATGAGTTTTCTAGTAAAACTTATGTGTCTAATTAATAATTGCAATTTATCACACGCTTTTCGCTAAAGGAAAACATCGTGAGGAAACCTGCATATCTCTAGAGAATTCTGGGGATATGTGTAATCTACCAATCCGCATTGGAGCAGCGTGGTAGGTCTTAGCTCCAATCCTTCTCTCCAAAAAAAAACGGAGAGAAGAGACCTATGCCCAGCAGTGGGATAGTAACAGGCCGTTACTTACTATGCTGAATCGCGGAAACGGCTCCAACGATTTTCATAAAATTCAGCATGCAGGGGTTTTTGGGGAGGAAAAGTTAGCTAGATTAATTTCATTAAAAAAAAATGGTTTTATCCCTGTTTTCGGGCATTGAAAAATGCTAAAATGTTGAATAGAAAGTAAATTAAATTTTAGCTGTCAAACTGTGATAGCCCAATGTCATGTCAAGTGTAATGTGATGCTGTGATGTGTAGGGGGTTTTGGGAGGAAAAAATCGATGAAGCTAGTTTTCATTTAAAAAAATATCCTTTAATACCTGTTTTCGGACGTTTAAAATACTCTAAAATGTTGAATTGAATGCAAATAATATTTGAGCTGTCAAATGCAAAGTTGTGATAGCCTAATGTTAACGGGTGAACTAAAAAAGTTCACAACCTGGTATCAATTCCCACATATCGCCCGGCGATTTCTTTCTTTTTTAATAGCATTTTTTTAGAATTTAGTTTATTCCTCAAGTTAAGTTCCGGTAAGACAAAAATCTCCCTGTGACAAAGTCACCGGCTAGCAAGAGAAATTACAGCGTTAATAGTCAAAAATAATTTCCTCAAGAGTTCATCTAAGGCTTGTCTTTCATGACAAAAAATTATGCCATTAAAAATAAAACGTTTCTTTACAATAATAACTGCTATATCTATATATATAAAAGAAAGTTGGTCTTAGTTACACGATTTATAACTCAAGAACAGATAAACAAATTCGGCTGAAAATTGGTGGAGAGGTTGCTTAGAACCAGGAGACGGACATAGGATACTTTTTATCCCGTTCGACCGCATTTATTTTATCAAGTCACTATAAAACGTCTGTATAGCAAAAACGACATGGAAAAACAAAACATAAATGACAGGTATACGTAATTTTGTCTTTGGTTAAGTATGGTAAAAAATTTGACAATTATCAAAATAGTAGAAGCTATAAACGTTACTACATAGTATAAAACAAAAACAAAGTCACTTTCTCTGTCTGTCCTTATATCTCTATGTTTGCTTAAATCTATAAAACTACGCAAAAGATTTTGATGCGGTTTTTTTAAAGTATAATAGAGTGATTGAAGAGGAAGGTTTATATGTATAATAAAATTCAATATGGAGTAGCGAAATACTGTGATTATCACTGAGTGACATAGGCTATATGCGTTATACCCGTGCGAAGCTGGGGCGGGACTCCTAGTATATAATATATATAATACAATAATATAGTATAAATATATAAAATACAATAAAACTGCTTAGTATTTCGGAAATAGAGAGATTCATGGTAGGTAAAACACCATAGACAATCTCAAAAAAGGTTGCAAGGAGTTTTGAGTGGGAAAAGATCTTAAGGCGAGGAAATTCCTTAACGGGACCTACGTCTTACAGCAAATTGTGATATAATGCGTCCATAAACAAATTATAAAGGATAATCAATCGAGACTTCAAAACACTAATAAGGGTTTTTGTTATTACAAATTTCCTCCAAAGTTAATTTGAAATAATGTATACATATGATTCAATACTAATCGGTTTTTATGTCAACAAAAAAATATACAAAACCCAAATATCGAATACCCAAAATGGCGGAGCGATTATACCCACATTATTGATTGTTCCATTAATGAGTTTTTAATGTCGTTTGATGACTGTACTCTGTCCCTTTTTGTTTTGACGGTTGTGACAGGGACGTAAAATATTGTTTGGAATGCATTTGTCAGTGTGGTGTCATGTTACACAAACATATGTTACGGTTCGATAAATTATTTCGTTTTTCTTTTATTATATTCGGGACAATTTTTTTGACAATGCAATTAAAAGAAGTTCATTTATTAAGACAAGATATGTTATTTTATGATTCATATTCGCAGATCCGGCCACGTGTTGTTATAGCTATGTTATTGACTTCCCTTTTGCTAATACTTTGGAGCGCGTTAGTATTAATTTTGCAATAACTTCTAAGATAATTTCAATATCATTAAAATACATTATTTAAATTATTAAAATGCTAATCATCCTCCTGCCTTTAACCCACTCTAAGTGGGATCGGCACAACATGTTATAAGCATGCCGTTACATGATTTAAATGCATTTATACGATCGGCCGCCTGTCTGACGTTAACTTAACTTAGTTTTAATTTATGTAAAATGTTAACATGAAAATTTAATTTTAATTACAAACATAACACTCTAGTGCCTATGCACTAACCACCACCAATAACACAACAATACACAAGCACAGCACACATTCACTACCACAATCTCAACAATTACTTCGCTCCGTAACCGAAGCATCGAAAGCAGATAGACTCCACAACAAAATCGCAAAGTAATTTATGTTTATCATCACTCATTCAGAAAGAAAGAGATTCGCACCAATTTTGTAACTGAAAATAGTACAGAAAAGGTAAACTACAGACTCTTCCATAGTACAGGTAAGTAGTCCCTATAAACTCTCACCACTATCTGAACTCTATGACTTGCGAAGTTAAACTAAGTAACGTAGTACACAGTTAAGTTAGTCAAAGCGTGGTAGACAATATCCCTAGCTTCTGCAAGTTTTAGTTAAACTTCATCGGTTTGAATTGTCGCGCTGACTTAGTTGCACAACGCAGTAGCAATCGCGATCGCTTTAATTTGTGTAACGATATATTTGAATTAACTCTAAATAATCGTTAACCTTTGTATAATAATTTAAATAATCCATAAAATCAAGTTTAAAGAAATACAATAGCCGTGAGAATTTTTCTTAAAAATTAAAATAATCCAACTATTTTAAGTATAAAAAAAGTTTATTGTGCTCTTTATTTATTTATTAGAATATATTGTTAGAAAAGAGAAAGAAAAAAAATAGCACACGTACAAATGGGAATTTACACTCAAGATAATGCAAAAGGATAAAGTAAATGAAAAAAAATAATGATGCAATATTCCACTTGACGTATATAGACGGATACCACACGACGTATATTATCTATATACGTCGTGTGGTATCCGTCTGAATAGAATAGACTACCCTCATCTTTTACCAAGGTATCGTAAAAGGCGACTAAGGTAAGTTGATCCGCAAAGTGGTATCCGGCAAAGTAGAATAGACTACCCTTTTTCTTACCGAGGTGTCGTAAAAGGCGACTAAGGTAAGTTGACCTACCGAGTGGCATTCGGTTGAGTGGACTGGACCACCCTCTTTCTTACTGCGGTGTCCTAAATACGACTAAGGTAAGTTGACGTCAGTCAGGAGACTGGTCGTAAAATATGTAGCCAAATCATGTGACAACATGTTGTACCGACCCCACTTAGAGTAGGATTAGGGTAGGAGGATGATAAAAGATTCTACGAATCTATAATTACTTAACACAGATATTTTCTAGTCTGTGACTTGTCTCCTTTATGATTACCTCAGAGTTTAAAATATTCTCAATCTGAATGTTCTCCGTATTATAATCTAGTTGGATTTCGGGTTAACTAAAGCCAAGCTTTAGCAACTTTAAATAACAGTAAAATGTTTTTAAAACATTGTTACGGCAAACTTCTAACTTCACTATAATACGCTCGCCGGCACGTTCGGTCGAGCTTAGTGCGCGTCTACACTTTGTTACACGTTACGAATAATAAACAGTTTGCGGGACACAGTGTTTGTAGGTGGAAAACGATGAGTGTCTCATGATGCACAATGAAATTATTGTTACACATCAGAGGTTGTGATAGCCGATAGACAGTGTGACTCTTTCGAAAGGGTCACGTGTTCACACCCGGGCAGGCACCAATGTGTTTTTCTATTAAAACTTATAATTCTAATTGTTGTTATTTTCATCAAATGTTTGTAGGTGATGAAATGAAATTCAAATTCAAAATATTCTCTACTCAAGTAAAGTCTAAAACTTTTATAAATAATGAACTGATCAACGAATAGAGTTAGATTTTACGATGGTCAAAATAATGCGTTGATTATTTAACCAAATGTTTAGGTATTTAAAAAAAACATGAAGTAACCTTTTATACAAGCGCTACCCTTACATATGCATTCCGACAATCCTATGTTACTCCGTATTTCTCTGATTCTAACAACACTAAATGTTACCTTATAAATTTCCCCTGAAATATGAAAAAAATAATTTGCTGAAAATGTTAAGATTTACATAAATGAATTTAAGAAAGGAGAATGCAATATTTCAAGCTAAATTATAGCTTTAACATAATATAGATGCAGTTGACTATAAGTTCCATATTCATAGCTACCAGATACGTAACAGTTCCTATTAAGAAATGGTATAATAGATAAACGAAGATAGGTGCATAGTGCTCATTAGTGCGCGGGACGGAGGGGGGTCTCCGAGGTGACACACAGCGAAGAAGAATGACTGATCGTTCGTCAGCGCGCGCGCACCTATCTGTACACTTAGATTACGTTAGTTGTGTCGCGGCCGCGGTTGAATGCAGACGCGCGATGTGGTGACAGTGTGTGTGTTGTGTGTGCAGTGTAAAGTATGCGCGGCGAGGCCGGGGCGGCCCGCAGCAAGTCTGCCGCCAGGTCCGGCATCAGCTACCCGCCGATCAGCGCCGCATACTGGCTACCACCGTCCAACCCGACACCCTACCATGTGCCAGGTTCGCTGACCAACGTTTGCCAAACGTTTTTCCGAAACGGCCTTCGCGTTATCAGTAATTTCAATTTCTATGTCATGACGCTCTGTGCAGGAAATTCTTTACTAATAATGCAAGAACGTGAGCCGTACTCGCGGACGCGGTGTACAGATTAACCGGTGTCACGTTTTCTATTTGCCTTATCATTATTTAGCTATTCCATTCGGCAAACCGCATACTTATGTGTAAGTGCAAACATATAAACAAACAATACGACGACGTGTCGAGTCGATTACCATGGTATTTGCGAGGTAATACAGCGATTTATTAGTTAGGACGTGTTAATGTGACGTTATTGAAATTCAGGTGTATTGCGGTCGGCCAAGAAATCCATGATTGATTGATTGGTGATTTGAACAAATGTTTGCTCCAATTTCGGGGACGAATTTTCTTTAGCCGGGTCAAAGCGGCATTGGCCGAAATGGCCGATTACTGCATCTAACGCGTTTTTTGGCCGGTGGGTTTGAAATCGAAAGCCACCGACATTGACCGACATGCTAGCTGAAAAACAATACGGAGTATCCGACGTTATTTCGTAATAAATTGGGTTTACTCAGAGAGACAATTTGAATTCACGCAGACGTCTTTCAGTTAGGTTTCAACTAGGGGACTGTTTGCACTCAGTGTTTAGGGTTCAAAATCGATCGCTTCTGTATTCAGAAACAATTTAATAACAATATATTTTACCTCTGTTGTAAATTGAATAATACTTGTAACATACTGTTATTTCCATGTATTGTTTACCGCAGCCCTGATATTACATATTATATGAAAATTTAGCTGGCTACATATAGATAAACATAACGGTTCATGCGTCTTCTTCTTCTCCGTTTTTACACGCGTTCACTACCACAATCTCAGCAATTGTTTCGCGAGGTCACAAATCATCACTCATGGCTGTAATTTTGGTTCTTCAACATATCCCATAGTTCTTGATTTGATCACGTAGAGACACTTACTATACCTCACTTGATTGCCCGTCCACTGACTTGGGCTTTTTAAAGAAACATAATTAGCAAAGTACTTGTTTTTTTAACATTAGGCTATCATTCGTAATTTTGTAAAGACATAGAGCTATGTATATGAATCACTAGCGGCCTGCCCCTGCTTCGCACGGGTATAAAATATGTATCCCATGTCAGTCAGTGTAAAAAAAATGATTAAAATTGATCCAGTAGTTTTGATATGGCGCTGTATTTAAAAAATGATTTTCCCTATTTTCCCGCTTTTCTATTGAAATTTTTCCTAGATTTTCGTTGCTATAAACCTCACGGAGCCCGAGACCTTTCCAACGAATGCAAAACCGTGGAAATCGGTTCGTGCGTTCTGGAGTTATATCGTCAGGAAAGAAAACCCGACTTATTTTTATATAGTAGATTACAGTGTTAAATATCATACGTGATACTATAGGAAAACCGCTACAAAATTCCATTTAACAATATCGTTTACTTTAAGGGAAAATTTTATGCACGAATAAATATGAACTCCGCCTTCTTTTTGAGGTTAAATACAATTATATCTGTCGTTTCTGACGTCCAAAATATAAATTACTTATAATTAGCGGTACAGTAATTTAAATATTCCTTAAGTGAATAGAAACAATTTTCTAGAAGGTATGTGAATAATGCTTTTTTGAAATTTACAAAATTTAATTTTTTATACTATTCGGCAATTTATTAAATCAAAAGTCTGCTAATGTTAATAATGCTTAATGCTAAAGTCTGCCAATGTTATTACTTACATTCAGGACTCAACACCGGTTGCGTGAAATCTAAATATACCTAAATATATACATCTATATCTATAACCCATATAAATCTTTAAAGATTGAAATAAATTTTTAAAGTGAAGTAAAAAAAAAAATTTAAAAAATAATTGAAAAGAATAATTAAAATATAATAGGGCAGGTGGGGCTTGATCCTAGGTATTTTCACTTCTCTAGACCGCCCGTTCCCCAAATGATCTACGATGACTTTACGTTTGACTGCGAAAATTGTGATTGTCATCATCCTCCTGCCCTTATCCCACTCTAAGTGGGGTCGGCACAACATGTCATTAACATGTTGTCACATGATTTGGCTACGTATTTTACGACCGGCCGCCTGCCTGACGTCAACTTATCTTTATCGTATTTTACGACACCTCGATAAGAAAGAGGGTGGTCTATTCTACTTAACCGGATACCACACGGTGAGTCAACTTACCTTAGTCGCCTTTTACGACACCTCGGTAAGACATGAGGGTGGTCTATTCTACTCAGCCGGATACCACACGGCGGGTCGACTTACCTTAGTCGCCTTTTACGACACCTCGGTAAGAAAAGAGGGTGGTACTATTCTATTCAGCCGGATACCACACGGCGAAAATTGTGATTGTATTCAACGGAAATTTTTTTAAAAAATTTAGTGCCCGAAAACAGGGATAAAACGACTTTTTTTAAAAATAAAACTACCTAGATCGATTCTTCTCCCCTAAAACTCCCTACATGCTGAATTACAGGAAAATCGTTGGGTCGTTTCCGAGATTCCGAAAATATATACATACAAGATTAACTCATTTAAATATTAAAGATATGGGTTTTCGCAAAGAAACGCTTAAGTCTATAAATTATTAAATTTCAAGTAACCTTTTTTTTCCCCTTAAAACAATGCTTGGTGATTGAATAAATCTTGATTCCAATAAACATATAAATTATCTTGGAATCAATGTTCTGAACCAGGGGCAAATTGATTACTGGATGAATAAAAAGTGCGTAAAGGCATATTTGCACAAAGTATCCTTTTATGTTTATAAAATTCGCATATCAATAAAGAATATGACTCAAGGTTGGGCAAAGACCTCCTTCTGATAACTCCATTAATTTGCAAACTCAATTGGATACTTGTTAACACTAATTTGCGATTAAATTGCAAAGGTACGTAAGTCATTTGTTGGTTTGGGTATAAGATTCTTTAATAAAATTCCACAATCCATTTCAGCTTTGCCATTACAGCAGTTTAAAATCACTATTAAAGAGAGTCTGATACAAAAAGCCTACTATACTGTTAAGGATTATTTAGATGATAAGAATCCAGTTATAACGAAAATCGTTGGAGCCGTTTCCGAGATTCCGAAAATATTTATATATACATACAAGATTAAAACCATTTAAAGTAAAAAATTTGAATTGAATTTAATTTAAATCAAGATTGAATAGATATCTCCCGCAATAAACGAAAATTGCAAATAACATTGGATTCTCCCGAAATTTATCCAAGATAATTATTTTCTTACAGCATTGTTGCGATAACCAAATTTCACCGGGCTATGCCGGTTTACGGCGAGTGATAATAAACAAAGCCTTATTGAGATAAAACGGTCGCGAATCTAATTTCTACAATTCACCTCGACGCTTTTCCTGTTTATTTTACCGTTAAAATGGATAGGATTTGATAAGAGATGGATGAAAATAAAACATTTAACGGTTAACGATAGTCGGGCTTCAATTGTGTCAACGAGCTAAAGATAAAAAGTGTATTGACAGTGTACGAATTTAGTAGTAAGAAAAGATAAAAGAAATTTCGTTTAAGATATTCTTGTTTTTGAGTTTCATCATAATGTGTAAGGCGAATAAGGAAAGTTGACTCACTCCGTGGTATCCAGCTGTGTAGAATAGAACATCCTTATTTCTTAACGACGTGTTGTTAACGCAACTAAAGTAAACGCAAACGCAAATAAGGTTTATTCACTCGCCGTGTCGTATCCGGCTGAGTAGAATAGACCACCCTCATTACTTACCGTCTTTACTTGTCGTAAAATTCAAATTCAAATTCAAAATATTCTTTATTCAAATAAACTTGTAAACAAGTGCTTTTGAATCGTCAACTCTACTGCTGGTTCGGAAAGCTGTTCCTACCGAGAAGAGCCAGCAAGAAACTCGGCGGTTGCTCTTTTAAAAATATAATTCTTAATACTATTTACATTAAGTCGTTACTGTCTTGTACAGGTTCAAAGAGAGCTATATCCACACAGTCTTATCTTCCAAATAATCCTCAAGAGTATAGTAGGCTTTCTGTATCAGCCTCTTTTTAACAGTGTTTTTAAACTGATGTAATGGCAAAGCTGAAATTGATTGCGGAATTTTATTATAGAATCTTATACCAAAACCCACAAACGAATTACGTACTTTTGCAAGGCGCAAAGCAGGAGCCGCAAGCTTATGTCGGTTCCTGCTTTGTCTATTGTATACATCACCTATCGTTTTATAATTCTTTATATTTTTATGTACATAAATTAGATTGCTTAAAATATACTGTGAAGCAAATGTAAGAATACCTGTTTCCTTAAACTTCTCTCGCAGGGAATCACGCGGTCTTAAATTATAAATGCCACGTATAGCTCTTTTTTGTAAAACAAAAATTTTTTCACTATTCGCGCATTTACCCCACAGCAATATTCCATAAGACATAATGCTATGGAAGTAGGCAAAATAAACGAGTTTTGCTGTTTCGACATCTGTGAATTGTCTTATCTTTCGAACAGCGTAGGCCGCTGAACTCAGTTTCCCTGCAAGAGTTGTTACGTGTGTGCTCCATTGGAGTTTTGTATCCAAAGATACTCCCAAAAATACAGTTGAATTTTCTGTTTTTAGTGGTACATTATTTAAAGAGAGTCTATTTGCTGTTTTTGCAGCATTAGGTAATGCAAATTCAATACATTAAAGGCGACTGAGGTAAGTTGACCCGCTCTGAGATGTCTGTCTGAGTAGAATAGACTACCTCATTTCTTACCGAGGTGTCGTAAAACGCGTCTAAGTTAAGTTGAGCCGCCGTGTGGTATCCGGTTGATTAAAATAGACCGCCCTCTTTCTTACCGAGGTGACGTAAAATACGTCGCTAATGCAAGTTGACGTCAGGCAGGCGGTCGGTCGTAAAATACTTAGTCAAATCGTGTGACAACATGTTTACAATATGTTGTGGCGACTCCACTTAGAGTCGGATCAGGGCAGAAGAATTATGAATTAATTAAAAATAAATAAACTAAAATAAAAAAATTAAAATCAATAAATTTATTAAACGTTTATATTAATCTATGAATCCTTGCAATTTTTGTCTGTGGATTGATTTGAAATGTTTCAGTTGCCTCGTTCGTGACCACAGACATTCGATCCCTGTTTTATGTACGAGCACCTTTATGTATGTCAAGTTTTAAAACTGTTCGTGCTTGACCTAAGTATGACGTCAATGGAACCTTAGTTACTTATATATTATTATTTCTTACAGAATAATTTATAGAACGCCGTGTGGTATCCGGCTGAATAGAATAGTACCAACCTCATTTCTTACCGAGGTGTCGAAAAAGGCGACTAAGGTAAATCGACCCGCCGTGTGGTATCCGGCTGAGCAGAATAGACCAACCTCATTTTTTACCGAGGTGTCGTAAAAGGCGACTAAGGTAAGTTGACCCAGCGTGTGGTATCCGGTTTAGTAGAATTGACCACCCTCTTTCCAACCGAGGTGTCGTAAAATACGACAGAGGTAAGTTGACATCAGGCAGGCGGCCGGTCGTAAAAACGCAGCCAAATCATGTGACAGCCTGTTAACATGTTGTGCCGACCCTACTTAGAGTGGGATAAGGGCAGGAAGATGACAGAATAATTTATACAATGAGGCTTTACTTTGTGGAGATCCATAATACAAAAGTAATACTGAAATTATTTTGCTACTAGCGGCCTACCCTGCTTCGCACGGGTATAAAATATATAGCCTATGTCACTCAGTGAAAAAAATTATTAAAATCGATCCAGTAGTTTTAATTTATTCATTACTGCCCGTGGCCCGCACGCGTTAAATTTGAAGAAAAACAATTCCCTTACGACATCACATTAGAAACATTACAGTATTTCTCTACTCCATATTGAATGTTATTATACATTCCTCTTGAATCACTCTATCTATTAAAAAAACCGCATCAAAATCTGTTGCGTAGTTTTAAAGATTTAAGCAGTCATAGGGACATAGGGACAAACAAAGAATGTGACTTTGTTTTATACTATGTAGTGATAATCCCTATAGCATGATTCAGTATTCACGCGCGATGGCTTATTATTAGCGTACTTCATGTATAACTTTGGTGTTTCTATACCGATTTCAATGATTTTTTTTTTATACAATGGTTAATACTTTTTTATTTTGGGATGACTGAGAGTGATATAAACGTAGGAGTAGACAAATATAACCAGAAAGCTTCGAACTGCTAAGCTATCGGGAGTTACACGTCTTATTGTGAGTCAACCATAAAAGATAGACATATGCTGTCGTGGGATATTTTTTATATAATTTTAAGGAGAACATTTCCGTCATACATGATTTCTGTGTAGCTTTAACCATCAAGGTTGCACACGCGACGGAAGCTTAAAAAATGGAGTAACTTCTCCCGTTTTCCCGACATTTCCGTTCACTGCTCTGCTCCTATTGATTGTAGCGTGATGAAAAGTATACTATAACCAGCCCAGGAGTATGAAAAACAATTGTACCGAGTTTCGTTAAAATCCGTCGAGTAGTTTTTGTTTCTATAACGGTTATACAGACAGACAGACAGACAGACAGACAGACAGACAAAATTTTTACTGATTGCATTTTTGGCATCAGTATCGATCCCTAATCACCCCCTGATAGTTATTTTGGAAATATATTCCAGTTACAGAATTGACCTCTCTACAGATTTATTATAAGTATAGATAACCCGCGATAAAGTAATATATAATGCTAAATGTAGAGTCGACATCCGTTTTCATACTTAGTTAAATAAATAATATATGGGACACTCACACACACGGTCGTCCGTCCCCAAAGTAAGTAACTTAATACTTGTGTTATGGTAGACAGACAACTGGTGAATATATACTTATATATTTTTTAAATACATACTTAAATACAAATATACACCCAGGCTCAAAGACCAACAAATTCATTTATAGAAAATGTTGGCCCTCGGCGGGAATCGAACCCGCGACCCGCGGAGCTGAAGGCAGGGTCACTACCCACTACTCCAACGGGCCAGTCAAAATTCATCAGTTCATATTTAGTTACTTTTTATGTTAATGTAAAAAAACATTTAAAAATATATTTGAGTATTTTACAGTCTTTCTGTCTGTTACGTTTTCATAGTTAATACGCTAGAGCAGGACTTCTTAAACTTTTGTCATTCACGACCCCATTTATGATTGCGAGTTTCTTGACGACCCCATACAAATATAAAACAAAAATAAATTATTATTATTTGATGATTTATCTATTAGGTAACATATGAAAATAAATAGTTTTAGAATTCGTTTTGAAACCTATAAAAATCCCAATATCCCATGTATTCCGCCAACTCTAGTGGTGTTATAAAATGGTATATATAATATAAATATTTGACATTAAAATCTCTCGCGACCGCAGAATTTTGCTACGCGACCCCATTTGGGGTTGCGACCCATAGTTTAAGAAGCCCTGCGCTAGAGCGATATTTATGAAATTTAGTATAATTAAAGCTTATGCAACGGGTTTACGTATTATATAGCAAAGATTGTATATTCAAGAATAAGATAAATACGCATAGGTATGTTATTGATATTACCGGCTAAATAAAATAGACCACCCTCTTTCTCAACGAAGTGTCCCAAAAGGCGAATAAATTAAGTTGACATCAGGCAGGCGGCCAGTCGTAAAATACCAGGCCAAACCATGTAAAAACAAAGCTGTGCCGACCCCATTTAGATTAGGATAATGGCGGGAGAATGATGATGTGATTGAATATTTGAGAGTAGAATAACATTTCCTGTGACGTGAAAGAAGTCACAGGTATAGCTTGTACTCTACATAGAGAATTTCTTTAGGTTTTTTTGTCTCGACCTCGACATAAATTGTTTGAATGCCGAACTAATGGCGTCTTGTTCCATTATTTTCACGTCGTAAGTGTTAATTTAAATGCGAAGGTATGTTTGTTTGTCCTTCTTACCAATCCAGACTGAAAGATGTGATATGTGATGTAGTTAATAGACCGTAGATTATTTGTTCATCGCTTACTCAATCATAGTTATACTGAGAATTTCTTTTTAATTTTTTATTTATTTATTGGCACACCAACAGTTTATAGGTCAAACAAACAAAATACAGCTCAAAAAAATACATAAAAGCTAAAGCCTACTTAGTAATAAAAGGTGTGAAACAACATTCATAAAATTAATAACAAAAACAGAACACATGAGATCAAAATAAAAATAAATTCTAAATAAGTCTAAATTAAATATAATGTTAACAATAAAAATAAAAAATTAAAATTATAAATGATAAAAAAAGGGCGATATGGAAAAGATATAATGAAAAAATACTACTGCTATTAGTGTGAGTTACATGAATTTGGTTGCAGTATTTGTTTTTTGTTTTCATTGCGTACATGTATCCTTGAAAATATCAATTTTATTTATCCATGAAAAATCGTTATAGGTTCTTTGGAGTCTGTTTATATGGGAATATCTACCAAAATTAGTCCTTCTGCGAGCAGTTTGAAAGGTTGTTTTTTTTGGTATCTCTGCTGTTACACCGTGTAACGGAAAAATTTATTAATTCTAAAATGCTCTCTCTCTCTCTCCAATTCTGCAAATATTTCTATCTATTTAGTCAAATTTTACGACATCTCGGTAAGAAAGAGGGTGGTCTATTCTACTAAAACTGAAAATTTGGTCTTCCATTATTTGTGAAAGTCCTGGGAAGGTTTAAAACGTTAGATTAAAATGCTAGGAATTTTATTAAATGATACGCAGTTTAACGTTTTTTATAACAGACTGATTTAATACCATAAACAATAGGCTACATTGGTACAGACCAATATATTAATTTTGTTACAATATTAACAAATTTAATAAAAACAACAATTTTGTTATTCCTTAGAAATAGGGATGGTCCATTATCTACGAGTAAGGTAACTCGACCCGTCGTTTGGTATCCGGCTGAGTACAATAGACTAAGTAATTTCTTACCGAGGTGTCGTAAGAGGCGAGTAAGGTAAGTTGACCCACCGCGTGGTATCCGGTTTAGTAGAATAGATCACCCTCTTTCTTACCGAGGTGTCGTAAATACGATTGAGGTAAATTGACGTCAGGCAGGCGGCCGATCGTAAAAACGCAGCCAAATCATGTGACAGCATATTTATAACATGTTGTGCCGACCCTACTTAGAGTGGGATAAGGGCAGGAAGATGTTGAATTTATATTTGTTTCCCGTGGTAGAACCCACGACCAACACTGAAGTATCACGCTATCAGACCGTCAGGCCATTACGGCTTTGGCATAAAGACTATACCCAATGAATATTAATGAGAATTCTATAGAATGATGAACTGAAAGTACAAAAACTTCACGTACAGAATGTTAAAATGTATTAAGTATTCTCGATTTGTGTTTAACTTTTTCTAAAGAATGTATTCTATAAATCTTACGGTGCGTGTGATGTGAATTTTATAGTTACATGTCCGAATTTAACTGTGATAGCCCAGCGGTAACACCGTCCGACTCTTTCGAGGAGGTCACGGGTTCAAACGCCGGGCAGAGTTTTTCTGTTAAAACTTATGTGTCTAATTAATAGTTGCTATTTATCACACGCTTTTCGGTGAAGGAAAACATCGTGAAAAAAACCTGCATATCTTTAAAAAATTCCTGTTCCCCTCTTCTCTCCGATTTTTGGAGAGAAGGATTGGAGCTAACACATACCACGCTGCTCCAATGCGGATTGGTAGGTTACACATATCCCAAGAAATCTCTAGAGATGTGCAGGTTTCGTCACAATGTTTTCCTTCACCGAAATGCGTGTGATAAATTGTAATTATCAATTAGACACATAAGTTTGCATAAAAACTCATTGGTGTCTGCCTGAGTTCGAACCCGTGACCTCCCCGAAAGAGTCGCACGGTGTTTCCGCTGGGCTACCACAGCTTTTATTTTTTTAATTGCAATTTTTTTTCTCGGCTTCGTCACTCAGGTATTATTATATTAATTAATATATTCAGTGTTTCAACTTTGATCTATTCAAATCTAATTATTGCTACTACAATACAAACGTCTAGTAGTCGGGTACAAGAACGACCAATGTAGGTCTGTATGCGAGTCTTGATTGCCTCGTGCACAGAGTACGTTGCGCACAGAACGTTTATTTGATTATTTATTTATTTATTAAAGGGACTTCAACAAAGGTACACACAATAAGTAATTCTAAAAAATTGGCTTGTGTACCCTGTGTTAATAATTAATGTTACGACAGCGTTATAAAAATAAAAAAACAGTGTTATAAAAAACACAAATTTACTCAATTTTTTTACTACAGATAAGAACAACAAAAATAAAACTTATATTAAAATTTAAAACAAACATAACAAATGAAAATAATCAAGGATATAAGAAATTAAAATGATATTAAAATTTTAAAAAAAACTAAAATAAAAAGATAAGATATTTTATACATAGATAGACAAGATATTTTACACAGGTTAATTAGGTTAGGTTGTTTTCAAATACCTAATACAAAGGTAATAATAATTATAATCTGCAATATGTACATAGTTTGGATCAAACATGTACTTAGAATTTGTTTATATTTCATTTATTAATAACTGAAGTCCCGTTTTTATTTTTTTTTCATTCATAAGTGTAATTTTTAAAATTATTGTGTACCAAATAAAAAATTTGCACCTTTACAGACTTTAAATTACTAGCTTACATACACCTGAGAACAACTCAATATGTTAACATAAAACATTAATTACGTTCGCAGTAAATATAAACGCTCAAGTACCATTCAGAACTAAATGATTCATTTGATTAGTCTAATGACTATCGCTTTAGATTGCCAATTTATATATTATCATAAAAATACACTTGTAAAGATATACATTTACAGTCGTAAAGATACAACATTATTTAACATTATTCATTGTATGGTTTGATCAAAAACTTTCCCTCGTGAGGGTTTTTAAGCATACTTTGGCTATTAGTATTAATTTTAATTAATAGCGATTATAGTTTAATGCTAGATTGATTGCTGGTACAATCCCAGTATTTTCAGCAACGTGATAGTATTTGTGTATACATTAAGCGTGATAAATAAATATTCTTTAGTTTGAATTTAAGAGTTAAGTCGACCTTGTCAGCTATTTATTATCCTCTCTTCTCTGGTATGGGCTTACAAATCCAATCCCGAATTTCATCTACAATCATTATTTTTTTTATAAATGTTTTGCCATAGGTCACTTCAGCGTTTCGTATTTTTGTACTAAATCAGTCCTTTTCATTCGTCTATACTTCTCGTCGTTTTTCATACGATCACGGACAGATATTCTGGGGATAGTCGTTTTGGGACTTGAAATGTTAATAAGCCACAGGTTCCACATTCATAACACTACTCACAAATACTGTAAATCTTAATATATCGTAATAAATCTTAATAAATCTTAATAAATCGTAATATTTCAGTATAATAGAAAAAGATTTGTCTGTACTGATACTGTTTGTCTGGTATACTGATGTAACGAAATTTTGGACAAGTAGAAGAAAGAAGCCAAGCATCCGGAGACTTAATATCGGACAAACAATAAATCCGGAGGAGTAATATTGACATTTTAAATAAACACAATAGAGAATTCCAGCGAATTTGTTTTTATATTCAGGCAATTCTTAAATCATTCTGGCGAAATAATTTCTAATCAAAATTCAACTTCTAAAATTTCATCAATAAAAGAAAATGTATTTATCGCAAGCTCTACACTCCCACTGCTCTGTGGACGCGTATGACCGAAAATAAACGGGTGTTTGTTTCCTCGTTTTGCATTTATCCTCTTGACGATCGTTGCTAACCGCGTGTCGTGTACTGCGCTTCTATTGTTCCGAGAATGACGCTGTCCCACAGAATATAAAGTAAACCCGCATGCCCTACAGAAAAATAAAATTACGACGTATATCCCACAAATGGGCATATTCTTCCTCTCTCCGTTTTTGAGAAGATCACGCTGCTCTAATGCGCAATGATAAGTTGCACATATCATACAAATGCCGAGAAGAGCCAGCAAGAAACTCGGCGGTTGCTCTTTTCAACATAATACTTATAACTAGTTACATTTAGCCGTGTGGTATCCGGCTAAGTAGAATACTATCACCCTCATTTCTTACCGAGGTGTCGTAAAAGGGGACTAAGATAAGTCGACCCGCCGTGTGGTATCCGGTTTAGTAGAATAGACCACCCTCCTTCTTACCGAGGTATCGTAAAATACGACTAAGGTAAGTTGACGTCAGGCAGGCGGCCGGTCGTAAAATCGCAGCTAAATCAATCATGTTACAACATGTTTATAACATGTTGTGCCGACCACACTTAGAGTGGGGTAAGGGCAGGAGGATATATACTTATAACTAGTTACATTAATTCATTCCTATCTTGTACAGGGTCGGACAGTAGCTATATCCACGCATTCTTATCATCTAAATAATCCTCAACAGTATAGTAGGCTTTTTGTATCAGCCTCTCTTTAATAGTGTTTTTAAACTGCTGTAATGGCAAAGCTAAAATTGATTGCGGAATTTTATTATAGAATCTTAAACCAAAATCCACAAACAACTTACGTACTTTTGCAAGGCGCAAAGCAGGAGCCGTAGCTTATGTCGGCCCCTACTTTGTCTATTATATACATCACCTCATCATCTTCCTGCCCTTGTCCCACTCTATGTGGGGTCGGCACAACATGTTATAAACATGCTGTCACATGATATGGCTGCGTTTTTACGACCGGCCGCCTGCCTGACATCAACTTACCTCAGTCGTATTTTACGACATCTCGGTAAGAAAGAGGGAGGTCTATTCTACTAAACCGGATACCGCACGGTGGGTCAACTTACCTTAGTCGCCTTTTACGACACCTCGGTAAGAAATGAGGTTGGTCTATTCTACTCAGCCGGATACCACACGGCGTGTCGACTTACCTTAGTCGCCTTTTACGACACCTCGGTAAGAAATGAAGGTGATACAGGGTACTATTCTATTAAGACGTTACGGCACACGGCGTTATTATATACATCACCTATCGTTAAAAAACCTATTTTTATGTACAAAAATTAAATTACTTAAAATTAATCAATTACCAAGACCAGATTTCATTTCTATTTACTTTTACCAAAGCAACCACAATTTACCAGTGAATAGAACGTTTTAATATTAACGTACAATCTTATTAAGTTTTTGTCACTACGAGGTCGATGTCCTTTTTTAAAGGAGGCGTAATTCAAAACTTTAAAGCTCCTTTGATGACACAGGTGTTAACAATGTCATGATAAGAGATAATCGTTCGTTGTTCGCGGGAGACGAATTTTAAGGACCGGATCAAATAATATAGTCTTGTGAAGATTATTAACGCGAGCTTTAGTCAAGTGAAACGATATTAAATTTCTACGCGTACAGTTTCTTATAAGAACTTAAATGGTTTTTGTCGACTCAATTTAGCAGCTAACAATATATTAGAATAAATTCTATAACTTAGGTATCAATAAAATTTTTGAAGTTTGATTTCTAAGCTTTCTCTAGGTAAATTTAGCAAATAGTAAAGTATATTTACTGGGTCATTGGAATACTTTAATAAAACTTCTTTACAATAATTTATACAAGTAAGCGTTATTTTGCAAAATTCCATAGTACTATTATGATTAAACTATTTTGCTGTAATCCGCGTTTGTTAAAAAAATCTATCTAATGTCTAGTATAGCAGAAGCAGAAACAGAAACCGTTCTCATATCTTGTACATGCAAAATTAGTTTTCACAACATACTATACAAGCACTACACACATTCACTACGAGAATCTATACGATCATTTCGCTTCGTCAGGAGCATCATCAGGAGTTATGCCCAATGTTTTGTAATACTTGGGGTAACTGATCCTGCATGCATAAAGAAAGAGAACGGTTTCTGCTTCCTACACTTATCATTAAATACATTTTCATAACCAACATGGATTATAGCAAAATAATTCTATTATAACTTATGGAAAATATTGTGAGAAAAAGTAACGATAGCAGTATTTTGCTAAAATCCGTATTTTTAAATACGCCTGAAAAACCCGTATAATGCTATGGAATTCTAAAAAGTAACGAGTACATACTATAAATTATTTTCAAAAAACATGCATTTATCAGGAGAATTTTTGGAATATGAATATGTTAATATTCCAAAAAATCTCCTGACACATGCAAGTATTGTGACATGTGTGAAATACCCAAGCAATATTTCAAACCTGATTTACTGTGTTGATTTCCTTCCTCTAGCATGTTTCCTTTAACCAAAATGAAAACTGTAACACATTGCAAATGTTTCGTAAACATTCACATGTTTGTTTTTTTTGTCCGAATGCATAAAAATAATAAACTATCTATCACAATGCAAGAATGCGTTGCTGTTTATGTAACAAACAAACTGATAAAAGCAAAAACTATGGACGTCCGTTTGTCGCGGCTGTAAAAATTATAAGACTTTTTTTAAACACCGCCCGACGGGGGCGAATGTAGGATATGTCGGACTCGCACCGATTAAAACTAAACTAACTTATTCAGTACTCGACCACGCTGCTGTTGGCGGGAATATAGTATCGTTGTACACATTGCCGACATCCCTGTCAGCAGCAACTCTGAACCCCAGAGTGTACCTCTGGGTCGGGGCCTCTCTTTAGGCGGTCCCTCGCTCCAGTAATCTATACATCGGAAGCACCAGGTACATTAACCGCCTTGACACCTTACTAAGTGGCACGCGTCCGATAAACACCGTTTGGAACGCCCAGAAGGTTCCTGTTAGGGCGGCTCGCGATGGTCTTGAGGCAGTCGCCTGCGCCCGAAAAAAATATTAGATTCAATTGCTCCTGGCATCAATTTTTCCCAGTTCATTTAATATGGGTCTCTCTAAAGCAAGAGTGAATAGGCATCTTTTAGACAAGCGCCACTTAGACTGCATCAGCGCTTACCATCAGGCATGATTGCAGGAAGCGCTCGCCTTTATTGCAGAATAAAAACATTTTTTGGGCTTTCAACACTTTGAGTCTATAAATATTTTACGTTCCAATTGCTCTTACTGACTATAATCTGCAAAGTGACTAGGCGATGCCTTTTTATACAAACAAACGAATATTCTCTACTAAACCTTACATTAATCCGGAACTCTTGTAGATTTTTCTCAATAACAATTGCTTTTCGCAGAGGTATTGGCAATAATGACGGAAGCAAAAGTCACTCCTGCGTACTCTGAACTAATGTACTTCATCTTCATGGTTTGAATTTTTTAATGTCCAGTGTTGAACACAGGTCTTTTCAAAGAACCCCAACGATCCAATGTCTCTTCTTCTGATCACCGAAAGAGGTCCGGAACCGAATGAGTCTGTACACGCGCAGCGTCTATATCAAAACATCTAATCTGATCTGATCTGCCGATATTACAAAATCATTCACTTTTTAAACTCTTTTCAATCAGTAAGATAGATTGGCAATGCGAGAAGACAAACTGGGACCAGACTTACCTAACACTGCTAGATACAAAGTCCTGAGTATCGTAATGTATAAAAGTATCGTCGATACATAAAAAAATAACGTACCTTCAACTATTCCACTACTGGGCATAGGCGTCTTTCTTTTCTGGGGAAAACAATTGAGCATAGTTTCTTGGTAATATTTCATTTACCGAGAAGCGTGTGATAATTTGTAACTATCTATTAGGCACATAAATTTTAATAGACTCTTTGGTTCATTCCCAGGGGTTGATCCCGTGACCTTTGCACAGGGGGCAAAGGTCACACGGTCGCACCGTATGGCTATAACAAAGATCTCACTTGCCAATTTTCGTCTCTCACTTTATGGTGCAAGTTATTTTCTATGCTGTCAAATACCCCATTATGTCGCGGAAGTACATCCTGTGGGCTGTAGACGGCAAGCTATAACGTTTATCGGTTTTGCAATCATAATAACTTGTCCTCTCGCCCCTCCCCCCCGGTTTTCGTGTCCCCTAGCCGTATAGTTGGTTATCGGAAATGTGCCCGCTTTGTTTGAACAAGTGCATGCATGTTCTTGCGTAATCCATGGCTCTAGTTACAGTATTAAGTTCGTCCGCGGGATGTGTCACTGCGGCGCTAATATTAATTTTGTGGTTTTTCTTGTGAAATAGGAAAAATTTAGTAAATAATGCTAGCTGTGAGACCATATGCCTATCTTGAGAGGGTCACAGATTTAAAACATTGGCAGGCATCAATAAGATTTTCTATTTAAAATTATGTCACTAACTCTTTTCTATGTACTAGTATCAAACCTTAGGCATGCACCAATGAGTTTTCTATTAAATAGACATAACTTTTAATATATTAATAGATACTGAGCACAAATAAGTTTTTCTGTTAACCCTTATCGGTCTAATTTATAGTTGCATTTTATCACACGCTTTTCGATAATGGAAAATATCGCAAAGAAACCTGCATATATCTAGAAAATTCTAAGGATATGTGTAGTCTGCAAATCCGAAATGGAGCAGCGTGGTGGGTTCTAGCTTCAACCCTTCTCTCGAAAGGAGAGGACAGGACTATACCTAGCAGTAAATAATAAGGTATCATTAACATTGACTGGTCCGTTGGCGCATTTAGCAGTGACCCTGCCTTCAGTTCCGTGGGTTGCGGGTTTTATTTTCGTTGAGGAATACTTTTTTGTAAACAATTTGTTTGTTTTTCGAGTCTAGGTATATAATATGCATTTAAAATTTTATATGTGTGCATTTACCATTTGTCTGTCACCCATAACCCAAGTATTAAGTTACTTGCTTGCGGACGAACGACCTTGTGTATATAATATATATAAAACCATATAGTCAAATCGAAAAAATAATACATTCATTTATTACAAAGTAAGTTAAGTTTACGCGACGTCGCGGGTACCACTAATAAGACATATCACAACAATTTAACTCGTCACTCCTACATTCTCTGCTTTAAAGTACATATATTTAAACATGTTTTCCATGAGGCAATGAATAGAATATGGTAATGATAATAACAATAACAATTTACATAATTACGCGAGTGAACGAGGCGGCTTGTGGTTTTCTCATTGTTATAAGAATTAACTTTTGTTGGTCAAGGATGACTTATAACGTCAACTGATAGCGGTTGGAACGTTTAAGGCAAACTCGCGTAAAAATATCGAAGTCATGGGTATGGTGAAAAAATTTTAGGTCTTTATATTAACTCATCATCTTCCTGCCTTTATCCCGCTCTAAGTGAGCTCACATGATTTGGCTGCGTATTTTACAACCGGCCGCCTGCCTGACATCAACTTGCCTTAGTCGTATTTTACGACACCTCGGTAAGAAAGGAAAGTCTAGACGGAAAGAAGAAGAAAGGAAAGAATGGTCATTCTTTCTATTCTACTCCGGATACTACACGGCGTATCTTTATATTAACATAAATAATTTATATAATATATTACTTCTCATCACCATCATCATCCTCCTGCTCTTCTCCCACCCACTTAGGGATCAGCATAACATTCTCAAAATCTACTGAACGGATTTTTGGAGTTTTTACTAAAAGGTAGTGCAATTGGTCCGAATGATTTCTCCTGCCTTTTTACCACTCTAAACGGGGTTGGAACAACAACATGATAAGGATAGGTATTTTACCTGCCTGACGTCAGCTTACCTTAGTCGCCTTTTACGACATTTTGATAAGAAATAAAGGTGGTCTATTCTATTCACCCAGATACCATACTGTGGGTCAACTTACCTTAGTCGCCTTTGAAGGCACCTCAGTAAGAAAGAGGATGGTCAATTCTACTCCACCGTATCACACCCGGTGGGTCAATTTACCTTAGTCGCCTTTTACGAGACCTCGGTAAGAAATGAGGGTGGTCTATTCTATTCAGCCGGGTACCACACCTGTCAATTACCTGTCAATAATATTTAAAATTCACACTTGCGTTGAAGTTATCTTGGAATCTGTTGTGATAATGCAAAATTTTATGAGTCACCGGCTTTTATTTAGAAAACAATGGACTCATGGCATCCATTGTTATCAATACAGCACCGCCATAAATGAATTGCTTTTTTTTCGTTTTAACTCTATGCTGTTAGACTTAATAGCTAATTTATAAATGAAATATACAACATTTTTATATGCTTATTTTAATATGCCTCTATCTTCTAGTAAAAGTCCCATCAAAATCAGCCGTACCAGAGGATATACTACTAACCTAAACTTTCCTCAAGAATTACACCATCTTTTATTAAGAACCGTACAAAAATCTCTTTAGTAGATCACATTCAGACAGTAAGCTTTTAGAAACATTATTATATTATGTATAGAAATAAATAAATATAAACAATATCACTCACGGCTGTCCGTCCCCCAAGTAACTTACTTAATACCTGTGTTATGGGTTACAGACAACTGGTAAATATAAACATATAATTATATATAATTGCCTTTTTCAAGATTGCATAAAATTTAGATTTTTTTATTTGTAATCAAGTATTGTATTTTGTTATAAATGTACTGTATTTATCTATGTTTTATTCAGTGTTTAAATAAATATTCTGACTTTCATTCTAATTTTAAATACATACTTAAATATATGTATACACCCAGGCTCGAAAAACCTACAAATTGTTTATAAAAAAATTCTTTTAATTTATTGATTATACAAAACACTATTTTTTCCGATAATGTCAAGTTAGCGTAGCTTATTCGGTTTACGGGTGGTCGCGAGAAATGAAAATACCGATAGGATCTAGCCCCACCTACCCTATTATTATTTTTTTAAGTTACTTTTTTTATTTTGTAAAATATTATGGAGCAAGCCTTTGTCAACCAGGTAATTATATTTATTGATTAATGCCCGGTTTACATTATTCCAGTCGACCATTCCAGTCCAGCGCTGGAATGCTACTGGAATAATGTGAACCTGCACTGGAATATACCAATCCAGTGATCAATCCAGTCATGTCAACTGGATTGGCGTTCTATTTTTCATTCCAGCTCGCCCATTCCAGTGCCACTGGAATAGTGTGAACGGCCAATCCAATTGAATCCAGTGTTTGACTACCACGCAAAACAGTGAACACGTATTGTTTTATTTGTGGAATTCTATTGGTACAGATGCGACAGCTGTTAATGACTGGAATAATAATTTATAGAATTAGGCGTTACTTTGCGGAGATCCATAATACAAAAGTAATAGTAAAATTATTTTGCTATAATCCGCGATGAAGTAAAAAGAAAATATATATCAGGCACGTATCAGGTATGATAACCGATTGTCCACTCTTCATTTAGCATTATATATATTTTCTATTTCACTTCATCGCGGATTATAGCAAAATAATTTTACTATTACTTTTGACTGGAATAATGTAAACGATATAATCCAGTCCAGCACTGGACTCGCTGGATTATTGGACTGGAATAATGTGAACCAGGCATAAGTCACAAGCCGCGAGTTTGACACCCCTGCTAAACACTACGCTACCGTGTATAACAATAAGCGCGATAACCAATTACGTTTACGCGTGCATTGCTTGCGCGCAATTGCCTTTAAAACTTAACGCGGCATGCAAACGAGCCGTGTAAACATAACAGTTTAAGCGAGTCCAATTTTCATGAATATACTCGCAAGTCGATAGCGCAAGTCTGTTCGCATATGGATAATATTTAAATTCAAAGCGTCCTCTTATTGATACATATTTATTAGGACACGTGTACGAAATAGAGTAAATAAAGTTCGGCGTACTGTATTAATACATAATTCAAGTTACAGTGAATAAAACGTCAAAAACTTAAAATATACGTATATTTTCTAGGTATTAGTGACAATTTGTTTACTGTATCGGTGTAATATTTGAGAGTATTAGTTATAAAACGTTTTGCTCCCTTGTGTAGCTGGCAGTGACACTGCCTTCAGTTACGGGGGTCGTGGGTTCTATTACCGTCGAGAGCCTCATTTTTTAAAATCAACTTGTTGGTTCCTAGGGACCATCGTGTGGTATCCGGCTGATTAGAATAGATCACCCTCATTTCTTACCGAGGTGTCGTAAAAGGCGACTAAGGTAAGTTGACCATCCGCGTGGTATCCGGCCGAGTAGAATAGACCTCCCTCTTTCTTACCAAGGTGTCGTAAAAGGTGACTAAGTTAAGTTGACATCAGGGCGGTGGCCATAAAATACGCAGCCAATTCATTTAACAATATGTTTATAGCATGTTGTGTCGACCCCACTAAGAGTGGGATAAGGGCAGGAGGATGTTTGAAATTCTATTTTGTTTTTAACAAAGTTTTACATTTTCTTACAAAACTAATTCTATTTATTCTATCTCGCCAAACTAATTAAGTTTGTTGGCGAGTATACGAGAAGTATAAAAGAGTATAAGAATCTCAATATATTAAAAAAATACTATAATTCAACAGCATGTGTGTGAAAAATCTACCCTAAAACAACATCACAATCCCGAATATTGTACGACTCAATCTTAAAACATCTTATCTCATACGTGGCTTGCAAATATATCGGACCCCTAACTCATCTCCGTGCAAAATATTGCCGTGTCGTAATAAACTTATTCCCGTTGCAACGTTCAATATTGAGTCTGTAATATAAATCTGCGCGAACACGTGTGAACGGTGTGGCAACAGGCCGGTCTAGCAAATAGTAGAGGTTGACAAAAATTACCACGACCTATTAAGGCGCGTTCAGACGCGTATGCGTTGCGTACGAATCGCATGTATTATTTCGTTAGATTAAAAAGAATATGAATTTTGTTAGAAAGAATATGAGTTTTAATTTTGATAAAAAGAATATGAGTTTTAATTTTGATAAATAATACTACTCGTTAATCTATTTTTAACTCAAATTACACTTTTATCGATACAAACAATACTTCTAACCTCGAATATGTTCACACTAATCAAATAACAGGTTAACAGTGTCGGATAGCAGCGACAGAGTAACGTCTTACATGATATCTCTGAAACAAGTCAATACTCTACCCCTTTTACCTTTTTATACACAATCAATACACTTAAAACTACTTTTATTTAAACGTTAAAGGCTTGTAACTTAAAGTATGAATTAACATTGTGTATTGTGTAATACATCGTATTTGGCAGCGAAGACGAAGTCCACGTTTACAGACATCGTTTAGTCATGTCTTTCCTCTGCTCTTCTGACGGCAATATGAATTATCATACTCTTACTCTGCCCTCTACTACATTGTATTAAACTGAGAAACTGTGTTTCAAATCGCGCCTTCTATACGATACTAGTAGAGCATTTATTGACGCTTCTGCATTAGCTACTTCCACTCAGTAATATTGTAAAAGCAGTTAAGAGTATATTATTGAAGCAATCATTATGAAATATATACTCTAACCAAAATAAAACTTTCCAAAATAATTCAGCAAATACACTAAAAGAAATGGAAAGTGGATGGTAATCAATGATTACGCGTACATAGTAATCAATCAAAGAGATTTAAAATAAATTTTGTAGAGCATAACAAACATATTGTAATCTCTGTAGCAAAAGGACTAAATGCGATTCTGAAATTCGAATTCTATAAAAAACGCTGATATCTGTGCTAGCCCTTATAAGAACACCCCGATCCCGAAATACACTTTTCTCGATATGGACGCATGATATACGTACCTACTCCGAAACTCGCTAACGACCTTCTAACAGTCTTTGCCGCGCCTCAACTTTTAATCGAGTTTGGAACAAAAGACGCTCGGCATCACTATCGCGGTACACGGGTATAGGGTTGGCAGTAAACATTAATCTTTTGCAATATGTTTAACCTAACTCCGATACAAGGTGCAGGTTCAAATTGAGCTCAACATTATCCACCTTATCAAGTAAGATAAGATTTTATATTCTACGATTGAACGGCGTAAAGTAGTTTTGCCAATTGTTTAATAGTGCTTCAGCAGTAGCGACCTACTGCCTAAACTAAAAAGGCCCCCCTGCTCCTTAGAGAAAAAGATTAAAACCTACACCCACCACAGTACTACATTGTGAACTGATAGGTTCCTCATGTAACGAGAATAGATTTTAAATATCAATTAAGTATTAATTAATGAATTAAAATAAAATGAATAAATTATTCAACCTTTTGTAGAAAACTCATTGGTGACTACTAGGGTTTTAATCCTACAAATCCTATATGGAGGTCAGATGTCTTTAAAACGCTCCAATGCAAATATTATAAAATATATAAATTCATATTATATAGGCATATGTAAATATAGTAAAAATGTATATGCCAAAAACGTACCTAATAATGAAGTAATCAATCCTTTTTTTTTATTAAATATGTGTCTTTTTATAAGATATTCGGTCCTCATGGGCTGTGGAACTTAACTTGGTCTTTCCGTAAAAGAAAACATTTTGATGAAACCTACATATCTCTTGAAAAATCCTGTGATATCTGTTACCTGCCATTTCCTATTATAGAAACTTGGTTGATCAACGCCCAATGACTTAACTTAACTCCAGTACAGTAACGCGCAATACCGCGTAGTTAAGTAAGTAATAAGTAACTGTAAAGTAATAACTTTAATCCAGTAGTTGAATATTATTTAAATTACGTACATAACCTGCTAGCGATATCTAACTCGTTACGATTGATCACTATTTTGAAGTTCGTTAAAACGATGAGGAAAACTTTATTGGGGGCAACCCTAACGCTGCGCCTCCCTAAAGACAAGCGTGCATTAGTAATAATGGTGCGCAGTTAGGAATTCAACCAATTGTACCGACTTCCGAAGTAGGGCAGAGTTGAATTTCCAACGAACGTAATGTTTCCTTGACGAAGGCAAATAGCGCTCTCAACGGATTTTACTAACTTGTTCAAACATGATAACGTTGACAATAAACTGGATGAAATGCTGTTGTTGCTTTGTAGTAAAATTATTTCCGCCGACAACCTTTAGTTGTATATATTTTACCTAAGCAACAAAACATAATGAAGTAAGATAAACTTAATATACTCGCACAAAATACAAAAACTTAATAGACTCGCAAGAAAAGAAAAGTAAAATAGGCCTATACCTATACTATACGTTATGGGACACTACATTAGCAAGTCAGTGACAAATTTAGTCTTTTCTTTTTTTATATTCAGTCTTTTATTTTATTCTTACTTTATAATGAGGCTATGTAATAATTAAGTAATTATTTTTTAATTTTACTTTTTTTTTAGTAAGACTAAATATGGAATATATTTAGTGCAAATTAAAATATGTATCAATTGTTGAAGTTTCAAAGAAAATAAAAATATGTCTCGCGATTTTTATTGCTACATAATCGTTTGAATTATATTATTTATTTATTTATTATAATATTTATTTTTTATCTGCCTGTTATTATGGGTTCTTTAATTTATCGGAACTAAACTCACGATTTTTGTCTTATGTTATGTCTAAAATTGCGTGTTAAATTATAAATGTCTATAATCTAATATATATTTTTAAATATACAAAATAATGACAAAGGAGTTTTTTTTAATTCAATATTTCTTGTTTCAGGTAAGATGTTTTTATTAACACACGTCTTGGTAAGCTGTAGGTAAGCTAAAAAGAAATACAATCTAACCAGGATTGTGTGACATTCATGTTAAAATAGTAGCACCAGACATGATGGATGATAGGACAGGATGGAAGAGAAAAACACGTTGTGCCGACCACACTTAGAGTGGTGTGACGATTTTAAAAACAAAGACCTTTTGTTTAAGATTCCGTCGCTTTAATCAATGCACAGATTGTGCCGCAGCAAATTTACCAAAGCAAGCGTGTTACCATATCGTAAACCGAGTATAGTTATCGAATCGCGACATCTAGTGATTGCTATACATATTACAAATTGCGCCATACACACTGCGTTGCATCAAAAGCGGACTCCTGGCCACCTAGGCCGAATCAATTACCCGGGCGATGATGATCGCCCGAGAGGACAAGCCCGGGTAAAGAGGTGTAACCTCGAGGCCCGAAGACCCCGACTGCCTTTTACAAGGCGAGGGAGAAGACCCACGATATATACATTGCGTTACGCTAACGCGATCGAGTAGGTTAAAAAAACCCGCACTACGCACACATTTATCGAAACTCGCACGGAATAGCTTCTCTGACGACACTAGATTGTGTGTACGAGTTTTCCTATCACAACCGAACAGATAAAATGTATTCCCGTATACGATTTTGCAAAATGAATCCCTTTTTCTCTTTAACTACGCTCTCTTACTGAAAGTCCAGCACACGAAGTACTGCGTCGCTCGGATTAGACAGTTTTATAATAAGTTTGAATCTCGAATTCTAATACTATTCTAATCTATTGTGACTGTTAATTATTCAAAATCCTGACAAATTAATAGTATATGGCAAACAGAAATATGCATAATGTATTTGATAATATGTGGATATTAAAACTGACACGTATAAGTTATTATAAAAATCTATATGCACTTAATGATGAATTAAAACATCATCATCATGATCATCATCAACATGCTATAAACATGTTGTCACATGATTAGGCTACGCATTTTACGACCGGCTGCCCGCCTGACGTCAACTTACCTTACTCACATTTTACGACTCCTCGGTAAGAAAGAGGGTGGTCTATTCTACTTAACCGGATACCACACCACGGTGGGTCAACTTCCCTTAGTCGCCTTTTAAGACACCTCGGTAAGAAATGAGGGTAGTCGATTCTACTCAGCCGGACACCACACAGCGGGTCGACTTACCTTAGTCGCCTTTTACGACACCTCGGTAAGAAATGAGGGTGGTACTATTCTATTCCGCCGGATACCACACGGCGTGATTAATTAAAACATCGTGAGAGAATATTGCAGAAATTTCTCAAATATAAGCAAGAGCTTCTCTGATATTGATTCAGCTTGGTTTTCTCTTTGCCCGGTACACGGTTTGCCCAATAGTCCCGTCCCAGTCTGTAACTTAACAAAGTAAAGAATAATTGATTTTTTGTTGTATTTCGTTCATCTTTGAAGTAATAATAATTATCATTTTAAGGGATAATAGAGCTTGGTACACTTTTTTTCATAATGTTTTTCTACCGTTTTTCATGTTACATAAATAATAAAAAAATTAGGAACTTTTAACTTTCATAAAAATCTCCACATGCGTTTTTAATACTACGTAGGACAACGTAGTCTTATTGTCTCAAAGTTACAGAGGGCGATCTAATAAAGCAATGCTTATATCAGTGATTCATTTCAATTTTTTATCCACACAATAAGGACGATTTTGGCGCGTGCCGCTGTCAAATATTCAAAAGTCGCGAGATACAATTGCGTCAGCGGCGTCGCGGGTGACGCGTGAAAAGTTGATGCGATTTCCGTCTCTAACGTCCGTGTCATTTGCAACATAAAGGCGGTTACACAACGTTCAAGTTATACATTATATCAAATTCAAATACAAATTCAAAATATTCTTTATTCAAATAAAGTCGTACTTCTTAGTCGTACTTTACGATACCTCGGTATAAAATTAATTGTTTTACCTATATATTTAATACAACGTTAAAGTTAGGAGTTAGGTAAGGCACACTAATAAAATAAGATATTCTTTTAATTAGTTAAAAGACATAACAAAACTTTAGCACTCACTACCAGATAGCATTTTTAAAGACTCCTTCCTTTCACATTGTAAATTTAGGCTAAACAACACTAACTCCTTTCGCTGTCATAACCTATATTTACGTAAGTTTATTTCACTTCGTATTAGTTTTAGTATTATTATATATTTATTTTATTTTATGAATACTACAAATACTAATTTATACAGTAGTAAGTTTATCAATATATAATTTATTATTTTGTTTATACTGTTTTTTTTGTAATGTACCTAAACTACGTTTTTTCTACTTATCCTACCACCAAGGGTCGCTGACAGATCTCTTATAGAGATAAGTTATCCTTTGTACTTGTTTTCCATTTAACTGCATTTAAACAATTTAAATTCGTTATCTCTTAATGTGTCCCAGCCCTAATATGTGGAAATCGTCAATAATATATTTTGATCTATATTTCAAAGGCAGGAGGGTCCAATCTAGAGCTCTGATATCGTGGACATTTGGAAAAATTGGTTTAAATAAAATAGTGGTTTCCATCAGTGTCACGGATGTTTTTCGCCGCGATCGTATTACTGACGATGTGGACACAACACGTATTGTTGTTTTTGTATATATTTTGAACGTTATGCTAATGTGAATATTAGATATTATGACGGATTCCCGATTTAATATTTGTTTGTGGCGGCGTGGACATATATGATGGACGTGCGATTATATAACATTTACCAGCAACTAGAGTATGCCCGCGGCTTCTTCGACGTACATTTCACTTAAATCCAGGTAACTTATCATATATTTCACCACTAGCAATCGCCAGCGGTTTCGTCCGCATATAAAGATTATAACCGTAATATAGTATTCTGACAACCATAAAAATGGTTACAGTGGCTTAACCTTAAAAGCTGGACATATAGCTGTCGCGGCCTTTTATTTAGAACTTTTAGAGAAGTCAATTTTGTGATACATGATTTTTGAATAACTTACACCGTTTACTCAGCGCACGCAAGAAAAGCTTTTACAAGTTTTAAGTAAGCGTTAAATTTTGCCGTTTTCGTAATATTTTTATTGCTGCTCCTCTCTTATTCATCTTAACCTGATGTTATATATCTACCTATAGCGTTCCGCTATAAATGGACTATCTTACACTCAAATAATTTTTCAAATCGGTCCAGTAGTTCCTGAGATTAGCACGTTAAAAAAATCAAAATCAGTGCTTTCGTTCAGAAACTACGCTACCATAAAAAAAAAACCAAATACGCCAACAAATACGTGGAAATTCATAACACCTCTGCGTCAAGGTTTAACAACAATATTCCTCAGTACAGAAACGTTCAAAAGTATAAAATCTGTGAGCAGTATAACTAAAAATATGTTTGCGATGTAGTAATGCAACTGAAAACATCCGCTTAAAGTATTTGAAGAGAATTTTTTAAAATAAAATTTCAAGACCCCGCCCGACAGTTGCACTGCGACCGCTTGAAATGTCACAACCATTCTACGTAACGTAACGGACGCAGATATTTTACAATGCGGTAGGTCTTTTATAATGTACATTATTTTATTTCATTAAATTTAATTCTGAGAGTTCTTTATGGAGTCCATAATTAAAAGTAAATGTGGATTGTTTTTAAATTCACAGTCGAGAGAATAATTTTATAATATTTTGTTTCAATTGGAATTGGTAGCGAATTATATTGTTTTATTTATTCCTTTGTAGATTTGTTTTATTTTATTAATAAATTTTAGGTAGCTGGTTGACCGAGCCTTGCTCGATAATTTTTTGCAAAATAAAAAAGAAACTTCAAAAAAAGAAAAAAAATAATAGGGCATGTTGGGCTCGATCCTAGGTATTTTCATTTCTCGCGAATAAGCTACGCTGACATGACATTTAACAGCAAAAATAGTGTTTGAATTCAATGTAAATTTTAGTATTTTTTTTAATGTCCAAAAACAGGGATAATACTATTTTTTTTAATGAAATCTAGATAGATCAATTTTTCTCCCTCAAAACCTCCTGCATGCTAAATTTCAGGGAAAATTGTTAGAGCCGTTTCCGAGATTTAGAATATATAATCGATTATTAATCGAATATTAATGAGTTAAAATTGTTGTGTTATACAACAATTTTAACTCATTTAAATATTAAAGCTTAATTAAAATGTAATTAGAAGAAATCTTATATAATAAGAAGTCTATTGTTCGATAGTATATAAGTCTTCTTTAATTTTCAAATAATCTCAAATATTGACGAATTTTTTCTCGTGTTATATAACGCATATTAGTTTTAATAAATAGGAATTAAATGTAAATGATCTGAAAAAAATCATACATATTTGTTCATCATTTCAACAGGTTTCCTGTTATGAAATCGGCAAATAGCCCATACGCCTATTTACATGGTAGTATTAACTAAAGCGGTTCGTGCTTAGCCAATTTGCAGAAGAGCGATAATCGCCGAAGAAGGTCTGTTTTGACCGGAGTAATATTACATAATAGATGTAGTCACTTATTAATAATATGAGGCTATTTATTTAATATATACTCGTATACTTACAAGGACATAATTTAAGTGGAATTCATCCACTCTCATATTAAACATTCGCAAGACTATTCGGTCTGTTAAGGAAATAGGTATTGTTACATTGGCATCGCAGTATATTTTAACAATTTAATCTTTGTGCATAAGAATATACATAATTATAAGACAGTAATGACTAAATGTAACTAGTAATATGAATTATAATTTTAAAAGAGCAGCTGCCGATTTTCTTGATGGCTCTTCTCACTGGGAACAGCTTTCCGAACCAGCAGTAGAGTCGGCGATTCAAAAGCACTTGTTTACAAGTTTACTTGAATCAAGAATATTTTTAATTTGAATTTGTAAATTTGGTACAATTAAAGCTTATATATTGCTTGACATATAGGATATAAAAAATTTCGATTTTCCTTTCTGAACGGGGAAAAAACACATAGCTCAAAGTTATGGGTATTTTCAAAAAATAGTCAAGTGAACGAATTTTCGGGTAACGCTAGTTGTAAATATATCAATAAGGACCATTACCTTTTTTATTTTGGTGCCTGTATAGGATTTGAACCAGCGATCGCCTTGTAAAGATCACACAAGCTAACCAATCCGCTATCACGTCTGTATTAACAGTATAGTTTACACGAAACTTCCAACTAAAGTACTTTAAATTAACACATACATATATTGAAGTCATAAAAAATGTAAATTAAGAGCAACTACGTAATGTAAATTATAAACCATTACAATATACGCTTAAGACCGTTGCAAATTAAATAAGTTGTCGCTGTGATGATTCATGTCTAATAATAGCAAATGTTGCTCTTCCATTTCCCGATTCTTTAGCAAAGTTGTGTATGTTTTAGGAATCAGCCCGTCAATGGTTACTGTCTTTATATAAGCAATTGACAATGTAACACTTGAAGTTTCATAATACGACCTTGTGGACGATTTTCACAAACGGCCTTCCGAATAAGGTTGAAGATTTTTATATTGTCGCTAAATATTTGCCGATTAGCTGTTTGTTCTACGATTGCGTCAACAATATAGACCTTTACAAGAGGGAAATAGCACAATCCCTACATATTATAAATGTCCCACATGTGGTATCAAGCTGAGTAGAATAGACCACCCTCATTTCTTACCGAGGTGACGTAAAAGATGACTAAAGTAATTTGATCCGCCGTGTGGTATCCGGTTGAGTAGATTAGACTACCCGCATTTCTTACAGAGGTGTCGTAAAAGCCAACTAAGATAAGTTGACGTCAAGCAAACGACCGGTCGTAAAATAACTAGCAAAAACATGCAACTACATGTTCAAAACATGTTGTGCCGACACCTCCTAGAGTGGGATAAGGGCAGGAGAGTGACTACATATTATAAAAGTCCCAAGCCGCGTCTGCGATTAATTCAAAAACAACTGAACCTATTTTCACGTGTTTTTCAAAAAAAGACAGAGGAATTTATTATAACTTTTAAATTAAAGGATTTATTAGAGATAATAACCATAGTTACCCGTAGTATCGGTTTGCAACGATGATTTACAAAGCGTTAAGCAATAATAGAGTTGGTAAATTGGTAAAAAAAGTAGAGTCACCTGTCGTCCAAAACACCGCCTAATCCATTTGAGTATCTGCGCAAGCTGATACCTATGTTACGTAATCATTAGTGTTAAATTGGTGAGGGGTGTGAATCTCTCTAAGAAGCAACAAGATTCGCCGCGAGCGCCATGTTTTAGTAGGTAGAAAACAAAATAAGTTCTAATATTGTTAATAAAAAAAGTAATAAACTAAAACTTGTGTACAGGTACAACTGGTTAAATACTTACTTAAGTACATATAATACATATATACAACTAAATTGCTTATACAAATTGTTAGCCTCCGGCATAAATCGAACCCGCGACCCACGGAGCTGAAGGTTCACCAAGTATCATCCTGTTACGGATCGGCCGCTATCCTTCTCCTACTAATATTATAAATGCGAAAGTTTGTAAGTATGGATGTATGTTTGTTCTCTTACACGGCGAATCCGCTGAACTAATATCGATGAAATTCGGCACAATTATTCCTTAACTACCAGAATAACATATAGGCTCTAGAAATCTTGTTAGTTCTACAGGAATAGGATAACACTAAAAAGCGCCGTCTATTATCGACCTATTACGCGACAACAGTTCACGCGAACGAAGTCGCGGGTAAAAGCTAGTGAGTGGGATATTTGAGTCAAACAACATCCATATTATCCAAATTATAGATTAGAAATGTTGACACTCTAATTTCGTATTTCTTTCGGACTCGCCCATTGCGTGATTACAACAAATTACGAATGTTATACGCCAATTTAATCTGATAGTCGTAAAACTTTTATTTGAGGAAAAAATCGTAAACCATTTTTTTTATATCTACCTATTTCTGGCATG
Organism: Morpho helenor; assembly: GCA_029227775.1. Classification (NCBI taxonomy): domain Eukaryota; kingdom Metazoa; phylum Arthropoda; class Insecta; order Lepidoptera; family Nymphalidae; genus Morpho; species Morpho helenor. The sequence goes on from JARGCU010000010.1 coordinate 14,553,978, forward strand.
TGAATTATGCCTAATTTGGGGTATATTTTTATATATTCCACTTCCACTCCTATTTTTTACTGTTTTTGGAATTGTCAATATGCCGTTAGTCTTAAATATTTTTTCAGAATCACCAAGCACAACAGGGAAATGTGCTAACAAAAGCAGTGCTTTTTTTTCGTATTGACTGTATGCTGTTAGCCCTAACGGCTTTTACAGCGTCACCGGGCGGGACGGGCGAGCGCAGAAGTATCGTCGAGGTTATGAAATGCGCGAAGAGTAGAGCGTTCTACTAGCGTCGGGGAACGTCGTCCTAAGGGTGCCTCCTGTGAAGCCGGACCACGGCTTAGAGCGAAGTGTAGTGGTGGGCTAATGGTATGACTTTGATTAGTCAATACGACGACGGTTCTTGTGTAATGTTGTGTTATTGGTTGCGGTTAGTGCATGAGTTGTTACAAATTCTGCATGTATCAGGTATGAAAACGAATAGTACACTCTACATTTAGCATTACATATATTTTCTATTATCGCGGATTATAGAAAAATAATATTTCCTTTCTTTTGTGTTATGGACCTCCGCGAACTAACGCCTAATTCTTTAAATTACACCTTATCGAATAAAAATGGTATTTTCGTTACTACAAATAAATACGATTGGTTGGTTTCCTTAATAACATTTATTGGCCATTTAGTAAATTTTGCTCTCCGTTGTGTAACTAAATCAACCATAAGCCATTTATTATTAATGAATATTATTCTGTACCTTTATATTCGGTATTAGGTATGCGATACCAAAGAAAGGCAAAAATGAAATAAAACAATAAACGTCATTCCCAGCCCACATTAATTCTATTAGTATTCGTATTTTTATTCACGTATTACATTGTCACCGTACAAGCCCCAATGCTCGAAGGGGGGGGGGCCATAATTCACTATTTCCTACGTGCGTTCCGCTTAATATCGCCAATATCGCAACTTTTTCCGCGTCCCCCCCTAATTTCCCATGCCTGTATTATTACGCAATGAATCATGATCACACCATATCGTATTTTTACATACGCGAATACTTTATTCATAGGGATATTGGATATGGAAGCGAAATATTTGGTAGGAATTTTATATATTACAAGCAATCGACAGCGGCTCCACCCGCGTGAAAAGATTAAAACCGTAATATAGTATTTTGATAACCAAAAATATAAATATGGTTAATGTGGGTTAACCTTAAAAGCTAGACATATGCTGTCCCTGACATTTATTTAGAACTTTTAGAGGGCAACACTTTTGTATTACATGATTTTTGAATAACTATTACCGTTTACTCAGCGCGCGAAAGGAAAGCTATAAATTTTGCCGTTTTCGTACTATTTTTTATTGCTGCTCCTTTCCTATTTATCTAAGCGTCATGTTACATAGCCTATAGCCTTCCTGAATAAATGGACTATTGTACAGTGAAAGAATTTTTCAAATAGGTCTAGTAGTTCCTAAGATTATCGCGTTCAAACAATCAATCAATCAAACAAACAAACAAACTCTTCAGCTTTATATATTAGTATAGATATTATATCAGGATTAAATATTTTCTCCTGTACAACGTAAGGAACATAATTTATTATGGCAAGTGCATGTACGAAAAGCTCGTGTCTCTTTCGGTTTAAAAACAAGAGCTACATCATGTATAGAGTGATGCCGATATCACAATATAGAAATCAAACAATAACCTTTAAATTAATGGAGATTTATTAGCAGATAATAACCATAGTTACCTGTAGTATTGGTTCGCAACCATGATTCATAGAGCATTAATCAATAATAGAATTAACAGCAAGTCTTTTTATTTTTGTTTAATAACATAGTACCTGGTGACCGAACTTTGCTCGGTATGTTTTTTTTAAATATAGAAAAGATGAAACTTGAAAGAAAAGGGAAAATAATTGGATAGGTTGGGCTCAAACCGGGGTATTTCCACTCCTTTAGAGCGCCCGATTACCTTACTGAGCTATTACAACTTTTCAAATGACAGTCTAGCCTATGTTTTCAAATAATATTACAACAGTTTTTCAATGTCTAGAAACAGCGATAAAACAAAATTTTTATTAAAGGAAACCTGAAAAAAGTTAGATTTATTTATCTAGATACTTTGTTTCATGAAAATCGTTCGAGTAGTTTCCGCGATTCAGATTCTAATATATACATATATACAAGATTAGATTTAAAATATTTAAATTTATATATAATATATATGCTATCTTTTTATTATTCAATTCAAAGCATTGTATAGGCCAACACGCTTTGTCTCATCATTGAAATGATAATCATTTTTTTGATACTTGAACAAGTTATTTTGCAACACTATCGGTAGATTGCTAGGTTTTTACACTCGACCAAGTTATTTTGCAACACTATCGGTAGATTGCTAGGTTTAAACACTCGAACAAGTTATTTTGCAACACTATTGGTAGATTGCTAGGTTTTTACACTCGAACAAGTTATTTTGCATCACTTTCGGTAGATTGCTAGGTTTTAACTCTCAAACAAGTTATTTTGCAACACTTTCAGTAGATTGCAAGGTTTATTTCAGTGAGTATACTAAAACAAATTGATAACATCAATTCCTCTGCTCAACATACTAACATTTTTCCAAAGTTTTGTAAATTGTCGAATAATATCTTAAAGATCTCTGCATGTCTTGAAGATCCCTTTATACAAGTCGAAACTCGAAATTTTACCAGCAGTAGGAAATATAAGCGTTTAGAAATATAAGTAAATATTTTAATTCACCTTCTTCGTCGTGTCTTCACGTTACTAATAAAAGATCTCCAGCCTCCCATTTATCTCCTTAGCTATTTTCAGCGTGCCAGTTACAGGTAATGTCATCTTCTTAAAATAATCAGTTCTGCATTTAGATTAACGGCCGCATGATCTTTTTATCCAAAACAACAGTTCCTTGAGGTTAACAGATTCTGTGGCATTTTACAGCAGTTTCTAATATCTATACTTACTAGCTTTTACCCGCGACTTCGCTCGCGTGATAGGTGTATAATAGATTACGCTTTTTAGTGTCATCCTATTTCTGTAGAATTAACAGGATTTCCAACGTCACTACGAATGTGTAAACTATGTAAATCCTGTATAAGGAATTCCGGTGTATAGGGAATAATTGTGCCAAATTTCGTCGATATCGGTTCAGCGGATTCGCCGTGAAACAGTAACAAACATATATTCATACTCGCAAACTTTCGCATTTATATATTAGTAGGATTATAAAACAAAGTTCCCATAAACTGTTTGTCTGTATGTGATCGATTGTCTCAAAATCTACTGAACGGATATTTGTACGGCTTTTACTAAACAGTAGTGCAATTCTTTCGGAAGGTTAAGGTTACCTAATAGTATATTAAGGTGTTACGTAAATTGTGTTGAAGAGATCGCGCTTTGATAAAAATACTCGCCTTTTGAGAGCTTTAGTCGCGTGCTCCGCATAAACCAACAGATATACACTAGAGTAATATACTAGAGAATTGTAGATCTACCAAAATACTACAAAAAAAGTTCGGAATAGCATGTCTCTATCTCTCATGGTTAACTCACAATAACTTCTTTTTTGTCTTTTGTTGACACACTGATTTCTGCACGCACAGCTAGTTTAGATTATAATAGTAATATCCCGCGGTTTCACCCGCGTAATTTTTGTTTTTTTACACATTATTACATATTTATAACGGATCCCTATTTTTTTGAATGCAATATGCTCAATAAAGATGCAGCTTTCCAATGGTGAAAGAATTTTTGATATCGGTCCAGTAGTTTCTGTGTGAAAACTTTACAAACATACATACAAATTTTTCCTCATTATAATACATATTAGTAGGTATAGATTCGGATATTTGTTTGTCTTAAAATATACTTGCAATTTTAACTTTGCCTTTATCATCTTGACTGGCTACTATTATTGATTCTTTATTATTATTATTATAATAATATCTGATTAACCTTTCTTTCTTTTCCTCTCCAATTACCTTAAGACGTATAACGACAACCATTCAAAGTTTAAATTCAACAGGAAATTTCTAGTATCCAAAAATAATGCACCTCACCACGTCGCGTAAACTCTATCCACTTTACTGTATGACGTGACATACTAATTAATCATTCCATTAAACCTTGATACAATTTACACATTCAGTTGTGATATTACACGTGTATACACACCTCCTGATGACAGCTGGGATATGTCGCATCTGTCACCAGATTAGATTTCCCACATAATATGCGGTTTATGTGAACCTTATTTAAAAAGCAATAAAGATTATATCTTCTTGCTTTATCCTATACCATTTGTGTCGAGAAAAATAGTGCGTTCATCTTGCATAAATCTAATAATTATGGTGTTAAGGATCATTTCTCTTTAATTAGGTGATATTTCAACGTTGTGTGGTTTATTTATTTTTTCATCACGACTTTCATGATAAACTCCATTTAGTTTTTAAGCCGGTAATAATGTTATTAATGGTTTAATTTGAGAAAAATGGGTAACAATCACTTTGAAACTCGCTGCTACCAAAACTAATATAGTCTGTGTCATACATTTTGTTTACCGCCATTTTTCGTCCTCCTTCATATTGCTAATAGCAGTTAAAACATCTTATAAAGTTATTACACTAGTGCCTGTAGATTAGATTCGTATACCTATCTTTGTCTAATCATGCATTACCACCATCCTGCCCTTATCCCTAAGTGGGGTCGGCACAACATGTTATAAACATGTCACATGATTTAGATACATATTTTACGACTGGCCGCCTACGTGACGTCAACTTACCTTAGTCGCCTTTTACACTTATTTTACGACCGGCCGCCTGCCTGACGTCAACTGAGCTTTTTTTACGACACCTCGGTAAGAAAGAGGATGGTCTATTTTACTCAGCCGGATACCACACGGTGGGTCAACTTACCTTAGTCGCCTTTTATAACACCTCGGTAAGAAATGAGAGTGGTCAATTCTACTCAACCGGATACCACACGGTGGGTCAACTTGCCTTAGTCGCATTTTACGACACTTGGGTAAGAAATGAGGTTGGTCTATTCTACTCAACCGGATACCACACGGCATCTTTGTCTAATCACGTATGGGCAGAGAAATAATCATAGCGCGTTCTTAATTTAAAAAATACTTAGAACATTTTAAGGAAACCTTCAAAATGGCGTTTGCGTACCTACGTACGTGCAAAAAAGTTATACGTTATAAACCTCATTTTCTTTATGTTTATCCTAATATGGTATATATCAGGATAGGTTTCTCTAGTCTATTATAATAACTTTATACCAAGTAATTTAGCTTTGACAATTTAAAAATCTATAACTTTATTTGCATCGTAAATCCTCCTTTGTTACCCCTTAAAGCTAACAAAGATCTTTTTCGGATGAAAGTTACGTTCATTTAAATTTATAGTCCGTTTACGCAATTTCCGCATCTATTAGGGCAACGCGAAAATCGTTTAACAATGAGGTACAAGAGATGTAATTTTGTAATGTAAAAAATAGGTAAAAAAACTTAAGTAATAATAAAATTATTTTGCTTTAATCTATTTTGTTATTTATATTTATAATTATTATATATTATTTTATATAATTTGATTATAGCAAAATAATTTTATTATTTCATTATTATTTCTTTCGCATTATGGATCTCTGCAAAGTAACACCAATTCTATAAATTTATTAAAAAATAGGTGTCGATTTTTCATCGTTTAATTGTTCAGAGACGAGTAAATTTTTTTTAATTAATAATGCACGCATTTCGATCCCATCGATTTATGGGAAAACGATGAATTTTCTGATATCATTATCATTTCCGATATCATATCTGACATTAATAATTTCCTATTTCATCTTTTTATTTATTTTCAGTATGTAGGGGTTTCGAGGGAGAAAATTCGATATAGCTAGGTTTTATTCTAAAATAATGGCCATGTTTGAAGTGCCTTAACGTCATAAAATCACAAATCACGAGTTCAAAAGAAGAACCAAATTTACCAAAAAAGCTCAGTTAGCCGCGAAGCTTAAGTATTAATGTTGAAGGTGCTAGAATGGTGAACAGAAATCTTATGTTTGACGTTGCAATTTGAACATCACTTCAAATTAAAGTATAAGTTACAATTGTTATAACTGAAGTGCACAAGACCGTGAAAATTACGCTTACAAATGATCATATAATTAATGTTAGATTACATTATCTACGCACTCAAATTACATAGTTAATATAATTTTTTTTTTTGGTTAGGAATTTTACATATAGGTATTGTTTAACATCTGAAATATAAATAATTTATAGAATTAGGCGTTACTTTGCGGAGATCCATAATACAAAAGTAATGATAAAATTATTTTTCTATAATCCGCGATGAAGTAAAATAGAAAATATATATAATGCTAAATGTAGAGCGGACAATCGTTTATCATACCTGATACATGCAGGATTCGTAAAAATACATGCACAAACCTCCACCACCGCCACCACAATACACAAGCACTATATACGTTCACTATCACAAACTGAGCAATCGTTTCGCCCCGCAACCGAAGCAATACCCAAATAAGCTTAGTTATATACTAATCGGTTCAACCCCACCATTTATTTTATCTGAAATATACTCTTAACAAATTAACCACTGGAAATTAAGACTTAATTATTTTATATATTAAATCAAATAGTCATCAAGCTTTTTTGAAATTAGGAGCTTGCAGTATTTTCATTTTTAAAAGCTTTTATCACATGCCGTATATGTGCGTGAAGATGGAATCTTGTTAGTTAAATTTGATCCACTTCTCGGTGTCGGATTGGGCTGAAATTTTACATACTGGTCCAGTCTCAATGACAATGTATGTTTATGACTTATCATACCTCATGACCTGATGCTGCTGCCAGGATTGGCTCCGGACGAGGGAACTCCTCAAAGGTTGACAGTAGGGACATGAAATGTAAAAAGCTTTATTAACTAGACTCGTAAATGAATAACAATTATACTACTTATGATATTTTAAAAACTAAACATAAAGCGCAACTGATTTTATAATAATTTCAAATTACGTACGCTTAAGTATAAAAGGATATAATCATGTTAGTTATCGTAAATTTAAAAAAAGTTGCTTAATGTTTCTTTAAAAATTAATATAAATATTAAATGTTTTTATCAAAATAATAGGATGACGAAGTGTAAGTTAAATTTGTATTAGTTATATCGTACTGTCAAAACTCATATTTATTTGATGGACAAACAACAATAGATACATTATATTTACAAAGACTATCGTGAGTGGTACTACTGAATAGGCTTAAAAAAACTCAGCAGATAAAATTATTCGTGAGTATAGCCGGTTTCTATACATTAACTAAGACCAATGAAACCCATTTGCTTCAAGCGGGTCTCCCATTGCGTCATCGTAATGACTAATCAAAGTCATACCATCAGCCCTCCACTACACGTCACCCTAAGCCGTGGTCCGGCTTCACAGGAGGCACCCTTAGGACGACGTTTCCCGACGCTAGTAGTGCTTCTGCGCTCTACTTTCCGCATTTTGCAACCTCGACGATGCTTCTGTGCTCGCCCGTCCCGCCCGGTGACACTGTAAAAGCCGTTAGGGCTAACAGCATACAGTCAATTCGAAAAAAAAAAGCGGCTCCAAAACAAATGAAAACCTCCTACGAGTCTGATTAATGTTCGCACGTGTCTAGACGAAACAATTTAACAATTTCCATTTATAGTGAAGCTTTAGGACACGCTGTAGATCGCGGCTAAATAGTGAACTAAAGGCAGGATAATTGCCAGGAACTAATATGTAGCGCTGCGCGGAGGTGTGATGTTCTGCAACAAATTACTTCACGTCACACGCGACTAGGGTTGCCAATTACTATAAATAAAAATAATAATAAATTGTTTGTAAGTTAAGGGCAAGTGCGAGTTCTTACAAATTCTGCATGTATCAGGTATGAGAACGAATATTACACTTTACATTTAGCATTACATATATTTTCTTTTATCGCGCATTATAGCAAAATATTATTCTCATTACTTTTGTAGAAAATATATATAAAGCTAAATGTAAAATTGACTATCGGTTTTGATACAAACCTCAATTATAAAAACATGCACCAACTTCCACCACCACCACCACAATACACAAGGACTACACACGTTCACTATCACAAACTCAACAATCGTTTCGGGCCTGCAACCGAAGCATCATCAGGAGATAGACTCCACGACAAAATCGCTATCTATGATGAATGTGTTTTTACGAATCCTGCATATATCGGGTATGGAAACTGATAGTCCACTCTACACTTAGCATTATAGATATTTTTATTTATTTTATCGCGTATTATATATTATATAAATATAATTTTATTATTACTTTTGTAAATACCCTCAATTATGAACTGTATTATTTTTTCCTGTACGATAAAAAACGAGAAATTTTTACACTATATGCTAGCCTAGCATAGCTTCTATGTATGTATTCAATTTCATCAGAATTACTTAAGCTAAAGTGTAATAAACAGGCATATAGATTTTCGAATATATGATATTAGTTTAAATATGTTATTACACCTATACCACTATAACTACTTCTTAACAATAGGCTATATAATATTACCGAAACGTTATAAGTCACGCACGGAAGTGTCATGTGCACAAACAATTTTGAACGCGTCACACGCAACACACATTAAGCTCACGAATAATCATGGTGTATAGAGGAAAGTTATGATTGTATGATTCGATAACACCGTAACCGAATCGCTCAGGATTGCAATATAAGCGATGGTGAACAAGTCAACAAGGGTGATCGAACAACGATTCCTTCATGTACAACGGACCAACGTATATGCCGATGGATTGGGTACGCAGATTGGACGCTGGATTGGTAGCTTTGAATCTTCTACGGCTGTCCTCGCGTCTGCTTGGTCACGTAGATTAAGGGCCTGTTTCACAAATTACCAATAGCTTATTCGGAAAATATCTGACACATATCTCGGAACTTTGCGTTTCTCAGGTTCCTGAATGGCTTATTCTGCACTTAAAGTCCCTAATAAGTTAACAAGTATGTGGCTGTTATTTTGTTTATCTGCTCGAAAGCAAATACATATTTCAAATTAGCAGCGATTTTTTTTACAAATTTTTCACTTTTCAGAGACATTTATCTGCTTCTTAGTTAATTTGTCGGTTAACTATCCGACACTTTAACAGCAACTTGTGAAACAGGCTTTTACTCAAGTATAGGCAGTAGCTCTGTCGCATCTTGACAGGGTAAGCTTTAAATAATTATAGAATTAGGCTTTGCAGAGATCCATAATACTAAAGTAATAATGAATAATAATATAATAAATAAAAATAGTAAATAATATGTGTGTGTGTGTACTCTAAAAAAGAAATAGAAGACAATGCTTAATTTTGCTGTCATTTGTAAAGTTCTAATAGCTCAAAAAATGAAAATAACCAATTCGCAGATTAGATTATATATTTTTTTCGAGTAAAGCTCGTTCAGCCAGGTTCTTATATTAAAACACTGTAGAAGTTATTAACGAATAAAAAAACGAATGTATACTCCAGAAATAGAACAAACATAAACGTTCAATGATAAGTGTTATAATATCTTCGTATCGTGTTTCAACCTACAAAAGCCAAGCCAGAACAATACAACTTTACCTAGGAATATATAATATGATACATAGACACAATCTGTATCTGTGGATTTATTTGTCCACGCATTCAGAATGCAGACGCCGTATTGAACTGACCTCAAATAAATGGAACTATAGACAATATGTAAGCGTACAAATACACGTAAGCGCTATTTATTTTTATTGTTTTATTACCAACTAACAATCGCCAGCGGCTCCGCTCGCGTGTAAAAATTAAAACCGTAATATACTATTTTAATAACCATAAAATGGTTAAAGTCGATTAGCCGTAAAGCTAGACATATGCTGTCGCAGACTTTTATTTAGAACTTTTTTTTAGAGGGCAACAATTTTGTAATTCACGATTTTTGAATAACTTGCACCGTTTACTTAGCGCACGCAAGGAAAGTTTTAAATTTTCCCGTTTCCGTAATATTTTTTATTGCTGCTCCTCTCCTATTTATCTTAGCGTAGTGTCTAGTCTTCTTCGATAAATGGACTATCTTACACTCAGAGAATTTTTCAAATCGGTATCAGTATCAGTAATTCCTGTAATCAGTAGTTCCTGAGATTAGCGCGTTCAAACAATCAAACTAACTCTTCAGATTTATATATTAAGTATAGATATACAATATTGCAACTTTATTTCCTACTCGCTCCCATGATAACTGGATGTCGGGTTTGTTTTGAATGCCATTAAGTTGCTATAGAAACAGAAAGACTTTCACATCCCCTATTCTTCGGTTAGGCTCAAGGTGCCAGTCACCAGGAGTTACATTACCTTCGTAATGTGATTAAAACACGATATGTGAACGAAATAGTAATCTTTTTTTCAATTCCAAATACAATTAATTTATTATTAATTGGATTTGGAACTCAATTTCCAAATTTTACGTGCTTATTTGTACATATTGATCTCATGGCAGTGGAAAGTCTACTAAGTCTATAGATTTATTATTCTGACTATAGATTTATTTTTGTTAAATATACCATCAATAATTTCCGCAGCGCATGCGATGACAGATATTTTACACCTTATTACATTTATATATATTTCGGAATCTCGGAAACTGCTCCAACGATTTTCCTGAAATTCAGCATGTAGGAAGTTTTGGGGGAGAAAAATCGTTCTAACTAGGTTTTATGTAAAAAAAAATCGTTTTATCCCTGTTTTTGGGTATTAATAAATACTAAAATTTATATTGAATTTAATTTTTGCCATAAACTGTCAAGTCAGCGTAGTTTATTCGGGGAATGGGCAGTGTTGAGAAATGTAAATACCAAGGATCGATCCCAACTATATTATTTTTTTTTTTAGTTTTGTTATTTTAATTACCGAGCTAGGCTCGGTCAATCAGGTACTTTGTATTAAAATAACGTAACGGAGCTATCTTGAGCTTGAATCGTAAAATCAATAATGACACAAAATTAAAAATTATCATTTAAAATATAAAAAAATATGAATGAAAAATGATTGTAAAAGTTCAAAATGGAATCGTAAGCATGGCCAGTAAACTTTATAATATACAGCCCGCCTATCTAGTGGCCACGTGTTAGCGAAGCAGTAATCCATTTAATCGACCACGGCAATCATTAATACTGACGTTAGTAAATGCCGACCAAGTTAAACGTAACTTGTTTGTATTTAACCTGAGATTCTTTTGCTGTTGAATGCAAGTTGCATATATACTTAATGTAATTTATGCATTATCAAGTTGGAGATATGTCTATGTCCTTGGTTTTTATAATGGTCGAACGCGATATAGTCCAAGTATTAACGTACATTTACTCCACTCTAATCTGCGATAGTCTAACGGTGAGACCGTGCGACTCTTTAGAGACGATTATTGGTTCGAACCCCGGGCAAGCATCAATAATACAAACTATAGATATAAATGTCGACGCGCTTAATATTTTCAAAAATAAATGCTTGACTTACTCCAGTCCTGACTTATATCCTCTGTGATGGTTATGTGAATATATCTTTAATTATTTTATTTTTTTATATCTTCAATTAACTTTTTTATTAATATCTTTTTCTTTTTATTCAGTGTCATTTTATTTTTATCTTAATTTTAGTTTTATTTTTAGTTAAGTTTTATTAAAAAAAATTGTTTTATCCCTGTTTTCGGGCACTAAAAAGAATTGCTATAATTATATGAGAAAGCAAAAGATAATTGCAAAGTCGTCAATTGGGTAACGGGTGGTCTCGAATTCTGAAAACTAAAATAAAAATCCTGATCCAAAATAAAATCTTTTTTTTTTTTTAATATTTAATTGACTTCTTTTTTCTAAATTAACAAGCAAGGTACCGTGATCCAGGTACTAATATTATTTTTTATTATTTTTTTAAAATATATATCCCTGCTAAGTAACACCTCATCATCATTATCCTCGCATTATCCCGCTACACGGGGTCTGCTTTTTCAATCATGCGGCGCCATTCATTTCTACAGTAAGCATCTTCTTTGCAAAGTCCTAAATTCTTCATGTACCTTTGGACAGTCGTCAACCAGCTTATCAGGGGCCTACTTCTTCCTCTCTTTCCCGTGGGCATTGCGAGACACTTTTACTATGTGACCATCAGGCTTTCTTGTGACGTGACCGTACCATCTCAACCGTGATTCTGTTAGTTTGCCAGTAATGCGCGCCACTTTAAAGGAGCCTTTAATATACTTATTTGGTATTTTGTCCCTAAGAGTGACTCCTCCAGACCACCTAAGCATGCGCATTTCAGCCGTGTCAAATTTTTGCTCTTGACTCTTTTTTTATTGGCCAAGCCTCACAGTCATACAACATGGTTGGTCGAACAGCGGCTTTGTATACCTTACCTTTAGTTCTAATAGGCATTTTTCGGTCACAAAGGACTCCTGTTAGGCATCGCCGTTTGCACCATGCTGATGTTTTTCTGTGCGTTATGTCAGTCAATATGCCCATCATCCGACAGCACTGAGCCTAGGTATATGTAGTTAGTAGTAGTATCTGCTAAGTAACATCTAGTTTTTTTAATTATTTTACCGCTTATTTCGTGGCCACGCGCTAGGAAGGCAGTAATCCATTACGTTGGCCACGTCACTCGTTAATAGACACATCCCGCCGACCAGTTAAAGTAATAACTATTGTGCAATTTGACGTATAGATATGTTATGCTGACTTTGAGTGGCCCGTTGGCGCACATGGCATTGACCTTAAACTCCTCGGGTCGCGGATTCGATTACTGTAGTGGGTCAACAGAAGGATTTGGTATTACATAATTTTAAATTTTAAGTAATTTTATATTTCATAGTTTAAGTATCCGACTGAGTAGAATAGACCACCCTTATTTCTTACCGAGGTGTCGCAAAAGGCGATTAAAGTACTTAGAGTAGGATAAGGGAATGATGATAATTTTATATTTTAAGTTCATTTAATAAAGAGAACGGTTATTTTTAAGTTCACATATGCAGAATGTAATACACATTTTTTCATGTATTGCAAATGGCTATAGTGACTTTTTCTTTGTAAACATTGAATTTGGTCGTGTCAGTATTTGTATGACGAATAATAGAAACAATGACGGTGAATCGAACCCAATGAGTCAGAAGAGGGTAGTACAGGGCGAGACTTGAGTAGTATTATGAATCATTGTTAAATGTTGGATCTGTCATAAGTTGCAATAAATAAATTAAGTAATTAATTTTGTTTAACTGTTTGTCTTATTTTGGCCATCCTATACTCCAGTGGTCCACCACGCTGCTAGTGGCGGGGACAAGGTACCGTTGTACACATTGCCCCCATCCACGCCAGCAGCAACTCTGAAGCCCAGAGTGCGCTACCTCTGGATCGAGCATCTCTAAAAGTGGCCCCTCCCTTCACTAATCGATGCATCAGGAGCACCAGATGCATCGACCGCCTCGGGGATCTTTTCCGATGGGCGTCCATAAACCCCGTTCGGAACGCCTGAAGGTCACCTTTAGGGCGGCATACGGGCTTTGACGAGTCACCTGTGTCCCACTGCGTCCGCATGCGGCTGATCGGATCCAAGGACTTGACTTTCCGGATCCACCCCGCCGCCTCCTTCCGCGAGATGACATCCTCGCAGAAAGAGGTTATCGCTGTCCACGATCCCTTCCTGTCCGCCATAGCACGAGTTACGGTGGGCAAGGATATTAAGAAGAGATCGTGCCCCACCTCTGCCATGAGCTCCGCCTCCTTACTTTGCTTTTTATAGGCTGTTTAGACGAAGCTGCGAACAGAAACATAATTGTTTCATATTTTTAAATGTTACCATAACCGTAAGATATACGGCTGAGTAGAATATACCACCCTCATTTCTTACCGAGGTGTCGTAAAAGGGGACTCAGGTAAGTTGACCCGCCGTGTGGTATCCGTTTGCGTAGAATAGACCACTGTCTTTCTTATACAGGTGACTAAGCTAACAGAAGTTACAAAAATAATATTTTGCTGCAATCCGCGTTAAGTGCGTTAAGTTGACATCAGGCGGGCGGCCGGTAGTAAAATACAGTTGTGCCCCACTTGGGGTGGGATAAAGGCAGGAGAATGATGATTTTTAAATGTTACCATCTTATATTGTCACAAAATGTTTCTAAACATCAAAAGCTTCAGAGATCTGTCACACGTTGACACGGTCTTATTGGCACCTTGGCACCATCGAGCGATGCCAGTCATCCGAGTTTGGTATAGTTTTGCAATTGCCGTTATTTATAGCTGGCATGCAACATTTATCACTTTCATTTGTTACATTACTACGTTGGTATTGTTGTGATTTATTGGTAAACAAACGTTTTATTTTAGTATAACATTTACATGATTTGCCGTGTGGTATCTGGCTGAGTACAATAGACCACCCTCATTTCTTTCTTACCTAGGTGTCGTAAAAGGCGACTAAGGTAAGACGACCTGTCGTGTGATATCCGGCTGAGTAGAATAGATCATAGGTGGATCAACTTACTTTAGAAGCCTTTTACCACACCTCGGTAAGAAATGAGGGTGGTCTTTTGATTATCCTACTCAGCCGGATACCACACGGAATACACGGTTTAAGTAATTAGTACATTCCCGCTGGGTCGAGATTTTTTGCGATAAAAACTTCGTGATGCACTAATTTCCACACGGGCGATGTCGCGTGCACAGCTTGTATATATATAAACGACTATCATTGGCGCAAACGAACTAACTAGGAGCGCCATCTAGATTGAACAGGTAAAGTCCGTTACAATATAAAAATTTTATAATTCATAACCGTGTTACCACTCTAGCCCATTAGTAAAACAAATGTTTATTGTTTCGTCCATTGTCTTTAAAAAGTTGACGTGACGCATCGCTCATTAGCGTACTCGAAATAAAACATGGCCGGTCAATCGAGAACTGTCGGCTGGGTACATAAGTTCCAGGGCGATATTTGCTGGTATGAGTGACGGGGTTCCACGTTATTTGGTTGGGTATATAAATACTGTTGTCACTTAACAGTTGGGCATTCGGTTCCCGAATACCGATGCAGAACCGATTTGGAACGGTGGCGCGTCAATCGTCGCCTATGACGGCCGGACGGTACCGCTTTTACGTTATATATAGCTGTAGGTTATGGTGTGAGGGATAACGGCGCCAAGGCCCAGCTATTAAACTGAATTAGTGAGAATTTAAATACATTTTCAAATAACCTAAAAAAAAAATATTAAATAAATATATGGGATACAAGCTGTGATGGCCTAGCGGTGCGACCGTGTGAATCTCTAGAGACGATCATGGGTTCAAACCCGGGCAGACACCAATGAGTTTTTCTATTAAAACTTATGTGTCTAATTGATAATTGCAATTTATCACACGCTTTTCGGTGAAGGAAAACATCGTGAGGAAACCTGCATATCTCTAGAGAATTCTGGAGATATGTGTAACCTACCAATCCGCATTGGAGCAGCGTGGTAGGTCTTAGCTCCAATCCTTCTCTCTTATAACGGAGAGAAGAGGCCTATTCCCAGCAGTGGGATAATAACAGGCCGCTACTTACTTTACTTTTTTTTATATGGGATACTTACACACACTGTCGTCCGTCCCCAAAGTAACTTAATACTTGTGTTATAGTAGACAGAGAACTGGTGAATATATACTTATATAATTTTTAAATGTACACCCAGACTCGAAGACCAACAAATTCATTTATAGAAAATGTTTGCCCTCGGCGGGAACCGAACCCGCGACCCGTGGAGGTAAAGGCAGGGTCACTACACACTGCGCCAACGGGTCAGTCATTTTATACTATATTTTTTTTTGAATTGAACGCCTTGTGGTATCCGACTGAATATATTAGACCACCCTCATTTCTTACCGAGGTGTCCTAAAAGGCGAATAAGGTAAGTCAACTCGCCGTGTGGTTTCCGGCTGAGTAGATTAGGCCACCCTCATTTTTTACGGAGGTGTCGTAAAAGGCTAATAAAGTAAGTCGACCCGCCGTGTGTTATTCGGCTGAGTAGAATAGACCACTCTCTTTCTTACCGAGGTGTCAAAAAGGTAAGTTGAAGTCAGACAGGCGGCCGGTCGTAAAATATGCAGCCAAATCATATGACAACATGTTTATAACATGTTGTGCTGTCCCCACTTAGAGTGGGATAAGGGCAAGAGGAATAATATTAATATTTATACAACAATCCTCCTGCCCTTATCCCACTCTAAGTGGGGTCGGCACAACATGTTACAAACATGTTGTCACATGATTTGGCTACGTATTTTACGACCGGCCGCCTGCCTGACGTCAACTTACCTCAGTCGTATTTTACGACACCTCGGTAAGAAAGAGGGTGGTCTATTCTACTAAACCGGATACCACACGGTGGGTCAACTTACCTTAGTCGCCTTTTACGACACCTCGGTAAGAAATGAGGTTGGTCTATTCTACTCAGCCGGATACCACACGGCGGGTCGACTTACCTTAGTCGCCTTTTACGACACCTCGGTAAGAAATGAGGGTGGTACTATTCTACTTAGCCGGATACCACACGGCTAATATTAATATTTATAATTAATAATAATTAAAATTTTAAATATATAAATAGGATTAATAGTAATATCTTCAAATAAAATTCAGCATGTAGAGATCGTGGGGATCGATCGAAAGCTAAGCTAGGTTACATTTAAGAAAAATATCGTTTAGTATAGTTTTTGGCCACTTAAAAAATGCAAAAATGTTAAAGAAAATGCATATGATATTTTTATTTTTGGTAGCGGGTGGACTAGAACATTACTGAAAAACCTGGTATCAATTCCCACATTTCACCCGGCGCTTATTTCTTTATATTAACATTTTTTTAATACTTTTAAAAATTATTGAGCTAAGCTCAGTTCCCAGATACTTAAGCCTAATACGAATAAATAAAAATTGAATAAATAAATCCTTTGAAATGAACCCATAAAAAAATTACAAAGCAATTTTTCATACGACTTACTGGCACGGCCTGGCCGAAATGCGATCTTAATATCGAGAGCGTGGCGCACACATCAATCACGGGGAAACGCCCACCTTGGCAATAATATTCATCGGGCGCCATTCCGGATCACGCCTGACCTACCGTAATACGTTTTAAAATTGTCTTTTATAACATTTTATTGATATTCGTATCGCCCACTGGCCCCGCCTTTTTGTTAGTCATTCATAACCAGTTTGATAGCCGTGTGGTATCCGGCTAAGTAGAATAGACTACCCTCATTTCTTACCGAGGTGTCGTAAAAGGCAACTAAGGTAAGTTGACCCACCGTGTGGTATCCGGTTTAGTAGAATAGACCACCCTCTTTCTTACCGAGGTGTCGTAAAAGGCGACTAAGGTAAGTTGACTAACCGTATGGTATCCGGTTTAGTAGAATAGACCACCCTCTTCTTACTGAGGAGTCGTAAAATACGACTAAGGTAAGTTGACGTCAGGCAGGTGGCCGGTAGTGAAATACGTTGCCAAATCATATGACAACATGTTTGTAACATGTTACAGGAGGATGATGAACATTTTATTAATATTCGTAGCGCCCCCGCCTTTTTGTTAGTCATCCATAACCAGTTTGAATAGATCTATCGCTCTTGGAGTATTTCTACCGTTAATTTATAAATGCGGTGCGTTGTTACTATTTCAATATCTTAGAGTCCCAACCCAGTCCTGAAAGATTATTAAAATTTTTTTCGTAGGTAGGCGGTCAAAAAAGTAACACGTGTTTTAAGAGCTCTTACTATTTTTAATTAAATTTTATTAATTGTTTATCTAATTACATATGTGTTAAGTGTTTTTGTACATACCAGCTGAATCTCCTATCACAAAATCCATAAATTGCTATATATAATCTAAAGCACTGTCACTTGAAAGTATTTATTGGTTATAATATGGAGTCCATACAAAATTCAATTCAAGCTTTGACTGAGCACTTCAACTCTCAGATGGCAGAATTTCAGAAAAATTTACAAAACAATATTCCTGCTGCAAGCCCTACATCAAACATAGCAGCACAGTTTAGTGCTTTTAGGGCATTTGTCCTGTCTGCACTCGAAGGCCTGCAGCAACAAGTAGAACTCCTTGCAAAGCAAGTTGACGGATTAGAGATGCAACGCAGGAATAAAATATTGCTGGTACATGGAATTCCTGAAGAAACGAAGGAGAACACTGTACAGGTTGCATGTAATTTGCTGTCCAATCATCTTAATCTTCCTGATTTGCAAGTTGATTGTTTTAGCCGAAGCCAGCGACTAGGAAGTAACAAGGGAGATAAGCCCCGGGCTATATTGCTGAAATTTCATGATTTGTCACTAAGGAACACAGTCTGGTTTGCCAAATCCTCTCTCAAAAATACTGGTATAACACTATCTGAGTTTTTAACCAAATCTAGGCATGAGGCTTTTATGGCTGCTAGGCAAAAGTTTGGAATTGGCAAATGCTGGACAAGAAATGGATCTATAATTGTAGTTGGGCCTGATGGTAAGCGTCACCGAATATCCACTATCTCTGAGGTTAATTCTCTACAGTCAGTAATCCCAATGCCTACTACTTCTGCTGCCTCCAGTGCAAACGTAACTGTTCGAAAGGATACCAAAACATCACAGGCTTTACGAACCAAGAGACCAGTAAAGCAATAAATATCATTATATATCCAATCTCATCCATATTATTATGTTACTAGTTGTTTTTGTTTTGTTTAATTTTTTATATATAGTATTTAACTTAATTGTTAATATCATTCTTTTAGCTATTTCTTTTTTCATGTATAGGCACTCATTCTGAAGCTGTTTGTTTATATACTGGCTTATAAATAGCATATTCTGTTAGTTGAAGATATCTTAGTGTTTTGTAGGTGAACCCTGTATATTCTGTATGTAAGAAATACTTGAATGCTTTATACGTTATATAGTTTAGATACTATATATTTAAATTTTTAATAACGCCTTAATTAATTTTCTACTTTCACAAAATGAATTAAAAAAGTCAATAAGCAAATTTGAAATTGACATTGAGCGCTGTCACCTATCTGTCACGGACTAATAAAATTGGAAACCATATACCAATGAATGATGACTTTCAGGATATTTGTTCTAGATTTATAAAATAATTTTTATTTGCATCCTCTACAATATGTTTAAAATAAATTATTTTGTTTCATATAAAAATTTGTAAATACTTACACATTGTTTTTTAGTTAGTTTACTGTAGCTTTTAATTTATTTTTCCTACTCATATGTAGCAATCATTTAACAGCGGCTGGTGTGTGTACAATGGTATTTCTTAAACCACTTAAGTAATTAATAGTAGCGTTTATACGTATATATTTATTATTACTTATATATTTATTATACTTATATAGTAATATTTATACTTATATATTTCTGTTACTCTATTTTATTTTATTTAGTTATTATTATTATTATATTTTTTTTTTATTTTTAATATACAACAGGTACCTATTTTTATTGTAACTTATTTTAAACTATGTTTTCAAACACAAATTATCAGGATGACTTACTCCCATCTTGTACCTCTCCCTCCAATGGATCGAGCAGTACTGATAGTATTGTCAGCATTCCTTCTCTTAGTGAAAATCTTAACTCTCATTTCTCAGATGTACTGAAAAACTTCAATATTATCCATATAAATGCGCAGAGTATCCCAGCACATTACCCGGATATGCTCTCATCTCTTGATAACAATAATGTTCATGCGATTCTGGTGTCAGAATCATGGTTAAAACCCTGTCTGCCCTCTACATCATATTCGCTCCCTGGATATAACTTGATACGAAATGATCGTGAAAACCGCACTGGTGGTGGTGTTGCCATCTACTTACGGTCTCATATCCCGTACTCTATAAAAAGATTGTCAGAACCTTATATTGGAACTGGCCCAGAGTATTTATTTGTAGAAATAATGTTCGGGCAAACTAAGGTTTTATTAGGAGTGTACTATAGTCCTAATCTTACAGTTGACTTTTTTACCTCATTCGAAATCCTACTAGAGCAGCTGACACCGGAATATAGACACACGCTGATCATGGGAGACTTTAACACTTGTCTCCTTAAAGAGGACCATCGTTCAGCTCGTTTAAAATCTATAGTTAATGGAGCTAATATGAACATTCTTCCTCTCGCTGCTACACATAATTTCCCTAATTCTTTACCATCTCTTCTTGATTTAATTCTTGTTTCTTCAGTTGACCATGTTGAGAAATATGGTCAATGCGTTGCGGCAAATTTCTCTTACCACGATCTCTTGTATCTTTCATACAAACTAAAGCCCCCAAAAGCTAAATCAAGGATCCTTCTCCAACGTAACTTTGGTGGAATGGATTTGACTAGACTACAAGAAGACGCTGGAAAAATAGATTGGTCTTCAGTCTCGAAAGCCAAAACTGCTGATGAGCAGGTAGCTGTTTTTAATAATTTGCTGATACAGCTTTATGATACCCATGCACCGATTCGCCCAGTCCGAATTAAGCACCTTCCTGCACCTTGGCTTACTGCGGATATTCGAAAACTCCAAGAACTAAAAAACGCTGCTAGAGTTAAGTACCGACGTAATCCCAGTGAGCTCAATAGACAGAAGTATTTGAAAGCCCGTAATCGCTGTAATAGAGAATGTAGAGATAAACAACGACGCCATATTCATAAAGCAGTTGTCGAGGAAAACGACTCATCAAAAGTCTGGAAGTTCCTCAGATCTATAGGAGTTGGTAAGGCGCGTGAAAACATTACGTCAAACAATTTAAATTTAAATCAGCTTAATGATCATTTCTCCTCTGTCCGTCCTATGGATAATAATACTAAATTAAACACATTAAATCATCTTTCAGCCTTATCTACTCCGGATATTTCCCCTTTTTTCATTAGTCAATTTACCTGTTGTGATGTTAAGAAAAACATTTTATCGATCAATTCGAACGCAGTTGGATCCGATAGCATTAGTCGTAAAATGATCATTCCTATCATCGATGTTCTTGCACCTGTGATAACGTCCATTTTTAATTATTCCATCCAGACCAATTCATTCCCATCTGCTTGGAAAGAGGCTCAAATTATTCCTATCCCTAAAAAATCCAATCCTACGGCTTATACTGACTACCGACCTATATCTATACTTCCTTTCCTTTCGAAGGTTTTCGAACGCCTCATCCATCATCAGTTAAGCCATTTCCTTTCGCAGCATAACCTCTTGAATCCATTACAATCTGGGTTTCGTCCAGGTCATAGCACGACTACTGCATTGGTGAAGATAACCGATGATATCAGAACGGGTATGGATAATCGAAAGCTTACAGTTTTGACATTGCTGGACTTCAGCAACGCGTTTAACACTGTAGATTTCGACATTCTACTTGCCATTTTATGTTCACTTAACATATCTCCAAAGGTAATTGACTGGTTTCATTGTTACTTGCACGGACGTCGGCAGCAAATTCGTGTGCAAGATTCCTACTCGAATTGGTCAGTAGTTGCTGCAGGCGTACCGCAAGGTGGCGTGTTGTCTCCTCTCCTGTTTTCAATCTTCATCAATTCTATTTGTGATTCCATTACTTCTCTCTACCATCTCTATGCAGATGACTTACAAATATACTCTTTTTCTAAAATAATGGATTTGCCTTACACCATCGGAGTTGTAAATGATAATCTTAAGCGCATTTCGCAGTGGAGTACATCTTTTGGACTCGAAGTAAATCCTGCGAAAACTAAAGTAATCATCATAGGCAGTCCAAAATTGATGTCTCGCGTGGATTTATCACTTCTACCTCCTGTAATTTTTGATGGAGTTCATTTGCCATTTAGCGAAAGTATTAGAAATCTGGGTATTATGTTTGACCGATTTTTATCATGGGTACCGCAATTGAGTGAAGTGAGTCGGAAGATGTTTAGTGCAGTGAGATCTCTTCAAAGATGGCGTAATTTTCTTCCTATTCCTACCAAAGTTGCGCTGGCTCAGTCTCTCCTTTTACCGGTCCTTGATTATGCCGACGTATGTTACCTTGATATCACTAAGGAGCAAATTAATAAACTTGAGCGCCTTCAAAATCTCTGCATAAGGTTCATATTTGGGTTACGAAAATATGACCACGTTTCCGAGTTTCGCAATAAGCTCAAGTGGCTCCCAATTCGCCTTCGCAGGGATACTCATATTCTTCATCTACTTTACTCTGTACTGTTCAATCCTATTACCCCTCCTTACCTAAAAGAACGTTTTGTTTTTTTGTGTGATACTCATGGCCGTTCTCTACGTTCAGATGAGAATCTCCGACTGAAATTTCCCTCCCACAACTCTTCTTTTTTTACTAATTCCTTCACCGTCCAAGCTACTACCTTATGGAACTCCCTCCCTGTACATATAAGAAAGGCTAAATCACTAGCAATTTTCAAAACTAAATTAAAAGATCATCTTCTAAAATTATAATTTGCCCTCTGCTTTTGTTGTTTTTCCTCTTTATATATTTATTAATTTTATTGTTTATTATATGACAAGCTGTTGTATACTATTGTGTATGTCATATTATATTATATGTTATTCTATTGTACTGTATTATATTATATTACATTGCTACTAAAATAGTAATAAAAAAGTACACACTGCCTATATAAACTATTAGATGATTCCATTATGAGCAGGTTGCCTGGAAGAGATCGCTGCTTTAGCGATAAGGCCGCCAGTTGTGCAACTGACAATATATAGGTTTTCTTTTAATCACGTCTCTTTAGTACATAATGTATTATTATTAACTTTTTTTTGTTTTTGTTGTACAATAAAGAATATTTGATTTGATTTGATTGATTTGATTTGAAAATTGTAAAATAAGTTCGAGCCACCCGTGCCCCGAATAAGCTATGCTGACTTGACAGTTCTCGGCAAAAATAGCGAGCAAGACTCCCGCAAGATCAATCAAATTGATGAGGTCGAGTAACACTCCCAAAAGCTCATTCAAATTGTAAAATAAGGTCGAGCCACCCGTTCCCCGAATAAGCTATGCTCACTTGACAGTTCTCGGCAAAAATAGCGAGCAAGACTCCCACAAGCTCATTCAAATTGGTAAGGTCGACTAATACTCGCAAAAGCTCATCCAAATTGTAAAATAAGGTCGATCAAGACTCCCGAAATCTCATTCAAATTGTACAATAAGCTCTAGCCATCCGTTCCCCGAATAAGCTACGCTGACTTGACAGTTCTCGGCAAAAATAGTGTTTTATATATTCAACTTGAATTTTTGTATTTTTTAATGCCCAAAAACAGGGATAAAACGATGTTTTTGAAATAAAACCTAGCTAGATCAATTTTTCTCTTCCAAACCTCCTGCATGCTGAAATTCAAGAAAATCGTTGGAGCCGTTTCCGAAATTCCGATAATATACATTTATATCTATATATATACATACAAGATTAACTCATTTAATTATTAGGTTATTATATGAGAGATCAGGCGGTTAGGCGTTCGCTGTTTTGAAATTATTCAGTTTATTCCTAATAAGGAATCTTCTCCAAGAAATAATGAAATTTTGCTATAAACCGCGCTTTGAAATGAAAGCATCAAACATATGCATTGTGCAATGCAGCTCCTAGCCTTAATTATTAAATATTTTTTATTAACATATACCATAATAATCACGAATAAACTCTTAATAGTCCAAACTGGACTTCGAAAAACTCTATTTCGTAAATATGTTTTAAAGAATTTAGTGATAATTATTTTGTTGGCACACTATTACAAAGTAAACATTTCTCAAGTTATAGATGCTTCTTGTGACTGACACTAGCTACTGGCTACTAAAAAGCCTTGCCGCTTACAAGCAGCTGTTTTTTATTTATTTCTACCTACAATGAATGCGGTACTAGCTAGAGCTGTAATAAAACATTTATATCGTGAACGCCTTTGAAACTTTGTTCTGAATAGTGCTTGTTACGATTTTTTTATACTTTTTACAGTAAGATCATGATTTTCGCTTATTTTTATTGTTCTTACAATCTTTAAGCAGCACTGAAAGCAAATTTTAGTCACGTTAATATTGGAATTATGGTATATAAAGTAAATAGTTTTCCGGCCAAGTGTTACTGTGGCTCAATGTAGTTTCGAATTTCCCTCGATACAGAACTCAGCAGCTAAAAAAAAATTCTCCAATCGCCACCAAACTGTACACGAACACCCGCTAGGTTATTCTAAAGATTTTCTAAAAATTTCATTAAAATCGGTTCAGCCGTTTCAGAGTCTGTAAGAGATATATAAACATTAATTTTTATATAAGTTTAATGTTGTGGTAAAGCGCGTAGGTATGGTAGGTTATCCGCTAGGTAAATCTAAAGATTGACTAAAAATTTCATTAAAATCTATCCAGCTGTTATGTTAGATAGATACAGAGATATGCGAATCAAAAAAATAACGTGTAATGAAAAAAATAACGACAAAAAATGAGGTGTCTTGTGTACAGAAAAGAATGATGCATAGACAAATAAAACGATGTGAGATATTTAGCTCATTCGAGACGTAAAACATCTTGTACTTAAGATATAGAACACATCTTATTAAAATAAAACAGTATCTATCAAATTAAATGATCAAAATCCGTTTAAAAGATATCGAGGAGAATCTAGCGACACGTTGAGAAGCTATTAGGACGCGTCAGCTCTGTTCGGATCGACAGAGATGTTAATTCTATTATAAATCTCCTGTCAATAAGTCTATTCGACGGATTTGAACCGCAAATTTAATATCAACCGACTCGACGGGCCGGATTTGCGACTAAAATATCAATTACCGGCTAAACTCAACCGCGGACAGTGTAAAATCAACTTTATTGACGTGCAGTGATTAAGTTTATTTCACAATGTCACTTTCTGCTTGCTTGTTTAAAATTGTCTCAGTGGATTTAGGGACGCCGCTTTTAAGTTTTCTGATTTAAGTTCGCTGGGATTTAGATTGAGGAATATTTTCTCGAAATTTAGGACGAACAATGTCAATGTTTCAAGTAATATTTATTATTATAAAATGTAATGAAACTTTTTTATCTTTTAGATACGACTTTTAAGATGTTTTAGCCGTGTGGTATTCGGCTGAGAAGAATACACCACCGTCATTTCTTACCGAGTTGTCCTAAAAGGCTACTAACGTAAATTGATTCGCCGTGTGGTATACGGCTGACTAGAAAAGCCCACCCTTATTTCTTACCGAGGTGTCGTAAAAGGCGACTAAGGTAAGTTGACCCGCCTTGTGGTATCCAGCTTAATAGAATATACCACCCTCATTTCTTACACCGGTGTCGCAAAATACGACTAAGATAAGTTGACATCAGGCAGGTCGTAAAACACTTAGCCAAATTATGCGACAACATGTTTATTACATGTTGTGCCGACCCCACTTAGAATGGGATAAGGGCAGAAGAATGATGATTACTTAAAGTTAAAAAAAAATGCTCCGATCGCCACTAAACTTTACAAAGTCATCCGCTAAGTCATTCTAAAGATTGTCATAAAATTTCATTAAAATCGGTCCAGCCGTTTTAGAGTCTGTAAAAGACATAGAAAAATAACATAATCATTCATTTTTATATGAGAAGATTAATATTATAGATTTTCACCAATCAAACTCTGTATATCGGAAAGTGCGCAAGGAATTTCCCACTTACATCTCGTATTAACATACGCGAAGAAAGTTAATAACGTCCAACTATATATACCAAGATTTAATCAACCGTATGTCAACGTCAGACCTCGGAACTTTGAAAACGCATCCAAATAGTGTCCAAGTTGAAAAGCGACAATACTTGTACAGTTTGAATAAGTTTAAATTCAAAGGTCCATCGGCGCATCGGGCGGACGCGGGAGCGCGCGACGCGCATAATAAAGAGATATACATATTACAATAGAAACAAACTTGCCCATAGGTACGTGATTTATTCACGTACGGTGATTTTAAAATTGGAATTTGTTGCTACATTTCAGACGACATAACGTTATATATTTTCGAATGCTGGGAAATTTTAAATTTGGAATAATTTATAGAATTAGGCGTTACTTTGCGGAGGTCCATAATACAAAAGTAATGAGAATATTATTTTGCTATAATCCGCGATAAAAAGCTTTACGATTTTGACGATGCTTCGGTTACGGGGCGAAACAATTTTTGAGATTGTGGTGGTGAACGTGTGCAGTTCTTGTGTATTATTGTGTCATCGGTGTCGGGTAGTGCATGAGTTCTTACAAATTCTGCATGTATCAGGTATGAGAACGAATAGTACACTCTAAATTTAGCATTACACATATTTTCTTTTATCGCGGATTATAGCAAAATAATATTCTCATTACTTTTGTTTTAAATTTGGAATTTATATTTATGTATCAGACAAGCCTTCTAAAAAAAAATATATAGGTTATTACATGTTATACCGTTGACTTCTCTAACCTCATTTAAGTGGTAAAATACTCTCAATTATGTATTAGTAAAGTAGAGTAAAAAAAATGTTTAGGTTACCATAAATACAACGTTTATTGTGGGCACTGAACGTCAAATTCAAATTCAAATTCAAAATATTCTTTATTCAAATAAACTTGTAAACAAGTGCTTTTGAATCGTCAACTCTACTGCTGGTTCGGAAAGCTGTTCCTACCGAGAAGAGCCAGCAAGAAACTCGGCGGTTGCTCTTTTAAAAAAATATAATTCTTAATATTATTTACATTAAGTCGTTACTGTCTTGTACAGGTTCAAAGAGAGCTATATCCACACATTCTTCTGTGTAACGCTCGTTCTGTGTAACGTCGACTGTGTAACGCTCGTTCGGGTAAATTCGGCTCGAATCGACTTAGGGAGCGATTTTCAACAGTGCGAATCGAGTTATTACATTCATTTTTAAAGTATGATACGAATTATGATCGGACCGAGCAAAATGTAATAGAATAATGTATACACAATAATAATAAATATGTCATGATACAGAAAGAAAAATATTTTTTTTATCCCATATGTTTACCTGGTATGTAGCTTCGATTATATCAAGTTTCATGAGTTAATTACACAGAAGATAATAAAGTCCCATTTTTCCATCGGAAATAGGAAAAATACACAGTAATTGAATGTAGTTTAAAGTAAAGTTGACGCGAACAAAGTCGTTTGTATAGCTTGTATTAATATAATATAACTAATATCACGAGAATCGAACTATCCATCCTGTGTTTCCTAGCCTTTCTTTCTCAAAAAAATTCACGCTTAAAGGTAAAGCGAGCGTAACGTATAATGTGTCTCCACACTAAAGATCAATAACCTATAGCTCGGTGACACGAATCCGTGTCATGAACGCCACCTTAGCTAGTAGGGTCCTTATTGTTTTCTCCACGAGCCACGTACAGAGTAATGGGACGCTTTGTTTCACTTTTGAAACAGACTATCTTTTATTTGTCAAGAGCTATATTTTTCGCAATATTCTTCTTCTCTTCTTCTTTGATATAGATTGATGGACATAGATGACTATTGTTGGACATAGGTCTCTTCACGGGATCGCGACACTATATAAGCTTGTGTCGCTTGAATCCAGCGCTGCCAGCGACCTGTTTCAGGTCGTCACCTTGTAGGAGATCTACAGACGCTGCGTTTTCTGGTGCTTGGTTGCCATTCCAACAACTTTAGACTACAACGTCCATTGTACACAGCGCTGCCAGCGTCTTTTTTCAGGTCGTCACCTTGTAGGAGATCTACCGACGCTGCGTTTTCTCGTGCTTGGTTGGCATTCCAACACCTTAAGACTGCAACGCCCATTGGTTCTCCGCACTATGTGCACGGCCCATTGGTTCTCTGCACTATATGCACCGCCCATCGCCACTTCAGCTTTGCGACATGCTATGTTGGTGATTTTGTTTCGGATCTCACTTTTGATTAGATCATAGCTCATAGGATTCGCACCATCACCCGCTGAGTGACTCTGAGCTTTCTTATACGTCCCATAGTCAGCGACCACGCTTTTATCATAGAAATTAATGTAATGATATCATTGCCTTCCGCCTAAATTTCACTAAAAAGTGTTTCATCCTATAGTTCTACTACGACTAGTAGAAGTTTTGTATAAACGTGAGTATTTCTATTTTGAATTCGATAAGAGATGTCCATAAATCTCTGCTGCAAGAAATATTACAGGTGTCCGACAATATCTCATGGCGTAAAGCCGGTATACCAATAATTTCAGCCTCATGGTAACCCTACTACTGTAGTTTGAATAAGTAATAGGCGGCTCTACAACTCGGTTACCGAGTCGATATAGCAAAGTGCTCCGCAGTGGGTAAACCCGCAAAACCTATTTGCATTTTGTTCTCAGACTTCAGTTGTATTTTTTGTCCATTCAGGTATGGCACAGATTTTTAAATCTAAAACTTCAGAGAAAAGAAAATAGTAAGATCTAGTAACGGCCTGGTTTTACAAACTGCTGGGCATAGATCTTCTCTCCATTTTTGGAGAGAAGGGCAGAAGCTAAGACCTACCATGCTGCTCCAATGCGGATTGGCAGGTTACATATATCCCTAGAATTATCTAGAGATATGCAGGCTTCCTCACGAAGATCCCTTCATCGCATCGCAAAGCGTGTGATAAATTCGTAATATCAATTATACTCCATGCGTTCTAGGATGGTGCGGGTGACAGTTTCCTTAGCGTTTCATTTGTCTCTTAAAAGTTGCCGCCATTTACAAAAGATGTTTTAATATTTCAACTGTTCCACATTAAATGATTAATCCACAAATTTTATGATTAAATAAAAATAAATTGCACAACATTGCATCCCTAGTTATGTAGTATTCACAGTTGTCATCGTCAAAATGGTAAGTGTCACTTGCACCGTGCTTACACAGCAAGGAGTATAGTCACATAAGTATTTTAGCAGATAAACTCAGTGGTGCCTGCCCGGAGTTTGAATCTATAATGAAATAGTCACACGGTCCCACTGCTGGCCTATCATAGCTGTACCCGTGACTCTTCACTTGCAAGAACTTTAGCTTTAAAATACATTCAATAATATAAAAGTAAAGTAAAATAGAATAAGGTTTTCTTGTTCCGGAAGAAGGGTATTAGCGCCGTAAATAGAAATCAAGATGACTGAACGGAAAACGTAAATTTTGAAGATCCTACTTAATATTATAAATGCGATAGTTTGTGAGTATGGATGTGTATAACTACTTCTCGGCTAATCCACTGTCAATATCAGTGAAATAGTGGGTAAACGATCCTTGCTCGGTATTTATTCAAGGTATTAAAAAAATTAAAGAAATAAAATTTTAAAAAATATTAAAAATAGTTGAGGAGGTGGGGCTCGAACCTAGGTATTTTTACCTCTCTAGACCGCCCGTTCCCCAAATGAGCTATTGTGACTAGACGTTTAATAGCTGAAATTATCTTATGAATTAAACATAAATAGGGATAAAACGACATTTTATTTTAAAATGAAACCTAGCTAGATCGATTTTTCTCCCCCAAAACCCACTACATGCTGAATTTCATGAAAATTGTTGAAGCCGTTTTCGAGATTCGGAAAATCTACTAATTATTTACTAATATTATAAAAGTCTTTCTGTTACGTTTTCACAGCGAATCCGCTGAACCATAAAATTTGGCACAATTATTCCTTATACACCGGGGTGACATATAGGCTACAGATATCCTGCAATCAACCTATCAGAAACAAAAGTCCACGCGAACGAAGTTGCGGGTTAACGCTAGTCGGCTATAATACGAGTGTGCAAATATGGAAATTCCAAAATACCAAATCGGTACAGTCTATAGTGTTAAGTCAATTTGCGCTGACCGCGTTCCGTTTCCCCTAAGTGTTGGCAGGTTTACTTTTCGTTTCAGATTTCCCCGAGGGCACAGACAGACAGTTTTCGTGCACACTTGACAGTCCGTAAATGGTTGTTTAGAGATAGACTGGCTAATGAGGGTATAGTCTAGGAGTTGACTGAAATTTTTTAAAATTTGGAATATGTATATGAAATTATTATTGCATTTTTTTGTTTTCATATATTAATACTGATATTCAATACAACGAAAAAGAATCATATATATCTTTAAATTAAAAATAATTTCACAAAAATGTGAAAAAAATGCAAAAGTTTTTTTTTGTATAAAATTTTCGATTTTAAAGTTTAGTAAAAGATAATTTAATTTAACTTTAGTTTCAAGCGCCATACAACTATGTTAAATAGACTACCCTCATTTCTTACCGAGTTGCCGTAATAGGCGACTAAGGTAAATTGACGTCAAGCAGGCGGGTGATCGTAAAATAACTAGCCAAATCATGTAACAAGTTTAAAACACGTTGTGCTTAACCCACTTAGAGTGGGATAAGGGCAGGAGAATGATGATTTTTAATTTCAATACTATATACTTTATTTACGTACTACTGCTCTGCCAAAATTAAATTTAACCATTATTTTATACATAAATGATTATTATATGATATAGGTAAATAAATAATAAATAAATAAATATATGAGACACTTATACACACGGTCGTCCGTCCCCAAAGTAAGTAACTTAATACTTTTTTATGAATGACAGACAATAGATGAATATATAAATATATATAATTTTTAAATACATACTTAAATACAAATATACACCCAGGCTCAAAGACCAAGAAATTGATTTATAGAAAATGTTGGCCCTCGGCGTGAATTGAACTCGCGACCCGTGGAGCTGAAGGCAGGATCACTATCCATTGCGCCAACGGGCCAGTTAAATATAAATCTTTGATTGTTGTATTATAGATAGATTTCGCTTTCAATAAATTACTAAGAAATAAAGCATTTTTACGCATTACGATTTGTATCAAAATACAGGAACAATTAGTATTTTATTGCTTATAGGAACAAACCTAATGAGAATAAAGCTAAATAAAGCTTTTGTATTGTTCATATTACAATCATAAAATTATCTTGGCTCCTGGACTATATAGCGTGCGCCAGTACAGAGCAATTGGAAAGGAAATGAGTGGATAATTCGGTCTCGCACATGTGGTCGGCTCACCGCGTCCGATGCGAGAAATTCGGTACTGAAAATTTGTCATTCCCTTATGTGACACGGTTGATACGTTTTGGACACTAATCTTTGGACTTATGTGAGAGCGAAATAAATATTCAAAGATATCGCGATTATGAACTCTAGATGCATCACATATACTATACTATACTAATATACTAACAACCATTTATAGCCGCGAATTCGTTAGCAACAACTTGAGCCTTAAAATACACTTAACTATATACGAGTATTTTGTGTTTACGACGTCCTTAATGCTATATTAACTATTATTTGTAGAGTTTCAATCAATTGTGTACTATGCTTTTTCTCTTATCTTTAATATGTATATTTTTTTTCAATTATTGTATAGAAACCGGCTATACTCACGTGTTATTTTATCGGATGAGCCCGACTAGTTTCAAGCCCATACGGGGCTCTTAATCATGAGCTCTTTACGCGGTATTATCGCGGCGGGAACTGATATATATAATTTCTGAATTTCGTAAACGGCTACAACGATTGTCATGAAATTCAGCATGGGTGGGTTTTGGTAAATTGAAAAAATGTCGGGAAGCGAAAAAATGCTAAAATGTTAAATGTAATGGGCGGACTAAAGAAGTGAAAATACCTGGGATCAACCTTATTATGGTGGTTTCTTTTTTATAACTAAAAAAAATACCTAACATGTCTCGGTCACCCAGATACTAGTATCAACACAGTTAATTATATAAAAATAATTGTAATAATCCATTAACTATTTCAATGATAGTATACTAGACGGTATTGTTACTCTAGGGAAAACAACCCTCGGTGTATCAAATGGAAAGATGCTTAGTAAAATCAAAGAACGGCATTGCAATACTCTAAGATAACTTAACTGCTATTATGATCAGAAATCGCTATATTTTAAACTAGTACACTAATCTCTAAAGTTACTACCCATATTGTGACTATCCGAAGCTAAAACAGTATTTGTAATAATACAATTAGAAGAAACAAGTGTCTTAATTGTGATTGTGATCGCAAATCGTTATCTTTTAATTTAGAACACAAAAGTTACTTAATCATATAACGTAATATGTTGACGTGATATAAAGAAGCTAAAACAGTATTAGTAATAATACAATTAGGAGAAACAAGGGTCTTAATTGC
This sequence comes from Morpho helenor, assembly GCA_029227775.1. Lineage (NCBI taxonomy): Eukaryota > Metazoa > Arthropoda > Insecta > Lepidoptera > Nymphalidae > Morpho > Morpho helenor. The sequence goes on from JARGCU010000010.1 coordinate 14,586,276, forward strand.
GATTAGGATCAGAAATTATAATCATTCAATGTATTATAGAACAATAATCTCCAAAGGATACTAAACCACATAATGAAATATGTTGACATGATTTAACGAAGCTAATATAGTATTTGTAATAATACAATTAGTAGAAACAAGGGTCTTAATTGTGATTGTGATCGCAAATAGTAATCATTCAATCTAGAACACTAATCTCGAACAGAATCTAAACCACATAACGTAATATGTCGATGTGACATAACGGAAATGTTACATGCAATATCATTATGATGCGTAGACACATTTGTATCATTAGTATGTGTGTAGTATTCATTTGCGGTCTCAAATGCCTTAGTGGAGATTTAGAATAGTTAGTGTCGTATCCTTGGTATTTGTGTGTAGACATATATCCTGCACACATACAGGCAATAGACAGTACGTGAATAGGGTTACCATATAGTATCAAGAAATCTTTAATATGAGAAGACCTTTAATAAGGGGGCACTAAAAAGAAATAAATAAATATATGGGACACTTACACACATGGTCGTCCGTCCCCAAAGTAAGTAATTTAATACTTGTGTTATGGGTGACAGACAACTGGTGAATATATACTTATATATTTTTAAATACATACTTAAATACAAATATACACCCAGGCTCAAAGACCAACAAATTCATTTATAGAAAATGTTGGTCCTCGGCGGGAATCGAACCCGCGACCCGCGGAGCTGAAGGCAGGGTCACTGCCCACTGCGCCAACGGGCCAGTCATGATATAATATTTCGTCCTTTTATATTAGCGGCTTTTCAACCGTATTTATACCCATATCTATTTAAAAGCTTTTATATAAATAATTTTTAGAATTAGGCGTTACTTTGCTGAGATCAATACAATACAAAAATACATAATACAAAAGTAATAAAAAATTTTTTTTGCTATAATCCGGATGAAAGTCATGTGACCAAAAGAGTTTTAAATATGAATGCAGATGAATGTGTGGCTAGGGGAAAGCCGAAAAAGAGATGGATGGATTGTGTGAAAAATGACATGCATGTTAAAGGAGTGGCACCAGAGTTGACAAATGATAGAGGAGAGTGGCAGAAGAAAACATATTGTGCCGACCCCACTTAGAGTGGGATAAGGTTAAGAGAATGATGAATCCCCGATGATGTAAAATAGAAAATATATAAAATGCTAAATGTAGAGAGGACAATCCGTTTTCATACCTGATACATGCAGGATTCGTAAAAACACATGCACAAACCTTCACCACCGCCAAAACAATACACAAGCACTAAATACAAAATCGCAATGCTTTGCGATTTTGTCGTGATCTCCTGATGATACTTCGGTTGCGGGGCGAAACGATTGTTGAGTTTATGACAGTGAACGACCGACTTTAGAAAACCGAATTTAGAAATCAATTACAAGACCTAAATCCACAATTGATCGTAATAAGTTATAATTGCTAAACATAAGTTGTCCCAAACAAGTTATGTTATTGACTTTCCATTACCTGCGATATAAAGATCACTTAATATCCCATATTCGGTCACAGTATTATATTACAAATTGAGTGATCTATTTCCAACAAAAAGACGCAACGTTACATCTCCATTAGTTGTCGGACACAAAGTAGAGCGAGCTTCAAAAGATATTGATTATATATAGTTCATGTCGACATCATCCCAATGTCGTTAATCATCAATTGTAGGCAAATGGCCCGCAGCCCTGAAACTATCCGGACACATCAATCATCCTGGCAACCCTGGCCTTGGGCGCGGAATTCGCCATATTTGTTGTGTGCGTGACGTGTAGGAGCGATAACAATGCATCTGTTATGCCAACTTCACACCTATGAGTTAAAGCGATACCCCCTAAAGACTAGCTTAGAGATGCTCGCACACGGGCCGTGACGTTTATTTTTAACGAGCTTACCTGCCACGCGATGCTGTGACTCAGCCTGATGTCGAATTCCTCTCGAAACAGTACTCAAAAGTTTTAAAAGTGTGTGTCCCATATATTTTAAATAAATTAAAGTTATGCACTAATTGCTTATCATAGCCATTAGAATGCGCCATCTGGTTGATTATTTGAAGCTCTTTGTTAAAATTCTTCTCGCAAAGAGGGACTGATACGAGTCTATGTATATGACTGTGAAAGGCGGCAAGTTTGTGTTGCCAGGGGTGAAAAGAAGAAGCAGGTATGATCGTATCCGTGTAGGTTGGTTTGCGAAAGATCTCAAACATATGTTCATTATTGGACCGTGTAATAGTACTTGACCTTACTAATTTTTTTTTGCGATTCTGGTCGTGGAGTCTATCTCCTGATGATGCTTCGGTTGCGGGGCGAAACGATTGTTGAGTTTGTGATAGTGAACGTATATAGTGCTTGTGTATTGTGGTGGCGGTGATGGAGGTTTGTGCATGTGTTTTTACGAATCCTGCATGTATGAGGTATGATAACCGATTGTCCACTTACATTTAGCATTATATATATTTTCTATTTTACTTCTTCGCGGATTATAGCAAAATAATTTTATTATTACTTTTGTATTATGGATCTCCGCAAAGTAACGCCTAATTCTATAAATTGTTCTTTTTAATTTTTCCATACATCTACATTAAGTTCCTGAATGCGTGTACCTAATCGAAAACTATATAGGATATATCTTTATATCTTTAAAAAAAAATATTGAGTAATAGGCTCGGTCACCCTAAAAAGGTTAAAAAGGTTATCGTTCTTTAGACGAATGTCTAATAGAAATAAAACTGCGTGAGATTTCCATTACATGCCGAGGCGTGTACACGCGTCGTGTGTAAGCACCCTAATGTGTACAGTTTGTATGCAAATGTGTGTGTTTATAGTACGAATGTATGTGTTTATTTCGTCACCCCACTGTCTCAGTGCGGGGGACGCATTACGCTGGCGGGGAGGGAATTCAATTTGCAAATTGTGCTTGTAATATTTTCTCTATCCCAGACTCTTGTGCCTTTGTCATATCGCCTGTAAAGAGTTAAGTGATTGTTTCTACTTGGCATAAATAAACGGCTGCATTTTGAGGACCCTAGGGGGATGTGGTGAAAGAAAAATTATCCTTTGTTTTAATTTTAATATTGCCACCTTTATTATTTACTTTTTCTCCTTTTACACATGCCACTAATATTCATCATCTTCCTGCCCTTATCCCACTCTAAGTGGGGTCGGCACAACATGTTATATAATACAAGTTTTTCTTTCCTTTTCTTGTAATTTGCCTTACTATACATAACATCATCATCAACCTGTGTGTGTCCACTGTTGGACATAGGTCTCTCCATTTGCATGCCACTGAGCTCGGTCTTCAGCTCTGTGTTTCCAGCCAATACCAGCCACTCTGCGGATGTCGTCGCTCCACCTAGCCGGAGGACGTCCTACACTACGTTTGCCAAGGCGCGGTCTCCACTCCAGAACACGTCTACCCCAGCGGTTGTCGGTTCTGCGACAAATGTGACCAGCCCACTGCCACTTCAGCTTGCTAATCCTTTGGGCTACATCGATTACTTTGGTTCTCTGTCGTATCACTTCGTTCCGGATACGATCCTTCAGAGAAACTCCGAGCATAGCCCTCTCCATAGCTCGCTGAGCGACCTTAAATTGGTGGACCAGTCGCATTGTCAGTGTCCACGTCTCGGCTCCGTATGTCATCACAGGTAGGACGCAGTCGTTAAAGACTTTTGTCTTAAGGCTTTGTGGTATGGGCGACGAAAAGACTCGATGAAGTTTCCTATATGCCGACCAGCCAAGCTGTATTCTCCTGCGAGCCTCCTTCTCGAAGTTGTTTCTACCTAGCTGTAGGACTTGTCCAAGGTAGACATACTCCTCAACAACATCGAGAGGAACTCCGTAGAGGGCAATCGGTTCCGGAATGACATGTTCATTGAACATTACTTTGGTTTTATCCAAGTTCATCCGGAGACCGATGCGAGCAGAAGACTCAGCCAGACTGGTCAACATGTATTGCAAATCCTGTACGGTCTCAGCCACGATTACGATATCATCTGCAAATCTTAAGTGTGAGAGGTACTCGCCGTTTATGTTTATGCCCCGTCCTTTCCAGTGCAGCGTCTTAAACATATCCTCCAAAGCATTAGTGAACAATTTGGGGGAAATTACGTCCCCTTGTCTCACTCCTCGATGCATGTGGATAAGTCCAGACTGCTGATTCTGTACTTGGACGGTCATAGTTGCAGCGTCATACAGACTTCTCAGCACTTCGATGTATCGCCAATCAATTTGGCACCGTTGCAGGGACTCCAGAACAGACCAGGTCTCGATAGAGTCAAAGGCTTTCTCATAGTCCACAAATACTAAGCACAGAGGCTGATTATACTCGTGAGTCTTCTGTATAATCTGCCGTACTGTGAAAATGTGATCTATGGTGCCGTATCCTCCTCGAAACCCGGCCTGTTCGGGGGGCTGGAAATCATCGAGTCTCCGCGCAAGGTGATTCGTGATAACTCTGGAAAACAGCTTATAGATATGGCTCAAGAGGGAAATAGGTCGGTAGTTCTTCAAGAGAGTTTTGTCTCCTTTTTTGAAGAACAACACGACAATACTCTCGCTCCACGTCTTAGGAGTTCTCCCCGAAAAGAGAGCTGAATTAAATATGCGCTGGAGCCGCTCGAGTATCGGTTTTCCACCTGCTTTTAGCAACTCCGTCGTAATTCCATCCTCTCCGGGGGCTTTTCCATTTTTAAGCTGTTTCAGAGCTAGCACGATTTCGTCGTGATAGACTTCTGGCAGATCTTCAGTGAAGTGGCGGGTTAAGGTGGCTCTGTTATCTCCGGGATCAGGCGGGGGACGAGACGTTTCTGATGTATATAGCTTCCCGTAGAAGTCCTGAACCTCCGCAAGAATCTCTGCTTTGGAAGTGACGACTTTCCCGTTTGCTGTGGTCAACTTCGTCAGATGGCTGCGGCCAAGATGTTGGAAAAAGACTTTCGACCCCCGATTTTGCGCAATTGCTTGTTTAATTTTATTTGCGTTGTAGTTTCGGAGGTCGCGTCTTATAAGCCTAGAAATTTTTCTATTCAGATCTGACGAAGCGACTGTACGATTATCTCGTCGCTTCTGCATTAACTGCAAAGTCTCTTGCGAAAGTTTAGACTCCTTACCGGTACTTTGCACCTGATATAGCTTCGTCCCCTCGTCCCGTAAGATTTTCACTGCTCGGTCGAGTTCCAGGTCAATGTCATCGTCGGTTGTGGTTTCCAAGGCAGCAAACCGGTTCTCCAGTTTTAACTGGAACGTTTCAGACCCTACCACAGCTTGAAGCAGGTTTGGCCGGAGCGTAGACCTCATAAGACGGGCGCGTTCGAGCTTACAATCAATATTTAGAGTGCCTCGCACGAGTCGGTGATCACTTCCGGTGTTAAACCTAGTGATCACAGAGACATCTCTAAAAATACGCTTCTTGTCGGTCATTATGAAGTCTATCTCATTTTTTGTCATAGCGTCAGGGCTTCGCCACGTCCACTTCCGTTGAGGTTGTTTCTTAAAGAAAGTGTTCATACAGAACAACCCCTCTTTCTCCAGGAAGTTGACGAGCATTTGCCCCCTATGATTTCTGCTTCCAAAACCGTATGGTCCTACTACCGATTCGCCGCTAATATGTACTCCCACTTTTGCGTTAAAGTCTCCCATGACAACGTTGAAGTGGGCCTTTTGAGTGGTGTGTAAGGCCCTGGAAATGTCTTCAAACAATTCCTCTACTTCATCATCCGAGTGTGACGAGGTCGGTGCGTACACTTGGATAACCTTGAGGTTATACCTCTTGGTTAGTCTGATCACAAGGTACGCTACCCTTGTCGAAACACTGGAGATTTCCAAGACGTTGTCAATGAGAGTCTTGTTAACCAAGAACCCGACGCCACCTTGGGACTGTTTGTCTCCCTCTCTGAAATACATAAGATGACCTGATTCCAAAGTAACGGTATCCTCCCCCTCTCTTCGGATTTCCGATAAACCTAGAACATGCCATCTTATGTTCTTCAGTTCTTCAGTGAGCTGCACCAGATTTTCGTCGAGCCGTAGCGTGCGTCCGTTATAAGTAGCCAAAGTCAGTTGGTGTTGGCGGCCTACCATCGCCCGGGGATTCTTAGCACCCCCTGCCCCGCCGTTACCATGACCGCCGCCGTGGCCAGGAATAGCGGGGCGACCGGGAACTGGGGGCCATTGTGTTGTGGTACTTGCCATTAGAGGTTTTGCCCATAATCACCACGCTGGGCAGACGTGTTGGTGATCGCAGAGCGTAGTTCTTGGCACCGGTGACGCTGCTGCCCGTCGCCGGTCTGTGGTATTTAACTACGCCAAAGTTGAATGGTTATACCGCCATTTATCGGTCGCCAGAGCCTCGTTCGCTAATCGGCAGGATGCACCACGAGCAGGTGAGGTTGACTGGGAGTAATAAGATGGAATTTTACCCCCTTGCATCCCCTACATAACATACATAACATACATTTATCAAACTATAAATATATATAAGAAGTCACGTATCCAGCTGAATAGAATAGACCACCCTCTTTCTTACTAAGGTGTCGTAAAAGGCGACTGAGGTAAATGGACCCATCGTTTGGTATCCGGCTACGTAGAATAGACCACCCTCTTTCTTACTTAGGTGTCGTAAACAGCGACAAAGGCATTTTGACTCGCCATGAGGTATTCGGCTAAGTAGAATAGACTAACTTCTTTCTTACTGAGGTATCGTAAAAGACGCCTAAATAAGTTAACGTCAGGCAGACAGCCTGTAAAATACCTAGTCATATCATGTGAATACATGTTTGTAACATGTTGTGCCGAAGGGCAGGGGAATGATGATTCATATTTAACACTTGTTTGGTCACATGATTTTCATCCCTCCACTGTAGTATAATATAAGTAAAGCTTAATACAAATTAAAACAATCTCTAACTCTCTTTAAACTTCGCGCTCTAATATTGTTTCCTTTAACAGTTAAGCTTGTTATTTGTCTACAAATAATAAGACCCTTTTTTAAAGTTTTCTAGAGGATCAAGCGTACTCTTTGCAAAGTGGTCGTCTTTTTGCCGAGCTCGAGTCGAGTGTTGATCGTGCTTTTGTACTAGTTCAGTTGATTGGGAACGACTCGACGTCTTGACTACATTGCTGTTATGAAATACAAATGCATTCTTTTGAAAAGAATACTTTAATATTTCAAGTTTCACATTTTATTGGTACTAGTGAACATGAAATAACTAAATATGAAGTGAATGAAACACAAAAATTAGTTTGAGATTTGAAGAAAACAGCAAAAAAGTTGGCCAAAATACTTGGAGTCAAATAAAAGACGTGCGTAAAAAGCAAGGGGCATTCTAATATTACTTACATATTTTCGTTCCGTAACAATTTTATGTTTCTTTAACAGATTCTAAATAGTGTAATAAAACTATATTATTAACTTTCCTTAATTATATTTTCGTACACTTTAATTAGTACTCTACTTTACAAAAGACCCTATAATCCTATTTAACGCTGTATTATTTTAATTTCCATAGAAACACATCCTTCTTGTCGCTTGCCGCCATCTTGACTACTCTCCGCTCAGTGTTGCTGACACAAAATACCCTCAATCGGTGGTGACTTTACAATAGTAATAAAATTTATAAAATCAATGTACATAGTATGCCCTAATATAAATTGTTGAATAACTTTATTTTGTTTTAAAATTATAAATTAAAAATGATATTATAAATGCCCTCCATTTGTCCACACATATCAATTTAGCGCATCTTATGAAGACAACTACATCTAGAAAGTCTTTTCCATTCACATGGCTTGTGTTCTTCCTTAATAGTCCCTAATAAGTTAACAGGTAGATCATGTGGCTGTTATTTTGTTTATCTGCTGGATAGCAAATACCTATTTCAAAATGGCCGCGATTTTTTTTTAATATTTTCACTTTTTAGAGTCTCTTTTTAGAGACATTTATCTGCTACTTAGTTTATTTGTCGGTTAACTATCCGACACTTTATCAGTGACTTGTGAAACAGGCCCTTAACTTTCTTAAGCCTTTATTTACCTCCTTAAAAGTTGCAGTCAAATGATGTCTTCTAAAGAGTTAAGTAATTGCTTGTTATTTGTCGAGCAGGGTCTTGTTAATATTGAAGTTTCCTCTTGGATAACAATTTAAGCGGACTGTTTGCAGAGTCCTTTTGCCTTTTTATTCAAAACTCCAATCGAGTATTTTTCGAGCTTTTGTAGAAATTCTGTTGACTAGTTTTTTTACGTCTTCGCACCATTTAATCAAAAATATTTTTTTTTTATTTCAGTATGAAGTACATTCGTAAAAATTGTTAAATTATATCTCCTTTTCAGCATTAACTATAATGTGTGTTAATGGAAATTCCCCTCTTTCTAGGCTAAAATATAACAAGTACTATTAAACCAATACCATACTTTATATTTATGTATAATATTTGCTATTGTGTGCGGGTATGAATAATGCGTGCATGTGTGTATGCATGTGTTAGCGTGTGTGTGTATTTGGTGAAGTGATTATTTTTAGGTATATTAAATCTTTAGATATTAAGATAGTTTATATATTTTTTATTTATATATAGTACCTGGTTAGCCAAGCCTTGCTCGGTAATTTTTTGCAAAAAAAAGAAACTTAAAAAAAAAATAGGAACTTGAGGATCGATCCTAGGTATTTAAGCTTTTTGGTGGTTGCTAATAGATGGCAACAGGGCAACAGGTCATTACAAATTTATTTTTTATAATACTATTTTTGCCGTAAACTGTCAAGTCAGCGCAGCTTATTCGGGGAAAGGGCAGTCTCGAGAAATAAATACTTTGGATCGTTCCCCAACTACCTAATTATTTTTTTCTGTTTTTTAAGTTTTTTTTTATGTAAAAAATTACCGAGCAAGACTTGGTCAAACAGGTACTTATTTTAAATTGTACATGCCGAACATCGGAGTCCCTTCAATTATTATGAATATCTTTATTGGAATCCGCAACCACAATATCTACGTCCCCCATCTCGGGAAGGGCCGGAATGAAATATTCAAACGACCCTCTCACAACTTTGATAGGTTAATTAATACCGTGACTGAATATCTTAAACGTTATATTTATATGTATAACGTTATATATAAATATCCCGGTCCGAACTTCACTGAGCTTTCCTGAACGAGCTTTATTGAAGTTTCTTATGGGAATGTATTGAAATTACTCTCTAATTAATTTATTTTGTTAATTCAATTAACTTAGTGTTACATTTAGTTTATTTTAGTTAATTATTGTTCTTACATATAATGATGCATGCTGTTGCATCTACAGGCAGTGCATTTAATGCCTTTTGTGGCGTATTTAGTTTAATCTAATGTTTTAATGTAAGTGCCACTGGTTGTTCCGATAAATAAAAACAAAATAAAGTTAAAAAAATAATCTCACATGCTAGTATATTGCGTTTGTACTGAAAACGATAACAAAGTGAAATAAAAACATTCAATACGTAATAAAACATTGTAAAGTAAGCCGACCTGCTTTTATCCGGCTGAGTAGAATAGGCCACCCTTATATCTTACCGAGGTGTCGTTAAAAACGGCTAAGGTAAGTTTACCCGCTGTATGGTATCCTGTTGAGTAGAATAGACACGACCCTCTTTCTTACCGAGGTGTCATAAAATACGACTAAGGTAAGTTGGCGTCAGGCAGGCGGTCGGTCGTAAAATACGTAGCAAAATCATGTGACAACATGTTTGTAACATCTTGTACCGACCCCACTTAGAGTAGGATAATAGCAGGAGAATAACGACATAAAAAAAAATTATGAAATGAATTTTAACTTTCAAAGCATGCTACTTTTACTAGCCATCTTTTTTTACAAACCGGAATGGCACACATCTTGAAAAAATATATTTTTAAACAGACCAAATAAAGTATTACTTCCGAAATTTGCGTTCACCAGAAATCGACTAATGGTTTGAACTAATAAGTTATCATCACTCTCTTACACTTATCTCACTTTAAGTGGGGTCAGCACAATATGTCTTCATCGTTCATTCATTTGCCATTCTCCTAGTAAAATCTGATGCTGATCCCTTTATACACATATAACGCCCTATCCGAAAAATAAACACCTCGGTAAGAAACGAGGGTGGTTTATTCTACTCGTTCGGATACCACACCGCGGAAAAAAATAAAATAAATTTTTAACAATGTATTATGTACATAAAATAATTTTCTAATTTTCTTGGATGCAGTGAATATTATATTATCGGATTACATACATTACATGGATTTATGACTTGATTCAACACGAAAATACCGAAAATGTATGAGGGAATCTCCATAAGTAATATATGGGTCCGATAAAACGGTCGCGAGTTCGATATTAGGTTTTGATTTATCACAGTTCTTCGCGCAATGGATGTTCCGCCCAATACGAACGGATTGCACGCGAGAGATGGTTCTAGAAGGAGATATTGAAGTACGCGAACATCCAAATTGAATGCAGTATGCATTTCGTTATTTTGGCGGGAAATTCTATTTATATGAACTAGAATAATAATTGGAACTTCATGATATAATAGTCGTGCCAGTGTCATCGCTCGCGTTTAAATACCATAAAAAATCCGGAAATAAAAATTTTGAATATTAAAGTAGTTATTGTGAGTTAACCATAACAGAGACATTCTGTCGCGGACTTTTTGTAGTATTTCTGTAGATCTACAAATCGCACGGTCTCATCGCTGCGCTATCACATTTTTCCATTTTTTTAATTAGAGCTTTTTCAATATTTCGTAGCGATGTCGTAGATGGCATTGAAAAAATAATTACAATGTATACAACTCAAGCCTAATTTTGAATTAGGTCACTTTAATACTAAGTGTGCGATATATATCTATATCTATATATATAAAAGAAAGTTGGTCTTAGTTTCACTATTTATAACTCAAGAACGGATGAACCAATTCGGCTAAAAATTGGTGGAGAGGTTGCTTAGAACCAGGAAACGGACATAGGATACCTTTTATCCCGTTCCACCGCATTTATTTTATCTAATAAATCCTCATGGTATAGAGTAAGGGGAATAGTTTTACTCCAAATTTAACGCGTGCGGGCCACGGGCAGTAATGAATAAAACAAAACTAGTGGATAGATTTTAATCATTTTTTTCACTGAGTGATATAGGCTATATATTTTATACTCGTGCGAAGCCGGAGCGGGTCACTAGTTTTATATAAATAACAAAACTGGACACTTAAGCTCCTGGGCTATGAGCTATTTTAGTTCACTGAGAGGTGCAAATACCCCGTAATGCGGATAAATCCCGAAGCGAGTAACATTTTCACGGACGTGTTCGACAATAACGATGTTAAGGAAAACGTTATACTTTTCGTATTGAATAAAAGTCATTTGTATTTTTTTTTAAATAGCCATACTTGTTGCGATGTATAATAAAGCAAATTTTTGCTTATGTATGTATTGTAACGCCTCACCATATCAAGGTAAGGGCAGTAATTGACCATATACCGTAGTAGTTGAACGTTTTGTATGAAATTTAAAATATTAAGCGTTGTGTGTGTTGTAGAACACAATAAACGATGCTGTGTCATTAAAAGGCCGTGTTGTCTCGTAGAGATTTATTATAGAACTTGATATTACATTAATCAGTGCGTGCGCCATTACCGGTAGTAGACAAGAGAGAGGGACGCCGCCAATGACCATAGACTATTAACTATATTTTATCTATGTAACATCTTCCTTTTTTTTAAACTGCGATTTTTTTTAACAGATGCGATGAACGTATCTAATAGCGGAAGCCGTCTCCACATCCTGAACAGAATTGGGCCACATTGTTGGCGTTTCTGTTAAGTGGTTATCCCAAAACAACCATGAACCACTAAAAACTGGTAAAAAATGCTTATTATTCTAACCCTTATACAGGATGGTAGCGACCACACGAGATTAATTTTAGTTTCACACCTACGCACCCTACATGAAAAAAAAACAGTTAATTCAGCGAATTAACCAAAGGAACTATTTTATGTTTTTTTAAAAAAAACACCGTTTACGATCTCATCTCACTATAATACATGAAACGAAAAATAACCTTAATCCAAAAACTAATAGTTTGGTACGAGGGAGAGAAACAAGCCAGATCAACCAACCATTACTGATAAAGCCAGATCTCAATTAAATTATATTTATTTTCTTCGAAAATACATTTTTTTAAACGATATATAAGAAGATATCATAAGATGACTGACTTTGGCATCAGAAGATGCCAAAGTCGTCTATTACGTACAAATGATTAGTGGGTTCAATAAGTCATGTATTTTTTTGCATGAAATATTATTTTATTCATGCACAAAAAATACATGATTTTACATGAATACACATTTTCACATGAATATTTCATGCATTTTTTCATGTATGTTTTGGTATCTTATGCTACATACAGAATCACTGTATACAGTCGTATGTATGTCTAGGACTATCTTAACAGATCAATCGGCACTACTTCGGTGAATCAAAACATAGTTCACAGCGAAAAGAATGTACGTAAACAATAGGTCTAATACCTATTATATCAATCCGCTATTAAGTCTCCGAATCTTTTTGATGAATAATCTTACATTGCATGTCTTTGATGGAATACATTCCTGCCCGCTAACGAGACACTTCAATGTACTTCACGCTGTCGATATTGTTTATAAATGTCGGATCCAATAGTCGCCGACATAATCCCCAGGTATAGAGGGATCGAGTGCAGCCTAATTGGGGATTGGATCTGGCGGGGCGTGCTTGAGACGTGCGTTAAAAGTGCCTTATTTGTTTGTTATTTCTAATAGGTTTCTTCTTCCATACATTAGAGCAACAATTATTTAGTTAGTGAGATATTTTAATATGTTATATATAATGTTATTATAATATGTTAATAGTTATTTTAACCTACTCGAGTGTTACTCCAATTTATATGACGCTGCAACAGCGACATCTAGTGACCACTGTTCGAGCGCCATGCAAACTGACGTTACGCTAACAAAATTGAATAAGTTAAGAAACTTGCTTAGTGCAAGTTTCTTCACTGATCTTTTTTTGCGTTTTCGGGTTACAGAGCCAAATAGTTTATGTTTTCTACTAGATGGCATTGTTATAAAATATTGAAAAAAAAAAAATAACAATGATCCCTCCTTCCCTATATCCATCAAATGTTTGTAGAAAGATGGAAAAGAGCATTACTTTTCGGAATTCTACAGTACGATATTATGCTAGAATTGTTTTGCTATAATCCGCATTAAAAAAAAAATTATAAGTGTAGGAAGCAAAAAGCGTTCTCATACCCTATACATGCAGGATTAGTTACCGCACGTATCACAAAAATAACACCACCAATAACGCACTACACGCATTCAAGACGTCAATTTTAACGATCGTTATGCCCCGTAAATGAAGCATTATCTGGAAATAGAATAATAGAAATAAATAAAATAGAAAAAAAATAGAAATAAATCGCATTTGTTAACAGAAACGTATAGATAACTAAAATTAATCATGCATATAAAGAGAGGCCGATACAATAAAATGATATTCGCTCGTCCATACAAACGTTCAAACCGAACGCATTATTGTCTCAAGTTATGGCCGTGTGACGTCAACTGACCGTCCATATTCCGCTCTATTGTTGTTTAATCAACAAATTCAATCGAATACGGATGCATCGGCATAGTAATAAAATAAATCAATATAGGCGAGGCGAACCGAGCGCTTTGTCCTCAAGGTAGCGAGCGACAAGCGTCAATATTTGTAAATCGAGTTAGACTATCGGATCGATTCGATAATGCTTAGGTATTGTCAGGACTTGTAGTACTAGGAATTAATTACATAACATTCATTATTATTAAATTCTCATAATAATTCTTAGTAAATTCTCGTCATTTGTGATACTTTGCTGCAATAATAAATACAGTAGATACCTGGGTGACCGAGGCCTCCTCGGTAATTTTTTAAAAGATATAAAAAAATGCAATTAAAAAATAAAGAAAGTAAGGGACTCGATACAGGATTTAGAACTTTTTTCTCGGTCCAATAGCCATTGGGTTATCACAGCATTACGTTTCACAGCTAAAATTTCATTTACATTAAATTCAACATTTTAGCATTTTTCAATGCCCGAAAACAGGAATAAAACGACATTTTTTTTAAAATTAAATCTAGACAGATCGATTTGTCTCCCTAAAACCCCCTACATGCTGAATTCCATGAAAATCATTGGAGCAGTTTCTGAATATAGTTTCGGAAAATATAAATATATACAATATTACATATCTCATTTAAATATTAAAGATAATTGTATATGAAAATATTTAAATTTCGAATGTCTAATTTTACTTAACATAAAAATAGATAATAAATTATCTTTACAATTTTCACGTTAGGTCACACTTTTCTACATTTATAATACACTAAATATGATAAAGAACATTTTAAAATCATTTAATTATTATATACTATATTGCGATACGAGGATGTATGTAGGAAAAAGCACATCTCAGTCTGAATCATCCAACTTACCAATTGAAAAAAAAATATCGGGATATAACTATTAGTTTTATCCGCATCTCTGGCTATCATCCATTATCAAGCCAGAGATGATGAAAGCAACTTCCTGTCAGTTGACAATTTATTTTTACTTTTTATTGAATTTTATAAAAAAAATTGTACAGATTACACGGAAATTTTTTAATATTACTTTAGATTTTAAATCTTACTTTTTGTATTGTTATATTGCCCAATATGTAATTTTTTATAATCATTCATACTTTCATTCATGCATTCGTTCACTTGTTCATTCATTCACTTATTTTCATCATCTTCCTGCCCTTATCCCACTCTTAGTGGGGTCGGCACAACATATTATAAACATGTCACATGATTTGGCTACGTATTTTACGACCGGCCGCCTGCCTGATGACAACTTATCTTAGTCGTATTTTACGACACCTCGATAAGAAAGAGGGTGGTCTATTCTACTTAACCGGATACCACGCGGTGAGTCAACTTACCTTAGTCGCCTTTTACGACACCTCGGTAAGACATGAGGGTCGTTCTATTCAACCGGATACCATACGGCGTAAAATCATTCACTCACTTATATTATTTATCGTTTTTACCGTACCGAGTGTACTCGGAAATGCAATCTAAACGCATCAGAGCTATAATAACAAAATGAATGAACAGAACAATAGCGTATCGAAAGACTCAGGAAGAGTGTCGAGTGTCAATATTTGGGATCAACGGGCGATCCGAGCGATGGAATCGATCCGCCTCATAATACTCAGGTATCGAGACGGCTTAATTGGGGGATCAAGTAGACTGCTACGTCTGAAATACTCGATATTATCTCATATTAGAAGGGAGTTAGTGTAAAGCTGTATTGAATATATGGAACTATACGAATTATACATGTCGAAGCTCTTATAACATTATAATAATTTTAAGGAAAGCAGAGAAAAATATTTAAATAGAATAGTTTGAAAAATATTTTACGCCCTTCTTTTTCCAAACGACCTAATATCTAGTATTTGACAAATGTAATCACAGAGTTATAAAAAAACGCAAATTACAGCGAAATAATTTTATAATTTTTTTTTTTTTGATTTATTCGCAAAGTAACGCGTATTTCTCTAAATAACTCCGTTTTTGGTAATATATTACCTTTAATCTTCGGATGTAGAATTTAAAAACCATAAATTTAGTTAATCCAGTTAGTTACCCAAAATTTTTACGGAACATGGAATCCGATATAATATAAATGACCACAAATTCGAATAAAAACGAAAGAAACGTAAAAAAATGACAATCAATTTCTAATTATATTATACTAGCTTTTACCCGGAACTTCATTTGCCTGGTGCCTGATAATAGATGGCACTTTTTAATGTCATTCTATTCCTGTAGAATTAACAGTATTTCTATAGCCTATATGTTATCCCGGTGTATAAGGGATAATTGGGCCGAATTTTATTGAAATTGGTTCAGCGATATCGCCGTGATAGAATAACAAACATACATCTATACTCACAAATTTTCGCATTTATAATATTAGTAGGATTATCTGCTTATGCACGATGAATTCTATGAACAGAACATAGCATAGAACTTTGAAAAATATATACAAAATATTGTTAACGGTAACCATATTTTTACGATTGGTATTTTTGGCAAGAATAGTATTAGTAGTTATGATTTATTAGTGTTTTCCAATTTTCGAAAAAAAATACTCATCTGAACCTCATGAATTTTTCTTCTATTTGTTACAGGTAAGACAACGAAGCAGCATATATTTATGGTAATAATTATATATATTACTTATAATTGGTCGGTCTTTAAAATATCGAACGATTGCAAAACACCAGACGTCACGAGCAACAAAAGGTATGCTACGTTGAGTAAATAATTCAAACAACACCGTATAAATGTCCAACTTTTTCAAATAGGTTTACAAAGTATTTTGTATAAGTTATTCTCCATTCATTCAATATTAGTAAAGTAAATCATGGTTAACTATATGTTTACTTAAATGAATATATTGACAAAGTATAATGTATATTAAATCAAAGTAATATATAAATTGGACTATCTTTATATATACTATATTCAGACACATTTTTAAAGTACATTTTGTACCTTTATTTAGCTTAATGCCAGAATAACAAATGAGGTGACCATATAATTTGCAGCAAAGGGATTTTTGTTGCGAATGCGTAATATAAAAGACGTAGTACAGACTAAAAATTTTAACCATGAATAAAGCTTCTACGATGCCTTAGATTATAAAGATTTAGTAAAATTGTCATCGTTTGATCTCTATCAAGTCCAAAAATTAATCGAATTCAAAAATAGTGAATCTATACCACCATGAAAGTGCTAGCAAAAAAATTCGTTGCAAGGCAAGTTGGCGTCAGGCAGGCGACTAATCGTAAAATATGTATTCAAATCATGTGACAGCATGTTTATAACATATTGTCCCGACGCCGCTTAGAGTGGGATAAGGACAGGATGAATAATAAAAGAGTTATCGTTAACTTCTATCAAGTTCCGCCAAAATAACTAGAAATAGAAATGTTCCATAAAGTAAACAAGTTCGCGGCAATCGTTATTGAGAGTGATGGTATAACAAGCAAAATGAAAAGCCTCATTTGATGTCATTGTTTAATATTCTCACACATTGCGCTCAGGACTCGCGAGAGGGCAATTCAGCGAGCGGTTTTAATTAATTTTCATAAAACTCGCGGTTTCCCGCTTATTTCGCGCGCATTGGGAGTGCATGTGGTAGAGACTAAAGAGTGCTCGTTGGCATTTTGTAATTTGTTTATGGTAAGATTTAAAACACATAATAAAAGACAAGCATAGACTTTTTTGTTTTTTTTCCTGTTGCATAGTTTTTCAGGGGTAGCTAGAGTGTTATAAATTTGAATTAATTATATCGCTGGACTGTTTGATTTTTTATTTGAATCAAATTGGTAAATATTTTGTTTAAAATGATAAATAAATGTCATGTATAATTAATGTATAGAAACCGGCTATACCCACGTGTTATTTTATCTGATACCTGTTACTGTTATAACTGAATTGCTGCGATTACGCCGCGTAAAGAGCTCATGAATAAGAGCCCCGTATGGGCTTGAAACTAGTCGGGCTCATACGATAACATAACACGTGAGTATAGCCGGTTTCTATACATTAATTATGAATACCACTCACGATAGTTTAAATTCCAAAAATGTCATGTATGACTACCAAATGCATTACACTGTATTCTGGATTGATAACTCTGTATTTCCGGTTGGCTAAATAGATGATTTCGTGTTCGACTCCCAATTTCACTCAATTAAACAATGTTTATTATTATGTTAATGAAATATTTCTGTTTTTGCTAAATTTGGTTATTTGATTCCATATCATATATGGTATTATATTCTATTCTAGAAAAATGCACAAGGCTAATGACACGCTATTTTCGGAGACATCTGTATACACTTCCAAACGCTTCGAAACACCATTACCATTTGAAGTCGTGAAACGGTTAATAAATTGTATAAGATAATTCATAGAATAGGGAATTACTTTGTAAAAATCTTGTAACTATTAATATATGCAATACTCGTAAAAAACGCAGTGTAAGCGTTCCTGCGTGTATATATGGTAGATAGCAACACTTTTAATCAGTGTATTAATTTATTGTTGCTAGCAACACTTCATAATTCCAGGAGTGTAAAAGTTGTCAGGTCAAGAACAGAGGCCTTGTTATGACTAGGACTCTTCCACAGTCCAATAAAGACCTCCACAGCGCGTCGCTTTAAGCCGAGGTCCGGCCTCACAGGAGGCACAATTAAAGCGACGCTCCCAGGATGCTGCGGGCCTCGTTCGAGACCCGCTCTCCCAGCACCCCAAGCCCCGGCGATGCTTCTGCGCTCGCCCACTCTCCCGGTGACGCTGTCAAAGCCTTTGTGGCTAACAGCCTTAACAAAACTGAGGCCTCTTTTTACTGTCGGTTCTCGCTTGCCTAAGCTCCGTTGGTTGATCTGTCCAAGTCAGCCATTTTTTTTCGTGTGTTTGATTACAAATGTATTCAATTTGTTCTCTTTTTAAAAAAACCTACTTTGGATCCTAACAATATATATTTTCAATTGGATCCGTTTAATTACGTAATATGCAATGTCCAGTGCAGTCCAGACAATGCAATGACGTCTATTTGTTTGCTTTATTATTTCGTCTCACATTACTGCATCGTACATCAGTATCAGATTTACTACAACTGATTATGATTGCCATTTTTTAGCTGCCGATATGAATCATATTTGCAATATGCAACCGAAAAAGCAGGAGCTTTTGTAAATCGTTTCCTGGAACAACGTTTGTATGCCCGAATCTATTAGGAAGACCTTTAATCTAAGTTTGAAAGAAAGGAACACCTTTATTTTACCTAAAGTAATTAAAAATAATGTCTTGGAGTGGTACCCGGCTGAGTAGAATAGACCACTCTAATTTCTTACCGAGGTGTCATAAAAGGCGACTAAGGTAAGTTGACAGGCCGTGTGGTACCCGGCTGAGTAGAATAGATCACTCTCATTTCTTACCGAGGTGTCATAAAAGGCGACTCAGATAAGTTCACACGCCGTGTGGTATCCGGCTGAGTAGAATAAACCACCATCATTTCTTACTGAGGTGTCGTAAAAGGCGACTAAGATAAGTTGACACGCCGTGTGGCATCCGGCTGAGTAGAATAGACCACCCTGCTTCTTACCGAGGTGTCGTAAAGGCGACTAAAGTAAGATGACATCAGTCGAGCGGCCGGTCGTAAAATAATCATCATCCATTTGAAAATAAAGATAACTGAGGACAAATCTTCGCCGGTAAAGACACTGTGTGGTAAAGACATTTTGTTAAAAGCTTTTTTAACTTGATTGTTGCCATAGCAATAATAAATTTATTCCGCCAAAACAAACAGAATATATTAAAAATATAGATTTCAGAATAAATTATCAAATACAAAATATTTTGTGTGTGCATGCGTGCACCTATACGCGTGCGTGTATGTGCATCAACGCGTGCGTGTATGTGCATCAACGCGTGCGTGTATGTGCATCAACGCGTGCGTGATGTGCATCAACGCGTGCGTGTATGTGCATCAACGCGTGCGTGTATGTGAATCAACGCGTGCGTGTATGTGCATCAACGCGTGCGTATATGTGCATCAACGCGTGCGTGTATGTGCATCAACGCGTGCGTGTATGTGCATCAACGCGTGCGTGTATGCCCGTGTCTATGGCTGCGAGCGTTCGTGCATGTGCTTGAGTACATGTGGATGCGAGCGTGCGTGCATAAATGCGTGCGAGCCAATGTTTACGTCCGTGAGTCCGTGCATGTACAAGACGCGTTTGGAAAGCTTAATTTTTGTGTTTTACAAGGGCAATATGCTTTCTTTCATATCAACATTTTTAGGTTTTTTTTCCTTCTTGTACCATACGAAAATGTACATACATGACCCGCATACTATGTGACATGATTCCATTGTGTTGGCAATCTCACGGCATGTCGCATAAATACTTTTTAAAAACGTAATCATTATTAAACATTATTATTAAATCACTATTAACATTTCTTTAATTTAACTTCTCTAGTTTTACATAGGCTAAAAAATTGTTATTATTCTTTTGTGTATTATTGTGTATTGTGCAATAAAGAGTATTTCTATTCTATTCTATTCTAAACTTGAGACATGACTGATTGACTGAAGCAGGTACATCGTTTCATATTTATTTAATACTAGGAGTCCCGCCCCAGCTTCGCACGGGTATAAAGCATATAGCCTATGTCACTCAGTGATAATCACAGTATTTCGCTACTTCATATTGAATTTTATTATACATAAACCTTCCTCTTCAATCAAAATCTTTTGCGTAGTTTTAAAGATTTAAGCAAACATAAAGATATAAGGACAGACAGAGAAAGTGACTTTGTTTTATACTATGTAGTAACGTTTATAACTACTACTATTTTGATAATTGTCATATTTTTACCATACTTATCCAAAGACTAAATTACGTTTAGCTGTCATTTATGTTTTGTTTTTCCATCTCATAGTCGTTTTTGCTATACCACGTTTTATAGTGACTTGGCGGGATAAAATAAATGCGGTCGAACGGGATAAAAAGTATCCTATGTCCGTCTCCTGATTGTAAGCAACCTCTCCACCAATTTTCAACCGAATTTGTTTATCCGTTCTTGAGTTATAAATAGTGTAACTTAGACTAACTTTCTTTTATATATATAGATTATCTTTAATATTTAAATGAGTTAATCTTTTATGTATATATTATTCTGAATTTTGGAAACGCCTCCAATGATTTCCATGAAATGCAGCATGTTTTGAGGGAGAAAATCGATATAGCTAAATTTCACTTGAAAAATGACTTTTTATCCCTGTTTTTGTGCATTCGAAAAAATGCTAAAATGTAGAATGGAATACTAATGATATTGTAGTAGTCAATTATAAAGTTGTCTAGCCCATAATTCTAGTAAGTAGTAATCAAATTTATTGAATTACTTTACATGGTTGTCACCTACTAACTCAGCACATTGTTGCCACGAAACAATGTCAGCGATTTCGTAGTGAGCGTTGTTATCTTTTTCTTACCGTACAAATCCGTGCAGCGAATTATTACAATTCCACTTGTTCAACGTGCGACATGACTCGCATACCGCGTTACATAATACCATTGTACTCGATGTCTCACGGCCTGCAGGGCGCACAAAACGATGGTATATTATTTTTATATGAAATTGAAATACTAAGATTCAAAAATGTACAAGTTATATCTATCTTAAACTACTTACACGCTAGAACTATACCAGTGGTTCTCAAACTTTTTTGGTGACGGAACCTTTTTGGGAAGCTAAAATGGAACCTTACAAGAAGACAATAGTTTTTTTAAAGTGTATTCTTTATTAATAAGCATAATAAAAGTACAATGTAACAGTTACAAATTATTATTTAAATAATTTATAGAATTAGGCGTTACTTTGCGGAGATCAATAATACAAAATTTTGCTATAATCCGCAAAATAATTTTATTATTACTTTTGAATTATTATTTACTTTACCACATGGCAAGTACAATAATAATATTATATTTATCAGGTTAGCCCGACTAGTTTCGAACCCATCCGAAACTATTTTAACCATTTGAAACTAGTCGGGCTAATCCGATAGAATAAGATGTGAGTATAGCCGATTGTATACATTAAATACATCCATACACACAAACTTGCACACAAACATTTATAATATTTGTAGGATGAGATAGGAAGTGTGGATTGTCTCTTTTATTTGCTGTTGAACCGTAAACAATGAGGGTAACAAATGCTAATACATAAGGAAGTGTACCTATTCTCATCTTCGCTTCGCCGCGAAATTGAATAAATTTGAAAGACGAATGAGTTGAACTGGAGATAAATCGAAGCGAGATGAGTCTAGAAATGACCCTGCTCCAATAGAGTTCGACGACATTATGTTAAATAGGTACATGCGTCTCACGAGGGAATAAGATTGTAGAGACCTGGCAAACATAGGAAAATTGTTTCTTAATTTCACAATGAAAAAGTTTATTTCATAGTAGCTGTGTCCACGGCTTTGCCCGCGTAGAAATCAGTGTGTCACGAATATGTATTTCAGTCAATTTATATAAAACCGAATAGCTGTGTTTTGTTATTTTTTTGTGCTTTTTCAAGGGTACCCGTCTTAAACCTGTTTTTTATGTTAAAACTTATGTGTCTAATTGATAATTGCAATTTATCACACGCTTTTAGGTAAAGGAAAACTTCGTATGAAACCTGCATATCAATAGAGAATTCTAGGGATATATGTAACCTATCACCAATCCGCATTGGAGCAGCGTGGTACGTTTCAGCTCCAATCCTTCCCTCTAAAAACGGATAGAGGAGTTAATTTATAAAATAAGATGTGACTTTGCGGAGATCCAAAAATATAAAAGTAATAATAAAATAATACAAAAGTAATAATAAAATTACTTTGCTATAATCCGCGATATGTGAATTATCGCGAATTATATCTAAATAATTATATTATTACTTTTGGACGGCTGTGCCCAGCAGTGGGATAGTAACAGCTTAGTTCCTTAACCCTTCTCTCCCAAAACGGAAAGACCAGTCTCATACCACAGCAATGGGATAGTAATAGGCCGTTACTTTTTTTTCAACTCCATCTAATTCCTACTGCAAATTTTCGGTCGGCTCAATATGTCTTCTTCTTCCATTCTCCTCTATCATTCGTCAATTCTGGTACCACTTCTTTAATGTGCATATCAATATTCACACAATACATCCATCTATTTTTTTTTCTGCCTCCCCCTAGTCATACATCCATCCACAGTTACAGACAACATACTGATCGCAATTTCCTTAACGTATCTATTCAATATTCCGCTCTGAATCTGATTGGGAATGAGAATAGAAATAATTCGTACATTATCATCCGTTCCCGCTCATTGTAACGGCCGGGGATTGACTCGTCGTAAATAAAACGGTAAATCTTCACTTTATCGGCGCGCCATATGTTCGCACCTGATGATAAACCGGAAGGGAATCGGCAAACGCGTAATGAAATCCAGATTTACTACTCCCGCTATGCTATATCTTGTCTTGATTGCTTAGATTTTAATCGCAGTACAATGTTTGAACATTTGAATACAAGAAGTTATCTTGCGATACATAAATAGTAATGTAAAGTAATCAATATATATTTATAATTGCTCCTCAAACCAAAGTACCCATAAGTGTCAGCGAGTGATCGCTATAGCTATAAGACCGCCTTTACTCGCTTGTCATGTTTTTATTTCATACGTAGTGTGAGAAACTCCGATTACGTTATCAAATAATATGTTCAGCCTCTAAGTTCATAGTTGGCTTCCATAACTAGAATACACAAAACTCCTCTCCTACCAATCTCATTTTTATAGAATATCCTACCACGCAAACTGCCATGTTGTTACCCCTTCGACAGTGTGACCAACACAAAATATTTAAAAAATTGGTAATTCGTTCAAAAACTGTTAGTCCTATAGTATGTTTCTTTATTTCGTGCAATAAGAGTAAATAAAAATTTGTACACTATCGCTAGGTACAAATTTTGTACAATAAACTAACGGATTGTAAAAAAATCTGCCGTTATTGAAATTTAATAATAAATATTGAACCAAAAAGAAATTATTATATGGTTTAAAAATTAGTACCTTAATAAAATATTTAATCTTTGATCAGAATCGTAATATTTTAATTTATACTTTTCATATGTTTTAAATAATAATCTTTTATATATTTTAATTTCATTTTATACTAATTAATTTGCTTTAATTTTGTTATTAATTAATTGTTAAATGTATATATGTTTATATTGTAAATGTAATTATTTAGATTTTTTTTAAAATTGGCATTCTGTTGGTGAAACTCATTATATAAGGGAATTCAGTGACGATGATTTTAACTATTTATGTTCGAACAATTTTGCAAAAAAAATAATTATTAAGGATTCAGAACTTGCTGATTTCCCGTCTGGAGTCAAGGCCATATTCGGCGGGCAACTAGATTTGCAAATTTAATATTGTAGTGTGAAACTGGCGTGGCGCCAGGTCGCGGTGCAATTGAAACGGGACACTGAATTTCGTTAATCGCCCTTATGCCGCGTACAGACATCGCGAGGCGTGCGTCGCGAATAATTTCTCACGTATGCTTCAACGTGAGGCATACGACGGTACATTTATTCATGTGTCTCGAATAACACATGCTCAAACTGAGCACACAAACAACCACGCATGGTATTCGTCAGTAAAAAATAGCTCTGACAAGGCGAGACGTGCAGATTGCAGATGCGGTCTATGTAGTAATTCATAAAATATTAAAAAAAGAGAAAAGACACTGGTGGACAAAAAGATTATTTATGAACCGATTACATTATGGGAATACATGGGCACCATGACATATAAGCGTGCAACAACGCAAACAATACGTTCGTCTACACGGAGCGCATGGCTCGCAACGATCGTATAACGCGAATGCTAATTGCGAGCGCAATGTCTACAGAGCTCAAGGCATGCGCGACGAACCATTCGCTACGCACGCCTCGTGATGTCTGTACGCACCTTTATGAAATTATATTATGCCTAGGTTGAGTCATATGAATCAATTATACACAATGTAATTTATTATTGGTAATGTATTATTATTGTTGTCAGGAAAGGAACAGAACTAGTCAAATATCTAGTCTTTGGTTTTTAATACCGGATGTACTGACAACGCTATAATCACGTGACCGTTAGAAGGGTGGGGGCTCGTTTTTAACAGCTATAAATGGTTGCGCTTGACATGGCAAAGGCAGTCTTGTTGTAAAACTCGACTCATACGGTTATTAGACCCTTAGACGGCTAGATCATTTCGTTTCTTGCTGTAAAGCTTGACTTGTACGATTTTTAAACACCCACGTGTTTAGATCTTGTTACAACTCGTCCTGGTTGAACTAGCATGTTTAACCAAGTGTTACTGTGTCGTTTTAATATATTGTATTCTATTTACTTCGCCATACGTCTTATATATCATGACGAGTCGAAAAGATTGTATTTAGTAATTGCGCTATAATATATTGGTGATTGGATATTTGAATTCAGTTCGTTACAAGAAGTGAAAGGGATAAGGTTTTTGTGAAGAAGTTTGAGATTCTTTTAACATTATAATCAAAGTTTATAAAGATTCAGTTCAAGTTATATAATGTTATTTTGTTTTGTATTGCTTTGAGCACTCGTTAAGCATGTACCACTTTGTACCAGCGTCGTATAGAAACAATTGGAGTATTATCAGCGGATGAGTGGCCGTTGGTGTAACGCCTTCAATTCCGAGGGCCAACATTTTCTTAAAACAATTACATTGCGTTACAGATGCTGTTAAACCCTCTACGAAGCGTTAACAAAGCCAACGTTCATCAAATAACAATGCATCGGACATGTTCAAGCGCGTGTTTGCTTTCTGTCCCGCTAAATTGTCATTTGCCGTTGATATACCGAAGAGTAACGGCATATCAGGCTTGTTTGGACGATTGTGATTTATTCACGTAGCTTTAACCGCGACTACGTTCACATCAAATAAAATAGTAAAATATCCTCAATTATGTACTATATTGTTTATTTACTATTTCCTAAGGAAAAATAAATAAAAAAATAGGATTTTTTATACTATACTTTAGCTCGGTATATAAGGTGTCGTAAAAGTCGACTAAGGTAAGTTGACCGACCGTGTGGTATCCGGTTGAGTAGAATGGACCACCCTCTTTCTCACCGACGTGTCGTTAAAGACGACGAAGGTAAGTTGACCCGACGTGTTGTATCCGGTTGAGTGGAATAGACCACCCTTTCTTACAAAGGTGTCGCAAAATAAGATTAAGGTAAGGTGACGTCAGACAGGCGGCCGGTCGTAAAATACGAAGCCAAATAATATGACATGTTTATAACATGTTCCGCCGACCTCACTTAGAGTGGGATAAGGGCAGGAGAATGATGATTTGTAGAGTTGTATAAATGTAATATATACAATTCTCGTCTCACTATTTTACTTACCGCTATGTTGTTCACCGCTAACATTTTTTTGGACGATTTTTTTTTGCAATATACTCTAGAAATTCCCCAGAAATCATTTACAATAGCAAAATAACGTTTGCCGTATTACCTAGTAATTTATAGAAGTAGGCGTTACTTTGTGCAATTCCATATTACGAAAGTTTTTACAGAAGTATTCTGCTACAAACCGCGTTTGTTAAGAAAATGTATGCAATGCTAAGTAAAAGTAGTAAGTAATGGCCTGTTACTATCCCACTGCTGGGCATAGGCCTCTTCTCTCCGTTTTTTTTTTTTGGAGAGAAGGATTGGAGCTAAGACCTACCACGCTGCTCCAATGCGGATTGGTAGGTTACACATATCCCCAGAATGCTCTAGAGATATGCAGGTTTCCTCACGATGTTTTCCTTCACCAAAAAGCGTGTGATAAATTGCAATTATCAATTAGACACATAAGTTTTACTAGAAAACTCATTGGTGCCTGCCCGGGGTTTGAACCCTAGACCTTCTCGAAAGAGGCGCACGGTGATACCGCTGGGCTACCACAGCAATGCTAAGTATAGGAAGCAAAAACGAAATCCTAAAATTACTATATAAAATTCCTTGCATATGAATACTGATTAAAGATACGGTTCAAGTGTACACGAACAATCCTTCAACGCTCAAAGACGTCGCTCAAGAGATTCGAATGTGAAGAGTTAATAAGATGCTGCTAAGATAATCGGGCGTGAAGTAATGGGTGACAGGGTGTGCGCTATCCTCGGAATCGCGTTTAATTAAAGCATGTTTAAGACAACGCCGCTTTATCTCATTACGCTGATATCATTTCGGAAGCTGTTAAGTTTAAAACTGATTTTTAATTCTTCCGGTAGACCTTATCACCTAATCTGAGTTACAAATTTAAGTAAATGAAACATACAGGAGTGTAGCGATGTTAAAAAAAATCGATTTTTAAAATAATCGATTATTTTGTAAAAATTAGCGATGTTTAATAATCGATTATTTTTTCATCAAAAATCGATTATTTTAGGATCCTTTTTTCTTTTTCTTGTTTTTAAGATAACATATGCATTGTTGGATGTATCTAATTTCACAAACAGCGTATCAGATATTATTTCTTGGTAGCTGTCCACTGTAATTAGCCTTTATTGTGTTAATAAATAATATTAAAAAAGGCAACTTTCGAAAAATTCAGAAAAAAAAGATTTTTTAATATCGATTATTTCGTAATAAAATAATCGATTTTTTTATAAATCGATTTATTTTAATGGAAAAAATCGATTATTCATAAAATTCAGAAAAAACGATTTTTAAAAAATCGATTTATTTTAATGGGAAAAAATCGATTATTCATTAATCGATTTTTTCTACTCTATGACACATATAGGTGTGTGTACTTTAACGATAATTATCTCATATTCGTGATAATTATAGACGTAATTACCACCTTCCTAACAGAGCTCATTATCGGGATGCTGACTGAACACATCTAAGATAATCACGCAACGTTGGAAATCCTCGCGTACTTAAATACGACCGAATTTCTCGCCGGCTCTTTCCGTTAGAGTTTTAGACCATTCTTAAAAACCATATCTGTCCACTTATTATTTAAATGAGGGTGATCGAGCCTTGATAAGTAATTTTTTAAAAAATATTTAAAAAAAATTAAAAAAAAATAAAATTGGGAAAAAAAATTAAAAATAGTTGGGCAGGTGGGACTTGAGTTCGACTCAGGTATTTTCACCTCTAGACCGCCCATTCCCCAAATGAGCTACCATGACTTTACTTTTGACAGCGAAAATTGGATTTTAAATTCAACGTACATTCAAAGACATTTTTTTTTAAGAAACCAAGCTAAATCGAAATTTATCCCTCAAAACCCCCTTTCTGAGATTCGGGAAATATATAGAGATACATATATATATATATATGTATCTCAGAAACGGCTATGAAAATTGGCATGTAGAATTGAAAGCTAATCCTATTTTTGGCTGTCAAACGTAATGTTGTGATATCCTAATGGTAATGGGCCGATCAAAAAAGATCGAAACCGTGATTCGAGACCCACTTGCCACGGCGCTTTCTTACTTTTATTAATTGCATTTTTTCTTTCTTTTTTATATTTCATTAAAAAATATTTAATCTTTTAATAATTATTGAGCAAGGATCGGTCAACAAGGTAAGTAGAGACTTACAATATTATAAAACAAAGTCCCCAAAAGCTGTCTGTCTTATGACCATCTCGCTCGATCCTCGTATGGACATAGGTAATAAGATATTTACAGCATCAGTTAGCGTACCGTTGATGTGCAATCCATTAAGGGAATTAGGGAGATGCACTGCCGCCATTTTGTTATACATTTTGTATAGAATCAATATTTGATTAACTTATAGAATAAGGTTTAGACGTTACTTTGCATAATGTATTAAGGTAAGTGTGGCGAAGACCGGCATACTTTATTAAAAACTGACTTTTACTCGCAACTTCGTTCGCGTGGATTATTGTCGTGTCGGTTTTGATCTTTTTTGGCGCGCCCATTACCATTAGGCTAGCACAAAATTACGTTTGACAGCCAAAAATATGATTTGCTTTATATTATACATTTTATAATTTTTTCAATGCCCGAAAACAGGAATAAAACGACGTATTTTAAATAAAACATACCTATATGGATTTTTACCCCAAAAACCCCTTACATGCCGAATTTCATGAAAATCGTTGAAGCCGTTTCCGAGATTCGGAATTTGTATGGATGACATTGAAAAGCGCCATCTATTATCGATCTATCGTATAGATGACGCTTTTCAATGTCATCCTATTCCTGTAGAATTAACAGGATTTATATAGCCTATATGTTATTCCGGTATATAAGGAGTAATTGCGACAAATTTCGTCGATATTGGTTCTGCGGATTCGCTGTGAAAGAGTAACAAACAAACATCCATACTCACAAACTTTCGCATTCATAATATTAAAAGTTCTAAATAAAAGTCCGCGTCAGCATATGTCTAGCTTTTAAGGTTGACACACTTTAACCATTTTTATGGTTATTAAAATACTATATTACGGTTTTAATCTTTACACACAGACTGAGCCGCTGGCGAGTGCTAGTTTTTTAAATAAAGCGGACTTAAGAACTTCAGTCCAATGTCGCAGCAGTATGAAATCCTCGCGCACAGTTAACCTTCAGAACAGCCATCGAAACAATTAGTATTCATTTTTGTCATACAAATAGACACTTATAATTTATATCGCGAACGCTAGTGTTAATTGTATGCAAGTGTGTCGTGTGTGCTGGATACGTTCGCACCTCGGCAGCCGTGAGGCCGTGACACTCCATTTAGAGCGGCCCCAAATAGTCGCCGTAATGGACGTGCGATTCATAGGGATGTGACTTGGAATTGAAAAAATCGATTACTAAATAATCGATTTGTGTAAATCGGTTAAAGAAAAAAAAACATATTGGTAACTATTTATTTAAAAGGATTAAATTATAAAGATTTTTTTTTCCTATTATAAAGTACATCACAAAGTACTTTATTGTAGTTACAATCTAGCCTTAAGGATAATAAGCAACTTCAACTTATAAATTAACTTATATCTTACTATTCTATTATACTAGACTAACAAATTCTATAAATGAATTTGTTGGTCTTTGAGCCTGGTTGTATATTTGTATTTAAGTATGTATTTAAAATATATAAGTATAAATTCACCAGTTGTCTGTCTACCATAATACAAGTATTAAGATACTTACTTTGGGGACGGAAGACCGTGTGTGTAAGTGTCCCATATATTTATATCTAAGAACAGGTCCAATGACTTATCTTAGTCTTTCTTACTATAGGAGACACTTCGTTCTTGTGTTCTTTTTCAGCAGCACTAATACTACACTACACTATCACTATATTACTCTAACTTAAAAGGCTTTGTCCTTTTCAGTCTTCTCACTAGTCCCTTAATATCGAGAGCCTGGATTTATAAATAACAACAAAATTTTTAATGCCATACCCTCTAAAATATATAGAAAATAATGCAAATGCGTACAAAGAATAAAATTTGAGAACGGCGACAAAAAATATGACGAAAGTTACTATTGGACCTAAAACGGGACAATTGCAAGGGGAATAAAAAACATCCAATTGTCCCATAATTTAATGCTACTAAAAGCAAATATTTCCCAAGATGGCACGAAGTTCGCAAGGTCATCTAATATGAACTTGAATTTAAGTTTTAAATTTCTGATATTGTTATGGTGGAACTTTGAATTTTTTAAGTTTTTTTTTACTTTATAAGGCACCTGGCTTTATAAGCACCTGGCTATGATTTCGCATGACGGAAATATGCAGCCTAAGGTGGACTGCGCTTGCCAATGTAGTGCTTATTTATTCATTTTTTAAAGGTATTCAAACCATAGGAATCAGGGAAGATATATGCAGGAAGGAAAGGGAAGGGTGAAAGGGGCACACCTTGGCTGTACGTATAAGGAAACATGAGCCGAACCGACTTGTGCGAGTTGCTTATAGTGATATAGTTATATAATAAAATTCATCATCCTCCTGCCCTATCCCACTCTAAGTGGGGTCGCACTTGTTATTAACATTTTGGCACATGATTTGGCTACGTATTTTACGACCGACCGCCTGCCTGACATCAACTTACCTTAGTCGCCTTTTGCGACACCTCGGTAATAAAGAGGGTCGTCTATTCTACTCAGCCAGATACCACATGACTTAGAAATAACTATTTCGATATTAATTATTATTAATAGGTGAAAGATTAATTAAAGTCTAGTCTAGTGTCTATAAAAAATAGTATAGATGTGCCGTTTGCAATATTCGATTGAAATATGCAGTTGGGCTATATTAGTTTCATCCAACATTGCATATCTTACCTCAAAAAACAAGAAAAAACATAGTACCAAAAAGAACAAAATAGGATAATTAATTCAACCGATTATCAAAATGAAATAATCGATTAATACAAAAAACGGTTATTTTTACATCCCTATCGCTTAGCCCATTTGAATATTGGCCCGTTATTGTACCGCCCGCCTTTGACACTCGTCGCCGGGATATTATCCTGTTGACTTCCTGCGTATCCTGTTGCTACTAGATTGACTAGATTTGAGTACGAAGTAACAATAAAATTATTTTACTATAATGTATTATATAATAATTATATCAAAATTATGCTAGCATAACTTTTTAGCTATAGAATTCGTTAGTAAAGAAACGCCTACTTAAATAAATCATTTGTATATCTGGGTACATTTAGACTTTCAACTGCAGACTTCAGCTATTGCTTACTTGCTTACAGCACTAGTTAAAGTATTAAACATTGTTTTAGTCACATGATTTTTATTCCTCCTATACCATGTTAATCTTACACTTCTTGTCTTTTCCAAAATCGGCGCATCTTTCAGATTTCCCTTTCGCATTTATAGTATCTGGGTGAACGAACCTTGCTCGGTAATTTTTTAAAAGAAAAGCAATTCGAAGAAATATGTAACATGTGACATGAGGAAATCGAACCTGGGTATGTAAAATTCAATAATCCACCCGATCCTATTACAACTTTATAAATGATAGCAAATTTAAGATTCCATTTTTATTTTAGCAGTTTTTTAGTGCCGAAAACAGAGATAAACCATTTTTTTAAATGAAACCCAGCTAGATCGATCCCCCCCCCCCCCAAACCCTCTACATAGTACGTTTCATTAAAATAGTTGGAGCCGTTCGAAAATATTGGGTACATTCAGACTTGTAATTCGGCTAAAATTGCTAACTAGTTCGCAGCACTAGTTTCATATTTAACACTCGTTTAGTCTCACGATTTTCATCCCCCCAATGATCCCTCATGGAATGACTTGGAGTAGAAAAAATCGATTAATAAATAATCGATTTTTACTTCGATTATTTATTAATCGATTTTTTCTACTTAATTATAGATTTTTTCTTCTTGATTATTTTAAATCGATTAATAAATAATCGATTTTTACCTCTTTAAAAATTTTAAATCGCATTTTGATGAAAAATCGATTATATAATTACATCGCTACCCCCCATGCTATCCTAATCTTGCACTTCTCGTATTTTCCATAATTGGCGCACCTTCAAATTTCCCCTTCGCATTTATAATATTTGTATGTCTATGAAATGTCTCTAGACAAAGCTCACAAGGTTACTACAGATAACGTCGGTTGTGTTCAAGTTAACAAGAACAATGACGATCATCTGTCAATCATTTACTGGACACGGTATGGCTTTCAAGTACAGCGTAATTGATTGCATTGATTGACATCTACGGACGGCGTGGCTAACTCGGCAAGCATACAGAATGACAGACACTGTACCCTCAACTACAGTTTAAGACGTGTGTAATGAGAATTGAGAATACATGCTCCGATCAGGTAATGTTAGACAAGATATCGCTTTTGACATTTAATAGGGTTGTGCTATCTACTTCGGAGACGTGTTACAAGGGAAGTAATCGAGGAGCGTTGGAACAAAAACCGATAAATATTTTTTGTGGAACAATGTTAAAATATAGATAAATTAAGGTTTTCTAATTTAAAGTTAAACGAAATCTATCAATTTATTGGTGTTAGCATCACTGTTTAAAAACAGATATTCTCGTGACTGTGGTGCCTGTTGATTAATATAAAAAAGGAAATGGATCCTACTGGATATATCGGTTTTTTGATAAAAACAAATTAGGTGGCTTCCAATTAAACAACTTTATTTATATTTACAATTTACTTTAATATTTAAAAAAGCTTATTTTTAATCTAATGAAAATCTGTCTGTTCCGATCGCCATCGTTGTTAAGTATATGTTCCATAATTTAGCCAATAAACAAAAACCGAAAAAAACTATCTTAAAATAACTCCTTCGATATAAGCCAATCCTTTCATACTCTAATTCATAGATTTAACTTGACTTTGAAACATCTTGAATAAATAAACTTTCATAGGTTGATTATAGATATATTTCTTCAATGTCATTCTATTCCTGTTGAATTAACAAGATTTCTATAGCCTATATACCACCCACAAACAAATAGGTACGTACTGCATTAAACATAAGCAAGCCCGTAGCTGTATCTCACAAACAATGCATGTTACCCAAAACCGCAGCAAGCTCCCGTGTCTACGAGATGATTTCACATCCTGCCCGCATTGTTTCCGAATTTTCAATGTTATATTCAAATATTTAAAACACCACGGAACTGAATAGAATGGTGTAGAATATCCATTGTTTATAGCTGTTTATTATATGAAGTTATATAAATACGCCGTATGGTATACGGCTGAATAGAATAGTACCACCCTCATTTCTTACCGAGGTGTCGTAAAAGACGATTAAGGTAAGTCAACCCGCCGTGTGGTATCCGGCTGAGTAAAATACATCATCCTTATTTCTTACCGAGGTGTCGTAAAAGGCGACTAAGGTAAGTCGACCCGCTGTGTGGTATCCGGCTGAGTAGAATGGATCACTCTCATTTCTTAGCGAGGTGTCGTAAAAGGCGACTAAGGTAAGTTGACCCACCGTGTGGTATCCGGTTGAGTAGAATGACCACCCACAAATGTAATCTATACTAATATATAAAGCTGAAGAGTTTGTTTATTTGATTGTTAAAACGCGAGAATTAATAAACCGATTTGAACAAATCTTTGAGTGTAAAATAATAGGGAGGCTATATAACATCATGCTAAGATGAATAGGAGAGGAGCAGCAATAAAAAATATTACGAAAACGCGACAATTTGAAGCTTTCCTTGCGTGCGATGAGTAAACGGTAATAGTTATTTAATAATCATGTATTACAAAGTTGTTCCCGTCTAAAAGTTTCAAATAAAATTCCGCGATAGCATAGGTCTAGCTTTTAAGGTTAACCCACTTTAACCAGTTTCATAGATATCAAATTACTATATTAAGGTTTTAATCTTTCCATGGTTGTGATTGCTATTAATAGAATATAGTCATTCTAGCTGCGTTTTTTAAAAAAGCGGATTATACCAAAATAACTCTTCCATTACTTCCATTCCTCTATCTATGTTGGTTTACAAGCTACTTACTTTATAAACCACAGACATAATAATTTCAATGTTGACGGCAACAAAATCTGACACCAAGTGAGATTGGTATTAAAATGTTGCGGGAAAACAAGTAGGAAATCCGCCGGAAAATAGGGTCGAGCGTGGATTTCGGTGTCGTAAAAAACAGGGACCCACATCAGACTTACCCGAGAACACGGTCCCGTCCGACGTACTAGAGACGCGTTACTGGTAAATCCTCCCAATCCTTACAACAAAACGGATTTAAATCTCTGAACTGAAAAAAAACTGTTCCAGTTAAATACATTGATTTTGATTTTGATGATTGATATAGTAAGATGGGTGCAATGAAGCTGTATAGCCTTATTAGCCATAGCCTATTGGAAAGTCGTGACATCCTAACCTGGAGGTCACGGGTTCAAAGCCCTGGCAGGCACTAATCTATCAAAACTTATGTACCTAATTGATATTTACATTTTATCACAGGCTGTTCCTCCTGCCCTTATCCCACTCTAAGTGGGGTCGGCACAACATGTTATAAACATGCTGTCACATGATTTGGCAGCGTTTTTACGACCGGCCGCCTGCCTGACATCATCTTACCTCAGTCGTATTTTAAGACACCTCGGTAAGAAGGAGGTTGGTCTATTCTACTAAACCGGATACCACACGGTGGGTCAACTTACCTTAGTCGCCTTTTACAAAACCTCGGTAAGAAATGAGGGTGGTCTATTCTACTCAGCCGGATACCACACGGCGGGTCGACTTACCTTAGTCGCCTTTTACGACACCTCGGTAAGAAATGAGGGTGGTACTATTCTTTTCAGCCGGATACCACACGGCGTTAAGAGACAGACTATCATTAATTTTATCGGATTTACACGTAAATACGATTATAGATCAGTCGAAAAATATAATTTTCTAGTTCCTGGCTAGATTATTATTCAGCCGGATACCACACGGCGTTAATCACAGGCTGTTCAATGAAGGGAAATTTTAAAAAAACCTGATAAATCTAAGAGATAATTCTTGGGTAGTATATTACTTACCAAACCGCATTAGAACAACCTTTCCTTTAAATATAATAATATAAAAACTCATTGGTGCCTGCACGGGGGTTTGAACGCATGATCCTCTCTATATGAGTCGCACTGAATCACCGCTGGGCTATCACGGCTCGCTTAACATAGAGGACGAGATAATTTAAATTATTCCTTTGGGAATAGTAAAAAATCAACATATAAATAAACATAACATAAACGTATTGAAACATAAACGTATTGAAACGTTTTTCGCAAACGAAGTCAAGGATATGTCTAGTATATAATAACTCTATGAATAAAACATGCAACGTTGTAAGCGATCAAACTCTTTCTATGTTCAATCCGTCAAAGATTTATATGCGATCTTCACAGTATCTCTCAACTGCAGTTCAATATTTGCATTACATTTGCCTGCGCGTATTGTATGAGATACATGGAATATGCAAAAGTCAGATCACTACTATAATAGAGATCTACGAACTAAAGATATCAACTAAATATTTTTTTGAATAATTTATAGATAAACCTAAAGAACTGCTATAGTGTTCTAGTATATAATAACTGCACGCATGCACTGGGACAATCTCAATGATCTTTTCGCCGCGTAAGCAATGTGAGATCAGGCATGCTATTGATTCTCAAAATCATGTCAATAACGTTAGATAGTTCGGGATTCCGTCAACCGTTTTCAGGTCAAAAATGCACTTTGATAATATCCAGTTTCAATATTTCAAGCTTTTACGTTAAGTAATGCATTAAGTTGGTATAAATTTGATCGTTGACTTTTTTGTGAGGATAAAGTATTGACTTCAGTGCGATGTATTTGATTGTCAGTGAGTATTGACTTTAATTTTCAAGGATTTGTTAATAAAAATCAATCTTTTTCTTAATAGAAAAAGATAGTTTGAGAATAATAGGACCAAACAAAGCCATACATTAATATAAACACAAATCATATCACATACTTAAAAATACCCAGCAATTTTATACGCTCAAAAATTATACACTTTAATTTGGAACACCAGGGGGGCGGATTCAGGAGGAAATTGAAAAGGTATGTGCGCTACTGTAACAAATATTTCATGGTCCCAAAATGAGCTCTCCGTAGTCCAGTATTAAAATAGCACTCGGGGACGAGTTGATACCCGTTGGAATATCAGGCCGAGCGTAAATTTCAATCTCGTAAAAAGAACCCGCATCAAACTCGCCCCAAACACGCCCTTCCCTTGACATGCCAGAAATACCGATTACGATACAATTGGGCGAGTAGCAAATTGCAATAATGGAGAGGATTTAATTTTATGACCCCAAAATCGAGCCAAAGAATTCGTTCGCATGCACGATGGGTTATTCAGATACGATGCTCAATTTAGGACGCTAAATGAGGCTAAAGTTCGCATTTTTTTGACTTGAAAACGGTTGAAGTAATCCCGAAGCGAATTATCCACAGCTAATATATTACTCGCTCGATAGATGTTGGCTGAGTAAGACAAACATCGACACAAACCACGACCAGAACAGTAGATAATCAAATAGTTGTATCAAGGATTGATTTCCATACAGAATCGTCCTCTATTTAAGGTAACTATCCTTACTCAGTCACAATCCCATTTGCAGCTTTATCCTTGGCTACTGAAAAACTAGAGAAACCACAAATTTCATTAGATTTAACTAATGTATAGAAACCGCCTATACTCACGTTTTATTCTTTCGGTTTAGCCCGGCGCTATTGAGGCGGGAACTCCTCCGCATCAGTTCCCGCCGCGATAACGTCGCGTAAAAAGCTCATTGATAAGTGCCCCAGATGGGTTCGAAACTAGTCGGGCTAACCCGATAGAATAGGACGTGAGTATAGCCGGTTTCTATAGATTAACTATGTATACTACTCACGATAGTTTAAATTTAAAAATTCATTGAACTTTATCCGGTGCCGGCATAATCGTACATTTTTCTTTAGGTTGTATTTAACTGTTCTTTTGTACTACAAAGATAAATCTTTTCGCCGTTAATTGGTATTGGAAACAGTAACCCCGCTATCGCCAGTATGGCAATATGCCAACGTAAACATTTGTGCCAATAGATTTTTGATAGAACAGCTGATTCCGTTTATAGTAAATTTGAAAGTTATGCATTACTTAGCTTTTAATTAAATGCAGTTAATTGCAACATTGAGGAGGAACAATCACTTGTAACAAAAAACTTTTTATAAAGGAATAATTTATAGAAGTAGGCGTAAATTTACTTAGGTGGTAGTTTTGAATTCCATAGTACTAAAGTAATGCTAGAACTGTTTCGTATATTTGGCTTTTAAGAAAACTACGTAATGCTAAATGTAGTAGGATCAGTGGCGTAAAATATATAGAAAGGATAAGAAAAGTTATAAACAAAAAACAGTAAATTTGAAAACGAACCCCCTTTAAGTACTATAAATGATTTAACAGATTAAGAAGTTGAAGCAAATAAGCGTTGAGAGTCTAAATAGCCTCAATAATGGATACTAAGGATCGAATAATTTGTAATTAGAATATATAAAACATTCCCACTCAGAACAGCGAGCTGTAAGCCCTGTAATAGTATACTTAACACAAAACTTTAAAATGTTAATGCTTAA
This sequence comes from Morpho helenor, assembly GCA_029227775.1. Taxonomy (NCBI): domain Eukaryota; kingdom Metazoa; phylum Arthropoda; class Insecta; order Lepidoptera; family Nymphalidae; genus Morpho; species Morpho helenor. The sequence goes on from JARGCU010000010.1 coordinate 14,624,165, forward strand.
GTACACCATCAGGATTGAACGGCATCGTTTGTTAAACAATTAACGTAACCCTCAACCAGCCATTATACAGGAATGAAGGCGTTAGGATAATTTTAGTTCAGAACTCTTAAGAATAAAATAGAAAGTTAAAGCCTAATTAGACACAGGAACTTATAGGGAACTGTGAGTAGTTAGCAAACAAATAATGTATGCAATGCAATAGATTCTTAAATAAAAATTCACGAAGAGTTAAAAATCTACCTAGCTGACCTAAATCTAGCTCAGAATAATGGCGAATTAAATCGGCGGTACGTCTGAAAAGAATTTAAAAAGTCCTATATATACCATGTCATCTCGGAGCTTTGAGATGTGGCTATTGGCTAGAATATAATCAAGACGTTGACGCCGTGTGGTATCGGGCTAAGTAGAATAGACCACCTTCATGTCTTACCGAGGATTCGTAAAAGACGACTGACGTAAGTCGACCCGCCGTGTGGTACCCGATTGAGTAGAATAGACCCTCTTTCTTACCGAGGTGTCTTAAAACGCGACTAAGGTAAGTCGACCGCCGTGTGGTATCCGGTTGAGTAGAATAGACCATCCTCTTTCTTACCGAGGTATCGTAAAATACGACTATGGTAAGTTGGCGTCAGGCAGGCTACTTAGCCAAATCATGTGACAACCAGTTTATAACATGTGGTGCTGACCTCACTTAGAGTTGGATAAGGGCAGGAGGATGATGATAATCAAGACGTTGATTTTTTAATATTCACATGGAAATAGCGCGAATACTGGTCCATCCTTTAAAAAAAATATCTTATATATGATGAGATTTTAACAAAACTCTTGTGAGAATTCTTATCTTGATATCTTAGCAGTTATCTTCGTTTCTTATATCCCAAACTATGCTAATAAGTTGACGGAGTAAGGCAACTACGTCGCAGCACATCTCTGCTACTTTCCTCATACTAAACAATAAATCGTACACGACACATGTAGCACTTTTAAAACATATGTAACACAAGTCGCTATTATTTACCGTCAGCTGCAAAATGACTACGTAAATTCGGTAGTTGAAAAATAAGCTTTAATATACTGGTATTCCGCTCCATCGGTATGTTTTATTACTAGGTAGTTGATGTCAAGTTTATAAAAGCAGTTCGAGTACATGATCTACGTAAGAAATCCAGTGTGTTTGATAGCAAATTGATGAAAAATTGTACAATTGAAATTAATATATTAAAAAAAACGATTTTTCTACGGTAAAAGACATGGTAATGAAATGGGGGGTTGTTTTACATTTAAATTGACGCAAATAAAGTCCTAAATGAGGCAACTACCACATCTTGTCATGGTTGGCTTGCAGGAGTAAAAACGGATAGTCTTAACGAAGTTTCAAAGTCAATGTAAAAAAACCCATGCCAATGTTTAATTAATTTTGTAGTGCGTTTACTGTTAAACTGTTTTGTAAAACTATATTTTCCTTATAAACATTTGTTATAGATAGAGAAACTACAAATACACACAGTTCGCTTTGAAGCCCCGAAAGAGCTGTACCAAATTTTAATGAAGTTTTCAGTCAATCTTTAGATTTACCCAGAGGATAATCCTGTAAAGTTTAGTGGGAATCGGAGCGTTTTTATTGAACTTTCTACAAAAGTTTTGTTTCGAATTTAAAACCACACTGAGCACAGCAAAGCGTGGTCAGAAAGCTAGTTTATTATTTGACAACTTATAATTTAGAAAAAGAGGGTAAAGTGTCTATTTTCATTGTTCCCAGAACGCAAGCTGTTCGTCGGAATGCTCAACAAGAAGTTATCAGAGAATGATGTGCGCGCCCTATTCGCTGGACATGGTGCGATCGAAGAGTGTACGGTGTTACGAGATGCCCAAGGCCAGAGCAAGGGCTGCGCTTTCGTCACGTTTGTGTCAAAGCAGGCGGCTATTGCCGCTATCAAGGTACAAACGTAAACTACTCCTTTTAACACCCTCATCATCATAATTCATCTTTCTCCTACCCTTATGCCACTCTATGTATGATCAGCACATAATGTTTATATCATATATATTGCTCATCAATCATGCCTTGTGGTATCGGGCTATGTAGAATAGACCACCCTCATTTCTTACCGAGGTGTCGTAAACTGTCAAGTCAGCGTAGGTTAATCGGAGAATGGGCTGAGACTGCCCATTGAAATGAAAATACCTATACACTGTCCATTATATTAACCATCTTTTGACAGATTGACGATAGTGATGTACTAAAGATTCTCGTATGCGATACCATTCCGATTATAGTACCTACTATCATTAATCGAATTACGTACCTAAGTAATTGGATTAATGATAACCTACGTAAACTAGATTACTACTTGAGAAAAGAAATTCCAACTTTGAGAAAACTTATTGTTTCTTTGAAAAGAAGTGGTCTATTTCATGGTGAAAAATCTTCTTTGGTCAAAGTTTTGAACACAATTGGCTTTTCATATAAAAAGTTAAATAAAAGAAAATTATTAATGGAACGCACAGATATAGCTATAGCACGTTGTGATTTTTTAAGAGAGGCAAAGAAAATACAAGATTGGGCAAATATTGTTTTCACGGATGAAACATGGCTCAACGCTAACCACACACTATCTCGTTTCTGGACTGATGATACTGCTGATTCCACTTCCTCAGTACCAATGGGAAAAGGTGAGCGCCTAATCATTTGCCATGCAGGTACAGCAAAAGGATTTGTACAAGACGCACTGTTGGCATTTAAATCGAAGAAATCAAATGACTACCACGAAGAGATGAATGCAAATGTGTATGAAGAGTGGTTCAAAAAAATGCTCATTTCATTGGAAGAACCATCAATAATTTTTATTGATAATGCGCCCTACCACTCCCGTCAAATTGACAAAATGCCAACACAGGCTAATAAAAAGCATGAAATAATTAATTGGCTTCGGGACAATGGAGAAAATGTGGACGACTCAATGTTAAAAGTTGAATTAATAAAAATATTAAAAACCAAAAAGAGAGCAAAACGCTAGGTAATCAATGAAATGGCAGCAGAATATGGCCATACTGTTCTTCGGATTCCTCCATACCACTGCCAGTACAACGCAATAGAACTTATATGGGCACAAAGTAAAAGGGCATGCTGCGAGATGCAATACAAGCCCCCCATTCACAGCGAATAAAATGTTGCAATTGCTAAAAAATGCTTGCACCCACGTAACGGCCGAGAACTGGGCAAGTGTTGTGGAAAGAACTAAAAGAGTAATATTCTCTGATTGGGAACGTGATATTGCGTTTGATAATATATTATCTACACAAGAGCTAATAATAACTGCTACTGAAGACTCCTCATCAGAGGAGTCTAGTGTTGATTATCATTCCGACGACTCGTGCTAATAAAATAAATTAAAATATCCTGATTGTTTTATTTGTATTCATGTATTAACTAAGAAGAAAGTAAAACTTTATATAATGTTATTAAATGTCTTTTAATACTCGTAACATCGATTTCTACCGATTATTTTTAATCTGTGGCATAATCGTAGAAACCATTATGTGTGACATCACTAAGTGGGCGGTACCCATCCATAAAGTACAAATATTATTTGTATGATATTTGTACGTAAGCAATACAAAACTTAATGAGCGTGAGCTGTCAAAAGACTGATAATATGATGGACGCAGTATAGGATCGATCCCAAGTACCCTATTATTTTTTTACTTTTTTTTTTAGGTTTCTTTTTGTTTATATTGTAAAAAATTACCGAACAAGGCTCGGTCAACCAGTTACTTATTTTTAATCAACTTACCTTAGTCGCCTGTTGGCGACCAGCCGTGTGGTATGTGACTGAGTAGAATAGGTCACCCTCATTTCTTACCGAGGAGTCGTAAAAGGCGACTAAGGGAAGTTGACGTAAGGTAGGCGGCGGGTCGTTAAATACGCGGCCAAATCATGTAAGAGCATGTTTATAACATGTTTTGCCGACCCCACTTAGAGTGAGATAAGGGACATTCTCCTGCCCTTATCCCACTCAAAGTGGGGTCTGATGATTTTGATTTCAATCGCTGTACACTTAATGTTGTTGTGATGTACGATGGAAAGTTACTTTAATATCTTTTTCAAATTTTAATATCAATTATTTTTTGATCGACTCTAAAGCTACCTTTTACATTCATAATCCATCCACATTCATATTTAACTGTTAAGGTCACATGATTTTTATACCTCATTACATTATATTATTAAAACTTATTACTACTATTCTTATATAGATATTTCTTTCATTGTAGTTGTGCCATAAAGCATTTTATTTTATTATTATTATATTATTCAATAATTATTATTATTTGAAATAATATTAGTATTATAATATGTTTCAGACATTGCATCATAGTCAAACAATGGAAGGATGTTCAGCGCCATTAGTAGTCAAATTCGCGGATACGCAAAAAGAGAAAGAGCAAAAGAAATTGCAAGCAATGCAGGCGAGTCTATGGGGGATAACGACTCCGGTGGCGCCGACTGCGTACCTCGCGTCAGAAGCTGCTTTGTCACCTGCAACTCAGTTGCAACTGTTGCAACAACTGCAGGCGGTTGGTTTGCAGCAGCACCTATTGCAAGGCCAAGGATCGACGTTGCTCCAAGGTAAGCCTTTTTTATGTCAGGAAAACCCATTATGGGTCGTTACCACCCGACGGGGACGAGCGGCGGGTATGTCGGACTCACACCGACTAAAAACCTGGCAGTGCTCCACCACGGTGGCGGGGACAGGGAACCGTTGTACACAATGCCCCCATCCCCGCCAGCAGCAACTCTGAACCCCAGAGTGCGCCACCTCTGGGTCGGGGCCTCTCTAAAAGTGGCCCCTCCCTCCAAAGCACCAGATGCATCGACCGCCTAGAGGACCTTTTCAGATGGGCGTCCGATAAACCCCGTTCGGAACGCCCAAAAGGTCCAAGTTAAGCCTAACTTAGGTAACATCTTTCAATCGAACAATTCAAATTCTATATGCTCTCAACCGCAATCGATTAATTGAAATTACAGTCGACGTTGCAAATCAATAATAATTTTTGAGGTTTAGTTATTATTCTGAAAATTCCATGTCAGGATTTTACAAATATAATTTTAAATTTATATTCTAAAGATACAAAATGTGACATTGCCGAATAAAGAAGTTTTGCTCACCTGCCAGAAACTCAAAAACAAGTAGACGCTAAATCAGTTTGGGTATTTTACCTATGCAACGCTTAGTAGTAGGTATATTTTCCCGTTTAAAATAGGGTTATAAATAAAAAATTATTTGCGTGGTGTATGATATGCTACATACTACTATTGCCAAAATCAGCAAATGGAGTACATATCTATATGACACATAATTTGATTAAACGGCAAAACGTTTTTGTTTGCTCTAACCACAATTCAAAATTTTAAAAATTAAATTCTTCGAGTATATTAACTAGATGAAAACATTGGTCGTTATTTTCTTGTAAAATCTTGAAAACAGTAAGAACTAAGAATAGGAGAATTAACAGAAAATCGTTCTACATTAAGAAACCAATTATAGCACGGTCAGAGTTAAAATAAGTAGAGGTAATTTTGAACAATACTCCAAATTTCAGCTGCTGAAAAACAATTGGAGCAATTTACGCACGCAACGTAATTGGAAACAGTTACTATTAGAACTAATTATGCATTCAGTTTGAGCAAAGTCGTTTAATTATACTCAATTTAAGTCTCATTGTCGTTTTTGGGTAAAAGAATGTTGGCGTCTTCGAATATATTAAAAATATAGATAGCAACGTGTTGTGGATATTTCTTTAGATTTACATTAAAATTCGTTGAGCTTATAAATAATTTGGGGTCTATTTGTGTTTATTGTTCATACGTATTATTTTTTTGATCTTTTAGCAAGCAGTCTCGTTTTTAGGAATAACATATTTATCATTAATGTCATTGACATTTTTATCGTTGCCGACTACGACGCTATATTCGAAAAAGACCAAAAAAATTTCGACGCCACCTAATAATTTATGTGTATTCGATATTTTTCTTTTTATATTTTGGTTCGTTATGTTATTTTAAGTTTCTTTTTTTAACATTTCTAACCTATCCCGAATCCCGACTTTTGTTTCGCCTGACCATTTTTTTTTCTTTTAATTTCCCTTATTTCGTCATAGGTGTTAACTATCAGGATATCGGTTTCAATGGCGCAGGGCTGAGTGGGAATGCAGTAGCGGGCGTTGGAGGAGTCGGTAGTATCGGTGGGGGGACGGTGGATCAGTTGAGTGGTCTGTTGGCACCCGTGAGCGTGCAGAACCTGGCAGCGTTGGCTGCAATGACCCAGCCTGTTGTTACTCAAGCGGCGGCCATTGCTCCTGCGACAGCGCCGCAATCTGCTGCCCCGCAGTTGTGTAAGTAAAATTATTGATAAAATTTTTACATTATGCTATCATTATACACAATTGTACAAAGATTTCCTCAAGCAATTGTATACTTAACTTTAAAAAGTATTTTCATTTTGGTACCTATATTCGATGCGAAAGAAAGAAAACATATCTATTTTCCTAACGTTAACCTTACCTAATAACGTTTTATTAAATCTAGTTCCATTCCTTAAATATATAATTTACTAAAATATCAACAGTTGATGAGTTTTTAAATATCGAGGAGTTTTTTTAATATTCGAAGCAATTATATTGAAGTACCAATTTTCTTCTATGTTAGTTATTGGGAAACGACAATATAGAAATAATATGGACATTCATTATTTTTCCTAATGAGAAACGTAAATGTAGAAAATGCTGTGGAATTCATCGAATACAATTTTCAAAATGCCAACTCCTAATTGAAGTTTTTTACTTTGTACCCGCTGTCCCCGTTCCTAAATTCGTCCGAAAGACAATTAAGGCCCAATAAATTCCAACCTAATTGCCTTACCTGTCCAAATCTTAATTGGAATGTTGCCACATAAGATGGCCGTGAAAAAAACCGTAATGATCTTTTTTGTCCTCAAACTTTCCTCTTTCAGATTGGACTTTAATACGTTGAGAGTTAAAAAAAAACGTTTATTAACGATGAAACTTTTTCACACTTCAGGTCTTCTCGGGAAGACTAACATCACAGGTAAAAGCCAAATCATAGACAGTTTATGTTATGGAATGATTTATCCGTTGGTATCGTGGATAACTGCAATAACTTATGTTAGACGTGTCTTCATAAAAAACGAATAGATCGATTAATGTGTTAAATAAGTCGCTAAAATTTTGTATTACATTGAAGACATTGTCTATTTTATTTATTGCATTAATCGAGGACTGGCTTGGTTTGATTTCTGTGAATTTTAATAATGCATCGTATCAATCTAAAATTGCTTTGCGTGCCAGTAGGCTTTTCAGTTCTAAAATTGGCATAAGACGCCTCTGGTAATCCTAATCTGTTATTGAACGAATATTTTTTTGTGCTGCAACGTATAACAGGCATAGGCTGTAGGAATTTGATTCAATAGTTTTTCAGCAGATTTCGCTTGTTTTTTTTTATTTGTGAATTCAACAATGGTTACGTATTGATTTTTATGGTAGTTTTTTTAATTTAATATAATAATTTATTTATGGAATTTAAATGGTGTCATTAAAATAAAATATTTATATAATAATGAAAATAATATTTAGTTATAAAATAAGTGATTAAATAACTAAAATACAAAGTGTTAATAAAATAAATAACCATAAACTTTGTAAAGACTTATTGTTGATGGATTATAATTTTTATTCACTAGTTTGATTAATACGTAACCATAATGCTGCTGTTAATGCTGAGTTATGATTTTATGAATGTTGTTGTTTATTTTGTCATTAAGTTTTATTTTTGTTTTGACCTTTCCGTGTAATTAATAACTTAACGTTTATTTATTGAGTATTAGTGTCGCAATAATTTAGAACATTATCGCTGTATCTGTTTTGAATTTTTGACGTAAAAAATAAATGACATATTTTAAATGAAATTGAAATAATGTTGCTATTTGTTTTGTTTATTTTTTTCTGATGTAAGATATAATAAATAATTGCGACAAAAATAAGTATTATCGAATTAACATTATGTTTTGTTTTTGCATGGTATTGTTGACAAAAATTAAACATTTACATTAAATGTTATTGTTATATTTTAATCAATGGTATGCTATGAAATAGTTCTAGTCGTTCGTCTATGATGAACATTATAACTCTCTATCTCGTTTCGATATGGTACTAACTCATCATCCTCCTGCTCTTATCCCACTCTAAGTGGGGTCGGCACCACATGTTACAAACATGTTGTCACATGATTTGGCTTCATATTTTACGACCGGCCGCCTGCCCGTCATCTCGGTAAGAAAGGGGGTGGTCTATTTTACTCAACCGGATACCACACGGTGGATCAACTTACCTTAGTCACCTTTTACGACACCTCGGTAAGAAATGAAGGTGGTATATTCTACTCAGCCGGATATCACACGGGGGGGGTGCGACTTACCTTAGACGCCTTTTACGACACCTCGGTAAGAAATGAGGGTGGTATTATTCTATTCTGCCGAATACCACACGGCGTTTGAAATGAGGCCATACTAACTATTGGCGTTATAGTAAAAACCATAAATTACTCTTATTATTTTCAAGTGTATTAATTTAATAATAATTTCATAGCACCGCTTGCAAAAGGCGACGATAATTTTCATTATATCACAGACTAATATTGTGAAATATTATACGCAAAAAAATTACAAGATAAAAAAGGAGTTTATTTTTTTGTTATTTGACTGTTTTCTTAATTGATGGTTAATTAAGATTCATTCTATGATGGCGCCCATATCTGAAAAACCCCATTATACTCGTAGTTTCTCCGCAACATTAAATTATTTGGTGGCACAGCTTTGCTGGTAGGGTAGTAAGAAAATCAGACCCTGAATCAAGGTCCAATTGACCTCTAAGCCAAACACCAACCACACCTGAAGTTGCAATAAATTATATATAATTTTCGAAAAATCCTAAAATATCTATCGTTCAATGAAAGATATACCTTGTGTACTCGCAATAATTAAGGACCGATCTATTCATTTGCTAAACCTCATATGTGTGCCAATGAAACGATGCAAACTAAAAAATAAAGTGGAAATCTACTGCATTAACATACCTTGTACTTTAAAAAATATACTTTAAAAATATATTATTTTCATTGTAAACTAATATAAAGAACTAATAAGTGAAAGTAAAAAAAGAGATATTAAATTAATAATATTGTTGTTTTATGTTATACGTGCGGCTTTAACATACCTTATACATAGTTAAAACAATATAATTTTGTTGCTTAAAAAAAATATTATTTTCAATGTTAACTAATATAATAATGACTGAAAGTAAAAAAAAAATGATATTAAATTAATAATATTGTTGTTTTATGTTATACGTGCGGCTTTAACATACCTTATATATAGTTAAAATTATACATTTTTTTGCTTAAAAAATATATAAATCATTTGAAGCTATATTATCTATCGTTGAATGTGTAATGTAATTTATTAATGATATATGTATTATAATATATATAATTGTAAATATCTGTGTAATATTAGTATTTAATTGTATGTTTTATAGTTTATTTTTATTATGCACTATTCCCGATCTCTTAGTATTCTCCTCTCACCAAAGGTTGTCTGTGAGAAATCGCTTTAGCGATAAGACCGCCTTTGCACGCTTGTCCTAATTTAATTTAATACTAACCAATGTACCTTTGTATAGTGCAATAAGAATATATAAATAAATAATTTTCAATGTAAACTAATATGTGGAATTTACTAGAAGTAAACATAAGATATTAATTATTCTAAGTCCCGAACTACCACTATTGAATTTTTCTAAGTCCAAACTATTAACTTTAAAATTTACAAGTGTCTTAAATGTTGAAATTAACTAAGTCCATAATACGTAACATATAAGAGTACTAACAGTTGTCCGGCACTGATCTCACTACACTCAATGAATGAGAAATGAAGCTACAATCGCAAGAATATAAATTTCGATTTTAGTTACCTCATAGCCCTACCTATGTCTGAGACAAAGAATCTTCTTAGCGCGATTTCGATTTAATATAACGCCGTGCAGCGCCATCTATGGTTGAGTAGATTAGTGAGCTATACATGTATTATTATATAAAAAGATTGTTTAGCGTTTAACAATGGTTTATGTTAATAGGGTCTACCGCCGAGCCGCTCGGTTCGGCTTATGCGGCACAATTCGGCACGGCGTTCGCGGCGGCACCGCTCGGCTCTGTTCTCGGCTCGGCGGCCGCCGCAGCGGCGGGAAAACAAGTCGAGGGTAAATAAACAGTTATTAGTATAACTGATTCATCATCCTCCTGCCATTATCCCACTCTAAATGGGGTCGGCACATGTTATGTTAACTTCGGCGATGCTTATGCGCTCGCCCGTCCCGCCCGGTGACGCTGTAAAAGCCGTTAGGGCTAACAGCATATAGTCCATTCGAAAAAAAAACAACATGTTATAAACATGCTGTCACATGATTCGGCTGCGTTTTTACGACCGCCCGCCTGCCTGATGTCAACTTACCTTAGTTGTATTTTACGACACCTCGGTAAGAAATTAGGTTGGTCTATTCTACTCAGCCGGATGCCATACGGTGGGAAAACTTATCTTAGTCGCCTTTTACGACACCTCGGTAAGAAACGAGGGCGGTCTATTCTACTCAACCGGATACCACACGGCGGGTCGACTTACCTTAGTCTCCTTTTACACCTCGGTAAGAAATGAGGGTGGTCTATTCTACTCAGCCGGATCCCACACGGCGGGTCGACTTACCTTAGTCGCCTTTTACACCTCGGTAAGAAATGAGGGTGGTCTATTCTACTCAGCCGGATCCCACACGGCGGGTCGACTTACCTTAGTCGCCTTTTACGACACCTCGGTAAGAAATGAGGGTGATACTATTCTATTCAGCCGGATACCACACGGCGTATTGTAAATAAATATTTTAAATCAAATCAAATTAAAAACCTTTTATGGAAAACTGTCACACTTATCCTACATGAACATGAAAACTTATAGAATGGACAATATAAAATTAAATATTTTACCTATGCAGAGAAATGTGACGTTGTTAAAAGGAACACCACTCAGTATAAGTTGAGGTAGCCCCCAACACTGGTTTTCAGTGGCGACCATACCCTAAACTAAACTAATACGCCACCAACGCCAACGACAGCTTATCAGCTTATCTCATTGTTCACCTATTTACAACATAATCCCACAATAATAACAAAATTGTTCCCCTCTAAAAGTTCAAAATAAAATAAAAATAAATATTATACTTTGTATTATATATAGTGTGTATGTATATATATTTATTTATATATAAATAAATTATATATTTATTTTATTTTTTTTGTTAAATTAGGAAATTATTAGTAGGTAATTCTAATTCATAATGTTTGATATTTGCGTACCTTTTTCTTTAATATAAATTGTCTCACCTCGTAGGTTAGCTGGCAGAGATCTCTGTCATAGGGATAAGTTGACCTTTGTACACTTTTTTACCAATTATGTTTTTTTTCCAACATTTTTATGGTACATAAATAAATAAATAAATAAATAAAAAATAATCATAAGTCTAGCTTTTAAAGTTAACCCACTTTAACCATTTTAATGGCTATCGAAATACTATATTACGGTTTTAATCTTTCTAAGATTGCTAGTAAATTATAAATCTACAAACTGTACTCGCTACTGCTTTCACATTAATACAAATCTTAAAATTCGGTAATTGTTTTTTGCGATGTTCTCAAAAAATGGTTGGAAAATACTGTAAATTTTTTAAATCCAACAAAATTAAAATCATTTTTCTGAAACTCCTAAATAGCAGATTTTTAAAATTCCAATTTGAGTGAATTTCAACGGTCATACCAATCGACTATAAATTTGAAATTAAAATTGAATTTATTATTTATTTCAACTTATAAACTGATGTATTTTTTACAGGTCCTGAAGGAGGAAACCTTTTCATATACCACCTGCCACAGGAGTTCACTGACACAGACCTAGCGTCCACATTTCTCCCTTTCGGTCATGTGATATCGGCCAAAGTGTTCATAGACAAACAGACGAACCTATCAAAGTGTTTCGGTTTCGTATCATACGACAATGCCTCCTCCGCACAGGCTGCCATTCAAGCTATGAACGGATTCCAAATAGGTACAAAGAGACTCAAGGTTCAATTAAAACGTTCTAAAGAGCTATCGAGACCGTACTAGAAAATTCCAGAACTCGTTCCTAGTGAATTAAAAAAAAAGAGAAAAACTATGCAGGTTGTAAGTTTGAACGTTTGTTGTGATGTATCCGGTGCACTTGAACTGAATAGTCGTAAGGTTCGTTCGAAAACGCGAGTCCACGTGCACAGTTGTTATCTAATAAGAATAAGGTTAAGGTTTGTGTCAAAGGATTTATCGTTTCCAAAGTATTCCCCAAATTTCTTTATTGATATAATAATTATTTTTTAAATGATAAGTTATAGTCACTGTATGCATAAGTTGCGTTTAGTAATCATTGCGAGTAAAGTGCGCGCCAAAGAGCTGTATACTTTTTACCAACATGTATATGGTAAAAAACATTTTTTGTCATCCAAAGCTTACCGTCTGCTACCATATTAGTATTTAATAAAGTTATTTAATGTTACGTTCATTGTGAACATTACATTTTTTATTTTACGTTTGTGTTACCACTTAAAAATAATAAATGTGGCCATTGTCAGTTACAGTTTTAATCGTCTTTGTTTAAAATTATAAGGTGTTAGTATAATATAATGATCTCAAAGTGATCAATGTATTTATTCATTACATGTTGTCAATAGTGTACTTAATATGTATTGTTTTTAATAACAACTTGAAGTGTGAAACTTTATAACCTACGTCGATCAAACTAACCTTGACTTTTATGTTTTGTTTAAAAAGTTATAGTCTTATTTTTTATATCATCATTCATTATTTCAAACAATAGATTTAAAATGTAAACTGAAATTTATGCAACGTTCCTTTGACATGTATATGATTTTATTTTGGTACTGTATCCAGATATTATTGTTTCATTTTCCTATTTTTTGTCTTTGACTTATATTTTTTATACAATATTATTGTCTATGGATGCAACATTCATTTTTCCTGTAAGAATAATGACCATATGAGGGTAACACTTTTCGTGAACCCATATTAAATTATTTTATTATTTACAGGCATAGTTTTCTTTTTTTTTTTCAAAAAAATTCAAATATAGTTTCACGTTGCGTTGTCTAAATTGCGATGTCTATAAACAACCATTACATTATTATCTTTGAGACATTTTTTGATTACTGTTCTAACAAGTTTTTTCCTTTACTAACTTATTTATAAAACATCGAAATGACCCATTAGTCAAAGTTTTTGTTAGAATTAAGTATTTAAACATAGCATAAGTTTTTGTGTAAATTCGACATTAATTATTGAAATTGTTTTTCTTAAGGTTTCGACATATATCTAGGCGTGACGTTGTGACTTTTCACTTGTTGACGTTGAATTAAATGTAAAGAATTTAATCAATTTTGAAAATTCAAAAATTAGCCAATCCTGTTATATACAATCTTACAATACAGCAGTTATTAACATTTTAATCTCTTTGAAAGTAGAGATGTGACATGGAGTAGAAAAATCGATTTTTTAAAAATCGATTATATTGATACAAAATAATCGATTTTTCTGACTGTTTATTTTTTTATTAAATCGATTATTTTTTAACATACCTATTTGAAAGGTACAAATTTCCTAGACACTTTTTTTAGTCTCATAGCTTACGACAAGATAACATTCGAGTCTTTGCAACATCACGCCTGTATGACGTTGCCTTTATTTAAGTCAATCTTCTAATATTTTCTATATCTCTTTTTATATAGTTAAAACATTATAAGCTTTTTAAATATACTTTATTAAGCTACACATAAACCGTTAATGTATACTTCTAGTACTTTATTTAATATTAAGTATTACTTAATATATTTTGTCCCCTAAAATGTCACAAGCGTATAATGTGATTATAAAAAAAACGCTCAATGGGGATTATAATTTACTTAATTTAAATATTTAAATAAAATTATAGAAAATAATATGATTATACCTTGAGTATTTAGTTTTTGTGCCAATGTGTTGAAAAAAGAACGACCAAACTGTTGATTCTTTTATAATTCTTTCCTTAAAGAACTGATTTAGTTTCATCGTTATGATTTAATTAAATTTAGTGGTGTATTATTTCAAAACTTACACTATGTTGGGCTTATTGAGTATTTAGTTTAATTTTAGTCAAGTTTTTTTTTGTCTGTAAAAGACAATATCTAGACTGAATAAGATCCAATATAAGTATAAAACAGCTATTTCATATTAATTCAGTGTTATTATTGTCTTGTGAGAGTTCCGTGTAAGAAGTTTAAAAGGGACTTTCCCTTATTTGTTGTAAGTAAATTAATTATTGTAACTGGGGGATGTGGTGTTGAAAATACTAATATTTAAATTTAGAACAACCACATTGTTTATTAAAACTTCGAAGTGGATTTTTAATTGTCTCTTATTATGCCGCATTTGTCTATGCATAGAATATATCATCAGACCACAAGAGTTGTCAGTCTTGAAAAAAAACGCACGTTGCAATAAAGTAAAATATTCATAACTAATTATTAATTGCTTAAAAAATATATAAAACACTTAATATCTACTAATCGCATTTAATATTTTATTTAAATATTTTCATCAAAACCTGTTAATATCAGTGTTTTTGGACGAATGACGAAAATTATTTTTAATAGATGCAAAATAAATGTACAAAAAAATTATTTTCATTATGTATTTTCAAAATTCAGATGACGACTTCGGTGACGAAATGCAGTGTCGCGTCGAGAGATGGTGTAATCCTTGGATAAAGAATACACTGGATGCCGCCTTAGCTATTTTTGTGTGTCCGTTTTATGCTTGTGTGAACTTTTAGAACTGCATTAGTGTGCGTGATTAGGGAAGTACTTAGTTTATCGATAAGCTAAACTAGGCATTGATAATTATCGAAGCCTAGTTCAGGTACTGTAAAGTTAATATACAGTTGTAAAGTTGGTTTAATGTTCAGAATAGATTTAAACATTTGAATAGATTGACATAATTTCATGAGTGTACAGTCTGCAGTATAATGTCATGAATCATCCGATGCACATTAGCGATGGGCGAAATGTATCCCTGACAAGAAAAGAGTGATATATATCTTTTCGATCTTGGGATATATATCACTCTTTTATATCTTTAACTCTTTTAGCTCAGTACGGCTCGAAGAGAGTATAAGGCAACTAAGACTAAAAATATATCCTTTATATCTTCGGCTCTTTTAGCCCTGACTTTGAACTCAGAAAGGCGGTATTATACTTTTTTATTTATTATATAAATTATGCTACATATTTTCTTATTTTTTTCTATTTATTATGTACACTATTATTTACACTTTTCTAATATGTACAGGTAAGGATGACTTCTTCCCACTTAGAATGGAATGTAAATAAACAAATAATCGTTCGTGAATTAGTGATTTTTTTTTTGGTACATTTGCATCCAATTAAGCATTTTATGTCTTTAACATAAAGCACAAAAAAGCTGAACGCCGGCGCGTATATATATTAGACTCTCAAAGAAAAGTTGGTTTCTTAGGATTTTTGATTTGTCTTAATTCGTTAAAAAACCTCTGTGAACTTTTAAGTCAATTTGCGAAAAATATTTACAGCTTAGGATACATTATGTTATGAAAAATTCCGTGGTGGAAAAACAGGAAAGATATATGCCTCCCGCATATATCTTAATGCCCCTTAAACAAAATCAATTTACTATACATATTTCTTACACTGTTAATTCGCATTCGAATTCGCATTTACTTGGCTAGTAAATATAACTTTGACTGATATTTATCGACACATAATAATTCGTTAGTGTGTACATCACTACGTAGGTAACACAATTCCATCGAATATTTAATGATTAATTTCTATTTTTTATCAGTATCCCACACTTGTGCCGGCTAGAGAATATCAAACTGTACTGATACATTATAATCTGAAACGCTTTAACTAAATAAAATGCTTTAATTTAGCACGCAAATGAGAGTCAAAGATTTACCTATGAAATGATAATTCCGTGTTTTTAACTCCTCCTTTCGTTGTTCTTGATGAACATGATAAGGCAGCACACGACATATTCGACCTTTTTTGAAAAAATATATCTGTAACACTCGTATTTGCTTTAGATTTCAAGAAATAATCTTCAACAAACTCAATGTTATGGCCTCATTTGGTGTCACCAACTGGACACATTTTTAGCGACGTTGCCAAACTTCATCACAATCTCTTTCACTCTTATGTATAGTTCGCGATAAAAACAGAGACAAACGATAAATCGCTTACACACAGACGCAAGAGCGGCAACGTCTTTTGGCGCCGTCCAGTATATACTACGTCCATGGTGTAATCGGTTATTATGCGGTTTGTTAAAAAAATATTGCTTCTCTGTGGTTGTTCTAATTTCAAATTACTTTTATATACAATCAATCCTAGACACAACCAATGTGAATAGTCTGTTCATAGTTGTGATCAAAATAAAGATAATTTTTTTACCTACTATTAATTCTTAGGTAATAATAAAGAGACCTCAATGTTCTGATATAAACTACTGTAAAATAAAACAACTGGCTTATAAAAAAGAATTGTACAGATAAAAATTGTTATTACATGACATGGGAATGAGAAGTAGATATGTCAGTTAAAGGTATCGCGGGAGAAATGCGGAAAGATTATCCATAAACAAGGATTGTTTTTTTGGTGTTGCCTGTACAAAAAAGCTTACCTTTACCGCTGTAAATTTACGTCCATTTTTTACCTTTAAATAATTGCAGCTCACATTACGTAATATAATTATAGCTCACAAATTACCCTAATGTGAGCTATAAATAGGGTTTCAGGTAATTTTGAAATTACTAATTCGATGAATCATTTATGTTCCAACCACAATTAGTTAAAAAGGGACGAATTTACAGCGAACCTGTCAACTACTTCTCTAAATAATTAAAGTAACCTAACGTTAATTATAAAAAGGCGTGCCCATTTCTTTGCTAGAATAATTATCTGCTAGATTGCTTATAGTTGCGTTTAAACTGTATTGGAAAATTGATGAGCTTACCTACAACAAAAATTTAATATGGTCTTTATTGACTCTAGAAACGATGTAATGTTATTAAAAAAAAAAAATTCTTTATAAAAAAACAATAACAAAATTTTAAGGACAAAGACTTAAGGCAGCGATTCTCAACCTTTTTTTTGTCGCGGCACATACTTAACGATTTCAAAATTTGGTGGCACATTGAAGAAAACAGCAAAAAGGGGAGACTAGGCGAAGAAATTAAATGAGTTAAATGAAAGACGTGCGCTCGGTGCGTGGCATAGAAAGGAAGGGACGTTTTTATTAAGTGTTGCCAACATTGTTTTATGTGTCTTTAACACACATAAAGAAAAAGATAAAAATTATTTACTTACTACAACAACACACTGCATAAATAGTTTATGACAAATATTTTAAATATACGAAATAAACTAATATATACTACAATAATAAGTAAACGTTTATTAAGGGATTAATAACAAGATAATAATAAAATTATTAATTTTTAAATGATATAATTTAATAATTTAACATTATTATATATTTGCAAAATTTGGCGGCACACAAAAGTGCCGCGGCACAGTGGTTGAGAATCACTGACTTAAGGTATTCATTCTTTAAATGCAGTGAAAAAATATTTTATAACAATATTGACATCGAGATTGCTCTTTTTTACCATAAACAATCTATTTTTTTTTTCTGTAATAGTGTAAAAACAAAACAGAGTCACGGAACCTACAAACGCATTCTGTAACTGTAAATTTGATTTAACAATTTCGAAAATCGAGGCACAGTATTTAGTAGATATACAATTGGTGTAAAATTAATATAAAGAACTGTTTTATACAACACCCTTTTTGTTGATATAAATGTAAATAAATGTCAAGTTAAAAATGTTTATTTATTTTATGACCTTTATTATTAAAATGCCCATGCCATTGTGGTATCCGGCTGAGTAGAACAGACTACCCTCATTACTTGCCGATGTATCATAAAAGGCTACTTACGTAAGCCGACCCGCAGTGTGGTATCTGGCTGAGTAGAATAGACCACCCTCATTTCTTATCGATGTGTCGTAAAAGGCGACTAAGGTAAGTAGACCCACCGTGTGGGTATCCGGTTGAGCAGAATAGACCACCCCTTATTTCTTACCGATGTGTCGTAAAAGGCGACTAAGGTGGTTCGACCCGTAGTGTCGTAAAGACACCTCGGTAAGAAAAGTGGGTGGTCTATTCTACTCAGCCGGATACCACACGGCGGGTCGACTTACTTTAGTCGCCTGTAAAAGGCGACTAAGGTGGTTCGACCCGTAGTGTCGTAAAGGCACCTCGGTAAGAAAAGAGGGTGGTACTATTCTACTCAGCCGGATACCACACGGCGTATAGAAACTACAAAATAAATATATAAATATTTATTCATCTAATCCAAACCGAACTTATTAACGTCTATTTGCTTTATATCACCATCGTCTTCATCCTTTTGCTCAGTATTTTCAGGAAAAAGAAGACCAGACTTTCCAGGTTTGATCAAACCGTTCTCATCAGCTAGATTTATGATATCACAAATCAATGGCGTCTCAACACCAAGTATGTAATGGCAGGTCCTCGGCTCCAACAGATACAAAGACAGATGGCCGTTACTTGTAAAACGCTTCACACATTTAAGTTTAACCTCAGTCTGCCTCGGTTTACCGGTTTTGTCGCAAATATCGCCGCCCGTGTAGAAATGCGTCACTACATTCCGTTTTCCTGAAAGAAATATTAAATTATTTATACAATTAGACGTTACTTTGCGGATGTCCATAATACAAAAGCAATGAAAATATTATTTTTCTATGATCCGCGATAAAAGAAAATATATGTAATGCTAAATGTAGAGTGTACTATTCGTTCTCATACCTGATACATGCAGAATTTGTAAGAACTCATGCACTACCGGACACCGATGGCACAACAATACACAAGCACTGCACACATTCACCACCACAATCTCAACAATTGTTTCGCCCCGTCTATCTCCTGACGATGCTTCGGTTACGGGGTAATAGTACACTCTACATTTAGCATTACATATATTTTCTTTTATCGCGGATTATAGCAAAATAATATTCTCATTACTTTTGTAGTTCAATTTATATAAACTTTTTATTTTTCTCTATATGACCCGTACTCTCCTTCTTCTTCAATTCCTGCCCTTTTCCTTCTATTACTCAAAGGTTGACTGGAAGAGATCCCTTTTAGGGATAAGTCCGCCTTTATACGTGTTTTTTTTTTAATTTTTCTCTCTTTTCTAAATATATGTATAAAAAGAAAAAATAAGTAAAAAATATGCTGCACTCACCAGCTTTAGGTGCCTTTTCTGGATTCTCCTTAATCCAATCCAGATGCGCCTGTTCATCAAACTTGCCCAACATCAGCGTAGTCCTCTCCCCGGCCCGATCCACGTGGTACTGGGCGACATGTTTCCCATAACAGAATTCGTATTTCCACCAACCAGTTCCCTTGAAGGAATAACAAAAATATATACGATTCTATAATAAACTCCACAAACAATGTCAGCTAACGTCCAAGATAGAGGCTAGGCCTAGTTTCAGCGTTAGCGGTAATATTATCGTAACTCAGAGTTATATAAGCATATCTTATGGTATTAATTAACTTTTGTGTGTTAAATAAAAATATCTTATCTTTAATATTTAAATGAGTTAATCTTGTATGTATATAGAGTGGTACCGACGTGTGGTGTCGTATCGACATTAATTTTAATCCTAGATAGCAACGCACCTTAGCAGCCTACATAAAAATATTCAGTTAATTCAATGAAGTACTTTAGCCACAGGATATTATTTTTCATTTTGAAATTAAACTTCATGATGTATATGGATCAATGACCGATGGCAGCATGTCATACAAAAATGAACCCTATAAACAATATTATACTCCTCTGTATCAAAAATGTAAAAATGGCCTTGGCCTTGGCCTTGCGCCGCTCCGTATGATCTTCGCGGCGAGTCGGCGGCACTACAAGGTGATTGAACCCTAATGAATGAGCGTGTTTCGCAATTTAAACGTATTTAGTTTGTTAGAATATATATTTTTCTTAAATTCTATTGTGGGGGCAGTGTGCCCGTATGGTTGGTTGGAGTATATGAGGAGAAATTATACACAAAACACAATGTCCATACGTATAATTGCCACACACATAAAGTTCAGAGAAAGAGGTACACAGTATACAAGCAAGTAAAAGGAAATATATGACTAGACTAGAGAAAATGATTGCAACTACAAAGAAACGTTCCCTTCGCATCGACTGATGGTAGGTCACTGCTAGATCGGCCGACCGGGCCGCGGGCGCAAGCCGCGCGCCCCGCGCCCCGCGACCGGTTTCAAGTGCAGCGGGAAGGGTGAGCATATCGCGGCAGTCCCGGGTAGGTGTGTGAGTATATGCTATACCGCGGGTGTGCTTGCGTGTGATGTAGTGTGATTGTATTGTGTAAGTTGTGATTGTAAGTGTATGTATGTGTGTATGTAGGTGGGTATGTGATGGAATCCTGGAATGAATTTAAATTCATTGAATTATACCAAAGTAATGTAATAAGTGAGCAGTGAAATTATTTAATGTCGTATCGTCGGTAACACTCTGTATATCTTGTATGTATGTATATATTATATATAAGAACGGCCTAAATGGTTTGCGTTTAAATATTATTGGAAATCAATATGAAAAGGTTTCAATATATATTTTTTACCAATAATGTTTTTTCCAACATTTTTTATGCTACATAAATAAATAAAAGAATGTAGTCTCAACTACGAGTTCTACTGTCAGCTCCACCCGATAAAATAAGCCATGAGTATAGCCGTTTTCTATTCATTAACTCATCTTCATTACTATCACGACCCCATAGTATAGGGGTAGGGGGTTGATAAGGATGAGGATAGAAAGCGTGATTTATTATTTTTAGACTCACCCCGTCTAAACAATTTTCGCCGTTCAAAAAGGCGCGAACGGGCGAATCGTCAGTGATGGGTTTTGGTGGTTCAATCAATGGTGCCCCTTTAGTTTCTCCCGTAGATCCTTCTTCGTCGGTAAGAGGATGCAATTCGAACTTCAAATGAGTTTCACCGTCCTGTAAATGACTAGCATTAATTAATCTAAAAACACATATAAACGCCCCCATAACGTTGTCGTCAATCGTTTAACAATCCGAAAATAAACGTAAAAATTTTAATGACACTTTTATGTTAAACTTAAATCGTTTATTTTAAAGGGATAAAATTAATTTAATGACACTCTTTTAAGATTAAATGTTTATTTTACTGACTAATTTGAACGCATCCATAGACATATATAACAAACATGAACGCATACGCATACAAGCGCAAACGCTGTATAAACTACTGCACTATCTCTCTAGGACGATATAATCAAAGACTATGCCAGTTAGAAGTCGATTTATTTACTTTTTTTTTCGGACACTAACTAAGGCTGTTAGCCATGAAGGCTTTGACAGCGTCACCGGGAGAGTGGGTGAGCGCAGAAGCATCGCCGGGGGTGAAGTGCTAGGAGAGCGGGTCTCGAAAGAGGCCCGCAGCATCCTGGGAGCGTCGCCTTAAGGGTGCCTCGCCTTAAGGGTGCCTCCTGTGAGGCCGGACCTCGGCTTAAAGCGACGCGCTGTGGAGGACTATTATCGGACTGTAATTTGTTTACAAAACACTAAAAACCTTTATACACATATAAAATAATCTCCCTAGCGCGATACGCTTTTATTTATTGCAGACAAAACGCCATCTATCGGACAATAGCAAAAACTCTTAGTAAACTAATTGATTTATATCCAGAGAGAGGGTCATCTCGCATACCCTTAGGGGTAGGCGGGGTACGGGCCTCGAGGCGAACCTCTTTGCCCGGGCCGGTCCTCGCAGGCTTAATGGCCTGGACTATGTTCGGGCCGTAGGCCCAGGTCACCTGGGTGACCTAAGGGTTGTCGGGTTCGGTGGGGAGGCCTAGGAGTGGTAGCTCCCAGACCGCAATGTCCAAATCGGGGGTGTCTCGTCCGGTGGTAGTGGTGTTTCGTTCGGGTGGTTCTGTCGTATCCGGTGGTGTCGCCCTCTCGCCCGTCGCGTCGTCTTCGTCGTCGTCGTCGTCGTCCGCGTCGGGCCGCGGTGACGGTGATCGCAGGAGCTCGCGAGGCAGGGAACGTCCCTCGGGTGGTCGTGCGTGGAGTGGCGCGATGCCGTGAAGGTGAACGTGCGCGCTGTTGTCCGCTCGCGCGAACATTCGGTGCGCAAGGCGACGAACGAACTCCTCCACGGTCGGCATTTGGGTGTCTCTGTGCACGACGTCGTTCCGCACATACCTCGGGGCTCCTACGATCATTCGCAGGCAGCGATTCTGCTGGACTTGAAGTCTTCGCCTCTGGTACGCTGAACATAGCGCGTACCAGGCGGGTGCCGCATACGTCAAGCGCGAGCGGACGTAGGCACCGTAGACCCGCAGTTTGGTGGTGACAGGTAGGTGGGATGTGAACAGCGTGTGGAGCTGGGACCTGGCAGCAGCAGCTTGGCCCACGGCACGGTTCACCATGGGGACCATGCGCAGGCTGCGGTCCAACTCACACCCCAAAAACCTCACTGTGGTCTTCCACTCTACGTCCTGGCCTTGCAGAGTGAGTTGACGTAGCGGCTTGGAGCGGCTGGTCAGCAGAGCGGCCGTCTTCCCGACGTTGACGGCCATCCTCCACTTGTCCAGCCATTCAGGCAATAAGTCCAGCAGACGCTGCATGCGGTTGGTGGCGACGATCTGGTGATAAGACGACGCGAAATACGCGCTGTCGTCAGCAAAGAGCGACAACAGCACGTCCTCCTCCCCTTCCCGCAGATGGTGGCGCAGGGTGGGGATGTCATCCGTATACGCCGCGTATAAGCGCGGCGATATACAACTGCCCTGGGGTACTCCGGCTTGGATGGTGCGTGGTTGGGATTCGGCACCATCCACTGCCACGTAAAAGCTACGGCCGCTAAGGAATGACGCCAGCACTCGCACATAAGCAGGCGGCATGGTGGTATCCAGGATCTTGACCAGGAGCCCGGCGTGCCACACGCGATCGAAAGCCTTCTCGATGTCGAGAAAGACCCCCACGGTGTAGCACCCGTTGTTCCGCTCACTGGTCAGGTGGTTAATGACCCTCGCCAGCTGGAGCGTCGTCGAGTGGCCGCTGCGGAATCCAAACTGCTCCTCGCGCAGGGGCAGGTGAGGCGTGACTCGACGCAGCAGCAGACGCTCAAACAGCTTGGCTATGTGCGAGAGCAGGGTGATCGGCCGGTAGCTTCCAGGCAGGCGGCGGTCCTTCCCCGGCTTGGGAAGAACTATGATCTTCCCGGTCTTCCACGCCTCTGGGAAGTGACCGGTGCGGAGTACTCCGTTGAATAGGCTCGTGAGCGCTACGAGACCCGTTCGGGGCAGCAGCATCAGCGCGGCGTTGGTGATTCCGTCGGGGCCTGGTGCTTTTCGCTTATCGAGGCGAGCAGCAACCGACCGCAGCTCTGACAGGGAGATGAAGTCCTCTCCCCGGAGCGGCGGTATAGGGACCGACAGGAACCTCTCCAGCTTGCTCTGGACAGCCGCGTGATGACGGATGACGTGGAGGTTGGAGGTGTTGGGGGCGTTGGGCGTAAATGTCTCTTCCAGGTGGGCCGCCAGGATCTCAGCACGATCCCTGGCGGCGTAGTTACGTCTACCCGTTGCATCAAGCAACGGGTAGATGGGGGTGTCATGTCCGGTAAGTTTCTTGCAGAGAGAGTACAGCGCTGTGTCGTGCTCCGTCGCTCGATCGACGGTATACTCCCACCGCGCCTCGTCGAGAGCAACTATGGCACGTGCGATCTTCTCTGCAAGCCGGTTTAGGTCAGCCTTCACCCTGGGGCAACGAGTGCGAGCCCATAGGCGGCGTAGGGTGCGCTTCCGTCTGAGCATGCAGCGGAGCGAGCTTGGCAGGTCCTTCCTTCGGTTGGTGTGTGGTGAAGTCGACGTCGATTTATATCCATAATTCTCTATATGTAACCGATGTATTCCGATAGATGGCAGTGACTGTTCTGTTTGTATTGTGTTTATACAAACGCACGCACACACTCACTTTTATACTCGGCAGCACGCACACATATTAAGCACACGATCGATCTTTGAATGTTTTTTATGTCAAATTTTTAATTTTTGGAAATTGGTAGATCCTTAGCCTTATTTACTTAAGTCCGATTTTGTTATTACATATAATATATGTACACTTTAATGTTACATGTTAATAAATTGTTTCAATTGTTAAATAAATTTAAAAAAAATCATCCATAATCAATCAATCTAGCTCTTACACTTTAATGGCTAATCCGTGTGACCAATATTAATGAAATTTTTATATTATTTTTATTATGAGATAACTCCTACATATATTTATTTACTATTAAAGAGTTTAATTATAAACCACCATATATTATTGTACCTCAAGGGGATGGGAAAGAAGAAATTATTATATAGACTAAGATTTTGTAATTTTATCAATACAGTCCCGATAAACAGTCACTATCGATATGCGTAAACTCGTAGATTAATTATGGCATCATAAATCGCCAGAGCCTCGTCGGTTCTCTTAAGTGTTAGTGTCATGCTACCATCCTACACCCTAACTATAATATACACAATAAAACCAAACATATCAAGCAACTAAGGAAAGCAACACAAAAATATTTTTCAAAATAAAATATATTTACCTTATCAATTTTCTCAACTTTCAACACAGCAAGTACATCCCTAGGTTCTTTATCCTGAATATGTCAACACAAATGTTAATTAAGCAACACAAATAACTACCAACCAAAATATAAATGAAACATGTGTTCTTTTATAAAGCTTATCGAAGAAAATAACCAACAATATATTAAAAAATATAAGAATTATTTTAAAAATAGAATAGAAAAATATGAAAAAATATGTAGATAATATAAAATAAATCACACAACATTAAATACAAACACATGCTTCAACACCTACTAAATAGCAAAGTAGTAAACCAAAGACAAATAATTAAGGATCACTCTAACAACAAAAGAACTAGAAAAACATTAATTAGCAAAAATCTAACATTAAACAGCTATTAATTCTAATTTATGAATCTAATAAGAAAAAATTTATAAAAAAAATACTTGTCTTAGAAACTTACATCGCCCAATAGTTTTATAGTCTGATGTTGGAATCTCAAGCTTTCTAGTTCGCCTTTAAGCAGATTTCTTGGTTTCTTTGGCGCATCACCTACAGGTATACAGTCGATGACATTTTCATCAAGATTGTTTGGTCTGAATTTGGGATGTTGGCACAATAGAGGTGACAATATAATTATTTCATATTCGCATGTTGATGTCTCCTTAAAAGAATAGACCTCGTGCCTGCCATGGCTGTAGCAGACATAGAGAACTTTCGTACGGCGCAGTTTATCATTTAAATCACATTTTGTACCTGTAAACCAAAAATTTATATACTTATTTTTAATTCAAATTCAAATTTTTCTTTATTCATTATTTCATTATCTATATTATTAAATATACTTGTAAACAAGTACTTTTGAATCGTCAATTTTACTGATGGTTCGGAAAGCTGTTCCTGCCGAAAAGAGCCAGCAGAAAAACTCGGCGGTTGCTCTTTTCAACATAATACTTATAACTAGTTACATTAAGTCATTACTATCGTCTACAGGATCGGACAGTAGCTATATCCACGCATTCTTATCGTCCAAATAATCCTCAACAGTATATTAAGGCTTTTTGTATCAGCCTCTCTTTAATAGTGGTTTTTAAACTGCTGTAACGGCAAAGCTAAATTGATTGCGGAATTTTATAATAGAATCTTATACCCAAACCCACTAACAAATTTCATGTCTTTGCAAGGCACACAGCAGGAGCCGCTAGCTTATACCTATACCTCTTTATATTTTTATGTACAAAAATTAAATTACTTAAAATGTACTGTGAAGCAAATGTAAGAATACCTATTTCCTTAAACTTCTCTCGCAGGGACGCGGACTTTAATTTTAAATGGCACAGACGGCTCTTTTTTTTAAAACAAATTTTTTTTCACTATCCGCGCATTTACCCCATAGCAAATAATAATGCACTAGTACTTAGAGGGTGTGTCTATGAAAAATATACTAAATATAAAAAAAAAACTTTGCACCTTTAGTCTTTTAGAGAGAAGTTACACAATTGCACACAAAAGAGCAAAAGACAAAAATTAAGTCATAGAGAAAAGTTTTTTTTTTTTTTAATTAAAAATTTACCTGCAGGCATGGTCATTTCAATATATGGCAATGATTGTCCTTCAACTTTAGTAGTTCTTTGAGCTATTTTGTCGTCCGGATTTTCTTCTTTCAGAATCGTTTCCAACATCGTCAGTTTTTCATCAGGCCAGGAGCCCAAAGAAAACTGCTGTGTTTTAATTTGCTTGCCTGCACAAAAAATCATTTTTAGCATATTTTGCTGTGAATTATTATAGCCAGCCAGCTTGCACCAGCAGGCCATTGAATATCTTAATACTACCCTACATTGTCTGAATTGCCTATATACACTATTTATTTTAGAAGATGTATTAATAAGTTCAGCCTGTTACTATCCCATTGCTGAGAATAGGCCTCTTCTCTCCGTTTTTGGAGAGAAGGTGTGGAGCTAAGACCTATGCTGCTCCAATGCGGATTGGTAGGTTACACTTATCTCCAGAATTCTCTAGAGATATGCAGGTTTCCTCACAATGTTTTCCATCACCAAAGCATGTGATAAATTGCAATTATCAATTAGACACATAAGTTTTAACAGAAAAACTCATTGTGACCCCCTAGAAAGAGTACCGCTGGGCTACCACAGCTTATGAGAAAATGTATTACTATTATTATTTGAACCACTTAATGTGAGGGTTTTTTTATGAAATAAGGTGGACAAAAAGCGGATATTAAATTCAAATGAGTATGAAATACAAATAGACAAGAAGTAATTGGTTCAGATAAAAAATAAACATATTATAAATATTATAGTGCAAGGTGCTCAGGATAGCACAAACAAATCATATAAATTACCTTCTCGTTCTTCATGATACTGCCTGACATATCTTCCATGACACACTTCATAACTCCAATAACTATCTAATCTGTACGAACAGATTTTCTGTGAGAACAATGGCTTTAGGAGACTTATCGCTGAAGGCCCATCATAATTATCTGCAGTGGACGATTCCTTTGACTTTAATTCTGGCAAGTGGCACTCATATTTCTCTTTAAGTGAAGTTGTTACTTTTAAAATATCTTTAGCCTGCAAGAAATAGTGATAGCAAATATACAAAAAAATTCATTAATAGCAATGATTGATGATGATTTATAATAGCATTTTTAAAAATGCTATTAAAAATCATTAGGTTGCTATTAAAAATACATGGGCTGCCACATATTATATGAACTGATGACTGTAATTGATTGCTTACTGACATGAAATCCTTACATTCCTGTCTCTTTATATCAAGCAGGTATCAGGATTCAAAATAACTCACCGTTTTGCTATAATTGCTTGTTTAATCAGTTTATTTTTTATTTCTGAGGGATTTTTATTTTAATTATTATTTTATGAATTTTATTGATATATTCAGTATAATATCTGTTAAATTTTTGATTGAATCTTATAAGTAATAAGTCAACCTATTAAGCTACTCCATAAATTAAGCAGTTTAAAAAAAATAAAAAAAAAATTATTAAAAAAAATTGTGTATTTTACTATATTAAGTTAAGAACTTTATAAATATACTTATAATACATTACTAAGAAAATACCTCTGTTGTGGCTTCTCCATCAATCAGCGTCTCTGGCGTATTTAATGCCCCTGGCCATTTGATTCCAAATAATATACTATCGTCAAAACCTTTAAAATCGTGTTGTATACTCCAAACATATCCTAATACACTTAAAACAAATAACCACACACGTACCATTATTGTTTAAATTAATTTAAGCTAATTACAAAATTTATTTATTATTTACGATTTCACTATGCTTGATAAAATATTAGATGACACTACTTTTAATATAGATATCACACGCAAACATCATTAAAAACCTTACTAAATTTAAAAAATTATATTATTACCACCGCTTATTCGGAAAAATACACTTTTTCCAATAGCCGAATAAAAATCATATGAGTTGGACTGATTTTATTTGTCAAATATATTTTGTATTGTTGCCTGATTTTGGGTTCTAGCCTTTTCAAATAATTGACATAATTACTCCTGCAAACAAAGTATGTACATAATTACAAGTTAACCGTAAAAAATACTTAAGTTTAAATTAATGGGAAATTAATAATAAATAATTTTTATAATCTCGTCACTATAACTAACTTGAAAATATGTATCCGATTCCCATTTAATTTGTCATATAGTACGAATTGTCAAGTTTGTTTTTTGTCAAAATGGCGTTTAGCTTCCCTGCCTTTTCATATATAATAGCATTAATTGTAGATGCATTTCTAATATTTTTCTCAATATTTCACGTGATAGCATTTGATGAGTTGAAAACGGATTATAAAAATCCAATAGACCAGTGTAACAGCCTTAATCCTGTCAGTAATAGATGTTGGAATGAAATGGCGGTGACTTGCTGAAACTAACCTATTTTATCAATTACAGTTGGTGTTGCCGGAATATTTGCTGCATTTAATTATAAATTTATTGTTCCTGCTCTCAGGAGAATGGTTTTCATTATTAATAAACGTTCCATTGATTTTATATCACATTCACAGGTAAGAGGTTATGTTTTTATGACTTGCGAATAATAAATCAAATTAGCATACAGTAAGCTGATTAAATCAAGTAGGTAGTATCTTAGTTTTTTAAATTAATAATTCACTCTTATAGTAAAATACTAATATTATAAATGTTTGCCCTTCTGTATGTCAATGTTTATCCACTGGAACAATATTGATAAAATTTAGTACAATTGGAGCTTCTAATATTGCACCAGCGAATTGACAGTGAAAGCGTAACAGCCTTTCACATTTATAACATTAATATCACATATATTATACTATGCAATGTGGTATCCAGCCTAATAGAATAGGACCACCCTCATTTTCTTACCGAGGTGTCATAAAAGGTGACTAAGGTAAGTCGACCCGCCGTGTGGTATCCGGCTGAGTAGAATAGACCAACCTCATTTCTTACCGAGGTGTCGTAAAAGGCGACTAAAGTAAGTTGACCCACCGTGTGGTAGTCAGTTTAGTAGAATAGACCACCCTCTATCTTACCGAGGGGTCGTAAAATACGACTGAGGTAAGTTGACGTCAGGCAGGCGGCCGGTCGGTAAAACGCAGCCAAATCATTTGACAGCATGGTTATAACATGTTGTGCCAACCCCACTTAGAGCGGGATAAGGGCAGGAGGATATATATATATATTATACTATACAATATATTTATAGGACACTCAAATATTTTACCAAATTTTAAGTGATATCATGAATGTGTTAAACTTTGTTTTTCCACCTATGTAGATAAATATATTGTTATTCATTCAATGTATATGAATTTTAAAAAATAAGTCTTAATAAAAATGTACAAGTTATATCTATCTTAAATAACTTATATGCTAGGACTATACAAATCATGCCCACGTGGAATGGTCCCAAGAATGCTGGCAGTGTTTCCACGTTGAATCACTAAGCTGATTCTTTGTCTTAATATGTGAGAATTGAATATGCAGTTTAACTAACAATATCTTCCAGCACTGAAAAACTTAGATAATATCATTCTAGCATCAAGTAGTTAGAAAATTTGTAGATCCTTTCTAGAATTTGAACCTGTGAACCATATTGAAAAGATTTAATGTTTACAGATACAGAAACAGACCAGTCATGTCAGGTCCAGGACTTTATGATCCAACAAGCATTATGAATGCTGATGTTTTAACTGTGTGTCAGAGAGAAGGTTGGATTAAGTTAGCATTTTATTTACTGTCATTCTTCTTATATCTATATGGGTAAGATATTTATTATTTACAATTTGAATGCATTTTATAATTTAATGACACTGTGGTATGAGTACTGTAAATCACACTTGTGATATCTTGTGATGTAAATCTTAATGATGTTCTGGTAGTATTTAGGAAGCTACTTGTAGTTATTTACAATTTCGTATCACATATTTTTTTAGATAAAAATATTGATAAATATGTGTAAAATCATTTGGTGTAGATCTAAATCTCCATTAAAAAATGTAAATAAATAAATATATGGGACACTTACACACACGGTTGTCTGTCCGCAAAGTAACTTAATACTTGTGTTATGGTAGACAGACAACGGGTGAATATATAGTTATATATTTTTTAAATACATACTTACATACAAATATACACCCAGGCTCAAATATCAACAAAATAATTTACAGAAAATGTTAGCCCTCGAACCCGCAACCCGTGGAGCTGAAGGCAGGGTCACTACCCACTGCTCCAACGGGCCAGTTAACATGTTAAACATGAAATAAAAGTCACATGCCATGTTTCTTATTTGCATAAAAAAATTATCAGCAGTAATCTAAATCTATGTACAATTATTCATTCTCATATATAGTTACATGTGTAGTTGTGTCTAAAAGTATTTTGAAGGTTGTATAGGTGTAATATCATTTAATGAATGAAAACAGAAATTTATTTATTTTATTTACACTATCTTTATTAAATTTTAATTACAGATAATTCACATTAACTAAAATTTGTTATGCAAATGGAAGAATTCAAATAAAGGAATATAATTTCTGAATAAAAAATATTTATTCTTGAATGAAACAAATATGCCTATAATGCTCGAAAAGTATTGTCAAAATATTTATGCTCTTATATTAACTATATATACTCTTGCTTAAATATATATTATATGCTCTTTATCTGATTCATAATTTATGTGTTTCTAATAAATTAATTGCCTTATTTATGATCAGGAAATCCTTTATATAATTAAATGAGTCATTTAAATAAGTTGCATTCAAAATAATTATAAAAAATAACAAATGCTATATGAATATTTATTTATTTTTTCCTATATAGAGCAAAAAAGGTGTTTTTTATCTGTATTAATTTAATATAATATACTCATATCATTGCTGAGTTTAATGAGATTCCTACATTTTAGATTTTTTCAACAGTTTTTTTTCTGGTATTTAATTAATTGGTAATTAAAAAACATCTATATGTATTATAAAACAAAATCCCAAAAGCTGTCTGTCTGTATGTGATTGATTTTGTCAAAATATAATAAATATTTTTTTGTATCATCTATGTAAACTAATATATAAAGCTGAAGAGTTTGTTTGTTTGAATGCACTAATCTCAGGAACTACTGGACCGATTTGAAAAATTCTTTCAGTGTAAGATAGTCGATTTATCAAGGAAGGCTATAGGCTATATATATAACATTACAATGAGAAGAATGGGAGAAGAGCAGCAATAAAAAATATTAAGCTAAATAAATATAAATATAAGGCTAAATATAAAGCTTTTGCGTCTGCTGAGTAAACGGTGATAGTTATTAAAAAATCATGTATTACAAAATTGTTCCCCTCTAAAAGTTCTAAATAAAAGTCCGCGACAGCATGTCTAGCTTTTAAGGTTAACCCACTGTAACAATTTTTATGGTTATTAAAATACTATAATAGAGTTTTAATCTTTTTACGCGGGCGGCGACGCTGGCGTTTGCTAGTATATAGATAAT
Source organism: Morpho helenor (assembly GCA_029227775.1). NCBI lineage: Eukaryota > Metazoa > Arthropoda > Insecta > Lepidoptera > Nymphalidae > Morpho > Morpho helenor. Next base: position 14,656,174 of record JARGCU010000010.1, read on the forward strand.
AATAACCTAAAGGCAAATTTAATGCCTTTGTTGTGTACTTAATTAATTTAATGTTTAAATCTATCTGTCATAGCCATGTGGTATCGGGCTGAGTAGAATAGATCACCCTTATTTCTTACCGAGGTGTCGTAAAAGGTGGCTAAGGTAAGCCAACCCGCCGTGTGGTATCCGGCTAAGTAGAATAGACCAACCTCATTTCTTACCGAGGTGTCGTAAAAGGCGAATAAGGTAAGTTGACCCACCTTATGTTATCCGGTTGAGTAAAATAGACCACCCTTTTTCTTACCGAGGAGTCGTAAAATACGACTAAGGTAAGTTGACGTCAGGCAAGCGGCTGTTCTTAAAATACGTAGCCAAATCATATGACAACATGTTTGTAACATGTTGTGCCGACTCCACTTAGAGGAAGGGCAGGAGGATGATGAATGTATCTGTCACTGGTTGATACTATTACATAAAATAAATAAAAACGGTTGCCTGTAGAGTCGGTTTTACGGGCAAAGATTTTACGTGACAACGTAAGTGGGAGAGAGACACAAGGCATTCGCCAGTCCGGCGGGCCTCTCTTTCGTTCGGTGACTCATCGTAACAGACGTGAGCGGGCGTTACACTTTTTCATGAGTGACTCCAAACCGCAACCTAATTTAAGACGTTGTCACGTCAAAAATAAACTTAAAATGTTCTGATTTCTCTTTTAATTATATTTTTTCTGTTCCAGAATGATTGTGGTGTTGATAGCGGTTTGATAGGTTTTTAATATTCCACGAAATCATTATTTATTACTAGATTCCCTTAAGGAAGTTGATGTTCGAACAAGTGCTTGTTATCACGAAGACGTCGACGATGTCCACTAAAGTATTTTGATAATAAAACTCCTAATTTATAGTAAAACATGTTTTTTATTGCACCCCATATCCCATACATAATCCTGTCTTTATCCCACGAGTAAGTGTCAATTCTGAACATGCTGTCACATGATTTGGCTGCGTTTTCACGACCGGCCGCCTGCCTGACGTCAATTTACCTTAGTCGTATTTTACGACACCTTGGTAAGAAAGAGGTTGGTCTATTTTACTAAACCAGATAACTGCGGCTGGTCAACTTAGTTTAGTCGTATTTTACGACACCTAGATAAGAAATGTGGGTGGTCTATTCTACTCAGCTGGACACCACACGGCGGTTCAACTTACCTTAGTCGCCTTTTACGATATCTCAGTAAGAAAGAGGGTGGTCTATTCTATTCAGCGTCAATCTAGTTAACTATAAAAATTGAAATTTTCGCTATGATTACCCAAAATCCTTTAAAATAAAAGATAAATTCTATATAGAGGTAAATATATACACGGAAACAAATCCCTGGCAATAAATTATTTTAACAAAATCATGAATGGTAGGTATGTTATAATAACGTAACTAATTAATAAAAGGACAATCATAATAAAGTATAATTTAATTTAAAGTATAATATTGTTTAATTAAGCGAAATATGACTCATTAAATACAATTTAGAACTGTTCAGTGTAAAAATAAATAATTATAAATTGCAATGAAGCTTCCTCAATGGATTTAATTGTCGTAAACGTATATTTAAGATGGAATATAAGTGTTTAAAAAGATTTATAGAAGCAGGCGTTACTTAAGAGTTTTAAGGGCAGGAGGATGATATCTAACTAGCTTGCTTAATTTTCCGAGTACCTGTATTAATAAAAAGTTGTTAGTTTATGAAAAAATTATAATCTATACTAAAATTCCTCAACATTATCTAGACTTGCCTTTACACAAGTTTAGAAATTATCTCAAAACGATGTTGCTACATAAAGCTTACTATACTATTGAGGATTATTTGAGTGATAGCTTATCTTAACTGCAGTCAGCTACGCATCCAGCTGCATCGATTATCTTGTAACCATCAAATTGTAATAATTTTTAAAAGATTAGCCGCCGAGTTTCTTGCTGATTCTTCTCGGTAGGAGCAAACTTCCGAATCAGTGGTAGCTTCTTTAAAACATTTGACGATTCAAAAGTACTGTAAACAGTCCACTTTGTAACGGTTTCCTTCTCACACACAACTATTCATCTCCAAATTTATAATATTAATATAAAACATATAAGTAGAATGAGGCTAGAGCGCTCACGCTCTACCTCCTAAATACGTAAAACAAGCGCTAGAGCTCCAGCACTTTAAAATATAATTGGCTCGTGATTCGTCTAGTTGGTTAGGACCCATGTAACGTTGTGTATGTAATAACTCAAATCCTTTTAGAGCGTCAGAGACCACAGATTCATCAGATTGGAGGCGTAAAACAAGCATAAATTAATATAATTTACTGAATATAAGTGTACGATACATGAACAAGTTATATATTCAATACATATGTTAATTACACGAACAGATTCCTTAAGTCCTATAGATACATATTCATTGCACGAACAGGTTCCAATTATAGCTAATACACGAACGGGTTACTATAAAATTTAGTAAAAAAATGCGAGACATTCAGAAGGTTGAATGTCTCTTATGTTATTACTTCATAGACTTAGCCATCAGAAAGGGTTTTAGTTTATATATATTATAATTACTATAATATTTGTTTGCCATTAACACGGGACGTAAAACTATGTCAATATAAGCGGAATAAGACTTTTCAAAGCCAAACAGAAGGGTCGCTCGATCGTTAGATCGTACTTTAAACCATCCCGAATGGGAAGTTCTAAGATATTAATATTTAAATTGGAAATGTTATAGCCAACAGAAAGATCACTCACTCGATCTTAATACCTAGCCCTTAAACAACTCCGTAGAGAAGTTTAGCGATGTGGTATACCTCTCCCATCTATTACATTCTTCCGATTTGGAAAAATATAAAGGGAGCGGTATAGTCAGTAGCTCCGCACCCGCTACCAACGGTGAGCTCCGTCCATAGGATACGAGCCCCCCCCCCGTAGGGTTAGGGTTTGCAATTTATAGTGTGCCTGCGCCCTCGAGCCAGGTTATTTATATTATGTTGTATAAACACCCGTCAATGCTCTTAAAGAGATTTAGGGTAATTAAATAAGGACCGTAGTCCCAGGTGAGGACCGTAGTCCAAGATAAGGCACAAGTGCCCGGACGTAATGCTAGGACCTAAGTCCAAATATCATTTCAGCCGTAGCTGTGAGTCGGCGTTAGCCATGATTGTGTCGATGAGGCACAAAGCCTGGTTTGGTTGATATAAATATCCAATTCTTATAATAAGACAGGGCATCTTGCCAATAGCAAGCATTTCAAGCGGTGCGTGCCGCATTCGTCGTTGTAACCACATATAGTGGAAAATATAATAGCATAAAGCTAATACTGTACATGACTCCTCGGATATCACATAACAGTAAAGTTGTAGTCGTTGCTACCACACGTAGTGGCAGATATCGTAGGTTTTGTGTTTCTTCTTTCCACGCGTAGTGGCAAATGTTTACTCCGAAGAGTTAAGAACGCAAAGCGCTCGCATTATGTGTTGACAATTCAATAATATATGTTTGTAGTGCTAGCACTATTGTGCTAAATATGTAAGTTTATAATGTGATGTGTCCATCACTAACGCACGCCTTCAATGCGTCCTTTTGGCTGATTCCACGATCGGCATATAAGAATTAGTTATTTATATAGTTGTTACGCGTAGCAAGCTACGTAAGATAGAGTTTTGGGCAGGCAACACTTTCTAACGCTAGTCCGCAATCTTGTTAATAAAGACCCGACCAGCGGCCCTACGACATGCTATAATGTCGTTTGTGTATAGCTATGGGGAAGTCCTGAGAAGGACTGTAACACGGCTAGTGCAGGTTTACCCCGCAAGACTCCGTGAGGTGAACAGTTTACTTTTAGAGTCCTAGGCGTCCAAAGATCAAACAAGGCTACACAGTAAAGATCGAAGATCAATACCGGCCTAAAATCCAATCCGTATCACCCAAAACTCACCAAGTAGCTCTGGCTGCTCTGTACCAAGACGGAAACCCATCCTGATATTCACAGCCTGGAGCAGATCGAGGCGAGGCTACACTACAACAACCGAAATCATTGCAGGCCTGAAACCATCGATCCGACACCAGTACTCACCAGACTGTTCGGTATAGCGCCCAGCACCACTCAGCGAAGTCACCCTCACCAAGTTATACTCAGGCACTATATCGTTCGAGAATAATATATAATTTGTCACATGTAATGAAATCACATTTTATTTGTTTAGTGAGCTAGGGAACCGAAGTCCCTCAAGACAGAAGTCTCTCACCACACCGTTAAGGCAAGCCGAAGCTTTAAACATGGTTAGGGATCATAGCGCTAACATGTATCGCCCCGAGTACATGTAGACGTAAGCCTTCAGCATGCGGCACAAGGCCGCGCGCGCTCCCGGCATCGTCCGCCAGACTCCCGCCACCTATGCCAGACTGCCGGCGTGACGTTCGGCGCTAAGCGTGAAAATTTCAAAATGTATGGGAAAATTTTGATAAAAATATTTTAATGAAAAATCTACATATATGTAATGAGTATCAAATACTCATTACGAAAAACCATATTAAATGACAAACAAATATTTTTATTTATATACCTTCCTTAACATACTACCAATCCAGTACATAACTCTACCAATATATGCATGTAAGGTCGAGATCGTCACAACTTGAATAAAGAATAATTTGAATTTGAATTTAAAGCTGAAGAGTTTGATTGTTGGAACGCGCTAATATCAGAAACTACTGGACAGATTTGAAATATTCTTTGAGTGTAAGATAGTCTATTTATCTACGAAGGCTATAGCCTATATAACACCACGTTAAGGAGAATAGGAGAGGAGCAGCAATAAAAAATATTACAGTAACGGCAAAGTTTAAAGCTTTCCTTGCATGCGCTGAGTAAAAGATATTAAAAAATCATGTATTACAAAATTGTTCCCATCTAAAAGTTCTAAATAAAAGTCCGCGGCAGCATATGTCTAGCTTTTAAGGATAACCCACCTAAACCATTTTTGATGGTTATCAAAATACTATACATATTACGGTTTTAATCTTACAACGCGGGCGGAGCCGTTGGCGATTGCTTTACATAATATATTCTTCAGACGAAAAGAACTACTAACAATATTATCTAAGCATAAGTTATCTTATCTTGATTCTAAGCATACGTACATAGCACCTGGGTAATTTTTAAAATGGTGAAAAATTATTTTTTTTTAAAGTTGAAAAGAAAAACAAAAAAATAATAGGGCATTTTGGGGGGAAAAAAACATCTAAATAAGTTTTATTTAAAAAAAAATTAATTATTTAAATAGGCTATCTTACACTCAAAGAATATTTCAAATCGGTCCAGTAGCTTCTGTGATTAGCGCGTTTAAACAATCAAACTCTTCAACTTTATATATTAGTATAGATTATAATTTTTTTTCATAAATAATTTTTTCATAATAGCAACCGATAATTTCTTTAAACTAGACATGTTATCGAAGAGTTACCCATAACCAGAATAATGTACATATCGTGTTATACTTTAATATATTTTATTTCATTTGCGTGCTAATACGAATTAAATCTATACTTATAATAAATCTGTAGAGAGGTCAATTCTGTAACTAAAATATATTTCCAAAATAACTATCAGGGGGTGATTAGGGATCGATACTGATGCCAAAAATGCAATCAGTAAAAATTTTGTCTGTCTGTCTGTATAACCGTTATAGAAACAAAAACTACTCGACGGATTTTAACGAAACTCAGTACAATTTTTTTTCACACTCCTGAGCTGGTTATAGTATACTTTTCATCACGCTACAATCAATAGGAGCAGAGCAGTGAAGGGAAATGTCGGGAAAACGGGAGAAGATACTCCATTTTTTAAGCTTCCGTCGCGTGTGCAACCTTGATGGTTAAAGCTACACAGAAATCATGTATGAAGGAAATGTTCTCCTTAAAATTATATAAAAATATCCCACGACAGCATATGTCTATCTTTTATGATTAACTCACAATAACACGTGTAACTCCCGATAGCTTAGCAGTTCGAAGCTTTCTGGTTATATTTGTCTACTCCTACGTTTATATCACTCTATAAAAAAAGAATCATTGAAATCGGTATAGAAACACCAAAGTTATACATGAAATACGCTAATAATAAGCCATCGCGCGTGAATACTGAATCATGCTATAGGGATTATGACTACATAGTATAAAACAAAGTCACATTCTTTGTTTGTCCCTATATCCCTATGACTGCTTAAATCTTTAAAACTACGCAACAGATTTTGATGCAGTTTTTTTAATAGATAGAGTGATTCAAGAGGAACGTTTATATGTATAATAACATTCAATATGGAGTAGAGAAATACTGTAATTTTTGAGGTTTCTAATGTGATGTCGTAAATAATTACTTTTTTTTCCGCTTACATTGCAAACGAGAAACCCTACGAGATTTAATAAAATGATGTACTAAGTATTTGTACACATTGAAAAGGCCTACAGAAAAGTCCGCGATGGTATATGTCTATCTCTTATGGATAACCCACAAAAGCATTTTTTGTCATTTACTTTTTACTAAAAATAATGGCTTATTTTCGAAGCAATTTTTATACAATATAGCATTAATCCTTATCCAATTAAGTACCTTAAATACATTGTTGATTTAATATAGATCAATATGGCCGTTTACAGCATGTAATTTAAATGAACATTTTCGTAGATATCACAGATTTAAAATCCCGTGAGGAGGCCGCGCTTCGCCCTATAGCACTTCGAATTTAGCAGCGATCGGACACGCTACTAAATGTCGCTCTTTTAAGAGTAACCTCTAAAGAAAACATGTTTGTATTGTCTAATGATAACAAAGCTATGAATGTTGTATATAAAGACATTCTGTAATTAATTTTAAACATAAAATATATAGGGAAAAATGTGAAATGTAAATATGTAGTATATGAATTTAGACATTCCAAAGATAGCAGGAAATCTTCTTGGTATAGGAAGAGGGAATTGTTTTTATCCAAATTTAACGCTTGCGGGCCACGGGCAGTAATGAATAAATCAAAACTACTGGATCGAATTGAATCATTTTTTTCACTGAGTGACATAGGCTATAAATTTTATACCCGTGCGAAGCAGGGTAGGACGCTAGTTAGTTATAATTTACATCAGTTGATATACTGCTTAGAAGTAATACCTATCTTTAAAAATCCGTTAGAAAATATATTAGTGCAATTGTAACAAATATTAGAAACAAGTGTTATATTATCTAAGTTACTGATTAGATTATCACGATAGAATATACTTTATATATTATATGAATTCGTTGGAAAATAGAAATATCGGAACAAATATGTATGTACGAACATCGTTTTGCAAATGTCGAATAGAGTTTGAAATTATCTTGTCTCTAACAAATGAATTACAGCCTGTCTATCTTTACCAATAATTATACCATTAACGCCATAGTCACATGTTATATTACACACAGTTCATATCGCGATGTCAAGTAAATTGGTCAGAATGCGTGTAACATTTTTCTATTATATAACAATAGCATTTTTCTATAACGTGAATTGTGCTCAAATACTTGGACTGTTTCCATATGCAGGGAGAAGTCATTTTATGTTCTATCAACCCCTTCTACTAAAACTCGCTGAAAGAGGTCATCATGTTACTGTAGGTTCGTTTTTTCCACAAAATCACCCTTCACCTAACTACACGGATATCAGCTTTGGTATTATTGACGACAAAGGTATAGAAACGTTCGATTTAGAGTCGTACGAGGATTTTTTAAATATCAAAACACCTTTATTACAAAGAATTGTTAAGCAATTCACAGATTTTAAAATCGTATCTACATGGGCTTTAACGTCTTGCAGCAAAATTATTTCGTTGCCTTTGAATGAAGTTATGGAGAAAGAATACGATGTTGTGTTAACTGAAATCTTCAACAGCGACTGTATGCTGGGTTTGCTATACGTTTATAATGTAAAAGCGCCAGTAATCGCTTTATCTCCTTTTGTTTTGATGCCGTGGTCTGCAGATCGTATTGGAGTTACTGACAACCCTTCGTACGTGCCCGTGGTTATCGCTGCGACCACTTCACATATGACGTTTTTAGAACGAATGGAAAACGTTGCTTGGAATATATATCTCAAGATATGGTACCGATTTAATATCCAGTTGAAGGAACAAGCTCTTATTGAGAAACAGTTTGGCCGCTATATTCCTGATTTGGATGACCTAGGAAGAAATATTTCATTGATGTTTGCGAACACTTACCATGCTTTGAACGGACCTACTCCTCTTGCTCCAGCTCTAGTAGAAGTTGGAGGCATGCATTTGGATCGGCCGATGGCACCTATACCGCAAGTAAGTTTTTTGTTACTTATTTATTTATTTGGATCACCAACATAAGAAACAGTAACAATATTTATAATATACATTTCACATGACTTAAATCTAACTGTTCTCACATTTACAGGTAACCACAGCATGTTATGTGTTACATAAGTAATCAAATATAAAAAAAAATTCAATAATTTGTGTCAGTTTTTTATGTTACGATTAATATATTCTTATACAAAATAAGCTGTGATAGCTCAGCGGTGTTACCGTGCGACTCTTTCGAGAGCGTCATGATTTCAAACACCGGCAGGCACCAATGAGTTTTTCTATTAAAACTTATGTGTCTAATTGATAATTGCAATTTTTCACACGCTTTTCGGTGAAGGAAAACATCGTGAAGAAACCTGTATATCCCTAGAGATATCTGGGGATATGTGTAATACCTATTGGGGCAGCGTGGTAGGTCTTAGCTCCAACCCTACTCTTCAGGAACGGAGAAATGAGACCTATGCCCAGCAGTGGGATTGTAACAGGCCTTTACTTTGCTTTTTTTTAATACAAAATATTGTTTATTCAAAATGAATGTAACAACCCTTTTGAAATAGATTGTAATAAACCAGTAGTTTGGAAAGATGCTATTACCGAGATCCCGTAAGAAACTCGGTGTTAAATAAAAAATATGTACCTAGGTACAAAAAGTACAATGACTTTTTTTATTTTATGCAGAATTTTATTTTATTATTATTTATTTTTTGATATAAACTAAAGTTATCCATTGAAAATTGATAATCCATTAAATAAACTTTACAAAGAAAAAAATAAATTAAACTTTTTATATAATTATGCCGTGTGGTATGCCGTGTGGCGGAGAATGATGAGATAGAGATATAGCTATGTAATCGCTAAAAAATAAGCCAACATATAGCGAGAATGTAATGATGGTGAGGCGACGTCTTATACACGCTTCACAGTTAATAAAATTACCTTAAACAGCCTAATCTTCCCTTATCCCACTCTAAGTGGGGTCGGCACAACATGTTGTCACATGATTTGGCTACGTATTTTACGACCAGCCGCCTGCCGGACGTCAACTTACTTTAGTCGCCATGATACCACATAGACATATTTAGTCAAAAAAGTAAAAGTAAAAATAAAGAAATTTCCTAATATCGGAAACAAATTCTCCTACTAGGCAGACAGATAAATTTTAGACGTCCTATACAACCGCTGATTAGAGACAATTCCATGTAACGTGGTAATGTTGGAAATCTACTTAAGTCAAGTTAAATAACGTAAGAAATAATTTATAGTGCTTAAACTACTTGAATATGTTATAATTTATTAATTTTATTACAATATCACGTTCATGAATCGTGAACGCATGAAAAACATCATTATCTATTTTATTATATCACAGTTTACCAGTCTTTGTACGGAAGAGCACACGAAATGCGGGTAGCGTTTATATACATTACGACAGTATTCATATGTACATATACTGTGAACGGGTCTCGGATCCTAGCACTTTTTCCACAGTTATATAAGAGCCACCAGATGGTCTATGAAGTGCTTCTACGGGGCCTAGTCGAGAAAGGTCATCAAATCACGGTTGCTTCATTTTTCCCGTTAAAAAATCCTCCGCCTAATTACACAGATATCAGTTTTCAAAGCATTGGGGCGTCACGTGAAGAGAAATTTGATTTAGGGATATATGATAATGTCTTAATTAATGTACCGATATTACAAAGGATCGTTAAACATGTTGTCACATATAACTCTTTTGCAACATTAACCGTAGAAGCTTGCAGTAAAGTAATAGAGTTTCCATCTTTGAATGAAGCTTTAAAGAAAGAATACGATGTTGTGTTGACGGAACATTTTACATGCGATTGTATGTTGGGTTTGCTACACGTTTATAATATAAAAGCGCCAGTCATCATGTTATCATCGTCTATTTTAATGCCATGGTTTGCTGACCGCGTTGGTGCTAACGCTAATCCATCATATGTCCCTGTACTTGTAACAGCTCACACTGCACGCATGTCGTTTTTGGAGAGAATGGAAAACGTCGCTTGGAAAATATATTTAGATCTCCTGATCCGGTACAAAGTACAGGTTAAGCAACAGGCTCTTATTGAGAAAAAGTTTGGACAACGGATTCCTGATTTGGCACATCTCGGACGAAACATATCTCTGATACTTGTTAATAGCTATCACGCTTTGAACGGTGCTACGCCTTTAGTGCCTGCTCTGGTAGAAATTGGAGGAATGCATTTGAATCGAACGAGCAACCCCACCCCACAAGTAAGTCTAATTCAAATTCAAAATATTCTTTATTCTAATAAACTTGGAAAGCTGTTCCTACCGAGAAGAACCGGCAAGAAACTCGGCGGTTGTTTTTTGTTTAAATATAATTCTTATGACTAGCTACATTAATTTAGTCATTACTGTCTTGTACAGGGTCTAAGCGAGCTAAATCCACACATTCTAATCTTCTAAGTAATCCTCAACAGGCTTTCTGGATCAGCCTCTTTTTAACAGTGTTTTTAAACTGATGTAATGGCAAAGCTAAAATTGATTGCGAAATTTTATCATAGAATCTTATACTCAGACCCACAAACGATTTACGTACTTTTGCAAGGTGCAAAGCAGGAGCCGCAAGCTTATGTCGGTTCCTACTTTGCCTATTATACACATCACCTATCGTTTTATAATTCTTTATATTTTTATGTACGAAAATTAAATTGCTTAAAATATACAGTGAAGCAAATGTAATAATACCTATTTCCTTAAACTTCTCTCGCAGGGAATCACGCGGGTTTAATTTGTAAATACCACGTATGGCTCTTTTTTGTAATACAAAAGTCGTTTATCATATGTCTAACGCCGTGTGGTATCCGGCTGAATAAAATAGTACCACCCTCATTTCTTACCGAGGTGTCGTAAAAGGCGAATAAGTTAAGTCGACCCGCCGTGTGGTATCCGGCTGAGTTGAATAGACCAACCTCATTTCTTACCGAGGTGTCGTAAAAGGCGACTAAGGTAAGTTGACCCACCGTGTGGTATCCGGTTGAGTAAAATAGACCACCCTCTTTCTTACCGAGGAGTCGTAAAATACGACTAAGGTAAGTTGACGTCAGGCAGGTGGCCGGTCGTAAAATACGTAGCCAAATCATATGACAACATGTTTGTAACATGTTGTGCCGACCCCACTTAGAGTGGGATAATGGCAGGAGGATGATGAAAAGTCGTTTATCATATCTCATATAGTGATTTTCAAAGAAAGAATGCGTTGTGCCGCCTGAATTCAGCGGTTCTCTTCGACTTTTTGTGGTTGTATATCTAGGAAATCCGCAATGTTTTCTATTAACATCCTCTACCAATATTGTAGTTTCAGATGCAGGTTTGGTGGGTAGTAATACTAAATATAAATAAATAAATAAATAAATATATGGGACACTTACACACACGGCCATCCGTCCCCAAAGTAAGTAACTTAATACTTGTGTTATGGTAGACAGACAACTGGTGAATATATACTTATATATTTTTTAAATATATACTTAAATACAAATATACACCCAGGCTCAAAGACCGACAAATTCATTTTAAAGAAAATGTTGGTCCTCGGCGGGAATCGAACCCGCGACCCGTGGAGCCGAAGGCAGGGTCACTACCCACTGCTCCAACGAGCCAGTCAAATACATAGGTATAAGATATTGTGACGTACAGGGTTTATGAATATAAAGAAACACCTGGTAACTTGTTTAGAAACTGTATTTTAGCTTTTACAATCACAGAGCAGGAGTGTTATTCGCTAAGGACATAAACTTGCTTTCACGGCTGGAACAGCGACGATTTAATGATTTGGTATTCACTAACTCATACTAAACTACACTAGCGCTCTAGGGCGAGTACGGCGCCTATTTGAACTAATCAAAGCCGCGACGCTCGACACCATTTGACATTTCTTCATACAATTTGGTATTCGCTAACAAAAAAACAGCGACGAGGTGGCCAAGACCTCGCTCACAACCTCGCCACTTAATGTCACATGCAAAAGCTACATTTTCTAGGGCGAGAGTCAATATTAGTAGGGCGAAAAATTAGTTTTTTAAGTTTAATTCAGTTGTGTTTTAGTGTTATTGTGTATTACAAATTATAAAAATGACTGCAAAGTTAGTGTGTACCATACTCGTATTGGAAGGAGCTAAGAAACAAGACGATTTAGCAAAACACCGACAGGCGCACCAAATAAGACTTATACATGCAATTTGAAGAGATTCTGAGTACATATAACATACTTAAAGAATAAATATTCTATCTATGTCTATATGTGACTGTCGGAAGATCTCATTAAACAATTACAAAATGAATTAAAACCTTATCTTTCAAAGCAAAGTCGTTCTAGTGGTTTATCGAATAGAATAAAGGTTTGCTTATTTAATGGCCAATAAAAAATACCAATACAAATGTAAAAACAATGCAATAATCATGTTGCATGTTATATTTTATCAGATTATATGCACTAACATTTTTGGATATTAGAAGTAACCTAAAAATTATAGGAAAAAATTTGGACACATATATTTCCCAAATATCTGTGTCTAGAGCAATTCACTCTTTTCATGAAGCTCTAAATAGACCAGAAATCGTAAGAAAATATATAAGGTTTCCTCAAAATTCTGATGAAAGGCAGGTTCTTAATGAAAGGTATAATTTTATTTAACATAAAAGGAGTATAAATAGATGTTCATTTTGTATTCATGTATTTTAGATTTTATAAAAAATTCAAGATATCAGGTGGAATTTGATGTGCTGATAGAACTCTTCTTTCCATGATAAGACCTCAGCATCATTAAGAGACATACTATTGCTGAAAAATTATCATGCCAGAAATGTTCTTACACCTATTTTCTAAATATATCACAAATACCTTATGTTGATTAGGTGCCAGTTTTAATCTAAATATATTTTTAGGTGACTCGGAATATGGTCAAAGGTCATTCATGATGACACCATTCAATGATCCAAATGAACAACTGGAGGAATTATATGATGATTTGCATTGTTCTGCACACAATTGTATAGAGAGAACAATTGGCTTGCTAAAAGGAAGATTTAGGTGACTGTTAATCCACAGAGTGGTCCACTATGATCTACATATGACATTAAAAATAGTGATAGCATGTTGTGAACTGCAAAATTTATGCAACCATGCTAGGCTACCTGCCCCTCATGTGAATCAAAATTATTTAATTGAGGACACCACATTAGTCCAAGCTCTGTCTGCCCATGGGGATAATACTCAAAATGATTTTGACAAGAAGGCAAGCAAGAATTAGTAAGAATTGGTGGGCGCTGCATAGTTATAATATATAATATAATGATTTATTTTTGTAAACCATACAATGGTTTACATAATTGGTTAAGCAGAATTATTTGAAGTACAATAAAAAAATTGTGGTCTCTCTTATGTTGTACTGAACTATATGTTGTTAATTTATATACTTTCTTACATTTTTATTTATATTTTTGGTAATGGGAACCTTTACACTGCCTTAAAAATAATGCTTTATCTGTAAATAAACTTACCATAGCTATATTAGCTATTTTTAAATAAAGTGACTATAAATACTTAAGTGCTAATTTTGTTTGTTTTAATATTTTGTATAGTAATTTGTAAATTTTAAGTTAGATTATAAAAGATGTGTACTTTATTTATTTAGACAGTTTATTCATTTATTAACTTAAAACCATCATCATAGAGTCCACCAACATTATTGTAATATTTACTTGTCATTTGGAATGTTTTACTCCGTACTATTATAGCATAGTCAATGTTCATATGATGTTAAGCTACAATGATTAAAAAGAGATCATATACTTAATTTTTTAAATCTTTCAAATGTACAAAAATACTAATACTATAATATAGGTATTGAAAAGTAAATTATACCACTTTATTTATCTTTCAATATATCATCAAAATGACAAACCATAAACTGCAAAAAACATATGGCATTAAAAATAGTGATAGCATGTTGTGTACTGCAAAATTTATGCAACCATTCTAGGCTACTTGCTCCTCATGTGAATTAAAATTATTTAATTCAGGACAGCAGATTAGTCCAAGCTCTGTCTGCGCATGGGGATAATACTCAAAATGTTTTTGACAAGCAGGAAAGCAAGAATGAGTAAGAATTGGTGTGCGCTGCATAGTTATGTATAATATAATGATCTATTTTTGTGCACCATTGTTTATTAAGTAGAATTATTTGAAGTACAATAAAAAAAATTGTGGTTTCTCTCTCTTATGTTGTACTGAACTGTTGTTCATTTATATACTTTCTTAAATTTTTATTTATATTTTTTTGTAATGGGAACCTTTATACTGCCTTAAAAATAATGCTTTATCTGTAAATAAACTAACTATAGCTATATTAGCTATTTTTAAATAAAGTGACTATAAATACTTTAGTGCTAATTTTGTTTGTTTTAATATTTTGTAATTTGTAAATTTTAAGTTAGATAATAAAAAGATTTGTACTTTATTTATTTAAACAGTTTATTCATTTGTTAACTTAAAACCATCATCATAGAGTCCACCAACATTATTGTAAAATTTACTTGTTGTCATTTGGAATGTTTTACTCCGTACTATTATAGCATAGTCAATGTTCATATGATGTTAAGCTACAATGATTAAAAAGAGATCATATACTTAATTTTTTAAATCTTTCAAATGTACAAAAATACTTATACTATAATATAGGTATTGAAAAGTAAATTATACCAGTTTATCTTCCAATATATCATCAAAATATCAAACTGTAAACATTTAACCAACATATATTAAATTTTAGTTTCAATTTTTAGAATAGATCACAAAATGTTAAATTAAACTTATATTGTTGAAGGCAAAAATTAAGTATCAGTCATTTACCAGAAATCAACTTTCAACAGAAAGTTATATGCTGTTATATAAAGTGTGTGATCATTTATGAACCCAGTAAACATTCATATATCTGCATGAAACAGTAAGATAAAAAAACCATTTTGTTATATGTATTTATTGTAAAAATATAATACAAAATTTAAAAAATAATACTGCACCGAAGACATATTAGGAACCTAAATTAACTTATTATCACAGTAATTCTACATAACTAATAAAGTCTTTATTTTAAACAAAGCTATAAAAAACACAATATACGTATTAAAAACAATCAACAATAATCAAGTGTGTTTTCTTATCATAAATTTTCTCTTGTGCGGTCTCTGGCATGGTTTGTTCGGGCATGCTCAACAGCAAGCCAAGATATTTCTTCAATTAAAGTAGTTTTTCAAATTGGTTACGAGAAGGTATGGCGCTACGCGACATGCTATAAAGAAATATACAATAAACTCAAACGAGGACTATAATCTTCGTTGCACATTTAATATACTTATTAACGATGTGTAATAAAGTACGAAAAACTAAAGAATTTAGTTATAAATCCAAAATAAATAACACTGCCAACCCATTCAAAACTTTAAAGATTCAAGATAAACAAAACTGTAATTTATATGACGCGAACCACTTGACATTTTTTTTTTAAATTTTTAATTAGGCAAAGGAAATGTCTATTCAGCCTATGTAATGTTATAATGATGTTGATAAATATATATATTTGGAGCTATTTCGAGTTCTATTTTTAGTAATATTCGTGAATATAATAATATTAACGCTTCAAAATGCGTTTTTAAACACAAAAATATTAAAATAATATATTATCGGTAAAATTTGTGTCAACGGGAATGCAATCACTAGTTCGAATTGTCTATGATAAACACATTTCAAAAACAGCGACGAGCTCTCGCAACCTTGACTTCGACTAGAGCGATATGTCGTTAGAGAATACCGATTTCGGCGTGGTTAGGTTGACGGGCGATAGCAAAGTTGGCTCGACGACGAGCTCGACGACGAGTACTTTGTTTTTAGAGAATAACACAGCAGGAGTGTTATTCGCTAAGGACATAAACTTGCTTTCACGGCTGGAACAGCGACGATTTAATGATTTGGTATTCACTAACTCATACTAAACTACACTAGCGCTCTAGGGCGAGTACGGCGCCTATTTGAACTAATCAAAGCCGCGACGCTCGACACCATTTGACATTTCTTCATACAATTTGGTATTCGCTAACAAAAAAACAGCGACGAGGTGGCCAAGACCTCGCTCACAACCTCGCCACTTAATGTCACATGCAAAAGCTACATTTTCTAGGGCGAGAGTCAATATTAGTAGGGCGAAAAATTAGTTTTTTAAGTTTAATTCAGTTGTGTTTTAGTGTTATTGTGTATTACAAATTATAAAAATGACTGCAAAGTTAGTGTGTACCATACTCGTATTGGAAGGAGCTAAGAAACAAGACGATTTAGCAAAACACCGACAGGCGCACCAAATAAGACTTATACATGCAATTTGAAGAGATTCTGAGTACATATAACATACTTAAAGAATAAATATTCTATCTATGTCTATATGTGACTGTCGGAAGATCTCATTAAACAATTACAAAATGAATTAAAACCTTATCTTTCAAAGCAAAGTCGTTCTAGTGGTTTATCGAATAGAATAAAGGTTTGCTTATTTAATGGCCAATAAAAAATACCAATACAAATGTAAAAACAATGCAATAATCATGTTGCATGTTATATTTTATCAGATTATATGCACTAACATTTTTGGATATTAGAAGTAACCTAAAAATTATAGGAAAAAATTTGGACACATATATTTCCCAAATATCTGTGTCTAGAGCAATTCACTCTTTTCATGAAGCTCTAAATAGACCAGAAATCGTAAGAAAATATATAAGGTTTCCTCAAAATTCTGATG
The DNA here is from genome assembly GCA_029227775.1 of Morpho helenor. Taxonomy (NCBI): domain Eukaryota; kingdom Metazoa; phylum Arthropoda; class Insecta; order Lepidoptera; family Nymphalidae; genus Morpho; species Morpho helenor. The sequence goes on from JARGCU010000010.1 coordinate 14,673,390, forward strand.
AAAGGCAGGTTCTTAATGAAAGGTATAATTTTATTTAACATAAAAGGAGTATAAATAGATGTTCATTTTGTATTCATGTATTTTAGATTTTATAAAAAATTCAAGATATCAGGTGGAATTTGATGTGCTGATAGAACTCTTCTTTCCATGATAAGACCTCAGCATCATTAAGAGACATACTATTGCTGAAAAATTATCATGCCAGAAATGTTCTTACACCTATTTTCTAAATATATCACAAATACCTTATGTTGATTAGGTGCCAGTTTTAATCTAAATATATTTTTAGGTGACTCGGAATATGGTCAAAGGTCATTCATGATGACACCATTCAATGATCCAAATGAACAACTGGAGGAATTATATGATGATTTGCATTGTTCTGCACACAATTGTATAGAGAGAACAATTGGCTTGCTAAAAGGAAGATTTAGGTGACTGTTAATCCACAGAGTGGTCCACTATGATCTACATATGACATTAAAAATAGTGATAGCATGTTGTGAACTGCAAAATTTATGCAACCATGCTAGGCTACCTGCCCCTCATGTGAATCAAAATTATTTAATTGAGGACACCACATTAGTCCAAGCTCTGTCTGCCCATGGGGATAATACTCAAAATGATTTTGACAAGAAGGCAAGCAAGAATTAGTAAGAATTGGTGGGCGCTGCATAGTTATAATATATAATATAATGATTTATTTTTGTAAACCATACAATGGTTTACATAATTGGTTAAGCAGAATTATTTGAAGTACAATAAAAAAATTGTGGTCTCTCTTATGTTGTACTGAACTATATGTTGTTAATTTATATACTTTCTTACATTTTTATTTATATTTTTGGTAATGGGAACCTTTACACTGCCTTAAAAATAATGCTTTATCTGTAAATAAACTTACCATAGCTATATTAGCTATTTTTAAATAAAGTGACTATAAATACTTAAGTGCTAATTTTGTTTGTTTTAATATTTTGTATAGTAATTTGTAAATTTTAAGTTAGATTATAAAAGATGTGTACTTTATTTATTTAGACAGTTTATTCATTTATTAACTTAAAACCATCATCATAGAGTCCACCAACATTATTGTAATATTTACTTGTCATTTGGAATGTTTTACTCCGTACTATTATAGCATAGTCAATGTTCATATGATGTTAAGCTACAATGATTAAAAAGAGATCATATACTTAATTTTTTAAATCTTTCAAATGTACAAAAATACTAATACTATAATATAGGTATTGAAAAGTAAATTATACCACTTTATTTATCTTTCAATATATCATCAAAATGACAAACCATAAACTGCAAAAAACATATGGCATTAAAAATAGTGATAGCATGTTGTGTACTGCAAAATTTATGCAACCATTCTAGGCTACTTGCTCCTCATGTGAATTAAAATTATTTAATTCAGGACAGCAGATTAGTCCAAGCTCTGTCTGCGCATGGGGATAATACTCAAAATGTTTTTGACAAGCAGGAAAGCAAGAATGAGTAAGAATTGGTGTGCGCTGCATAGTTATGTATAATATAATGATCTATTTTTGTGCACCATTGTTTATTAAGTAGAATTATTTGAAGTACAATAAAAAAAATTGTGGTTTCTCTCTCTTATGTTGTACTGAACTGTTGTTCATTTATATACTTTCTTAAATTTTTATTTATATTTTTTTGTAATGGGAACCTTTATACTGCCTTAAAAATAATGCTTTATCTGTAAATAAACTAACTATAGCTATATTAGCTATTTTTAAATAAAGTGACTATAAATACTTTAGTGCTAATTTTGTTTGTTTTAATATTTTGTAATTTGTAAATTTTAAGTTAGATAATAAAAAGATTTGTACTTTATTTATTTAAACAGTTTATTCATTTGTTAACTTAAAACCATCATCATAGAGTCCACCAACATTATTGTAAAATTTACTTGTTGTCATTTGGAATGTTTTACTCCGTACTATTATAGCATAGTCAATGTTCATATGATGTTAAGCTACAATGATTAAAAAGAGATCATATACTTAATTTTTTAAATCTTTCAAATGTACAAAAATACTTATACTATAATATAGGTATTGAAAAGTAAATTATACCAGTTTATCTTCCAATATATCATCAAAATATCAAACTGTAAACATTTAACCAACATATATTAAATTTTAGTTTCAATTTTTAGAATAGATCACAAAATGTTAAATTAAACTTATATTGTTGAAGGCAAAAATTAAGTATCAGTCATTTACCAGAAATCAACTTTCAACAGAAAGTTATATGCTGTTATATAAAGTGTGTGATCATTTATGAACCCAGTAAACATTCATATATCTGCATGAAACAGTAAGATAAAAAAACCATTTTGTTATATGTATTTATTGTAAAAATATAATACAAAATTTAAAAAATAATACTGCACCGAAGACATATTAGGAACCTAAATTAACTTATTATCACAGTAATTCTACATAACTAATAAAGTCTTTATTTTAAACAAAGCTATAAAAAACACAATATACGTATTAAAAACAATCAACAATAATCAAGTGTGTTTTCTTATCATAAATTTTCTCTTGTGCGGTCTCTGGCATGGTTTGTTCGGGCATGCTCAACAGCAAGCCAAGATATTTCTTCAATTAAAGTAGTTTTTCAAATTGGTTACGAGAAGGTATGGCGCTACGCGACATGCTATAAAGAAATATACAATAAACTCAAACGAGGACTATAATCTTCGTTGCACATTTAATATACTTATTAACGATGTGTAATAAAGTACGAAAAACTAAAGAATTTAGTTATAAATCCAAAATAAATAACACTGCCAACCCATTCAAAACTTTAAAGATTCAAGATAAACAAAACTGTAATTTATATGACGCGAACCACTTGACATTTTTTTTTTAAATTTTTAATTAGGCAAAGGAAATGTCTATTCAGCCTATGTAATGTTATAATGATGTTGATAAATATATATATTTGGAGCTATTTCGAGTTCTATTTTTAGTAATATTCGTGAATATAATAATATTAACGCTTCAAAATGCGTTTTTAAACACAAAAATATTAAAATAATATATTATCGGTAAAATTTGTGTCAACGGGAATGCAATCACTAGTTCGAATTGTCTATGATAAACACATTTCAAAAACAGCGACGAGCTCTCGCAACCTTGACTTCGACTAGAGCGATATGTCGTTAGAGAATACCGATTTCGGCGTGGTTAGGTTGACGGGCGATAGCAAAGTTGGCTCGACGACGAGCTCGACGACGAGTACTTTGTTTTTAGAGAATAACACAGCAGGTCTGTTATATGTATACCCTACGTAAAACCGTACGTAATAGTAATTCCCAGAAGCGCGGCATTCAGGTGCTTATATAATAATCTTGCCAGGAACTAGAAAATTATATTTTTCGGCTGATCTATAATCGTATTTACGTGTATATCATTAATTTAATAAATGATAGTCTGTCTCTTAACGCCATGTGGTATCCGGCTGAATAGAATAGTACCACCCTCATTTCTTACCGAGGTGTCGTAAAAGGTGACTAAGGTAAGAAGACCCGCCGTGTGGTATCCGGCTGAGTAAAATAGACCACGCTCATTTCTTACCGAAGTGTCGTAAAAGGCGACTAAGGTAAGTTGAACTACCGTGAGGTATTTGGTTTAGTAGAATAGATCACCCTCATTACCGAGGTGTCGTAAAATACGACTAAGGTAAGTTGACGTCAGGCAGGCGGCCGGTCGTAAAAACGCAGCCAAATCATGTTACAACATTTTTATAACATGTTGTGCCGACCCCACTTAGAGTGGGATAAGGGCAGGAAGATGATGATGATAGTCTGTCTGTTACTGGAATATGAAAAAAACAATATAGGATTTAATTGAGGGTATTTAAATGCTGAAGTCGTCCGAAACGATGTGAGTACCATTAGTCACAAATATAATAAATAGCTGACTAAAAATGTTATGTAGGTACTCTTTATTAGAAAGTACTTGATGAACTTTTGCTCAGTGTTCTTTGTAAGGCGGCATAATATGTACTCGCTTAAAAGGTTTAAACGGATTTGCGGTTCAAATTCAAATTCAAATTCAAAATATTCTTTATTCAAATAAACTTGTAAACAAGTGCTTTTGAATCGTCAACTCTACGTCAAAGCTGTTCCTACCGAGAAGAGCCAGCAAGAAACTCGGCGGTTGCTCTTTTAAAAATACGAGAGGTTTACAGACTACCGTATAATTCTTTCATTATTGCGTAAAAGACGTTGTTTTGTAGCTACAAACATTGTATACATGAAAATAACGCCATGTATACGATGTAGACATCTCAAAAATTGGCACTGTCATATTTTATATAATTTCTCTGAGTGATTGATATTTCACTAGCGTCCGTTAGGGTTCGTTAGGTACGCGTCCAGTCATATTTACACTACGTCCCAAAAGCGTGATGTCATTCGTTATTCAGAAGTTTCTGAAACGCAGGTCAAACCCTGACACGAAAAGCAGCTAACGATGGTTATTAGAATAGGAAACCAAAATTTTCTCTGTTCGAGTGTATACTACACCCAAGGAAATCGCATTTTACGACTGGTGATAAAAACTTAAGACCTTACCACCTGACAACTTTCCTGAATAAGGAATATTCCTCGTTCTTCATTAGGGTAAAGTGTAACCCGGAACGAAATTATCCAATGTTATTACGATGTCTATCCGCAAAAAACAGTCTCAAAGTAACAAAATTTGATAACAAATTGAAATTCCTATTAGAGTTTCTTTGTAAGCATCTCTAAATATACAAAAACACACCTGTTGCTATTTTAAATATAGACTTTATTATAAGAAAATTGGGCCTTCTATTATATTTTCTAGCGTCAAACACATTAAGAGGGTTGCTAGTATTTTTTTGTTCAATTAAAAATCCAAAATACTCTTATTACCATATTTTTTAAAACAATTTAGGCAGTCAAGTACACCCGCTACAGATACATGCCTACTTAATTGCAGCAACTTCCCGTTGTGAAGGAACAAATTTGGAATAGTTGTGGGGTTTTTTTTCCTTATTTAATCTTCAAGGCCACAGACCGTAAATCTTTATCTATGCTTCACTCTTACAAGTACAAAATCAAGATTCTGACCGCAGTTTACGACTCGTAGCAGTTAGGAGCACTCGAAATGTTGGTTTTCGTTTATTACGTTACGATTGTGTTCGCGTACTCTAATTATGTCAGCGGAGCTCGGGTGCTTGGACTTTTTCCGCACACGGGTAAAAGCCATCAGATGGTCTATGAACCGCTGTTACGGAGGCTAGGAGAGGAAGGGCATCACGTTACAGTAGCTTCGTTTTTCCCACTCAAAAACCCGCCAGCTAATTACACTAATATCAGTTTCGAAGGACTCGCACTGGACCCTGGTATCGAATCTATCGATTTAGTTTGGTACGAGAGTTTTGGTTTAATTAACAAGATACCAGTGATTGGAAATATTGTAAGACAAATAATGGAATTTAAATTATTATCAGTCATGGCTTTGAGCATTTGTGACACTTTGGTAGACTTGCCGAGTTTGGAGGTAGCTTTGAAGAGGGAATACGATGTTGTGTTGACGGAAAGTTTTAACAGCGACTGTATGTTGGGATTGTTGCATGTTTATGGTGTGAAAGCGCCGGTTATCTCGTTGTCGTCTAGTGTTTTAGTGCCGTGGTCGACGGATCGTGTTGGGGTTAACCACAACCCATCGTATAGCCCTGCTATGATCGCACCGTTTACTCCCCGCATGACATTTTTGGAGAGACTAGAAAATGTTGCCTGGACGACATATTTAAAATTATGGTTCCGTCATACCGTTCAATTGAAAGAGCAGGCTCTAATTGAGAAACAGTTTGGGAGACGAATTCCGGATTTGGCAGATCTAGCGAGAAATATTTCTTTGATGTTCGTGAACACCTTCTATGTTTTGAATGGTGCTATGCTTTTACCGCCTGCGCTAGTGGAAGTTGGAGGCATGCATTTGGAGCAATCAAGAAAAATGATACCACAGGTGAACTTTCTTTTATACACAATATTTACAAATTACATTCGATTCTTCCTTAAACATTAAAATTACTGAATAAAGATCGCTATATATACTTAAAGGCGTGTTCGTTTAGTAGCATAAAATACTGAATATTAATGGTGATATATGACATAATTTGCGTTTGCTTGGAAAATTGTATCTTTATATATTTAAATTCTTTAGATAAGTATGTTAGTCTCTATGAATCATAAAAAGTAGAATGAATTAATTTAAATCTTTTAGAAACCTTTCATTTTTATATATGAATATATTCAAATAAGATTTACTCCGCACTACTTCTCTAATACACTCATAAACAATGCCTAATTCTACACTTTTCCGTGCACGTAATTTATAAATATTTTAAATAAAAGACTATCAGATAAACTAAGATAAAAGCACAGTCAGTGAAAAAATAAAATAGCCATATATTACTACGAGTAGACAATTATAGAAATTATAAAATAGAAAATACAGCCATTTTTTGGGGTTCACTTTGGATGATAGACTCCAGTGGGGCACTTATATATGTACCCTCGCGGATAGACTTAGTTTTCACAGCATTATGTCATATGGAATAATGCTGTGAAAGCGGCCGATATAGAAAAAAATTTGTTGTTAAAAAAATAGCCATGCGGGCTATCTATAATCTGTAGCAACGTGAGTCCCTTCGCGAATAGGTCAAAAAATAGGCAATAGTACTTACTATAGCATCATTATATATATATATATATATATATATATATATATATATATATATATATATATATATATATATATATATATATATATATATATATATATATATATATATATATATATATATATATATATATATATATATATATATATATATATATATATATATATATATATATATATATATATATATATATATATATATATATATATATATATCCCCAAAACCCCCTACATGCTGAATTTCAGGAAAATCGTTCTAGCCGTTTCCGAGATTCCGAAAATATATATATACAAGATTCAATATTAAAGATATAAATTTATTTTTTAGTAAACCAACCGATAGATTTTTTAACATTTAAATTCGCTTTAACTTGAATAAAACGATGACCTTACGGAAGTTTAAACTGTGTTACAATTAACCTTACTTTACCTTAAGTGTTAAATAGACGCAGTGTTCCTAGTATATTATATTAATTAGCGAGTTAATTAGTTAAAAACGAATTTGTTTGCATGGATATGAATATATAATATTTAGTGTAAAAATAGATTATTTGACTGTTTTTTTGTAGTTCGGATCTCGCACGAGAACATATATTATACTGTGTTCTGGTTATCCGACTTGGGACTATATTATATCTATCATGTCAGTGACTGGCCCTTTGGCGCATTTGGCAGTGAGCCTGCCTTCAGCTCCGCCAGTCGCGGGTTCGATTCCCGCCCAGGGCCAACATTTTCTATAAACAATTTGTTGGTTCTTCTAGTCTGGGTGTAAATTTGTATTTAATGGTTATTTTAATTTAAAATTATATATGTATTATGTTCCTATGCTTAAACATAAGAGATGTAACTTTATTCTTCGGATAGGGTGAGATACTTAATTACAAGTATTAAGTTACTTAATTTGGGAATGGACAGCCGTGTGTGTATGTCCAGTATATTTATATTTATTTATATATTTCTTATTGAGGGTCATTTCTTACCGAGGTGTCGTAAAAAGCAACTAAGGTAAGTTGACTCACCGTGTGGTAACAGGTTGAGTAAAATTGACCACCCTCTTTCTTACCGAGGTGTCGTAAAATACGACTAAGGTAAGTTGACGTCAGGCAGGTAAAAACATAGCCAAATCATGTGACAACATGGTTGTAACATGTTGTGCCGACCCCACTTAGAGTGGGATAAGGACAGGAAGATGATGATTTCTTATTGAGGGCAATAGAACATTTAAGTTAACGTCAACATAGTCACGGGTACATACGCTAAGCCAGCGGCATTGCCCGCTTCGAAATCAGTAAGTAACAAAGTTTTTCCTGAGTAAATCCCTTCATTTTATTCTATAATTGAACATTTGAACATACCAGATGTTATAGTGAATTAACCATAAGAGGTAGAGACATGCTGTCTCAGAATTTTTTATACTATTTTTGTAGATTTACAATTCTCTAGTACATTACTTTAGTGCATCTCTACTAGTTTACGCCGTCACCAAAGTAGTTACTTACGGACAGCCACGTGTGTTTAAAAAGTCCCATACCTATATTTATTTATTTACTATAATTACAAAAGATCTAAGAGACACGCTGTGTGGTATCCGGCTAAATAGAATAGTACCACCCTCTTTCTTACCAAGGTGTCGTAAAATACGACTAAGGTAAGTTGACGTCAGGCAGGCGGCCGGTCATAAAAACGCAGCCAAATCATGTGACAGCATGTTTACAACATATTGTGCCGACCCCACTTAGAGTGGGATAAGGGCAGGAGAATGATGATGATGACAAAAGCTCTAAGAGACATTTCTATCATTGGTTCAGGGATGCCAGTCGGTGCAAGATCATGGTCAGCTGCTGTTTCGGACTATTCCAATCATATTCCCATGTTGGGACATAGGTTTAAGTTCTGCCGCGACAGTGTCACCTGCTTTAAGCTACATAGAATATCACTGAAGGTGATATTTCTTAGGTCGTTAACTTCAATTTCCTTACCTAATACATAAACACCCAAAAAATCATAAGTCTTCCTTACTAAAGTGTCATTTGAAGTAGTGTCTTATTAATTTAATAGCAACTACGCACAGAAGCTTAATGAAAAATCTAACAGGCTACTTGTATTTCCAAACCATAATTAAAATAACGCATTTAACCAACAAGGTGTAAAAGATTATCTATTCTAAATAACATAACAATGAACTGCACAATAAAATAGATGAATAACTAATTTTTAATTAGGAAGTATGTAATGTAAATAAGATGTTATCGTTTAAAGTGATCGCTTATAGTTAATTGAAATAAAAAGTTGTTAACGCGTATAAATTAAATAGTGGATTACAAGTTGTAACGCCATAATTTACAAATGAATTTAAACCGGTAACTGCGAAATTATAGAAGACTTGTATAAGTAATAATTAATGAAGTAATAATAGTAAGTAATAATTGTGCCAAATTTCATCGATATTTGTTCAGCGTATTCGTGAAAGAGTAACAAACATACATCCATACTCACAAACTTTCGCATTTATAATATTAGTAGGATAGTATACTATATTACGTACGTATATATTGAAATGTCTTAAATTCCGAAAGCTTTTACGAAGACATAAATACTCAAAGTAAGCTTCATGGCCATGGCTCCCCTACTAAGAAGAATAACTGTATGGTTTATTTACAACTAAATTTTAGTTGATTGAGAAAAATAATTACAGTACAATGTTATCTGCGTACACGAAATCACACCTTTATCAATTTTATTTTACGCTTAATTTAATGTAACATAGACTTCTAACAGATTTAATATACGACTATTAAGAATACAGATACTCAAGTTATTTTCGCAATAACAGTCAATGTCCACTTATCACAAAAATAATTAGTAAATTCTTTTTAACTAATAATTATTTTGTTTCTATTTAAAGTTCATTAAACCTGGTTGTTTATATGTTTATTAATCACATGTGAATCAAAGCACGTAATGAATTGCCGTACATACTCTAAATATTACAGATTATATAAAAAGATCCTGCGGCCTACCCGGAAGGTCTACGGTTGTCTAATGTTTTAGGTAATCGATGCCCACTTAGGTTAGACCTAAAATTGTGACTCTGGTCTTGTTTTAATTATTAGATTTATTAAGGCTAATTACCACAGATTAAGCCGTATTATCATATCATTTAACTTTTCGATATGGTGCTATATTATTTCTAGCTTTAAGCATTTACGTCTTAGGCCACGTGTATCGTCTAAAAAACGTCTTCTTTCTTTCTTTCTTTCTTCTTTCTTTCTTTTAATAAAAATAGCCTGGAAAAAACCTGTAGATAATACGTTTCAACTGTTACATATTTTTGTATCTTCTATAAAAAAAATTATCTTAGTTTCAATGAAAATAGCCAGTAAAAATCTTGTGGACATTTCAACTGTTTTCGGTTTTTTTTTATATTCTGTTATTTACATAGTGTTCTAGTTACATGTATTTCGGTATTTTATTAGTAAGTTCCTTTACCTATTTTGTTCAAGGAAAAATACAAATTTTAACTGGTATGTTCATCTCGTGAAACTGATAATATTTTGCGTTTAATTTAAACTATGTAGGTATGTATTAATAATCTATGGGTTATGAAGGAAAATAATAAAAGAATACCTATAAACCTTATCTTATCAATTTATATTTAAGTTAATTTTGGTCAATCTAATTTCCTCAGGAAAGTCCAAATAAGTTTTTAGGTCGAATTAGAATCGTCCATAGACTAGGTATTTGAGTTTTGCGGACACAAATATACGGAAATTGAAGATTTCCTGCCAAAGCTGCGGGCAAAGATGTATTGTTAGTTGTATGAGGAAAATAAAACATTTTTATTTGTATTATTATTCCGGCTGCGCCCTCCTCACGTAAATTATTGTTGTAGGAAACAGTTAAAGGACGTTATCGCTTCGCAAATATTAATGATGTGGTGTTTGTTAAATTTACAATAGGTACCTAGTAAAAGCTTGACCCATCTGAGCGATGGCCTTCTTTTCTCTTTGGGGAAAGTGTAATGCTGAATACCGAGGTGTAGTAAACGACGACTAAGGTAAGTTGGCCCGCCGTGTGGTATCCGACTGAGTAAAATATACCACCCTCATTACTTACCGAGGTGTCGTAAAAGGCGACTAAGTAAATTTGACCCACTGTGTGGTATCCGGTTGAGTAAAATAGACCACCCTCTTTCTTACCGAGGTGTCGTCAAAAGCGACTAAGGTAAGTCGACCCGCCGTGTGGTATCCGGCTGAGTAGAATAGACCACCCTCATTTCTTATCGAGGTGTCGTAAAAGGCGACTAAGGTAAGTTGACCCACTATCTGGTATCCGGTTGAGTAAAATAGACAACCTTCTTTCTTACCGAGGTGTCGTAAAATACGACTAAGGTAAGTTGACGTCAGGCAGGCGGCCGGTCGTATAATACATAGCTAAATCATGTGACAACATGTTTATAACATGTTATGCCGACCCCACTTAAAGTGGGATAAGTACAGGATGATGACTATATTAGAAAAGTATATTTATAAAACTAGGACATTTAAGGATATATTTAAAATATTTATTTTATAATCTAGCACTAGCCTAGCAAAAAGGCTAAGTAAGTAACGGCCTGTTACTATCCCACTGCTGGGCATAGGCCTCCTCTCTCCATTTTTGGAGAGAAGGATTGGAGCTAAGACCTACCACGCTGCTCCAATGCGGATTGGTAGGTTACACATATCCTTAGGATTCTCTAGAGATATGCAGGTTTCCTCACGATGTTTTCCTTCACCGAAAAGCGTGTGATAAATTGCAATTATCAATTAGACACATAAGTTTTAATAGAAAAACTCATTGGTGTCTGCCAGGGTTTGAACCCATGATCGTCTCTAGAGATTCAAATGGTCGCACCGCTAGGCCATCACAGCAAAAAGGCTAGCCTTATCGTAATAAGTTAGACGATGACGCTGTAAAAGCATTTAGGGCTAACAGCATATAGTCATTTTGTTTGTACATTTCAATTGCTTTAATGTTTTTTTTGAAAATAATAGTAAGTAACTACGTCTGAGCTTAAAATTTTAATCTGAAGCAATAATTGTAAAATCACTGTGACTAAAAGTGTTTAAATAATAAATATTTTGAAACTTGTTCTTAAAATAGGTTAAGGTTTAATAAGGGCGTTTACAGATTAAATTTATTAAAGTATTATTAACTAGCTAATTAAAATTTTCAACATGAACGTAATTATTGTGAGTTAACGATAAGAGATAAGGACATGCTAACGCGGATGTTATAAACATGATGTCTAATGATTCGGCTACGTTTTTACGACCGGCCGCCTGCCTGACGTCAACTTACGTTAGTCGTATTTTACGACACCTCGGTAAGAAATGAGAGTGGTCTATTCTACGCAGCCGGATACCACACGGCGGGTCGACTTACCTAAGTCGTCTTTTACGACACCTCGGTAAGAAATAAGGTTGGTACTATTCTATTCAGCCTGATACCACACGGCGTTTTAAATCTGATAAGGGTATATGTTGAAATGTCAATGCGCCTTAATGACAAGATCTTATCGTATAACATTGACAATCAGAGTAATAATTACTTTAAAAATCTTAATTCCACAAGATATCTTAAGATAAAGTACCTTTCAGATAAAGCGCCCTACATTTGTTATCTGATAATCTGTGACAATAATCTACATACTACATGTTATTAAATAGATACAAGGCACGAGTACATAAGAAATCTTGAAAATATCGTGCTTAGAACGTGAGATTTCCAAGATTATGCATGTTCAATCCTAAAGTAGATAGTTTTATGATAAGTACCTGAGTGACCGAGGATTGCTCAGTAATTTTTAGAATAATGTAAAAAAAAATTGAAAGAAAAAAAATAATAGGGCAGGTGGGGCTCGATCCTAAGTATTTTCACCTCTCTAGACCGCCCGTTCCCCAAATGCACTACCATAACATTACGTTTGACAGTGAAAAATTGTGATTGTATTCAACGTAAATTTAAAAATAAAATTACGTTGAATTTTTTTAATAAAACTTATCTAGATCGATATTTCTCCCCCAAAACCCCCTACATGTGGAATTTCAGGAAATTCGTTGGAGCCGTTTCCGAGATTCCGAAAATATATATATACATACAAGATTAACTCATTTAAATATTAAATATACAAAAACTATCTACACAGACTTTCATTAAAGAAAAAGTTTAGCGTGTGTCTATGACCTTGCTCTTGTCTATTTATTATTGCTTACTGGAACGAACGATGCGACCCAAGGAGGTACTAAATCGATCGCGTGGCGACTTCTTTACATTTTACCCTACATTAATTTAAATAATGTCTAAGGCAGTGCCTCCCAACCTTTGTACCATGCCCAACCTTACCGCCTTTCTACAATTATTTTGAGTTGTTTTTGAGACTTTTGAATTCTTCGTTTCTTTTTACGACAACGGTCGTTTATGGTAAGAAATGAGAGTGGTCTATTCTAATCCGCCGGATTCAGCACTTTAGTCGCATTTTACGACACCTCGGTAAGAAATGAGGGCGGTCTTTTCTACTATGCTACAAGGCAGGCGAAGGCGCATTAGCAGACGAAATCATGCGTTTGTAAATGATTTCGTCTATAGATTATGTAGATTTTGATAGAATTTTGATAGAGTTTGATAGAATTTTGATAGAAGATAGATTTTGTAGTCTATAGATGAACAAGGCCGTTACTCCTAATAATAATAGCGAAATTAAAGTAATTAGTTTTAAACGATTTATTTGTATTTATTGGCTATTCATGCATAGAAATCTTAGTACTTAGCATGGTTGCAATTAGGGTTGCCATCTTTTTTGCAATTAAAATACATAGGTCATCAAACCATTCGAAATAAAGTTATTGTATGTACTTTATTGTCATAAAATATAGATTATAATTACCTTAAATAACGCGAAATACTTTATTAGAATATTTCGCGTTGCAAATCCAGTTGCAATCGTTGTCTTGTATAGTAATGGAAAGGTTTTTTTAGTAGTATATTATACTTTTATGTTTTTCGTTATTTTTCTTTTCTTTTTCTCTAAATTACCCGTATTTCAGTTTTTGTCCTTTTCCTAGTGTTACTCTAAGGTTGTCTGGAAGAGATCCCTCTTAAGGATAAGTCCGCTTTTGTACAACTGCTATTTAACTTTTCCTTTCTCTATATGTATGTACTATAAAGAAATAAATTAATAATACTCTGAGCATTCTCCTGCCCTCGTTCCACTCTAAGTGGGGTCGGCACAACATGTTTTAACCATGTTGTGATGTGATTTACCTACGTATTTTACGACCGATCACCTGACTGATGACACCATATCTTAGTCGCCTTTTACGACACTTTGGTAAAAAAATGAGGGTGGTCTATTCTATTCAGTCGGATATCACACAGCGGGTCAACTTACCTTAGTCGCCTTTTACGACACCTCAGTAAGAGATGAGAGTGGTCTACTCTACTCAGCCGGATACCACACGGCATATTATATATATATAAAAATATCCCATTTTTCAGTATATAACAGTATAGTAGGGTAATTTAATATTTAAGTTCCACTCGAGAGACTCGAAGTATCTGATACCGTCATCAATCGAAAAAATGAGTATTAAAATATTAAAATGACATAGTCCATGGCAATATCACTTGTTTGTTTTTAAATCAAATATTTTTATACGTTGCCTTGAGCCAAATTATAGTTTTAATACAAAGTGGTGATAATTCGGTAGTCTGATAGTTACGAAAAAGGCTTCGACGATTTTCATAAAACTTTGTATGTAGGTTTCCGGGGCAAATAATCAATTTAGCTAGATTTTAAAATGACATTTTATTCTTGTTTTCGCATTTGGCACCGGAGTCTAGCGTTCCATTTAATGGACCCGGACGGAAAGGGCGTGAACTTGTTTCGAGACTATTTCTTAATTGCCCCTCTTAACTATCAAATTTCCCACCGCTGGGCGTGGGCTCCACTTCGGGAAATACTTATTTATACAGACTGGCGATCTCAAATATTAGCTGAATGCACAAATTTCCAATGTTCAAATGTTTAATTGTTAAAAAAGATATACTTGGAAATCGGTATTTTAAAATCATGGTTAGGTATTGAAATAATTTTTTGTTTCAAATGTTTGTTCGGTAGTTAAGTGTGATATACGAAAGTTGCATTTTATAATTGGAGAAATTATGAAGGGCTTAGTAAGTGCAACAGTTAGGTATAAAGTAACATAAACATATAGAAATGCTTTTTTATACTTATTGTATACACATTCATATCCTTCTAAATAGAATATACATATATTTAGTTTGAAAATGTATTGTATTGTGTAATACAATACATTTTCATTTTTATGTTATTTAAATTTCGTATTTACAATACAATACAACAGCAACAAACAAATGGTCATTCAATGGGACTACTATCGACTTTGTAGTGGTTAAATGTAATCAACGCTGACCCACATTATTTTTCACTTTGTTCCGCAAGAACTGCATTTATTTGCGAAATTTGTTGTAGGAAATTGGCGTAACACGACTAATGACTTGTCTTACCGCGGCGGTATACTATAACGCTAGTATTGACGTACTGTTACTCCATTATCACGCCTGTCCGTCACGTAACGTAATTCTGAAAATAGCCACCGTGTTAGCCCGCCATCGGAATCGAGTACGATGTCACAGTGTTCCGTACGACTCGGCGTAAGGAAGAGCGTGTAAAATGCGTGCCGCTCTCGTATATTGTGCCGCGTTAATCGCGCTTTCCAACTACGTTCACAGTGCTCGAATTCTCGGACTATTCCCTCACACGGGGAAAAGTCATCAGATGGTCTTCGAACCGCTTCTACGGAAATTAGCGGAAAGGGGACACCATGTCACAGTGGCGTCGTTCTTCCCACTTAAAAACCCACCCGCTAATTACACTGACATCAGTTTCGAGGGTATCGCGAACTTAGGATTGGAATCCTTAGATTTGAACTTATACGAGCACCCTAGTCTTATTTTTCGAGTGCCGGTTATAGGGCATATTGTGAAACAATTGGTTGAGTTCAGCCCGTTAGCTGGTATGGCGCTGAATGTATGCAGTAAGGCAGTAGATTGGCCCCCATTGATTGAGGCTCTGAATAAGGACTACGATGTAGTGCTATTGGAGAACTTTAACAGTGATTGTATGTTGGGTCTGTTGCATATACACGGATTTAAAGTGCCAGTGATTGCATTATTATCGAGTGGTTTGATGCCGTGGTCAGCGCAGCGTATCGGAGTCGCCGATAACCCCGCATACGTGCCCGTGCTCACTACAAATTTCTCTCCGCCTATGACATTTTTAGAACGATTCGAGAATACATTTTTGAAAGTATTTTACAATTTATGGTTTCGACACACGGTCCAGTTGAAAGAGCAGTCGCTAGTCGAGAAACAGTTCGGTAGGAAGATTCCTGATTTGCAAGATCTCGGACGAAATATCTCGTTGATGTTGGTGAACAGTTACCACACTCTCAATGGTCCAGCACCGAGCGTGCCTGGATTAATAGAAATTGGAGGCATGCATTTGGATCCAACTAGGAAAGTTATTCCTGAGGTAAATATTTGACTTCATGAAACTTCGTTTGTGGGGTATTTTGGGGATGATAAATCGATCTAGCTGGGTTTTATTTAAAAAACAGTCCCTCGAGTTTTCGAGCATTGAAAAACTGCTAAAATTTACATAGAACACAAAAGGCTATTTTTGCTGTCATTTGTAAAGTTGTAATAGCTCAATAGGAAACGGGTGGAATAAAAATACTCGGGACCGCTCCAGTTACCACCAGCCCTTTATTATTTTTTTATTGCATCTTTTATATTTAAAAAAAAATTACTAATTAAATTACTAAATAATTGAGTAATATTTATTATAACTCAAATATAGCCTATGGATAAAAGTGATTTTTACAAAAACAAATTTTTATAGAACAGTATTATTAAAAAAATGTATTTCATGAATCCAGTAGGTACGTAATAATTAAATAATTAAAATAATTTTGAATAAAAAATAATTATAACCAATAATGTTATATTTGTTTATGAAATACTGAAAACAGCTAAAACATTTTTTTAAAGACAATTACACAATTTGCGTGTAAAAGGATTCATTTTTTTTATCATATCTCGTCTATTAAACCATGGTCACTTCATTAACTATTACTAAGTATAAATAAATAAATCATTAGATTAACTAATGTATACATGTCTAAACGTAAGTGATATCATTATCAAACACGATAACGTGGATTCTCAATGCATCTGGTACATTATAATATTTCAAACATTGTAAAATAATACATATTGAATTTTAATAAAAGTAAAATTAATAATAGTTTTGTCGGTAATGAAAAAAACTTCAGTTCACTATTACATCATTAATGATTCCAAAATCAAGTTCAGTTCTTACTGATTTTTTCACTTACCTAATGATTTTATCACTAAATTATTATTTTCATAATAGGCAAATATTAAAAATCAAACAGCCCATTCAGTTTTGAAACTCATAACTTCATAAGAACAATTCCTTTGAATTTCATCGATGATTCCAAAAAAAATTATCTAAAATTTACACAGTAAAAAAATATTACTACTCCTTTTATTTATACATGTAAATAAAAGGTGTAGTGATTTATTTGAAATAAACCCTTTTTAATGCACAAAAACTTTTTATATTATGTACCGAGCAATAGTTCATAGAAATCAAAAATAACGATAATATAATAATAATCGTTTATTGCTAATAAATAAGGTACATTAGACAAATAATAATAACCGTTTACTTATTTCGCAAAAAAGTTGCATGCACATTAAAATTTTAAACATAAATTCTTAAAAAAAAAAGTCTTATAATCGTTGAAAACAGACTGCTGAACGAGAAATTTTAATCATTATTATATGACATGTTATCACTATAAAACTAGGACGCATTAATAAGAAAAAAAATAGTAAAATAATTTGTACGTCGATAAAAAAAAGACTGACTTATTTGATCATGCGTGTCGTAACGAAATAAAAAGTTTCGTAATAAGCAATTTTATATAATTACAATCTAGCTGCAACATTATATAAATAACAGTATCTAGGTGACCAAAAGATATTTTAAAAAAATGATCAGTTCAGAAAAAAATGGATCAGAATGTTGGCCAATAAAAGAAAAGGATGAAAGAAATGTGCATGCGAATGAGATGAGAATGTTAAGGTGGATGTGTGGTGTGACAAAACTTGATAGAATACGCAATGAGTATATTAAGGGAAGTCTGAAAGTTGCGCCCATTACAGAAAAGATGAGAAGTGCGAGACTAAGTTGGTATGGTCATGTAATGAGCAGGATGAAAATCATGTGACTAAAAGAGTTTTAAATATGAATGTGGATGGATGTATGGCTAGGGGGAGGCCGAAAAAATGATGGTTGGATTGTGTGAAAAATGATATGCACGATAAGTAGTGGCACCAGAGTTGACGAATGATAGAGGAGAATGGAAGAAGAAGACATATTGTGCTGATCCCACTTAGAGTGGGATAAGGGTCAGAGAATAATGATGATTAAAAAAAAAATTAAAATTGAAAAAAAATGAAAAAATGATTGGGCAAGTGAGTGGGGCTCGATCCTGGTGTATTTTCACTTATATAATCCGCCCTTTACACGACGGGCTATGACAACTTTTTAATTGACAGCCACAATATCATTTGGATTCCGATCTATATTTTAGTATTTTCCAGTGCCCAAAAACAGGGATAAAAAGATTTTTTTAATGAAACCTACCTAAATCGATTTTTGACCACTACTATATGCTGAATGAAAATAATTAATTGGAGCCATTTACATATTACTAGTAAAACCCACGGTTTCATCCGCGTACATACCGATCTCATGGCAGTGGAACGTCTACTAAGTCGGACTATAGATTTATTTTTGTTAAATATATCATCAATAGTTTCCGCAGCGCATGCGATGACGGATTTTCATGACTAATTTTTTACACCTTATTACATTTTTATTACGGACCCCTATTTTTTGAAAATGTTATATAGCCTATGATGCTCAGTAAAGATGCAGCGTTCCAATGGTGAATTTTTGAAATCGGTCCAGTAGTTTTTGTGTGAAAACATTACAAACATAGTAGATTTTAAACTTTCGCGATTCATACTAATTAAAATATAAACAACCGGGTCACATCACGATAATTACGTTACCTTTGTATAAGGTTCGACGTTTCGGCAGAGTTGCATCCACCGTGGTCACGAACTGACTGGAGCGCCGCGGCGTCTTCGTTCCCGAGTACTACAGTCATTATTTTCTTCATCTACCCTCACTTGAACCGCACAATCCACATAAGGTCTCTTGCACACCACACTGATATAATCTGCACGCGATATAGCTTTCAACGATTTTTTCCCCGAGTTATATTTATTAATTACTGGATCCCAAGTCGTTGACAATCTGAAGCCCTCTTCTCGGTTGAAAGTATTATGCTTTCGAATCTCGATGGCTTCACGCGCCATTCTCGCATAATAGTGGGCATCAGTTGACAGTACCTTGGGATCGTGAAGCTCAATCCAGTGATTGCTCCCTGAATTAAGCAGATGGTCTGCGATCGCTGATTTCGTTGGCTGGTTATTTTTAACTGCAGCTATGTGCTCTTTCACTCGCTCAGCAATGGTGCGCTTAGTTTGGCCGATGTATGCGCTACCACAACTGCAGTTAATTTTATATACCCCTGGGGTCTGGAAGGGGATGACATCCTTCGGCGTGCGTAGAAGTCTGGCTACCTTATGTAAAGGCGTGAAGACGGTCTTTATAGAAACCTTTCTTAACATGGTTCCGATTTTGTCGGTGACGCCTTTAACATACGGTAAAAACGCCGGCTGTCTGTTCACCTCAAGACGTCTTTCCTTTCGCGTGCATGGTCTTATTAATTTTCTGTTGGTGTAGCCGTTCTTTTTTAGTGTCTCCTGAATATGTTTTAATTCACCGTCAAGGTGTTCAGGGTCGCACAGATCATACGCTCTATTCGTCAACGATGTTTTCACGGCCTCTAGGTGCCTAGGGTGATGGTGCGATGTGGCATGAAGGTATCTATCGGTGTGGGTGGGTTTTCTGTAAACCGTATGTGCCAGCGATCTGTCTGCCTTTACCGTAATCTTTAAATCCATAAAAGCAAGCGATTTGTCTGATTCCATTTCAAATGTAAATTTAATTTTTGGGTGAATGGAATTTAGGTGTAAAAGATATTGTTCTATTTCCTGTTTTCCTCCTCGAATTATACAAAAGATGTCGTCCACGTATCTTTTCCACAATGAAATAATAGGTGGACCTGTAGACAGTGCTTTTGACTCAACATCCTCCATCCATATATTGGCAATGACCGGAGCTACAGGAGAGCCCATGGCTACGCCATCTATCTGCAGATAAAAATCACCACGATATAGGAAATAGTTGCCATCGATGCAGCTTTCTAACAGAACAACTATCTCTTCAGACATTCCGCTTGCTCTTATCTTGTCTCTGACGACATTGAGACATTCCTTCACAGGAATACTGGTGAACAAAGAGTCAACGTCGAAACTCACCATTATTTCATCTGGTTCCAATTTTATGTTCTTTATGATGTCCACAAAATGACGAGAGTCTTTCAGAAACGATGAAGCTTTACCCACTAACGGTTGGAGAACACAGCCTAAATGTTTGGCCAAACCGTAAGTTGGAGAGTTGATCTGACTGACGATAGGCCTGAGGGGTATATCAATTTTGTGGATCTTGGGGAGACCATAAAGCTTAGGCGGTTGTACTGTCCTAGGCATGCTGAGTTTCTTGTATGTGTCCTCTGTAAAGAAGTCTCGGTGGTCATTTATTAAAGATCTGATGCGGCGAGTCACTCTGGCTGTGGGATTATATTTAACTAACTTGTACGTGTCAGTATCTCTCAACATATTCCGTATCTTATTCTCATAATCATCCGAGTTCATCACTACAGTAGCATTACCTTTATCCGCCTTAACGACGAGAATGTCATTATTGGCTCTTAAATTTTTTATTGCTAAACGTTGCTCCTTCGAGATGTTACTTTTTGGCAACTTACTTTTTCGCAACACTACTGCAATGTCTTGCCGCAATGTTTCTGCATCTTTAGAGGGAACTTTATTTTTTGATATGGTCTCCTCGATATTGCTTATAATGTTCTCATACGGAATTCGTGTAGGCGTAAGCGTGAAATTCAAGCCTTTTTCCAAAATATTTTGTGTTGATATGTCAATCACCATATTCGACAAGTTCACAACGGTGTTTGTCATTGGTTGACTGTTCTCAGCATCATGTTTGATCTTATTCACTAGTTTTTGGAGTTTTCGATCATGTGATTCAGAACAAAATTCGTACGTACGACAAGCTTGTTCATATGTAATCCGATCACAAAGATCAAAATCGTGGCGCGATAAAACTTTTCCACACTCATAATGTAACTCGCACAGATCACTTTGCACACTGTTTAAATTGTAACGGGTATTTCGAATTAACTGTCTCAGCAAACGAAAACTTGCTTCCCTTAGAATTCTCTCCGAACCTTTTATATCGCGTCGCGATTTCATACGAACACACGTAGGCAATAGATTTTGATCTCGACATTTTATCAAGAACACCAAAGATGTTTCCACACGCGCGCGTTTTTTACGAAGGAATTCTAATCGTTTTATTTTATATGCAATCTCCTGCCCGTAGCGGTTTGCAATAGTAGATTTTAAACTTTCGCGATTCATACTAATTAAAATATAAACAACCGGGTCACATCACGATAATTACGTTACCTTTGTATAAGGTTCGACGTTTCGGCAGAGTTGCATCAACCGTGGTCACGAACTGACTGGAGCGCCGCGGCGTCTTCGTTCCCGAGTACTACAGTCATTATTTTCTTCATCTACCCTCACTTGAACCGCACAATCCACATAAGGTCTCTTGCACACCACACTGATATAATCTGCACGCGATATAGCTTTCAACGATTTTTTCCCCGAGTTATATTTATTAATTACTGGATCCCAAGTCGTTGACAATCTGAAGCCCTCTTCTCGGTTGAAAGTATTATGCTTTCGAATCTCGATGGCTTCACGCGCCATTCTCGCATAATAGTGGGCATCAGTTGACAGTACCTTGGGATCGTGAAGCTCAATCCAGTGATTGCTCCCTGAATTAAGCAGATGGTCTGCGATCGCTGATTTCGTTGGCTGGTTATTTTTAACTGCAGCTATGTGCTCTTTCACTCGCTCAGCAATGGTGCGCTTAGTTTGGCCGATGTATGCGCTACCACAACTGCAGTTAATTTTATATACCCCTGGGGTCTGGAAGGGGATGACATCCTTCGGCGTGCGTAGAAGTCTGGCTACCTTATGTAAAGGCGTGAAGACGGTCTTTATAGAAACCTTTCTTAACATGGTTCCGATTTTGTCGGTGACGCCTTTAACATACGGTAAAAACGCCGGCTGTCTGTTCACCTCAAGACGTCTTTCCTTTCGCGTGCATGGTCTTATTAATTTTCTGTTGGTGTAGCCGTTCTTTTTTAGTGTCTCCTGAATATGTTTTAATTCACCGTCAAGGTGTTCAGGGTCGCACAGATCATACGCTCTATTCGTCAACCATGTTTTCACGGCCTCTAGGTGCCTAGGGTGATGGTGCGATGTGGCATGAAGGTATCTATCGGTGTGGGTGGGTTTTCTGTAAACCGTATGTGCCAGCGATCTGTCTGCCTTTACCGTAATCTTTAAATCCATAAAAGCAAGCGATTTGTCTGATTCCATTTCAAATGTAAATTTAATTTTTGGGTGAATGGAATTTAGGTGTAAAAGATATTGTTCTATTTCCTGTTTTCCTCCTCGAATTATACAAAAGATGTCGTCCACGTATCTTTTCCACAATGAAATAATAGGTGGACCTGTAGACAGTGCTTTTGACTCAACATCCTCCATCCATATATTGGCAATGACCGGAGCTACAGGAGAGCCCATGGCTACGCCATCTATCTGCAGATAAAAATCACCACGATATAGGAAATAGTTGCCATCGATGCAGCTTTCTAACAGAACAACTATCTCTTCAGACATTCCGCTTGCTCTTATCTTGTCTCTGACGACATTGAGACATTCCTTCACAGGAATACTGGTGAACAAAGAGTCAACGTCGAAACTCACCATTATTTCATCTGGTTCCAATTTTATGTTCTTTATGATGTCCACAAAATGACGAGAGTCTTTCAGAAACGATGAAGCTTTACCCACTAACGGTTGGAGAACACAGCCTAAATGTTTGGCCAAACCGTAAGTTGGAGAGTTGATCTGACTGACGATAGGCCTGAGGGGTATATCAATTTTGTGGATCTTGGGGAGACCATAAAGCTTAGGCGGTTGTACTGTCCTAGGCATGCTGAGTTTCTTGTATGTGTCCTCTGTAAAGAAGTCTCGGTGGTCATTTATTAAAGATCTGATGCGGCGAGTCACTCTGGCTGTGGGATTATATTTAACTAACTTGTACGTGTCAGTATCTCTCAACATATTCCGTATCTTATTCTCATAATCATCCGAGTTCATCACTACAGTAGCATTACCTTTATCCGCCTTAACGACGAGAATGTCATTATTGGCTCTTAAATTTTTTATTGCTAAACGTTGCTCCTTCGAGATGTTACTTTTTGGCAACTTACTTTTTCGCAACACTACTGCAATGTCTTGCCGCAATGTTTCTGCATCTTTAGAGGGAACTTTATTTTTTGATATGGTCTCCTCGATATTGCTTATAATGTTCTCATACGGAATTCGTGTAGGCGTAAGCGTGAAATTCAAGCCTTTTTCCAAAATATTTTGTGTTGATATGTCAATCACCATATTCGACAAGTTCACAACGGTGTTTGTCATTGGTTGACTGTTCTCAGCATCATGTTTGATCTTATTCACTAGTTTTTGGAGTTTTCGATCATGTGATTCAGAACAAAATTCGTACGTACGACAAGCTTGTTCATATGTAATCCGATCACAAAGATCAAAATCGTGGCGCGATAAAACTTTTCCACACTCATAATGTAACTCGCACAGATCACTTTGCACACTGTTTAAATTGTAACGGGTATTTCGAATTAACTGTCTCAGCAAACGAAAACTTGCTTCCCTTAGAATTCTCTCCGAACCTTTTATATCGCGTCGCGATTTCATACGAACACACGTAGGCAATAGATTTTGATCTCGACATTTTATCAAGAACACCAAAGATGTTTCCACACGCGCGCGTTTTTTACGAAGGAATTCTAATCGTTTTATTTTATATGCAATCTCCTGCCCGTAGCGGTTTGCAATAGTAGATTTTAAACTTTCGCGATTCATACTAATTAAAATATAAACAACCGGGTCACATCACGATAATTACGTTACCTTTGTATAAGGTTCGACGTTTCGGCAGAGTTGCATCCACCGTGGTCACGAACTGACTGGAGCGCCGCGGCGTCTTCGTTCCCGAGTACTACAGTCATTATTTTCTTCATCTACCCTCACTTGAACCGCACAATCCACATAAGGTCTCTTGCACACCACACTGATATAATCTGCACGCGATATAGCTTTCAACGATTTTTTCCCCGAGTTATATTTATTAATTACTGGATCCCAAGTCGTTGACAATCTGAAGCCCTCTTCTCGGTTGAAAGTATTATGCTTTCGAATCTCGATGGCTTCACGCGCCATTCTCGCATAATAGTGGGCATCAGTTGACAGTACCTTGGGATCGTGAAGCTCAATCCAGTGATTGCTCCCTGAATTAAGCAGATGGTCTGCGATCGCTGATTTCGTTGGCTGGTTATTTTTAACTGCAGCTATGTGCTCTTTCACTCGCTCAGCAATGGTGCGCTTAGTTTGGCCGATGTATGCGCTACCACAACTGCAGTTAATTTTATATACCCCTGGGGTCTGGAAGGGGATGACATCCTTCGGCGTGCGTAGAAGTCTGGCTACCTTATGTAAAGGCGTGAAGACGGTCTTTATAGAAACCTTTCTTAACATGGTTCCGATTTTGTCGGTGACGCCTTTAACATACGGTAAAAACGCCGGCTGTCTGTTCACCTCAAGACGTCTTTCCTTTCGCGTGCATGGTCTTATTAATTTTCTGTTGGTGTAGCCGTTCTTTTTTAGTGTCTCCTGAATATGTTTTAATTCACCGTCAAGGTGTTCAGGGTCGCACAGATCATACGCTCTATTCGTCAACGATGTTTTCACGGCCTCTAGGTGCCTAGGGTGATGGTGCGATGTGGCATGAAGGTATCTATCGGTGTGGGTGGGTTTTCTGTAAACCGTATGTGCCAGCGATCTGTCTGCCTTTACCGTAATCTTTAAATCCATAAAAGCAAGCGATTTGTCTGATTCCATTTCAAATGTAAATTTAATTTTTGGGTGAATGGAATTTAGGTGTAAAAGATATTGTTCTATTTCCTGTTTTCCTCCTCGAATAAAAATAACCAGCCAACGAAATCAGCGACCGCAGACCATCTGCTTAATTCAGGGAGCAATCACTGGATTGAGCTTCACGATCCCAAGGTACTGTCAACTGATGCCCACTATTATGCGAGAATGGCGCGTGAAGCCATCGAGATTCGAAAGCATAATACTTTCAACCGAGAAGAGGGCTTCAGATTGTCAACGACTTGGGATCCAGTAATTAATAAATATAACTCGGGGAAAAAATCGTTGAAAGCTATATCGCGTGCAGATTATATCAGTGTGGTGTGCAAGAGACCTTATGTGGATTGTGCGGTTCAAGTGAGGGTAGATGAAGAAAATAATGACTGTAGTACTCGGGAACGAAGACGCCGCGGCGCTCCAGTCAGTTCGTGACCACGGTGGATGCAACTCTGCCGAAACGTCGAACCTTATACATTACAAACATACATACAAATCTTTCCTCTTTATAAAATTTTGTATAGAAAAAGGCGTAAAAGGCGACTGAGGTAAGTCGACCCGCAATGTGGTATCCGTCTGAGTAGAATAGACCAACCTCATTTCTTACCGAGGTGTCGTAAAAGGCGACTACCTAAAGTAAGTTGACCCGCCGTGTGGTATCCGGTTTAGTAGAATAGACCACCCTCTTTCTTACCGAGGTGTCGTAAAATACGACACTGTAAAAGCACTGCCAAATCATGTGACAGCATGTTTGTAACATGTGCCGAACCCACTTAGAGTGGGATAAGGGCAGGAAGATGAACATTTTGTATAAAAAGATTAAGCTAATTTAGCCATTTAAATATTAAGCTTAACTTATATATGAAACTAGATTTTACAATACTACGTCAATTCAAGAACTTTTAAGTCATTGAACTATGACTGTATCATCGAGAAGTGCTTTAACCTCGTAATATGTAAAAAAAACAAGCATAGATATTTAAAATCATATAAAGACCTTTGCATCACAAAGCCATTATTTATTTAAGTGTTTTCTTGCATAAAGGTACTTTCTATTATTATGTTCCTTTTATAATTTAATTTTTACGTTTCGTTTAAGAGAAATAAATAAGTTCAAAGACCTATAATCGGACGAATTGAATCGTCAAAACAATAACTATGTCTGAGGGCAAAAAAATCGGAACATCGATTTTAAAGCAACTGTACATACATGTAAATTACATATATAATTAGTCTATTTAAAAACAAAAACTACTTACATTTTGAAAAGCTTTAAGTATTTTATTTATCAACAATTTTTTTTGTACAGTTTTCGATTAGGTATAAGGAACTTAATGTAGAAGTATAGAAAAATTAAAAACAACGATTGATTTAATTATTTGTGGCTCGTGGTATCCAGCTGAGTAGAATAGACCACCCTCATTTCTTACCGAGGTGTCGTAAAACGTGCGTAAATTGACCCGCCGTGTGGTATCCGGTTGAGTAGAATAGACTACCCTCTTTCTCACACAGGTGTCGTAAATGGCGACTACGGTAAGTGCCGTTTGGTATCCGGTTGAGTAGAATAGACCACCCTCATTTCTTACCGAAGTGTCGTATAAGACGACTAAGTTAGGTTGACGTCAGGCTGGCGATCAGTCGCAAAATACCTAACCAAATCACATCACAACATTATTAAAATATGTTGTGCCGATCCCACTTAGAGTGGGATAAAGGCAGGAGAATGATGTTTGATTTAATTATTTATTTATATTTATTTGACACATTTAATTTTTATCCTTATTTTAAATTAACCACATAATTCAAATGATGGAAAATAATTTATTGATATAAAATTACTTATAGGAAGGACCCCTGCACTAGGTTTTATGCACTATAATTATAATCTACTAATCTAATTATAATCTAGGCTGCAAATAGTTATAATCTACGCTTATTGTTTCCCTCTATAAAAAAAAACATCTCTGATAATTTAATTATGGATTGTCATAGACACAGCAGAATTTCGTAGGTGGCTGCGATATTGAAACCGATGTGTTTAATATTACACTCAAATTATATATGGAAATAGGCTTCACTTTAAAGAGTTTCATAATTAAAAAAAAAAGGTAATGTATTAGTGGAGAAAATCTGTCATGATAAATGCATAGTGTACTATCCACTGTACTGGATTTACTTTCACCGATCGTTTTATACCGTGACCGAAGTATCATAAACAAGTAGACTCCACGACAGAATCGCAAAGAAACTTGCATTACTTAGATATCACTATTTTATAGCAAAACTAGCTGAAGATGTACATTATAAAAATTACCAAAAAATGTTAAATGATAAAAAAATGTTAGTGGTGGGCAACCCTTATTACTTAACAGTATGAAAAATAGATAGTAGCCGATTCTCAGACCAACTTAATATGGATATAAAATTTCATAAAAATCGGTCAAGTCGTTTCGCAGAAGTATGGTAATTGGTAACTAACACTATGACACGAGAATTTTATATATAAGATAATAGGTATCATTATTTCTATTTTCATTTGTTTTTTTTTTCTTTCTCAAAGTCACGATGAGATGAGATTAATTAATTACAAGTAGATCGATAACTCTTGTTGACCTATGTTTAAAATATAGCATGTCATCGTTATATGAGTTATGCTATCGCTTGTTTCTTTTAAACTTACTATGAAATTATCATCATCAACCTTCTGAAAATATCCCACTCTAAGTGGAGTCGGCACATGTTATAAACATGTTATCACATGATTTGGCTACGTATTTTACGACTGGCTAACTGCCTGACGTCAACTTACCATAGGTAGTCACCTTTTACGACACCTCGGTAAGATAGAAGGTAGTCTATTCTACTCCGGATACCACGTGGTGAGTCACCTTACTTTTAGTCGCCTTTTACGACACCTAGATAAGAAATTAGGGTGGTTTATTCTACTCAGTCGGACACCACACTCCACCACTCTTCAACATAATTACCATAATACATAAACCGTAAAGCACTATTTCATTCAAACCTTCCTAAAGACTGCACTGTCTTATCGTAAAAACCGTACCAAAATACCTTAAGTAGATTTTGAGAAAATCGATCACGTACAGACAGCTTTAGGGGACTTTGTTTTATAATATGTATAGCTTGTCCCATATATTAATTGGATGTTTTATAATATGTATAGATTGTCCCATATATTTATTGGGTGTTTAATAATATGTATAGATTGTGCCATATATTTATTGGGTGTTTAATAATATGTATAGATTGTGCCATATATTTATTGGGTGTTTAATAATATGTATAGATTGTCCCATATATTTATTGGGTGTTTAATAATATGTATAGATTGTGCCATATATTTATTGGGTGTTTAATAATATGTATAGATTGTCCCATATATTTATTGGGTGTTTAATAATATGTATAGATTGTGCCATATATTTATTGGGTGTTTTATAATATGTATAGATTGTCCCATATATTTATTGGGTGTTTAATAATATGTATAGATTGTGCCATATATTTATTGGGTGTTTTATAATATGTATAGTTTGTCCCATATATTTATTGGATGTTTTATATTATGTATAGATTGTCCCATATATTTATTGGGTGTTTTATACTATGTATAGATTGTCCCATATATTTATTGGATGTTTTATAATATGTATAGATTGTCCCATATATTTATTGGGTGTTTAATAATATGTATAGATTGTGCCATATATTTATTGGATGTTTTATAATATGTTTAGATTGTCCCATATATTTATTGGGCGAACACTGGTACATCGCGTTTAGATACAACTTTTTATTTCCGTAACATTTTATTCTACAGAGATAATGGCGTCGCAATTTCCGTTCGCTTTTCTTGTTCAGATTCTAGGTCGATTATATTTTGTACGTACGTGTATATCAATAAATACGAAGGGTCGACTGACCTGCCAATTAGATCAGCAAACCTTGATCCAAATAAGTCACACGGTCAATAACATGACTTTGAAATATAATAAAACATCATATAGATAGAAAGGTCTGCGAATTGTTTGTTATAATCTTATCGTATTAATTAGCAATAATAAATAGATCAAAGATTTGTTTAACACTTGTCAAGGTCTAGCCAGTGTCATTTCCGAACTTATTTCCGCTGACATATGTGAAAACCGATATGACAATTTCTTATTAGCAAATAATATCTGGCCAAAGCCGTGTGGTATCCGGCTGAGTAGAATAGACTACCCTCATTTCTTACCGAGGTGTAGTAAAAGGCGACTAAGGTAAAACGATTCGTCGTGTGGTATCCAGCTGAGTAGAATAGACCACCCTCATTTCTTATCGAGGTGTCGTGAAAGCCGACTAAGGTTAGTAAAACCCGCCGTGTGGTATCCGGCTGAGTAGAATAGACCACTCTTATTACTTACGGAGGAGACGTAATAGTTGACTAAAGTAAGTTGAGCCACCATGTGTTATCCAGTTTAGTAGAATTGACCACCCTTTTCTTACCCAGGTTTCGTAAAATACGACTAAGATAAGTTGACGTCTATCTAAATTCAATAGAGGTAGAGGTCCAATAGTTTATAGAAACAATTTGTCGGTTCTTTATATCTCGGTGTATTTATGTATTCATTTAAAATTATATAACATTATATAGGTATATGTATTTATTTACCAGTTGTCTGTGACCCGTAACACAAATATTAAATTACTATGACGAACGTGTGTGTAATTATTTCATATAGTTATTTATATTTATAATCATCCCAATCACTTGTTTCAAGCAATTGTAACATCGTAATTGTTCAATCAGGCCCAATTTTGGACAATTTATTTTTGTCAATGCCTTTGTGAATAGTGGTTAGTAACGCAACGCTGGCGGGAAATAATTATTTAGAAGAAAAGTTTTGATAGAATTATTTGATATAACGCGGATTGTAGCAAAATAATTCTATTATTACTTTTCTACATAAAATTAACGTTTTCTTCTATAAATTATACTGTTTTTTTTTTAATAATAATTTGAAACTCATATACACGCGTTACGTTGAGTATTAGTAGGTCTAAACAATTATGTTAAAAAGTTATTGATAGAATTACACTGTTATATCATCATCATCATCTTCCTGCCCTTATCCCACTCTAAGTCGGTACCACACGGCTGGTCGACTTACCTTAGTCGCCTTTTACGACAACTCGGTAAGAAATGAGGGTGGTACTATTCCACTTAGCCGGATACCACACGGGGTAGAATTACACTGCTATATAAAAATAATCAATGTAATTCTACGAGTAGGAAGTATAATCCGTGCTTATACCTTATTAGCAGGAATAGTAACCGCACGTACCACAAACCAATAATTGTTCTGTCTCTAAGCATATAAATATTAATTAATTCATAAAAAATAATGTTTATTATATAACTGTAGTAGAAAAAAATATATAGAGAAAAAATTGCAAAGAATATATGATTCAAATTTGACAAAAATCCCAAAATATAATATGGACAGGTTTTTCAATTAATGCTGTTCTATACAGACCATAAACAATTGTAATTTTTGGAGACGATTTCTTTAAATTCTGTGTTGTCTATTACGGACATGACTTTGTTACGATAAATTACGGATGTTTATTTTACGATTATTATATATTTATTTATCTCAAATATATATTATTTGAAACTTAAATAAGACATCATTGTGCGAGGATACCATTGCAATAATATAAACTATGTGGCACAAAAAACAAAAAGTAAATCATCGTCATCCTCCTGCCCTTATTCCACACTAAGTGGGGTCGGCACAACATGTTGTCATATGATTTGGCTACGTATTTTACGACCGACCGTCTGCCTGATGTCAACTTATCTTAGTCGTATTTTACGACTCCTCGGTCAGAAAGAGGGTGGTTTAATTTACTCAACCGGATATCACACGGTGGGTCGACTTACCTTAGTCGCCTTTTATGACACCTCGGTAAGAAATGAGGGTGGTATTATTCTATTCAGCCGGACACCACACAGCATAGTAAAATGAAAGTATTATTAAAAAAAATTACGTAAGTATTAAAATAAGACTGAAATTCAAAAGATGATCGCGCCAATTGCGGGTAACGGTATATGTACGGAATCAACGATTTAATTCCGGAAAAAACTATGTATCTCTTTGTAGCTTACGGGACTTGAATAAAAAATCACTCATTGGAACTAGTTCAGTCAAGTATTTATTTACTTATCGTTAGGACCATCGCTGCGTGAAGCGAGCGCCCGCGACTGCAATTATATAAATTAAAAGAAAATATATCCAAACTAACATTATAAATCAAAAATTATATCTGGCTGTCTGTAATGCTTTGTTGTTATTTTCTGCAACAATATTGGTGGAATTCATATAACTAGGGCTTAAATTTAGCTTAATAAATTCTAACTTTTATTACGGACCAGGAAAAACATATTTCATTTTACTTTTACTTAAGTTTTAAAACGTCAGTTAATAAATATATGTTAACAAAATGACATTTACAAGTAATGTGAATTCAAAATTAGAGGAAATTCTAACTCGATTAGAATTTTTTAAATGTAATTCCTATTTTCTAATCAAAAATATTTGTATAATTTATCGACTTGCAAGATAATAAATCAATAAGTTATCCTTACTATACATTATAGCCAACGCATTAAAATAAAAATAACCATCTGTAACTATCGTAATGGACATAGACCTCTCTACTTTTAGAGTGATAGATTTGAGCCTACACCCACCTCCCTGCTGTAATCTGTTTTGGTAGGCTGCACATATTCCAGAACTTTTCTACTTTCTCATTCTAAACTCTATCTAAATTTTTCTCATTCTAAAAATATACAGGTTTCCTCTTGTTTTTTTTTCTTCACTGAAAGGCGTGTGTTGATCATTAGCGCAAAAGTTTAATTAAAATCATTAGTACCCAGGGTAATCCCCTGGTAAAATAGTTTTAACATTATGTATACAGAACGACTAACCAATCTCGATAAAATACGTACAATGCAAAGACGGTTTTTTTTAAATTAATTAGGTTTATCAACAGCTTTAACATACATCATTCAAACACGTATTCTATTATACTATTACACTAATTTTAAATGTAAAACTACTGAAAGGTACACCACACAAAGGTAAAAACACCACATGCAAATGTAATTCAAAACTAGTAACTAAAATGAACGGGAACCTGCTTAGCGCAGTTTGGACCCTTAGAAGCGTAACATTGGCCATATTAACGTTAGATAAAGTGACCACATTTTCACTGTGACAAAGCGGGACAAGATGAAATGAGAATTAAAATTTAGTTACACATATTTTATTGCACAAATTCATATATTTGTATAAAAATATTATTTTTAAAAAATTCTTCTTTTTCTTGTGTCTCTCCGACTAGCGGAGATTGGCTGTGCTTGTAGAGCCATTCTATTTCTCGTAAGGCTAAAAAGCTAGGAAGCACTCGCGAATCCAGTCCTTTCTCGTATATTGCGCAACCATGACTTTCTCCTGCGGCCGATGCGTCTCTTGCCTGCAACTTTGCCCATCATAATAAGTTGCAGTCCATACTGTTCGTGTAAGCACAAGTCCCAGGCATGCAACTTTCTTCTTTTTGATGTTGGTCCAAAGTTACGTCGTAAGACCTCTTCTTAAAAATTATTAGTAGCTAAAAATATTTGT
Source organism: Morpho helenor (assembly GCA_029227775.1). Taxonomy (NCBI): domain Eukaryota; kingdom Metazoa; phylum Arthropoda; class Insecta; order Lepidoptera; family Nymphalidae; genus Morpho; species Morpho helenor. The sequence continues at coordinate 14,706,304 of JARGCU010000010.1, forward strand.
GACAAATAATAATTTAAATAATCATGATTTTTAACTAAATTTAAGATTTTTATTTAAAAAATTATGATTTTCATTCCTTCGTTTATTATTTTTTTTTACATTTAAAGTAAGAAATTCAGATATTTTATGTGTATTAAAAGTGGGACATTTTTAACATTTGGCTGGATGCGGGATAGTTAACCAATAAACGGGACTGTTGCGCCAAAATCGGGACGTGTTGTCACTTTAACGTTAGAGGTCATGACACCGCTACGGTTATCCAACTGTACCTGTATAAGAACATTTTATATAGGTAAAGGAAGTAATTGATCTAAGGACACATGTATATTAAAAATATATATAAATGTGTCTTAATATATGAATATATATAATAAATATATATTAAAAATATCCACTACTGATTAGTTTGTGGAAAAACAGGTTATGTGCGGCTTACAAAAAAGTTCAATAACCTGCGCCTAAAGGAAGAAAGAAGTGTCAAAATCGGACCCGAAGCTCACCTACATTACATATTTGACGCCCAGACAATATATATAACACAAAGTAAAAAGTAGTAAGAAGCCTGTTACTATCCCACTGCTGAGAGTAGGCCTCTTCTCTCCGTTTTTTGGAGAGAAGGATTGGAGCTAAGACCTACCACGCTGCACCAATTCGGATTGGTAGGTTACACATGTCTCCAGAATTCTCTAGAGATTCCTCACAATGTTTTCCTTCATCAAAAAGCGTGTGATAAATTTCAATTATCAATTAGACACATAAGTTTGAACCCGTGGCCTCCTCAAAAGAGTCGCACGGAGTTACCGCTGGGCTACCACAGCTTGCAAAGTAAAAATAACATATTAATATGAAATAAAAACGAAATCAACTTATAAAAAAGGATTATTAAAATAACTTTAGGTTTAATAGGTATTAGTAGCTTTTACCCGCAACTTCATTCGCGTGGACTGTTTCCGCATAGGTTGATACTAGATGTTGCTTTTCAATATCATCCTATTCCTGTAGAGTTAACAGGATTTCTATAGCCTATATGTTATTCCGGTGTATAAGGAATAATTGTGCCAAATTTCATCTATATTGGTTGGTAACAAACATACCTAACTACTAAACAACTAACATAAACTATACTTAAAAACTTTCGCATTTGTAATATTAGTAGGATGTTTATTAAAAATCGCCTCTTCCGAATAATAAACTTACATGTCCCATATATAAGTATAGGAAATGTGACTTAATTCTTCGGATGGGGCAAAATGTACTAGTCAAAATAAAAATATTTGTGTCTAGGAACATTGATTTTTTTTCCACCTAAACTAAAGCATTCTGTATTTGGCCCAAGTTAACTTTGAGTATGACATCCCTGAGTTAAAACAGCTATAACGGCAGTTTCTAAGACGCGCAATTTATAACCCAACGGCTTTTTATAGCGTCAATGATTTGAAAAAAAAACGCGAAAGAAAGTTGAACACTCACATTCGTCAAAATTCGACCATAATTCACAGTCATATTGTGTGAAAGAAAACTTTTCTTTTTTATACTGTAATTAAGGGTTTTACAATACATCTGTATGTATACTATTATACCCTAAAACTTAACTAATCAAAGTAATCTAATAAACTATTCTAAGGAGCTCATCATGACACCTCGAATTCACAATTATGATTTGCAACTCCGACTAAAGATATATATTTGTTTTTATTTACTAGTTGTCTGTCACCCATAACACAAGTATTAAGTTACTTTCGAGACATACGACCGTGTATTATTGTCCCATATATTTATATATTTAAATACCCCTGACCTGACTGATAACGAAGAGCAGTGGCTCAAGGATCAACCTGCAATACTCGATAATTTTAGCAAAATATTTTGTAAAATAAATATGTCAGATTAACGGGCCCTGACCGATATAATATTTGACGTCAATCGGTTGAGTGAAAAAAAAATTGAATCCATTTTATAAAACATTATTTGTTATTAATACAATAATGTAGATATCTGGAGAATACTTATTTAAATTGATGCATTTGTCAAATGCATACTTGAAATGACATCTTCTGCACCTACCGGAGTACTAAAGTCAGGTAGAATCCTAATATAAACATAATATTTTTAAGTAAATAGTCAAGAATAACCTATTAGTTTTCTTATCAAATTGATTTAACTGAGTTTTCAAAGATTAAAAGTTTGTGTCCTTTTAATATAAGGATCAGTGTTTTCTAATTTACATATTTTTTTTAGTTAAATCCATTCAATTGCTGTACGATTTAAAAACATCACTGTAAAAATATAATGTCTTTATTTCAGTACAAAGAGCGGTTCCTGAATGAATTGATAGTGGTCACATCACAGAAACTTAGATAAAACAATATATTTTGCGTTCTTTTAATATAAGGAACAGTGTTTTATAATTTATATCAGATTTTTTCATTAAATCTATTCAATGATTTGAAAATATTATTGCAAAAAAATAATATCTTTATTTCGGTTCTTAGAGCGGTTATTGAATTAAATAATAGTGGTCACATAGAAACATAGATAAAACAATGTATTTTGCGTTTTCTAATTTACATTAGATTTTTTAGTTAAATCTATTCAATGGGTGTAAGATTTAAAAATATCACTATTCAAATACAATCTCTTTATTTCAGTACCTTGAACGGTTCCTGAATGAATTGATAGTGGTCACATAACAGAAACTTAGATAAAACAATGTATTTTGCGTTTTAAAATTTATGTAAGATTTAATAATAGTAAGTAAAGTAAGTAGCGGCCTGTTACTATCCCACTGCTGAGAATAGGCCTCTTCTGTCTCTTTAAAGAGAAGGATTGGAGCTAAGACCTACCACGCTGCTCCAATGCGGATTGGTAGATATTTCCAGAATTCTCTAGAGATATGCAGGTTTCCTCACGATGTTTTCCTTCACCGATAAGCGTGTGATAAATTGCAATTATCAATTAGACACATAAGTTTTAACAGAAAAAACTCATTGGTGTCTGCCCGGGTTTGAACCCGTGACCTAGTCGAAAGAGTCGTACGGTGTTACCGCTGGGCTACCACAGCTTAGATATAATAATATCGCTATTCAAATCATCATCATCCTCCTGCCCTTATCCCACTCTAAGTGGGGTCGGCACAACATGTTGTCACATGATTTGGCTATATATTTTACAACCGGCCTCCTGTCTGACATCAACTTACGTAAGCATTACACTACGCAGGTGGTACTATTCTACTCAGCCGGATACCACACGGTAGGTCGACTTACCTTAGTCGCCTTTTACGACACCTCGGTAAGAATTGAGGGTGGTCTACTCTACTCAGCCGGGTACCACACAGCGGGTCGACTTACCTTAGTTGCCTTTTACAACACCTCGGTAACAAATGAGGGTGGTACTATTTTATTCAGCCGGATCACACGGCGTATAATAGAACCCATGTATATCTTCAAATAAACAACGTTAGATTCGACATGTAATCTTTATTAATAGGAACAGATCGGATACTGTGGTTAATGTTACCCTTAAGACGAATTTGTGTGGAACCTTCCAATAAAACCTACCCATGTTGTCCTATGATTTGGCTACATATTTTACGACCGGCCGCCTGCCTGACGTCAACTTACCTTAGTCGTATTTTGCAACTCCTCGGTAAGAAAGAGGGTGGTCTATTTTACTCAACCGGATACTACACGGTGGGTCAACCGACCTTAGTCGCCTTTTACGACACCTCGGTAAGAAATGAGGTTGGTCTATTCTACTCAACCGGATACCACATGGTGGGTCAACCTACCTTACTCGCCTTTTACGACACCTCGGTAAGAAATGAGGGTGGTAGTGTTCTATTCAGCCGGATACCACACGGCGTAATATCACTATTCAAATATAATCTCTTTATTTCAGTACATAGAGCGGTTCCTGAATGAATCTGAACATGGTGTTGTCCTGCTAAGCTTCGGCTCCCTAATAAAGACATCCACTATACCCAAATATAAAGAAGAAATGATAGTAAAGGCTGTATCTAATTTGAAGCAAAGAGTTATTTGGAAATATGAAAATAGCGACGAAGAAGGTACCCTCACTGGGAACATCCTGAGAGTTAGATGGCTGCCACAATATGAGTTGCTTCGTAAGTATTATATATGTATATTTTGTAGCAAACAATAATGTAAGTACCATATTATATCCTCCTGCCCTTATCCCACTCTAAGTAGGGTCAGAAAAACATGTTATAAACATGCTGTAACAAGATTTGGCTGTGTTTTCTCGACTGCCGCCTGCCTGACGTCAACTTACCTTAGTCGTATTTTACGACACCTCGGTAAGGAGGGTGGTCTATTCTACTAAACCGGATACCACACGGTGGGTCGACTTACCTTAGTCGCCTTTTACGACACCTCGGTAAGAAATGAGGTTGGTCTATTCTACTCAGCCGGATACCACACGGCGGGTCGACTTACCTTAGTCGCCTTTTACGACACCTCGGTAAGAAATGAGGATAGAACAGTATATTCTACTTAGCCGGTACCACACGGCTAAATAATGTAAGTACCATATTAAAACCTTAAAGACACTTCTGTAATAAGATTTTTTAAAAGTTTTTGTAAATTTACTTTCTTAATAATTTTACATTTATGCCTTCTAAAATTCTTGACATTTTAAAACAAAATAATCCTTACTAATAGTATGAATGCGAAAGTCTGTCTATCTGTCTGTTATGTTTTCGCGGTCAATCCGTTGAATCAATATCGATGAAATTTGGAAAAGCTTTATTTGTCGTAACATAAAATTGACTAACGTAATATTATATTATAATACTAGCGGCCTGCCCCTGCTTCGCACGGGTATAAAATATATAGCCCATGTCACTCAGTGAAAAAAAATTATTAAAATCGATCCAGTAGTTTTGATTTATTCATTACTGCCCGTAGCCCGCAAGAGTTAAATTTGGAGAAAAACAATTTCCCTCTCCCTATTCCAAGAAGATTTCCTTCAGATCAGATCAGATCTTTGAATATCTAAATTCATATAGTACATATTTGCGTATTTATTTTAACATTTTTCCCTATATATTTTATTTTTACAATTAATTACAGAATGTCTTTAAACAAACTCTTGAAAGAGCGACATCGCTGCTAAAGTCGAAGTGTTATAGGGCGAAGCGCGGCGTCCTCACGGCATTTTAAATCTGTAATATCTCCGAAAATGTTAACTTAAATTACATGCTGTAAACGGCCATATTGATCTATTTAAATCAACTATTTATTTAAGGTACTTAATTGGATAAGGATTAATGCTGTATTCTATAAAAATTGCTTCAAAAATAAAGCATTATTTTTCGTAAAAAGTAAATGACAAAAAATGCTTTAGTGGGTTATCCATAAGAGATAGACATATACCATCGCAGACTTTTCTGTAGACCTTTTCAAGGTGTACAAATACTTAGTACATCATTTTGATAAATCTCGTAGGGTTTAGCCTGCGTTTGCAATGTAAGCGGAAAAAAAATTAATTATTTACAGAAACCTCAAAAATTACAGTATTTCTTTACTCCGTATTATTATGTCCGTATGTTATTATACGTACAAACCTTTCTCTGGAATCACTCTATCTATTAAAAAAACCGCATCAAAATCTGTTGCGTAGTTTTAAAGTTTTATGCGTACATAGGGAAATATGGACTTTGTTTTATAATATGTAGTGATAAACTACGACCAGAAAAATGACACGCTGAAAAGCACAAGCGAGTTTTGTCTTAAAAAGGAATTCACTAATTTTTAAACTACTATCATAAAATTATTTATCGTAACGTACTTATAAGTACGGATACGTTGTCGCGCTGAAAAGCACGTTTTTATAAAGTATTGTTATTTTCCTCGCTAGAGAGCTCCGATCATAAATGCGTCCGATCGCTGCTAAATTCAAATGGTTGAAGGGCGAACCGCGATTTTTTTTTTTCGAATATGACTAATGCTGTTAGCCCTAATGGCTTTGACAGCGTCACCGATAAGACGGGCGAGCGCAGAAGCAAGCCGAGAAGAAAAGAATCGAACCGCGACCTCCGACGCGCTATTTATAGGCACGCGGCGCGGCCCCTGCATTTTAAATCTGTAATATCTTCGAAACTGTTTATTTAAATTACATGCTGTAAAGGGTCATATTGATCAATATTAAATAAACAATATATTTAAGGTTCTTAATTGGATAAGGATTAATGCTGTATTGTATAAAAATTGCTTTGAACATAAGGCATAATTTTTCGTAAAAAGTAAATGACAAAAACTGCTATTGTGGGTTATCCATAAGAGATAGACATATACCATCGCGGACTTTTCTGTAGACCTTTTCATGGTGTACAAATACTTAGTACATCATTTTGATAAATCTCGTAGGGTTTAGCGTTTGCAATGTAAGCGGAAAAAAATGTAATTATTTACGACATCACATTAGACACCTCAAAAATTACAGTATTTCTCTACTCCATATTGAATGTTATTAGACATGTAAACCTTCCTCTAAAACCACTCTATCTATTAAAAAAAAACCGCATCAAAATCTGTTGCATAGTTTTAAAGATTGAAGCATAGGGATATACGGACATAGGGACAGACAGAGAATGCAACTTTGTTTTATACTATGTAGTGATATTATTTATTTTTACAATTGATTAGACCATGTCTTTACATACAACATTCATAGCTTTCTTATCATTAGACAATATAAACTTGAAAGAAGGTCATTTAATTGCGCCTCCGGTCGCTGCTAAATTCGAAGTGCTTATAGGTCGAAGCGCGGCCTCCTCGCGGGATTTTAAATCTGTAATATCTCCGAAAATGTTCACTTAAATTACATGCTGTAAACGGCAATATTGATCTATATTAAAGCAACAATTTATTTAAGGTACTCAATTGGATAAGGATTAATGCTGTATTGTATAAAAATTGCTTTGAACATAAGGCATCATTTTTCGTAAAAAGTAAATGAAAAAAACTGCTATTGTGGGTTATCCATAAGAGATAGATATATACCATCGCGGACTTTTCTGTAGACCTTTTTAAGGTGTACAAATACTTAGTACATCATTTTGATAAATCTCGTAGGGTTTAGCCTGCGTTTGCAATGTAAGCGGAAAAAAATGTAATTATTTACAGAATCCTCAAAAATTACAGTATTTCTCTACTTCGTATTGAATGTTATTATACGTACAAACCTTCCTCTGGAATCACTCTATCTATTAAAAAAAACCGCATCAAAATCGGTTGCGTAGTTTTAAAGTTTTATGCGTACATACGGAAATATGGACTTTGTTTTATAATATGTAGTGATTATAAATGACCCGTAAATAAAAAGTGGATGGAGATATTTTAAACGTCTTTCAAACATTTTATTTTTGGCCGATACAAAGATATAGGTAGGTAAAGATATGTTTTTTTATAATAATCTTGCCTGAATTATTTCAAATCTATAATCAATCAATAGCAAATTTAAAACGTACGTAGGTGTTGTTTATTACAAATGTTAAATCAATAATATTTACAATAACTAAATAATAATTTACAATGCAAAACTGCTTACAATGCAAACATACGAATTATTTTCAAACCAAAAATAGGAAGCAAAGGAAATTAGCAATTGAAATTCTACTATTTCTGTCTTCAGCGAGGCCAAAGATTTAAAGTCACGGTATATTTTAGTTTTACATTAAATGTATTGTTCCATTATTATTTGTAAAGAATATGTGGCAACGATCCAAAGTGATTCAAAAATTATCACGTTTTACCAAGGACAACTGTCACAAAAGGTACTCGAACATTGTAAAATTTCGGAGGATTACATATTTTCCTGTTTCTTGGCAGGGATGTGAAAAAGTATTCGATTATTATATTAATCGATTATTTTATTATAATAACCGATTTTTTAAATTATTAATCGACTTTATCTTATCGATTTCAGCTTTATATATTTGTATAGATAGATTTGTATTATCTCCGAGGGTATAAGTATACTAATATATAAAGCTGAAGAGTTTGTTTGTTTGTTTGTTTGTGTGATTGATTGATTATTTGAACGCGTTGAATCTCAGGAACTACTGGACCGATTTGAAAAATTCTTTCAGTGTAAGATAGTCCACTTATCGAGGAAGGCTATAGGCTATATAATATCTATATATAGCTAAGATGAATAGGAGAGGAGCAGCAATAAAAAATAATATGAAAATGGCAAAATTAAAAGCGCGTTACGTGCGCCGAGTAAATGGTAATAGTTATTCAAAAATCATGTATTACAAAATGGTTGGTTAAAATAAATTAAAGTGACTGGCCCGTTGGCGCAGTGGGTAGTGATCCTGCCTTCAGCGCCGCGGATCGCGGTTCGATTCCCACCGAGGGCCAACATTTTCTATAAAAGAATTTGTTGGCTCTTCGAGCCTGGGTGTATAAATGTATTTAAGTATGTATTTAAAAATTTAATATGTATATATTCACCAGTTGTCTCTCACCCATAACACAAGTATTAAGTACTTACTTTGGGGATGGACGACCGTGTTTCTAAGTGTCCAATATATTTATTTATTTTTTAAATTTCGTCCACAGAACACAACAAGGTCATCGCTTTCATAGCTCATGGAGGCTTGCTAGGCATGACTGAAGCGGTGTCGGCTGGGAAACCTATGGTCGTAGTGCCTTTCTTCGGGGACCAGCCAGCGAACGGGGCCGCCGCGGCGGCTGCCGGCTTCGCTAAAGTTGTCCCCTATGAATATTTAAGTGAGAAAGCACTAGCAGATGCTGTCCGAAGTGTTTTAAGTGCTGAGTAAGTAAAGTATATTAATATTATAATATTATACTCGTAAATGCGAAAGTTTGTGAGTATGGATCTGTGTTTGTTACTCTTGTTTTGCTGACCCCAGTTGGAGGGGGATTAGGGCAGGAAGATGAAGATGTATGTACCACCTACCTTATTTTCCTGAATTATTGTCTCAAATCACTAGTTAGCAAAAAGGCCGCCTTATTGCATCACTTAGATTATATTTTGTTCTTCATATTGTAATTTTATGCGACTGGCTCCTTGGCGCAGTGGGTAGTGACCCTGCCTTCAGGTCCACGGGTCGCGGGTTCGATTCCCACCGAGGGCCATCATTTTCTATAAATGAATTTGTTGGTCTTTGAGCTTGGGTGTATATTTGTATTTAAGTATGTATTTAAAAAATATAGTATAAGTATATATTCACCAGTTGTCTGTCACCCATAACTCAAGTATTAAGTTAATTACTTTGGGGACGGACAACCGTGTGTGTGTCTCATGTATTTATATTTATGTGGTGCAATTAACAATGTTCTATTCTATTCTAAGTACACAATAACATTTTATGATAATTGCCAATAGATCGCCGTAAGTGGTATCGAAAATGTTTTATAGATAACACGCAAGAGATAAAAAACCCCTCTATTGTTTCATTTTCCATATCCAACCATTAGCGATGTGAAAAAAAAATCGATTATTTTAAAATATTTTTAATAATCGATTAGTTTTTCAAAATAATCGATTTTTTTTAATCGATTATTTAAGGTATCCCTTTTTCTTTTTTATTCTTTTTCTTTTTTTTTAAAGATTATATATGCATTGACGGATGAAACCAATTTAACCAAACTACACATTTTAATCCAATTTCACAAACAGCACATCTGTCTGTATCTGTTAGATATTATTTCTTGGTAGTTGTCCACTTTAATTAGTATTTATTGTTATTAATTATTAATATTAAAAAAACAACTTTTGAAATATTCACAAAAAAATCTATTTTTAAAGGGATAAAAATCGATTATTTATTCATCGATTTTTCTACTCCAAGTCACATATCATACCATACCAACTATATCATAGTAATCCTACTAATATTATAAATGCGAAAGTTTGTGAGTATGGATGTATGTTTGTTACTCTTTCACGGCGAATCCGCTGAACCAATATCGATGAAATTTGGCACAATTATTCCTTATAAACCGGAATAACATATAGGGTATAGAAATCCTACTAACTCTGCAGGAATAGGATGACATTCAAAAGCGTCATCTATTATCGACCTATCACACGACAACAGTCCACGTAAACGAAGTCGCGGGTAAAAGCTAGTTACCTATATAACCCTTGTGTGTAAATACAAGATTAACATATAGGATTAACAGAATATTTTTCGGGAATAGGGTAGAACACACATTAAATTATTAAATCATTAAAAAATCAGGCAAAACGCCGTGTGGTATCCGGCTGAATAGAATAGTACCACCCTCTTTTCTTACCGAGGTGTCGTAAAAGGCGACTAAGGTAAGTCGACCCGCCGTGTGGTATCCGGCTGAGTAGAATAGACCACCCTCATTACTTACCGAGGTGTCGTAAAAGGCGACTAAGGTAAGTTGACTCACCGTGTGGTATCCGGTTAAGTAGAATAGACCACCCTCTTTCTTATCGAGGTGTCGTAAAATACGACTAAGATAAGTTGACGTCAGGCAGGCGGCCGGTCGTAAAATACGTAGCCAAATCATGTGACAACATGTTTATAACATGTTGTGCCGACCCCACTTAGAGTGGGATAAGGGCAGGAAGATGATGATTAAAAAATCAGGCAAAAGCTAGTCTATTATAATTCCGAAGAAATATTTTTAAAAGATACATTGTTATATCTTTAATTCAAGTAATTTAAAATAGTTCAAAGTCGAATTGGGGACAGAAGTTTAATTTATATCACCGTGTCAAAGGCCACTGGTAGACGCTAACAAATGTATGGCACAATAATGAATTATTTTATAACCCACATATTTTTAACTCACGTTTGAATCAAAAGCCGTGGGTGACGAGCCTTGCTCGGAAATTTTTAAAATGATGTGAAAAAAAATTAAATTAAAAAAAAATTGAAAAGAAAAATGAAAAAATAATAGGGCAGGTGGGGCTCGATCGTGGTATTTTCACCTCTCTAGACGTTCCCCTATATATATATATATATATATATATATATATATATATATATATATATATATATATATATAGCTGGTTATTGTGAGTTAACCATCAGAGATAGAGATATGCTATCGCGGACATCTTCGTGGTATTTTTGTTGATCTTGTATCTATGTTGGTTTACGCGGCGCATGCGACTAAAGCTCCCCCCGAACACGAATATTTTTTACAACTGCGAACAAGATTTTCAAAAATCAACCACATACAGTCAGTTTTTTTTGACGTTATTTTATAATAAATATACTGATAGGTATTGGTAACAAATACTTTCATCTTAATCGAAATCAAAACTATCCTAAAATGTTCCATCCAGAATGAATTTCTGCTTTCATTCATATTTTTTTTGCTAACCCCAAGATTTATATACTAGGTATTTTATATTCTTATACTGGCATTGATAACTGCACTTACTAAACCTATTTTTTTCCATAACATAAATGTATAGTATGACCAACAACGCCAAATCGATAGGCTGATAAGTCTTCTAAGGTTATTAGTATAACAGAACGATTTTGCTTTGTCTTGAAATATTACAGTAAATACTGTAATATCTGTTATTAAATATATAATTCCTACCACTTAAGTGGATAGGTCATTATAACTTATACAAAAGCAGTCTAGATTGAAGAGGTCTTTGAAAACGTGCAACAAATGCAAATATCTATTCAAGTGCTGATTACTTTACAAATAGACGCTTTTCATTTATCAATAACGACCTTATTATTATTGTTTGTTATTTAAGTAATGAAAAGAAGTATTACTATTTCTATTCCGACGGTCTTTTAATAGGATGTCTAAGAATAACTGCTGGGTATTCGCCTCTTCCCGTAATTCTCAAATATAGTGTCTCTTTAATGATTCATCGAAATTGCGTAATGTTTTATGTAACGTATAGTGTAATTGAACTTTAGTTTTCCTTAGTACAGAATAGATATGACGATGTATTGGTCTGGGGCCAATTCCAAAATTTATGAGTAATATTCAAATATACTCTTAGTGCTTGGATGTTGTTTTTTTTATATTAGACTAGCAATTGACAGCAGCTCCGCCCGTGTGGAAAGATTATAACTGTAATATAGTCTTTTGTTAACCATAAAAATGGTTAGAGTTGGTTAACCTTTCAAGCTAGACATATGTTGTCGCGGACTATACGTAAATACACTCCTGCAAATAAGTACTCTATAAAGGTTGCCTGTAAGAGATTGCTCATAGCAATAAGGCCGCCTTTGCACGTCCTAAATGTTAGAAATTTCTGGTATGTTTCTCTTTTCTGCTATGATTTGGTTTTATTGTTTGAATTTGCGATAAACTTTTATAAATAAAACTAACTATCGCCAGCGGCTCCACCCGCGTGGAAAGATTAAAACCGTTATATATATAACGGTTTTAATCTTTCCACGCGGGTTTTTCTTTTGATAACCATAAAAAGGGCTAGAGTGGGTTAACCTGAAAAGCTAGACATATGTTGTCGCGAACTTTTATTTAGAACTTTTAGAGGGGAACAGTTTTGTAACACGTGATTTTTGAATAACTATTACCGTTTACAAAAGTAATAATAAAATTATTTTGCTATAATCCGCGAAGAAGGATTCGATTCTTCGCGGATTGTAGCAAAATAATTTTATTATTACTTTTGTATTATGGATCTCCGCAAAGTAACGCCTAATTCTATAAATTATTACCGTTTACCCAGAGCACGCAAAGAAAGCTTTAAATTTTGCCGTTATCGTACTATTTTTTACTGCTGCTCCTCTCCTATTCATCTTAGTGTGACGTTATATGGTATTATTAGCGCGTTCAAACAATCAAACAAACTCTTCGGCTTTATATATTAATATAGAATGTTATATAGCCTTCCTCAATAAATGGACTTTCTTACACTTAAAGAATTTTTCAAATCGGTCCAGTAGTTCTTGAGATTGGCGCGTTCAAAGAATTAAACAAGCTCTACAGCTTTATAAATTAGTATAGTTAAATTTTTGTGTTACAGAATGCGCATGAATGCTCGTCGCGTTTCCAAAATATGGCATGACAGACCTCTGTCGCCTTTGGACACGGCTGTGTACTGGACAGAAAGAGTCATCAGATGGGGCCATGCAGCTCCTCTCCATACTGCAGCGAGGGAACTTGCATTTTACGAACTAGCTCTTCTAGACGTCGCCGCCGCGTACATCCTGGCTCTTATAATCTTAATAACAATAATTTGGTACCTACTGTCAAAAATATCAAAGTTATTATTCAAGGAAAGCAAACAAAAGTTGCATTAGGGATATAAAAATGACGTGTAGATAAATTTAACGGATTTTTTTAGTGAAATTAGTATAGACAAAGTAACGGACTACTAGTAATGGGAATCGAATAATTGTGGTTAATATTCCTTTGTTAAGAAAGTATTGGGAGCAGTGACGTAACTAGGAGGAATAGACAGTGCACCTCATATTATACCGAGTTGTCGTAAAAGGCGACTAAGGTAAGTTGACCCGCCGTGTTCGGTTGAGTAGAATAGACCACTCTCTTTCTTACCGAGGTGTCGTAAAATACAAAAATAATGTAACGTCAGGCATGCGGCCGGTCGTAAAATACGTAGCCAAATCATGTGACAACATGTTTATAACATGTGCTACTCTACTTAGATTGGGTATGAGGGCAGGAGAACGATGAAAATATTAAATCGTCTATTAAACCATATCAAATCAAATCAAATCAAATCAAAATAACCTGTTTTCAAGTAAGCTTTTTACAAGCACTTTTGAATCGTCAAAGATCAATTAGATTTAATGAAGCTACAACTGGTTCGGAATGTTGCTCTTACCGAGAACAACCAGAAAGAAACTCGGCGGTAAATATTTCATTTTAAATTTACAATATTTAAAAGCAATCTTGTTTGATGCTAAAAGAATTTTCAAATCCATTTTTATCATTAAATAATCACAATTGAATTATGTAATATGCTTTACGTATATCTCTCTTACACTTAAAATATACATATTAAATATTGTTTACTGTTTCAAAGATGACCATATAATCGTGTATATATTTTGGTTGTTGTAATCCAAAATAAATTAAGAAGTTTAAAAAAGATAAACTTTTATGGTGTTCCTAAAAATACCTCCTTTGCCAATAAAGTAACAGCCTTCCTATCAGCTTTCTAAAGTACAGAAATATATTTGAAATACCTCTTAGACAAAATTTCCCATTAGTCCGAATACTATAAAACAATTCGTATATAAAGGAAGTTTATTATAAGTTTAGATATTAATTGTTATTATAATTTTAAGAATATCGTTAATAGTGGTGATTATAATATTTTCGTGCCAACTAAATTTCATATAATCGTTTTTTAAGAGTTATATTTTTTCCGTTGTTATATTTATGACGCCTTGTATAATATTTATAGCAAAACATCGTTCTTACACTTTCTCAATTTATTGTTTGTCTCTTTATTGTGAAAATAAACTTTGTATCATTTACCAATTATTATAATAAGTTTAGGTTAAGTGTAAATCCAAAACCGTGTCAAATGTAAAAAGTTTAATAAATAATATATGTATTAATTTTAATTTTTTTATTTGAATTAATATATAATTACTTTTTTACGCCGTGTGGTATCCGACTGAGTAGAATAGACCACGCTCATTTCTTACCGAGGTGTCGTATAAGGCGACTAAGGTAAGTCGATTCGCCGCGTTGTATCCGGTTGAGAAGAATAGACCACCCTCATTCCTTACCGAGGTGTCGTAAAAGGCGACTGAGATAAGTTGACCCGACCCATCGTGTGATATCCGATTGAGAAAAATGGACCACCGTCTTTCTTACCAAGGTGTCGTAAAATACGACTAAGGTAAGTAGCCGTCAGGGAGGCGGCCGGTCGTAAAATACGTAGTCAAATTATGTGCCAACATGTTGTGCCGACCCCACTTAGAGTGGGATTAGGCAGGAGGTTGATAAAATTACCTATTTACGGAGTAATACGATAGGATAGGATAAAATTAGTAACGCTAGAGTTAACGAATGAAAGTAGAGAATAGAAGCGAAAAACATTTGTGCCGATCCCACTTAGTGTGAGTTGTTGTTGTGTGAGTGTTGTGTGAGTGTGTGAGTTGACCGTTGTGACCGGTTGACCGGTGAGTTGGACCGCAGCCTGCGCATGGTCCCCATGGTCAATCGTGCCGTGGGCCAAGCTGCTGCTGCCAGGTCCCAGCTCCACACGCTGTTCACATCCCATTTACCTGTCAACACCAAACTGCGAGTCTACGGTGCCTACGTCCGCTCGCGCTTGACGTATGCGGCACCCGCCTGGTACGCGCTATGTTCGGCGTACCAGAGGCGAAGACTTCAAGTCCAGCAGAACCGCTGCCTGCGACTGATCGTAGGAGCCCCGAGGTATGTGCGGAACGACGTCGTGCATCGGGATACCAGAACGCCGACCGTGGAGGAGTATGTCCGTCGCCTTGCGCGCCGGATGTTCGCGCGTGTGGACAATAGCGCGCACGTACACCTCCATGGCATCGCGCCACTCCATGCGCGACCACCCGATGGACGTTCCCTGCCTCGCGAGCTCCTGCGATCACCGTCTCCGCGGCCCGATGCGGATGACGACGGCGACGACGAGGACGACGCGACGGGCGAAAGGGCGAAAACACCGGACACGACACCACCCGAACGAGGACTACCAGAAGACGACTTTGAGGTCTGGGAGCTACCATTCCCAGACCTCCCCACCGAACAAGACATCCATTAGGTCACCTAGGTGACCTGGGCTTACGGCCCAAATACCGACACCTTTGGGTCACCTAGGTGACCTCGGCCTACGGCCGGAACACATACCGGGCTTAAGTGCCCGCGAGGAGATGCCCGGGTAGAGAGGAATTCCTCGAGGCCCGCACCCCGTTTACCCCCACCCGGGGAGTAAACGAGAAGACCCTGCTGCTGCACTTAGTGTGGGATAAGGGCAGGAGAATATATTATTATGGATTTTCGATGCAAATTGTATTTTAATTGTGTAGGCGCCTGTTAATTTAATGCCGCAATCACAATCACGCAATTGTCAATATTTCAACAGGCGCCTGTGAAATTGTTAGAATTATAATGAAGATAATGTTGTCTGTGGTTTTTCTATAAGATTATATTTGTCTGTATAGCTGTGTAGCTGCCTGACGAAGCTACAAATACTTTACCTATTATTACCATTTGGAATAACAAACCTCGTTACATACCTGAAACAATATTACCTAATGACTGGGAAATAGGAAAAGGTTCAAGGAATAAATAAAACAGTGTCCAGTTCTATAGTTTATTTCATGGGAAAATAAAACTACATACCAATGCTTATTATTTATTATGAGAAAAGGTTACTGGGAAATGAAGAAATTTCCCCTGTCAGAAAGATTTCAACCGTCACAATAACCAAGTACGTCAAAGTAACCTTTTCTCATAATAAACATTAAGCATTGGTATGTCGTTTTATTTTCCCATGAAATAACCGATAGAACTGGACGCTGTGTTATTTATTCCTTGAACCTCTTCCTATTTCCCAGTCATTAGGTAATATTGCTTCAGGTATGTAATGAGTTTGTTATTCTAAACAGCAATAATAGGTAAAGTATTTGTAGCTTTGTCAGGCAGCTACAGCTGTATAGCTTCATTGTGTGGTATCCTGTTGACTAGAATAGACCAACCTCATTTCTTACCGAGGTGTCGTAAAAGGCGACTAAGGTAAGTTGACCCACCGTGTGACCGTGTGGTATCTAGTTAAGAAGAATAGATCACCCTCTTTCTTACCGTGGTGTCGTAAAATACGATTAAGGTTAGTTGACGTCAGGGAAGCGGCCGGTCATAATCACGCAGCCAAATCATGTGGCAGCAAGTTTATAACATGTTGTGCCGACCCCACTTAGAGTGGGATAAGGGCAGGAGGATAAAATGTAACGCATTCATAATCTGAATTCATAAATTATTATATTTGTACTGAATTACAAGGAGACGAAGCTGTGGGCGGAAGCTAGTAAAATTTATTTTTCTACAAGACTATCAGTTGATAGTCTTGTAGAAAACTATTAACGAGTAGTTACTCGTTAATAGTTCCTATCAGAAACCTGTTGTTATCATTTCACGAAAACACGACAATAAAGGAAGTGAACAATGTAATTAAATGGTAAGATAAAAAAAAATGAGTACAATACCTTCATAACACCATGTATTATAACAAAAAAAACACTATGGTACCCGCTTTGTTCACCCCGACTTAAGTTCAACCTTCAATCTATACTAATATTATAAAGAGGAAAAATTTGTATGTATGTTCGCAATATTTTCACACAAAAACTACTGGACCGATTTCAAAAATTCTCTCACCATTGGAAAGCTGCATCTTTACTGAGCAATACAGGTTATATTACATTACAAAAAATAGGGATCCGTAATAAAAATGTAATAAGGTGCAAAAAAATTAGTCACAAAAATCTGTCATCGCATGCGCTGCGGAAACTATTGATGATATTTAACAAAAATAAATCTATAGTCCGACTTAGTAGACTGCCACTGCCATGAGATCGGTATGTACGCGGGTGAAACAGCGGGATATTACTAGTATGTAATTTAGAAAATGAGATTTTTTATCCTTTATGTTACCCCTGTTTAAAAGCTTTAATTGTGCTAAATTTTATCAATATGTGTAATCAAGGGCAGTTATCACAGCACACACGGCATATGTAGTATGCATCTCTCTTCGAGAGTGATATATTTGTGCCGTTTGCAGTTGACATCATAGGGCCATGGAGTCAAAATGCAAATTTTTTAAATTTAAATCTCGAAATTAAAATTTTTCTCGGTTACTTTCCTCTTCAGGTGACAAGAGGGTTGGCCCCTTTTTCGCACAAAGAATGAGCTTCGCTGCCAGCATTCTTGGGACCATTCCACGTGGATATGATTTGTATAGTTCTAGCGTGTAAGTAATTTTAGATAGATATAACTTGTACATTTTTGCTGTAAAAAAAAAAACAAATAATGTTGCGTCCCTATCCAATTTAATAATTTCAAATATTGTCTTCAATTTCTTTAAAGTCTTATTCGCATTTTACTTCCCCTGTTCGTATTATCTTTTACATATTTATAGTAATTTCATGTATATTCGTAAAAATTAGATAAGAATTGCAAATAAATTCGTTAACCTATTATTAATACAAACTTTTTTTAAAACTGTTAACATTCAAATTTGCCTAATCTTATTGTTAAGTAGTAAGTGTTCAAAGGCAGTTGAGTACCAACGCAATTATGTTCTCTACATTATATTATTGTTCGTTCATTTTACTTTTCCACAACGTCAATTCAGCAAACATCCTTGGATTGTTCCCTCATAATGGAAGGAGCCACTACATGGTTTTCAAGCCTCTACTCCGAAGTTTAACAGAAAGAGGGCATAACATGACAATTGCGTCTTATTTTCCTCACGCACAACCAGAATCTAATAACTATCGTGATATCAGCTTTCAAGGATTAACAAAAACAAGTATGGAGTCATACGATTTAAAGGAATTTGAAAATGAGTATCTGTTTTATAAACTACCAATCATAGGCGGCGCTGCGAAACGAGTATTAGCACAGTCACGCTTTGGGGTTGTAGCTACTGCTATTTGTGAAAAACTAACGAATCTTCCACCATTATTAGAAGCTCTGAAATGGAAATATGATTTAGTTATAGTGGAGAGCTTTTTCGGAGACTGCGTACTGGGATTACTTCATGTTAATAATGTAACAGCACCTATTGTGACTATCGCGTCAGGAGCCGCTATGCCGTGGGTAGCGGAACGCGTCGGCGTCCTATATAACCCCTCACACGTGCCTGTCATAATTTCTTCCTTCGCAACTCACATGTCATTCGCCGAAAGATTTGAGAATACCTTAGTGTATATAGCTTTCCGGGAATGGCAACAACGGATCGCGATTAATCAGGCTGCGATTATAGAGACGAAATTTGGCATCAAGCCAGACTTGAATGCACTAGGCAAGAATTTGACGGTTATTTTTATAAATACATTTTACGTTCTACATGGTGCGAAGCCTCTTGGGCCTGGTCTGGTTGAAGTTGGAGGGATTCACTTAACTTCCAAGAGGACACCTTTGCCTAAGGTAAGATGTTACTACTAACAAACTATAGGGCAAAGCTCAGTCATCCAGGTCCTACAATTTATATGATAATAGCAATCGCCAGCGGCTCCGCCTGCGTGTAAAGATTAAAACTGTAATCATTCTCCTGCCCTTATCCCACTCTAAGTGGAGTCAACACAACATGTCGCAAACATGCTGTCACAAGATTTGGCTGCGTTTTTATGACCGGCCGCCTGCCTGACGTCAACTTACCTTAGTTGTATTTTACGACGCCTCGGTAAGAAAGAGGGTGGTCTATTTATTTTACTTAGCCGGATACCACACGGTGGGTAAACTTACCTTAGTCGCCTTTTACGACACCTCGGTAAGAAATGAGGGTAGTACTGTTCTATTCAGCCGGATACCACACGGCGTAAAGATTAAAACCGCAATATAGTCTTTTAATAACTAGTTAAAGTGGGTTAACCTTAAAGTTGGACATATACTGTCGCGGGCTTTTACTTAGAACTTTTAGATGGAAACAATTTTGTAATAGGTACATGATGTTTGAATAACTTTCACCGTTTACTCGGCGCACGCAATGAAAGCTTTAAATTTTGCCGTTTTCGTAATATTTTTTACTACTTTTCTCCTATTCATCTTAACGTGATGTTATATAGCCTGTAGCCTTCCTCGATAAATGGACTATCTTAAACTCAAAGAATTTTTCAAATTTAGTCCATTAAAGTCCAGTAGTTCCTGAGATTAGCGCGTTCAAACAATCAAACAACCAAACTCTTCAGCTTTATATATTAGTATAGATAGATATAATCTTCACGTATATGTGTAATAAAAGCTGTGGTAGCCCAGCGGTATCACCGTGCGCCTCTTTCGAGGAGGTCTAGGGTTCAAACCCCGGGCAGGCACCAATGAGTTTTCTAGTAAAACTTATGTGTAACTTAATTGATAATTGCAATTTTTCACACGCTTTTCGGTGAAGGACAACATCGTGAGGAAACCTGCATATCTCTAGAGAATTCTGGGGATATGTGTAACCTACCAACCCGCATTGGAGCAGCGTGGAAGGTCTCAGCTCCAATCCTTCTCTCCAAAAAAAAAAAACAGAGAGAAGAGGCCTATGCCTAGCAGTGGGATAGTAACAGGCCGTTACTTACTTTACTTACTTATATGTGTAATATAAACAAGTTTAATTCGCCCTATCCGAAGAATAAGTTCATATCTCCCACATATAAGCATAACAAATGTGACTTTGTTTTTAGGATAGGGCGATAGGACTCTCTATTTGAAAATCCATATTCGCTTAAAGTTTTTACTATTAGATCCGGTCTCGGCCAATTTTTGCCTTTACTTCCTATTTGTTGTGTATATAAACTAATGTTGTATGAATATAGCACAGACTCAAACACGCACTAACAAGTAACACGCCACTTCACGTCCACTCTCACCAAGGTCTCTCGTGTTACTAACGTGGTGCATTCTGAGACTGTGTATGTTCCTTTGTACATTAGTATTAGTGTGAATTAGTGTGAGTATTTTCATGTATATCCGCCGTGTGGTATCCGGCTGAATAGAATAGTACCACCCTCATTTCTTACCGAGTTGTCGTAAAAGGTGACTAAGGTAAGTTGACCGACCGTGTGGTATCCGGTTTAGTAGAATATACCACCCCCTTTCTTACCGAGGTGTCGTAAAATACGACAGACGTAAGTTGACGTCAGGCAAGCGGCCGGTCGTAAAAACGCAGCCAAATCACGTGACAGCGTGTTTATAACATGTTGTGCCGACCCTACTTGGAGTGGGATAAGGACAGGAGGATGATGATATGTTCATGTATATATTAGATATAATGTCCTGTATATAAATATACAAGGTAAGTTACACACATCTCAACCCGAATACACTACACTATTTTTTAGCGCGCGTTAGTTTTTCATTTAAATTCAACGGTGTAAATAATGTTTATTATGAAATCCTTAACTGCGTACTTAAGTTGATAATTATCAATATTGCATCCGTCAAAATAAATTTTAAAATAACACATTATAAGTGAATATTTATAAAAATTAAATTTAAAACTTAAAATTTAGAATGGATACAGGGTGGTATTATTGAAAGATGAATATATGCTATCGTGGAATTTTTGTAGCTTTATAAAAGGGGTATATTCCATTGTTTGTTACGTCTCAAACGCGTAGCGGCATAATGGTGAAAGTTTTTTAATATATTATTCAAAAGTAATAATAAAATTATTTTGCTATAATCCGCGATGAAGTAAAATAGAAAATATATATAATACTAAATGTAGAGTGGACAATCGGTTATCATACCTGATACATGCAGGAGTCGTAAAAAACACATGCACAAACCTCCACCACCGCCACCACGATACACAAGCACTATATACGTTCACTATCACAAACTCAACAATCGTTTCGCCCCGCAACCGCAAAAATTTTTTTTTGCGATTCTGGTCGTGGAGTCTATCTCCTGATGATGCTTCGGTTGCGGGGCGAAACGATTGTTGAGTTTGTGATAGTCAACGTATATAGTGCTTGTGTATCGTGGTGGCGGTGGTGGAGGTTTGTGCATGTGTTTTTTACGACTCCTGCATGTATCAGGTATGATAACCGATTGTCCACTCTACATTTAGCATTATATATATTTTCTATTTTACTTCACCGCGGATTATAGCATAATAATTTTATTATTACTTTTGTATTATGGATCTCCGCAAAGTAACGCCTAATTCTATAAATATATTATTCCAAAGAAACAAAATTAAAACAAAAAATCCAAACCAAAAACCAAAGAGGTTTGTCTAGTATATTAGTGACTTAGTGTGACCACGGCTTACTAGTAAAATTGCATATTTGTAGATGAATAGCACCTAAAACCAATTGAGTATAATACATTTTTACACACTGCAACAGAATAACCGGCCATACGTCATTTCTGAGCTTGGGTTTCAGTATGCTTTGCACCTACCGAGCTACGCAGGCGACACTATCTTTAATATTAAAATGAGTTAATGTATATATATATATATATATATATATATATATATATATATATATATATATATATATTTTATTTTTATTTTTTTTTTGGAACCTTGGAAACGTCTCCAACGATTTCCTGAAATTCAGCATGTAGGGGTTTTTGAGGGAAAAAAATTGATCTTTTTTTTTATCGTTTTTGGGCATTAAAAAATACTAAAATTTACTTGTATATAGAGCGTCTAATATCAACTCGTCGTTCAAAATGTCTTAAAGCCACTCACAAATTTCTTCTCTATACGATCATGATCATGTTAATACTGTAATGCGAAATGTTTGATTAAAATATAATATGATTTTAAAATCTTTCTTAATAAATATTCACAACTCTTATAGCTTTACATATCTTAAGCATTAATTTACATCCGTAGTTTTTTTCAACCTCTTATTCATACATCTACATTTATTCGCCAACATTCAGTTGCAATTTTTCATAACTGTCCAGTATTAATTCTGTGTTGGTCGTGTATCAGTAATATGTCTCTCACAGTTAAATATTTGTCTCTAATTTTTCTTATTTATTGTGTTAATTGCGCTAATATAATAGCATTGTTCTCCCATAACGGGAAAAGTCACAATATGGTATACGCGCCCCTTGTAAAGCGTCTTGCTGAAAGAGGTCATAATTTGACCGTCGGGTCATTTTTTCCTTTGAAAAATCCACCGAATAATTATCATGATATAAGCTTTGAGGGGATCGCTGAATTAAGACTAGAGTCACACAGATTAGAGGATTACGAAACTGAAAATTTATTCTACAAAATACCAATTCTAGGACTTGTTGCAAAGCAAGTGTTGCATCTCACAAATTATTCTACTACAGCCACAACTTTTTGTGAACGTTTCACACATTTACCTCCGTTATTAGAAGCTTTAGAAAGGCGATACGATCTAGTGATAGTGGAGAGCTTCATCGGTGACTGCATGTTGGGATTACTTCACGTGTATAATATATCAGCGCCTATTGTAGCTCTGTCATCAGGGCCCGCTCTGCCGTGGACAGCGGAACGAGCTGGCGTTGTGTTCAATCCTTCATACATACCAGTCTTAACTTCTTACTTCACAACGTATATGTCATTCATTGAAAGATTAGGGAATACTTTGCTGTATATCGCTCTCCGGATATGGCAAGAAGGGATCTTGACCGAACAGAGAAAGATCATAGAGAATAAATTTGGCAACATTCCGGACTTGCGAGAGTTGAGCAAAAATACGTCGTTTACTTTAATAAATACATTACACGTACTACACGGAGCGAAGCCTTTGGGGCCGGGACTAATTGAAATTGGAGGAATGCACTTAAATCCCGTCAGAAAACCCTTACCTAAGGTAAGTGTTTCGTTCAAGAATATCGGGAGTTACTTTACGAATTCTCTAGTAAATAATTTATAGACTTAGATGTTACTTTGCGGAGATTCATAATACAAAAGTAATAATATAATTATTTTGCTATAATCCGCGATGAAGTAAAATAGAAAATACATATAATGCTAAAGGTAGAGTGTACAATCCGTTAACCATACCTGATACATGCAGAATTCGTGAAAACACATGCACAAACCTCCATCACTGCCACCACGATACACAAGCATTCTCTAGTCTAAAAATTGTCGGATACATACCACATTCTTAGGAAAAATTTAGCATATATACACCTAAACTGTTCTCGTGAATCACTCTGTAGATTTGAGAAAACCTTATAAAAGTCCGTTTAATGGATACGTTAAAAATATCTAATAGTCTCTTTCTTCTTTCGTATATTCATATTCATATATTTATATTAGTTCGGTTGTATTGTGTTGTTATGTGTGCACAAAAATAGGCAACCAGACAGAAAAGCGTTGAATTTTGGTTACGTACAAAGAAACATGTGTATGTTTAGGTAAAACTAATATAAAGCCAAAAAACAACAAAAACATAATAAAAACGTTAAAAAGAAGCATTTTATTAATTATAAGTAATCTTACAAGCGCCATACCATGTCCATTTTATCTTGATATAGCATCTTTGTAAAATCCATGTTATTCTGTTTTAATAAAAATAAAGTAATCTTTACGTCAAGTGAATATCATTAGATACAATCTCGTGTGCTTACAAGTTACAAACACGAAATGCATATTTGAGTCGCAAAAAATTAAGGTATCATTCATTATTCGCCAGGTCCTGATGAGTTAACAATAGAAATCAAATCGATCCGTTTCTTTGGGACGTATAAAATGGAGAATGAGCGAATTAAGTAAACATAATAACGCATTTCTCTCTCGCTCCTTCAACCAATGGACTTCCACTGCTGAATATAGGAAGAAGAATTCTAGAGAAGATAAATTGAATTCTTGAGAAGAATTCTAGGAAGAAGAGTAGGTCTCTTCACGGGATTTCTATACACACGATCTTGTGCCCCTTGAATACAACGGCTCCCTGCGACCTTTTTGAGGTCATCCGTCCACCTTATAGGCCCATAGGGGTCTACCGACGCTGAGTTTTCCGGTGCGGGATCGCCATTCTTCAGCCCAAAACATCTTCTCACCAACACCTTGAGACCATATCGCCTATCAGATATCCGCACTTTGTGCCCCGCCCCGCTGAAGTGGCGGAACATGTGAGTTTGACTTGATTTTTGTCTTACTCATGTACATTTTAAGACCCACCTGTTGAGACAGACATACTGGTAATGAAGATATCTTCATTACGAGTATGTCTGTCTCAATTGGCTATATAGCCAATACCAATATATTATACCAATTTATGGTATTTGTCTAACCATAATATTCTAAGTTAGACAATACTAATGATATTTACGTTTATCAAAAAGTCTGCCGTTGTCTATTGTTGTCTTTAATATAGATATAAAAACTTCAATTATATTAGTCTCAGCATATTACTTAACCTATCTTCTTATTCTTCTTTAACCTATTGACGTCCACTGCTGAACATAGGTCCCTTCAAGGGATCTCTAACCTTAAGATTGATTCTTCATACTAAATCTATATTGTAAGTTTATTTTAATTTGTCTCCTATTTTACGCTGGTTATATTTATAAAAGCTTTTATTTAACTTGCCGTGTATGTGTGTAAAGGAGTCTTGCAAGTTCAATTTGACCCACTTCCCGGTGTCCGATTGAACTGAAGTTTTACATATCCAGTCTCGATGACAATGCATGTTTATGATAAGCATGACATGATGATGTTGCTGCCAGAATTAGCTCAAGATGAGGGAACTCAACAACGACAAGTTTTTTTGTTAACAAGAAATTG
The DNA here is from genome assembly GCA_029227775.1 of Morpho helenor. Classification (NCBI taxonomy): domain Eukaryota; kingdom Metazoa; phylum Arthropoda; class Insecta; order Lepidoptera; family Nymphalidae; genus Morpho; species Morpho helenor. The sequence goes on from JARGCU010000010.1 coordinate 14,731,726, forward strand.
TTGGTGTTTTTTGTCGAAATACGACCGAAATTGTAGTTTTGTTTGTTTGTAGAATATATCATAACAGTACATGCACATCCAAGTATATAGTGTATAGTCAAGACATTAAGATAAGATAAGAAGTAAAAATAAGTCAAAACTATAGTTTAAACGTTTGTACATGTAGAGAATTATCAAAATAAAACAATTAATTTCAGTCACAATGTAAAATTAACCTTTCTGCTATTATTTTTATTGTATTAAAATTTTAAAAATAACAGCAAATTTAAGCTTCTGTTTCTATTACTATTTTAGCAGTTTTTAGTGCCCAAAAACAGGTATAAAACAACAATTTTTAGGTACATCGATTTTTCGCCCACGAAATCCTCTACATAATAAGTTTCATGAAAATCGTTGGAGCCCTTTTTGGAAATTCAGAATATACGCGTGTGTGTGTGTGTGTGCGTGTGTGTGTGTGTGTGTGTGTGTGTGTGTGTGCGTGCGTGAGTGTGTGTGTGTGTATAACATTAACTCATTTAAATATTAAAGATAAATCTATATAAGTCTGAAATAAACGCTTATTTATACCTAATGTACACGTTTCATTATTGTTTTTACACGATATAAAAACAATGTGCGCTAAAAATTAAATTTTTAAGGACATATCCTCTGGCATTAGAAAAGGAAGACATGTTTTGATTATAATTATTATAATTATCATGACGTCAAACACTGTTTTTTTATTTCTTTATAAAATAAGACGCTTTGACTCATCGTTACCTTGCCGTACAAATACAACGTGGAATTTTCCAGATTATTATAGTCTTTCGCGGTTTTTTTTAAATAAGCATGAAATAATAAACACACTGCACTTAAAGGTGTGGTAAAGCTGTGGTAGCCAAATGGTCACACCGTGCGACTCTTTCAAGTAGGTCATGGGTTCAAACCCCGGGCAGACACCAATAAGTTTTTCTGTTAAAACTTATGTATCTAATTGATAATTGCAATTTATCACATGCTTTTCGGTATCTCTAGAGAATTCTGGAGATATGCGCAACCTACCAATCTGCATTGGAGCAGCGTGGTAGGTCTTAGCTTTAACCCTTCTCTCCAAAACGGAGAGAAAAGGTCTATTCTCAGCAGTGGATAGTAACAGGTCGCTACTTACTTACTTACTTACTTAAAGGTTGCATTGGTCATTCAATCAATTAAAAATACCTAATGTTTCGGGTTAAGATCCCCTAATAATGGAAGAGGTTTTAAGTTGTTTAAGGTTAAAAATGTTTAAAAAATATATAAATTTAGCAACCATAACCTTTATTTAAGTGAACTCTAAAACCTTAATTTACATAATACTTGCAAATAATAAATAGTATCATTGTGAAAATTTAACCACCTGAAGCCTTTACTCCAGAATCTGAGATGACCGACATATTAAAAAAAATAGAAAATATTTAAATATGTAATTAAAATTTGTAAGTGAATCATAATGGATATGAATAATTAATAAATTCAATCCTTCTTCTTCCTGCCCTTATCCCACTCTAAGTGAGATCGGCACAACATGTTATAAACTTGTCACATGATTTGGCAACGTATTTTACAGCCGGCCGCCTGCCTGACATCAACGTACCTTAGTCGTATTTTACGAAACCGCGGTAAGGAGGGTGGTCTATTATACTTAACCGGATATCACGCGGTGGGTCAACTTACCTTAGTCGCCTTTTACGACACCTCGGTAAGAAATGAGGTTGGTCTATTCTACTCAGCCGGATACCACACGGCGGGTCGACTTACCTAGTCGCCTTTTACGACACCTCGGTAAGAAAAGAGGGTGGTACTATTCTATTCAGCCGGATACCACACGGCGGGTAATTCTACTTATATATCTTTTTTTTGTTATTATTTATAGGCTTGTGTGAATTATTAATAAAAAAAATACTAGGAGAACATAAGAATCTACAGAATATGTATCAGCAAGGAGTCTTCATATTATTTTTTTATATATTCTAAAATTCTATTCTAAAATATTTTTTTATAATTCCCTAAATATAATTTGTAGCATCGCCTAAATTTTTAATTTAGGTAGGATAAGGGCAGGAGAAATAATTGATTGATGATTTAATATTTATTTATTTATTTTATTTATTTATTTATTTATATATACATATTTATGCTACATTTGCAAGGATGGCATTGCGATAGTATAAAACTGTGTGCATATGCCATCCTTACAGTCTAAATTATTAAAAGAACATTAGATATTAATTTTAAAAAATTATATAATATATATATTTAAAATATAAGTGAATTTTTCTTTTTTTTTAATTTTGTATTTTTTCTTCCTTTTACAGTTCATCGAAAGATTCCTGAACGAATCAGAAAATGGAGTTGTACTCTTCAGCTTAGGATCTCATATAAAGACTAGCTCACTTCCGAAGTACAAGGAACAGATTTTCATAAATGCACTCTCCAAATTGAAGATGAGAGTTATATGGAAGTTTGAAGGCAGCGACGAGGAGGGTACACGCATCTCTAATATCCTTAGAGTCAGATGGCTACCACAATACGATTTGTTGCGTAAGTTGTAAATCTTCAAATTCAAAATATTTATTGAAGTAAACTTGCAATGAAGTGCTTTTGAGTCGTTAATTCTACTGCTGGTTCGGAAAGCTGTTCCTAGTGAAAAGAGCCAGCAAGAAACTCGAAATTCGTAATTCTTATTACTATTTACATTTATTACGTTACAGTCTTGTACTGGGTCATAGAGTAGCTACGTCCACGCATTCTTATCGTCTATGTAATCATCAACAGTATCAGCTTTCTGTATCGGCCTCTTTTTAACAGTGTTTTAAACTGCTGTAATGGTAAAGCTAAAATTGATTGCGGTATTTTACTATCGAATCTTATACCCAAACCCACAATCGTATTCATATTTACTTTTACTATTAACCTGAAATCGTAATATAATACTATGCAGATCAAAATTTTATATATTTTGATTTATAAAATTTTGTTTATATATTTGAAAAACAAAAATTGAAGTAAAATTATCTTCCACTTTCATTCTAAAGGTGAGAGCCGTTTTAAAACTATATATATTTTTTGTTGAATTATTCATTCATCTTCCTTTCTGTTTCTTCAAATGATACTTTGACCAGATTCGGCATTACACCACCGACTTATATTTCTTGTAACGGTAAATGTGCATGAAATTTTTCTTAAATAAATAGAAATTTTTTTCTTTTTTTAAAAAAAAAAACAAAAACAAAAGTAATGAGAATATTATTTTGCTATAATCCGCGATAAAAGAAAATATATGTAATGCTAAATGTATGCGATGGCACAACAATACACAAGCACTGCACAAAGCCCAAAATCGCAACAAAAAAAATGCTTTGCGATTTTGTCGTGGAGTCTATCTCCTGACGATGCTTCGGTTACGGGGCGAAACAATTGTTGAGATTGTGGTGGTGAATGTGTGCAGTGCTTGTGTATTGTTGTGCCATCAGTGTCGGGTAGTGCATAAGTTCTTACAAATTCTGCATGTATCAGGTATGAGAACGAATAGTACACTCTACATTTAGCATTACATATATTTTCTTTTATCGCGGATTATAGCAAAATAATATTCTCATTACTTTTGTATTATGGACCTCCGCAAAGTAACGCCTAATTCTATAAATTACTATTTTTTTAAATTTTTTGTAAGTCGGATTCCGAGGGGCTCCCTGAAATCGGGGGCCCCGAGGTACTGCGCGGTTTAGCTAAAGTTATTGGATAGATACCATTGTGATATCTCGTACATTCCCAGCAAAGATAGACAATCTTTATTTTTTAATCAGCGTAACCTGTTTTTTTTAATTTTCAGAACACGATAAAGTCAAGGCGTTCATCACCCACGGTGGTATGTTAGGCATGACTGAAGCGGTATCGGTTGGGAAACCTATGGTTGTGATACCATTTTTTGGTGACCAGTATTTCAATGCAGCAGCAGCGGCTGAAGTTGGAATAGCTAAAATAGTTTTGTATCAGGATATGACAGAGGATAGTTTATCTACTGCGTTACAAGCTGTACTGAGTGAACAGTAAGTGTATATTTACATAAGTAAGTAGCCTGTGACTCTCCCACTGCTAGGAATAGGCCTCTTCTCTCCGTTTTTGGCGAGAAGGGTTGGAGCTAAGACCTACCACGCTACTCCAATGTGGATTGGTAGGTTACACGTATCTCCAGAATTCTCTAGAGACATGCAGGTTTCCTCACGATGTTTTTCTTCACCAAAAAGCGTGTGATAAATTGCAATCATCAATTAGACGCATAAATTTTAACAGAAAAAGTCATCGGTGTCTGCCCGGGTTTGCCGTGACCTCCTCGCAAGAGTCGCACGGTGTTAACGCTGGGCTACCACAGCTTTTATTTAGCATAGCTTAAGATAAACAAAAATACATACCTAATCAACCAATGGGTCAGAAGATTTAAACTGACTGTAGTGGTCTTTACATCCAAAATACCTCAGCGTGCATGAGTTCTTACAAATTCTGCATGTATCAGGTATGAGTACGAATAATACACTCTACATTTAGCATTACATATATTTTCTTTTATCACGGATTATAGCAAAATAATATTCTCATTACTTTTGTAAATGACCATTACCAAATAACCATTAACTTTTTTCACAGAATGATACTCAGAGCTCGTCGAGTGTCCCAAATGTGGCACGATAGAGAGTCATCGCCAATGGACACGGCCGTGTACCACGTAGAACGGGCCCTGCGTTGGGGACACGACGCTAAACTTTATACAGCGGCACGGGACCTTCCTTTCTACCAACTGGCTTTAATCGACGTTGCTATAACAATTATTGTTTTCATCGTACTATTTTTCGCGATAGTATTTTATTTATTATCAAAGTTGTTACGTTTTATTAAAACATCTAAAGCGAAGACGGATTAGATTAGAATGGTGCATTTAACGCGCAATATATATTAATGAGTTAATCCAACGATTTCCATGAAACTTAGTAGTAGTGGAGTTTCGACGATAATAAATAGATCTAGCTAGGTTTTATTTTAATAAAATGTTATTTATCCTAGTTTTCGAACACTAAATAGCCGCCTAAATAGCAATACAATGCAAAGATTAATTTTGCTGTCATTTGTAAAGTTGTAATAGCAGTGGGAAACGGGCGGACTAGAGGCAGGTGGGGCTCGATCCTAGGTATCACCTCACTTTCACCTCTCTAGACCGCCCGTTCCCCAAATGAACCACCATGACCTTACGTTTGACAGCGAAAAGCGAAAAATTGTGATTATATTTAATTACATTCAACGTAAATTAATAAAAACAATAGAGCCCGAAAACAGGGATAAAACGATTTTTTTTTAAATAAAACTTATCTAAATCGATGTTTCTCCCCCAAAACCCCTACATGCTGAATTTCAGGAAAATCATTCGAGCCGTTTCCGAGATTCTGAAAATATATATACATACAAGATTAACTCATTTAAATATTAAAGATTTGAGAGCACTCTAAATGTAATTATCCTCTCTGGCTTAATCAATGAGTTTATATCGGAATTGTTTAACCTCTTGTATAAGCTACATAGAAAATTGTCTGTTTTTAGACACTAAAACTGTTACAATATAATTAGATAACAAAGGTTAATTACGCTGTCACTTACAAAGTCATGCTTACTCCATTGGGAACGGTCAAATCAAGTGAAAATGCATCTGATCAAGTCCAGATATCAGCAGCCCTTTTTTTATATTGCATCTTTTTTTATATATTTCAAAAATAATTCCCACATTTTACAAAGTCATCACATTTTACAAATGTCATCTATTTGCTTTACAGAATGAATATTTGTACGGTTTTTAAAAAAAGATGCAATTCTTGAGGAAGGTTTAGGTTAATACTACATTTGGGTTTTATGTAAATTAAAATAGGAAACTTTGTGTCACACTTTCCACGCGGGTAAATGATTTCCACGCGGGTAAATAATTTCCACGCGAGTAAATGATTTCCACGCGGGTTAATGATTTCCACGCGAGTAAATGATTTCCACGCGGGTTAATGATTTCAACGCGGGCAAATGATTTTCACACGGGTAAATGATTTCCACGCGGGTAAATGATTTCCACGCGGGTAAATGATTTCCACTCGGATAAATGATTTCCACGCGGGTAAATGATTTTCACACGGGTAAAAGATTTCTACACGGGTAAAGCCGCTGGCACATCTAGTTTATGAATAAAAATCTAATTAAACATTAATTATTTTATTTAGTTCCTTCTATTCAGCCATACATAACAGCGTTATCTTGTGTATTAAAGAAAAACAATAATTTAAGTAACATATATAATGTCATCAAACGAGATATAGAACAGGATACAGTTTATATTTAAATACATAATATATTAATGAACGTGAGTACATAATAGTAAAGCAATTTTTTTTAAAGCCAAACTCCCCCTTTAAGAATAACAAAGTGAATACTTTTCCATAACTTTGTAACATCTTCCCAAGCATGTATACCATTCTAATTTTTATAAATAACATATTTTTATACAATTCTTAGTAGAAAAGAATTTTTGTTCCGTGAACCATTGCCTTAACTATATGCTTTATGCCATTAATCATAAATGAAACAAAGTCAATTTTTTTTTCTTGAGAAAGAAATACAAAAATACAAATATATATATATAGAGAAAGAATACAATAAAATATACAAAAAGAATGGTGTCAAATATATTATAATTTAGCAATCATAGCTCCATCAATAATCCTCAAACATCTTATAAATCGAAGCTTGTTTCAATGACAAGAATTTGTATTGACAAATTTTGCCATTCTGTTCAAATTGAGGACAACTGTGCTTGACTCCTTTTACGCAGTCTCAATAAAAAAAAAATTATGAGTGCAATGCACAAAACAAAATTGAGGCAAGCTTAGTGAAAAATTAGTTGAGGTAAATAAATAGGTATTCTAGAATCTTTCAATGGATTTAACTTCATATTAATTTTACACAATATTGTGAGTCAGGAACTCTTTTTCAAGCTTTTTAATTTTTATCGGCAGAATTCTCACCATCTCTTGGCACAAACTGTATTCCTCCTTCATCATATTCGCTGCTTCTGGATCATTATTACATATATCAACAACAGCTTGATACGATTCATAACTTTTAACAACATGAGTCAATTGTATATTTTTATCAACAGCTATCCTTTTCATACTGTTCCTTCCAATGAAAGCATATGCACTAATGACTGGTCTTATCACATCAAATTCAAGTTTGACTGGCATTACACCATTTTTATCCTTAACCGAATTCAAAAAATGATCATAATTTTCAATACTCTTCTCGCATAGCATATTGATTTTTTTCAAAAGATGTGGTGTAGGCTTTTCTTTTGTTTTATTTAATTTGTCTAATTTAATATCGAGAATCTCTGAATACACTTCGCCAAGTTCGTACCACAGCTGTCTACAGTATTGCAGGTAGTATGTAGGGTTGATTTCTTTAATTAACTCTTCAAGCATATCAACTCTTCTCTTGTGCATTTTAGATCTTCTTTCATCATCCTCTTCAAAGAAGGCAAGATATGAATAAGATTGAGAGCAGTCTTGTATCAACTCAATGTAATCAGAAGCCAATGAGTCTAGCTTGTAATAATCTTTTGCTTTATTTAACCATCCCTGGAAGCAAAAGAACACTTCGCGTGCATCTTCATATGTCAAGAGAAATTTGTCTCCAATTTTTTCTTCATATTTTGATACATCTAGGTCAGTGAAAATAAGCTTTTTAATGTCTCCTCCACAGATGTTTTCACTATCCTCTAACTCTAAATTAGTTAAGTCTGTAAAAAAAAGAAAACATTAAATATTCAATGTATAACAATTTTACATAAATTTTCAAAATAAAGTTATGCTCAAAATTAATTTCAATTTAAAATCTACTACAAGAACATCATAAAAATATATGATTACAGGCTTTCACATATTTACATGAATATATTTATGTGAATAAAAATATTTATTTAACTAATATAACATTATAAATGTAAACTGATCTTGGTACCAAAGGCAAAAAGAGGCATAAATAAAAGTGTTTGTTGTGTGTGTGTTGTGTTGTATTTTAACTTATATACTCAATAAATATGATAGTGTAATATCAAACTCCTAAAAGTTAGTTATTTAAATATGGTATTATATTATTATTATGTTATATATTTATTTTTTGTTAATATTAAACCATGTTTATTTAATCTTTGAATCCATATGTGATGAGAGATAAGCTTTTCTTAAACATCATCATCCTCCTGCCCTTTATCCCACTCTAAGTGGGGTCGGCATAACATGCTGTCACATGATTTAGCTGTATTTTTACGGCAGCCGCCTGCCTGACGTCAACTTACCTTAGTCATATTTTACAACACCTCGGTAAGAAAGAGGGTGGTCTATTTTACTAAACCAGATACCACATGGTGGGTCAACTTACCTTAGTCGCCTTTTACAACACCTCGATAAGAAATGAGGTTGGTAAATTCTACTCAGCTATATACTATACGGCGGGTCGACTTACCTCAGTCACCTTTTACGACACCTCAGTAAGAAATGAGGGTGGTACTATTCTATTCAGCCAATTACCATAAGCATATTAGCTCTTCTTAGAAATCAAAACATATTTACTGAAAGAAGTTTACAGCAAAAGACAAACTAAAAAAATACCTGTGATTGCATCAATTACATTTTCAGCATCAGTCATAAGTCTAGCTTTTGAGGCACTCATGAGCAAAAGACAATACTTCGCCCAGCATCTTGCTACATCTGCGGACCTGTGTTTGAACGTTTCTTTTTTAGCTAAATATTCTTCGTCATTAGTCTCTGATGCTATTAACTTTGTTTCATACTGCTCCAATATAGTTGATGCAGCAGCAAGGTGGTGTCGAGACTGAAAGAAACCATTCTGTTCTGCAAAGAATTGGGATAATGTTGCGGAATTCAATGACCAATCGATTGGCTCATAATCGGAATATTGGAGCTGCCTTCGTAACGTGACATGGCAATATATAGCAGATTTTAAATTTTCCTTTAGAGATCCATACATCTGTGCTAAGTAATAAAGTGTCAGAGTGTGAGCCTTTTCTAGAAACATGAACTCGCTAATACCTTCAACAAATTTGTAGCATAAAATCTGTTCAATGGGTAATGGCATTTGCAGTGTGCATTTGAAGTCTTCATAAATAGTTTTTGCTGCTACCAAATATTGTTTCGCCTTCCTTGGTTCATCCCTATTGGACCATAGTATCCCGAGATTGTTTTCAACATTAACTAGTATCGTCACAATTTCTGGTTTGTCCGAATTTAGTAGAAGCATGTCCTCAGCTTCCTTCAAAACCTTTTCACTTGACGCTGGGTCCTCTGTTTCCATGTCAATGATACCAATATTAAGGAGCACCGCTCCTAACATTGCATCTAATTCTATTTTATTTAAATCAGTTTCAGATTCCTTAAGTTTAGAGATTACCTCACGCATACTGTTCAAAATGTCCTTCGCTTTGTATTTCGACAAATAAGGCTCGTTTTCAAGATCATTCTTACTTTCTTCGTCAAGAAGTTTGCGTACTTTAGCATAGTTTTCTTTTAAATCGTTAACGATTTCTTTTGCGGACATATCAGCAGTGATAATCATATTTCTTCAAAATGATTAATGAGACATACACAATATATTACGATTGCTTTAAACAACAATACAATATCGTAAACTATTTTACTCTAAAAATCTTTATGTCAATAGCTAGTTGCTTTCCTATAGAGTTAAGTAATATAAACACACTATCATTCACCGTTAATTTTTCTATGTATAACTTGAATATTGCTGAATATGCAACTCTGAAATTGAATTTTTATGCGACTGCCATATTCATTTGTCAGACTGTGTCAGTCAGTGACACTGACAAGTGACAACCTATGCTGACAAATTTTGAGGGAGGCCATAAAGCAATAATAATAAATTTTAAATCATAAATTTATATTAAAAAACAAAATATTCTTTATTTAAAAGTACATATTTAAATTTTAATTAAATTTAACTTGTACAAAAGTGCTTTGAATCGTTAACTCTACTGCTGACACGAAGAAAATTTTTATATGTAATTTGTTAAGATTTTGTGTAAATTATGAAATATTATGAAAGCGGCCAAGAAGCTATTATTGAAAACGCTGTCTAATCCGTTTGAGAAATAAGAAAATCTATCGTGTCCTGAATAGTACATTTTCAGCCTACAAGGGTAACTTACTGGATAAAATAATTGACAATACCCATATATTGAATGTTTTTTAATTCATATGATCAGATACAGATTACTTTTACATACTATCTTTAGCAGTGAAGATCCGATACAAATTGAAGATTTAAATCTGATCGTTCGTACATAATTATACCATAATATGTATGAAGATTTTATGCATAGAGTAGGAAAGCCATAGACGAGTGTGCGGGTGTCCATTAAATAATAAGAGAAGAGATGAGACCCATATTGATCTTTGTCACCATAGATTACTAACTATAAAATATATAATATATGTTTGTCAACTATAAAATATATGTTTGTCACTCACACATCACATATGCGCAGAGAAATATTATGGCGCGATTTTAATTGAAATTGTTGAAACCTTTCACAATGTTTCCCTTTTTTATACAAAAAGAAAATGAATTTGAAATTTTCCATTTCAAATCAATGAAATTTTTAGAATTAAAAAAAAGATGGACATATATTATGTAGCCTAATTTGCTTTCACTTTTTTTGATGCACTTGCTTTGCTTTCTCTTTCTTTTTTAACACTAGCTCCTCTAGCTAGAGGAGATTTACTCTAGTAGAATAAATCTATGACAGTCCCATATCAAAGGAAATGATTAAATGATTTATAGAAGCGGGCGACATGCGTTACTTTCCATAGTACAGAAGTTACAAAAGAATTATTTTATAATTCTATTGTAACTTCTGTATTTTAAATAAAGTAAAAAAAAAATTTGAAGTAGGTTGTAAATTATTTGTAAATGTGTGCGTGCGCCGTTATTTCATGTAACAGAGAAAGGAAATGAGACTTTAATTCTCTCCTCTTTTATTTGATTAGACAAAGATAAATCAAGTTTTAACTTTTAAGCCTTTTAAAAAAGCTTTTTACAAAATTTCAAGTTCTTACTGTTAACTGTTGTGGAGTTCCCTCGTCTGGAGTCAATCCTGGCAGCATCAGGTCATGCTTATCATAAAACTACATTGTCATCGGGACGTACCAATATGTAAAATTTCATCTGAATCGGACATTGGGAAGTGGGTCAAATTTAACTTACAAAATTCCACCATAACATACACAGCACGTTAAATAAGAGCTGTTAATAGGTATTCATCTTTCCTCCTATTATTTGTTGCGAAATTGTTACTTGGATATAGCTACTCTTCGAAAATGTAAAAGACAGTAATAACTAAAAATAACTAGTAATAAGAATCATATTTTGAAAAGAGCAACCGCAGAGTTTCTTGCTCTTCTCGGTAGGAACAGCTTTTCGAACCAGAAGAGTTGACGATTCAAAACCACTTATTTACAACTTTACTTGAATCAAGTGTAATTTGAATTTAATAGGCCTGCCTGTAACTCTTATTACTCTAGTATAACCATTATCATCATCTTCCTGCCCTTATCCGACTTTAGGTGGGGTCGGCGCAACATGTTATAAACATGATGTCACATGATTTGGCTGCGTTTTTACGACTGGCCGCCTGCCTGACGTCAACTTACCTCAGTCGTATTTTACGACACCTCGGTAAGACAGAGGGTGGTCTATTCTACTCAGCCGGATACCACACGGCGGGTCGACTTACCTTAGTCGCCTTTTACGACTCCTCGGTAAGAAATCAGGTTGGTCTATTCTTTTACCACACGGCGGGTCGACTTACCTTAATCGCCTTTTACGACACTTCGGTAAGAAATGAGGGTGGTACTATTCTATTCAGCCGGATACCACACGGCGTTTATTACTCTAGTATAATAACTATGGAAAATACGCGCAAATATCAGTTTGCTTATAAAGGCGATAGGCGTGTCAATGTTTGCGTTTTTTTTGTAACCGTAAAGACAGAGCAGGAGTGTTTGACAGATAAAATGCTACGTTAATTTTTAAATCTGTTTTCCTTAATTTTTTTTATTCGATCCCATCATTAAATCACACAATTTTTAACAACTTGTATTGGAATTATGCCAAATTACAAAGTCCTGCTATTGTAAATAAATTATTGAGTTTATTTTTCTCAAAGAATGCTGTTAAAAATATTCATAATCCTGTATTGCCTGTACCCAATTACATTCACTTGTATTTTAACATAATAAGTTTCCATTTTACATAAAAAATAGATATGTACAAATATTCAATATATGTTTGCTAACTGACTAGCATACAGTACATTTTGATATTTGATGTGAAGAATAGTGTAATTATATAACTGAATTTTTTCCAGACTTGACTAACGATATTTTTCTGGAAAAAATAAACTAATCTATTGTTTATTAAGGTATTCAAAATACATAAATTAAATCATGAAGTCAATAAGTAGAAAATTTTTAACTAAGGCAAATTAAACATTTATAAGTAACTCAAATCTTACAAATTACAAAAAAAAATTAAATTATAAGACATATATGGTTCCATCATCTAAGTTCGCATAAGCCATTATTGAGAATAATTATTAAATAAAATACTGAAAAGAATTATAAAATTAATGACATTTAAGAACATTTAGAAAAATATATTTACATTGCCCTATAATACTTAATACTATATGGATTATTTATATTTCAACCAATACATGGATACAATCTGTTACATATGGTAGTAATATTTTATACCAACCTTCTGCAACCTGCTATATTATTGTTTGCTGAGTTTTATACAAATTTGACTTGCACATACCTTTAACTTAATAGAAACTAATAGTATAAATCCACTTTCAAATAATATGTTAACAAAACTAACCTATATTAAATGATAGTATTATGAGAATGACACGAACATTGAATATTTATATTCATAATAATTGCATCATATTTATTATTATTATAATTACTTGTTTATACTTCAAATTATAAACATTGAAATAACGGAAAAATTCAGTTATATAATGTTTTTTTTTTTAATTATTCATTTAAAATTATATAATTTAAAGTAATAGTATCATTATACTATAGTTTGCCTTAAGTTAGTTTTGTAAATTGTCATTTGAAATCAAATATAGAAATAGAAGTCTTTTTGCTTAGTAAATGTTATTACATATTGGTGATTACTAGCCTTGGTATCTGATAAAGTGATACAATTTAATTTAGAAGTTAACTTCAATTATTATTATTTTAAAGCAATAACTCTATTACCATACATTAGATTTAAATTACTATAAAAACTTTATGAAACCATTTAAAATTTGTTTATTGCTATCTCCTTATTTATTTTAAAATTTGATATCAGATGTAGCATATCCTACAAATATATTGGGCTTATATATTACATTAATTATTGTGACTGATGTTTAAACATCTAACTGTAATGTTAAATGGCAACATTTTAAAAATGTTGCAATACACAAAACACATGACAGACCACTAGTCCCTTATTCACATTAGTATAACAACAATAATAATAATTTATTATTTACATTGTACTGTCTGAATACAAAACAAAAAAGTATCCTTAATATAATAGCCTTGTAATATTTAAGGTAATTGCGAATAAGGGAGTAGACATCCATAGTAACGAATATCATAAAAAGTGCATTCTACATGATATATTATGGCAATGCCAAAAATACATGTATTAGGAAACCAAGTCTGGTTCAGGGTCATCAGCCGAAATTGTTCTTGGAGGTGTAGTATGAGTGTTTAATTGTGAAAAGACTTCTTTTTCACCTAAAGCTAAGGGATCAGGTTGCGTGGCTGGGGAAGGCACATACACCATCATTTGCGAAGGCGAGACAGGTCTGACTACACTTGGGCCTGTCGCTTCTTGTTCCTCTAAAAATCTATCCATATAGTCAGTGTGGCCTGGGTGTAAAGTGTACTTTTTCTTTTCTAACCGAGTTTTATTTGCAAATATATCATGTCTTTCAGTCTTTTTCCAAATATAATAAAACTGTACTAATTCCCCAACAGATCTTGTCCTTACTTTTTGTTGACGAATTAGGTGGAAATCTTTGCCATGAACTTTAATCCCATTTTCAAAATTTCTACATTCTTCTTCTGACCATACACTTGCATGTGCGGGGGTTTGAGCGGATATTCTCCTTCTTCTTAATGCCTCTTCAACATTGTGCCCACACTGCTGTAACAAGAAGAGGGCTTCCTCATCGTCCCGTAATTGCTTGCCTTTAGGTACTGCTTCGATCCCTGTATTAGAATTCATAGCGCAAATTTTCCTCATATATTCCTCGATAATATTTTCATCAAGAACACTCGGGTTCCATAATAATTTATCCTCATTTTCATATGGAAGAGCATCATCATAACTACATAAGCCTTCTGGAATACCTGCTTGGTAATCACTGCCCACCATGATAGTCTTTTTCCAATCATCTTCATCTGGACTATAGTCATAGTCGTCTTCCTCTTCTGATGGTGGTCTGGAACCAGAACGCAAACACCGTGTGGCTTCAGGACTAGCGGTCTCCGTATACAACTGTTGCAGGGCAGATTCATTTTTTTCAATCTCCTCTGGCACTACTTCTAGCGGTTGCTCTGGAATAGGTTTATCCATATTTCTATTATAACCATATAATGCAAGTAATTCTTCTAAAGGCATATCACCTTCTCGCTGTAGACTATTGAGTTCCGCTTTTGGGTCTTGATGTTCGCCTGCCGCCAAAGCTTCTTCCTCGTCTAGTGTTCTCTCGTCGTCTTCGTATTCATTTACCATCATATTAGTAGGAGGCTCGAATAGGGACTTATCGTTTCCCACGTCCATGCTAGCATCGTGTTCGCTTACACTGGTTACCAGCGCACAATCTGACATGACTACCACCAACTACTGAGAGGAATTCTCTTCCAAAACATGACAATAAAACTACACATTTATATTTATCTGACTTAGTCTCTTTTTAAATTTAGGGTTATTTTAACACACTTATGAAATATTATGTCTTTAAAAAGTAAATTACACTATACAAAACAAAAATATTTTGATACGGAACTAAGTACAATTCCAAACTGTCAAACACAGTTCGGATAGTCGTTCTTAATTGTCTGCAGTACAAAAATATATTTAAAAAAATCGGTTAATTGAATTGTAAGTATTGAAAGTATTACATTTTTACACAATATCATCATTAGTCCAAAAAAAGAAAAAACTTAAAATCAATATTATATTGTGTACAGTGAAGTCCATGTTTAGGTTAATTGTTAATAATTTTGTGTAATTTGTCTGTGGTAATATATGTCAAGTGGTTGTCAAGGTGTTTCGCTTGTCCTATTTTCTAACTTGAAAATGATTTTCAAAACATTTTTGCCTTGAAGTATATAACATAATGTTTAGAAAAGAATCAGAAACGGTTAAGTTTGGTAACTACCCCGCATTGAAGCCTTTGTAAAAAATGTTACGGCGCGTGATTGTAGTATTCGTAACTATCGCTGAAGTAGCACTTGGTTTTTCCGATGTTGGAAAATGGGATTTACCTCTCAACGGGGTAAGATTTTAATTCAAAAATGTAATTTATATACAGCTATGTAAAAATTTGATAAAATTAGTTCAACGTGTTATTAACAATCCAAGATACATATGTGACTCATAGCTGTTAGCGGACTAAAGCGACAAGATAAACATTTATAAGTAATATGATATAAAACTTTGGTTTATTGTTATAGCCAATGATTTCTTTTTTACAGGAAAGTTGTAATTTCACATTAACGAAGTCACTTTTCAAAGATTCACAATTAATAGTTGCATGTAAGTACTTTGTTTTAAGTTTTAAAATAATTCATTATTAATACAGAATAAAATTATTGTTGTAAAATACTAGTATAATAGTACTATTATCATATTTCGTACATGATGTTTTATTTACTTTATATGTGTATATAAGTTTATTTAAAAGATTCACATCAACATTTAACACAAAAAATTAATAACTAAATTATTATCATTATTTATATTCAGATTTACATTATATTTTTAAATATTTTCTATATAAAATAAATACAAAAATAAAACATTTAAAAATATAATTATTATTACACACAAAATTATTATTAATTCTATGATTATATAGTAGCAAAATCTTTTTGTATACATTATAACATTAGTACAAATTGTAAGCTGTGGTAGCCCAGCGGTAATACCATGTGACTCTTTCGAGGAGGTCATGGGTTCAAACCCGGGCAGACACCAATGAGTTTTAACTGTTAAAACTTATGAGTCTAATTGCAATTTATCACAGACTTTTCAGTGAAGGAAAACATTGTAAGGAAACCTGCATATCTTGAGAGAATTCTGGATATATGTGTAACCTACCATGCATGGTAGGTTCCAGCTCCAACCCTTCTCTCCAAAAATGGAGAGAAGAGACCTATTCTCAGCAGTGGCATAGTAACAGGCAGCTACTTACTTACTTACATATTGTATTCCCAAGCTTAGGTAAATGTGTAAGGTAACATATTGTAAACAACTTAAAAAAAGCTATTGAACCTTTTTTGTTGCTCCTTGCACAACAATATTTATAATTCTTATCTAATATATTATGGAATTTGTTCAACATGTTATAGTTAATGAGGAGTCATTAATGAACCAATCAATATAATAGTGTTGATTTAACAGATATGCTTATCTAGTTGAGTTCAATATTATATATAATTTTAACAAAAAAATTTAATTGAAAATTAAATTTAAGGCAGCCATTTATAGAATTTAATTGACTTTCCAGTATAATGTAACCTATTCTATATTGGCTTTTAGGCTTGTCGCAGCCAAAACGGAACACCATGGCCATCCATCTTAGATGGATTGACAATCAGCTGTCAAACTGTCAGACGCATAATTCAAACCTGTAAACGGCACACCTATATATCCTATCTTGTTACATTTTCTATACTTTGTAATCCGCTAAATTATACGCATTCGCAAAATTCCCGTCGTTTTCGTCGCTGCTTTAAACCCAAAGAGAAGATCACGCAAGCACTTCGTGTCGGCTTCGACAGGCTTTATTTTGTCTTATAGTATAAGAAAACGAAAAATAATATTTTTTATACTCTACTAATAAAAATAAATTGTGTGTAATAAAGAGTATATCTATTCTATTTTATGTTTATGATTTCAGTGAGTTGTGATGTCACTGTGCCCACAAACATCACCATTGTATATTCTTGGAGACAGACACCATGTTCACCTGACTATTTCCACTATTTTGAACATGTAAGTTTATATATATTTATAATACTATTTGTTAGTCATGATTGTTTGAAATTATATAAAAATATATAATAGATGTCACTATACATTATACCAAAGATATCACTGACATAGATCATTTTGTTCGACATTTTCGATTTTTTTTGCCCGATTACAGTGATAATACAATAAACCTAAAACCTCAGAATCCGAATATATACACACGCACACACACACACACACATACACACACATACACACACACATACGCACACACATACGCACACACATACAATACACACACACATACACACACACACCACACACACACACACACACACAACACTAACTCATTTAAATATTAAACAGATTTTCTGTAGAATGTTTTATATGGATTGTGAAATTTCATCATCCTCCTGCCCTTATCTTACTCTAAGTTGTGTCGGCACAACGTGTTGCCACATGATTTGGTTATGTATTTTACGACTTAGTCGTGTTTTGCGATACCTCGGTAAGAAATGAGGGTTGTCTATTTTACTCAACCGGATACCACACGGCGGGTCGACTTACCTTAGTCGCCTTTTTCGACACCTCGGTAAGAATTAAGGGTGGTACTATTCTATTCAGCCGGATACCACACGACGTGGGTTGTGAAATTTCAGTAATCACAATTATCTCATATATGCAAAAGTGTGTTTGTTTGTCCTTTTATCAAATCACTATGAAATAACCGATCAACATACTACATTTTAGTTCGATACTTGAAGTCCTTGCAAATCACATCATCAAATGCTAATAAAGCTAAATTAAACTTGTTTTTTTTTTATTCCAGAGAATAGTAGACTGCTCAAATTCATTAGATGGGATATATATTGTGAAAAGCACTGACTTTGTCGAAGAGACATTTCTTTGTAATGACAAAAATATTATTTATTTACACAATGGCAATAATCCGAGTAAAGACAAAAAAGTTACAACAGTTGTGCAATCAGTGAGTATATCATTATAGATTACTAGCAAACTTTAAAACCGTAGTATAGAGTCTTGATAACCATAAAAATGGTTAAAGTGGGTTAACCTTAAAAGTTAGACATATGCTGTCGTGGACTTTTATTTAGAACTTTACTATAATATTATTGTTATCTCATGTTTTTTTAACAAGTACGTCGTGTTGGATCATTAAACCACCTAACAAAAGCGTTCATCATCTTCCTGCCCTTATCCCACTCTAAGTGGGGTCGGCACAATATGTTATAAACATGTTGTCGCATGATTTGGCTTTGTATTTTATGACCGACCGCCTGCCTGATGTCAACTTACCTTAGTTGTATCTTACGACACCTCGATAAGAAAGAGTGTGCTCTATTCTACTTAACCAGATGCCACACGGTGAGTCAACTTACCTTAGTCGCCTTTTACGACACCTCGGTAAGAAATGAGGGTTGTCTATTCTACTCAGCCGTATACCACACGGCGGGTCGACTTACCTTACTCGCCTTTTACGACACCTCGGCAAGAAATGAGGGTAGTACTATTCAATTCAGCCGGATACCACACGGCGTACCACCTAAAAAAAAAGCGTTATGTCAATTAAATTATATTTATTTAGTTTGAAAATACATCTTTTTTTATTATTGTGAATAGACGAGCGCTTGACTGTAATCATGCCTGATGATAAGCAATGATACAGTCTAAGATGGAGCGCGCTTGCCTAGAAGATGCCTATAATTATCTATTTATAATATTAGTAGGATTTGGAATCGTAAGCATTAATCAGTGTTTAATTTTAGAGAGCACCCCTCCTCACAGTGGATAAAGAAGGTATATACGGACTGTGGATGTCGGCGCGTAGCGACAAACAATTCAAAGCGTCATTACAAGTTGAAATGTTCGCGCCATCGGGATACCTTTCTGCAGCTATATGGCCTCTTTTGCCAGTAAGTATATAATAATAATATCATCATCATTCTCTTAACCTTATCCTACTCTAAGTGGGGTCGGCACAGTATGTTATAAACATTTTGTCATATGATTTGGCTACATATTTTACTATCTGCCTAAATTTACCTTAGTCGTCTTTTACGACACCTCAGTAAGAAATGAGGGTGGTCTATTCTACTCACCCGGATACTACACGTTGGGACAACTTACCTTGGTGGCCTTTTATTACACCTCAGTAAGAAATGAGGGTGGTCTAATCTACTCAGCCGGATACCACACGTTGGGTCAACGTACCTTAGTCGCTTTAACGACACCTCGGTAAGAAAGTTGGTGGTATTTTCTACTCAGGATATCACACCATAGGCCAACTTACCTTAGTTGCCAAAAGGCAACTAACTTAAGTTGACGGCAAAAAACGAGACCTCGGTAAGAAATAAGGGTGGTCTAATTACTCAACCGGATACAACAAGGCGGATCGACTTAACCTAGTCGCCTTTTATAACATTAATTATTTAAAAAATGAGCAACCAGAGAGTTTTTTGCTGGCTCTTCTCGGTTTGAACAGCTTTGCGAACCAGTACTAGAGTTGACAATTCAAAAGCACTTGTTTCTTTTTGTTCTCTTCGGAATCTCGAAAACGGCTCCAACGATTTTCTTGAAATTTAGCATGTTTGGGGTTTTTGAGGGAGTAAAATCGATCTAGCTAGGTTTTGTTGAAAAAAAAAGTCGTTTTATCGCTGTTTTTGGGCATAAAACAATTATTAACATTGAAATTTAATATAAAACACTATTTTTGCCAAAAATTGTCAAGTCAGCGTAGCTTATTCGGGGAACGGGCGGTCTCGAGAAAAGAAAATACGTAGGATCGATCCCCACCTACCCAATATTTTTTTTCTTTTTTTGAAGTTTTATTTTTTCTTTTGCAAAAAATTCCGATATTTTCGGTAAACCAGGTACTTACATAAAAGTAATTTACTTTTAGTTCTTCGGGGTGATGTGCGGAGTGTACACGATATTGTGCGCGGCGTGGCTCGCTGTATGCGCCCTCCAGTGGCGTGACCTATTACGGATACAGTACTGGATAGGCGGCGTAGCTCTTCTTGGGATGGTCGAAAGTGCTACTTACTACGGCGTGTACTCCTCCATCAACAGGACCGGGTAAACCTATTAATATAACTACTTAATCATCTCCCACTCAATCTCTTTCTTCTCACTCTCAATCTCCTTCTCGCTGTAAATATATTATCTCACTTGGTTTTCGATAATTTTGTGAATTAGGTGGGCGTTACTTTGCGGATATCCATAATAAATAATAGATTATGATACTGTTGCATAATAAGGGTTCTTATAACACGAGTTTTTTAATAGTATCACACGAGTGTTATAAGACCAAGTTTAGTACAGTGTCATACACTACTTTATCAACTCTCATACTATAATAAGTAAAACAATATTTGCGAATAAAACGCTGAATATAATTTATTTATTTGTAAAAAATCCACAGCTATTATTATGACTAAATTACTCTTAATATAAAAATATTATCATAAGCCATTAAGGATTACATTTCTTAGATTAAACATTGTAGACATTGAGTCAAACTATGTAGGTAATAGACATAATATAATTAATAAATTTAAATAGAAAAACAAAAAGAATCTTTTTTAGTTGAACATTATTTTTAAATTAAATTAAAGTTAACAAATCAAGAAAAAAATAAAAATAAAATATGTAAACAAAATTATGTATGATGGTGTTATGTGTTTTGTGTGGTTGTTTGTGTTGGTATATGTGTAGTGTATGTGCTGTAAAATTTTTATAAAGTATATGGACGTGTATGAGATTGTATAAGATTATATGTGTATAATGACAAATTTATTTTTACTTGTAATTTTAAATGTCAAATGTTAGCGCCAAGGCGCAAACATCGATCGCGCATGCGCGTTGCGTCGCCGCGGACACGTTCATTGAAACCTTTTTTTTTAAGGTTGAGGTTCAACCTCCTCGGTCCAGCTGGAGGTTGTATAGGTGTATCGTTATGATTAAAATTTTTTATTATGATACAGGTGTCCATACAAGACCTGTATCGTAATAAAACTTTTTAATTTTCTTATTTTTGACCTTTACGTAATGTTTGTCATAAGAATTTTAGTTTCAGTTTTATAATCTTTGTATTATAGTAACAGAGTAGATAAAAGAAGTAATAGTAAGTACAATATAATTATTTTGTTGTAATCCGCCTTTGTTAAGAGAATATGTAAATCATCGTCAGTCATATTATTAGTATTGTTTGGGATATACGAAACGAAGATGTCTGCTAAGATCTCAAGATAAGAATTCTCATAAGTTTTGTTAAGATATATTTTAAAAGTCCATCAGTATTCACGCTATTGCCATGTAAATAATCAAAAATCAACGTCTTGATTATCATCATCATCCTCCTGCCCTTGTCCCACTCTAAGTGGGGTAGACACAATATGTTATAAACATGCTGTCACATGGTTTGGCCACGTATTTTACTACCGGCCGCCTGCCTGACTTACCATAGTCGCCTTTTACGACACCTCGGTAAAAAATGAGGGTGGTCTATTCGAATCGAATATCACACGTAGGCAACTTATCATATAGTCAGAAAAAGTCGATTATTATTATTATTATTAATCGACTATTTTTATAGGGAAAAAAAATCGATTATTTATTAATCGATTTTGAAAAAAAACGATTATTTATTAATCGATTTTGAAAAAAAAACGATTATTTATTAATCGATTTTTTTCTACTTCAAGTCACATTTCCATCGCAAAGTAACGCCTAATTGTATAAATGGATTTATAATATTATTCCACAGGTTATTTAACGCGGAAGTGTACATGTTTGCTGAATGGGTGTCAGTGGCAAAGAGGGCTCTGGCTAGAATGTTAGTGATAATAGTATCACTCGGTTTCGGGATTGTTAAGTGAGTATAATTTAGATTTTTTTTAAAAAGGTTTATAGCAATTTGGGTTACATATTACTAGTCAACTTGTTAACCCCTCCAGCTAAGCTAAATGCTTTTGTTAGGATTGTTGGGTTCATGTCGGTAGTATAATGGCCGGGATTCGAACCCACGGCCTCTTGATCCGTCCGTTATCCTAACCATTCCGCTATGGCCGCTTTTTTTGGGCTATAGCACGTTTACAGCGTGTAATTTAAGTGAACATTTTCGGAGATATTACAGATTTAAAATCCCGGAAGGAGGCCGCGCTTCGACCTATAGCACTTCGCATTTAACAGCTATATGTCGTTGTTTCAGGAGTTTGTTTAATGACAAGAAAGCTGTGAATGTAGTATATAAGGACATTCTGTAATTAATTTTAAAAATAAAATACATAGGGAAAAAATTAAAATATGTAGTACCTATATGAATTTAGATATTAGATATAGCAGGAAATCTTCTTGGTATAGGGAAAGGAAATTGTTTTTCTCCAAATTTAACGCTTGCGGGCCACGGGCAGTAATGAATAAATGAAAACTACTGGATCGATTTTAATCATTTTTTTTACACTGACATGGGATATATATTTTATACCCGTGCGAAGCAGGGGCAGGCCGCTAGTATATTTATATTTATGTTTACTTTGTATTTAAGGCCTCGATTAGGCCCGGCCCTACAACGGGTTCTGGGCATAGGCCTGCTCTGGGGCCTGCTCGCGGCCATCGAGGCCTGGCTGAGGCTCCACCACAAGGCGGAGGACTCTAACAGGGACCTGCTGCTCTCGGAGGCACCACTGTCGCTGCTGGACAGCGCCATCTGTTGGTGGGTGTTCGTGTCGCTCGCGCACACCATGCGAACATTGCAACTGAGAAGGTAATATATATTGCTATAGTTTTTAGTGTTATACTAACTGACCGGTCAAACGTTGTTTGCAATATTCATATTCAAGTTTAAATTCAAAATATTCTTTATTCAAATAAACTTGTAAACAAGTGCTTTTGAATCGTCAACTCTACTGCTGGTTCGGAAAGCTGTTCCTACCGAGAAGAGCCAGCAAGAAACTCGGCGGTTGCTCTTTTAAACATATAATTCTTAATACAATTTACATTAAGTCGTTACTGTCTAGTACAGGTTCAAAGAGAGCTATATCCACACATTCTTATCTTCTAAATAATCTTCAATAGTATAGTAGGCTTTCTGTATCAGCCTCTTTTTAACAGTGTTTTTAAACTGATGTAATGGCATATAAATTACTAGCCATCGCCAGTGGCTCTGCCCGTTTGGAAAGATTAGAACCGTAATATAATCTTTTCATAACCATAAAAATGCTTAAAGTGGATTAACCTTAACAGCTAGACATAAGCTGTCGCAGACTTTTTAGAACTTTTAGAGGGGAACAACGCAATACATGATTTTTGAATAACCATTACCGTCAGCGCTAGCAAGGAAAATTTTAAATTTTGCCGTTTTTGTACTATTTATTGCTAAACATGAAAAGCAGAGGTCCTTTTCATCTTAGCGTGATGTTATATAGTCTATAGCCTTCCTCGATAAATGGATTATCTTACACTCAAGAATTTTTCAAATCGGTCCAGCACTTCTTGAGATTAGCGCATTCAAACAAACAAACAAAGAAACCAACAAACAAACAAACTCTTCAGCTTGCCAAATAGCCGTAGAATATTAGAGCAGGGGAACCACCCTAAAATATGTCTATCCAAAAAAAGATGAAAGCCAATAAGGCTGCCTATCTTTCTCTGTTTTTTTACGTGTAATGAGACAACAATGAGTATATCAGTTGCAGAAGTTATAGTTAACCGTTTATTAAGAAAATTTATATAATGCCAAGTGCTTCCTGCACTTAGCCGAAAACGCTTACATACCCTATACATGCACGACTAGTCAACACACATATCACAAAACACACCACACATTCACCACGACAATTTTTACGATCGTTTCGCGCCGTAACCGAAGCATTATCAAGAGGTTACGCTTCACGACAAAAAGGCATTACGATGTACCGGTGTCTTTTGTGTAACACAGTGTACTAATGGGTGTTGTGTAACACAGAGTACAAGTGAGTGTTGTGTAACACAGTGTACCAGTGGGTGTTTGTGTAACACAGTATACCAGTGGCAGTTGTGTAACACAGTGTACAAGTGGGTATTTGTGTAACACAGTGTACCAGTGGATATTGTGTAACACAGTGTACAAGTGGGTGTTTGTGTAACACAGTGTACCAGTGGGTGTTATGTAACACAGTGTACCAGTGGCTGTTGTGTAACACAGTATACCAGTGGGTGTTTGTGTAACACAGTGTACCAGTGGGTGTTTGTGTAACACAGTCTACCAGTGGCTGTTGTGTAACACAGTATACCAGTGGGTGTTGTGTACCAGTGGCTGTTGTATAACACCGTACCAGTGGGTGTTGTGTAACACAGTGTACCAGAGGGTGCTGTGTAACACAGTGTACCAATGGCTGTTGTGTAACACTGTACCAGTGGGTGTTGTGTAACACATTGTACCCATGGGTGTTGTCTAACACATTGTACCAGTGGGTGTTTTGTAACACAATATAACGTTATTATTGCAGGAACTCAATAAAGCTGTCCCTGTACCGCCACTTCACCAACACGCTGATCTTCGCGGTGATCGCGTCCGTCATCTTCATGCTGTACTCGCTCAAGTCCTATCGAATATTGCTGTGTATCACCGTGAGTTACATCTATACATATAATAAAACAAAGTCCCTAAAAACTATCTGTCTGTATGTGATCGATTGTCTCAAAGTTTTTAACCATATATAAATTTGGAAGATATTATAGATTACAAATTATACGCTACAAAAAAAATATCTCCGCGAGCGCTCTCTCCATGATATGCCGCCGTATTCCGACTACGGTGAGTGTGGTGTCTGGCTGAGTAGAATAGACCACCCTTTTTCTTACTGAGGTTTCGTAAAATACGACTAAGTTGACGTCAGGCAGGCGGCCGTTTGCAAAATACGTAGCCAAATCATAGAATAAACTTAGAAAATAGATAAGTTTTTATATATTAAGAATTATCATATAAGAATGTTAATTTACAGAGTAGCATATTCGCTTAAGCGAATAAACTCTGAAAATAAAGAGAAAAAAAAAGGGACAACATGTTTATATGTTGTGCCGACCCCACTTAGAGTGGGATAAGGGCAGGAGGATGAACAATATATTTGGTAATTTCAGGAGTGGAAGGATGTTTGGTTGGATGAAGCGTACTGGCACATACTGTTCGCTGGAGTCCTCAGCGTCATCATGGTGCTCTGGCGGCCCACGAACAACAACCAGCGGTACGCCTTCACCCCACTGCTGGACAACGCTGAGGACGATGATGGTAAGTTAGAAAAAATATACAGCCTAACTTAAGTCACGTTTGTTCAAAAATTTATCAACATTGGAAAGCTGCATCTTTACTGAGCAACATAGGCTATATTACATTAAAAAAATAGGGGGGGAAATGTAATAAGGTGTAAAAAATTAGTCATAAAAATCTGTCATTGCATGAGCAAACTATTGATGATATATTTAACGAAAATAAATCCAAAATCTGACTTAGTAGACTTTCCACTGCCATGGGATCGGTATGTGGGCGGGTGAAACCGCGGGTTATTACTAGTATTTTACTTCATTGCGGATTTTAGTAAAATAATTTGAACACTTGAAGTAAATAAGGCACTAAGTATCTAAAAATTCGAACTAAGTATACAATTTGGTTCCAAAAGCCTTTTAGAACCAAATTGCATACTTAGTTCAAATTTTAATTTTTGGGTACTTAGTGCCTTATTTACTTTAAGTGTTCATTTTATTATTACCCTTGGATAAAAAAATATGTTATTTTTTAATTACAGAAGAGGAGGAGCAATTCGTGAACGACGCGTACGGTGTTAAAATGAGGTCGACGAATATGAACGAGAGTCCTGACAGCCAGAGGGATCCAGAACCGAACACCACCTCCCTGGACTCTGACCTTCGGTGGGTTGAGGAGAACATACCAACCAGCACTCTCCCACTGCTGGACTCCGACGAGGAAATCATAAACACCAAATTCGAGGTCTCCAAGATGCAGTAAATTTAGTATTGTGTATAAAATGTCACTGTGATTTGTGTTTTATTTAAATAAACAATGTTTCGTACGCTTTTTTTGTGAAGCACTTAAGTAAAATTATTTTTCCTTAATCCGAAAACGCACCCAACAAACCTAGATTAAATTTATACTATCACTAGCAATCGCCTGCGTGAAAAGAAAAGAGTCTTTTGATAACCATAAAAATGGTTAAAGTGGGTTAACCTTAAAAGCTAGACATAAGCTGTCCCGGACTTTTATTTAGAACTTTTAGAGGGGAACAATATTATAATACATGATTTTTTGATAACTATTACCGTTTACTTAGCGCACGCTTTAAATTTTGCCGTTTTCGTCCTATTTTTTATTGCTCCTCCTATCCTATTTATCTCAGCGTGATGTTATATAGCCTATAGCCTTCCTCGATAACTGGACATCTTCACTGAAATAATTTTTCAAATCGGTTCAGTAGTTCCTGAGATTAGCGCGTTCAAACAAATAAACTCTGCAGCTATTATATTAGTATAGATAAACGCGTAAGTCTGTCTGTTACGCGTTTACGGCTATTTGCTGAGCAAATATTAATTAAAGGAAACTGATACTCTTAGGCTGAAGTGTAATATGAGTAATGGTTGAGGTATTGCTTGAAAGAAGTGATATATTTCTGTGGTACAAAATATAAAAAATGGCGCAATTTTCAAACTGGAACTAAGATGGCGTTGATTATGTGACTATTTTAATATTAATAATTATAAAAAATAATATCTAACAGTTTAAAAATGGTTTAATGTTAAAGTTGATTCTTGTTCAGAAATTGTTTATTTGTTTTATCACCATTGTGTTTACGTTTCACTTTGTTGCTTTGTCTATGCTAAAAAATATGTCATGGTTCAAAAATCAGCTGTTTACCATATAAGAAATTCATAACCACACTTTTACTAAGTCTTTTATAGCCCTGCTATTATTAGATTGACAAAATCAGCCGACTTTTGAGTAAAAGATAACTAAAAAAAAAGCTATGTAGTAGCCCCAGTCTCAATCTTTTACATTTTGGGCCCCAAATTGTATAATAGTGTATCAGTTTCCTTTTACACAATTAAAGCTTATATATCAGGGTAACATATAGAATAAAAATGACTCAATTGATACACGAAAAAATATATACCTTTATTTCGTAACTTAACAATAATTATTGTAGCTTACCATAAACTTTAATTATCTTTGGTGTAAAGTTTTCACATGTAGTCAAAACTTTGAACATAAAACTTCTAAAAAAAGTTTTAATATACAAATAGAAAAGATAAAATACTTATTAAATGTTTTTACATCTAAACAAATATTATGGATTATATGGATATAATTGAAATACTGTACTACAATATTAAGTTCATAATACTAGAACTACAATACAATACTTCTACTATGATATATGTAGAAATACTTGCTAACACTTAAAAGTAACAATGCGATTATTATCATAATTATTGACAATAATATTTAACATTTAAAAACAAAAATTGTATCTAAAATATGGAATGAAGCAAATGGTCTGTAATTATTTCAGACTACCCTTTAAATGGTAAAAATACATTGTATTTATAAGTAGACTGGAGAGGAAGAAACGAGTTTCCACCTTATGGCTGAGTGCCGCATTTACTCGCTGTTAAGATGGGAGATACTAGGTAAGAATCAAATTGAAGTTGAGGGCCTCAAACATATCCCCTTCAGGGATATTATCAGGTTTGTAAAACTAATAAGAAGATGACAACAGGAGGTGAAGGAGGTAAAGCAGGTGACAGTGTCAGGACAGCAGTGAAAGCCTTGTCAACCAACATTGGAATATGGGTGGAATAGTCCAAAATACAGGCGTACAGGAAACTTAATCGAGTCTTTTCGTCCCCATACTCATACCACAACCCTTAAAGACAAAGGTCATCAACAAATGCATCTTACCAGTTATGACATACCAAGCCTAGATGTGGACACTAACTTAAAAAAAAAAACTGGTCCACCAATTTAAGGTAGCTCAGCGAGCTATGGGGCTATGCTCGGAGCTTATCTAAAGGATAGTACCAGGAATGAAGTGATTCGACAAAGAACAAGAGTAGTCAACATAGCCCAAAGGATTAGCAAGCTCAAGTGGCAGTGGGCTGGTCACATTTTACGCAGAAGCGAAATGAGGCTGGCGTCGGTTGGAAGAGAAGAGCTGAAGACCGAGCCCAGTGGTGTGCTATCGGAGAGACCTATGTCAAACAGTGGTCAGGAGCAGGTTGTTGATGAATGAGTCCAGAATAGGAGTGACCATGTACAGGAGTCCTTAAAATTCGATAGATAGATACAAGTTGATTAGTTGTTATCATAATAGAAATCATAATCTTCTGGCTCTGGTGGGATTTGTGGTGGATCTTGAGGAATATCAATACCTTCGGCATCTAACAATCTAACCTTAATATCCATAGAGAGCAGCGTTTCTAAATCATTCTCATAAGATTTGCTTGTCATTTTCTCTTTTAACAATGCATTTATACCATCGGTCCAATAATCAAATATTTGTTCATCAGGTGCCACAAAGTCCAAAGATGGAACTTCTGCTGCTTTTAATATAAGAGAGAATGCTAAATGGGGGCTACTTATTTTGCCTTTTAAATCCTTCATATGTGGACATTCCTTACCAACTACAACACATTTAATGTCAGCAACAGCTAGTTTTGTACCCAATTCTTCTAGACTTGGTGTGCTTTTTTCATCACACTCTCCATAGTGTAAAATTTTATGATTCGGTGACAAACGAACGAACCAAAATTTATCTTTTCTATTAATCTTCATATATTTCTTAAACCTTGTGCCGCCAACTAGAACTCCTAATCTTTGTTGTTGAATGAGATCAATAATCTCAGGGGTTATTTTCTCCTTCAGCTCCACTATGGGTCTCGCATGTGATTCCCACACTTCTCTATTAGTACGCTCTTGTTGCCACAAATGTGTTATTTCATTATACGTCAGTTCTTTAATTTTTTGTTTAAACTTATCAAAACTCTTTGAAGATACAGCTAATGCCCTACTTATTTGTTCTCTGACAACACTCAGCACTTTAACAAAATCTTCAGTTGTCGCTCTCATTTCCTTCCAAGTCTTGTTTAAGATAACTATACAAATGCAAAACAGTTCTTCAAATGGATGATCATGGGTAAAGAACAGAGGATAATATGTTTGGCCTTGTTCACTTGGTGGCTCTCCAATGTGCAATATATCACATAATAGTTTCACCAATTCAACACTGGTCTTTCCAAAGGGACACTCTTGTTCATCAGCACGGCAGCTATTTCTTAAAACAATCTTAGTGTAATCCTCTCTTTGATTTCTTGCAAAGTACAACATACAATCCAATGCTAAAACCCCTGGTGGTGTTTCATTGAAGTCCTTAATTGGATCAATTTCACATTTGAACCCTAGCTTTTTAAAATCTTTAGATAAACTCCCAGTCTGTCTTCTTGTTGTAACTTCAATGTTGGTATTATTGTCATTTTCAAATACAAACTTTCTAAGTTCCTTAATTTTCTCTTGTGATTCTTGTTCCTGGGCATCTGCTCGTAACCTCATTTTGGGTTCCAGCAGTCCTAAAGTTAATGTTTGCAATACATAGAGTTGATGGGCTAATTCAGTGCCCAATGTTTCTTTTGAAACATTCTTAGTAATAAGGTTTTCATATATTTTATTCCTGACCTGTTTGGAGCACAGTGTAGCAGCAATAGTCTTCCTTTTAGTCATATCAGCCTTTGAAAATATTGCATTAATAAGTGCAATTGCATTTTGCTGTATAACAATATCTTGATTTTCCAAATGTGAAATTAAACTTGGTATTGTTATTTCTTTCTCCACATGTGAATGCTTGCCAGAACTGTTCAGCACTATATTTTCAAGAATTGACAAACATGACTGAATTATCTTTGGATCTTGAGCATTTGTGTGGTTACTCACAAAGCTGACCACTTTGTTAATAAATTGATTTTCTAGAATATCCCAAGATATTATGCCATGGTCCATAAGTTCAACAAAAGTAACTAAAGCATACTTCAAACAATTCCCTTTGAATTTACCTGACTCTATATTATGGATAATAAGCGATAAGCCTTTTTTGTTGATAAATTCGAGAGCAAATGTAAGATCGCTGCTTACTGTCGACAGCTTTGTTAACGCTGTCGTTTGCTCGGCTTCCGTGCCTGTATTGATTTTAGCTAGTATATCTTGGACTGTCTTAGCAGGGGACTGTTCGAGGCGTAAAACTGAACCATTCTTGATTTCATTGCGATTCTTTTCCGTGATATAGTTCTGATTGTTGCTTTCGGAGAATTGTAAAGCGTAGTTAACAGGATCGGGAAGGCCCCACGCCTTGCATAGAAGCTGAATGATACTCGATAGAGGCTGACTTTGGTCGAACTCAATCAACTGAGGCACTTTGTCGGGAGCATTAAGCATCTCCACGGCAATTTTTAGGATAGTTGAATCTTTCGTCGCCGACGGCATTTTTATTGGCTTTACAGACATTTATTCACCATTTGACAATCACTTCCTTGACACGAATGCGCCCACAGAATACTGATTGTGCTCACAAAACCATCAAATACATACAAGGCAAACCTTCCGGGAACCCCAATATCAACAATATATCTGACAAGTGACAGCACAGAAATTGAGGCATGACATTGATTTAATAATTTTGTCATTGACGTTAGATGTTGTTCTTGCTTGTAGTAAAAAAACCTATTAGCTATGCTATTAGCTATGTATATAAATTATATTTTAATTACTTTTTTTGCAAAACGGATAGTATTTTATATATATTGGATAGGAACATGAAGCAAATAAAAATAGATTTTAATTTCAACTGCGGAAATTATATATTGTAATGTTCTTCCGCCATATTCTGAGACAAACCCATGGCAATAATAAATGTTCATATCCATTATCACGGTGGGTGTCAATGTCACGGTGGAGCGCTAATATCAGTCACGATGGGCTCCAATAACACGTTGGTGGGTGACAAAATAATGGGTTCGGTTTCCCGAAATAAAAGAAATAGTTTGGGCAGAACTTCGTATACTATGCGTTGACTTAAACAAAACTATTACACTACAAACATAAAACAGTGATTATAACTAACTTTAAACAACAATACCGAAACTTAACCGAAACGTTATACAAAATGAGACTAAAGACTTGTATCAACGCCTCCGCGCAGGCGTAGTCTCGCGTAGTCTGGCTCGAATTCAAAGATGTATCCGTGAGGCGGGAACGATTAAACAACTCTGTACTAATCTAAATAACGTGCGGACTTCCCCGAAATACTTGGGTTGCTACATCCTCCCCCTCTAGACCATGCTCACGTCCTCGTGTATGGGCTAGCATCTCCTGCTGCCGAGGACGGCCGCGACCCTTTTTAGGAATAATAAGTTCGGGGCAATCATCCCCACGATTCTCAAAACCTGTGAGTTCCCGAACATGGAACATTCCCAAAACTTCATCCGGGTTTTCAATGGTAGATATTTTATAAGAAGTTAGACTAGACTTTTCAACAACCATGTATGGCACATCACGTTTACGTTTACGTTTAAATTTTCTAAAAAAACCTATACCAGCATTATTTAAATTCTGAGTATTTAGAAGAATAAGATCACCGACATCATATGACATGGCTTGAGAACTTTTCTCATCGGCGTCAAGTAAAAATATCCACTGCTGCATAGGTGTGGCCACAAATTGAACTTTATTAGCCATAATTCGACGCGATAAGCCGAAATGAAGAAAATATTTCTCGATTAAAATTCGAGAGCATGAATCAGAATAAGCATCCGTAAGATAAAACAATGCAACCCATCTAGTTGCTCTATCCTCGATAAGCAAAATCTCCCCCTTGTTTTCTCCGGGTAGCGGACCAAAAAGGTCAATTGCTAACACTTCATTTCTTTGATTAAAAAGTGGCGTTAAAATTAAATCAGTCGGTTTATCATTAAAAGGTGTGTACCGCTGGCATGTCGTGCAAGATTTAACATAATTAGCAATAACCTTTCGCATTCCCGTGAAATGGAAAGTTTGTTTATATGTTTTCTCGTTAGCAGGATCTCCTGCGATAACTTCATGACATTCTTTTTCTATAATCTTTTTCTTTGCTGGCGTTAAGCGATACGGAGGTATAGCTATCGGCGGATGACTTCCGGTGTCAATGTGATGCACCACAAATGGTGTAGGTTCCCCAGATAAATTAAATGTACTGTTAAAATCAGACAGAAGATGGGAAAGCTCATCACGTTCATTCTCTCTAAGACACGCCCCCTCATCATCGCGTTGAACGTCCACCGCGGCATAAGAAATGTGAGGCGAGACCGATTCAAAAAGAAGCTTATACTTTTTATGACTATTCTCCGAAAAATTCCAAAAAGATTTACCAAAATCAAATACAAGCTGGGCTTGCATTATAAAATCAATTCCTAATAAAGATTCGTTATTACGCGCTTCAGGCAAAATAATAAATTCAAGAGTCAAAACTTTATGAAGCAATTTCACCTCTAACAAAGTTGTCAAAACATTCATAACCCGAGTACACCCATCTGCGAGCTTAATATTTCTCGTAGAAGGTTGAAGAGGTGTTCCACGGCTTACAAGGAAAGAATGTAGTGAATGTCCCGCAATGCAACCTTTAGAAGCAGTGTCGATTAAGGCCCTACCCTTTGCTCCTAAAATTTCAATATTTAATATGGGTCGTCGATATAACGTAAGAGACTCCCCCTTAATACAACCCGTCGGAATAGCAACGTTATTCAAACTAATACAAGAATTTACCGCGGGCTCTTGTACTATATTTACAGGGCTATTAGGCGATTCGTTTGTCGACACTTCACTTAATTGCACTGCACTACGCTTTTTAAACTTTGATTTTGACTCAAAACAAAAAGGATTGTACTTACGATTTTCACTGCACTTTACAAACCCGTTGTTGTAGCTGGAACGTCGATGTCTCGACGCATCAGGTTGCCGTCGAACGCCTGCACAGGCGCCAGGCGGTGAAGCAGTGGAAACAGTGTTGGATGTTGAGATCTCGTTCGTCGAGAGTATATCCGAAGTACTTCCAATATGTGAAACATTGTTGTAATCTCTTAAATTGCCAGTCTCATGATCTAGCGCACAAAATGCATCCTTATTCTTATTACATTCCAAACAGTTACTACGAATAACGCCCTTAGCGCCGCAACCGTAACACGCTATTTGCGAGTTTGGAATAAGATCCGAATGAGACTTTGAAGTGGCATTCTTATTTATTAATTTCGGACACTCTGATTTTAAATGACCCCACTTCTTACAATAAGAACAAAAGGTGCGTTTGTGTTGGTCTTGTTCATTATTGTTTACATTTATAAAATTTTGTTTAAACTCCTCTGACGTATTGAGTGTAGCGGCGTGCTCAAATGACGGGGTTTTATATGTCGGTTTGTTCTGACGAGCTTTGTTATGACTGGCGGTGTTTGTTGATTCAAGATCGGCCTCTTTTAATGATTCTTCGATACTACGAGCACGTTTAAGAAGCGTGTCCAAAGAATCTATACTACCACGATCTACGCGTTTTCTTATGCGCCGATCCAACAAACCAAATACCATGTCTAATTCCACTTTTTCAGATAAATCCCCTCTAGGTAATTTAGCGAGGAGTGACCTAGCCTTTGCGACAAAAAAGTCAGTGCTTTCGTCACCTTGCGACAAAGAAAACAAATCTCTGTATATTCTGAAAGCAGGGCGGCGTTCACCAAAAGCACAGCGTAACTTCGTAAGGGCGTCAGTCCATGAAACAGTCGTGGATTTCAAACCTTGCCACCATACACTTGCAGATTGCGTTAGCAACATTGATAAGCCTTTCACGGCATTTTCATCGGAAATATGTTAACAAGATTTATATACCTCTATTGCATCAATAAAACCTTCAACTTGTTCGCCGGGTGTCCCGCCAAAACGCGCTGTACACTGTGAAAAATTCGCGGGCGAACTCAGTGTAACAGCCGAAGAAGTCATTGCCTCTAATGGCGTGGAAGATCGAACCTCTTGGAGTAACCGCGAACAAAAATCAGCCTGCGATTGTTGAAAGGTTTGCAGCAGAGTCTGTAGTTGATCTTGGCCAATAAATAATTGTGAATTGTTTACATCATCGTCTTCGGTTCCAAGCGAGCGGCGGCCGCGCGCTTTCTTTGAAGTCGGCATGTTAACTTTATGACAATAACAATACAGTCATAAGTAATTCACTGTGTTTGGGTAATAGAAAAATGAATGTTCTCAACACAAAAGTCACTAATACACATAAATACGGAAATAAAGTTCTGCACCAAAACACGTTGGACGCCAATATCACGTTGGTCGCCAATATCACGTTGGGCGCCAATATCACGGTGGGTGTCAATGTCACGGTGGAGCGCTAATATCAGTCACGATGGGCTCCAATAACACGTTGGTGGGTGACAAAATAATGGGTTCGGTTTCCCGAAATAAAAGAAATAGTTTGGGCAGAACTTCGTATACTATGCGTTGACTTAAACAAAACTATTACACTACAAACATAAAACAGTGATTATAACTAACTTTAAACAACAATACCGAAACTTAACCGAAACGTTATACAAAATGAGACTAAAGACTTGTATCAACGCCTCCGCGCAGGCGTAGTCTCGCGTAGTCTGGCTCGAATTCAAAGATGTATCCGTGAGGCGGGAACGATTAAACAACTCTGTACTAATCTAAATAACGTGCGGACTTCCCCGAAATACTTGGGTTGCTACACCATCTATTTATTATAAATTAACTAATTGAAAAATCAGTTTATTTAAATTTATAGTAATAGACTTAATTAAAAACAATGTATATATTCCTATAACTATATAACTTCATAACGAGGCCTCGATTTCTTATGTGGCCAAAGGACACAGGATAGCCCTGCACAAGGTCATAAATATTTAACATAAAACAACCAGCTTCTATCTAGTATTACGGGCAGTTATTAAACTATACCTAGGTATGAAAAGAATATAATATTTGGTGATAATTTATTAATAAATAATCAAAAGTGACTTAGCCGTAATTGATGGAAAAGAAGAATTCTTGGGATATGGCAAATCATACCACTTGCTAGATTTGATTTAATCCAGTTCCAAATTTTGACTTAGGTGTGAGTTGCTGCTCTTCATGCGTTTAAAACTACTCTTAGAACTGTAAGCCAATACCAGCTAGCTGGTCCTAAGGTGTATACTTAATATCTGTTATCGTACTTCTCTAATAACATCCCCACAAGGTGTTCAGTAGCTAATATTTTCGTTAATAAGGTATGGAACCCGAACATAAAAATATTTTCTCTAATTATTATCTTCAACTAAGAGATGAGGTCAACTCTCTACATTATTAATATGATGAAAGGCAACACGTCCAATGCGCTGTAATCTGATATCATTTAAGGGCATTCATGTTTTAATTGGTTCATTTAGCCCATGGTGTTCTTAACTGCACTGCGCTTGTTATGACAAAATATATGGAAATATGTAAGTATATTTTATTAATATGTGTATTTTTCAATAAATAAAATGGTTGCTTTACGTCATTAATCGCATAAAGGACAAATATCTTTTTATTATTTCCTATAGCGATAAATAAAACTTCTGTATGCTTAATCACTTTGAATGTAGTTTATTAAAGCACCGTATGGTATGCTTTGTTGTTATTCTAACATTTTCTTCCAGGAAAGGACAGAGAAGCCCTTTTTCCTGCAGAGGTATAGTAACAGGTTGGTGTTTTTTTTTATCAAGAAGGAAATGTTTTTTCATTTCATTTCATTTCCTTCTTGATAAAAAAAACACCAACCTGTTACTATACCTCTGCAGGAAAAAGGGCTTCTCTGTCCTTTCCTGGGAGAAGAGTTGGAGCTTAAATCAAATCAAATTGAAAATCGTGTGATAAATTGCAATTATCAATAGACATATCAGTTTTAAAAGAAATACTCATTGGTCGGGTTTGAACTCGTCAACCCCTCGTTAGAGTCGCATGTTCTTACCGCTCGGCTACCATAGCTACTGCTTCGTATCCGGTCTGATATTTATACCAGAATTTGGCACTTTGAATGATAATGTAGATACTATAACAGGAGGAGCTGTGAGGTTCCAACACGCATTTAAACAAGGTTTTAGTTAACTTTAATAGTCGTTGGTGTCCAAGCTATTCTAGTGTCTCTCACGCACAAGATAACGCAGAGTTGCTAAGCTCGCAAAAGATAGACAGACGAACTCAAAATGGTCGCAAGGAGCCAGTTGATTAAGTGATAGAAGATCGTGTAATGGGTAAAGAATTACTCTTCGAAGAGATCTCTGACCATCAGAAATCTTAAATAGTTTATCACCATTTTGTTGACTGTATTTTATGGCCCGCCCATTACCACACCAGTATTGCGATAATAGTCATTTGTCAGTTTTTCTTTCCAGATAAATAATAAAGAAAAATAAATAATTTCCATTTGATTTGTGTGGTATATTGTAAATTGTCGTAAAACATGGAGGTGAAGTTATGGACTATCTTCATTCTATTAGTATGTCTGAAAGGAGGAACTTTTGGATTTCGCTGCGACAGAAAACCTTATGCATCGACTACCCAGTCGCAAGCTTCCGATGGTAGATTTAAATTGGTAGTTGAAGGTACCGTGGATGCGTATATTCCTGACCAACTTTATATAGGTATGTTTTTATTACAATATCGATGTAATGTAGTGACTTTTTATATCTGGAAAACCTCTTTTGGGTATCGCCGTACGACGAAGATAAGCGGCGCTTATGTTGGACTCGCAAAGACCAAAAACCTGATATTTCTCACCATGCTACAGATGTGGACAGGGTGCATATTGCCCATGTCCCCATCAGCAATAGCTTTGTTTCCCAAAGAACACGACCTCCATGATGGGGCCCCTTTATACCGTGGTCAAATTAACTAATGACTATGAAGAATAATTTTTAAAACCGCTATTATCAGATTTTGCATCAGTTGCAGTTAAAACGCTTTTCGCGTGCAAAATGTCTAGTTGCACAGTAACAAACTTTTATTCTGGAGTTGATAATTAGAATTGAAATATGTTAAGGTAATGCTTTAATAATTTTTATATACATTAGTTATTATGGGTTATATTTTTAGTCAAGATCATCGAAACGGACGATGAATCCAGATTCACAGGGTTCATGATATCAGCGGAGGGTGACGTCAAATCGGATCCAAAGAACCCGAGAAGATTGATACCTTTGTTTCCTGGAGAGTTACGACCACTGAACCCACTTACAGCAAAGTTCAGTGATCGCTGCCTGTATTCCGTGGAGCAAACTATGTTTTCTCCCAAATCTTCAGTCGAGGTAAATATCAGTGATATACTGGGCCGTTTACGCTATGCATTAATAAAGTTTCTAGGTGTTAATTGCGTATGTATAGGTGACTTGTTCTAGTATTTATTATTACCAATCGAAACCAAATAGATTATCTACAAAATTAGAGCATAATGCGAAATTCGTTCAACTGGTTTGGATGGCACTATGTATTTAGCACTTTATCGTGACATATTGTTAAAGAGTTGCAAACGTATCACGCTAAAATAATAGGTAAATTAACTATTTATTAAAAAAATTTAAATACCTGAGATATTTACAAATATAGGAAAACTTTCTATAGTTTGGTGTAAGAAAAATTTCAAAGTATTACTACAGATTTATTCGAAATTTGTCCAGGTGTATTGGCAAGCTCCAAAATCTGGTAACGGATGTGTTACT
This sequence comes from Morpho helenor, assembly GCA_029227775.1. Classification (NCBI taxonomy): domain Eukaryota; kingdom Metazoa; phylum Arthropoda; class Insecta; order Lepidoptera; family Nymphalidae; genus Morpho; species Morpho helenor. Next base: position 14,769,979 of record JARGCU010000010.1, read on the forward strand.
TTGCGCGCGATGGTGATTGAAAGTGATGACCTTTGGTTTGAAGATGGCGCGCCACTCGTGCAGAAACTTTGCGAAGACATGCGCCAGCCAGACGATGTCTCACCACAGTTGAATTATGATTGTCAGATTTGTGATGAGGCAAAGTATGAGGTAAGGAAGACGCTCTACTATTCCTCTAATCGAAGGTGGCGAAGAGTAAAGTAGTGTAGGTGTGTATTTGTGCCATTCCTGCCTTATCTTCTCCTGATCTCTCAGGATCAGAGAAAGATCTGAAGATCTGATCTCCATGCTGCTTTAATGCAGATTGACCACGTCAACTTCAGCAGATACGTCAAAGATATGCAGAACTCCTCACGAACGGTAGGCTTAAAGATGTCCTATTTATTCTCTAGGTCAGGTAAGAAAGGAAGTAAACGCCAGACAAAATCTTTGAAAGTTTGTGAGATTGAAAGTAACAAATTGCAATTAATTTTGCAGATAAGCTTCACTGGTATTTGGTCACGAAACACTCATCCACGTCTTTACCCAGAAAACGATTGGATAGCACGATACAGTGATTTAGTTGGTGCCTCTCATGCGGCTGAGTTTATTTTGTGGTCGCCTGGCAGTTTAGCGACTGAAGGACTCAGAGATCTAGCAGAGCACGCTAATAGTAGCAAACTTGAAGGAGAAATAAGGGAAAAAGTATGTATAAATGTAGTGTATAAAGTTAATGTAGTTGACAAACCGCAAGTATCGCAATCGCGTTTTCTCACGTCTAGCGGCCGGGGCGTCCAGCCTCGACCGTTATGTCACTAGGACTCTTCCACAGTCCGATACAGTCCTCCACAGCGCGTCACTTTAAGCCGAGGTCCGGCTTCACAGTAGGCACCCTTAAGGCGATGCGGATGCACGACGCTGCGGGCCTCGCTTGAGACCCGCTCTCCCAATACCTCAACCCCCGGCGATGCTTCTACACTCGCCCACCCTCTCGGTGACGCTGTCAAAGCCTTCATGGGTAACAGGCTTAGTTAGTATCCGAAAAAAACCGCAAGTGCGCTATTCAACTAGTGTAAACATCCCTTTGTTTGTGATGAATTGTGCATTGTAATACAATTCATTTATATATGTGTGTTTGTGTAGATAGGAGATGGAGTCCGCACTCTAATAAAGGGCAAAGGCCACGGTTACCGTAAGATGAGCAATCCGACATACGCGTTCTTTCGTACGGATGGCATCAACCACCTTATAACTGTGGCCATCGCGATCTATCCTTCACCCGACTGGTTCCTTGGGGTGACGCGATTTGAGCTGTGCCAAGAGGACAACACGTGGCTCCAGGAAAGGGAGTTAAATCTATATCCGTGGGATGCTGGGACTGATAGTGGTGTATCTTACGAAGTGAGTACGAAATTATTTTAATTAAATTTGATCCCGATTGCGTCCTAATATTTCTCAAATACTCGTATATCTACTGCTTAACATATTGTCGAGTATTTAATGCTTTGTATATGACGTCAATGACCGTGTGGAAGTAGACGATAAGTCTACATACTTGCATATTATCAAGAAAAGAAAAGACAAGCGTACAGATGGACTTTCATCAGTAGAAACAAAATACATGGAAAAATGTATACAATATACCAATTTTTTATGTTGCGTTAAAGTAAGAGCAATATAATAATTTCATTATATCAAGTGTGAATTTAAATGTGAGTTTGAACTTAGAAACATAATAAGGCTTACACAGCACTTTAAAATAAGACTTATACACGATATGGAAATTAAAAATGATGGGAGACGCCGGACAAGCAAGAAAATATACGAGACTCAAAGCATTTCTTATTTTCTCTAACAAATTTTGTCATGTTGTTCGCAGTCGCCGAATTTCGAAACATTTCCACAAGATGCAGTGGCCAGAGTTCAAATGAGCACTTACGATAAGAACTCTCCTTTTTATGAAATGGATATGAAAGATATCCATCCGTTCGGAAGACTGCGCGTTAAGTTAATCAGAATTTACCATAAGGAATGTGAAGAAGAGGATAAGGAAGGGGATACAAAGGAGAGGCCACAGGAAACTACTGGTAAGGCATCTATAAATATATATTTATATGTCAGAAAGATGCGTCTATTATAGAAAAGACGAGAAGTACGAAGAAATTACCTTCTACCCTCCTGCACGAAACGTGGTTTTAAACGAGCGACGAAACAAGCGGCATATGTAATATAAGCGTTATTCGCCATAGTTTATTACATATTATTTAGTAATTGTAACGCTTACACTTGCACTTGCACTTAACGAGAAGAACCAGAAAGAAACTCGGGGGTCAATCTTTTAAACATTTTCAATTTTACATTATTAAACCTCAGTCCTGTATGAAGCTGAAAGGATTTTCAAATCCAGGCTTTCTTATCATCCAATGTGTTTATCTCAAATGTGTTTATTTTTTTGTTATTAAGTTTATGAATGTTGTTTCACTCCTTTTATTCGTAAGTAGGCTAGCTTTTAAATATTTTATTGACCTGTATTTTGTGTATGCTTGGCACTGTTGGCGTGCTAATAAATTAATAAATAAATAATCTTCAATTTTGTTATATTGTTTGAATTATTAAGTGACAGAAGAACCACCAACATCTACTGAAGAGCCTTCAACAACTGTGGCCAGTGAGGAGCCGTCCGAGCCGGACGAGCCATCCAGGTACCGATCCGATCTAGACCAACGTCGGGGGTGAGGCTTAATGATTAATATAATCATCACCCAGACCATTTCAATATTCGATATTCAAAATTTCAACCAACTCGACTCGACATCGCTATGGCATCGCTGTTTGTCATAAATAGGTGTTGCCATTCTCAAGATTCTGAAAGCAAGTTTATATTGTATTCGATTTTGCAGCATTTATTTATGCTCACGAACGATGTATTCCAAAATATGTCGCTAATACACGAACCATAAATACAGAAAAATAATATGATTATGGCAGCTATGTACATTACTTAATTAAGTGTAAAATAAAATAAAAATATGCGTACCTAATAAAATTTAATCCAAACGATACCGATAAGTCAGTTACAGTTGATTTATTAAATTTTGTTGATTTCTTTGTTATGTTAATTATTCATTGAATATTGCAAATGAAAACAATTGCATATGAGAAAACGATAAAAACCTAACAACTGCTATGCAATAAAAAAATTCATACTTTAGATTTTGATACCGTACCTCAATGTTCAAAGTGGGAGATATTTTTATGATGCTGAAGAAGTTATACGAAATATTTGAAAATATGTTGTTATTTATGACAAGCAGCGATATTATGTTTGATGCAATGACGTCACAAGTCCTAAATAATTGTGTAGCGGAGCAATTATCGTTTATAATAATGTTAAATGTAAAAAAACCATAAAACCATGACATTACCAAAGAAAACGTTTGATATACATTTGTTCCCGTCTTTATGACATTGCGACCAAAACCAAAAAACAAACAGAGCAGAGTTGTCAGTTTAAAAAAACTTTTTTTGGAAATAAATAATATCTCACAATACACAATTCTATTGACTTGGACATTGTTGCAACAATACGAATCATTTTAAAGCTAATATTATATTATTACTAAATAATTATTATTGTTTTTTAAATTCTAATTGCCTCATATATTCAGAATAACTATGCATCTCGATCTCTCGTTTGCGTTTACTGATCTTGTAACGTTTGGATCTAACGGAAATCTGTTTTATGAAAACCTCCCCCCTTAACAATTTAAGTTGAGTCCCAGTAACTAACAAGTAACGCTCTAATGCGACATTGGTTAGAAATTATAATCTACTAGCTTTTACCTGTAACTTCGTTCGCGTGGACTGTAGTCTTGGAATAAACCAGTAGCTTTAGTCATTTGCCAACTCTGCAAATATCTCTTACGGTTCAATGTCGTCTGATTCCTATAGAATTAACAGGATTTAAATAGCCTATACTATTCGAATAGAATTAACAGAATTTCAATAGCCTAATGTTACCCCGGTGTATAAGGAATAACAATGCCAAATTTCATCGATATTGCTTCAGCGGATTCGCCGTGAAAGAGTAACAAACATACATCCACACTCACAAACATTCGCATTTATAATATTAGTAGGAAGTAGGATTCATATTAAATAGCAACAACGATAGATATTGTTTTCCAATTACAGTGAAGCTCCAATAGTTACCGATCCGGAATCGCCAGAGGATTGTCCGATGTCCCAATGGCAAGAATGGAGTCCTTGCGACGGCAAATGTGTTAATGGCCGTCTGCTTGGATACAAGTGGAGGGAAAGGTACCATCTTGTGGATGGCATTGCAGTGGAGAAGTACGACCCGGACGTAAGTACAAAGTTTTAAAGAGATTGCATAACAGATGTGCTATTTAAAGAGATACAAATGAATTAGAGTACATTTCACTACCAAGGAGATCTAAGGGGAACTAAGAGAAAGAAAACGGCATATCCCCCTCAGGCTCAAGCATTTTGGCCAGAGCCTAGGATAACAGGCCTAAACAAATAACCAGGCTTAAGGGATACGAGGAATGGCCCAGGTAAGGAGGTACACCTTAAAGCCCGTACCACACCCGCCTTCGGGCGAGTGAGAAGACCCTTGCCGTGTAAGGAGATCTATCACCATCTAGCGGACGTTGTCATTATTTTTAGGATTTCGATCTTGATCGATGAAGGGATTCGCCTTGAGGCTCGTACCCCGTTACCCTCAAGAACAAGCGAGAAGTCCCTAAATATTTATTTATTAAAACACTAATTACAGAATTTAAAGATTTACATTTGTAATATGAGAGCACAACTGCTCTCGCCGACGGCCGCTCACAGACTGAAGTCAGAACTGAATAATAATAATATCATAAATTATTTTGATTCCACACATTACATCCATTTTGTTAGAAAAAAAAATCTTAAGAGACTATGTTAGTATTATGACTATTTCTAATTAAATTATTTCATACCGTCCATTTATGAAACATTGGGACTGCATATGCATGCGAATCCAGTGCTTCTGAAACGGATAGTTTTTCACTTAGTACTTTTAGAATACCGTTGGGGCTTCCCTGTATTCTATTCATCACTGATGCTGCTCTTATCCTTGAATAATGGCAACGCACAGACATGATTCCTATACGAATCAGTATATGCTGATAACCCTGTCAGAACTGTGCCTTGCTAGTTACAAGTATAACTAATAGCTCCTCCTTTTTTTTGGTTTGTGACAGAGTTTTCTTTTGTCGAATAGATAAAGCGTAGTTCGCTACGAAATTTATTGTATTGATAACAATGGATCTTTTATACTAGGGGAAAATAAAAACAAAACAACAACGATATTGCGAAAGAAGTCTGGTCCTATAATCTTGTTTTTATCGGAATGAATAATATATTTATGTAATGTGTAAATTAAAGAATATTTTATATTCAGGCGGATCCATCTACTAAGAAAGAGGTACCGCGGTTTTGTAAGAATCATTACGATGATTTCGAGAGAGACGACTGTGTAGACGACTGTTCTGAGCCCGAAGAAGACACGACATGTAAGTAGAGTATCATGCATCCAAAGTAACAGCTTGATAAATAATAAAGCCTATTACATTGGTATAAATGTAAAATACTTGGATCTGAATTCTTCATTCTCCCTTATTCATTCAAATTCTAACGTAATGGTAAACGTCTTCTCTTACTAGCTTATCTAACTCTTGCTTTCTCGATTCTCTCTCACTCATTAACCAAACTTGTGGTAGAGATCTTCTCTCGACTATCTAACTCTTTTTGTTCAAGTGATAGACGTCCACTGTTAGACATAGGCCCCTTCAATTGATCTCTACGATCTAATGTTGCTTTGTATCTGCTGCTTCTAACGACCGCTTGAAGTCGTTCGTCCACCTTGTAAGAGAGTCTACCAACGCTGCGCTTTTCAACAAAAGTTACTTCTCTAGCCCATTACGACCAGAAAGTGATCGACTTTCTGGTTCTCCTTACTATGTGCCCCACCCATTACCACTTTCGATTCCACTCGATTTCGGATTTGATTAAATAAAGACTTTCTGAGCTTAGCTCGCTTTATCACTTACTTGGATGTCTGGCTTTCATATACTCATAGTTAGCTACCAAACTTGTGATCCATATGTCATCACTGGCAATACGTTTGTTCGAATAATTTGGTCTTCATTTGGTCCCTACCTAGTCGTGTGTATCTAACATAGATTCAGAATTACTTGCAGCCATTTTGGTTTGTTTATTCTATATTTTATTTTCAGTTGAAAGGAGAATTATGCAACCTGTCGCACCTGGACACTCATGGAATTCCAAGAGACATTTATCTAAGCGTAAATTGTGAAGATTATCGTCATATAATCACTTAAAATTAAAGTACGAGTACAGTAGTTCATAAAAAGACTGTATAATATCTTACATGATAATAATATGTTATAAAATATAAATAATATATTATAAAATTATGTATTAGAAAAGTGACGTAATTAAGCATAATAAAATTAAATTGAATCATAATACGAAAATGTATTGTTTTATTATTAAAAAAAACCCATATTTTGTTGATGCTGGAGAAGAATCTCCTTATTCTTAAAAGGATATTATAATTTTTTTTCATTAATTTAATAAATTAGAAATTCGTAATGCGTTTACGATTACGATTTTGTTCGTGGAGCCTATCCTCCTGATGATGCTTCGGTTTCGGGGCGAAGCGATCGTGGAGATTGTGGTAGTGGGTGTGTGTAGAGCTTGAGTGGAGTGTTGGTGTTGGCGGCGTTTTGTGATATGTATTGTGACTTGTCCTGCATGTATAAGGTATGTGATTGTTGCCTGCTTCATACAAGTGTATGCAAGCATTACATAAATTCTCTTAACAAACGCCAATCACAGCAAAATAATTTTATTGTAACTTCTGGACTATCGAATTCCGCAAAGTAACGCCTGCTTCCATAAATCATATGAGTAAACCATAATTTTACGTGTAATAAAATGATATAAGTATATATGTTTTCTGCGTATGAATGCGTCAAATAATAGAGAGTATAAACATGGATACAGATCAACATAATTTTATTAAATAAAGGTGATAATTCCCATGGATCACTAAAAATAGGAGCATAAAAATATGTAAGCCGAGGTGTAATTCGACGCGTTAGTGGCCTATTAACTCTTAATTATCTTTAATTCAGTAGACAGGCGACAATTGGACATACCCCAGTTAATCCTACGTGTGTTACGATCTGGTACAGTTACGTTTTTGCAAAATGAAATTTGGATTTATAATAAGTAAGTAATTTTTAATAATATAGAACGTTACTTGAAACAACCAAAATGCATATATTCCTCAACCTCATAATGCCCTAACCTGAGCCGTTTGACCTTGTTTTTGACGATATTCTTGATGATAAGTAACTGGGCCACCTTAGTTTAATTCTCCTGCTTATAATCAAGACAACAATAAAACTACCAAAAGAAAATTGCAACCATTTTTATTAGTCTAAGCACTAAAATGGTATCTTGGATGTTGATCAATGGTTCCCACCCTAATATGATCTGCGTAATAAAATGTAGATATATTTGAAATAAAACCGGCGGACGCGGAAAGCCAGAGACAGAGTGAAATGGAAAAGTCTCGTTGTAAAAGCCGAGGCCCATCATGACAAAGAAAGATAGTGCCGTAGGAAGACGAAGATTTGAAATAAAACCCCAATAAGCGTTCATATAAAGTTTTGTTATAGACAGTCACAGAATTGAAGTTTTGAAAGACCTTGTAGTTGAAATTCTTGAAATATTTTAACATCTAGTTATATTAGAGTGTTCATTTCAATATATCACAATAACCAACTGTATACTTAATGTTTTATGTAATAAGTATAGGTGATTTTAACAGAAATGAGGAGATATGATAAGAAGGGCACATAGTTTGAAGAACTGATGATCTTAGGGTCCAAAAGTGTTAAATTGATGGCCCCCAATCGGGACTATCAGTATTCCTAATAGGCGAACCTCAGATCGATCATATAGCGTGGAAATTGTCGGAAGAGATCTACGTCCAGAAGTTGACATCAATCGCTTGAAAAATAAGAAAAAGAATGCAATTTTCTAATACTGAGTAGGCATTTTCCTGCCTCTCCTCGAGCGTTTTCTAGATGCCTTGATATCTAGGTCGTGTACTAAGCTAATATGTGGTGTAGTGACATCTTGCCAAAAATGCCGAAATAGCCATAAAATATTCGTCTGTATAAGTTTTTAATTTCTTAGTGTACAATTAATAAAATTAAACTTCCAGGATACCACAAACCAACGATATTTATCCTCTTTCTTGTAATCCAAAAGTTATATTGTGAACAATGTGACCATCGCCCTCTCGGAACCAAAACGGAGCCCTTACCTCCCGATAGTCGTTTCCAAATTGAAATCCTGAACATTTCCGATAAGTATATACCAAGTAAAACTTATACCGGTAAGTTATTGTTGTAGTTTAAATATTTATAATTACAATATCCTGATACGAATTCCATTTACATGTAATTAGTACTGCAGCCCTGTATTCTATCTAAGATTGCTGGCTCGTAGTGATAAAAAAATACTCCTTGTAGTTATTAACTTCGTAAAAGCTATTAATTAAGAACCTGACAGAAATAGTTAGTTTTAGATAGGTTTTGTATGAAATTTAATTGTCGTGAGTAGTATTCATAGTTTATGTACAGAAACTATTGCGATAATAAACCTTCTGTATGCTTTAATCGCTGTATTAAATCTATTAAAATCACCGTTATCCTGGACGTAACCATCATTTTAAAAAAACGTAGTCTTATGGCAAGAACAAGAAGGGGAGCTATAAATGGACAAATACAATGTTAAGGAATTAACACAGACAACATTATCTTCATTGTCACTTTTATTTTATTTTTTATTTTATTTATTAAGGTTTACCAGTGATTGTTACATATGTTATTCCAAGATACAAGATTAATATACAATACTATGACTATGTACAATCGTATTAAGGCAAACACAACTTGCACTTTTTAGACTAATAACAGACATAAATTACGTACTATCTAAAATGATTTCTCTTTATTATATCGTGTTAGCCCGACTACTTCCAAGCCAATCCGGGTACAGTTTCCGCAGCGATAACGCCGTATAAAGAGCTCATGAATAAGGGCCCCGTATGGGCTCAAAACTAGACGGACTAACCCGATAGAACAAGCGGGAGTAAGGCCAGTTTTTATTACTAAACTTTCAACAACATTACTTAAAAAACATTTTTCCAGTGCGTTTATCTTCTACCGACGGCGTGTCTACGTTCATAGCGTTTACAATATCCGTTCGTGGAGATACCAGACGAAACGAGAGGAATCCTAGGAGGCCCATACTTCTGAATCCTGGCCATATACGTAGTCTGCCAGACTCTGATGCAATTGCGAATTCTAATTGTAACAACACTGTCATACAACGAGATATAACGTCAAAGACTGTTGTAGAGGTACATATTAACTTAAAAATCCTAAAAATCTATACCTATACTTTCTGCTTTATGTCTTTCTTTCTGTGCCCAAGCTTTATTTTAAATGTGAGCACATTCTATAAAACATTAACGAACTATAAATGATGTACAAGTACTAACAGGTAATTACAACTAGAAACCTATAGTCATTTTCTGTAGCTGTAGTTTTCATAGCAAAGTTCATTGTTGTGCGACTTTTCAGGTTGAATGGACAGCACCGCCTAAAGACAACAAATGCGTGACAATATTCGCAGTAATAGCTGTGAAACCAGATGTGTGGTACAATTTTGACGGACCACTGTCGAAACTAATCTGTGAGGACCGCCGCAACATGGAGGATATGCAACCGACGGAAAATGATAATTGCCAAGTGTGTGAAGACGCTCAGTACTTGGTAAGATGCTATACATCACGTCTTTTATACGTCGGCATAGAAAATAGTCAAATAACATTTATAGATAGTCATTTATCACGTGTCACAAAGCTGAAGTGGTTATGGCACATAGTGCGAAAACTGATGGGCGTTGGGGTCTCAAAGTGTTGGAATAGCGACCACGCACCGGAAAACGCTGTATTGGTAGATCACCTACGAGATGGACTGACGACCTCGTCAAAATCGTGTGTTGTGGAGATCCCATGAAGAGAACTATATCCAGTAGACGTCCATCGGTTGACACAGAAGAAAAAAGAAGAGAGTCATTTATTATAGAAAATGAGGTTCGCATCTAAGTATACTGAAAATGGGGCTCTCAAGTGATCAGCAGCCAAAAGAATGGGCTTACCATAGTAAATTCAGTCTCGTTTTAATGACTCTTACGATTATTAGGCGTTTAGGTCGTGGTATATATAGTTTATCTTGGTTAGACAAGTAAGTACGATCTAGTTAGGTCACTACTGACCCAAATAATCCTAGTTTGGTTGGCTAATGTGTTGAAGGATAGATTTTTTAATACAATAAGACTAGCGCCTGGTTATGATCTCGCCTGATGGAAAGTTAAGATGTAGCATGAGGCGGACCGCGTTTGCCAATGGAGTGCCTATCCACTCTTTTTTTTTAGTTTCCCAAATCGTAGGAATCTGGGAATATAGATGCAGGAAGAAATTCTACGCCCTGGCAGTACGCATGAAGAAAAATGAGCCGAACCGTTTGTGAGAAACTTTGGGATATTTATTGTATTATCTAACGGTGGAGCCTCTCATGGCGTTCTTAAGTCACCCCATCGGAAGAATAACATATTTCCTATGTTTATTACATGGGACATGTGACTTTATACTTTGGATAGGGTGAAGTGTTCTGTCTTAGTAGAATCTATCCTCATATATACTTATCTACCTATTGACAGCTTACCTTTAAAAGCGTAAGGTCTTGTCCCACGCATCTGCTAATGTTTCCGGAGAAGTTATTAGAATCTATCCTCATATATACTTATCTACCTATTGACAGCTTACCTTTAAAAGCGTAAAGTCTTGTCCCACGCATCTGCTAATGTTTCCGGAAAAGTTATTAGAATTTATTTCCATATATTTACCTATTGACAGCTTACCTTCGAAGGCATATGGTCTTGCCACACCCATCCGCTAATGTTTCCGGAAAAGGAACTGGCAGCAATGGCTCGCTTCAGTGACGTGGTGGGCGCCTCGCACAATAAGAACTATAATGTATTCAAGAGTTACTCCGACGCTAGTCAAGCCCTGAAAATGTTAGCTGAACAGGGTAATACGACCAAATTGGAAATGGAAATGATAAATTTGGTAAATATACTTATTTTTTTTTTCAATTTTCTACTATACACGTCGCACGCTTAGCATTAAGTGATCTAATTAAAAATTAGGCTTCATATTTAGAACTTCATGTATTATATGTGAAAGAGGGGGACTTCTAGCATAACTAATCTTCTTTGCCTAAACTAAGTTCTAGATAAAACAAATAAGTTCCTGGGTGAAAATAATAAACAAATTTTTATTTATTTATATTTTAGATTTAAACTACTGTCAATTGTATTCATAGCCAATTTAGGGTTCTGGGAGTAGTGGCTTTACAGGGCCTGAGGGCCCGATATTACTCTGACCATTACTGATCTATTGTGATCGCCACTGACTACAGTTCGCTGCCAATGCAGCCTCCCGAAATTCCGGGATCTTTTTGGCGGCGAGATCTTTCACCTCTTTTCGGCGTAGACTATGCGACCCTAGGAGAGAGTATCGAATGTGGACCAGCGCAGGACAATCGCACAGGATGAGTGTTTGATGCATGGGTGTTTCCTCGATTCTGTGTCTGACAGCTTCAGGTTTAACATGTGTTTATTTAGTCCACAGTACCCCGTAAGCGCCCTCGCTAGTTTACTTAGATTAGAGGATATCACGATGAGGCCTTTATATATGATCTTTTTGAACAGCGTTATCACGGGGCAAACTGACCCAATAAAATAAGACGTGAATAATCAGTTTCTATACATTAACAAGTTGTTTTTTTTAGGTTGGTTCATCAATCCGAACCGTGATTAAAGCCTCTGGACAACCAAAGCCGAATATGGTGACCCATTCCATATTCCGTGTGAGCCGAGAGCATCACCTGGTGTCCCTTGTGACCGCTATCATACCATCCCCTGATTGGTTTCTCGGCGTTGCCAACATGGAACTATGCACTGTCGATGTTAATAAATGGGCCCCTAATTTGACGTTGAATCTTTATCCTTTGGACGCTGGGACAGATAGCGGAATGTCTTTTAGTGTAAGTGTAGATAATGTTTTAGCCAGACCGCTGAGAATGTGGGCGAAAGCAAGGGACGCTTCGAGCGATCCGTATGATGCTATACGGATCGCATCTTAAATATCTCTTACCAATTACCGCATTGTAATATGGTAATATGAAAGAAAAAATAACTGGTTTACCGTTGATGATAAACCAATTTTTTTTTCAAATCTCTAACCCCTTAACTGTCTCTGGTATACCTACTCGAGACTTTAAGAATTAAAAAAAATATTACGCTAAGGGCCTGTTGCACAAGTTACCAATAAACTGTCAGTTAGCTTATCCTAGAATTTTGCCTTTCTCAGGTTTCTGATAGGCTTATTCAGCACTAAAAGTCCCTAATAAGTTAACAGGTAGATCATGTGGCTGTTGTAAATACATCAAACAAGAGTGTAGCAAGTAAACAGTGTGATTAAGTAAATTAAAATAAATATAGGGAAAAATTATAATTTTAAAAAAATACCTAAATGATTACTTGTTTATTAAATTTCTAATCTTTGGTTTTAATTCTAAGAGGGAGAGATGAAAAAATGAAAAATCTCTATGATAAGTTTGTATCTGAAAATATTTTTTAATCTGTAGGCCCCGAATGAAGACACAATGCCACCGCAGCCAATTAAATCGGCGATTATAAACAAATCTGTATCGAAAGAGGAAATGAAACCGTTTGCGAAGTTACATTTCGAACTCGTGCGCACTTACACTACACTTGACTGCGAAACGACAGAAAGTATAGTTTACCAGACTAATGAGAGTAAGTTTAAAATCTATCAAAAAAAGTTTATAACGGTCGCTTTATGTGGAATAGACACAAAGTTATATGGGAATCGAGATTTCTATGATATTTTGCTTATATCGTAACAAACAGTTACCAAGCAATAAGTTGACTACTTGCTAACTATGAAAAGCTGTGATAGCCCAGCGGTGAAACCGTGCTATGAGATCGAGAGTCACGTGTTCAAATCCAGGCGGGCACTAATGAGTTTTTTTGTTAAAACTTTTGTATCAAATTGAAAATATCGATTTATCACACGCTTTTCGGTGAAGGAAAACATTGTGGAGCTGTGATAGCCCAGTGATTCTTTCGAGGAGGTCACGGGTTCAAACCCGGGCAGACACCAATGAGTTTTTCTGTTAAAACTTATGTGTCTTATTGATAATTATAATTAATCACTCGCTTTACGCTAAAGAAAAACATCGTGAGGAAACCTGCATATCTCTAAAGAATTCTGGAGATATGTGTAACCTACCAAACCGTATTGGAGCAGCGTGGTAAATCTTAGATCCAATCCTTCTCTCCAGTAACGGAGAGAGGAGGCCTGTACTCAGCGTTGGGGTAAGAACAGGCTGTTACTTTTACTATACTTTACATTGACTACGACAAAAAATTTGTTTCGCACAAGTATGCAATTGAAATAATACTTTACTTTTTATACTTTTAGATGATAGAGACGCAAATCCCAGCGAAACACCCCAAACAACTACCCCAACGTCATCGTCTTCGTAAGTATTGCCGTTATTAATATTTAAATGTTTTAAACTTCCTCTAACCTCCTCTACCTTTTCCATATGACTAAACGTAAATTAAAAAAAGAAATAATTAAAGTTAACCGGAAAGCAAAAATAATGGCAGTAACACACACTCACACACACACACACACACACACACACACACACACACACACGCACACACACATAACACTACTACTTATAAACACTTTTAAATCAAACTTCATATTTGAGATCTTAAATCATGTATCTTTGTTAAACGTAAATAATTTAATATAACCGATAGTCACTGTGTAATCCACTCCTGGCCTTATTTTATTATAATACATAGTATTTAAGTAAAAAAATTTTGTAACGCTGTAGGATTACTGTATAAATAAATAAATAAATAAATAATACTACCTATATTTTGTTATATATCCAGCACAGTTCATAAGTTAATTTTTATCTATTTATTTGCCGTAACAGTAATATTCTTTCTCATAATTCTTCTGCCCTAATCCAATCTAAGTGGGTTCGGCAGAAGCATGTTATAAACATGTTGTCACATGGCAAGAAAGAGGGTGGTCTATTCTACTCAACCGGATACTCCACGGCGTAAAACTATATCATCCTGTCCTTATCCCACTCTAAGTGGGGTCGGCACAACATGTTTTTCTCTTCCATTCTGTCCTATCTTTCGTCAACTCTGGCGCCACTCCTTTTATATGCATATCGTACTTCACACAATCCAACCATCTCTTTTTAGGCCTCCCTCTAGGCACATATCCATCCACATTCAAATTTAACACACGTTTGGTCACATGATTTTCATCCCTCCTCATTACATGTCCATACCATCTCAATCTTGCACTTCTCGACTTTTTTATAATGGGCGCAACTTTCAGACTTCCCCTTATATACTCGTTTCGTATTTTATCAAGTATTGTCACACTACACATCCACCTTAACATTCTCATCTCATTTGCATGTACTCCACGGCGTAAAACATGTGTCGAATTTGAGATAACATGAATATGCAAATGCATTTTATGTATTTTAATAAGAGTTATTATATATTAAGTAAGGAACAGTGCGAGTGTCCAACAAATAATAAGAGATAGAAGATTAGAACCAGTTCATATAGACGCCGTACTCGCCGCAGAGCGCTAGTGTAGCTTAGTATGAGTTAGTGATTACCAAATCATTAAGTCGTCGCTGTTCCAGCCGTGACAGCAAGTTTATGTTCTTAGCGAATAACAATCTAGTACTTATCTTTGTTACTGCTGTCACTTTGTTACTGCTTGTGTTTGTCGCTGTGGTAGCCCAGCGGTAACACCGTGCGCCTCTTTCGAGGAGGTCTAGGGTTCAACCCCGGGCAGGCACCAATGAGTTTTCTAGTAAAACTTATATGTCTAATTGATAATTGCTATTTATCACACGCTATTCGGTGAAGGAAAACATCGTGAGGAAACCTGCATATCATGATATGTGTAACCTACCAATCCGCATTGGAGCATCGTGGTAGGTCTTAGCTCCAATCCTTCTCTCCAAAAAAAAAAACGGAGAGAAGAGGCCTATGCCCAGCAGTGGGATAGTAACAGGCCGTTACATTATTACTTATCTTTGTCTAATCGCACATAAAAAAAAGGTAGATAGACTTAATTTGCTTTCTACATTTTTCATGGACACATTTTAGACTAGGTCTCCTAATCTAGTAAAATAACTATATGATTTTAATATTCCTTATAGAATACTTGCTTATGAAATCATCATTTTATATATTTTTTTTCTATGATAATTTGCTTCTCATCATCTTCATCTTCCTGCCCTTATCCCACTCTAAGTAGCGTCGGCACAACATGTTATAAACATGCTGTCACATGATTTGGCTGCGTTTTTACGACCGGCCGCCTGCCTGACGTCAACTTACCTCTGTCGTATTTTACGACACCTCGGTAAGAAAGAGGGTGGTCTATTCTACTAAACCGGATACCACACGGTGGGTCAACTTAACTTAGTCGTCTTTTACGACACTTCGTTAAGAATTGAGGTTGGTCTATTCTACTCAGCCGGATACCACACGGCGGGTCGACTTACCTTAGTCGCCTTTTACGACACCTCGGTAAGAAATGAGGGTGGTACTATTCTATTCAGCCGGATACCACACGGCGTCTATAATAATTTGCTTCTAAATAATCGAAATTCAAAAAGGTTTGCTAGTATTAACAAGAATTTACAAATCTACCGTTTGTACCTAGGGAAGAGTACCACGTGGATCCGGAAACTCCTGACGAGTGTCCCATGACATCGTGGGAGGAATGGGAGCCGTGTGCGGGAGAATGTATGGACAACGTTTACAGGGGATACAGAACTCGCTCACGGTACTACCTTGTTGACGATGTTCCGGTTGGCAAAGATTTGAATGTAAGAATACAATACGTTACAATCTTACGGTCTTATTCATAAAAATAGCTTATAGAAGGTTTTAGACACGTTTTAGTTAAAATGCTCTATAAGCTTATAAGACGTTCCATAAAATTGTTTATTCATAAACCTTCTATAACTGATCTATAGCTAAAATGCGGTTATAAATCCGAATGTTGCCATTGTAAGGAAATCTGGCTTCTACTATAGCGAGTCCAAAAGCGAGTCCATGTCATAACTTTTATGAATAAGACCTTCTCCTCCTACTCCTTACAACTTTTTGCATTGGCTTTATCATCTTCCTGCCTTTTTCCCACTCTAAGTGGGGTCGGCACAACATGTTACAAACATGTTGTCACATGATTTGGCTACGTATTTTACGACCGCCTGCCTGACGTCAATTTTAGTCTTATTTTACGACACCTCGATAAGAAGGAGGGTGGTCTATTCTACTTAACCGGATACCACACGGTGAGTCACTTACCTTAGTCGTATTTTACGACACCTCGGTAAGAAAAGAGGGTGGTACTATTCTATTCTGCAGGATATCACACGGCGGTTGCATTGGCTTCAGTATAGAGATAAAAAGCATACGTAGGTATATATGCTATTAATATTAATAATAGTATATATTTATAAATTAAATACCTACAAATTTCAGTAGCGCCTATGATTAATGTCGTTTTGCGTTGTAGGGAACACTTTGAATAGCTCTTTTCTAAGAAGTTTATGAAAATTACTTTGTACCTAAATAAAAATAGGACTAACGTAATGTTACATTGGCGGTACCTAGCGGAATGGTTAGGGTACCTAACGGACTTGTGATTGAGAGGTCGTGGGTTCGAATCCTGACATTATACTAACGACGTGAATCCACTCCTAACACAAGGATTTAACTTAGCTGGAGGGGTAAACAATAGTTATAATTTGTAACCCAAAATTGCTAGTAATAAAACGATGTCTCTCAAACAAATACTTCGTTACCGTAAGAATTGCATGCTTAAGTTAAGATTAAGATCTCAAAAAAATTACGACTAACGCGCCTTTAAGTATTAGGAGAGTGAAGGTGAAAACAAGACACAGCAACGCTTGGCCATGTTTGCCAGTTTAAAACACAACTTATCTACAGTTACAAATACAACTCATCTACAGTTTATGATATTAATTTATGTAAATATAATTAATTTTAATGTTTGCTCAGGGTCCCGATCTAGAAGTCCCGGAAATGTGTTTTGATAAATACTCGGATCATGAAACTGAGGCATGTGAAGAAGAGTGTGAAGATGAAGAAACAGTTATTCGATATAGTAACTTTTAATAGACATGTGAATAATTAATAGTATTAAATTTTGGAAATTAACAAGTGGTTTTTTTTAATACCCTATCTAGAGTAAGAGCGCAATTTATTACTTACTTTTGTGTGATTGTTACCTTTTTTTAAAAATAACGTTTTTCTGCGTGCTTCTTTTAAGGGGCTACACAAACGACTTATGAACCTTATATCGACAAAATAATATTCGAAAGCAGTGTAACTAAGTGCTGTTATGTAAATTAGGTAGAGTTTCAGCATTACGAAAAATACAAGAACCTACCAAATGCTTATCTGTGTTAATTTTGATAAGTAATCTGTGGGTGACTCTTACGTCATTGAATGCGACATTTTGTGATCCTTGAATTTTTTCCACACTAATTGCAAATGTTAATAACAATGTTTTGAATCAATCACTCCAAATTATAAATCCTATTATGCTGGAAAAAAAACCAAAGTCGAGTTTTAAACGTTTCCTAGGTATAACTGCGGCAACGATATTTGTAGCCGAAGCAGCAGGATTCGCCGTCAGCTACGCGTTGTGGTATAAGTTAAATTCAGAAAGAGGTGAGACTGTTATTATAAATATATGAAATCACTGTTTTTATTCTTCTTGAGTCATGTGTCCATACTATACGTTGACCCACTTAAGACTTCATAGATGGAGGCCTCATATGCAAACAATTTATTTTCTATTGAAAATTAGAGATTATCGAGTGGTTCTAAATTTTATCCAGAATATTATATTATGTATATATAGCACAGTGTAAAGTTTCCAGAAAGATTGGTTATATGATATATTAAAATTAATCTACCCTAATAACAATTGATAAAACGATTTTATCACGATTTACCGTGATGCTATACTACTTTTTGAATGGACTTCGCTCGCGTTGGCTGTGGTTGACACACGTGACGCGGATAATTTTTGATATTAGTGTTTATTTTATTTGTTTAATAGCGTAATAGTCAGTGTTTGTGTATTTTATCTGTTAATTAATAGGTGGTGGTAAGTGTATTTTGGGGTTTTTTTTATCGTTCTCATTATGGAGATCGATAAGCCGCCGGATCCTGGTGGATTAACACGTAAACGTCATGTTGAGGACACCATTTCCGATCCTATTTCTAAAAAGACAATAATTACTCCGGCTCAGGCCTCTGCTTCTGTCCAAACAATTTATGTTCATTCCTCTTTTGCTGAAGGACCTAAAGCTTATACCGAAAATGACAAGGGTCCCTTCATAATCCATGTCTCCAGAGAAATATCGGATCCCTCTGCTGGTACGACCATCCGAGCAATAACTTTCGGTCAATTTCTTCATAAAAACAAAATAAACAATATTGTCAATGACGGCATAAAAAATTTAGGGCGTAATAAAATAAGTGTAGAATTTACAACAGTAAATGCTGCTAATAGTTTTTTAAATAGTCAGGTTTTAACACTGGCGAAATATAAAGCAGTTATTCCTACTTATAACATAACTCGGATGGGCTTAATAAGAGGTGTACCAGTGGATTGGTCTATGGAGGAGTTAGTAGAATCTTTAGAGCTCCCTACTGGTTGTGGTCAGGTCTTAAAGGCCAGACGACTTAATCGGAAAACTTTTAAAGATGATTTAGTCACCTGGGTACCTACCCAATCAGTTGTTATAACCTTTAGAGGTCAGATGCTTCCTTCCAAGGTATATTCCTTCCATACGTCCCTACCTGTAGAAACCTACCATTTTCCTACTATACAGTGTCTCAGTTGTTGTAGGTTCGGTCACATTAAAACACAGTGTAGATCTAAGCCTAGGTGTTTTAAATGTGGTCAGTCTCATACCGGAGAGTCATGTGAAGTCAACAATGAAAAAGCTACATGCCTTCATTGCTCTGGCTCTCATTATGCTTCAGATAAAAGTTGCCCAGAGTTTGCGAGACAACAGTCAATAAAACTTGTAATGTCTCAAGAAAACATACCATATATAGAGGCATCATCTCGTTTCCCTCCTGTCCGCAGATCCTATGCAGAGATTGCAAAGGAGATGTTTTCTACACCTACTTACAATAATTCAATTCCCCAAATAACTTCTCCTTCTAAATCATATACCAAAACTGTTTACCGTAACCCCCGTCCCAGAGTACCAGTTGCAAAGGGATATGACACTGAAACACATAAAACTATTATTTCATCTCCTTCCTCTTCTCTATCCAATGGCAGTGTTTTTAATCTTGCACAAAACGACTCCCCTCCGACACAGAATAAACTATTGGAATCTCTTTCTGAATTCCTCTTAAATATTGTCTTACCATGTAGTGATATTCCTTTACCGCCCAACGTTGCCCGCAATTTAAATCAACTTTTCCAAATTTTAAATAATGGACCCAATAGTTCTACTTCAATGGAACTGCCAAAGTCTTCTCAGTAAAAAACAAAATCTTATTTCTCTTATCAACATACATAATCCAATCATTTTAGCCATCTCGGAAACATGGCTTAAGCCTGGTTCCCGATTTCGGATTCCAGGTTTCTCCTGTTTGCGGGATGATAGAAATGATGGTTATGCAGGAAGTGCCATTTTTATTCGGCACTCTTTTCCATTTTCTTCCATCACACTCCCTCCTCATAGCCAGCAGTTTAACGCTGTTGCTGTGAGAGCTTTTAACATCTCTTTTCTGTCTTTGTATGTTCCTCATCCTTCTTTGTCACTAATCCCAGAATTACACTCTATTATATCTTCTCTTTCTACTCCTACAATAATATTGGGTGATTTTAACGCCCATCACACTATGTGGGGGTGTTATTTTTGTGATGTATTTGCTTCTTCGTTGGTAGACATTTTTGAGGATGTTAATCTATGCATCCTTAACGATGGCTCTCCGACTCGTAGAGTTAATCCATCTCAAAATCCCAACTCCGCAGTGGATCTTTCCCTATCTTCTCCCTCTCTAGCATCCCAATTGTCGTGGAAAGTCCTTTCAAGTACTCATGGCAGTGACCACTTTCCCATTATCCTCTCATTTAATAATAGAACCGTTCCAAATTTAAATTATAGCCCTTTATTAAAATATAAATTAAATAAGGCAAATTGGTCAGGATTTGCACAAACCGTTGATGACTTAATAGATTCCATCCCAAATTTTGAAAGTGGTGGGAATGTTTTGTTATGCTACCATCAATTCATTACTTCTCTTTTACTTTCGGCCGATTCCCATATCCCTTCTAGGCGCACCAAACGAAATCATTTGCCTCCCTCTCCTTGGTGGGATGAGGAATGCAATGAGTTATTTAAGCAAAGAGAGTTAGCAGAAAGATCATATTCAGCTTGTATGTCATGGGAAAATTTTATGAATTACCAACATATTAATGCCAAAATAAAAAGCTGTGTCTCTAAAAAGAAAAAAAGTTCCTGGACTAGTTTTTGTGAGTCTCTAAATCCCAGATCACCTTCCTCAACTGTCTGGAGAAAAATCAAAAGTTTCCGTCGTACTCTTGAATATGTTGATCCTGTATCTAATAACCCATCCGATTGGCTTGAAGATTTTGCTGACAAACTTGCCCCCCCAACTGTCCCTTGTGTTGACTCTTTACCTTGCTTCACACCAACAAACATGGTAGGCGAGTTGGATGCACCTTTTTCCTTTGAAGAACTTGAAACCGCTCTCAATGGTTTAAAAGATTCAAGTCCAGGGGAGGATGGTGTGCCTTACTCTTTCCTACGTAGTTTGAACAATAAAGCAAAACTATTCCTACTTAGCTTATATAATAAATTTTTTGAAACTAGTGATATTCCTGATTCTTGGAGATCACAAATTGTTATTCCCATTATTAAGCCCGGTAAAAACCCTTTAAACCCAAATTCTTATAGACCTATAGCATTGTCGTCCACGTTAGCAAAGGTTAATGAAATCCTGATAAAAAATCGCTTGGAATGGGTACTAGAGAGTAGGAGACTTTTGGCTCCTTCGCAATACGGTTTTCGGAAAGGCTTGAGTACTACAGACAGCCTCAGCATACTCACTACAGACATTCGAATAGCCTTTGGTAAGGGGGAGTACCTCATGGGTGTCTTTCTTGATATTTCTTCTGCATATGATAATGTTCTTCTTCCGTTGCTCAGGCATAAAATGCATCAGCTGAGTTTACCTCCGAGGATAGTGCATTTCATATGTAACCTGTTATCAAGCAGAACAGTACTGGTTAAGCACCAGTCTTTCCTTACTTCCCCCAGAACTGTCTGGAAGGGTCTTCCCCAGGGCTCCATCCTTAGTCCCTTGCTTTACAGTATATACACTCATGATCTCGAATTGTCTGTAAACAACTTTTGTAACATCTTACAGTATGCTGATGATATTGTCATATATTACAGCTCAAATTCAGTAGAAGATTTATCACATCGTCTGAATTCTGCTCTCTATTACTTAAGCCAATGGCTATCTAATCATGGTTTATCTTTAGCTGTAGACAAATGCCAAGCAGTAGTCTTTACCAGAAAAAGAATCCTTCCTTTTGTTAATCTCCTGTATGAGGGTGAGCATATAACTTTTGTGAACAAGGTTAAGTTCCTTGGAGTTGTTCTCGATAACCGGCTGAACGGATGCGCTCATGTTGAGCACTTAATGAAAAAATGTGAAAAAGGCATTAACGTTTTACGTGCCGTTTCTGGGGTTTGGTGGGGTGCTCATCCTTATTCTTTAAAATTATTATATAATGCTTTAGTTCGTAGTTACATGGATTACGCTACTTTTGTTTTAGATCCTATGAATAAAGCTGCCTCTAATTTACTTAATAAAATACAGCATAAATGTCTTAGAATCATTCTGGGGGCTATGAAATCATCCCCAACAAATGCACTTCAAGTCGAATGTGTTGACCCACCATTACACATTCGTCGTCAATACCTATCGGACCGTTTTGTTGGCAAAATGTTACAGCTATCTTCTCATCCCCTTTGGCCTCGTTTGACCCAGTTGGCCCAAGTTCTCCGTCCTCGTAATCCATCATCCTACTTGCTAGACAGTTTCCAAAAATTTACAAACCTCCCTTATCCTTTATCTGTCTGTCAAACTAATCCTATTTATTCAATTCCTTTTAAAGCCCTTGTATTTAATCCACCCGTACTCACAGATATTGGTTTAATCAAAGGAGCTCCTGACACAACTTTCAAATTTAATGAATATATTTATAAAAATTGGTCAAATTTTCTTCAAATCTACACTGATGCTTCAAAGTTATCTTCGGAAAGCTTTGTTGGAGCAGCGTGTTGGATACCTAAATACAAAATATCTTTACAGTTTAAATGTCCTCCACAAATATCAGTTTTTACAGGAGAGGCCATTGCTTTGTTGGAAGCAATCCTGTATACTGATTCCCATAACCTAGAACATACTGTTATATTTACTGACTCCCTTAGTTGTTTATTCGCTATTAAGGAAAATCCTTTCAGGAGTAAGACAAGACATCCTATTATTTTGAAAATTAGGGAGGCATTGTTCTCCTGTCATCAAAAGGGGATAACGGTTTTTCTGGTCTGGGTTCCAGGCCACTCTGGCATTCCTGGTAATGAAACCGCGGATTCATTTGCCAAGGCAGCTATTAGTATAGGGTCATTAGAATACTTACAAAATTCACCCCAGGACATTACGACTCTTGCGAGAACTCATTTATCGAACTCATGGAATAATTATTGGAACACATCAAAGTTGGTTAAAGGTAAATATTATGCATCAATCCAAATCGACATTCCAAGACGTCCCTGGTTTTTCTTTCAGAGATATGCAAATAGGTGGGTTACATCCACAATCTCCCGATTACGTCTTGGTCATAATTGCTCCCCCCATCATTTGGCTAAACTTAGGATTAGGGATCATTCAATATGTGAATGTGGCTTAGATGAAGGCACTGTTCCTCATGTTATTTTTTCCTGTCCCAAACTCCTTCACTCTCCCTATGATGTCATCCCATATAAAATCCCTCGTCCCTTTAATGTAGAGTTTTTGTTAACCCTTGTGTTTAGTCCTTACTGTAAATATTTGTGTAAATATATAAAAATTAATAAAATAAAGTTATAATAGGAAACTAATCTCAGTAGTATACTAATTTTAATATATGTTTACATAGTTATGGTTTTTGGTATATGTTGTGTTGTCTGTATTGTTTTAGGTGAAGGCTCTACAAGAAATTCTGGCTATTATCACATGTACAAAATTAAACCGATCAACCAATTTTGAACCGGTTAACTGCTATATAACCGTGATTCTGCCACTCCACGTGACATTGGCGAAGTAATTAGTGTCATGTGACACTCCCAAAAGCCAAAAACCCAAAAAAATTAATTAATACTTTTTGAATTAACTCAAAACATGGAGTTCTTCCCGTTGGAGTTGTTAACTCCGAACGATAAATTCAGACTAACACCACATCTGTTCATAGTCTGTCGACTGATCGCATGATAACCCACGCAATAAAAATAAAAAAGATCTCAAAATTTCTACTTTTTTATTACTTCTGTTGCTTGATTTATGACTTCGCGAAGAATATGTTCAGAAACTGAATACTAACTACATTCAAAGTAATTTTGTGGAAGACTAGCCAGTGACTATTGAACAAAGTGTTTCTCCCAAACAACTATATATTAAAAGTCATTATTGATTATTTAAAGGGGGTTAGAATCAAACCTAGCTATGTCCAAAATAGTTAAAAAGGATTTAGCTATTTTTGATTCTGATCCCCACATGATCTAATAAAGCTCCTTCCAATGTTATATTTTAAATTATCAAGTTGTTTCAAAACATTTCAGATTTCCGGCTGTATATGTACAAAAACTATAACTGGGTACTAGAAGGCTACTACTCGCTTGGTGAGACCATTGGCGGTCACAAAACTCGTGAACTTGATCACAAAGTTTGGACAAACGAGGGCAAGATATAAAATCTGGTGAGATGAACATTGCTGCTAGGTCCGCATTCTGGGTTTTTACCTTTGGGACCCTTGGCTACGGCCTCTTCACATTTGTCAAACCTGATGATGAACTTCTTAAAAAGGTCATTATTTTGTTTATTTTCATTGTACTGTGTGGTCACTGATTTGTATGTTCTAACCTATTTGGATTTTATATCTAATTATTGTGTGTGTATATATTACTAATTTATTTATTTATTATGGAGACAAACAGTAATACAATACATAATTATAAGAGAAACAAAACAAAAACCAAAAAGTCTTCACAGAAAAAAAAAAACTTAAAGAACAAATAGAACACATGTACAAGTTAAATTACATATGTAACACGGGGACCCGACGGATGGGGGGAAAGAATACGTACAGGTGACAGGTACAAGAGTATAATCGTCACTTTTACATAGAGTATCGCGGACGGGGTCCTTCACAGCATTCCTTAATTGGATGTACCGGAAGATGCACCGTTTACAGTTGCGCTAGGCGTAGTGTTCCAGTAGGATGCACTGTGTAAGCTTAGGAACTGATAGGCGATGTTGATCTAATAACATAATGTACGGGGACTTCTTATATTACTACGAAAGCACTTCGATAGCGCGGAGCAAACGATCAGTGGCGCCATCTAGTTTTGAGTGCGGAATCACGTATTCCTAGTACGTTGTGTTACAAACTCCCCCTCTGTCCACGAAGGCGTCCCGACGAGTAGGACAGGATAAAAATTGTTTCCTTGGATGCCTAGACCACTTCTTATCGATGGTGTCGAGTAGTTTCCTTCTGGCTTGGTCTGGTAGTGAACTCCGTTGGATATTCATTCTGTCCCTTCTTCTGGACAAAACTGCAGAAGCCTCCATGGTCAGACACAAGGTTGAATGATGCCTCTCAACCATTTCGTTAAGCGATGCAGTGGAACAGATGTAGGCGTATTGTCTTTCGTAACAGTATATCGTATCTGATGCTGATATGTTCGTTAATGTTCAATATTAATTTGGGTTTCTTAGCAATACTCGGTATTTCTTCAGTTCTTCACAAAATTTTCTTTGAGCCACTCTTCGAATGCGCGTTGGTCGCTAGTTGGTAACACGACGAAGTGCAAATCACTATATACTTGGGATCGATAGCTAGCTCCAGCGGATGTTTCTCTTCTCCCTCCCCCTGGACAAAAACTGCAATTAGGGTCACTCTTCGACGTCGGGTTGTGCGTCAGATTGTATGATGTAGTTAGGGCCTGTCTTCTGCAGCGAGTAAGTCGTCAGATTGTACTCAGGATCGCGTTTCTGCTGAGAGTTTGTTGTCAGACTACTCAGGGTCGCTTTTCGGCTGCGAGTTTATCGTCAGACTGTACTCAAGGTCGCTTTTCGGGCCACTAGTTGGGCGCCAAATTGTAAGGCGCTGATTCGACGGATGGGGGGAAAGATACGTGCAGGTGACAGGTACAAGAGTTTAATCGTCACTTTTACATATAGTATCGCGGACGGGGTCCTTCACGGTATTCCTTAATTGGATGTACCGGAAGATGCACCGTTTACAGTTGCGCTAGGCGTAGTGTTCCAGTAGGATGCACTGTGTAAGCTTAGGAACTGATAGGCGATGTTGATCTAATAACATAATGTACGGGGACTTCTTATATTACTACGAAAGCACTTCGATAGCGCGGAGCAAACGATCAGTGGCGCCATCTAGTTTTGAGTGCCGAATCACGTATTCCTAGTACGTTGTGTTACACATACTAATTAATAAAAATAAAAGCAAAATAAATATGAAATATATAAACTTACAAACAGACAGGGAAGAAACATATGACACCTAAACTTATTTAAAGATAATTTAAACATAACTGGAATATTTACAAATTTTTACTTTTATTCTATTTTGCAAATTGTCATTAAAAAAAAAATTATTCAAGATGCTTACCAACATTCATCTTTGCCTCTAAATAGTATTCAGCAAAGAAGAATTTATAAATTTTAATAGTTATGTGTGTCTTGTGTTATGCATAATAAGCTTATAAATTAGTGGAGTCATTCATTTGAACAATACACTCAGTTCTTAGTTTGGTTGTGATGGCGGTTGTCTTAGACTTTCAGAAATGAAATGCAATTTTTTTAATCTAATAATATTAATAGCAAATTTTTCTTCTGCCAATAAATACTTATGGGAGTAATTTAAACACACGTAAAGATTTTGAATATGTTTTATTATACATATTTAGTATAATATTTTTAAATTAGTTATTATATATTTGTTACTAAAATATAATCAGTGTCCATCAGAAATTATTACCTTTGACAAAAGTTCATCATGTTTGATTATGTTTGGTTAATATTTTTGCTTATTAAATTTATGCTTATATGACATTTAGTTTATACTTTTAGTTTTGTATGAATACTAAAATATCCTTTAATCAGTGATAATTAAAGGACATTGGAAGTATTGTTGTCCCAGTACTAACTTTGTAATTAATACGAAAAGAAAATTAAGAAAAAAGTATTTCATATTATATTTTAGGAATTCCCAAGGAATATATGTTTAAGTTTTTTCTTCAATGTAAAGAATTTAATAAATTGTGAATTCAATAAGGATATAGGTATTAAAAAATATGGAAAGTATGATTGGTTACTAATACTTAGACAGTTTGGACACAAATTGATGAAATTTTCAAAGATTCTAAGGATAAGGTATCTACTGTTGACATATTTGGGTTTTCTTTTTAAATCTTGTTACTGTTTGTGGTCTGAAAATTAACCATAATATGAGTTTAAACTTAAAATCGACATTAAAATAAATATTTAAATTTTCAGTTTGATCAAGGATCCATACACACTGACGCTAGACGAGTAAGTCGTGACACAATAGCAGTATTAAAGGAAGCGACCAATCCAAATTCTGATATTAACAAGAAAGTTGACGACTTACTGAAAAAGGGAAAATGAGTGATAAAAACGCTGTCCTCGAGAGGCTGAGCAGGCGGGACGCACAACGTTTAGAAAAACTGCAAAAAGCTCACAAGGCTAGGGAAGAAGTCGATGCGACTAACGAGAATGAAGATTATTTCTCTACCGCCTTTAAAATACGATCTGAGATGATCGAGCAACTGTTATCACAAATACCAACGTTAGAAACGAACGTCCTCCCTCAACATTTCGACAACATCAAGCGTGAAGTCAACGAATTGCAAAAGTTTGTCGTCACATCCTCATTCTTTCTTAAAGAGTTCAACATTCGCAAATATTTAGGTATAGTGCAGCATTTGCAAACGAAATGCTACGAATTAGAAGACAGATATGTGCCCCGCAAGAAATTTGGATTCACTAGAAAAAAGCTTCCTAAAAGTCATAGTCAAAAACAGACGTCCTTAGATGAGAATGACGGTGCTGGGAAAACTGATAGTAACAAATGGGATGATAAGCTCTTCGGTTTCGATTCCAAAGAAGATAAAGTGCTTTCTCTAGAAAACGAGGATTTGTATCAACGCGATGTTGCGTTGCGGAATTTGAAAAATTGCACTGTAGGTTTGAAAGGCGTTATGGGGACGTTGCATTTAACAAACTTGGATAACTGTATAGTGCTTTCTGGACCAGTGACGTCATCGGTTTTCATAGAAAAGTGCACAAATTGCAAGATTGTCACCGCTTGCCAGCAGCTCAGAATGCATAGTTCAATAAAGTGTGATATTTACTTGCACGTTACTAGCAAAGGTATTGTAGAAGACTGTACAGATATCCGCACCGCTCCTTTCAATTTGCATTATGATGATTTGGAGAAACACTTTAACATGTCCTCGTTAGATAGAAATGTTAATAACTGGGATCGTTTGGACGATTTCAATTGGTTGGCACCTGACGTACCTTCACCAAATTGGTCGGTTATGGATGTGTCACAACGTGTATGTAATTGGAACGAGTGGTGGTTTAAAACACCATTATAATATTATTAGTGTTAAGATGTCATATAACTTTTGGATTTGATGTATTCCTCTCAATTTGAAAAGAACATGTAATTTTATTTTAATGTATATTGTTTATCTTAGTTCAGATCTTTTCAGAGTTGCTGTAAACATAAAATGTTGTTGATCATATTTGTTTGTAATAGTTTGGTCTATGTCAATAATTATATTAAATGAATCCTGGAATCTTTAAAACAGGTGGTTATCTAGTGTTTTGAAAACTCATGTCGAAGACTTGGTTTTATAAAACGTTGTTAAAAAATTTCATTTTATAACAGAAAATATGCATGAGAATATATGTTTTTTTTAATATAAAAGACATTTACTATATAATTGTTAACAAAATAGTTAAAAATCTGTTCCAATAATATTCTGCATACAATATCCTAATTTTGATCTTTTGTAAACAATACATGCATGCATATCCTAGTGTATTTATGTAAACATTTTAACTATGATTTACTTTTATTTAATTGAAAGACATTACTCACTTCAAAGAAGGTCAGCTGAAATTATTAAATAAATAATATAGAATAAATTGTATGTAGGTATACACAAAATAACTGCATAGGTAACATGATATAGATGCTTTTATTAAATTTAATATTATTTATTAATAAAACGTTTTGTATTAATAAGCGAATTTTTATTTACAATTATCTTTTCGTTAATTATATTATGTTGGAATAGACAAATAAAAATGCATAGATATTTCAAAGCGCTTCTGCTAAAATAGCGATGAAATAAAGCACAGTTTGAGATGCGTGCGTTCTCACCAGTGTTGACAATTTGTAACTATATTAAAGGTTTTTCAAAATTTCTTAAACTTAAATACTCACGTTTTATATTTTTTGAAACTATTTGCATAAAATCGTACTGTATCCATAGACAAATAACTAAAATCGGGAAACGTTAAAGCGATTTCAAGTTACTGATCCTTAATTTGAATACGAAACCATGAAATTTTCTTAAATTCCAGGTCATTAATAAAAAAAATATATACTATAGATATAAAAGAGGCGTTATATATTTTTGCCTCTTGAATTTGGAGCAATCATTATTCTTCGGAATTTTATTTTGTTAGTTTTTATATAAGGGTTGAAGCACAAAAAGAAGGATAAATAGAGAAAATGCTGGAGAATAAATATAAAATTTATTTTACAGTAAACAATACATATCGCAGTGTCACATCATATTTTTTTATTTAAAGAAAATTCATAATCGGCCTTACTCGTAAAAAGAATAAATGCTCTATTCGAATGTCAACCATTTTGAATTTAGTTATTAAACCATTTTATAGTGAGTACAAGCAAAACTGAAATAATAGACAAATAATAGAGGAAAGCATCACAATAATATATAATAAAAATATTTTCGATTTGCTAAGCACTAAAATACAAGCCTAAAAATTAAAGCAAAAATTATATTGATTACGTTTAAATTAAATTTAGCAGTTTTTTTATTGACTAAAGTGCGTACGAGTAAAATTAAACTATATATTTATAAATATACATGAAACATAAAACAGATATAGACTATAATCTCACAATATTAAAATGAACACAATTTTGGAGTGTTTATTGCAATAAAGCCCTATCGTGATTTTTTTGAAGATATAAATTAATAGCATGGGATCAATAGACAATTCTATTGAGGTATAAAAGAAACAGTAGAAAATAGGTGAAGCGAACAAGACTTATAATATAGCAATAATATCTTAAACATATCTAATGTTTAAATTAATATTGCATGGAATCGAGACCGAGTAATAGCCGTTTAATAACATCGGCATACAAAAAAAAGTGGAAAGGTCTGTAACTTAATATAACTCTGTGGTTAACACACGCACAGTAGAGTGCATTAAAAAAGAGTTCTATTAATAATGCTCAAAAGTTTAGTTGTCACGTGCTATTGATAAAAAACAAAATCGTGTATTAGAATAAAACTTTCTTATATAATCTTATACTAATAAAAAAAAACTCTCGAATTCCAAGAATTTTATAACATTATAAAAAGTGATAGACAAGTAATTCTATCAAGTGTCAATCTTTAAAAACCTCATTTTGTCGTGATACATATTATTAACATGGCAACACAAGAAAATAATTTACATAGTTCATATAAAATTTATAATTTATTACATACATATATATTTTCAACTTTTATTAGAAAAAAAAGTGCATTACATGAAATGTGGAATATTAAACAAATTAACACCTAAATCGGTTACATGTTATTCGACTTAAATTATTATTACTTATTGCAACATTTTTTTGTGATATTTTTTTTTCTTATAATGTTACTTTTAATTAACGTTTAAAAAAGGTTTTATTTTATCAAACTTACTTGAAAGATATATAACCTAATATAATTTACAACTAATTATTTATTGTTGAATTTAGTATAAAACGTAATAAAGACTAATTTATTTATTTAATTTAAAATTTTAAAGCAAATAATATTTTAGAAAATTCGTGTAATCGTATATATTTTTTTGCGTATATCTTTAAAATATTTTGATTTTTTGATTTTTTTATGTTAAATTTAAATGGCAAAAAAATACGTTTTAAATATATAATTAAATTATCAATTCAACTAAACGTATTAATAATTTTTTTTTTAATAAATATATTTACTATTTCTTACGAAACATTTAATTGCATCGGCCAATTTCAATACATAATAAAATTCTATTTTACAATCAAAACTGTTATTATCCTATATTAATTAAAAAAATATATATATCTTAATTCCTTAAAATACTCGTCAAAATTGAAATTCATTTTTTATTGCAGTTAACATATTCTGTATGATATTCTTAAACATTTAGTAATAAGTACAAATATATTAATTGAACCGGTTTTTTTAAATTTCTGAACTACATTTGCAGAGATTCCATATAATTTCTATTGAAAGGAATGTTATAATTATAGATTAAGTACAAAAAAGCCAATGTCTTTGTCGTGTCATTTTATCTCATTAAAAGCAATAATAAAAACTAAAAAATATTTATCTATATAAATAACTTTAATATTTGAAATATTACGCAGAATTTAATGGGACATATGATTATAAAACAAATGTATAATAGTAAAAATAAACTAAGATAGAGTGAATGAATATTACGACATACGTGTTATGTAATAATTAATATGAAATTATCATTTATATTTAAAAAAAATTAACAAACTTTTATGTAATTCTGTTTTTCTTAAGAGAATGTTTCTCGGGATCAAGTAGGGCGAAAGCATAGTTAACAATAATATTGTAGAAATATGAGGATTAGCCGAGTAAAGTAAAATATTGAAATAATAGTTGTACCATAATTAAGACACGTATATATTAAATTTAAATATGCTTTTCTCATTTTTCAAACGGTATCCATCTTTTTTTATTTCTAACTAAAATGTTGCCATTCTTTTAATAAGTATAATTTTCATTTATTTTACGTCTAGAAAGGGCCAATCCATCTTTTCAATATGAGATATCTTTCTAAGACTCGGTTCTGGGGACTTTAAGTTATTTATAGAGATAAATATAAAAATATTGCTATTTTATCCTATAAATCTGCAATTAATATTTAAAGGTCAAACCAACTTCCATTATAGTATATTCAAAAAATTCAATAATTAAAATAATTTTAGAGTCACATTGTTTTAATGCTGAATTAATAAATACAATTTTATATTCATTTATTTAATACTCTGTATTAATTAAGTTAAGCGCCATTTTGAAATTATTTCACACGGATTACAAAATGGCGGGGTATAATTTGTAAATTTGAAATTAATAAAAGTTAAAAAACTGACGAATAACATAATTGAATATAAATCGAGCCCGCATGGAAAAGAGAAAGTTTTACCGATTTTAATTCTTCACATCCGATTAGGCACAAGTATATTAATTTATAGAATTAGGCGTTACTTTGCGGAGATCCATAATACAAAAGTAATAATAAAATTATTTTGCTATAATCCGCGATGAAATGTTGAATGTTGAACAATGATGAATGTTCATCGCGGATTGTAGCAAAATAATTTTATTATTACTTTTGTACTAGTAAACTACTAAAATTGTCAAATTCTTTAGGTCTAATATCACGCGTTGGTTTGACCCAATTAACGCTAGAACCTAAAATAGCACAGTCACTTTCACTAATTGGGTTTTTTATTCGTTATCGTCCATTGTTGGTAAGTATTGTTAGGGTCGCAGGGCGCTAGGCCCAAAGTCCTAGTGTGGGGTTGTAAGGTCAAACAGTAGCTGTGCAAACGATGTATCAAATGTTTGCGATGTTCGTCCAACCTGGAACCAATATAAAGTAGTAAAGTAACGGCCTGTTACAATCCCACTGCTGGGAATAGGCCTCCTCTCTCCGTTTCTGGAGAGAAGGTTTGGAGCTAAGACCTACCACGCTGCTCCAATGCGGATTGGTAGGTTACACATTTCCCTAGAATTCTCTAGAGTTATGCAGATTTCCTGCACTGAAAAGCGTGTGATAAATTGCAATTATAAATTAGACACATAAGTTTTAATAGAAAACTCATTGGTGCCTGCAGGGGTTTGACTCGTGACCCCCTCGAAAGAGTCGCACAGTTTTATCGTTTGACTATCACAGCTTTTTGGAACCAATATGTTATTATCAAATTAGTCGTTATCAAATGTTATTATCAAATATTATCGAAGTAGGCGTTACTATGCGGAGGTCCATAATACAAAAGTAATGAAAATAATATTTTGCTAGTAGCTGTGCTTAGGAATTCAGTGTCTCACAAAAGACACAAAAGTAGTTATCGTGAGTTAACCATAAGAGATAGAGACATGCTGTCGCAGAGTTTTTCGTAGTATTTGTGTAGATCTACAATTTTCTAGTACATTACTTTAGTGTATCTCAGCTGGTTAACGCGGCGCACGCGAGTATAGCTTCCAGTAAGCGAGTTTTTACAACATAATTAACGTAAAACCCATGTTTTATTAACCTAAACCATGCGGAGATGCTGCATTACTTTTACTAAGCTTTTATTAAAAAATAATGCGTATTTTCCGGACTCGAATCTATACACATTATAAAACAAAGTCCCCAAAAGCTGTCAGTCTGTACGTGATCGATTTCTCAAAATCTACTAAACGGATTTTTGCACACTAAATGATAGTGTAATTCTGGAAGGTTTAGAATAATACTATATTACCGTTTTATGTAAATTACGTTGAAGAGATCGCGCGGTTGTAAAAAAAATCATCTGCCGAGAGCTTGACTAGCGTGCGCCGCGGAAACTAGCAGAGATACATAAAAGTAATGTACTAGAGAATTATAGATCTACAACGATACTATAAATAAGACAAGCGATAGCATGTCTCTATCTCTTATGGTTAACTCGCAATAACTACTTTTATGCTCCAAATTTCAATTAGAAAATAAAAATCGGAATTGGGTAAATATGGATAAATTTAATATTGGAATGAAAATGAATCATCATCATCTTCCTGCCCTTATCCCACTCTAAGTGGGGTCGGCACAACATGTTATAAACATGCTGTCACATGATTTGGCTGTGTATTCACGACCGGCCACCTGCCTGAACTTACCTCAGTCGTACTTTACGACACCTCGGTAAGAAATGAGGGTGGTACTATTCTACTCAGCCGGATACCACACGGTGGGCTGACTTACCTGTTGCCTTTTACGACACCTCGGTAAGAAATGAGGGTATTCTATTCTACTCAGCCGGACACCACACAGCGGGCCGACTTACGTATTGTCTTTTACGACACCTCGGTAAGAAATGAGGGTGGTCTATTCTACTCAGCCGGATACCACACGGCGGGCCGACTTACCTGTTGTCTTTTCGACACCTCGGTAAGAAATGAGGGTGGTCTATTCTACTCAGCCGGATACCACACGGCGGGCCGACTTACCTGTTGTCTTTTACGACACCTCGGTAAGAAATGAGGGTGGTCTATTCTACTCAGCCGGATACCACACGGCGGGCCGACTTACCTGTTGTCTTTTCGACACCTCGGTAAGAAATGAGGGTGGTCTATTCTACTCAGCCGGATACCACACGGCGGGCCGACTTACCTGTTGTCTTTTACGACACCTCGGTAAGAAATGAGGGTGGTCTATTCTACTCAGCCGGATACCACACGGCGGGGCGACTTACCTGTTGCCTTTTACGACACCTCGGTAAGAAATGAGGGTGATACTATTCTACTCAACCGGATACCACACGGCGGGTCGACTTACTTTAGTCGCCTTTTACGACACCTCGGTAAGAAAAGAGGGTGGTCTATTCTATTCAGCCGGATACCACACGGCGGGTGGAATGAAAATGAATATTGGATAAATAAAAATTGGAATTGTTACCTCCACGGACCGTCGACTGTGCCCAGTCTGCATATAGACTGCTTAACGGTATCTGAGTCCGCTTCCACGCACCTCTCGCCCACGCCCAACTGGCCCGCCTCGTTCAGCCGAAACAGCTGATTGTTACCACCACCGTGACACGTGGAAGTGCCTGCAATTATCGAAACGTGCAAACTGGAATGTGAAAATCTAGTTTCCATTCCACCAATTGGACTAAGGTTTCATTTTCTTAGAGACAGTGACGAATTTAGCTATCATGATTCACCAAGGTGCTGGAATAGCGACCACCCCCACGAGATGGACTGACGATCTCAAAAAGGTCGCGGGGTGCCGCTGGGTCCAAGCGGCACAAGGTCGTGTATGGTGGAGGTCCCATGAAGAGACCTATGTCCAGCAGTGGACGTCCATCAGTTGAGAAAGGAGAAAGAAGAAGATTCTCCTACCCCTATCCCAATCTAAGTGGGATCGGCACATGTTTTAAACACGTTGTAACATGTTCATGTACTTATTTTGGCTAAGATCCGTTCAGTAGATTTTGAGAAAGTCCATCACACCTATACGTGCAGCTGGAGGAGACTTTGTTTTAAAATAACTATAGATATGAATCGTAAAGAATGAATCTTTACCACTTTTAAAAACAAAATTCATTATTTGCTGACTTAAATAATAAGTTTTATCTGAATTATCTGTAATTAAATATTATCAATAAAAAATTTATATTTATATAATTATCTCTGTTGAATTTAATATAAGTATTACATTTTATTTTTAACTCTTTGACATTTAATTGATATACAAATGTATTTTGGTTCTTTTAAGCAAAATTTTAATTCTGTATTACAATTATTTTTATTTCTATACCATAAATCACTTTTGTAATTAATTTTAATGACAAATATTGAATGCTGTACATACCTTTAAGTGACGTGTTCAGGCAGAACCAAGACTTTATATATAATATCTAACTGTACAATTGCAACTTGTTCATGTCGTTGGTGTGTCTTGTATAAATAAATAAATAAATAAATAAATAAAAAAATAAAGTAAAGGATTTTTGTGTATATTGTAAAATAACTGCATTTTATACGAACACAACGTAAAGAATTTCAGTAAAACATAAAATATTCAT
This sequence comes from Morpho helenor, assembly GCA_029227775.1. Lineage (NCBI taxonomy): Eukaryota > Metazoa > Arthropoda > Insecta > Lepidoptera > Nymphalidae > Morpho > Morpho helenor. The sequence goes on from JARGCU010000010.1 coordinate 14,805,845, forward strand.
CATTTTCCTGCTCTTATCACGCTCTAAGTGGAGCCGGCACATGATTTGGCTAGGTATTTCACGGCCGGCCGCCTGTCTAACGTCAACTTAATTTAGTCGCCTTTTACGATACATCGGTAAGAAATGAGGGTGGTCTATACTAGAAAGCCCGATGCCAATAGCGAGTTGGCTAACCTTAGTCCCCTTATCGACAAATCTGTAAGAAATGAGGGTGGTCTATTCTACTCAGCCGGATACCACACGGCGCGAATTTAGCTAGTAGCATGGGCACCCAATTTTATTAAACTCTATCGTACTTTGCTGTAGTTCATTTCATAGTTTTTAACATGATATGAAGATCCAAGTGCTACATATCATTAAATATCAAAAATGCATCATCACTTATAAAAAAATTGTTAAATGCAAACCTAATAATATTCTAAGAACTTACCTATATACGCTGGCGCAGCTTTACCCATCGTATCCAAACACAATCCAGACGCCTTATTCTTCACCATACCCCAGTGAACATTCTTCGGCAGCTTAGGAAACTTTTCATATACATCATAAGCCACATTCTCCATATACCATCCAAAGTCCTTACACTTTAACTTCTCCTTCAACGCCACCTGATCTGCTATATCGCCCATATCCAAGAACCTAGCCATAGGTTCTCTCGTATAAAAGTACTCTTTATGCTCCTCGTCGAACCACGTTTCAATGACTCTCTTATAGTTTATAGTTATAAGGGATCCTTTACGATTCTTCGCTAAATTTCCAAATGAGTACGGCATGAAAGCGCGGTAAACGTGACCAACCCTAGAGCAAGGCACCCATTCGATACTACCACCGCATTGCCAAATTTTGAAGCTCAATTCGAAATTTTCCCCACCCCAAACCAATAAGCCAGGATCGTAAGCCCCTATTTCCAAAAAGTATCGTCTATTTATAGCGAATAAACCACCAGCGTGCGTTGGACTCTTGTAAGGCTCTGATTTGTATTTGTGAAGGGTGGATTCTCTTTCTGGGACCTCGTTCTCTTTATACAGCATTCCCCATTCGAATATACCTCTATAATTTGTACCGTGTTGGTATACAGGTCTGTATTCGAACGTCCTGTGGTCTACCCCGTCTATGACTGGTACGGTCATGATTCTGTAGTCTCTGTATATAGGTGCGAGGAGAGGAGGCAACCAGTTCACGTTGACCTCGCAGTGGGCGTCTAAGAAGACGATAACATCTCCTGTCGCCTCATTGGCACCTCTGGATCGAGTTCTAATAAGCCCTTCCCTTACAGTATTCCTAATTATCCTCACTTTTCCATGCCATCTTTTTATATAATTGTCTAGATTCTCTTTAAGGTCATCTTTATCGGAATAATCGTCGACCTACAATAAATTTGTTTATCATTTTAAGAAGTAAGGTAAGTGCACTAGTTATTGACCATGTACTAGTAGTTGACCGTTTTGTATGAAATTTTAAATAATAAGCGTTTTTTTGTTTGTTGTAGCTCATAAAAAATAAATTTTTAACTACCTGTTGCCATCTATTAACAACTGTCCAAAAACTCTGTAGCGTGTAATATTTGAAATTTAATATTATTAATTTATATTTTTTATTAGATACAGCGAAACGCTTACTATTAAAAATTTCATACAAAACGGTCAAGTACTAGTACCTTATCATCATCCTCCTGCCCTTATTCCACTCTAAGTGGGGTCGGCACAACATGTTATAAACATGCTGTCACATGATTTGGCTGCGTTTTTACGACCGGCCGCCTGCCTGACTTGCAACTTACCTTAGTCGTATTTTACGACTCCTCGGTAAGAAAAGAGTGTGGTCTATTTTAATAAACCGGATACCACACGGCGGGTCGACTTACCTTAGTCGCCTTTTACGACACCTCAGTAAGAAGTGAGGGTGGTACTATTCTATTCAGCCGGATACCACACGGCGTAAGTACTAGTACCTTAATGGTATTATTTTATTGCTATAATCAGCCATTTCCAAAAACATATCGCACGTATAACATTAAAATAGCCGAATTCAAAACGTTGTTTCGCAAAATGCGATGAAGTGTAAGATAACGCTTTTAAAATTCGTGAATATTAAAAAAGCCTATAAATATGAGACAATGCTAGGTTTTTTAATAGTTTGTATCGTGATGTCATTGATGATTTTGAAGTAATTGAAATATAGGTACAATGTAACACAATTAAGGCATAGAATTAATTTTAAATTCGGTCAGTTTAATACTAAGCGTGCAAGAAGCACAATCCATTATCATTTTTTTGTAAATTCTTTATATATACAAGCTATGAGGGAATGGTGTAAAATTTTTATTTTAAGTTACATATTATGTCACTCCGAAAAAATTGCCATTACCAAAATTAAACCGTTCTGTTTGTATATCTAAACGTGAATGTGGGTTAGAAATTACATTTTCACATTTATAATAAACTAGGGTACCCGTTTCGTACTAAAGATTGTCTCAAATGTTAATTAAAATCGGTCCAGCCGTTTCGGAATCTATAAGGAACATACATACTTTCCCTTTATATATTTATATAGAAGCACTGATTTGCACAATAAATGACGTCGAATACAGTTTACAGTTATTCGCAAAACATGTGATAAGTAATAAAATTTGTTTCACTGCAATCCATTAACGGAACAAGTTTTTAAGTAGGTAACAAATCGATACAATTAATTTACAATTAAATGCTAAAGCATAAATTGCACAACTTTATTATAAATTTATTACGTTACGAATATTGATGTGTCCAATATATATCATCATCTTCCTGCCCTTATCCCACTCTGAGGGGGTCGGCACAACATGTTATAAACAGGCTGTCACATGATTTGGTTGCGTTTTTACGACCGGCCGCCTGCCTGACGTTAACTTACTTTAGTCGTATTTTACGAAACTTCGGTAAGCAAGAGGGTGGTCTATTCTACTAAACCGGGTAGCACACGGTGGGACAACTTACCTTAGTCGCCTTTTACGACATCTCGGTAAGAAATGAGGGTGGTACTATTCTAGTAAATAATAATAATAAATAAATATATGGGACACTTACACACACGGTCGTCCGTCCCCAAAGTAAGTAACTTAATACTTGTGTTATGGTAGACAGGCAACTGGTAAATATATACTTATGAAATTTAATTTTTTTTAAAAATTAAATGCAGTTTATAACATGTTGTGCCGACCCCACTTAGAGTGGGATAAGGGCAGGAGGATATATGTATATATATATATATATATATATATATATATATATAATTACATTGCCTATGCCTATACATGGAAGATGAACTTTGTTCTTCAGATAGGGCGAAATGTAGTCTTTCGCCACTCTGATTACAAGCATCGCCGAGTGAACAAATATATACTTACCAACACAATCTCGTGGAGTACGTTGGTCGGAGAGCGGTCGATGACGCTATGCACCGTTCGCATTAGGACACTGAATCCTTCATTGTGGAAAACGATGATCACAGAAGTGGTGGGCAGGTCTTTAGGATAGTGCCAGTACTTGCATTCATCCAGACGTGTATCTGGTATAGACCTATATGGAAAATACACAACTATATAAATAAAAGGGTCACATCGCGACTAAATCGAAATAAGTCCGCAAATCTCCTTCCCTATCGGCATTTAAGTCACCGACTAGAAAATATTTGTCTCTAGTAATTATATATTAGTAGTATCTTTATTCATACGCCGTGTGGTATCCGGCTAAATAGAATAGTACCACCCTCATTTCTTACCGAGGTGTCGTAAAAGGCGACAAGGTAAGACGATCCGATGATAGTATCACGTTTTAACGTACGTAAATAATTAAGAACTTTATAAAGTACTAGCTTTTACCCACGTCTTCGTTTGAATGGACTATTTTCCCGTGATAGGTCAATAATAGAGGACGCTTTTGAATATCCTGTTCCTGTAGAATCAACAGGATTTCTAAAGCCTATATGTTATTCCGGTGTATAAGTAATACTGGTGTCAAATTTCATCGATATTGGTTCAGCGGATTCGCCGTGAATGATTTATAAACATACATCCATACTCACAAACTTTCGCATTTATAATATTAGTAGGATTTTTGTTAAATAAGTAGATGAATAAAGATACTATCATCCTCATCCTTCTGCCCTTATCCCACTCTAGGTGGGGTCGGCACAACATGTTATAAACATGTTGTCACACGATTTGACTGCGTATTTTATGACCAGCCGCCTGCCTGTCGTCAACTTCACACACACACACACACGCCACATACACATATGCTTTAATTAAATAACTTACCTTTGTTATGGAAGAGCGAGACCTTCTGACACAAGTATTTCTAATACTTACTAGAATGTCTCAATCTGTATTCTTGTAATGAATTATTGAAAAGAAATAAATATTTATGTATTTTTTTTAAATTATCTTAGTCGTATTCTACGACACCTCGGTAAGAGAGAGGAAGGTCTATTGTACTCAACCGAATATCAGACAGCGGGTCAACTTACCTTAGTCGCTGTGATCAATGTTATCAATTCAGAACCTGTTCATTGCGATGTCGGATACCATACGGTGGGTCAACTAACCTTAATCGCCATTTACAACAGCTCGGTAAGAAACAGGGTGGTCTATTGTACTCAACCGGATACCACACGGCGAGTAAGCTTACCTTTGACGTCTTACGACACCTCGGTAGACATGAGGGTGGTCTATTTTACTCAGCCGGATAACACGGCGGGTCAACATACCTTAGTCGCTTTTTACATCTCGATATTATAAAATAATTTTGTCTAACATTACAGTGTCATCACGTCCACTATTAAGCAAATAATTTTGTCATTAACTTATTTGTAAGATGTCGCGAAATGATAATTAGTTACAGCTGCTAGCTAAATGTCATCAATTCAAACAGAACCTGTTCATTGCGATGTCGTCAGAAGCGGCGATATTCATTCCATATTTACTTTCTGACTCGGCGATGTCGTTCGCCCGCTCCTGAGACATGTGGTAAGGTAAGCCATCTTCGCCGGGCCCTTTTACTGACACTCTTGTTTTTGGTTCGAAATTACCGAGCTCTGAAACAAACGTAAATTCAAATTCAAAATATTCTTCATTCAAGTAAACTTGTAAACAAGTGCTTTTGAATCGTCAACTCTACTGCTGTTTCGGAAAGCTGTTCCTACCGAGACGAGCCAGCAAGAAACTCGGCGGTTGCTCTCTTAAAAATATAATTCTTAATACTATTTACATTAAGGCGTTACTGCCTTGTACAAAGAGAGTTATATCCACACATTCTTATCTTCTAAATAATCTTCAAGAGTATAGTAGGCTTTCTGCATCAGCCTCTTTTTAACAGTGTTTTTAAACAGCTGTAATGGCAAAGCTACCAGTAAACTCACCAGGTTAGGTCAGAAAATCATCTTCATCATCTTACCAAACTTCCTTATCCCACTCTAAGTGGGGTCGGGATAACATGTTATAAACACGTTGTCACATCATTTGGCTTCGTATTTTACGACCCGCCGCCTGCCTGTCAACTTACCTTAGTCATATTTTACGATATCTCGGTAAGAAAGAGGGTGGTCTATTTTACTCAACCGGATACCATACGGTGGGTCAACTTACCTTAGTCGCCTTTTACGATACCTCGTTAATAAATTATGGTGGTACTATTCTATTCAGCCGGATACCACACAGGTTAGGTCAGAAAATGAATGAATGAATTAATTAATTAATGAAAGAGAAATTTAAGGAAATTCGTATTATTATATTGGCTTCACAGTATATTTAATTTTTGTGCATAAGAATATACATAATTATAAAAAGATTGGCTTTATTATTGAGGATTACTTAGATAACGTGGACATAGCGTGTACAAGACAGTAATAATTAAATGTAACTAGTGATAAGAATTATATTTTAAAAGAGCAAACGTTGAGTTTCTTGCTGGCTCTTCTCGGTAGTAACAGCTTTCCAAACTAGCAGTAGAGTTAACGATTCAAAAGCACTTGTTTACAAGTTAAATTGAATAAAGAATATTTTGAATTTTAATTTGAATTTATTCAGCAGTGACTTAAATTTCAATCTCGATATATTAGATATAATCAGTTGATTTTTGCAGACAAAGGTCAAACAAGCTTTCGTTTAGCATAATCAAAATTCAAGAACGAATTAAACGTTTGAATCCAATATAAGTTTAGTAAACTAAGTGACACAATCATTTTTATTGTAATACTAGCTATGTTCACAGGTTCGCTATCGTAAAATCAGTGTGTCCCAAGGTTTTTCTGTGTAAAATACGACCCTGAGAGAATTTAAGGACAATATTGAGGTCAATATGTTTTTCCACTATGTCCTCTATCTTCCAGAGAAAGTAACATCAAAATCGGTTAAGCTATTAAAAATTATTAACGAATTATAAACCTGAAGCTAAAGAATTGCACTATCTCTTACTAGAAACCGTACAAAGACCCAAACATACAACTTTTGGTGACTTTGTATTATAATACTCGTATGTAAAGATGTTTCGTTCTTTACATTATATCAACCATATGGTGATGTGCAAACATACAACGTCAAACTAAAATATGCATGCAAGGACATAAGCTTAACAACCAACGGTTCCAATAATTTTTTTTCCACTTCGTTTTAGTGATAGCTCTGCAGTGAGATTGTGTGACTCTCTACAGAGGGTCACATGTTCAAACCCCGTACACATAGTAATGAGTCATTGTATTAAAAGTTACGTGTTTTATTTATAATTTACAAATACTTAACAGTGAATGAAGACATCGTTACGAATATGCATATCTCTAGTGCATTCTGGGGATATGTGTTAACATATCACTCAAGTAATTTGTAGGTTTTCCATACGCTAGGTTTTTTTTTAAACAGGAAAAACCCCTTATGGGTTTCCTCCGCTCGACGGGGACAGGCGACGGTTATGTCGGACTCGCACCGACTAAAATAACCTGTGTGCTGCGTAGGCATGGACAGAATCACCAATCACTTAATGATCATGATATGAAAAACTTTTCATATAGCATCATCTGCTAATGAGTTTTAAAGTAACTGCTATACTGCTATACAAAATTATGGATAGGTATTCTATGAAAAAGTAAAATAATAAATGAATACTGAGACTAACTCACTGATATAGAGCAAAATTATTGTTAATACAAACAAATGTAATTCTTATATAATATTATCTCATATAATACGGTTGATAATTCGGGAGGATTTAAATTTATTTACGGAGAAAAAAGCACTTTTACGTTATTCCAACTGAAACTGTATTCTAGAAATATCGACCGTATTGAATATTATTTAAAAAATACATTTGTTTGTAATAGCAATCGCTTTATCAAGTAATAATATTATAGCGAATAGCTGAATAATATAATAGCGGATAGCGTTTTTGCTAATCAATATTACTGGGAAACATTATTATTGATTAGCAAAAACGCTATCCGCTATTATATTATTTACGTTAATGCACTAAATGATTGCTTATACGAGCAAATGTAGTCTTTATGTCCTATACACTGCATACGACATAAAGAATACATTTGTTTGTACTCCAATAGCATTAGCAGCATTAGCATGTCTTATGCAAACAAATGTAGTCTTTATGTCCCATACACTGCATACGACATAAAGAATACATTTGTTTGTATTCCAATAGCATTAGCAGTAGCAGGTAAGATCACGTGATTAAAATCGATCATATCGTGGAACGAATATGATTCTTATATAGCAATCATACCCAAGCCTAGTGCTGTGTCCTCTACGCTGCTGGTGGCGGGGATAGGGTACCTATGAAGACATTACCCCCATCCCCGCCAGCAGCAACTCTGTACTCCAAAATGCGCCACCTCTCAGTCGGGGCCTTTCTAAAAGTGGCCCCTCCCTCCGCTGGACGATGCATCGGAAGTACCAGATGCATCGCACGCCTCGGGGACCTCGCCCACCCTGGGTGTCCGATTAAACCCTGTTCGGAACGCCCAGAAAGGTCCCCGTTAGGGCGGCACGCGACGGTCAATGCTAGGTTACCCTAGCAATCCACATTGGAACAGTGTAATCATATCTTCAATCTTCTCTCAAATATTGTAGAGAGTAAGCCTATACCCAACAGTGCCAACATTAAAATCATATTAAAAAGTGATTACAAAAAAACTGTTTCAGCCTTCACTGTTATCATTACAATTAACAAAACCAAAATCTGAGAATTTTGATAATATTTTTTTACAAGAAAACAATTTCAATATCAACAAAACACCGCCTACATAATTACTACAAACAATTAAGGCGATTGATTGTTATCTAATCTGAACATGAACTTAAAACATTCTTTTCAAATAAAGTCCATTTCATGAAAGTTAATATTTATCTTGACATAAAGAACAAACTAATATAAATGGTTGTAAATACATTTGGTTAAAAGTAATAAAATTTATACAACTAATAGGTGTTACTTCACTCCATGTTGCCTCCATTAACTAGTGTTTTAGATTAAAAATAATTACCTAGGTGACTGAGCCTTGCTTGGTAATTTTTAAAATATACAAAAAAAAGCAATAAAGAAAAGAAGAAAAAAGCACCAGGTGTAGGAATTGAACCTAGGTTTCAAACATTTTTTGGTTTGCTTTGCCATTAGGCTGTCACAGCTTCACATTAAACAGCTCAAATTATGAGTTGCTTTCTATTCCTATTTTCGTAGTTTTTTTAGTGCCGAAAAACAGGGATAAAACAAGTTCTTTTTAAATAAAACCAAGCTAGATCGAATTTTTTCCCCCAAAACCCCCTACATGCTGAATTTCAGATTCTGAATTTCAGTTTCCGAGATTCAGAATTTATATTTAAATACATATATACATACAAGATTAACTCATTTAAATATTAAAGATACTAAATATTTTAGTAGTTTTTCAAAAAAAATTCTCTGTACTTGTATAATTTCCCTTTTTTTATTAATATAAATTATTTTGTACCAACTTATGATAATGCTGTACTCGCCTTAAAAAGTACCTAGAACTTGCGTTAAGAAAAAGATTATTAATAAGGTTGTGTATTTTTTATGTATGTGTATTATGCTTTTAGCATGTCATAATAAATAAATAAATGGTAAATTAAACATTCTAATGTAATCTACTATTAACTTAAACCTTCCAGAAAAATTACGCTACCTTTTAGTAAAAACCCTACAAAAATCAGTTCGGTTGAGAAAATTGATCAGATACAGGCAGAAAGCTTTTGAGGACTTTATTTTATAATAAGTATAGATTATGCAGATTTTACCAACATATTATTACTTAAAATTTTACCATATATAAGTTTTATTCAAAATTTAATTATATATACCCAGGATTAAAACCCACAAACCATTGGTATGGGTTATGTTATTGACTGTAATGAATTGTTTTATTCAGTGAATATATGTTGATCTGAATGAATTAAATAAATATATTATAAGGTAGACTGATAACAATTAATTATAGTAATAAATTGTACAAAAATTTTATAATAAGAACAATTACAATATTGACATCATAATAAAATTTTCCTTACATTCGTACCATTTTGGTGATTCAAAATAATAATGTTGTTATTACAACAGCAGGTCTCACAAAAATAAATATTTTCAATAAGACTAGTCAAAATTAATTAAGGTTTGTGTAAATGTTAAAATCTTTATAAACCGATTCCTTATGCAGTTAATCTGAAATCACAATGGTAAACATGCAGTTAAAACAAGCATGTTATCAACTATTTATATTCGCTTACTAAACTCATAGGAAGTAAATTTATTTATTTATTTATGTACCATAAAAATGTTGGAAAAAAAACATAATTGGTAAAAAAAGTGTACAAAGGTCAACTTATCCCTTACTTATTTACATAGAATACAAGTAATAAAAAAAACAATACACACGCCGGCAAAATGTCTAGGGCATGTAACAGTAGTTTAGTTGTTGAAATTCTATATAAAGAAAACACGTGTTTACAAGAGAACTTACCGGTTCTTATAGTAGGATAGACGTCTCTGTGGAACTTATAATAAGTAGGCCGATCATTTGAAAATACTGTATCGTTGGAGTCGATATTTACATTGGAACGAGAATAACTATGCAAAGCGTAAATTAAAACTAGTAATACAGCACATATACCAGCTGTGCGAAATATTCTACCACGTCTTAAGTTAGTGATACGCATTTTTGACCAACTATACTTTTAAAAATTCATCTAATTTGAGACAAAACAAAAGGTAAACCGCGACCGTAATGGGCTAGATGACGTTTACGCTTAGAAACATAGATAATACACTATATAGGATACTTAGAAATATTATTCTGACGTTTACGTTTTGTTTTGTGACGTAGACAACGTGAAAGGTGTGCACGTTCAGTATTATTTGTTTCTATATATTTTCAAGAAGCTTTCGTAGAATATTTATCACTAACTTTTTTCCTAATTATTGTCACTTTTTTTAAATAAACCATCACTTATCTACATTAACTAAAATATTTTTTAACTAACCAATTTTTAAATATTTTTAAGGACTAAGTAGTCTGTGCACTTTGGTCATAGATAATAAACTATACGTAATCATAGTCATAGACAAAGTCAGTTGTTTTCAAAATTTGCTTAAGGTCGAGCAGTAATAATCAGGAATCAGGATTAAGTAAAAAATTAAATTATATACACAGAAATAACTATTAAATCTCAGAAAGATACAAAAATAGTAAAGCGGAAATGGAGAACGGTAAGTGGTATCATTATAGTTGTAAAATACGTCTATATTAAAGTTTAGTTGTACATCATTATAGTATTTATATTTCTCTAACGTTAAATTTCGCCCTACCACAGTCAGCTATCAATATCAGCTGTTCGTTTGGAAGGTAATTGGCCATTACTGTAACTTGCCTGACCAATCTTGTTCGTTCAATATTTCCAAAACACTTCCTTGAATTCAGTACAGACTAGAATAATGAACTGTTACAATCTCGTCATACTAGCTGAACATTTATGAAATTTCAACTTTCTTTTTTAGCATTCTCTGTTGAAAATGTGATTACGAATTGGAATGAAATTTTTTCTAAACGCACACTCACTGTTGCGGATTTAAAAAAACCTCATGCTGTGTTGGATGCTCTATTCCAGTTGTTTGATAGCTTGGGAATTGATCAAGATGCAATCCTTTCAGTGAGTATATTTTTTGTAAAACAAGTTGTGATTTGTCAACTATGTATGTATAATACATCTGCTCTGGGTGCTGCTACACCCACATGGAAATCAGTGTATTTAATTTAAATTTTGAATATAGAAGTACTTATTGTGGGTTAAGTATAAGAGGATATATATAGTATATTGGATGTTTGATATAGACCACATTCTTGCATGTTTGCATGCATGTTCTGAAATTAATTTACAATATTTTAAAGAATGGCAAATATCACCGTTTTGGATGTAAATTTTTAAATGCTTTATTAGGTTCATTGGATGTGTGATATAAACCACATTCTTTGCATGTTATAACATATTAATATTAATTTATAACATTTTAAAGAATGGCAAACATCACTGTTTTGGATGTAAATTTTTTAAATGTTTTATTAGGTTCATTGGACGTGTGATATAGACCACATTTGTACATGTTCTGACATATAAATTTACAATATTTTAAGGAATGGCAAACGTCACATTGCCAGAACCTTCCTAATTCTCCCCCTGTCATATTTCGTCATGGTCAGCAAGCCCCCGATCATGTATGCAAACTTATTTTATGAACATCCCCCAACTTCTTCTTCCTAGCGTTTAATCCCGGCCTATGCCAGGGTCCGCTTTCCGGCTACACTTCTTCCACTTTGCACGATCAAGTGCATCCTTTTATCGTAGTCTGTTCGAACGCATGGTGAACTCCGTAATATCAAGCCCACGTTTTTTCGGTCGGCCATCATGAACTCATCCCCTCAACTATGATTCCTTATTTAAAAAATAAACTGCAGTGTAATATAATTTGTTTCAGCCACCACCAAAGGAACTCCAAAGTGAAAACCTAATATATTATTTGGATCTTGTACCAGTTATCAACACAACACGAATCGTTAACTACCTTGTATTACACAAGGGGGAAAACTTGCATCAATCCACCATCACTATGACAAACTTCCTCCAGCCGACTACAACCACTACAAATTCCATACTGCTTCTGTTGTATAACTATGTGATGTTCAAGAAATTAAGGATTAGTGAAATTGCACCATTTGAAGAGGAGTTATGCTCAAAACCGGATCAGGTTTGCAATAAATAAATGCAATAAATGTATTAATTATTGAATTTATTGCAATAATGATAAATAAAAACAAATGTTTCATCATCTTCCTACCCTTAACCCACTCTAAGTGGGGTCGGCACAACATGTTATAAACATGCTGTCACATGATTTAGCTGCGTTTTTACGACCGACCGCCTGCCTGACGTCAACTTACCTTAGTCGTATTTTACGACACCTCAGTAAGAAAGAGGGTGGTCTATTTTACTAAACCGGATACCACATGGTGGGTTAACTTACCTTAGTCGCCTTTTACGACACCTCGGTAAGAAATGAGGTTGGTCAATTCTACTTAGCCGGATACCATACGGCGGAAATAAAAAAAAACAAATGTTTATTTATCATTATTGCAATAATTGTATAAATATATATGAACCACACACGGTTGTCCGTCCCCAAAGTAAGTAACTTATACACTGTCCATTATATTAACCATCTTTTGACAGATTGACGATAGTGATGTCCTAAAGATTCTCGTATGCGATACCATTCCGATTATAGTACCTACTATCATTAATCGAATTACGTACCTAAGTAATTCGATTAATGATAACCTACGTAAACTAGATTACTACTTGAGAAAAGAAATTCCAACTTTGAGAAAACTTATTGTTTCTTTGAAAAGAAGTGGTCTATTTCATGGTGAAAAATCTTCTTTGGTCAAAGTTTTGAACACAATTGGCTTTTCATATAAAAAGTTAAATAAAAGAAAATTATTAATGGAACGCACAGATATAGCTATAGCACATTGGGCAAATATTGTTTTCACGGATGAAACATGGCTCAACGCTAACCACACACTATCTCGTTTCTGGACTGATGATACTGCTGATTCCACTTCCTCAGTACCAATGGGAAAAGGTGAGCGCCTAATCATTTGCCATGCAGGTACAGCAAAAGGATTTGTACAAGACGCACTGTTGGCATTTAAATCGAAGAAATCAAATGACTACCACGAAGAGATGAATGCAAATGTGTATGAAGAGTGGTTCAAAAAAATGCTCATTTCATTGGAAGAACCATCAATAATTTTTATTGATAATGCGCCCTACCACTCCCGTCAAATTGACAAAATGCCAACACAGGCTAATAAAAAGCATGAAATAATTAATTGGCTTCGGGACAATGGAGAAAATGTGGACGACTCAATGTTAAAAGTTGAATTAATAAAAATATTAAAAACCAAAAAGAGAGCAAAACGCTATGTAATCAATGAAATGGCAGCAGAATATGGCCATACTGTTCTTCGGATTCCTCCATACCACTGCCAGTACAACGCAATAGAACTTATATGGGCACAAGTAAAAGGGCATGCTGCGAGATGCAATACAAGCCCCCCATTCACAGCGAATAAAATGTTGCAATTGCTAAAAAATGCTTGCACCCACGTAACGGCCGAGAACTGGGCAAGTGTGGTGGAAAGAACTAAAAGAGTAATATTCTCTGATTGGGAACGTGATATTGCGTTTGATAATATATTATCTACACAAGAGCTAATAATAACTGCTACTGAAGACTCCTCATCGGAGGAGTCTAGTGTTGATTATCATTCCGACGACTCGTGCTAATAAAATAAATTAAAATATCCTGATTGTTTTATTTGTATTCATGTATTAACTAAGAAGAAAGTAAAACTTTATATAATGTTATTAAATGTCTTTTAATACTCGTAACATCGATTTCTACCGATTATTTTTAATCTGTGGCATAATCGTAGTAACAACCATTATGTGTGACATCACTAAGTGGGCGGTACCCATCCATAAAGTACAAATATTATTTGTATGATATTTGTACGTAAGCAATACAAAACTTAATGAGCGTGAGCTGTCAAAAGACTGATAATATGATGGACGCAGTATACTTGTGTTATGGTAGATAGACAACTGGTGAATATATACGATATAATTTCTAAATACATACTTAAATATATATATACACCCAGACTCGAAGACCAACTAATTCATTTATAGAAAAAATTGGCCCTTGGCGGGAATCGAACCCGCGACCCGCGCTGAAGGCAGGGTCACTACCCACTGCGCCAAAGGGCCAATCAGTTAATTATAGTTTTGGAATGCATTTCTTTCATATCTATAGAAATCTGTATATTTTAAGATTTTGTATGTGGAATCGTATTAAAACAAGTCTCTGAGACTTATTGTTAAAGTCCCAATTAAATACTACTCTATTGAATCCCTAATACAAACATAATGATGATGAACTATTATTTTGCGGTATGACCTAAAGAAATCTACATGCTGTGTAGTATCCGGCTGAGTAGAATAGGCCACCCTCATTTCTTACCGAGGTGTTGTAAAATGCGACTACAGTAAGTCTAACCACTATGTGGTATCTGGCTAAGTAATTCTACTTGAGGGTGGTCTATTCAGACCACCTTCATTTCTTACCGTGGTGTCGTAAAAAGCGACTAAGGTAACTCGACCCGCCGTGTGGTATACGACTGAGTACAATAGACCACCCTTATTTCTTATCAAAGTGTAAATAATACAATGTCTCAAACCACACAAGATAGTTAGTTTTTTCACCATTTCCATTGAAACCTCTATTTATTGTTGAACGTTGCGCCGAGCACGTCATCGGCTGTGTTCGTAGGACGATCGGTGACAAGGAACTATATAATTACTTTCTGGCGTCGCAGCGAATTTTCTATCGGCTATACTCTTAATACGCACAATATCAGCGACCTCTTGTAATTGTCGTTTATAATACATATTCAAAAGATTCTGTCAAAACACCTTTTATATACTATAATTCACAGGTTAAAGAAATGAAAGAAAGAAGAAACAAACTCCTGGAATTACTCAATGAACAAGCTATAGAGAAAGCTGAATTATCTGGGAGGTCGAAGAAAGTGAGTAGATGAATCAAATTTAACTATGATGTTTAGATAGTTTAAATATCATAACTTTAAATTGCCAAATACTTGACATTAGCTTGCTAGGGACTTAAAATCTTGAGGAACTTTAGGAGGTTTCTCACCTTCTACGCCAAGGTTACACCTCCAAAAGGTCCGAAAATCATTTGTCTTATTACAAAACTCCTCAACATCATCTAGACTTGCCTTTACACAAGTTTAGAAATGATCTTAAAACAATGTTGCTACATAGCTTGCTATACTATTGAGGATTATTTGAGTGATACTAGCATAACTTAACTACGCCGTGTGGTATCCGGCTGAATAGAATAGTACCACCCTCATTTCTTACCGAGGTGTCGTAAATGGCGACTAAGGTAGGTCGACCCGTCGTGTGGAATCCGGCTGAGTGGAATAGACCAACCTTATTTCTTACCGAGGTGTCATAAAAGGCGCCTAAGGTAAGTTGACCCACCGTGTGGTATCCAGTTGAGTAAAATAGACCACCCTCTTTCTTGCCGAAGAGTCGTAAAATACGACTAAGGTAAGTTGACGGCAGGCGGCCGGTCGTAAAATTCGTAGCCAAATCATATGACAACATGTTTGTAGCATGTTGTCCCACTTAGAGTGGGATAAGGACAGGAGGATGATGACTAGCATAACTTAACTACAGTCAGCTACGCATCCAGCTGCAACGATTATTTTTAACCATCAATGAAATTGTACCAATATTTTTAAAAGATTAGCCGAGTTTCTTGCTGGATCTTCTCGGTAGGGGCAAACTTCCGAATCAGTGGTAGCTTCTTTAAAACATTTGACGATTCAAAAGTACTGTAAACAGTTTTGAATAAAAAATATTTTGAATTTGAATTGAATTTCTGAAACAAGCTGTGCTGCTTGTATTTACAAGTTTTATCCGTCCTCGAAGTGTGAAAAAAGCTTCCAAAAGGAGAACATATCGCCCTATCCGAAGGATAAAGTCTAGTTTTAAATTGCAGATCGATCATGAAATAACACAGTACGAAGATGAACTGAAAAAGGAAAAGGAAGCTCTAGACAAAGTGAAACAGGATATTGAGGCAACATTAAAAGAGAATCGTCCAATGGAAATGTTGTTCGAACAAAAAAAGGCCCAAAGGGACGCTCTTATGTCAGAAGTTGAGAAACTACGCGCAATGAGAGTTTACAATGCGGACGATGTAAGGGCTCAAGTTAAACAAGCTACTAAGAATTTTAAGGATGCTGAGGAGGAATTGAATACGATACGGGGAAAATTGATCCAGAAGGCCAATTTTTTGAAAAATCTGGAGCCGACGAAATCAAATGTGGATATAGCTAATAATTGGTTGGGTGAGATCACGAAGTTGTCTGCCGGTTTGAGGTGAGCCAATTGTTTGTCTGTATGTTAATGTAGTCCCATAGTTCCCCATAATGAAAAACGTGATTATTCACAGCAAAAAAACCTATTGATAAAGACACTTTACTTTTCCACAACTAATTATAATGTAATGGCCTGTTTCTATCCCACTTCTGGCCATAGAGGTTCTCTCTCCTTTTTTATATCAGGAAAAAAATTTAATGGCGTCTACGTGTTGATGATTATTGTTATGATTAAAATTAATTAAGAAATGAAAATAGTAAAGTACCAGCCTGTTACTATTCCACCGCTAGGCATAGATCACTTTTTTTTTGAGAAATGGACTGGAGTTTAGACCTACCATAATGCTCCAATGCGAATCGGTGGTTACCCATAACCCAGAATTCTCTAGGGATATGCAAGTCTACTCACAGAAAAGCTTGTGATAAATTATCAATTAGACACAGAAATTTTAATAGAACAACTCACTAGTCTGTTCGGAGTTTGACCTCGTGATCCCGTTGTAAAAGTATCACAGTTTCAAAACAAAGCTTCACACACACTGCTGTATTTTTTATTACAGGGACTGTGAAAATGTAGATTTAGAGAGTATGAAGGGAGAACTAGAGGAGTTAACAGATGAACTCGCTGAATTCAAAGCTCAGATGGCAGAATTGGGCGCGGCGAGGGCCGAAGCAACCAGAAAACGGCAGGAGAACACCGCTAAGAGACAACATGATCGAACTCTTGCGTTAAAGTAAGTGATGAACATTTAAAAAGTCATTTTATAGATCGCAACATCAATAAAGTACTTCCTTTTGGTTGCTCTTCACTCATATAATAGCAAAAAACTAATCAAAAATTTAGGTCACTTTAGGTGTCATTCAGATTAGCGGGTTGGTGGTTAGCTTATATTTTTCTTTATATCTCTAGAACAGTATCCCAATCTTTTTGTGCCATGCCCCACTTTAATCTTTCTAAAATTCATATACCCCCCCTTTGAGACATAAGTATGTATGTATTAAAAAATTTAATTTTTCACTTAAGAAACTAAAATGATTTGTTTCAGAAAATTTGGCTATGTCATCTAGTATTTTATTTAAATTGTCCAAATCGAAAGGGTTAAACTCGTGTACATTTCCGAATTGACATCCCCCACCCTGAGGGGCGTGGGTGGCGGTGGATACCATCGGGTGGGGTCTGACTTGGTATATATTCTGTGATAGTGGTAGTTTATTTTTGTGGTAGTAATATCTTTGAGATTTAAATCTTTGAACAGTGGTTGCTTACGGTTATGGTATATGGAAACGTGGCCTCTTTGTGCTTTGAAGAAAACCCAAAGACGTTCATTGGGCGATGGACAAAAGCTACAGTTAAGTTAAAAGCTAAGAAAGCTTGTTGAGAATATTATCCGCCGAGTTTCTTGCTGGTTCTTCTCGTTTAGCAATCTTCCGAATCAGTGGTATCTTTAAAAACATTTGACTAATGAAAAGTACTGAAAACAGTCCATTTGAATAAAGAATATTTTGAGTTGAAGTAAGTCAGAAATCTAAAAATCTGTCTCATAGGGTGACCAAATTTTGGAACAGTGTTGGCAGTTCACTCACTAGGCGATCAAACGACATAGAAATAACTGAAGAAAGAGAGAGATTTAGGGGATAAGAGAGAATGATGTGATATGAAAGAGATAGGTAAATAGATTGGCAGAAAGGAGATAGAGAAAGCGGAGCTAGATAGGGAGGAGAGAAAGAGATGGGTGGTAATAGTGCTAAAGGGAGAAAGGTAAAAACGAAGGAGATATATGAAATGTACATTGTTGAGCTTCCCAGCTTAACAATCGCTGAGTAAGTAAGTAGTAAAGTACCGGCCTGTTACTATCCCACTGCTGGGCATAGGCCTCCTCTCTCCATTTTTGGAGAGAAGGGTTGGAGCTAAGACCTACCACGCTGCTCCAATGCGGATTGGTAGGTTACACATATCCCTAGAATTTTCTAAAGATATGCAGGTTTCCTCACGATGTTTTCCTTCACCGAAAAGCGTGTGATAAATTGCAATTATCAATTAGACACATAAGTTTTAATAGAAAAACTCATTGGTGTCTGCCCGGGTTTGAACCCATGATCGTCCCTAGAGATTCACACGGTCGCACCGCTAGGCCATCACAGCTTATTATCGCTCTTATTATTATTATTATCTATAGCTATATTTATCTATTATATTATATATATATTAGCTATAGCTATTGTTATCGCTGAGTAGCTACCATTTAATAGCATTGCACTGCTATTATCTGTATGTTTCAACTGTTTGTTTGTTGTATACTACACTGAATATACACCGTAAGACTAGTACTGCAATTATATAAATAAAGATATTTAATTTTAAAGATATTTATGCACCATAAAAATGTTGGAAAAACATTATTGGCAAAAAAAGTGTACAAAGGTCAACTTATCCCTATGACAGAGATAATATTCTTATTCTTATAATAAATTCATTGTTTATTTGCATGAAAATTTCCACATTCCTCTATACTATATATTTTTCTTTAGAAATCTAAGGGAAGCAGAGGAAAAACACGTGATAAGTGACACTACAAATAAACAAGCGACCCAAAAGATAGTACAGCTTAAGGAAATTATTGTGAAATACGAGAAAGACAAAATTGCGAGCATGGACGCTCTCGATAATATTGAAAAGGATTTTGCTAATGAGGTAAGTGTCACTATATTTAAGTAACTAGGAATATATACATACCTATTTCTATTATAAATACATAAGTTTATCCGTCTGTTATGCTTTATTTTTATTTATTTTTTATTTATTGTTCTTTTTACACATATATTTAGAAAAGAGAAAGAAAAAAATAAAAATTAAAAAAAAACCGTATAAAGGCGGACTTATCCCTAAAAGGGATGCTTTCATGAATATGCTGGACCAAACATCACCCTCTTGCCCTTATCCCACTCTAAGTGGGATCGGCACATGATTTGGCTACGTATTTTACGACTGGCCGCTTGCCTAGTCGTATTTTACGACACCTCGGTAAGAAAGGGGTGGTCTATGTTACTCAACCGGATACCCGTGTGGCACTTCGGTAAGAATTGAGGGTGGTCTATTCTACTCAGCCGGATACCATACGGCAGGTCGACTTACCTAAGTAGCCTTTTAGGACACCTCGGTAAGAAATGAGGCTGGTAGTATTCTATTCAGCCGGATACCACCCGGTTGCTAAGCTGGACCAATATTGATGAAATTTGGTAAATTAAACCTAATACACCAGGTGTTGCACCACCACTAGGGGATAAAAATTTCAGAAATTCTATCGGAAACAAGAATAATATTAATAAAAACATATAGCATTATTAAGAGTACTTAAATGATCAAGTTAGTTGGTATGTTGCGGGTATCCGCGAATTTATACTAATATATAAAGCTTGAAGAGTTTGTTTGTTTGTTTGTTTGTTTGTTTGTTTGTTTGTTTGTTTGAACGCGCTAATCTCAGGAACTACTGAACTGACTTGAAAAATTCTTACAGTGTAAGATAGTCCATTTATTCAAAAAGGCTTTAGGTATTATATCATCACGCTAAGATGAATAGGAGAGGAACAGCAATAAATTTTTTACAAAAAAGGCATAATTTTAAGCTTTTTTTTTCTTTTCAGTTAAAAGTAATCGATGATGTGCTTTTGAAAAAAGTACAAGAATCAAAGGATGAAATAGAAGCTAAATTACAAAAACGTGATTAATAAGAATATAATTATTTTATGTGTCCTTCAAATAATGTATTTAAATAGATTTAATTAAAAAATTCTTTAAATAAATGTATTCTTTTGTACTAATTAAGACCTTAGTTTTATTTCAAATTTATATATTTACATATGTTACATTTGAAGTTTTTTATGTATTAATCAAAATTTAATCAATTATAATATGTTGGTTAGTAACTGCCTGTTACTATCCCACTGCTGGGCATAGGCCTCTTCTCTCTGTTTTTTTTTTTTGGAGAGAAGGATTGGAGCTAAGACCTACCACGCTGCTCCAATGCGGATTGGTAGGTTACACATATCTCCAGAATTCTCTAGAGATATGCAGGTTTCCTCACGATGTTTTCCTTCACCGAACAGCGTGTGATAAATTGCAATTATCAATTAGACACATAAGTTTTACTAGAAAACTCATTGGTGCCTGCCCGGGATTTGAACCCTAGACCTCCTTGAAAGAGGCGCACGGTGATACCGCTGGGCTACCACAGCTTCTAATATGTTGATTAATTATTAATAATTAATCAACATATAATGTTGATTAATTATTATAAATCAACATATTATAATGTTGATTAATTATTAACCCGCCGTGTGGTATCCGGCTGAGTAGAATAGACCACTCCCATTTGTTACCGAGGTGTAAAGGCGACTAAGGTAAGTTGATTTACCGTGTGATATCCGGCTAAGTAGAATAGACCACGCTGATTTCTTACCGAAGTGTTGTAAAAGGCAACTAAGATAAGTTGATCTGCCGTGTGGTATCCGGTCGAGTAGAATAGACCACCCTCATTTGTTACTGAGGTGTCGTAAAAGTCGACTAAACTAAGTTGACCCACCGCGTGGTATCCAGCTGAGTAGAATAGACCACGCTAATTTCTTACCGAGGTGTCGAAAAGGCGACTGAGGTAGGTCAGGTAGGTATGATTGATATTTATACGCCTTTTTAATTGTTAAAAGCAATTGTGCAGATTGTCGTATTTAGAAAATTATATTCATTTTTATTAATATGACGAACATTAATTTTCATTTGCATACTAGCTATGCCCGCAGATTCGCCCGCGTGAAAATCAGTCACAATTTTTTTTCCGAATTGAAATTTCGATGATGATGTTCAATCATGTGACAGCATGTTTATAACATGTTGTGCCGACCCCACTTAGAGTGGGATAAGGGCAGGATGATGATGATGATATCAGTATAGATTTATAACCTACTAGAAATGAACACAATATGCAAGTATTAGTAATTTATAGAATTAGGCGTTACTTTGCGGAGGTCCAAAATACAAAAGTAATGAGAATATTATTTTGCTATAATCCGCTATAAATCTTCTTTCTCGCGGATCTTTATCGCGGATTATAGCAAAATAATATTCTCATTACTTTTGCAAGTATTAGTACACATAAGTAAGGTTTAATAGGCAAGGTGCAAGTATTAAGTGACTTAGCAGTTAGAAATTTGAAATAATTGGTGTCTAGTATGATTATGAAATCTAAACGGACTTATATATAGATAGCAGATAGAATGTTACGTTAGTATATATGTATATTAAATCCAAGGTGGATCATTAAAACAAAGCTTGTCCTCAAATGAGCGGCAGGCGGACATGGCGGCAGGGCAGGGGCGCGGAGTGGCCATTTCCGGTAATAACAATTATGTCGTTGTTCTGATTGGAAAATCTGCTTCCTAATTAACTAACCGGCGATGCTGTTCTTTGGGAACATGGCTTTGAATGTAAAACAAAAGTGACGGTTGTAAAAAATTCAAAGTACCTTAAGTTAAGTAAAGAGTAAATTAGTAAAGCTTTAAGTTAGCTAAAAACAACTTTTTTGAATTAGGTCACTTTAATAATAAGCGTGCGATAGGCTAGTCTGTTAATGTTCTTGACATACCGTTTTGCATTTAACGGTGTGCTCTGTCCAGAAATAAAGTACATACATATAAAATTAAAAAAAATAATTATAAAGATGAAAGAATAATAGGGCAGGTGGGGCTCGATCCTTGATATTTTCACCTCTCTAGACCGCCCGTTCCCCAAATGAACTACCATGACTTTACGGTTGGCAGCCAAAAATTGTGATTGTAAAGTAAAAAAGTAAGTAACGGCCTGTTACTATCCCACTGCTGGGCATAGGCCTCTTCTCTCCGTTTTTTTTTTTTGGAGAGAAGGATTGGAGCTAAGACCTACCACGCTGCTCCATTGGTA
Source organism: Morpho helenor (assembly GCA_029227775.1). Taxonomy (NCBI): domain Eukaryota; kingdom Metazoa; phylum Arthropoda; class Insecta; order Lepidoptera; family Nymphalidae; genus Morpho; species Morpho helenor. The sequence goes on from JARGCU010000010.1 coordinate 14,828,379, forward strand.
GGTTACACATATCCCCAGAATTCTCTAGAGATATGCAGGTTTCCTCACGATGTTTTTCCTTCACCGAAAAGCGTGTGATAAATTGTAATTATCAATTAGACACATAAGTTTTACTAGAAAACTCATTGGTGCCTGCCCGGGGTTTGAACCCTAGACCTCCTCGAAAGAGGCGCACGGTGTTACCGCTGGGCTACCACAGCTTTTTTTGACATGTTTATATTTAATTAAGTACATAAACTTATAGAGTATTTAGATATAATTAATAATTATACACAATAGAATATATTTAGAGCCAGCCAACAGTAAAAAAATGTAATTTTTTTTAATAAACATTATCTAGATCGATTATTCTCCCCCAAAACCCCTACATGCTGAATTTCAGTAAAATCGTTGAAGCCGTTTCCGAGATTCCGAATATATATATATACAAGATTAACTCATTTAAATATTAAATATAAAATGTTTGACACACTTGAGTCATATGGTTTTCATCGTTTACATTTAGTTAAGTACCTAAACTTGGACTATCTATACTTATAATAAATCTGTAGAGAGGTCAATTCTGTAACTGGAATATATTTCCAAAATAACTATCAGGGGGTGATTAGAGATCGATACTGATGCCAAAAATGTAATAAGTAAAATTTTTGTCTGTCTGTCTGTCTGTCTGTCTGTCTGTCTGTCTGTCTGTCTGTCTGTCTGTCTGTCTGTCTGTCTGTCTGTATAACCGTTATAGAAACAAAAACTACTCGACGGATTTTAACGAAACTCGGTACGATTTTTCTTCATACTCCTGAGCTGGTTATAGTATACTTTTCATCACGCTACAATCAATAGGAGCAGAGCAGTGAAGGGAAATGTCGGGAAAACGGGAGAAGTTACTCCATTTTTTAAGCTTCCGTCGCGTGTGCAACCTTGATGGTTAAAGCTACACAGAAATCATGTATGACGGAAATGTTCTCCTTAAAATTATATAAAAAATATCCCACGACAGCATATGTCTATCTTTTATGGTTGACTCACAATAACATGTGTAACTCCCGATAGCTTAGCAGTTCGAAGCTTTCTGGTTATATTTGTCTACTCCTACGTTTATATCACTGTCAGTCATCCCCAAATAAAAAAGTGAATAGTATTAACCATTGTATGAAAAAAGAATCATTGAAATCGGTATAGAAACACCAAAGTAATACATGAAATACGCTAATAATAAGCCATCGCGCGTGAATACTGAATCATGCTATAAGGATTATCACTGCATAGTATAAAAAAAAGTCACATTCTTTGTTTGTCCCTATATCCCTATGTTTGCTTAAATCTTTAAAACTACGCAACAGATTTTGATGCGGTTTTTTTAATAGATAGAGTGTAAATATATAGGGAAAAATGTAAAATGTAAATATGTAGTATATGAATTTAGATATTAGATATAGCAGGAAATCTTCTTGGTATAGGGAGAGGGGAAATGTTTTTCTTCAAATATAACGCGTGCGGGCCACGGGTACTAATGAATACCTAAATTAAAACTACTGGATTGATTTTAATCATTTTTTTCACTGAGTGACATAGGCTATATATTTTATACCCGTGCGAAGCAGGGTAGGCCGCTAGTAATAGACTATAGTTGTATTTATGTCATCGCTTGTTAAAATAATTAGGTGTATGCTTATAATAGTATTATTCTATACTAATTACTATCGCGGCCTTGACGTTAAGAAAAATATGCTCTAAAAATGACCTGCAAAGTTGGCAATGTTTCTATTATGTTTTTTTAAACCAAACTGCATATTTTCTCGCACTTGGTTATAATTTTAACAATCTTGTTTTAGTTGATCTCTTTTATAATGAAAATTATTTTACAAATTATTTATTTGTATATAAAAAAAGCATGAACAATATTTGGCTGAATAGGATAGACTACTAATGACTAAGGTAAGTTGCCGTCAGGCAGGCAGTCGGTCGTAAAAAACCTAGCCAAATCACATCATAACATAGTTTAAACATTTTTTGCCGACCCCTCTTAGAGTGGGATAAGGGCAGGAGAATGATGAGAATAATAAAATAAAAAGTATGTATGCTCCTTATAGACTCCGAAACGGCTGGAGAGATTTTAATGAAACTTTAAAAACCATCTTTAGATTAACTCTAAGGTGGTCTACAATTTATTAGATTGACTCTATATTCTATTCAGCCGGATACCACACGGTAGGTCAAAACGGCCACAAGGCCCAGTCCTGCTCGGCAGCTCCACATTGTGGGAGCTGCCAACGAGCGGGACTGAAGTCCGACCATCGAGCGGGGAGCGGGCAGTGCAAGGCACCGCCTGTTACAAAGAGGGGGGGAAGGGGGAGTGATGGCCCGAGGGTCCCCTCACCACCCGCTGACCCGGCTCAAGCCACTACGAGTCGGGCGATGGAGGAGTCTATGGAAGTCGTCGTTAATTAATGGCCTCCATGAGATTCCTCCAGGCGAACATCAACCACTGCGCCACGGCTCAGGATCTCTTATTCCAGACCTTGGCGGAGCGGTTGGTGCATGTGGCTGTGGTTTCTGAACCCTACTTCGTTCCGTCGGGCAAAGACTGGGCCGGAGACTGTGATGGGGTGGTGACCATCGCGTCCAGGTCTGCTGTCGACTCTCCAGCCCTGGAGCACGTAGAGAGGGGACGCGGGTACGTCTCTGCCAAGATTGGAGACGTATCCGTAGTCGGGGTGTACTTCTCGCCAAATAAACTGTTCTCCGACTTTGAGCTATTCATGGCTGAAGTCGGAGACTTGGTGAGAAGGTTGCACCCCGGTAAGGTGGTCCTGGCTGGAGATCTCAACGCAAAGTCCGCTGCGTGGGGGTCTCCGGTTACGGACGTAAGGGGCAGGTTCCTGGAGGGTTGGTTGGCCTCGGCTGGGATGGTAGTCTTGAATCGGGGGACAGCTGACACATGTGTGCGATGGAATGGCGGCTCCAAAGTCGACGTCACCTTTGTTGACGCCGCCATGTCGCCGTGTGTCAGTAACTGGGAAGTAATTGTGGGTGCGGAGTCACTCTCGGACCATCGTTATATATGGTTCGAGGTCTCCCCACGTCCCATTCCCATGTCCTCCCGGTTAGTAAGAAGAAGTGACAGCCCTCGGTGGTCCGTCAGAAAGATGGATCCCGAGCTCCTGGTTGAGGCCGCAATCGTTCAGGCGTGGGTGGCAGGGCCCACAGGTGGGGGTGTCGCCGTGGAGGTGGAGGACCTCCAGCGGCGGATGTCGCTTGTCTGCGACGCCAGCATGCCGAGGGTGCGAGGCACAGGACCGGCATGCGGGGTGTACTGGTGGTCGGAGGAGCTGGCGCGGCTGCGTGAACAGTGCATGGCCGTGCGCCGCCAGTATACCCGGTACAGGCGTCGTAGGCGACGCGACGTCGAGGAGGAGAGGCGCCGTTACGAGGTTTATCGGACAGCCCGCGCCTCCTTGCGGATGGCGATCGCCGAGGCCAAGAACAGGGCCCACAGGGAGATGGCCGAAGAGCTCAATCGAGATCCGTGGGGGAGGCCGTACATAGCGGCACGGAGAAAACTTCGTGCACGCGCCCCCCCCCTCACCGAGAGCCTTCGGCCGGATTTCCTTGAATCCGTTGTGGAAACCCTGTTCCCGCAAGGAGCCGAGGTAGAGCCGCCTCGTATGGCGCCTCCGGAGGAGGAGGAAAGCACTGGGCTAGGTGCGCCGGGGGTGTTGGAGTGGGAGTTAGCCGGAGCGGTGAGTCGCATGAAGGCGAAAAACACCGCTCCCGGCCCCGATGGCATCCCTGGGCGCGCCTGGTCTCTTGCCCTGGGTCCGTTGGAGTCTGAACTCAGGGCGACGTTCAGTGCCTGCCTCGAGCAGGGCCTCTTTCCCCGTAGGTGGAAAACGGGGAGACTGGTTCTGCTCAGGAAGGAGGGTAGACCGGCCGATACACCCTCCGCGTATCGGCCCATCGTCTTGCTGGACGAGGCGGGGAAGCTGCTCGAACGCATAATAGCTTCCCGCATAGTCCAGCGCCTCCGGGAGGTAGGGCCCGACCTCAGTTGTCTCCAGTGCGGATTCCGCCAGGGTAAGTCCACCCTCGACTGTATCGAGGGTGTGAGACTTCTGGCGGAGGAGGCGACAACCCGGCGTGAGGTGGTGTTGGCGGTGTCGTTGGACATCGCTAACGCATTCAACACCTTGCCCTGGGGAGTGATCAAGGAGGCCCTACGCTTCCACCGCATCCCCATGTACCTGCAGCGTGTGGTCAGTAACTATCTGGCTGACCGCGCTGTCAGGTACCCGACGGCTGGGGGTGGGTGGAAGGAGCGGAGGATGTCGTGCGGTGTTCCACAGGGGTCGGTTCTTGGCCCCCTCCTGTGGAACATCGGCTACGACTGGGTGCTGCGCGGGCAAATGCTTCCGGGGGTGCGTTTGTTCTGCTATGCAGACGACACCCTCGTGACTGCCCGCGCGAGCACCCACCGGGAAGCCCGAGTGCTGGCGACCGCGGCCACGGCTCACGTTGTGGCCCGGATTCGCCGGCTGGGACTGGGGGTGGCCTTGGAGAAATCCGAGGCCATTTGCTTCCACAGGCCTCGGATGGCGCCCCCAGTGGGCTCCCGGTTGGTGGTGGGCGAGACGTCCATCGAAATCTCGGGTACATTACAGTACCTGGGATTGCTCCTCGACAGCCGATGGACGTTCGAGGCCCACTTCCGGCGGCTCGCCCCTAGACTAAAGGCGACCGCTGGAGCCCTGAGCAGGCTCCTCCCGAATGTGGGGGGGCCAAATGCAGGCTGCCGGCGCCTTTATGCCGGAGTGGTTCGGTCAATGGCCCTGTACGGTGCTCCCGTATGGGCGGAGCGACTGACCGCCAGGTCTCTGCCTCTTTTGCGCGGGGCGCAGAAGATTCTTGCGGTCAGAATTGTACGGGGCTACCGGACCATCTCCGGCGAGGCGGCCTGCGCCTTGGCCGGGTCCCCTCCATGGGACCTAGAGGCCAAGGTACTTGCTCAGGCCTACCGGCGTAGAGTTGAAACCCGTTCATCGGGGGGAGACTCAGCGCCGGTAGAGGTGGACTGGCGGAGGGCAGCTCAAGAGGAGCTCCTCCGCCAATGGAGGCGGCGGCTGGAATCGCCCAGTGCAGGATTCTGGACGATTTCAGCTATCCAGCCCATTCTCCAGGGCTGGGTCGCCAGGAGGCATGGGGTCCTCACCTTCCGCCTGACACAGGTGCTTTCCGGACATGGTTGCTTCGGGAGGTATCTGTGGCGGGTGGCCCGGTGCGAACCGACCGGTGAGTGCCACGAGTGCGGCGCCGAATTCGACACGGCGCTGCACACGCTCGCGGATTGCCCAGCTTGGGCAGTTCAGCGGGCAGAGCTCGTGGCGCAGGTGGGGCATGATCTCTCCTTGCCCACTGTTGTTCGTGCCATGGTGGACAGGGAGAGATCGTGGGCAGCGATGGCCTCCTTCTGCGAGGACGTAATCTCGCGGAAGGAGGCGGCGGGGCGGATCCGGGAAGTCGAGTCCTTGGATCCGATCCGCCGCAGGCGAGCGGGGCGCAGGCGACTCGCCGAAGTCCGTCGCATGCCGCCCTAACGGGGACCTCCGAGCGGTCCGAACGGGGTATCGGACGCTCGCTGGAGTTAGGTCCCCGAGGCGGTCGATGCATCTGGTGCTCCCGATGCATCGATTAGCGGAGGGAGGGGCCACTGTTAAGAGAGGCCCCGACCCGGAGGTGGCGCTCTCCGGGGTACAGAGCTGCTGCTGGCGGGGATGGGGGCAATGTCTTCATAGGTACCCTATCCCCGCCACCAGCAGCGCGGTGGAGCACTGTCAGGTTTTTAGTCGGTGAGAGTCCGACATACCCACCGCTCGTCCCCGTCGGGCGGCGATGACCCATAATGGGTTTTCCTGACATAAAAAAAAAAAAAAAAAAAAAAAAAAGGTCAACTTATTTTAGTCGCCTTATACGACACCTCGTTGAGAAATAAGGGTGGTCTATTCTACTCAGCGGGATACCATACGTCGGGTCAACTTACTTTAGTCGCCTTTTATGACACCTTGGTAAGAAATGAGAGTGGTTACTTAGCCGGATACAACACAGCGGCTTTGTACATTACCACATATTGAATTATAATCATATCATACTCTACTCATCCGGATACCACACTGCGGGTCAACTTACCTTAGTCGCTTTTTACGACACCTCGATAAAAATTAAATTACTACATATTAATATTGTTACATATATTTACGTTTCATATCAATGCATAAAAATATCTAGGGCGGGCAACAGATTTGGCGTTAGGGCGGGCGGCAGTATCGAATCTGTTACCGTCTTGTCTAGACAAGTTTATAAATTCCATTTGTGTAGTGTATTAAAAGGTGTTATAAATGGGTGCAGAAGTACAGACACTTGTCGCAGTAGAGTTCGAAGTTTTTGGTCGGGTTCAAGGTAACAATTTGTTAATTTGTAGTCTAAGTAAAAAAAATCGCAAGCGGTAAGTATTAAATAATTTGGGGACAAACAGCCGTGTATGTAATTATCATACGAGTATTTATATACTGTGTATAATGTGTATAATAAGCTGTGGTAGCCCAGCGGTATCACCGTGCGCCTCTTTCGAGGAGGTCTAGGGTTCAAACCCTGGGCAGGCCAATGAGTTTTCTAGTAAAACTTATGTGTCTAATTGATAATTGCAATTTATCACGCTTTTCGGTGAAGGAAAACATCGTGAGGAAACCTGCATTTCTCTAGAGAATTCTGGGGATATGTGTAACCTACCAACCCGCATTGGAGCAGCGTGGTAGGTCTTAGCTCCAATCCTTCTCTCCAAAAAAAAAAACCGGAGAGAAGAGGCCTATGCCCAGCAGTGGGATAGTAACAGGCCGTTACTTACTTTACTTACTTTATTTATATACTAGCAATCGCCTGAGGCTCCGCTCGCGTGGAAAGATTAACACCGTAATATAGTATTTTGATAACCATAAAAATGATTAAAATGCGTTAACCTTAGAAGCTAGACATATGCTGTCGCGAACTTTTATTAAGAACTTTTAAAGGGGAACAATTTTGTGATACATGATTTTTGAATAATTTTCACCGTTTACTTAGCGCACGCAAGGAAAGCTTTAAATTTTGACGTCTTCGTAATATTTTTTATTGCTGCTCCTCTCCTATTCATCTTTGCGTGATGTTATATAGCCTAGAGCCTTGGTCAATAAATGGACTATCTTATACTCAAAGAATTTTTAAAATCGATCCAGCAGTCAACAGGACAAGTCACCACATGCATAACAAAACGCCGCTACCACCAACAATCCACACAAGCACTTCGCACACTCATTACCACAATCTCTACGATCGTTTCGTTTTTAATAAGAAAATTGAACAAAGTAAACATTTAAAAAAAAAAAATAATATAAAATTTTATTGCATACATACAAAAAACAAAAAAAACCTTTTCAATAAAAATAAAATAAAATATTTGTTATTCGTAATACGTAAATGAAATATAATACTAAACTCAACTGAGTATTAAACTAATCTAAAATGAACTAAGTATTAAAATTGCATTGATTTTAATTAGAAGGAAATCTGAGTTTTGATAGAATGGCGCAATAAGAAACAAAAGTGTTCCCATCTTCTAGAAAAAAAAGACTCGAATCCACAACAACGCAGCCTTGAAAATCTAACTCACAATCAAAATAAGCACAATTAGCATTAATTAAGCAGAGACACAACGAAAAAACGCAAAACGAAACGACGCAAAGCGAGTTATTGATGTGCATAAAACGTAACTTAAACCTTCCTCAAGAATCACACTATCTTTTAGGAAAAACCGTGCAAAAATCCATTTAGTAGAATTTGAGAAAATCGATCGCATACAGACAGCCTTTAGGGACTTAGTTTTATAATAAGTATCGATACAATGTATGTGCAATTTGAGAACGAGTATTATTATCAGATACCTATATAGATACTATCTGATATAAGAGATTGTTTGTTTTTTTGATAAATGGATAATTATTTATTTATTACGCGATAGTAGTGGATTAGTGGCAGTATAACTTGGTCAAATTTGTATAATTAGTGCACAAACCGAAATACAAGTGTATCCAATTTAGCAATATTTCAAGAATTAATTAATATGATAATGCATTTTATATTAGTGCATTGATTAATACTAAAACCAGAAGGAAGAAATATTTATTATTTTTGATTAAACTAGCTTTTATCTTTAGTGGACTGTAGTCTTTGAATAAACAAAAGCTTCTATGACTCTTCAATCCTGCAAATATCTCCATCTGAAAATCAGATCTGAGAAGACTGGGAGAGATTTATCGTTTTCTCGAGAGCATAGTTTAATAATAAAGTTAATAACCCGTGTAACTTACACGAAATATATATTAAAATAGCTTAGTTTAATTTACACAATAAAGAAAAACCGAAATATATAAAAACTTTCATAAAATAACTTTTTTGACGTTAGGCGTAATTTAGGACCTATTTCTTTTATTTGAACTTTGACAAATAGTCCATAAAAAAACCTTAATATATTAATAACGAACGGCGATTCTTTTTTCTCTTGCTTTTTGCTGTTTTCCAGTACAAAAAACAGGATTTTTATAGCATATATGATACCCCGGTGTATAAGGAATAATTGTGCCCAATTTCATAGACATTGGTACAGCAGATTGGTCGTGAAAACGTAACAGATAGACATTTTATTATGTGAATTTCTAATTACATTTTATTATGTGACTTATGTGACTCATTTATAATATTAACAGTTTTAAATAATTTATAGAATTAGGCGTTACTTTGCGGAATTTATTGTTGATATTTCGCTAATCGCGGATTAGCTAAGCTGTAACTAATGGCGGATTACAGTAAAACAATGTCATCATTAAATTTTGTTTATCATTATGTTTATACCTTCTATATATAGCCTTTTGTAAATGTATTTCTTGAATGAATAGTTTAATCACTGTCAAAACTATTTATCTCTTTATTTATTCAGTGAATTTAGATTATCTCATGACTAATTCAATGAGATAATGTTTGGTTTTGTCCAGATTTTATTCGGCTTGCATCAGTTTAGTTGAAGGTCGCATTATTGAAAATTTTAGATTATCTTTTCTTTTTCTATCTTCCGTGTCAAATGACTCATATAGAATGGCGGCTTGTTACTTTCTTTTGTGAAATCAGAGAATTAGTTTTATAGACCACGTAAATTGAAAGAAATACAAATAATTTTAAACATAACTGTCATTTTAAAGCGTTTTTTTTTACCTCTTTTAACATAAACTTTTAGATTCGTTAAACTGCACGATCCTGAAGATGATTAGTATAAGGAACTTTTGGTATATATATTCAAATTCAAAATATTCTTTATTCAAATAAACTTGTAAACAAGTGCTTTTGAATCATCAACTCTACTGCTGGTTCGGAAAGCTGTTCCTACCGAGAAGAGCCAGCAAGAAACTCGGCGGTTGCTCTTTTTTTAAAAATACAATTCTTAATACTAGTTACATTTAATGTTTCTATCTTGTACAGGGTCGAACAATATTTATATCCACGCATTTTTATCGTCCAAATAATCCTCAACAGTATAGTAAGTAGGCTTTCTGTATTAGCCTCTCCTTAATTTTTTAAACTGCTGTAACGGCAAAGTTAAAATTGATTGCGGAATTTTATTATAGAATCTTATACCCAAACCCACAAACGACTTACGTACTTTTTCAAGGCGCAAAGCAGGAGCCGCAAGCTTATGTCGGTTCCTACTTTGTCTATTATATACATCGCCTATTGTTTTATAATTTTTTATATTTTTATGTACAAAAATTAAATTACTTAAAATATACTGTGAAGCAAATGTAAGAATACCTATTTTCGTAAACTTCTCTCGCAGGGAATCCCGCGGTCTTAAATTGTAAATGCCACGTACGGCTCTTTTTTGTAATACAAAGATTTTTTCATTATCCGCGCATTTACCCCATAGCAATATTCCATAGGACATAACACTATGGAAATAAGCAAAATAAACAAGTTTTGCCGTTTCGACGTCAGTAAACTGTCTAATCTTTCGAACGGCATAGGCCGCTGAACTGAGTTTCCCTGCAAGAGTTGTTATGTGTGTGCTCCATTGGAGTTTTGTATCCAAAGTCATTCCCAAAAATACAGTTGCGTTATCTGTTTTTAGTGAAACATTATTTATAAAAAGTCTATTTGCTGTTTTAGCAGCATTAGGTAATACAAATTCTATCCATTTTGTTTTATTTGAGTTCAGTACTAAATTATTTTGTCTGAACTAATGAGCAACCTGCGACAAACCACTGTTTACTTCGTCAAATTTGTCGTCATTTCTATTTATTTTAAATATCAAAGATGTGTCATCAGCAAACAGTACAATATCGCATATACTCTGAATAAAATACGGTAAATCATTTATATATACTAAAAACAGAAAAGGACCTAGGATTGAACCTTGAGGCACACCCATAACTAAGGCCGATCCAGATGACTGCACATCATTATTTATTTATTTATTTTATTTATTTATTTTATTTATTTATATATTATTTATTATTTATTTATTAATGCACACTCTTTGAATTCGGCTGTGAAAATAAGATGCCACGAGTCGAAGCGCATTGTCTGTGATACCATAATGACCAAGCTTTAGCAACAGTGTCTCATGTTGAACACAATCAAATGCCTTGGACAAATCACAAAATACCCCTATGGCATTCTGTGAGTTCTCCCATGCATCAAAGATGTGCTTCACCAATCTCACACCCGCATCCGTTGTAGACCGACCCTTAGTAAACCCATACTGCTCAGGGTGAAGCAAGTTATTTAAATTGAAATGCCTGAGCAGTTGATTAAGAATGATTTTTTCAAACACCTTGCTAAGAGTTGGCAAGATGGAAATGGGTCTATAGTTGTTAGGGTCGCTCTTATCACCAGATTTAAAGACTGGGATCAATTTACTATATTTCATTAAATTCGGAAATATCCCTGTGTCTACAGATTTGTTAAAGATCTTGGCCATTATTGGTGCAATGATCTCAATAATATTATTAATTAATTTTACAGACATTCCCCATAGATCTGTTGTTTTTTAATATTTAATGACTTAAAAGTTTTGACAATGTTGTATGGGGTAACGTGTTCAAATTTAAAGCAAACAATGCTCTCTGCGACGCAGCCCTTCAATATATTAAAAGCTTCTATTGGGGATGAGCTTATTGAGCTAGTAGTAGAAATTGGTATGTTCTGAAAGAAGTGCTCAAGTGCACTTGCCACTGCTGTATCGGAAGTGATAATCTCATTCCCAATTTTAAGCTGCATGGCAGAATTATCTATTTTTTGTCTGCCTATTTCTTCACCTATAACATCCCAAGTTGTTTTGATTTTATTTTCAGATTTAATTATTTTTCTCTTAATGTGAAGTGATTTGGCCTGTATGCAAACATTTCGAAATATTTTAGAATAATTTTTTACATATTCTAGAAAAGTGGGGGAATGATTATATTGCTTTTCTGCATACAGATCAAATAACTTGTTTCTGCTTTTATAAATACCATTAGTGGCCCAATCGCTAAACTTGAGATGTTTTGACAATTTTTTTTCTATAATATTAAATGTCTTATTGAATTCACAACCAATAATACCAAAGAGGGCATTAAAAAGATCATCTGAGCTACCGCAATTTTTGTCAATCTTTGATAATTTTGATGATATTTTTACTTGGAATCGCTTTATTTTGTGAGAAGTGATAGGCCTGTATTTAATTAATTGTTTTTTTTCATGTATATAGTCAGGGACAGATATAATTTGCCCACTATGATCAGACCTTAAGCGACTTATTACAGATTTTTCTAAGATATTACAACTGTAATTAGTAAAAATATTATCAACGCCGGTAGCAGAGTATGCAGTTATCCTAGTAGGTTCGTTAAATAAATAAAATTAATATGGTTCGATATTACGAAATTGGTAAATACAACTTTCTAATGTAAAATTGTGAACGGTTTGTATATTGTCATTCGTTTTGTACTTGATTGATAACATAACCTTAGTAGGGAATCGTGTCACAGTTTTTGACATAAAAAACAACAAAATCCCCTGATAAGATTACTTAAATCCACAGTGCCGGATGTTACACTTGACCCACTGTCAGATTATATTTAGATGTACATGCTAAAATGATCTGGGTTGATGTCATTGATTTTGGGAGCGAGCCCAAATAGATCTATTGCCAGTCAAATAAATACTAATGTATTGGCATCTGCGAATGCTTGAGTGAAATTCAATTGGATCGAATTGATTCCATACGATGTATCGTAAATTTTGTTTATTACCGGCCTATTACTAAACCACGGACCATCCCCACCTTTGTAGTGAAGCATTATATGCTTCTATATTTGCAACTTCGACGATGCTTCTACGCAGTCCCGTCTGGTGACGCTGTAAAAGCCGTTAGGTCTAACAGTATCCAGTCAATTCGAAAAAAAAATATGCTTCTATGCTTATGGTCTATGTTCAATTAACCCATCACGCTGCTTTAATGCGGATTTTACAGATTATTAGGTGTGCCCGACTTTCAAAAATCAAAATCAAAATAATCTTTATTCAAATAAGCTCTTACAAGCACTTTTGAATCGTCAAAGATCAATATGATTAATGAAGCTAAAACTGGTTCCGAATGTTGCTCTTACCGAGAAGAACTAAAAAGAAACCCGGCGGTCAATCTTTTAAACATTTTCAATTTTACATAATTAAACCGCAGTCCTGTATGAAGCTGAAAAGATTTTCAAATCCAGGCTTTTTTATCATCCAAATAATCTTCAATTTTATATAGCCCGTATGGCTCTTTTTTGAGCAACAAAAATCCTTTCTAAATCGGCCGCTTTGCTTTGCTTTATAATATGTTTAGATAATTACTGTATTTGTATTATTCGTCCTTATGACGAGGCAGATCTTTTCCTACGATCTTTTTCTATATGATGTAAATTTTTATCTACTTAAATAGTTTTTTTTCTTTTTCCTTCTTTTAATATATTATATTATATTATGCACATATCACCCGTGCCTGGTTCTTTCTGTTACTTATATTTTAAGAGATTCCTTTTAGGGGTAGTCTTTTCATCAACAACATCATCCTCTGGCCTTTATCCCATTCTAAGTGGGGTCGGCAAAACATGCTATAAACATGCTGTCACATGATTTAGCTGCGTATTTACGACCAGCCGCCTGCCTGACATCAACATACATTAGTCGTATTTTACGACACTTCGGTAAGAAATAAGGGTAAAACTATTCCACTCAGCCGGATACCACACGGCCTAAAAATAGTTTGAGTTTACATACAAGATTATTTAAATATATAAGATAGCTTAGATTAGATAAATAGATAAAAATATAAAAGGTTTGTTACTAGTGTTTAATTATGTTAAGAGAATAAGAATATGGTATATCTATTGGATATTCCTGCAGGTTGTTTCTTCACAAAGTACTGCAAAGACTTGGCGGAACAGCTTGGTATTTGCGGCTGGGTGAAGAATACGAAGAGAGGCACCATCGTGGGAAAGGTACAAGGGAGCAAGGCGCATATCGATATTATGTAAGTTAACACAGAAAATACTTCGGGCTATACTTATTGTAGTGTATGCGGGTTGAGATGTGTCACTTACCTTGTATATACAAGACACATATTATATTTAAGTATCGGTTGTAATTTTTTACAAAATTAAAAAAAAACATTAAAAAAAAAGAAAAATAATTATGTAGTTGGGATCGATCCTCGGTATTTCATTTATCGAGACTGCCCGTTGCCCGAATAAGCTACGGTGACTTGACAGTTAATGGCAAAAATTCAATTCAATATAAATTTTAGTATTTTTTGATTCCCAAAATCAGGGATAATTTTTTTTAAAATAAAACCTAGCTCGATCGATTTTTCTCCCCCAAAATCCCCTATCTGGAATCTCGGAACCGTTTCCGAGATTCCAAAAATATATACCTATATACATATACATACAAGAGTAACTCATTTAAATATTAAAGATACATAAATGTACATACACTAACTCACACTAATACTGATTTACAAAGAAACATACACGGTCTCATGCTGCACCACGTTAGTAACACGAGAGCGCTTGGTGAGAGTGGACGTGAAGTGACATATTACTTGTTAGTGCGTGTGTGAGCCTGTGCTATATTCATACAACATTAGTTTATAAACACTACACTGTCTCTTTTTTTTATTCAATTTGCTTTGTATGTATGTGAAAGTGGAATCTTGTAAGTTAAATTTGACCTACTTCCCGGGGTCAGATTGAGCTAAAATTTTATATACTGGTCCAAATCCGATGCATGTTTATGATAAGCATGACCTGATGCTGCTGCTAAATTGGCTCCAGACGAGGTCCTCAATGGTAAACACAGTTTAGGTACATGAAACTGTATCGAAGCTTTTTAACTTTACTTGTTTTGTTTGAATAGATAAACTGCTGGATATGAACAGCTTTTCAAAACATCGGTAGAGTTGACAATTCAAAGCACTTGTTTACAAGTTTACTTGAATAAAGAATATTTTGAAAATGAAATGTTATGTCCGTTAACAAAACTTATTTATTGTTATCTGTAGTGAAAGCGAAATCTTAAAGATGTGGCTTATAAATATATAAATGCTTTATTGCCTGACGTATGCGTGTTGGACATGTTCCAATATTGTCGGTAATATCCATATATTTCCTATCAACATCATATCTTCAATATTTAAATGAGTTAATCTTGTGTGTATAGATACACGTTATACACACAAGATTAATCTTCTGAATCTCGGCAACGGCTGCAACAATTTTCATGAAATTCGGCATCTGGGGGGTTTTGAGAGGGAAAAATCAATATACCTAGGTTTTATTAAAGAAATGTCTTTTTATCCCTGTTTTTCGGCACTGAAAAAATGCTTAAATGTAGAATAAAAAGCAAATGATGTTGTAGCTGTCATTTTTAAAGTTATAATAGCTTAGTCACTAAGCTGAAAAGATGAAAATTGAAAAAAGATGAAAATAATAATTGGGACGGATGGGGCTGTTTTCACTTATTTAGTCCGCCCATTATTCACTAAGCTGTGGATAATGGGCGGACTAAATAAGTGAAAACAACCCCATCCGTCCCTATTATTATTTTCATATTTTTTCCATTTTCATTTTTTTTATATCGCTTGATTATTATAATATTCATTAACTTGTGTAAGAAACTTAAATGCAATTTAGACCCCAAAATAAACTAGATTCGACCACAAAATGGTGTCAAGACCCTATTTTTGATTTATTTGATGGACTGAATTTTGGGGGGAAAAAGGAAAACATAGGTGCAACTTAAAGATCCTTACCGACCGATACCGAGCCAAACAATAATACCAATAATACCGAACAACACTCGGTCACCCAGGTACTTATATCTAACCTCACAATTGTAATTTCAGGAAAGTAATTAGAATATTATTTTGCTATAATCCGTGATAAAAGAAAATATATGTAATGATAAATGTAGAGTGTACTATTCGTTCTCATACCTGATACATGCAGAATTTGTAAAATTTCATGCACTACCCACGACGACTCCACGACAAAAACGCAATAAAATCGCTTTGCGATTTTGTCGTGGAGTCTATCTCCTGACGATGCTTCGGTTACGGGGCGAAACAATTGTTGAGATTGTGGTGGTGAGTGTGTGCAGTGCTTGTGTTGTATCATCGGTGTCGGGTAGTGCATGAGTTTTTACAAATTCTGCATGTATCAGATATGAGAACGAATAGTACACTCTACATTTAGCATTACACATATTTTCTTTTATCGCGGAGTATAGCAAAATAATATTCTCATTCTTCATTCATTCTTTTGTATGATGGACCTCCGCAAAGTAGCGCCTAATTCTATAAATTATATAATTTCAGGCTTAATTGGCTCACAACGGAGGGTTCTCCGGGCTGCAAGATCGAGAAGTGTGACTTAACTAACTGGCAGTATTTATCACGACTTGATTATAATAACTTTAGTGTAAGATTTTGAATCATTACTTTGTTATTTGTAATAAAACATTGCTAACATTTTGATTGGTATTATTATTGGTAATTCTTCTCCTTTTTCAATTGCCTGTATGACCTTATCTTTAAATGAGTTAATCTTGTATGTATGTATGTATGTATATATATATATTTTTTTATTTTTTTTCGGAATCTCGGAAACGGCTCCAAAATTTTCCTGAAATTCAGTATGCGGGAGGTTTTGATGGAGAAAAATCGATCTAGCTAGCTAGATCATTTTATACCTGTTTTTGGGCATTTAAAAGTACTTAAAATTAATATTGAATTGAATTATTGTCATTACCTGTGAAGTCAGCGTAGCTTATTCGGGGAACGGGTGGTCGCAAGAAATGAAAATACCCCATCGAGCCCCACCTACCCTATTATTTTTTCTGTTTGTTTTTGAAGTTTTTTTTATTTTGTAAATAATTCGGCCGCCAAGATATTCTATACTAATATATAAAGATAAAGAGATTTTGTTTGTTTGAATGTTTGAACGCGCTAATCTCAGGAACTACTGGACCGTTTTGAAAAATTATTTCAGTGTAAGATGGTCCATTTATCGAGGAAGGCTATCTAAGTCTTCCTTATATGGTGAAAGTAAATGGTGAAAGTTATTCAAAAATAATTAAGTCACGATAATTACTTTTATGTTCAAAATTTCAATTCGAAAAAAAATTGTGACGCACTGAGTTCCATATGTGCGAAGCTGCTAGCACAGCTAGTAAGTATTATAGGTATATGTTTGGTATAAGCACCAGTTGACCCAAATATAATGACAGATAACAGTCTGCAGTTTTATCTGTGCGATAGGATCGGTGTTGTCTGCCTGCTTGCAGCGCAGTTTTTGGCATTAACCTTTACAGATTAAAAAAATCTATATCCAACACATAGAGCTATAAACATCATAGAGTTATTACTATTGAGAATAAGATTTCCATGTCTTTCTTTTCTCTGTCTGTGTCAATTCAGGAAATAAATATTTGAATTTGGTTATTATTATGATTGCGGCACGATGCAACATAATTAAGCCAGCTCATCGTATCTAATAATAATATGTTATATTTATTCAATTTTGATTTTTGTAATCATATTATGATCAAAATATTACAGTATTATATATTATATTTCTCACGTTATATCTCAGCAAGTACTGTTTTGCGAGACACGAGGATGATACCGGTGAAATATAAATTTCTGCAAAGCCCCTGAATTCCCCATAAGGTCGAAGGGCAAAAAAAAAAAAAAAAAAAAAAAAAAAAAAAAAAAAAAAAAAAAAAAAAAAAAAAAAAAAAAAAAAAAAAAAAAAAAAAAAAAAAAAAAAAAAAAAAAAAAACCATACGTGGCATTTACAATATAGTCGTTAGAGAAGTTTATGGAAATAGGTATTCAGATTTAATATTGGTACTACATAATTAATTTAAAACTGTATACCTAGGATATCTGTTAGATTACTTAATATGTAATGCTTTTGGAGATCTGAATAAATAAATAAATTTTTACATTTGCTTCACAGTATATTTTTAGCAATTTAATTTTTGTCCACAAGAATATACATAATAACAAAAAGATTGGCGATGTATATAATAGACAAAGTAGGGCCGAAATAAGCTTGCGGCTCCTGCTATGCGCCTTGCAAAGGTACGTAAGTCGTTTGTGGGCTTGGGTATAAGATTATATAAAAAAATTTCGCGTTGCTAACAGCAGTTTAAAAACACTTAAAAAGAGGCTAAAACAGAAAGCCTACTTATACTGTTGAGGATTACTTAGATGACAAGGATGATTGAATATACTTTTTGACCGTTTACAAAACAGTTATGTCTAAATGTAACTAGTAATAGAAATTATATTTTGAAAAGGGTGACTGCCGAGTCTCTTGCTAGCTCTTCTCGGTAGGAACAGTTTACAAGTTTACTCGAATAAACAATAGTAGGTACCTGGGTGACGGAGCCTTGCTCGGACTTTTTTTTAATAATAAAAAAAAAATTAAAAAGAAGCAAAAAAGTTTGGTAGTAACAGGGGCTTAATACGCCCAGTGGTATCCGGCTGAATAGAATAGTACCACCCTCATTTCTTACCGAGGTGTCGTAAAAGGCGACTAAGGTAAGTCGAACCGCCGTGTGATCCGGTTTAGTAGAATAGACCACCCTCTTTCTTACCGAGGTGTCGTAAAATACGTCAGAAGTAAGTTGACGTCAAGCAGGCGGCTGGTCGTAAGACGCAGCCAAATCATGTGACAGCATGTTTATAACATGTTGTGCCGACCCCACTTAGAGTGGGATAAGGGCAGGAAGATGATGATTAACAGGGGCTTAATCTTTGGCATTTTTACTTCTTTAGTCGGTCCGAACCCCACTGAGCTATTACAGCTTTACAAAGGACAGTTAATATAAAATTTGTATTCTATTCTATATTTTAGCATTTTTTCAATGCCCAAACTCTGTTGCCAAAACTATAAAGGCTAATTCATTTAAATACTACAGATATTGTGTTTGAATCAAATATATGACATAACGGTTTTCTTATCATGGGGAATTATATTTTGAAAACAAAATGAACGATAAACGACTTTCAGATCACAATATAAATCAAGGAAGGATAAAGATAAACACCTGGCGTATCTTACAATCTGGCGGGATTGCGATAATAAAAGTAGATAAAATATATGAATAGATTTATTGATTCATTTCAATCTTGACAGATAAATTATGTACATAAACTTACAATATTTATACAACTCGCGGAATGCATTCGAAGTGATTTTATATTTTAGTATCTATATATTACAATGTAACAACAGATAAAAATAAAACAAAACAATGGCGCTTAAAACTAATCGATTAATCATGCTGAATTCTGTTAACTATTATGTTTTTCCCGAATTAATTCAGCGGGAATTTTGAGCTAAAAAGTAGTCAATATCTCGCTCCCATACCAACTATATCTTCCAATATAAGTCCCATCAAAATCGGTTAAGCCGTTCCGGGTAAGACATACACACATGGCATAATCTCAAACTTCCTTAATCATTCATGTTTTTAGTAAAAAATACTAAAAACATGAATGATTAAGTAAAAATCGTACAAAATCCGTTGGAAAAATCGATCACAGACAAATAGCTTTTGGAGACTTTCAAAAAGTCGCATAGATGTCTAATGAAGTAATATTAATTATAGAGTAATAATTGACGTTATGTTTTATCTTAAATTACAAATTGATCTGCTTGGTATGCTTTGAATAATGTACAGTGATACTAGTATTATATATAGGTAAATACATTTACAAAAGCTTATAAATAATACAACTATTTACATCAGTTATATATCATTACAGTATATATGGTAATATAAAATTATATTGAAATCATGATATATATAAAACAAAATTAGAAGAAATTTTAAAGCATTCTAATCTTATTTCAATTATTTATTACAAAGAGCAGCAAGAGATACAAACATGAAAATATTAACACTTTGGGCGGAGTAACGTTATTACACGTCAAATTTAATAAACGCTAATTAATACAACGTTTATAAACGCCACCAAATACAATATTTTTTAAACAACGTGAATAAAGGGCTGAAGTTTGTACCAATTCCTTCAAGCTATATCATTGCTCTCAAATTTTTGCGGCGGATTCTAATTCTCAAACAGGATTTCCTCATAAAAAATGGGATTATATTGCAATTTCTGGCTTATTTAAGAAAACTTTTGCCCAGAAAGATGCTTGAACCCGTGAGCTCTATGTAATTCTTCAAAAACATCACTTTAAATTTTAAGACCCATAGCACCGCTCCACGTTAGTTTTTTTTATTCAAGTATATCAAAAGCGTCATTAATCATAATTTATTTTGAATGAGAAAATGTAGTGCCGTTTAACATATATAAGAAAACTCATATGCGCCGCTCAAAGTGTTAAAATACAAATATAATTTAGCAAAATAAATCGAGAAGTACGTGTCGATATAACAAAGTGAGCATAAATATAATTAATTAAAAGCAGAATAATAAAATTAAATTTATGCAATGTACATAATTTTCTGTACAGAGACTTAAACGAAACAAGAAAGTCTATATATTAGCAGTGGCGTAGCTTAGGAGGGTTAGACGGGACAGTGCCCCGGGCCCCCAAACTCAGGGGGCCCTCTCGGTCTCGGTCTTACAAACTATAAAATGTACTAGTGAAATTTTCTCCCACATTCGTAATAAAATAAACCAGATTCCAGAAATGCATCTATAATAATGAAACTTATTTTAAAAAATATAGGGAAATTTCTTACAATTCTCTTTATTACTACGAATCTGTATTACGACAAATCTGGACTAAATCAAATTTGGAATATTCGAATACAAAACAAGAAATTTAAAATATACAGAGACTCAAAATAGTCGGGGGTCTGGTTTTTATTTACAAATATAGGGAAATTCCTTATAAGTCTCAATAACAATTATCTGGAGTACAAAGAATTACGATTACGACAAATCTGGAGTACATCGAATTTGGAACACAACGAATACAGAACAAGAGTTTATTCGGGGCTCTGGTTGATATTAAAAAATACAGGGAATCCTTATCTACTACTACGCAGCTGGAGTACAAAGAATCTGGATTAAAACAAAAAGAAACAACCGACCTAAAATAGTTTAGTTGGGGCCCTAGTTTTTTCCCCAGGCCCTTTAGTTTTCTAGCTACGTCACTGTAATTAATGGTAATCTACTGCAATAACTTATCATAAAAATGCTATAACAATAACTACGACTACGAAACTGTACACTAAGTCTATTATTAGCACTTTAATAAAAATACTCTGCAAGTATTTACAAATTAAGACAACAATAATACTAATACGATTGGACAAGTCGAAGTGTGTTGGACATTTTGTAGAGTAAAGCTAAAAAGAAACTTTTTATTGACAAATATTCGATATACGCCATCTAGGGCTGACTAGAGAGTTTAAGAGCTGTGTAACAAAATTAACATTGCAAATAACTTTTTGTAAACTCTAGGGCTATGATGATAAAGTCCATAAATAATCATAGGAGTCTCCTGGGTGTAAACATAATTTTTCAAAAAGATTTTGGTGCCTTGAATTTTAGGACTGTTAAAAGACTTATAGAGTGTAAAGAAATCTAGCGAGAAGGCAGAAGAAAATCCACAAAATCCTTAAAAAAAATTGTTTTAAAATTTTAATCTCCTATCTAAGATTAAGATTATTTGTTATAATAGGGGTGTTTCATAATCAAACGAAAAACTGTGAGTATTAATTTTCAATTGCACCTTGTTTTAGGTTAAGCTATTTCAAATTTTGTTTTCTCTTTTCGCCAAAATGTGTTTGAAATGACAAAAACAGTAGTCCCTAAGACTAGTCCAATGTAAGTGTAACATTACCCTATCTTCTATAATCTGTTATACCTTTTCTTCTGGAGTCTGTAAAGGTACACTGGCTTCTTCAGTTTTTTTTTCGTTATCTGTATCGAGTTGCTTGTGTCTCTTCTTAACTCTTTCTTTCTGGAAGAATAACCTTAGGTAATGGCAAGGGAATTCTACGCAGTCGCCAGCGGGCTCCTCTGCGTCTATGTACACACCACGGACGAGCACCGAGTTTGAGCAGTTCAGCACTATAAGTAGGGCTAGGCTGACGATGTGGGAGCACCAGTTGCTCAATTTAGGCGTATCTGTTAACAAAAAAAGTATATTAATGAAATGAAATATTTTATTCCACAAAAGTGCTAACAGGACATTAACAAATTAAACTAAAGCTAAATAAATATTAATAAATAAATAAATGTACGTAGCATAATACAGAATAGGCTTTAGACTCAGCATGATATATTAATAAACGAAATTACAAGAAATTCAAATTTAACATATTCTTTTTTTAAATAAGTTTCTATAAGTACCACAGATTATTTATAAAGATAAAAAAGAGAGAGATAGGTAGCCTCAGGTAAATACACCTTTTATTCGTATATATTTGGCTGGCACATTTCCTCCCTCCCTTTTTCCTCCCTCGGTGACGCTGTCAAAGCCTCTAGGGCTAACAGCATTAGTTAGTGTCCGAAAAAAAAACAAATATTTTCATTATAATACTGCTACCCGTTTACAATTCATCATTTTTAAGGGAAAACATTTTGATGAACCCCCACATATTTTTATAGAATGTGTGCATAAAACTTTCAAGAGACTTGTTTTTTATTCGTTGGTTCTTTGAGTCTGGGTGTATATTTGTATTAAAGGATGTATTTAAAATTATATATGTATATATTTACTAGTTGTCTATCACCCATAACACAAGTATTAGGTTACTTACTTTAGGGACGGACAACCGTGTGTGTAAGTGTCCCATATTTCTTACTTCGGTTCATACTATCTCACGGCGTTCGGGCATTATAACATATCGATACTATAAAATAATACATACCAGGGAAGAAGTATATATCCAATAAGCCCCAAACTCCTCGCCACACGTTGACAGTAGCGAAAAAAGAGATCAGATGGTAGACATCGGCGAGCAGCAGCCGAGGAGCACCCTGTAATTTCGCCACGGCCCATCTAACGGGAGCCTGCGCGGCGAATGTCAGTACCACAAGTGAGTAGCCCACTACCTGTTTGAAGAAGAAAAACAAATTTTATATCTATACTAATATATAAATATGAACGCCGTGTCCGGTATCCGGCTGAGTAGAATAGACCAGCCTCATTTCTTACCGAGGTGTCGTAAAAGGCGACTAAGGTAAGTTGACCCACCGTGTGGTATCTGGTTTAGTAGAATAGACCACCCACTTTCTTACCGAGGTGCTGTAAAATACGACTGAGGGAAGTTGATGTCAGGCAGGCGGCCGGTCGTAAAAACGCAGCCAAATAATGTGACAGCATGTTTATAACATGTTGTGCCGATCCCACTAAGAGTGGGATAAGGGCAGGTATATGACTAATATATAAAGATGAAGAGTTCGTTTTTTTGTTTGTTTGAACGCGCTAAACTCAGGAACTACTCAACCGATTCGAAAAATTCTTTGAGTGTAAAATAGTCCATTTATCAAGGAAGACTATAGACTATTAATATCATGCTAAGATAAATTGGAGAGGAGCAACAATAAAAAATATTGCGAAAACGACACAATTTAAAGCTTTCCTTACGTACGCTGAGTAAACGGTGTAAATTATACGACGACTACTTCTATGTTCAAAATTTCAATTTGGAAAATTGTTACAAATTGTTACAATCCATGCGTTGTTCTATAAAATAACTTCTATAGCGCGGCCTACGTCGGTACAGCGCCATCTAGTATTGAATAGCGAAAAGGCGCCCTATGATTCCTGTTAACAGGTGTATCTGACAAAGCTAAGTTACCAATAAAAAGCTTTATATCGAGTATTTACAAAACAAGACTAAGATAGCCCGCCTGCCAGACGCCGAGATTTTATTATGTTAATATACAGTTAAACAGATTTTGCGTAACGGCGCCTCGTTAATTCCACTCCAAACACATTATAACGTTATCAGTTTAACAGTTAGCACACACGGATGAAGATTCAGACTATACAATTCTACGTAATTAACTAAAACTTTAATTGTGCTTACTTAGAGTGGATTGTTTGTAAATATGTTCAGTTGAGGCATGTTTGAGAAGCCGTGGAAACGACCGGGCGAAAAGGTAACATTGTGTTATTTATAGATGGTAAATAAACGTGTTGCTGGGAAAAAATACTTTAGATAATTAATTAATATAGATAATTTATAGAATTAGGCGTTACTTTGCGGAGATCCATAATACAAAAGTAATAATAAAATTATTTTGTTTTGTTGGTTGAACCAAATATTTTGGACTGCAACGCGATGTAATTTCGTTAATTTAATGTAGAGTTTAGCCTGTACGGTCAAGCTCACCGTCTTTAAATAATTTATAGAATTAGGCGTTACTTTGCGGAGATCCATAATACAAAAGTAGTTCTTCGCGGATTATAGCAAAATAATTTTATTATTACTTTTGTAATTAATATAGGTATAAAAAACTATTTTCCCAATTGATTTATTGTAGGCGTTACTTTGCGGAATTCCATAGCATAGAAGTTACAATAGAATTATTTTTCTGTAATCGCTTGTTAAGAGAATCTCTGTAATGCCAAGTGTGTGGAGCAGGCACAACATTCACATACCTTATACATGCAGGACAAGTCACCACAAGTATTACAAAATGTCGCCAACAGCAATAAAGATGCAAAAATCCGTTCAGTAGATTTTGAGAAAATCGATCACATACAAACAGGAAGCTTTTGGAGACTTTGTTTTATAATATGTGTAGATAGGAATCGTAAAGAATTTGTGTATATCGTAAAAAAACTAAATTTTTTAACATACAACATGAAGAGTTTTAGTGTAACATAAAATACTAATCAGGAATATTATTTTTATTTATTTATGTACCATAAAAAATGTTGGAAAAAAAACATTATTGCTAAAAAAAGTGTACAAAGGTCAACTAATCCTTATGACAGAGATCTCTGCTATACTGATATTACTTCTTTATTCCATAATAGAATGATATAAAGCTTTGTTTAGCGGCATATCTAGGCAGTTCTATATTTTAACATTTTTTGATACAAAGTTTTGGAAGTTTCTAGAGTTCAAGTAAATATTTAAAATAAATTGTTAGTTCATAAATCTGGAATAATGATAAGGATAGTCTCGTAGAATTTCCACGCCCTTAAATACATAATACTATTATCAGTAACATAATATTATCGTAAACAAACGGTTCAACGAACTGTATAATAAGAATATGCATTAGGTTAGCCACACGTTTTGCAATAACTGTAACCTAATTAAATGTAAACAACTTAACTTATCTGAACTGAACCGAATTCTCGAAAAATATATAATTTATTTTTATTTATTTATTTATTTACCTAAAAAAAATATTGGAAAAAACATTATTGGTAAAAAAATTGTGATCTCGGTGGCGAGAAGTGCATGAGTTTTACAAAAGTAATAATAAAATTATTTTGCTATAATCCGCGATGAATATAGCAAAATAATTTTATTATTACTTTTGTATTATGGATCTCCGCAAAGTAACGCCTAATTCTATAAGTTATTTGCATGAGTTTTTACAAATTCTGCATGTATCAGGTATGAGAAGAAATAGTACTCTCTACATTTAGCATTACATATATTTTCTTTTATCGCGGATTAAAACAAAATAATATTTTCTTTAGTTTTGTATTATGAACCTCTGCAAAGTAACGCCTATTTCTATAAACGATTTTTGGATGTATTTGTGGGTCTACATCGTTTTTTAATTTATTGTCCTTCTTCTTTCCTTCACAAACGTCATATATTAAGATATAGAACAAGCAATTACTTCACAATAATAAATCTGTCCTATCTAAAACCATTGTCTACTTACTTTGAGTAGTGATTCGTTCATAACTTAAAGTTGTCGTCGTATTATTTATGAATAAATGATTTAAACTTGCTGATATGCTATTTAAAGGTCCATTGATTAAGTGTTGCTAGCAAATTACAGAAATAACGTTTCGAATTAGTATCAGCTTGAAATAAACAAGAATACATTCACAGCCATTTAAGAATTTTAGGGAGTTTTTTAAAACTTGTAACTTAATTCTCATTATTCTAATTAATAACTTAATTCTCATTATTCTAAGTACCTGGGTGACCGAGCCTTGCTCGGTAATTTTGAAAATAAAATTTAAAAAAAATTGAAAAGAAAAATGAAGAAATAATAGGGCAGGTGGGGCTTGATCTTAGGTATTTTCACCTCTCTATACCGCCTGTTCCCCAAATGAACCACCATGACTTTATGTTTGGCAGCGAAAAATTGTGATTGTATTCAACGTAAATTTCAAAAAAATTTAAGAACCCGAAAACAGGCATAAAACGACATTTTTTTTAAATAAAACTTACCTAGATCGATTTTTCTCCCCTAAAACCGCCTGCATGCTGAATTTCAGGAAAATCGTTGGAGCCGTTTCCGAGATTCAGAAAATAGATATATATACATACAAGATTAACTCATTTAAATATTATAGATTAGTAACTTAATTCTTGTTATTCTCTAATTAATAAATTAATTCTTATTATTCTCCTCCCCTTTATCCTAAGTGGAGTCGGCACAACATATTATAAACATGTCGTCACATGATGTGGCTGCGTAATATACGATCGGCCGCCTGACTGACGTTAACTTACCTAAGTTTATTTTACAACACCTCGGTAAGGAATGGGGGCGGAAGAACATAGTAATAATAATTTCATTCATTTCACTTCAGAATTTGTTTTACTAACAATTTTTCAAACTAGTATGTCTAGCCCATTTCGCCTTGCTTAGTTTAAAGATATATTATTACAGTTATAAAAAAAAATACCCCGATCGCCACCAAACTTTATAGGATCATCCGCTGTGTCATTTTAAAGATTGTCTGCAAAATTTTATCAATATCGCCGTTTCGGGGTCTATAAAGGAAATACAAACAAATCATTCATTTTTATATAATTTGCAGAATTAGGCGTTACTTTGCGGAGGTCCATAATATAAAAGTAATGAAAATATTATTTTGCTATAATCCGCGATAAAAGAAAATATATGTAATGTTAAATGTAGAGTGTACTATTCGTTCTCATATATATTTTCAACACACAACAACAACACACTTTACATTTATGTAGAGTGTGTTGTTTGTGTATTGTTGTGTTATTGGTGGCGGGTAGTGCATGAGTTTTTAAATTGAATTTCTGCATGTATCAGGTGTAAGAACGAATATTACACTCTAAATTTAGCATTACATATATTTTCTTTTATCGCGGATTATAAAAATAATATTCTCATTACTTTCGTCATTTTTATATATAAAGTAGATTAATTTAAATAAAAATTGCATGTCATTATTGGTCAATTAACAGATTGAAGATTAATATTAGAATTATGTAAAATATATATACTATTGATTGATTATTTTATTATCTGTATTTATTAATATTATCTTATTTTATTATCTATATACATTATTAATCGCAAAGCTTAGCGATATTGTCGCGGAGTCTATCTCCTGATGATCCTTCGATTGCGGCGAATACGATTGTTGATTTTGTGATAGTGAACGTGTGTAGTGTTTGTGTATTGCGATGGCGGTGGTGGAGGTTTGTGCATTGTGTTTTTACGAATCCTGCATGTATCAGGTATGAAAACGGATTGTCCACTCTACATTTAGCATTATATTTATTTTCTATTTTACTTTATCGCGTATTATTGCAAAATATTTTTATATTATATTTGAATTTTTAAAATCTTTTTATTCGTCATTCACCTCTTATCTAATGCAGACAGATATATAACAGATAGATAGACAGATAATCAGATAATCGCAATCAGCAAAAGCAATGATATCATGAAGTGATTCTGATCCAAAATATCATTAAGATAATGATTTGCATAATATTAAAAATATTAAAAAGGGAAAAAGTGCCTTGTGATATCCGGTTGAGTAGCATAGACCACCCGCATTTCTTACCGTGTTGTCGTAAAAGGCGACTAAGGTAAGTCGACCTGCCATGTGGTATTCAGCTGAGTAGAATAGACCACCCTTATTTTTTATTGAGTTGTCGTAGAAGGCGACTAAGCTAAGTCGACCGCCATGTGGTATCTGGCTGAGTAGAATAGATCACCCTCATTTCTTATCGAGGTGTCTACGACTAAGGTAAGTTGACGTCAGGCAGGCGTATGTGTTCACCAATCACTGTGCCAAATTTCATCGATATTGATTTAGTGGATTCGCCGTGAAAACGTAAGAGACAGACAGACTTTCACATTTATAATATTAGTACAAATTGGCGATAAAATCGAGCTACCATTATATCGTTTCGACAGAGTTTCGTGCGCTGTTAATAACCGACTGTTTTCCTCTTCCATTTTCCTATCTTTCTTTAACTCTGGCACTAATACTTTTATACGCATGTTATATTTAAATTCAAAATATTCTTTACTCAAATAAACCTGTAAACAATTGCTTTAAATCGTCAGCTCTACTGCTGGTTCGGAAAGCTGTTCCTACCTAGAAGAGCCAGAAAGAATCTCGGTGGTTGCTCTTTTAAAGATATAATTTTTATTACTAGTTACATTTTGTCATCACTCAAAAGCTCGAAGAGTAGCTACATCCACGCATCTCGTCATCTAAGTAATCCTAAATAATATAGTAGGCTTTCTGTATTAGCTTTTTATTAATAGTGTTTTTAAACTGTTGTAATGGCAAAGCTGAAATTGATTGCGGCTTTTATAATAGAATCTTATACCCAAATCTACACCTATACTTCACACAATCCAGGGTCTTATGGGATATTGCGTTACTACTTTATTGCGTTTCAGTGATTACATTAAGCAAGTTGACGCAATATAGTGAACTTGCTTGCTTGCTTATTAATCTAAATATAGCTTGGTCTTATATCGCTTACAGGATCTGTATAATAGGATAAATGCATGATTATACTCG
The DNA here is from genome assembly GCA_029227775.1 of Morpho helenor. Classification (NCBI taxonomy): domain Eukaryota; kingdom Metazoa; phylum Arthropoda; class Insecta; order Lepidoptera; family Nymphalidae; genus Morpho; species Morpho helenor. The sequence goes on from JARGCU010000010.1 coordinate 14,856,983, forward strand.
GTTGCTAATAAGAGCGTATTTCTGTCCGTCGGTCCGTCCTACGAAGAGTTTAATTTTCAATGTCACGACTTGATATTGAACGTGATGTTTTGCGAGTTGAAACTTGAAAGTTCTTTTTTGGTGAACTTTTTCCAAATTCCAAATTTTAGGTATAAACATTTTCAAATATTCGTTTGTTAGTTCGCTTCTTACTAAATATCAGTACTATGAATGTAAAATGCTATGTATATAGGTATCACAAATATCTAACGCAATAATGGTAGTAATGTTGTACACAATATATGCTTACGATTATATAACCAAATTCTGTTTTTTAATCTTTATTATTAACAAACTCGCGTCGTCTTAAACTCTTAAATATATTACCTACATGTTTTATTGAACACACATAACCCGTATTTACTATGTTATATCAGTAAATATAGCGAATTTATTGTAAGTCTTAACTAAGTATGACAACTTAATTATATTTTGTGATGCAAATATAGACTGAAACGTATTGAGTGATAGCTATTTTTCACATACTATTAAGGGATTGTATTCGCCGTGTGGTATCGTTGTCAGTGGAATAGACCACCCTCTTTCTTACTGAGGTGTCGTAAAAGGCGACTAAGGTTAGGTGACCCGTAGTGTGGTATCCGGTTGAGTAGAATAGACCACCCTCTTTCTTTCTGAGGTGTTGTAAAAGGCGACTAAGGTAAGTTGATGTCAGGCAGGCGGCCGGTCGTAAAATTATGTTACAACATGTTTAACATGTTGTGCCAACCCCACTCAGAGTGGGATAAGAGCAGGAGAATGATGATGATGTCATCGCTGGGTCATAAGACCTGTCGTATTGTATGGATCAAAACGTTAGTACGTCACTACATGTTATTATTATTATTATTATTATTTTTATTGCAATATCAAGAAATAAAAGTACAAAAGCCGGACTTAATACTAAATTAAGTGTTCTTAAAGTGTTATTAAGTGGTCAAATGGAAAATTTATATAGTTGCAGTAAGCAAACAAACAGAAGAAAAGTAATAATAGGCGTAAATAATTACAAAATGAAAATCTATAAACTGTAGCGACGTGCCCAAAACAAATGAGAAATAAATTATAGTATTAGGCGTTACTTTGCGGTTAGGTTTGTGCATGTGTTTTTTTTTTAAGAATCCTGCATGTATCAGGTATGATAACCGATTGTCCACTTACATTTAGCATTATATATATTTTCTATTTTATTTCTTCGCGGATTATAGTAAAATAATTTTATTATTACTTTTGTATCTCGGTTTTAGTTAAGTTAGTTCAAATTTTGTTTTCTCGTTTCGCCAAAATATGTCCACTCTAAATTTAGAGTGCAAGCATTATATATTTTCTATTGCATCGCGGATTATAGCAAAACAATTATATTATTACTTTTGTAAATGAGAAGTAAATAAATGGATAACAATAAAAATAGCCGAGCCGTGGACACTGACAATGCGACTGGTCCACCAATTTAAGGTCGCTCAGCGAGCTATGGAAAGGGCTATGCTCGGAGTTTCTCTGAAGGATCGAATTCGAAACGAAGTGATCCGACAGAGAACCAAAGTAATCGAAATAGCCCAAAGGATTAGCAAGCTCAAGTGGCAGTGGGCTGGTCACATTTGTCGCAGAACCGATAACCGCTGGGGTAGACGTGTTCTGGAGTGGAGACCGCCCCTTGGCAAACGCAGTGTAGGACGCCCTCCAGCTAGGTGGAGTGACGACATCCTAAGTGTGGCTGGCGTCGGTTGGAAGCGAAGAGCTGAAGACCGAGCTCAGAGGCGTGATATTGGGGAGACCTATGTCCGAGTGGACGAGGACAGGTTGATGATGAATAAAAATAATATAATACATAAAAAAGATGGTATTGTTATTAAGTTAATGATAATAACGAAAACACTATTGACCTTATAAATTCAGAGTCGGTTACGAAGTAATAATCGCGGCGCGGTACATCGGGGTACGCGAGAGGAAGAGCCAATTGCGTTGTAAGTGGTCACTGACTCAATCACGATGTATGACCCATATGTGGAAAAATAACAATATTTTTCGTTCTTTTGTGTATTGATTTAGTCTATTGTACTCAGACGTTGAAAATAGTGCCCTTAGTCGTGGAGATCTTATTACAGCAATGACTTCGTGCCGGTCACATTCTAACAAACAAATTTGCATATATTATGAGAAAAGCTCCCCAATTGCACCGTGAGTGGTACAATTGAAGATGTTTCCCATATCTTGTTGGCGTGTATCCAGAAGGGATTTACTTAATAATGTTGATTGTGCCTTTTTTGTACCTGATTTCATAACCATTTTGGCTTTAACGCTAAGTAGAGGTGCAATTTTTTTTTACAAATTGTGTAATGCTTATTTTAGATGTAGGAAATGAGCATTACACAATTTGTGGGAACCAAGAATTATTTATTAGAATTACTAATTTATTATATTAGATAAGAGAATAAGATAAGAGATAATTTAATATAATAGAATTACCTATCTTAGAATTAATCACTATATATTATAAAACAAAGTCCATATTTCCCTATGTATGCATAAAACTTTAAAACTACGCAACAGATTTTGATGCGGTTTATTTTAATAGATAGTGATTCCAGAGGAAGGTTTGTACGTATAATAACATTCAATACGGAGTAGAGAAATACTGTAATTTTTGAGGTTTCTGTAAATAATTACATTTTTTCCGCTTACATTGCAAACGCAGGCTAAACCCTACGAGATTTATCAAAATAATGTACTAAGTATTTGTACACATTGAAAAGGTCTACAGAAAAGTCCGCGATGGTATATGTCTATCTCTTATGGATAACCCACTAAAGCATTTTTTGTCGTTTACTTTTTACGAAAAATAATGCCTTATTTTTGAAGCAATTCTTATACAATACAGCATTAATCCTTATCCAATTAAGTACCTTAAATAAATTGTTGATTTAATATAGATCAATATGGCCGTTTACAGCATGTAATTTAAGTGAACATTTTCGGAGATATTACAGATTTGAAATGCCGTGAGGAGGTAACACTTCGACTTTAGCAGCGATGTCGCTCTTTCAAGAGTTTGTTTAAAGACCTTCTGTAATTAATTGTAAAAACAAAATACATAGGGAAAATGTAAAAGTAAATAAGTAATAATGTACTATATGAATTTAGATATTCCAAAGATCTTCATCAGGAAATCTTCTTGGTATAGGGAAAGGAAATTGTTTTTCTCCAAATTTAACGCTTATGGGCCACGGGCAGTAATGAATAAATAAAAACAACTGGATCGATTTTAATCATTTTTTTTACACTGACTGACATGGGATATATATTTTATACCCGTGCGAAGCAGGGGCAGGCCGCTAGTTAACTATAAGTTTATGTAGCAGAGCGACATAGTCACATATGGTGACAAAGCTCTATAAATAAAGAAAAAAAAGAATAAGAATATCTTTATCTTAAATATTTAAATGAGTTAATCTTGTATGTATATATATATACATATATATTTTTTCGGAATCTCGGAAACGGCTTCAACGATTTTCCTGAAAATCAGCATGTAGGGGATTTTGGGAGAGAAAAATCGATCTAGCTAGGTTTTATTTAAAAAAAAAATCATTTTATCCCTGTTTTTGGGCATTAAAATATACTAAAATTTATATTGAATTGAATTTTTGCCGTTAACTCTCAAGTCAGCGTAGCTTATTCGAGCTAATTTAGCTAAACTAATTTAGCTTGGCTCTCGGTCTGCAAACCACTTCAGTGGAGTCGGCATAACTTTCATTCTCTCTTATTTGTTAACTCTAGCGCTAATCCTTTTAGTTTATCCTTTTCCTTTTTCCTCATTTATATACATGTCATACTTCACACTATCGCACCATTTGTTTATAGCCCTCCCGAATACTTCCTATAAAGTGACAACCTTATCACTAATAAAAGAATATATTCACTCACCAATGACGTCCAGCACGATTTGACCTGGTTATCTGGATAGAGGAAGATGTCGAGAAGTGCCCAGGAGCCTCTCCACACGAACACTACAAGGGATCCCACCACAGTCACAGAAAACACGCAGTCCAAAATGTACAGTGCGGTTTCTCTGCTACTCTGTAAGAAAAAATAAATTTAGTTGGTCTACACTTAAATATCGCCTGTCGGAATGTGCATATACCTGAAGAATCCTTCAGATTTGCTAGTTTTAGCATTACAGCGCGTATTTAGCAATGTTAAAGTTATTAGAAACTTATCACTAGACTAATCGGGGCTGTTTAAAAAAATTACATTTTAGAGAACAATAATGAAGAAAAAAATATAAGACAATTATAACCAAATACTATTATCTCTCTTCTCAGACTTCCGACTTCAAGCCACAAAAAAGAAACAATTATCAAGTCTAAAATGAACTCTACCAAAAAGTTTTTCTATAGTTATAAAATTATTATTCATGCGACCATAATAAGGTCAATAAATTACAAGAGATATGTTAGTTACATAATTAATTTTAGATGTTTTTCAGTCTTTAAATATATAGTCTTTATATAATGGTTTTTATTAATATTTTATAGATGTAACGAGATATGATGTACGAAAATGGAAAATGTAAAAGAAATAAAACGAAAAATAGTTGTATTTCGTATTAAGTATTAAAGCGAGGTTATCGCTTTGATAAAGTTTTTACTTCTGCCGTCTTAAGCACAGTCAATTTAATTTTTTTATCTACTCTGATACTATAATACAAAGTTTATAAAATTTTTAATCATAACGATACACATATACAACCTCCAGCTGGACCGAGGAGGTTGAACCTCTACCTTAAAAAAAAAGGTTTCAATGAACGAGTCCGCGGCGACGCAACACGCATGTGCAATCGATGTTTGCGCCTTGGCGCTAACATTTGACATTTAAAAAATCCCCTAAATATTTAAACAAAGTTTGGTTTTTATAAATATTGTTTTACGTATTTTTAGTATGAGAGTAGATAAAGTAGTGTATGACACTGTACATAACTTGGTATTATAACACTCGTGTGATACTATTAAAAAACTCGCCTGCCTCTTTTTAAAACACACTCGTATTATAAGAACCCTTATTATGCAACAGTATCATAATCTACTATTATTATATGATCATTGTATTATGAAACTTCGTAACGTAGCGCCCAATTCTATATATTAAAACGAAATTATTACCCGTCTAGTCTCGTGTGATCCGTGGTTTTTTTTATGATATTCGATATAAATATTTCTTTTTTACATTACTTTTTACTAAGTAGTGATCTCTATAATTTAGTTATAAGATGTTGAACGAAGCCAGCAGTGTGGCACCGATTTAACTCGTTACTCGGCTAAGGTCGTAAGAGATTACTAGCACGTCGTCAAAAACAACATGTTGAATATTTAAGACCTTAAATAAACAAGATGCAAAACATCATAGTCAGAAAAATATTGAAACTTGGCTTAATTAAGTAGTAGTTGCCATAAAAGACCGAAAAAGAGGATCTGAAACTGACAGTGAGTCTTATAATAAAGTTCAGTCTCTCAACGAGCGATGACATCGGTTTGGAGTGTCATCGTGATAAAGATGGAGCTTTCCAACGGTGAATGAATTTTTGAAATCGGTTCAGTAGTTTTTGTGTGAAAACATTACAAAAATACATACAAATTTTTCCTCTTTATAATATTAGTATAGATGAATGTAATATTTCATGAACTATATAATTAATACTTTATTACAAAATAATCCAAAATCCACTTGTCACGTGTTGTGAAAACAATGTCGACTTGTTGAACTTTTTTAACATTTTGATACACAAGAGGCAATTTATTTCAATTTACATCTAATATATGTATTTCTTTATGTTACCGTCGTATTAATTATATATATAAATACTCATTGGATGCACTTTATAAAACTAAAGATAGACATATCTACCCGGACATCTATTATATCTTAGATCTTTGATTGAAGTGATAAATCCAAATAATGATTAACATATGGCCACTTTTAGGAATATAAATAGAATAGTTTTAGTTTTAGATGAATTAACAGAATAGTAAACCACAAAATTCAAATTTCGCTACACTTTTGTTAGAACGGTCATAAAGTACCCAAATACCATTGTTTCAAAATTCTGCACACCTGTTACCTGTGCCCTCGACTTAACATTTTAGAGCAACTTGAGATCATTAAAAATAACAATGGCTAACTCATTAACGATCAAATACATTTCTATAGTTCAAGCCTGTTACAGGTGTTGAAGCGCAAAATAAATGTGGGGGTTTAATGAATTATTATGTAACTATGCTTGCTTGAGTGATGTCTATCTCCTGATGATGCGTTGTAGTGCTTGTGTATTGTGGTTGCGCTGGTGCCGGTTTGTGCATGTGTTTTTACAAATCCTGCATGTATCAATTATGAAAACGGATAGTCCACTCTACATTTATCATTATATATATTTTATCTTTAATATTTAAATGACTTAATCTTGTAAGTACTGAAATTCAGCATGTAGAGAGTTTTGGGGGAGAAAAATAGATCTAGATAAGTTTTATTTAAAAAAAATGTCGTTTTATCCCTGATTTCGGGCTCTAAAATTTTTACATTGAATACAATTACAATTTTTCGCTGTCAAACGTAAAGTCACGGTAGTTCATTTGGGGAACGGGCGGTTTAGAGAGATGAAAATATCTAGGATCGAGCCACACCTGCCATATTATTTTGTCATTTTTCTTTTCAATTTTTTTTCTTTAATTTTAATTTTTTTACATCATTTTAAAAATTACCGAACAAGCCTCGGTCAAGCAGGTACTATTCACTTAATCGCCGATTATAGTAAAATAATTTCATTATTACATTAAATTTTTTAAGTTCTTTACTCTCATTTGAATGAAATTCATTTCGTAGCGCGCTTTACTAATACCACTTTGCTCTTTATGCTACGATATTGCTACGAAATAAAACTAAGGGAAATAGTTTAGCTTTAAAACGGAGATACAAAGTACTTTATAAATATTATGGAAAATCGAGTCACCAACCGTTTCTATATGAGTAAAGCTGGTTATATTAGTCGTATTTCTTATCTTGTAATACTTAGGTGACCGAGCTTTGCTCGTTAATTTTTTACAAAATAAAAAAAGAAACCCAAAAAATAATTGGGTAAGCGGGGTTCGATCCTCGGTATTTTAATTTCTCAAGACCGCCCGTTCTCTGAATAGGCTACGCTGACTTGACATTTAACGGCAAAAAAAATGTTTTATATGTTCAATGTAAATTTTAATAGTTTTTTTAATGCCCAAAAACAGGGATAAAACGTTTTTTTCATTAAATAAAACCTAGCTAGATCGATTTTTCACGCCCAAAAGCTGCATGCTGAATTTCAGGAAAATCTTTGGACCCGTTTCCGTTTTATATGTTTGTATAAAAATTGTATAATAAATATTAAAGGTTGACTGGAAGAGATTCCTTTTAGGGATAAAACAGCCTTTATACATGTGCTTTTTTATTTTTTTTTCCCTTTTCTAAATATATAAATGTTTCTAATATATAAAAAATAGATAAGTATAGATAGATATTGGTTTTGCGACGTGCATGGCTGCATTATTGGGGAAGTAGGTAATATGGTTATTGTTTTCTAGAACATTTGTTAAGTCATTTAATTTGATATTATTAACATACATTTCAAAATTAAGGTGAAGTTAATATATTCAGCAGATAATTTTGCGATAAAGCGCCCGATTCAGTACAAATAGCCGATTGCTTATTATATCTGAATTAAAAAAAACAAATAGCTCGCCCGTTGGCGCAGGTGGCAGTCTTCCACTCCCAAGACCGCGGGTTCAATTCCCGCTGAGTGCCAACATTTTCTAAAGACAATTAGTTCTTTGTGGATGTATTTAAGTTATTTAAGTTTAAGTATTTATTCATTTATAAATTTAATATATATTTTTTATGTGCTCTAAACAAGCTGTTTTAAATTAGAATACCAAAATTTTGATTAGAAAAAGTTAGTAATGAAATAAATTATTTTCTTTTTTCTTGAGAATTTGCAATACGCTAGCATTGAAATATGTAACAGAAATAACTAAACACTTCTTAATATTAACGGATATTTCAATATATTTTCTAATATGTAGCTTGATAATTATATACATACCGTCTTATAAAATGTTGGTGCCTCAAAATAGTCTTCAGCTGTATCAACTGTTATGCAAAATGGCGCCGAATCCAAATTTCTCAAAATTCTTAACGCAATTATAGCAAGCGTCGACGCAGCCGTGAACCAAATTATTAAATTCGTGTCTTCTATAACGCATTCAATAAGGTTCCACACACCTTTACAGGCTGCGACGTTCACTACAGCGGCGAAAATAGTATACGACCTTGTTAAGATGAAATGTTTAGTTGTCCCAATATCGGGGTGTAATTTCCCTTTGACTATTTCTTGGGTACAACAGAGGATCAATCCAAAGATGATTCCAAATGCAGAGGTCCAGATTCCACTGAGCAAGAGGTCATCTGGATAAATATAGAAATCCATTAACGCCCACGTTGCTTTCCAATATATTATAATTAGAGGTCCCGCTATGAACGCGGTGAACAAAACATCAAAAACCTCTAAAAGAGCTTCGCACCTCGCTCCGACCAACGATTCCACAATCAATAAAGTGCTTCCTCGCATATCTAGGAGTCAAGTCTGAGGTTAGAAATGCACGGGTTTATGTAATTATTTTCCAAATAATTCCACTTCTGCGATATTTCCAGATATTACTAATTCACTAGCTTTCCAAATATCCTGGTCAGGGAATCTGTTTGTCGCAGAATACAGAAAATTTCGTTTTCAACTTTTTGAACTCTTGAACGAAATGGTAAATTTGCGCCATATAATTATTAATCCAAGAGTAAGTAATTTTTGAGAAACACGTACGAATATTCACCTTCACAATATTCTAATTTTATTGGCGAAATATATGTGTGTCAATGAGACTGATCGCTGACCGAATTCACTTTATACTGTTGTAAAGATAATAAAATGATTTGGTGAAAATTCGATTGAGGTAAGGGGATCCCCGATAATAATTTTCGCGCCGAATTATGGATGCAATATGCTTCAGTATATTGATGCGTCGATTTTATATTCTACACCCTTGTCTAAGCTCGATGCTGTACTACTTTATCGGAAATTCCGTAGAATTTTTATGGTTTGTTTAAATATTAATATTACATTCTATAATTATTTATTTACTCTTTTATACTCCTAAAACATTTTTTTATGTGTGATATTGTAATTACTAAAAAAAAAAAATATGTATTCATAGACCAAATTAATTGCCTTACTTCAGAATTGAATATTTTTGGAAATTCAACGAATTTTACTTTGCAACTTTATTCTTTAAACAGTTATTTATTTTGACATTTTAACCGTTTACACTTCTAAATAAAAGTTTTATTTTTACAAAATATTATTATAGCTGAGGTATATTAATGTCTAAATTATAGATTTAAATTTAATTTGAGATTGCATTTTTCTCCCAGATCAAAAATCGAAGATGTAACAATTGTTATAATAGTTTTATTGTATCGTTTTTTAAACTGTCAATAGCCTAATTAATTGTAGTAGTTTTTACAGCTCCAGAAACTTTGCTGAGAGAAACAGATTACTGAAATATATGCGAGCTGAGAGTATAGACGATATTATTAGAGAGATAATGTAAGGGTTTTTTTCTCTAATGCCGTACGAAATATAGCATTAAATGTATAATGGAGGTCTGGTGGTATGACTATGACTATTCTTCGTTGTAAAGGAAACATTTGGGATGTGAATATTTTAAATGGAACTCCTTAAGAACTTTACTAATAAGAGTTATACAATGATATATCCGTTTGTACGTTTAATGGAATATTACGTAATCGATACAGTCTAAATAAATAGAATTACTTAATTATTTAATTATAGTCCTGTTATAGTTAATGTATGATGTGTCAATGTTAACCTTACGTCTTTTTTTATACGTACGTTTTATTTTATGGATTGAGCCCGACTAGTTTGACAGAAATAGTCTCCATTACGATAATGACGCATACAGAGTTCAAGAATAAATGCCCCGTAAAGGCTTGAACCCAGTCGGGCTAACCTGATAAAATAGGACGGGAGTAATAGCCGGTTTCTATACATTAACTATTAATACTCACGATAGTTTAACTTCGAAAATATAGTCCTATTTTGAAATAAGGTTGAATGAATTTAGTTTGAAATAATATTGACAAGTTTTTTAAAATTATTAATCAATGAAGTATACACGCTTAGTTATCTCTGAGATTGATATTAATTAATAGTAAGTTTATCTAAGAATCTCAATATTCCGAATTTCAAAAATATTTCGTAACTTTTGAAATTGTTATGCGGCATTCGTGTCTGAAACCCAACGTCCCAAAGGAACCCTAAAAATTGAAAACGATTTATGACGTCCGAAAATTCGAGATAAAATGTAGCTGATAATTAAAATATAAGTGGTTCACGACAACGACACGTTGGTAAGAAATATTTCGCACATATTCGTCTCAAAATAACATTTATCAAAGAAGTAAGAAAAAAAATCAAGACGATAATGAATATTTTTATCAAAAAAATAAAAACACTTGAAATTTGAATTTTAATCTACAACGTGATATTGTGATATGCATTATTCATAATGCCCTATCATCGTCACCATCAATAATAATGATATGGCAATACCAAAAAATATTGTTTTTATCGAGGGTGGTACAGTCTAGTTGCAACCGCGTGTATCTGATTCGATATTCAAATTTACAAAAACGAAATTAAAAAAAAACACGATATATTCAGTTTTATCTTTTGGCCATCTGTCGAAATGGCCAAGTGGTCGAAATACGACCATAATTTATAATGACTGAAATAAATAATACCTTCATTAATAATTATAAGTATGTTTGACATCCAGTGATTTCATACAATATTAATCTTTTCTCAATTTGACCCATAGACTTATCATTAATAGAGTAGGGGAATCATAGGCAGGCCTGTAAGTATAGTGACACAATAAATAATGAGAGGAAGGAGGTTGTGTACTTCATCTTTGTTTTATTACACATAAAAAAGAGAGATAGATTATCCTCATTTATTTTCTTTTTATTTCTCTTTCTTCTTATATAGCACATTTTAGGCTGACTTCTTTACTCTAGTATAAAAACTCTATGATTAGACCATAGACTGACCATAAAGATACGGCTGTATAGTATATGTGTGCGTTTTTGTGTCTAATGCACCATGCATTAGATAGAGTTTGTAATTCATTTGTTTATTAATTTACTACCGAAATAATTGAACTACTAATTATATCAATTGCAGTGCTACATAATATTTGTACACCTTCCATCTGACACATGTGCTTTCCGGACACGGTTGTTTTCTGGTGGTATCTGTGGAAGGTGGGCCAGCGCGAAGCAAATGGTGAGTGCCACGAGAGTGGCACCGACTTTGACACGGCGCTGCACACGCTCGCCGACTGTCCAGCTTGGGCGGTTTAGCGGGCGGAACTCGTTGCACAGGTGGGGCACGATCTCTCCTTGCCCACCGTAGTTCGTCCCATGGTGGACCGGGAGCGATCGTGGACAGCATTGACCTCCTTCAGCGAGGACTTTGTCTCGCGGAAGGAGGTGGCGGAGCAGATCCGGGAAGTCGACTCCTTGGACCCTATCCGCCGTAGGCGATCCAGGTGCAGGCGACTCGCTAGAGATCATCGTCCTAACGGGGACCTTCTGGGCGTTCCGAACGGGGTTTATCGGACGCCCACCTTATAAGGTCTCCGAGGCGGTCGATACATCTGGTGCTCCCGATGCATCGTCTAGCGGAGGGAGGGGCCACTTATAAAGAGGTCCCGACCCAGAGGTTTCGCACTCTGGGGTACAGAGTTGCTGCTCGCGGGGATAGGGGCAATGTCTCACAGGTACCCTGTCCCCGTCACCAGCAGCGTGGTGGAGCATACAGGTTGTTTTAGTCGGTGCAATTCCGACATAACCGTCGCCTGTCCCTGTCGGGCGGCGGTACCCATAAGGGGTTTTTCCTGTATTAAAAAAGGCGTAGCTTATTCGGGGAACGAGCAGTCTCGAGAAATGTAAATACCTAGGATCGATCCTAACTACCTAATTATTTTTTCCTTTTTTGTTTCTTTTTTATTTTGTAAAAAATTACCGAGCAAGGCTCGATCAGCCAGGTACATTTTTAAATGATCAAAATTACATGACTTGTTTAATCTACGAATTTTAAGACGAAACTACGAAAGAATATATATACGAAAGAATAAGAAGAATTATTTAATGAATTATAATACGGCCGTTAAGTCAACATAACTGGCCATTATTTGTTATAATTTATCCAACTATATTAACATTCGTCTTAGCTCTTAGATCTCTCTTAAAGATGTCTTAAAACATAAACTGATACACTTTTCACCTTTTTACACTTTTCACCTTTTATAATTTTCACCTTTTTACACTTTTTCACCTTTTTACACTTTTTCACCTTTTTACACTGAAATCCAAGAGACTCCTTTAATCAATCACTTTGAAAATGTAATAAATTTCCTCGTTATATAAGCGAGTGCACTTCTACTGCCGCATAGATTTAATCTGAACTAATCTATTAATTCAACAATATGAATAAAATTATACTATCTTTGCATTTAATTAACGCAATTTCTATTAATATCTCTTCTTGCGGAATTGTGTTTTAATTTGATAGGAATGAAAGTATTACCTTCGTGTTAAAATAAAATAATTCAAATACAATCAAATCTAAATAATCCTTGTTCAAATAAGCTTTTTCAAGAACTTTTGAATCGCTGAGGATTACAGGTACACCTCGAATGTTATTCTTACTGACAAGGACCTATTTAATTTACATAAACAAGCTATAGTTTTGTACAAAGCTAGAAGAAGGATTTTCGCAGTATATATAATCTTTAAATATAATCTTAAGATGCTCTACGTTTAAGCATCCTTACACTTAATTTAAACCCCAAAAAAGGATCAAAATACTCCTATGCCACGCTTCTTTAAGAAAAAAAAAAATGGAATTTAAGATTTTCTGAATGTCTATAATTAATAGCTTTCCACCTACCTTCAGAACTTCCGTTGCGATGTTGTTGACACTTTGCTTTTATTAACTTTAGAGTCATTTTATAAATTAACTTTAGAGTCATTTTAATTCTGTATAGGAAAATATTCAGAATATATTTCGTATAGCGCCAAATCGGTTTAGCTCAACAATCTTTAGCTAAATCGACAACACTTTTCTCAGTCAAGTGTATAACTGAGTAAAGAAAACATACTTCTACTATTTTCTACTACTTCTAACATACTTCTACTATTTACTACTTAACATACTTCTACTATTTACTACTTAACATACTTCTACTATTTACTACTTATACTATTTTTAAGCCCATAGACGTTTATTTAATTAAATTTTAAAATAGAATATTATGAAAACATCGTGTTGAGTAATATTTTTCAACTATTTTCCTTAGAAACAGAAGTGTCGATAGCAATCTGAAAAAATGTAACAAAATTTTAGACGATAACTATTTAACGATAACATATTTTTTTATCTAGTTATTAAAATGAAGATTTCAATAATAATTTAATCTACATCGTGATACGACTAACAAAAATATGATACAGTACGAGGGATTTCCCTTTATCTTTGAGATGAACGATTTTTTGCGATGATTTATCTAAACAATATTTAGTGTATTAACATAGAGTTTTCTAAGCCGGGTGTTATCTGGGTGCGTAGAATATATCACCATTATTGTCGTAGTGTTTCATTAGTGTCGTAAAAGGCAACTAAGGTAACTCTACCCGCCGTGTGGTATCCGGCTGAGTGGAGAAAACCACCCTCATTCCTTACTGAGGTGTCCTAAAAAGCGACTAAGGCAAGTTGACCCACCGTATGGGTTGCGGTTGAGTAGAATAGACCACCTTCTTTCTTACCGAGGTGGTGTAAAATACGACTAAGGTAAGTGGATGTCACGAGGGCGGGCGGTCGTAAAATATGTAACCAAATCATGTGATAACATGTTTCTAACATGTTGTGCCGACCCCCACTTAGAATGGTATAAGGGCAGGAGGATGATAAGTAACTTAGTTTGCTGTACAGATTTTTTTTATTAAATGTATTTCATAGCTATTAAAGTGGCCTTTTTATTTTTCCTTATTTCAATACTGCATAATTTTGTGCGATCGCTATTTTTTTACCGGTTTCCTGAGACCTTTTTAAGGTCACCTATCGATCTGTCTCAGTATCTACCGATGCAACGGATTACCATCCCCAATATTTTGAGGAACCTAAAGATCATTACAACTCCAATTTCACCAGAATTTTAATGCTAACTCGTTAATTTTGATTCATCTACGGATTTGAGTTTCATCAAATAGATATAGCCTAAGCCAAGCTCACTCGAAGAGCTTTGCTTTCTATAAGACACACGCATTGACCTAGTTTGGAAAAGTAATAATAAAATTATTTTGCTATAATCCACGGTAAAGTAAACCGAAAATATTTATAATGCTAAATATACTTGATACCTGATACATGTGTTTACACGAAATCGTATAAACACATGCACAAACCTCCATCACCGTTACCACAATACACAAGCACTGCACAATTTCACTATCACAAATTATAAATATCGTGGAACCTGTCTCCTGACGATGCTTCGATAGCGGGGCGAAACGATTGTTAAGTTAAAAGAAAGGTTTAAAGTAAGTGTAACAATTATGCTTATACGTAAATAATATTACAAGATTGAGTATTATTTGAATAATAAAAGTGCTTGGATTTGAAAATCCATTCAGCTTCATACAAGACTGCGGTTTAATAATGCAAAATTGAAAATATATAAAAGATTGACCGCCGAGTTTTTTCCTGGTTTCTCTTGACAAAAACAACATTTGGAACCAGGTGTAGCTTCATTGACATTCAAAAGTGCTTGAAAAAGCTTATTTGATTTAACTTTAAAGATTATTTCGATTTTATTTGTTATGTTATATATTTTTAAGTAAACAGCAGTTTACGACCCTTTAAGAAACCATCCGTTTTTTTATGCGCCCAGCCTTACAATCTTTTAAAAACATATTAAGTAATTTGCGTTGTGATTTAATTTTATACAATATCTATACTTATTATAAAACAGTCACCGAATGGCGTGATTGAATTTTATACAATATCTATACTTATTATAAAACAGTCACCGAATGGCGTGATTGAATTTTATACAATATCTATACTTATTATAAAACAGTCACCGAATGGCGTGATTGAATTTTATACAATATCTATACTTATTATAAAACAGTCACCGAATGGCGTCTGTTAGTATGTGATTGATTTTATAAAAATCTACTATTACTTAACTGAATTTTGTACGTTTAACTAAAAGATAGTGCCATTTTTAAGCAAGGTTTAGGTTAATAATACCTAACCTGAACAACCAAGTCGATTTTGATGCGATTTTTACTGGGAGACGAGACTGTGAAACATACCTACATATATATATATATATATATATATATATATATATATATATATATATATATATATATATATATATATATATATATATATATATATATATGTATATATGTGTATATTCGGAATCTCGGAAACGGGTCCAACGATTTGCCTGACATTTTGCACGTAGGGGGTTTTGGGGGAGAAATATCCGATCTAGCTATGTATAATTAAATAAAAAGTTATATCCCTGTTTTTGGACATTAAAAAATACTAAAATTGACTAAATTGTCAAGTTAGCGTAGCTTATTCGGGAAACGGGCGTTCTCGAAATGTAAATACCTAGGAGCGAGCCCCATCAACCCCATAATTATTTTATTCCTTTGAAGTTTCTTTTTTTTAATTAGTAAAAAATTACCGAGCAATGGTCGGTTAACTAGGTGTTTATATTTAATCTAACACATGTCAGTGACATATAAGCCGTGGTAGCCCAGCGGTAACATCGTGCGCCTCTTTCGAGGAGGTCCAGGGTTCCAACCCTGGGCAGACACTAATGAGTTTTCTAGTAAAACTTATGTGTCTAATTGATAATTGCAATTTATCACACGCTTTTTGGTGAAGGAAGACATCGTGAGGAAACCTGCATATCTCTAGAGAATTCTGGGGATATGTGTAACCTACCAATCCGCATTGGAGCAGCGTGGTGGGTCTCAGCTCCAATCCTTCTCTCCAAAAACGGAGAGAAGAGGCCTTTGCCCAGCAGTGGGATAGCAACAGGCTGTTACTTATGTCAGTGACATCAGTAATACTTTCTGCCTGTAAATTTTCATTTGTTTAGGAATAAACTATTCCTAACTACACCGTATTGAGTAAAAGCTTTGTTAAAGCAAATCAGTGTTATCGTTTTATGATAGGAAACGATAAGCGACAAATCAAATATTGACTATAGACTATTCCGTGTTGTCTTTGGCACTTGACGAAGTATTAATGGAAACAAAAGAAAGATTACGAAAATCAATAACTGTTTACAAATATGTTTTAAATTAAAGGATAAAAATATATAAATATTTTGTTTGCTTCACAAGTGTTAGCTAAACAGAAATCTTCATATATAAAATACATTTTTTGTCTGTTTTTTGTAGACTCCGAAAGGGCTTGAATGATTTTAATGAAACTTTTAGACAATCGTTATAATAACCCAGCGGATGTTACTGTAAAGTTTGGTGGCGATAGGAGCATGTTTTGTTAACTATTGAGTTCTGTTTCGAGGGGAATTCAAACTCAAACTCAAAATTTTCTCTATTCAAATAAACCTGTACAAGAGCTTAACGTCTACTCCACTGCTGGTTTGGAAAGCTATTCCTACTGAGAAGAGCCAGCAAGACACTCGGTGGTTGCTATTTTCAACATAATACTTATAACTAGTTACATTAAGTCATTACTATCTTGTATAGGGTCGGCCAGTAGCACGCATATCCATGCATTCTTATTGTCTAAATAATCCTCAACAGTATAGTAGGCTTTTTGTATCAGCCTCTCTTTAATAGTGTTTTTAAACTGCTGTAATGGCAAAGCTAAAATTGATTGCGGAATTTTATTATAAAATCTTATACCCAATTCAAAACCAAATTAAGCCACAGCGACGCGTGGCTGGACAACTTGTTTAAAGATTTACAATGTATAATCGATCTAGTTAGGTTTTTTACAAAAAATCGTTTTATCCCTGTTTTCAAAAACAATTTCAAAATTTGTTATGTAAATTTTTAAATGTAGGTTTGAAAGCAAAGGATTTTTTTAGCTGCCAAACGTAATGTTGCTATAGCCGATAGGTAACGCGCACATATCATCGGCGCCTTCTTTCTTTTGAATTTTTTTTAAATAATATTTTATTATATCTTTTAAACAATTACCAAGCAAGGTTCGTTCACCCCGATACTAATATATGTATATAAAGAAATATTAATGAGGGATTTTCACATCTCAATATTTAGTGTCTACTATAAATAGTGGCTTTTTGGCGTCATCTATCCTTATTAAACATACTATTTATACACGCAGACGTTTGTCTGTCTGTCTTAAATTCATTTGAAGAATCTTTTGATTTAAAACGTATGTTTGGCATGTTATATGGTTTTCGTTGTGAAAATGAAAATCATTACTTGAGATCGCGAGTGATTGCAAACGTGCGCCAACTTATACAAGATAAAAAATAATAAAAATCTGATTTCCAGACTGTTGATATTTGCACCTTTGAAATATATTGTAAACTAGCTTTTACCCGCGACTTCGTTCGCGTGGACTGTTGTCCTGTGATAGGTTTGATAATAATAGATGGCTTTTCTATGTCATCCTATTAATGTAGAGTTAACAGGATAGCCTATATGTTATTACTATATGTACGACACATTAAATATATATTAAAATAGCTCAGTTAAATGTATCTAGTAAACAAAAACCGAAATATATAGAAACTTTCTTAAAAAAACTTAGTATTACATAGATTATAATAAACGCGGATTATAGCATAACTAGCTTTAACCCGCAACTTCGTTCGCGTGAACTGTTGTCGTATGATACACGTAGGTTCATAATAAATGGCGCTTTTAAAAGTCATCCTATTCCTGTAGAATTAACAAGATTTCTATAGCCTATATGTTATTCCGGTGTATAAGCAATAATTGTGGGAAATTTCATCGATATTGGTGAAGCGGATTCACCATGAAAGAGTAACAAACATAAATCCATACTCACAAACTTTCGCATTTATAATAATAGTTGGACTAGTTTTTACCCGTAGCTACGTTTGCGTGGACTGTGAACTGTGATAGGTCGATAATACATGGCTTTTTTTATTTCATTCCATTCCTGTAGAATTAACAGGATTTTATAACCTATAAGTTATTCCAAAGATAAGGAATAAATGTGCCAAATTTTATCAATATTGGTTTAGCGGATTCGCTGTGAAAGAGTAACAAACATGCATCCATACACACAAACTTTCGCATATATAATATTAGTAGGAAAGGAAGTAGGAATTAGTAGGATAGTAAACACAATATAGCGTGACTGAATCTTAAGTTTTTAAAAAAATATTTCAACTATTCTGATTTTGTATCGTATGGGTTACTTTTGCTATAAAAGTTGGCTTAGGGCCTGTTTCACAAGTTACCACTAAACTGTCAGTTAGCTTAGTCGGAACATATTTGACACATATCTCGGAATTGTGCGTTTCTCAGGTTTCTGATAGGCTTATTCGGCACTTAAAGTCCCTAATAAGTAAACAGGCAGATCATGTAACTGTTATTTTGTTTATCTTATGGATAGCAAATACCTATTTAAAAATGGCTGCGATTTCACTTTTTTGAGTCTCTTTTAAACCATTTATCTATTACTTAGTTTATTTGTCGGTTAACTATCCGACACTTTATCAGTAATTTGTGAAACAGGCCCTTAGTATTCTATCATTAATACTAACCGTTCTGAACATGGTAGGAACGTTGAAATAGTCTTGCGGCGAGTCGACCGCTACAGCGAACGGCGCCGCGCATATATTCCTCAAGGTTCTCAAAGCAGCGAGCGACAACGTTGCGGCCACTGTAGTCGACATGAGCGTCCTAGCGCTATCTCCTGTACATTCGTTCAAGAGATTCCACACCCCTCTCCAAGCACCAACACAAGCTGGCCCCGCTATACACGTGTACAGCCTCGACAGTAGATAGTAACTCACTTTATCTCTATCAGGCCTCAAGTACTTGGTCAATCGAGTTTGGAAGACGCAGAAAACTAGATCGCAGCATAGGCCGAACGCGGCGCACGCTGCCGCACTGCTTTTTGGCATATCTGGTAGGACGTAGAGGTCCATTAGGGACCATGTTGACTTCCAGTAGGTCACAACGGCAGGGGCTACGACTATACTCGCGAAGAAGACGTCCGCGAGCTCTAGTAACACGGTGTTGGCTTTTGAGCCATTCGCGAGGGTGTCTGCGAGTCCGGCGGTACTTTCACGCATGTCGGACGAGTGCGCAGAGCCACGGGTTCAGTACGACTACAGATTACAACTTGTATATAATTGCATTATCATAGCGTCCCGCGCTCTGACGTACGCTTGGGATGTCTCCCTCTAGATTCAGAAGCGTTGGCTTTCTCCTTTTATTTGTATATACAAATTGTGCCTTGATAACACTGTTTGTACGTCTAACTCTACGTAGATTATGTTATTAACATGCTATAATGTTAATATATGCTTTTTAATGACACCAAATTAACTAAGTAAGCTGTGGAGATACTAAAAATTTTACAGGTATAAGCCGACCCATATAATAACTTCTGTACTTAAACAGTAAATCAGTACTTAAACTGTTATGTTTAAGTACTGATTTTTCGCCGTGTGGTATCGGGCTAAGTAGAATAGACCACCCTCATTTTTTACCGAGGTGTTGTTAAATGCGAGAAAGGTAGGTTGACCCACCGTGTGTTATCCGACTGAGTAGACCAATTCTCTTTCTTACCGAGATGTCGCAAAAGGCGACTATGATAAGTTGACGTCAGGCAAGCGGTCGTAAAATACCTAGCCAAATCATGTGACAACATGTTTATAACATGTGCCGACCCCTTTAGAGTAGGATAAAGGCAAGAGGATGATGACTTAAGTGATGTTATTCTGTGAAGCAAAAAGCTTTATATTATAGAACGGAAAAATTCTAAAATTTTATTTCGTATTTGTTCATGTGCTCAAAAAAGTTTGTATATCAATTTGTACAGCTTGAAAGTAAATTTTAAACACTACAATTTTTAAAAACAAAAGTTAACGTAGTTTACTTCCAAGGTCATTATTTGGCTTTGTCTTTGTTTAAGATTTTTAACATTATTGATTAACATACAAAACGGTACAAAATTCTACACAAAAACCTTTTTCATAAACTACTTTGTCTATTAATGAAAATTCAATCAAAATCCATTCAGTTTATTTTGAATTTATACCGAACAGATATACAGACGCGGCGGATTACTTTGTTATATAATGGTAAAGGATGTTTTGCTTAAAATAGAGAAAGTCATATATCTCTTTCGTGACATAATCAATATAATGATAGATGTGATTTAAGTGGATATTGTGACATGAAGTTATTTGAAGCACTTCCTTGTCTTATTTACGCGATAAAATTTATTTTCAAAAGATCGATCTACTCGGTACTTTTTGTGACGGAATTATGATTATGATCAAGGTCATTAAAATTGTCAACTTTGTTAACTTATTTTTGAAATAATTTAATAAGTACCTGGTAAGAGCCTTGCTGGGCAATTTTTTTAACTTTTTATTTATTTGAAAAATGAACAGCTTAAGCTATTTATACATTTCCACATATAAACTACTTAATTAATAGTCCATTTGGATACAATTTGTGAGCAAAAAAAGAACAGAAATTAAAATAGAACAAAAAAAATTACGTAAAAATTAACGAAGTATGGAAATCGAGGCAAACCACATTTCAGACATATGTTGTTTTATATTAACGTAATTTAGACGTAAACAAGTCTATTTCATGATGATTTACCAATTTTTTAAACGTTACTGATGCACGATAAAAAAATGAATTTCTACGATATTTAATGGAGCCAAGCGTTACAAATAGGTTTTCAGAGGGCCGTCTCGAAGTAAGCTTTTTAGTCACTTATTTATTTAGTTAAGTTTAATAGAAGATAACAACTGTGGGGAGTCTATTTTACTTTGAGCAATATTTATCAATAAAATAATGTCAGCAATGTGTACAAATATAAAAAATATATAAATAAATGGTATTAAAAAAACATCAAACATTATCTGGATTCGATCCTGGTATTCTGAATTTGAAACCGACCGTTACCCAAATAAGCTATCAAGACTTTGAAATTGACACCGCATTTAACCTTTGCGTTCCCATACAATTGTAAAAATGTTTTAATGACCGAAAACAGGAATAAACACCTTTTGTTTAATGAAACCTAGCAAGATCAATTTTTTCCCCTCGAAAACCCTCTACATGCTGAATTTCATGACAATCGTTGGAGCCGTTTTCAAAATTCATATAAAAATATATATACAAGATTAACTCATTTAAATATTAAAGATAAAAATAATTCTCCATTCTACATTTAGCATTATATATACATATATTCTATTTTACATTATCACGGACTAAAGGAAAATAATTTTATTATTACTTTTAACTTATTTTTGAATTATGTTATTTGTCGTCTATATCCAAAGTAAATAACTTAATACTCGTAAAGTGGATGACAGACTTCTTATAAATATATACATATATAAGTACTGTAGTCGAATACAAAAGTTATAAGATTAAGGTTCGTGCATATGCACAAGCGTCCACCACCGCCACCACAATACACAAGCACTACAAATGTTCACTTTTTTTTTTTTTTTATTATACAGGAAAAAACCCCTTATGGGTACCGCCGCCCGACGGGGACAGGCGGCGGTTATGTCGGACTCGCACCGACTAAAACGACCTGTGTGCTCCACCACGCTGCCGATGGCAAGGACAGGGTATCATTGTACATTTTGCCCCCATCCCGCCGACAGCTCTGATCCCAGAGAATAAACACCTCCAGGTAGGGGCCCCTCGAAAGAGAAACCCCCCTCCGCTAACCGGTGCATCGGGAGCACCAGATGCACCGACCGCCTCGGGGACCTGTAAGCCAGGTGTCCGATGTACCACGTTCGGAACACCCGAAGGTCCCCAGTTAGGGCGGCAGACGATGGGCTTGGGCGAGTCACTAACACCTGGACTCACCATCGCTCACCACCCACCATCGAGGCCATCGCTGCCCACGATCGCTCCCTGCCCACCGTGTTTGCTATGTCACGGTCGACAGGGAGAGATCGCGCCCCAAGTAGGGGCCCCAACGCCTTGGTGGGCGTTTCCGCCCCCACCGGGTAATTTTTTATAGAGGTTTTCTTCCTCGCAACCCGAAGGTCCCCGTTCCCATTGCTGGGCTTCCGGGTTTCGCCGACGGTGGCCGTAACCATGTCCAGCCAGACTTAGAGTAAGCCCAACTGGACCCGTCGCTCATTAGGGACTTCACCCCAACCCCCCCGAAGTCCCCGGCCCGTCCAGATTGCCCTCTGCTAATCAGAGGGACAACTGGATTGGCCACCCCTCAGTGGTCCGTTCGCCAAGACTAAGCTTGCCCAGGGTGCGCCACGAGGAGGCCGACCACTTTGGCACCCCACTACAAATGTTCACTAACACAAACTCAACAATCGTTTTGCCCCTCAACCGAAACATGTCATGCTTCTGCCTTAAGTGGCTTCAGGCGAGGTAACTCCTCAACGGTTATCCGGTTACGGTTATTTTTTTTAAAGGTTTATTTTTTTATTAACATGTTTCACGAGTTTCTTGGAATTTTTAATGCGTGTAAAAAAGGGGATGAAACTTAATAGTTTTGAACTAACGATGTAGGTATTTGACATCATTAATATGAATGTCTGTGTGGAGCCATTAAGGTCAAACCGTCATCTATACTAATATATTAAGCTTAAAAGTTTGATTGTTTGTTTGAACGCGCTAATCTCAGGACTTACTGCACCGATTTTAAAAAATCTTTCAGTGTAAGATAGTCCATTTATTGAGGAAGGCTATACGCTATATGGCATCACGCTCAGATGGATAGGAGAGGAACAACAATAAAAAATAGTACGAAAACGACAAAATTTAAAGCTTTCCTTGCGTGAGCTGAGTTAACGGTAATAGTTATTAAAAAAATCATGTATCACAAAATTGTTCCCTCTAAAAGTTCTAAATAAAAGTCCGCAACAGCATATATATAGTTTTTAAGTTCAACCATGTTTATGGTTATCAAAAGACTATATTACAGTTTTAATTTTTCCATTGCTTGCGATTGCTAGTATTCAATACCATTAATATTTAGTTAATTAAATAAATAAAATATCTTATTATTTTAGGCATTATAACGAGCGCTTAATACAGTTCCAGGATTGCGATATAATTACCTCTACTAAGGGTGGTAAATTGTGCCTTCATTGATCCAAATTGACATAACAGTAGTGTTTGTCGTAAACTTGATACGTCCTACATTACCAATTTGACGGTCATGCTAATACGCGTAATGCTCCTGAATTATATCATACTGGACATATCCACTTCCTTTGCCCTTTGGCCCTGCTCTTTACCTTGTTCTTTTAGATCAGGGCTTCTTAAACTGTGGGTCGTGACCCCCAGGGGGGTCGCGAGTCTACTAAAAGCAAAAGGCGTCGCAAAAATCTGATACTTTTCAATCATTATTGATACAACTACATGGCTGCAGCTGTCCTTTAAAGAACTTTACTAACAAAGATTTATTGATATTTCTCGTCCTAAGTTCCTTCATTACCCCTTTTCATTAAATTTAATTAAATAGATTTTATTAAATTTATGATTGGTTAGTTTACAACAATTATAAATAAAATTTTAAAATTAGTAAACACACTACGTACAAATATAAATACAAATAAAAATCATACAAAATACTATTGTAGTTTTATTATAACTATTTTTTGAAAAAAGTGGCAATGCAAAACTGTTATTTACATTGTAAAATAGTGCGATATTACATCTACATCTACGGTTAATATATATTTCATTATATGGAGGAGGGGGTCGTTTAAAATTTCCTAAGCGTGAAGGGGGTCGCTATATAAAAAAGTTTTAGAAGCCCTGTTTTAGATCATAGGTTAAAAATAAAAAGATAAAGAATAGACTTAAGATGTCACCGTCTTTAGTCTATTCTTTATCTTTAAATAGATAAAAAAGGCAATTCTTTTGTTAGTAATCTATTCTGATCAAATATTGTTACTACCGATATCTGTAAGAAGTTTCAATTATAACTGATTGATTGTTTGGTTGCTAATATTAATAATAATAAATGTCCTATTGAAGTATATTTGCCTTTCTTTGACTTTTTGAATAAAGAATATATTTTATTTCACGTATAGTAATAGATTTTTCCGATTTTGGTTGTGAGATAAATTTAAACTTAGAATGGCGTAAATCTATATATCTATAAAAATGAATTCCTGTTAGTTGCGCTAAAACTTAGAGAATTGCTGGACCGATTTGGCTAATTTTGGTCTTGGATTTCTTGTCGAAGTCCAGGGTAGGTTTAAAAGGTGAGTAAATGTGATAAAAATAAAGAATGTAATAAAAACAACAATTTTGTTTTTCCTTAAAAACAGGGATGATCCGTTATCATTGATTTTCGATGGTCATCGATAGACAGTACAACTTCGAGGTTTTAGAATCGATTTTGCATTATTTAAAACAACGTTACATATGTCTTTACTAATATTATAAATACGGAAGTCTGTATGTTTGTTTACGTTTTCACGGACAATCCGCTGAACCAATATCCATGAAATTTGGCACAATTCATGCTTATATAACGGGGTAACGTATAGACTAAAAACCTAAGCGCGTCCGATCGCTGCTAAATTCGAAATGCTATAGAGCGAAGCCCTATGACCTTGCATATTAAATCTGTAATATCTTCAAAAATGTTCATTTAAATTACATGCTGTAAACGGATATATTGATCTATATTAAATAAACAATGTATTTAATGTACTTAATTGGATAATGATTAATGTTGTATTGTTTAAATTTACTTCGAAAATAAGGCATTATTTTTCGTAAAAAGTAAATGACAAATAAGGCTATTATGGGTTTTCCATAAGAGATAGACATGTACCATCGCGAGTTTTCTGTAGGCCTTTTCAAGGAGTACAAATACTTAGTACATTATCTTGATAAATCTCGTAGGGATCAGCCTGCGTTTGCAATGTATGCGAAATGTATTTATTTACGTAACAAATGTATTTATTCTACATATAAACTTCCTCTTCAATCACTCTATCTATTAAAAAACTGCATCAAAATCTGTTGCGGAGTTTTAAAGATTTAAGTATAATAGACAGACAGACAGACAGACAGAGAAAGCGACTTTATTTTATACTATGTAGTGATATATCAAATTTCGAGTAGCGGAATCATTGCAATATGAATTGCAATTTAATCCCACTGATCGATCTGATTTTTGTGATTGAGATATTTGCAGTATTAGACAGTGACAGCTAATGTTTTTCAGTTATGTTAAGATCCATGCAGACGAAGTCGCTGGTAAAATCTAGTAAATAATAAATAAAAAATTTAAGATTCGCAATCAGGCGCTCAAAAATGCCCTCAACAATATTATGTATATATATATATGATTAACTCATTTAAACATTCAAGATGTATTCAAACTTGCTTACCTTTTTTTGAAATCTCGTGGCGAAAATATAAGTAGGTTCTTTGCCGTCAGTGACGAGGAAGTAGGGCGGTGCTAGAAGGTTTCTGGACGAACGGAGACTGGTGAGGCAAAAGTAGAGAAGAATGCAGATCGCAATGATCAGGACCGGCCTGCAAATATCACACGATTATACATTTTAATCCTATAAATGAGAAAGTTTTTATCTCAAAAGTCGATGTAAATGATTCACGGTACAACGCTGTGTCACACTTTCAGGTACCTATAATACATTTCAGTTAATACTACAATTTTTTTTACAATTGAAATTATATTTCATTAGTTTTTATAATAAAATTTAAATAAATCATTTATAGGCAATATTTCTATTAAAGAAGTCCAACAATTTTATAAATGCTCCGGAATATTTATAATCGGTATTGCAGCGTAGAAGGCTTTTACCCGAAAGGGGTCCATATATAAAACTGACCCACAAGAAAGAAAATGCTTTAAAAAAATATTTTTACTATTTTACTTTTTACATTTTTTATACTTGTTAAATAATATATATAGATATTGACATATACTTTGACATATACATATAATTTAATTTAGAGTTATGTAATGCAATTTTTTATAATATATTGTAAGTTTTTTTATGGTTAGTTAACTATTCGATTGTTTTTCATATGTGTAGACTAAATAAAGGTGTATTATTATTATTGCAGCATCTTCTTCATCTTTAAAACAATTCTCTACTATTCTACTTTATCATCATGTCCATTCTGTATTCTCTGTACCAGTGCTTTTATCTCCTACTATGCATAACAGGTCTCAAGCTCGCTAAGCTACGATGCGAGGTGTATAACAACTTCATCGTTTCCTTTCCGTTTTGTATGGTGAAGTAAACCATATTCTTTGCGTGTGCTGACATAAGTAAGTAACGGCCTATTACAATCCCACTGCTGCGCATAGGCCTTCTCTCTCCATTTCTGGAGAGAAGGATTGGAGCTAAGACCTACCACGCTGCTCCAATGCTGATTGGTAGGTTTCACATATGCCTAGAATTCTCTACAGATATGCAGGTTTTCTAATGATGTTTTCCTTCACCGAAAAGCGTGTGATAAATTGCAATGATTGATTAGACACATAAGTTTCTCACAGAAAAACTCATTGTCCGAGTTAGAAACCATGATCGGCTTTAGAAATTCACACGGTCGCACCGCTGGGCTATCACAGCTTAATAGACAGTGTGCTGTCTATTAAGCTTTTATATTATATTAGTATATTTATTATTATTATTTATATTAGTATATTTTAATGAACGGCGAACGTCACATTACCGGAGACTGTCATGTTGTCACATGATTTGGCTACGTATTTTACGATCGGTCGCCTGCCTGACGTCAACTTATCTTAGTCGTATTTTACGACACCTCGATAAGAAAGAGAGTGGTCTATTTTACTTAACCGGATACCACACGGTAAGTAAATTTACGTTAGTCGCCTTTTACGACACCTCGGTAAGGAATGAGGGTGGTCTATTCTACTCAGCCGGATAACACATGGCGGGTCGACTTACCTTAGTCGCCTTTTATGACACATCGGTAAGAAATGAGGGGGGTCTATTCTACTCAGCCAGATACCACACGGCGGGTCGACTTACCTTAGTCGCCTTTTACAACACCTCGGTAACAACAGAGGGTGGTACTATTCTACTCAGCTAGATAACACACGGCTGGGCGACTTACCTTAGTCGCCTTTTACGACACCTCGGTAAGAAAAGAGGGTGGTACTATTCTATTCAGCCGAATACCACACGGCGTGAACGGCTAAATATTATAATAGTTCTGAAAATTTATAAATAGATTTACTTGTGAGGATCATCATCAGGTAAGATGGCAGCAACCAGAGCATCAAGCAGACCCCAGCCTCCCCTCCAGTGCATGATGCAAGATAAGATGAAGATATATGTGTAGATTCTACTCAGAAGACGTTCACGCAGCCACCTTCCAGCTCGCCCCTCGCCCCATGCGTTTTGGGATCGTGAAAGTAGTTGCGATCTAAAACAATCATATGAATTTTATAAATTTGACTGGCCCGTTGGCGCAGTTAGCTGTGACCTTGCCTTCAGCTCCGTGGATCGCGGCTTCGATTCCCGCTGAGAGCCAACACTTTCCAAAAAAATTTTGTTGGTTCTTCGAGTCTGAATGTACGTATTTAAAAGTATGTAGGTATTTAAAATTGTCGTCATCCTCCTGCCTTTATCCTACTTTAAGTGGGCATGGCACAACATATTGTCACATGATTTGGCTACGAATTTTACGACCGGCCACCTGCCTGACGTCAACTTACCTTAGTCGTATTTTACGACAATGCCGTAAGAAATGAGGAAAGCCTATTCTACTCAATCAGATTTCACGGTGGGTCAAGTCATCTTAGTCGCCTTTTACGACACCTCGGTAAGAAATGAGGGTGGTCTATTCACTCAGCCGGATACCACTCGGCTTCCTTTTTGAAAATTGTCATAATTTTTTTCCCGAATTAACATTTTGAACATAATACATAAAGTAGTTATTGTCAATTAGCTATAAGAGATAGAGATATGTTATTGCGGACTTTTGTGTAGCATTTTTGTAGATCTAAAATTATCTAGTACATTGCCTTGGTGTATATGTGATGGGTTATGTAGCGCGCGCAATTAAAACTGCGAGAAGGAGAATTTTTTTTACAAGCGCGAAACCTCTTTAACACAGTTTACATAAAACGGTAATGTACTATTAAACTAAACTTTTCAGAAGAATGGCACTATCTTTTAGTAAGAACCGTATCAATATCCAATCAGTAGATTTTGAGAAAATCGGTCACATTCGGCCAGAAGCCACGGCCGACCATCAGAAAACTAGGACCTCGTCTTCGCCGGCGAAGACGCTGTTTGCGTGTATTATATGTGTGTGTTTGCGATCATAATTTGATCGTCAGGGTCATACAGGACGCTTTTTGGACGCCTATATTTTCGTTGAGTTGACCTAACAGGGATGTAAGTAGAAGCCACTGTAATGAGTGGGTTCTAGTGAACCTATGCTTTCTCAAAGTAAGACTTCGAAAAGCGCTTAAAAAGATGAGCAATGGTGGGGAGATTGAGGTCTCTATGGAGGTCAACATTCCGCAAGAACCACGGACAACCAGTAGCTGTCCGCATGAATAGATTCTGCAGTCTTTGGAGCATGAGCAATCTGACTTTTGAAACGTGCGCGAACGCGACGCTCGCATAGGACATTATTGGTCTTATGCAAGTTTTGTAAAGTGTCACTTTGTTGCGGAGTGACATCTTACTTTTCTTGCATAGCATCGGATAAAGTCGTCCCATGACATACGCAGCCTTATTGCAGACTATGCGTATGTGCTCGTGGAAGGTCATGAAAGGTTGGAGGGTGACACCTAGGTACTTAAATCGGTCACATACAGGCAGGCAGATATAGGGGGCTTTGTTTTTATAATAAGTATAGATAGATTTCAATGGCCTTTGTTAGGAAGTAAATAAGTACCTGATTAAAGCAAAACATATGTGTATCACGATGCCCAAAACGTATATCTGTGGGTACGGGAACAGGTCTGGATGTAGTTCCATGATACCCCATGTACCGCGCCATACGCTCACCACTTGAGGCGCCACCACGAAGCTTGTGAACAGTGCGTCCCCTAGAAAAGAGACATATATGTAGGGTGTCTACAGAGTGGTACCGACGATACGACATTAATTTTAATCCTAGATAGCTACGCACCTTAGCAGCCTACATAAAAAAAATCAGTCAATGCAATGAAGTACTTTAGCCACAGGATATTTTTTTTTATTTTGAAATTAAACTTCATGATGTATATGGATCAATGACCGATGGCAGCATGCCATACAAAAATAAACCCTATAAACAATATTATACTCCTCTATATTTATAAATACACAAATGTAAAAATGGCCTTGGCCTTGCCCTTTCGGTCACCGCGCCTCGACCTTTGTTTTCACCGCTCCTAGATAGATAGATAAAACTTTATTGCGCAAACACATAAAAATACATGCGTACTTAAAGTAAACTTATGTATACGTACAAAGGGCGGGCTTATCACTGAGTAGTGATCTATTCCAGGCAACCCTTCTTACAGGATTATCAGAAAAAAAAGAGCCTGATGGGTGTACAAAAGAAAAACTCGCATATTTATAAAAATATAAATATACTTAGATAAAACTATTAATCATAATATACATGTATATTTTATACATATATTAGTATATGTATTTAAGTATGTAGTTAAAATTACATAAGTATATATTCACCAGTTGTCTGTCACCCATAACACAAGTATTAAGTTACTATGGGGACGGACGACCGTATGTGTAAGTGTCCCATATATTTATATTTATAGATATTTACACCTTTTCGAAGTTTTTTCGCAGACACACTAGAACTTCGTTAGCAGAAACTTAAGTAAGTACCGCCAGTATTACAATATGTATTTTTTCCATTTTCCAATAAAAAAGTGGGATTTTTAAATCCTTTATGTTACCTCATAGTATAAGCATTTGTTATCGCGGTCGCGTTAGCGTAACGTCTGGCACGATTTGAGAAATTCTTTGAGTGTAAGATTAGTGTGTCCATTTATCGAGGAAGAATATATATAGGCTATATAACATCTCGCTATGATGAATAGAAGAGGAGCAGCAATAAAAAATATTGCGAAAACGGCAAACATAAAAGTTTTCTTTGCCTGTGTTCGGTGCATATTAGCACCTTACACATAACATTATAACAGCATAAATACGGACGCGCGGCGCCGCCGCGTTCAGTAATCAGTTTGCATTCGTCTACCAGCACCGCGAACAACGCGCGCCCCCCCGGCATTTATAGTTTTAGTAGCATTAGTTTATAGTAGCATAGTTTAAGTAATCATATATCATTAGTTTTAGTATATGTTTGGGTAGAAAACAATTCTTCTCCTTACAGCCTGCGCTAAGTATACGGTGTAAGTTATTAAAAAATCATGTATTACAAAATTGTTCCACTCTAAAAGTTCTACATAAAAGTTAGCATATTTCTAGCATTTAAGGTCCACTTTAACCATTTTTGTTATGGTTATCAAAATCCTATATTCTTTCCACACTTTATATGAATTATTCCACGCGGGCGGAGCCACTGATTCCGTAGTTAGCTCACACCGATTATAAGAACCTAAACAAGAGTACCATAGTCATATAAATTTCTATAACTAACCTAAACCAAGCCGAACTTCTTGACATTCACACGACGTGGTCTCTTCAACATCGACATGAACATTTTGGTTCTCTTTCTCTGCTTTCGAAGATATCACTTGCGGAAGAAGATTATCGGACGCGTTTGGAGTCATCTGGAAAGAGACAACTGTGTTAAAATAATCAAATCAAAATAATCTTTTATAGTTATTTATCTTTTATATATGATTAAAATAATGACTTCATCATCATCCTCCTGGCTTTATCCCACTCTAAGTGGGGTCGGCACAACATGTTATAAACATTTGTCACATAATGTGGCTGCATTTTTACGAGCGGCCGCCTGCCTGACGTCAACTTACCTTAGTCGTTTTTTACGACACCTCGATAAGAAAGAGGGTGGTCTATTCTACTCAACCGGAAACCACACGGTGGGTATAATGACTTATAAAACAAATTTATTTTATTCTAAAGGTGGTTATTTTATTTATTTATTCTTATTGCACTATACAGAGGTACATTGGTTTATATTAATTATTATAATTAATATAAACCAATGTACCTCTGCTTGTCCTAATTTAATTATTATTAAATTAGGACAAGCGTGCAAAGGCGGTCTTATCGCTAAAGCGATCTCTCACAGACAACCTTGGGTGAGAGGCGAATACTAAGAGATCAGGTATAGTGCATAATAAACTATAAAACATACAATTAAATACTAATATTACACAGATATTTACAATTATATATATTATAATACATATATCATTAATAAATTACATTACACGTTCAACGATAGATAATATAGCTTCAAATGATTTTTAAAAATATGTAAAGATTCCAAACGGCGGATGTCAGTGGGAAAAGCATTCCAATCGCGGACACATTGGACCGTAAACGAATTCCCGTAACAATTGGTCCGACTGGAGGGTACTTTAAGTTTATAATCATTGATTGTACGGGGAGCAAACCTACTATCAGTACCAAAAAAAACGGAATCTTTCTTTGAGGTAGGATGGAGTTTGAGGGAGGTATAAAATACTGTAGAGAAGAGATAAGGCATGGAACTTTCTACGCTGTCTGATTGGTAACCACTTCAGTTGTGCCCGATACTGAGAAATATGGTCGAACTTACGTAGGCCAAAGATGAAACGAATACATGAATTTTGTAATCTTTCTAATTTATTGAGAAGATCTTGATTTAAGTCGAGGTAGCAAGAGTCAGCATAGTGTAATATTGGAATAAGTAAAGAATTAACAAGACAGATTTTAGTTTTAATGGGTAAGAAATTTTTCCACCGTCTTAGAGAACAAAGTGTAGCAGAGATTTTTCGACTGACTTCTACTACATGAGGTACCCAACATAATGTGCTATCAATGATGAGACCAAGATTTTTGACCGTGTGACTGAGGGGTTATATAACTCCATTTAAACAGATAGCAGGGAGATTATTAGTATGTAGTTTTGATAGCATTTTTTTACCGCCTTTAATGATGGATTGGGATTTTTGGGGGTTTATTAAAAGACCAAACGATTTACACCACTGTGACAAATATTAGATAGGTCCGAATTCAAAGTTCTGATGGCTACCGAAATATTTTCAATGGATGAAGAGGTGTATATTTGTAGATCGTCAGCGTAAAAATGAAAAGAAGAAGAAATGTAAGCCGCAATAGTATTAATGAAAACAGAGAAAAGAAGAGGAGATAGAACGCTTCCTTGAGGAACCCCAGCATAAACACAGGAAACGGCAGAGTATTTATTATAAAAAGTTACACATTGTTACCTGTCATATAAGTAAGAGCGAAGCCAATTAACAACGCTAGAAGAAATATTGTGAGAAGTTAAAACAGCGAGAAGTAAATCGAAGTCAACGGTATTAAACGCGTTGCTGAAGTCAAGGAGAACCAAAGCAGTTACCAATTTGTTATCTAAACCATACCGGATGTCGTCAATTACTTTAACAAGGGTTGTCACTGTACTGAGACCGGACCTAAAACCGGACTGAAATGGAGATAAGATTTTATTTTTGGTATGAAATAAATTGAGTTGATAGTGAACAATGCGTTCGAGGACCTTAGATAGTAAAGGAAGAATACAGATGGGACGGAAATGTTGAGGGAGTGAAGGACTGTGACTGACCGGAAGTGAGAGGGTATGCTTTGGGTATTAATATGGAGGACGTTGAAGTTTTTAGAAAAGGAGGAAAATACAGAGTACAAGCGCTCATAAAGAGATGTCGATGCACTATTCGAATTATTGCTCGAAGTAGAAGAATCTAAACAACCGAAATTGTCGAGATCATTTACACTATTATCATTTGAATTCATGATTTAAATAATAATAAAAAAAAATATATGTATATATATAAAATTGGCACAAATAAACGTACAAAAATAAAAATAAATTACAGACTATAAATAATATTTTATTTTACCTGTCCACCTTCAGCCCGAGAGATCGCTTTACACAGTTATTATTAAAATTTTATCAATATAAATGCTGATAGCGTATAGAGAAAAGGAACGTTACACATACATAACGAATGATGAAAACAAGACTGAAGTTAGTGACAATATTTATCATATACAAGTTTATAGTTCAACCATTTGTGCCGCTGGCCATCGCTATCTATTATAATTATGAAGCCGTCCTTCGTCCAACATTTACCGATGCCAAACTTCTGTCTAGCAGCTATGAAAGCCTCGTGCCGATCCTTGGTTAAGAACTCGGAGAGCGTAATACCAGTATTCTTGAGAGATGTTTTAGCATACCAGACTTGATTTCTTAGACCAACATTGTGAAATTTTAGAAGAATAGCCCGAGGCCTATCACCTTTCATTTCCCTTATTCTCTGAGCACGCCTAAGACAATCTTCCTTGAGTGACGGCAATTTGAGATGTCCGGACAGGACTTTGCTCACTACAAGAGAAGTGTTTTCGTTTTTGCCTTCGGGGATACCATGTAAAAGAAGTATCTTCCTTCTGCTCCTTATCTCAATGAGGTCCACTTAGCTTGTTAGAATCTTCACTTGCTGCTGCAGGCGCTCAAACGCAGATAAGACAAAAGTTCGAAAAGCACTAAACTGGGCTGCATCATTAGAGTTATGGCTGGTAGCAGGAATGGAGTTATTATTAAAGTGTTCAGTTAGTGCCTGGATCGAATGTTCGGACTGCATAGTGAGTTTACGATATAGGTAGTTAATCGCAGTGATTTTATCGTGCCATATACGTAGTTGGAATATGCAGAGCTAACACAATAAAATAAAACACACATTTAAATTATAAGGTCGAAGAAACAAAAGTATATTCAAAATATCTTACACCTTAGACGGTTACGTGTTCTTCTCCTAGCACAGCGGTGAACGAAGTAAGATGACTAAATATGGCGCACGCTGCTTTTATATACTTAATTTAGTGTGGCCATCACAAAATTAAATGCATTACTTTTTGTACAGATAATATAATAAATACCAACATGCCAATTATGAAAATCTGTATGGAGCTGGAGTTAGCAGGTAATACAACACTTAATGCATGTATTTATATATGGAAATATATTAAAATTAAATAAAAACTGTATGAGGTTCGAAAAAAAACGTGTTGTTTTCGACACCTACCCGCGTACCGTGGTTTATATTATTAATAATTGAGGAGTTTTAAAAGTTAGAAATAGTAAGTTATAAAATAAATGTAATGGCATATATTTATAGATCTATAAAATACGAATGCTGACGGAGAGAAGAATCGATATTTTTCACGATAAATTAGCTTATTTTAAGGAAAAAGTGGATAAGCGCTGACTACTGTTTAATCAAATTACTTTTATCACGGTCTCATATTCAAAAGTAATAATAAAAATATTTTGCTATTATCCACGATTAAGTAAAATAGACTATAGAAAAGGTATCCTATTTTATTATTTCTTGTATTAAATTTAGGGATAAGAGTATAAAATGTTAATAATAGATTTAATACTAAAATATTTATTGTTTATCGTAAGTTGTTATCCATAAAAGCAAGCTGAGTCTACCTATAATATGTTGTTAGCAAACAATACCATGTATTTATGGATTATCTAACATGTTATTATCTTGATAGGCGTAAAGTAAATAAATAAATAGGAATACCCTAACATGTATTATTTCCTTATATGTTAAAGATATTTAACAATGTTTTTGATAAAAACTCTCGGTCGAGTTGAATTTTCTAAACATTGTATCCATCATTATTACTATGATATATTATAAAACAAAGTCTCCAAAAGCATTATTTGTATGTGATCGATTTTCTCAAAATTTACGGAACGGATTTGTATTCGGTTTTAACTTAAAGGTAGCGTAATTTTTCAGAAAGTGTTAGGTAGATAAATTGTGATGAAGAAGTCGGGCAGTTATAAAAATCTCGGCTGCTAGGAGCTTTCGTAACTCAACAGATATACACTAAAATATTGTACTAGAGATTTATAGATCTATAAAAGTTCTACAAAAAACGTCCGCCACAGTCTCTACCTCTTATGATTATGTAACACAAATTTCTACACGAGCGAAGTTGCTGACACAACTAGTTCAAATTCTTTAAATCTCCTTAAGATATTTTTAGTTGAAATGTCATATATCCTCGATCTGAGAAATTGATTATTATTTTTTACAGGCGCTTCAAAATTATATTGTTAAATTTTGCATTAGTTTTTTTAACCAATTTTAGGTGGATCGCAAGTAGTTCTTTAATCAACGCACTGCTGGGAAACGCATCATTTGGCCAAAATCCAGGTGAAGGGTGGGGGCTTCCGCGATGGGATACGTCCACCGCTATCGTGCAATAGTATCAGGCTGAGTAGATTAGACCACCCTCATTTCTTACTAAGATGTTGTAAAATGCGACTAAGGTAGGTTGACCCGCTGTGTGGTATCCGGCTGAGTAGGATAGACCACCCTCATTTCTTACTAAAGTGTCGTAAAAGGCGACTAAGGTAAGTTGACTGACTCCGGTTTTGGAGAGAAGGATTGGAGCTAAGACCTGCCACGCTGCTCCAATATTGATTGGTATGTTACACATGACCCCAGAATCCTTTACAGGTATGCAGGTTTCCTCACGATCTTTTCCTTCACCGAAAATCGTGAGATAAATTACAATTATCAATTAAACACACAAGACAAGACTGGGGGTTTGAGTCCATGGTCTCCTCAAAACAGTCCCACGATGTCACATAAATGCGAAAGTTTGTGAGTAGCGATGTATATTTGTAACTCTACCACGGCAAATCCGTTGCACCAATAGCGATGAAATTTGGACCAATTATTCCTTATCCACCAGAATAACATATAGGCTATAGAAATCCTGTTAATTCTACAGGAATAGGATGACATTGTAAACCATCTATTATCGACCTGTTACACCACAACAGTCAACGCGAACAAAGTCGCGGGTAAAAGCTAATATAAGATTGTGCTGTTCAAGAGATATAAAATAATAACATTCGACTATTACTATACTTAGATTTAATTTTAGAATAAGTTTATTATTGCAACATGTTCTTCTTTTTCTCTCTTTTGTACATGCATATTTTGGTGAGCAACTAGATTTTAAATATAAACAATATGTATACATTTTAAGTTTAATCGTGTTGTGAACTGTTTTGTGTGTCTAATAAAATAAATAAATAAATAAAGATAATTTACAGTTTTGTCTAAGTTGATAGTGCCGGAAGTTTAAAAGTAAAAAAATATTGTAAATATACGTCCGATTCATCTTATTTGACAAGGATGCTCTGTTTATCTGCATTGGTAATCATTGTATACGAGTCAGGGTTACTAAGGAAGCTACCCAATAATGCAGGAAAGCCTTTTATAGCACTTTGCTTAATAATTTTATTATTCTATGTAAACAATGTATAATAAACGTAAAATATTTATTTTTACATCCCGGAAAATGTATAAACCATGCCTTTATCTTTAAGGTTTCTTTAGCTGCGCGGAAGTTAAAAAGTCATACTTGATATTATAAATATTATAATACCACTGATACCAAACATTAGGCGTTTGGCGATGTATATAATTAAAGTATCTTTATTATTTAAATAAGTTAATCTTGTATGTATATATTTATATTCGAAATCTCGGAATCGGCTTCAACTATTTTCCTGAAATCCAGCATGCAGGAGGTTTTTTGGGTAAACGATCTAGCTAGGTTTTATTAAAACAAATAGTTTAATCCCAGTTTTTGGGCATTAAATAATACAAAAATTTACATCACTACATATTATAAAACAAAGTCGCATTCTCCCTATGTACGCATAAAACTTTAAAACTACGCAACAGATTTTGATGCGGTTTTTTTTAATAGATAGAGTGATTCCAGAGGAAGGTTTGTACGTATAATAACATTCAATACGGAGTAAAGAAATACTGTAATTTTTGAGGTTTCTGTAAATAATTACATTTTTTTCCGCTTACATTGCAAACGCAGGCTAAACCCTACGAGATTTATCAAAATAATGTACTAAGTATTTGTACACCTTGAAAAGGTCTACAGAAAAGTCCGCGATGGTATATGTCTATCTCTTATGTATAACCCACTATAGCATTTTTTGTTATTTACTTTTTACGAAAAATAATGCCTTATTTTTGAAGCAATTTTTATACAATACAGCATTAATCCTTATCCAATTAAGTACCTTAAATAAATAGTTGATTTAATATAGATCAATATGGCCGTTTACAGCATGTAATTTAAGTGAACATTTTCGGAGATATTACAGATTTAAAATGCCGTGAGGACGCCGCGCTTCGCCCTATAACACTTCGACTTTAGCAGCGATGTCGCTCTTTCAAGAGTTTGTTTAAAGACATTCTGTAATTAATTGTAAAAATAAAATACATAGGGAAAAATGTAAAAATAAATACGCAAATATGTACTATATGAATTTAGATATTCAAAGATAGCAGGAAATCTTCTTGGAATAGGGAGAGGGAAATTGTTTTTCTCCAAATTTAACTCTTGCGGGCCACGGGCAGTAATGAATAAATCAAAACTACTGGATCGATTATAATAATTTTTTTTCACTGAGTGACATGGGCTATATATTTTATACCCGTGCGAAGCAGGGGCAGGTCGCTAGTTCAATATATAAAACACTATTTTAGTCGAAAACTGTCAAGTCAGCGTATTTTTTTCGGGGAACGGGTGGTCTCTAGAAATGATGGATCGACCCCATATACCCTATTATTATTTCATTTTTGTTGAAGTTTTTTTATTTTGTAAAAAATTACCGAGCAAGGCCCGATCAACAAAGTATATAATAAAAGCAGTATTTTTTTTTTTTTTTTTTATTTATTCGGAACAACCAGTGGCAGTTAAATTAAAACATTAGAATAAACTAAATACGCCACAAAAAGCATTAAATGCACTGCCTTTAGGTGCACAGCATGCACATAATTATGTGTAAGGACAACACAACTAAAATATACTAAAATAAATATAACACTGCGGCTCCAATGTCTGGAGCTTAAGAATAAAATTTTTAAACTTAATAAATATCGTGAACATATCGATAGATTCGCAAATTGCATTATATTGTCTATAAAAACACTTTTCATAAATAGGCTAATACAGAAAGCCTACTATACTATTGAGGATTACTTAGATGATAAGAATGCGTGGACATAGCTACTCTTCGACTACTGTACAAGACAGTAATAACTCAATGTAACTAGTTATAAGAATTATATTTTAAAAAGAGCAACCGTCGAGTTTCTTGCTGGCTCTTCTCGGTGGGAACCAGGAGTAGAGTTGACGATTCAAAAGCACTTGTTAACAAGTTTATTTTTAGAAATATTTCGAATTTGAATTATAAATAAGGAAGATATATTAAACAGCTACTTAAGGTTAGGATTCAGCATTAATATAGTTAAAAAAAACTAAAAAACACGTTTTCTAACTAAAACTAAAAATAACTACGGACTGGAGAAATCGAAATACCCGGGATCGAGTCCCAGGTATCCAGCACTTTTTTCTTTTTTTAATGCATATTTTAATATTTTATTCATTTTTATAATAAAAAAAAATACTGAGAGAGGTTCCTAAGGAGAAAGGTACTAAAAATTGACTACCTTAACAGATATTCTGTTATTATATTCGGTTTTTTTTGAGGATGTAATGCATTTCTAACGTCTAATAGTTTAACACTAACCTTGGGTTAAGGAATTGATTGACAATTGTTCACAAAAACAGCCGACGTGAATCGTGAAGGTTATTTTGTAAATAAAATGAATTTAATTTAAAAATTCGCGTCAAATAAAAATCTGGAAATTAAATCTGGATTAATGTTTATGTAAGTAAGATTATTGTTTATTTATTATTTTATTGTACATACATACTGTTAGTAAAGCCAAAAAAAGTACATGTATAAAGGCGGACTTATCCCTAAAAGGGATCTCTTGCAGTCAAGCTTTGAATTACAGGAGGAAAAAGACAAGAAGTGAAATACGGGTAATATAGAAAGAAAGAAAAAATTAACAAAAATCATGTGCCTAGATGAATAAATATTATGTAATAACTTTTTGTATGCATACATAAGTTAGATGCACTGTTATGCATACATTAAGGTACACAAATCGCGAGGCGTGCGTTGCGAACGCTGCCTCAGTGCGAGTAGGAAATAGGAATGTGTCATATAGTAGAAAAAATCTATTAATAAATAAACCATTTTTTCCAATTAAAAAAATCGATTTTTAAAAAAACGAATATATTGATACGTAATAATCGATTTTGTTCTATCTATTTCATAAGTTGCCTTCATTAATATTAATAATTAATAACAATAAAGGCTAATAGACAATTACCAATAAATAATATCATGCGCTATTTGTGAAATTTGATTTAAAATTAAATTTGGCTAAATTGGTTTTATCCAAAAATAAATATTTAATCTTTAAAAAAAAGAGTAAAAATGAAAAAGGGGATACTTAAAATAATCGATTAAAAATCGATTTTTGATAAAAAAATTATTATTAAATCGGTGAATTTTTGACATCCCTCAATGCGAGCCGTGCGCTCTGTGTAGACGAAAATTTTGTTTGCGACGCACGCTCATGATTCATGATGAGCCCATGTATTCCAATAATGTAATCGGTTCATAAAAAATCGTATTGTCCACTATCGTCTTTTCCCTTTTTTTAATATTATATGAATTACTATACAGGTCGCAGCTGCAAATTGCACGTCTCCTTATCAGAGACATTTTTCTGCTGACGAATAATATGCGTGGTTGTTTGTGGGCTCAGCTTGAGCGTGTGTCATACGGGACGAATGTATAAATGTACCGTTGTATGCCTCAAGTTGAGGCATGCGTAATGAACTATTCGGGACGCATGCCTCGCTATGTTTGTACGATGCCTTAAGAACAACTTGCTAATGAATGTAAATGATTTTCGTATACATCGATAGTATGTATTAATGTGGTTAAACGTCATAGCGTCGTGATAGCCATGGTAATAGGAGAAAATAGAAAATACAAATAATTCGCGCGTCAGACTCCTCACATGAAAAAGGCAACAGCAAAAATTGCTTCAAGTCTGCCTTTTGATAGCCAATCTCACCTGCCGGCAGAACATGTTCTAAAACAGCGACACGTATATATAAATAGTATCTGGTTGACAGCCTTGCTCGGTAATTTTTTACAAAAAAAAAGAATTAAAAAAAAAGAAAAAAGTTATATATGGTATATGGGGATCGATCCTAGGTATTTACATTTCTCGGGATAAGCTTTCCGAATTGCGTTCCCCGAATAAGCTACGCTGACTTTACGTTTAAAAATAGTGTATTAATAAAAATTTTGGTATTTTTAATGCCCAAAAACAGCGATGAAACATATTTTTTTTACATAAAACCTAGCTAGATCGATTTTTCTCCCCCAAAACCCCCTACAAGCTGAATTTCAGGAATATCGTTGGAGCCGTTTCCGAGATTCCGAAAATATATATATATATATACATACAAACAAAATTAACTCATTGAAATATTAAAGATATAGGACATATACATGGCCGTCCGTCTCCAAATAAGTTACTTAATACTTGTGTTATAATTTATAGAACTAGGCATTACTTTGCGTAGATCCATAATACAAAAGTAATAATAAAATTATTTTGCTATAATTCACGATAAAGTCTATCTAAATTAATCGCGGATTATAGCAAAATAATTTTAATTTTACTTTTGTGCTTATGTTATAGGTCGAACCAACATATTTATGATAGAAAAAGTTGTGCCTCGGCGAGAATCGAACCCTCGGTTATCACATATCACACCGCTGGGCTATCACAGCTCTATTTTATTTAATATTTTAAAAAAAATCGTTATGCAAATATACTCCAATTCACGTTAATCAAGTTGTATTATCTGACATAATTACCGGATAATAAAATTAGGTTAATGTTTTATAAAGTAAATGTTTCCAATACAAATTCAAAATAATATAAAACAAAGTCCCCAGAAGCTGTCTGTCTGTATGTGATCGGTTTTCTCAAAATCTACTGAACGGATTTGTATACGGTTTTTACTAAAACGTAGCGTTATTCTTCGGAAAGGGTTAGGTAGGTAAATTGTGATCAAGTGGTCGGGCAGTTGTAAAAATTTCGCCTGCTAGGAGTTTCAACATATACACTAAAACAATGTACTAGAGAGTTGTCTATCTATAGCGGCTCGTTCAAAGTCCGATATTAGACACAGGCCTTCTCCAAACTCCTCCATTCCCGACGGTCTTGGTCTTTTCTCATCCAATCATGGCCTGCGTGTCGTAAGATGTAATCCTTCCATCGTTTTGCCGGTCTACCATGCGGTCGTGGTCGCCACTCCTGCAGTTTTCGCGTCCAACGACCCGTATTCATGCGAGCTATGTGTCCCATAGTGGGACACATATGGATATGACTATGGGCCTCATAAGAAGGCTCAGAGTCGCTCAGCGGGCGATGGAGCGAGCAATGCTCGGAGTATCTCTACTTGATCAAATCAGAAATGAGGAGATCCGTAGAAGAACCAGAGTTGCCGACATAGCTCAGCGTGTAGCGAAGCTGAAGTGGCGATGGGCAGGGCACATAGTGCGTAGAACCGATGGACGTTGGGGTCTCAAGGTGTTGGAATGGCGACCCCGCACCGGAAAACGCAGTGTCGGTAGCCCCCCAGGAGATGGACTGACGATCTCAAAAAGGTCGTGGAGAGCCGCTGAGTCTAAGCGGCACAAGATCGTGTGGTA
Source organism: Morpho helenor (assembly GCA_029227775.1). NCBI lineage: Eukaryota > Metazoa > Arthropoda > Insecta > Lepidoptera > Nymphalidae > Morpho > Morpho helenor. The sequence continues at coordinate 14,899,301 of JARGCU010000010.1, forward strand.
TAGAGATCCCATGAAGAGACCTATGTCCAGCAGTGGACGTCCATCGGTTGACGAAGAAGAAGAAGATGTGTCCCACCCATCTCCATTTGAGCTTGGCAATCAGTGTGACTACGTCTTCCATTCATTTGTTTTCCGGTCGTGTAAAGTTATGCCCAGCATTGCTCTTTCCATCGCTCTTTTGGCGACACAGAATTTCTCTGTGGATTGTTTTGTCAAATACATAGTCTCCGAGCTAACTAGAGTTGTAGATCTATAAAAATTCTACAAAAACGTCCGTCCAGTCTCTACTTCTTATGGTTATGTGACAAAGATGTTTACACGGGCGAAGTTGCTTGAACAGCTAGTTCAAAATAATTTAAGCCGACTGCTTAAAATCTACTTTAAATGTTTTTAATGAAATTACCAGTGGTTGCTCTTACCAAAAAGAACCAGCAAGAAACTCAGCGCATACTCTTTAAAAAATATTATTCAGTTTGAATAATTTATAGAATTAGGCATTACTTTGCGGAGATCCATAATATCTTTCCTTCTTTTTATCCTGTGCGATTTTGGTCGTGGAGTCTATCTCCTGATGATGCTTCGGCTACGTGGCGTAACGATTGTTGAGTTTGTGATAGTGAACGTATGTAGTGCTTGTGTATTGTGGTGACGGTGGTGGTGGTTTGTGTATGTGTTTTTACGAATCCTGCATGTATCAGGTATGATAACGGATTGGCCACTTTAGCATTATATATATTTTCTATTTTACTTCATCGCGGATTATAGCAAAATAATTTTATTATTACTTTTGTATTCAGTTTGATTAATTACTTGGTAATCTCTGCAGTTACGTGTCTAGATAACTGAGTTTAAAACATGTTACTATAGCCTAAGTTATATATCTGACATCTATCTATATGTTAGGTCAGCTGTGATAGCCCAGTGGTGCCACCGTGCTACTATTTCGAGGGGGTCGCAGGTACAAACCCCGGGCAATGATTTTTTCGGGCAAGACACCAATGAGTTTATCTACTTCAAACTTACGTGTCTAATTGATAATTGCATTTTATCACACGCTTTTCGGTGAAGGAAAACATCGTGAGGAAAAACTATGACTCTAAGAGTACACTTATTTAAATATCCTAGTTAAAATAATACAAGCATAAGAAACGCAATTTTATCTTTAGTAATAAATAGGTATCAGAATAAAAAAAAATATGATTACCATTATCTAAAAAATCCTTACGTGTTAGAATATTTTTAATTTAGTTTTGCTGTAATAAAAAAATGTTATAAATAATAATTCTATTATTAGTATGAATTAAAAAGTCCCTTAAAATAAATAAAAAAATAGACTTTTAAGAACTGACATACTTTTTTTTGACATATAATTTTATAATAATTGTCATAAAAATTTAAATATAATTATAATACTACAATAAACTATTAATAAAATGAAAATATATATATATTAAAAAAATCATATCGTTTATTAAGGACAATATAAAAGGCTATAAAAAAGTCCCTTACCTTTGTCTACTTAAAAAAAAACACTTCGAGTATTGAATATAATTGGCGGGAAAATTGACAGCTACGCGCTACGTTCGAAAACAGCACTACGTCCTGTCGGCACTTAAGAACTAAACTGCAGTAAAATGATCAAGGGCGTAAATATGGACAAAGACATTCAAGTTTTGTTTGTAATGTTAAATAAACAAGTTAATCTATAAGCCTTTTACTTTACTATCTGGAATCAGAATTAATTTATGTATAAAATTATCCGACATGTATTGAATAGAATAGACCACCCTCATTTCTTACCGAGGTGTCTTGAAAGGCGACTAAGGTAAGTCGACCCACCGTGTGGTATACGGTTGAGTAGGATAGACCACCCGCGTTCTTACCGAGGTGTAAAAGGCAACTAAAGTAAGTTGTCGTTAGGCAGGCGGCCGGTCGTAAAATACCTAGCCAAATTATGTGAGAACATGTTTATAACATGTTGTGCCGACACCACTTAGAGTGGGATAAGGGCAGGAATATGATGATATTATAATATTATTCACATTTTTAATCAGTAAGTTTCGAGGTTTTAAATTGATTTTACATATCGTAATATTATTATAGCCCGTTGGCGCAGTGGGTAGAGACCCCGCCTTCAGCTCCGCGGGTCGCGGGTTCGATTTTAAGTATGTATTTAAAAATTATATAAGTATATATTCACCAGTTATCTGTCTACCATAACACAAGTATTAAGTTACTTACTTTGGGGATGAACGACCGTAAATGTAAGTGTCCCATATATTTATTTATAATTTTTTAATAATTAAAACATTAAAAATACGATATTTGATTTTTGAGTACTTGCGTCCCAGCAACATGATTTTAATTAGGTTTTGTTTGCATTTAAAAATATTACAAATCATTATGTTTACTAAAAAGTTTCCTTTGTCTATTGACGACTGGTTTTAATACATGAATAATTAATAATATAATAAACTGGTATAAGTAGGTAGAGGCAAACAAACTGGCCTAGTTAATGAGTGTAGATCATATATACATCAAATAGTTGTACTTGTTAAAATATTTGTGATTAAATATAAATTTCAATATTTTTTGGATTAAATCTCTGAATATACATTCTTTTAATAAAGGTTATATACTGCGATTGCTTGTTTTATTATTCCAAAATTAAACAAGTTACGGTAATATAAATATAAACCAGTGCCACCATATACCAGTGCCACATGTATCAACTAGTTTTGCTAAACGTTTTGGTTATTTTTTACACCCTCATGTGTACAAGAATGTAGTTGCAAAATGTAATATAAAGCGCCTGCCTTCTAAACCAGCTAAAGATGTATTAATTAAATGGCTTCACACTCAAAGTTATCTGGATATAGAACAACTTTTAAACTGAATCTCGCTTGTTTATATGTTTAGAATAGTTCTCTATCCCACTCGGTTCTTCTTTACTAAGGGTAATTATAATTATATTTACAATGTTAAAGGCAAACTCTGGCCTCCCAAAATACAGGATCATCTAGTTTGGGGGCTACCTGTAAATTTTAATACTTAGTTATAATATTTAGTCGATTTAAGTTAAGTTTTCCTATAAAATTGTAATTACCTGTTTTGGAAATAATTTTTTTTTAATTTTTAATTTTTTTTTTAATAAATATATATGGGACACTTACAAACACGGTCGTCCGTCCCCAAAGTAAGTAACTTAATACTTGTGTTATGGGTGACAGACAACTGGTGAATATATACTTATATATTATTTAAACACATACTTAAATACAAATATACACCCAGGCTCAAAGACCAACAAATTCATTTATAGAAAATGTTGGCCCTCGGCGGGAATCGAACCCGCGACCCGCGGAGCTGAAGACAGGGTTACTACCCACTGCACCAACGGGCCAGTCAAAAAATAATAAATCAATCAATCAAAAATAAATATATGGGACAATTACAACCAGTCAATAAATAAATATATGGGACAATTACATACACGGTCGACCGTCCCCAAAGTAAGTAACTTAATACTTGTGTTATGGTGGACAGACCACATAAATTAAATACAAATATACGGCCACGCTCATATTATAATCCGCACGAAAATCCATTCAATAGATTTTGAGAAAATCGATCACATAAAAACCAGAGATTTTTGGGGACTTGGTGTTATAATATGTATAGATTACTATAATATAAGATAATATGCCTTAGGAGAATGTTAGGCTAAAAATAGCAAAATTATGTTTTACTTACATTCTATTGATAGATTTTTTGCCGCTGTTAAAGTTTTAATATGCGTGTCGACCTCTTTGCTTGTATCACGATAATATTTATATTTCCGCAAACCCAACTTAGTTAAGTAGCAAAATTGAGCAGTAACTTGTAGCTAGGCCTAGTTTGAGCGCTAGGGATAATTTTAGCGTAACTTACTGATATATTAAGCATGTCTTAAGTTAAGCGGAGATGTATTAATTAATCTTTGACCGGCCCGTTGGCGCAGTGTATAGTGATCCTGCCTCCAGCATCACGGGTCGCGGGTTCGATTTCCAACGAGGGCCAACATTTTTTAGCAAATATTTGTTCTCCGAGCCTGGGTATATATTTGTATTTAGGTATGTATTTAAAAATTATACATGTATTTATTTGTTTATTTATTAAGAAGACAAACAGTTATACAATACATAATTATAAGAGAAACAAAACCATAAACCAAAAAAGTCTTCACAGAAAAGAAAAAACTTAAAGAACAAATAGAATACACATACAAATATATGTATATTCACAAGTTATCTCTCACGAATAACACAAGTATTAAGTTACTTTCTTTTGTGACGGACGACCGTGTGTGTAAGTTTCCTATATTTTTTTTTTGTGGGTTTAATAAAGGAAGTTAAGCAAAGGTCCGAGAAAACGAGAAATAGTTTAATTTTTTTTTGTGAATACCGGCTATCCAAGAAAATAGTTCAATATTTATTTGCCCATGATTATATCTCTGAGCGGTGAATTAATAGAATAATTACACATAATATGATGAAAGCAAATAAATATTAGATCTGGTTCAAATAAAACTCGAAAAATTAGATATGATAAGAACTCACGAATATTGAGCAACCATATTTAACAAACAATATATAAAGCTGAAGACTTTGTTTGTATGTTTGTTTGTTTGTTTGATTGTTTGAACGCGCCAATCTCAGGAACAACTGGACCGATTAGAAAGATTCTTTGAATGTAAGATAGTCCATTCATCGAGGAAGGCTATAAGCTATATAAAATCACGCTAAGATGAATAGGAAAGGAGCAGCAATAACAAATATTACGAAAACCGCAAAATTTAAAGCTCTCCTTGCGTACGCAAAGTAAACGGTGCAAGTTATTCAAAAATCATTTATTACAAAATAGTTCCCCTGTAAAAGTTCTAAATAAAAGTCCGCGACAGCATATATACATATGCTGTTAAGGTTAACCCACTTTAACCATTTTTTATGGTTATCAAAACACTATTTTACGGTTTTAATCTGTCCACACGGGCGGAGCCGCTGCGATTGTTAGTTTATTTATAATAAGACATAAGTTTGAACAGAGAAACCCTGACCCTTCGAGAGAGGCGCATTGTCTTATCGCTGGGCTATCACAGCTTATATAAATTAAAATGTTTTCTCTTTTGTAAATTAAAAAAAAGATCTTATTTACTCTGTGCTCTATGGCATGAATTTAAAATATACATAGAGTAATAAATGTATGTATATACATAATACATACAAATCGAAACAACTCTAGGAGTTATTTATGGTAAGTGAATATCAAATTCAAATTCAAAATATTCTTTATTTAAATAAACTTGTAAACAAGTGCTTTTGAATTGTCAACTCTACTGCTGGTATCCTATAGAATATATTAAACAATCAATTCAAAATCCTTGCATCACTTAAATCGATGTTTATAATGTGCGTAAGAAATGTTTACGCAAATGTGTGTTAAAATAAAACCCCGTTCCTCGATGAACTCGTTAAGCCGGTTTATAATCACTAAATAATTTATTTATAAGTTTGTTTTATTACATTTGTGTTTAAGGATTTAATTCATGGTGAACGATAAAGCTGTGACCGAATAACGGTTACCACAGGTTAGTGATTTCAAATTACAAGTTATAAATCTACTATACACAACTTATTTTATCTGCGACTACGTTCACACCAACTTAAACCTTTAAGTATGTCAATAACGCAATATGTATCTTTCTCTGTTCCTGACCAAAAAACACGATTTTTTTATTCTATATATTGTCCGTAGTATATACTTACATTATGCCAAATAAGCGGATTAGACATGATATCTAAACATACCGACAGACAGACAATAACATGTATAATGCTAATAACTATGTAGACACGTGTGTCCCGTCCCGTATTTTTATTTTATTTATTTATTTATTATATTTTTTATCCTAATGAGTGTGCTACCGCTATGTACTGCATCTCAACAAACTTACCAGAAGATACAAGTATTTACTAACCAAGTCCTTAACGATTTAATATTCCGTCCCGAACTGTAAAAATTGTTAATACAATAATTGTTATTATTTATCTTCGAAGCAGAAAGATAAGATAAGATAAGATAAAAATTGGGGTAAAATAAATTAACCGGGTAAGACGACCTAGAAATAAAACAATCAATACAATCGTAATAATGTATTAGTCTGCTATCAGAATGTTAACAAGACAACAAACATTTCGTCTAACACATAACTCTTAGTAATAATCTATTAATATTCACTCGAATTATAAGATACCTACGCTAACTAGCTAACATAAAAAAAAAACAAAAGTAGTCTATGACAGTTTGGTTTCAGTAATTGTTATTTATTTTTGGATTGTAGTTAATAAAGTTTATGACAGGCATTTAAAATGTCATTGTTAAATTACAGACGAATTTCAAATTCAACAGGTAATACTTGATTAATAAAATACAATTAAACAACCTTGAACTTCTTGCTAATTAATATTAACTGCTCTTATATACGTATGATTGTTAAACTTTTTTTGTCCTTGCACTACTAAAATATCCGTTCAAAAAATACATGTTGAAACGTACATCACTATATTGTTGTTAAAATCGCATCATTAATTAACTTAATAAAATGCAAAACTTAATTCTAGTTAATAATTAATAAGGTCACATAATTAGTAGTAACGACTGATATACATATATATGTTGTTTTTATATTTTTGACAATAAACCATTAAAAATTAAATTAAAAGAAATTTATCAGCAATTTTAATCGAATGCATATACATAATTAAAAAAAGCTGTTAGTAAATGCTTAAAATAAAATTAATATTTGAAGGTTGGCTACACTGAACATACAGTCCGTATGTTATATTATCGTTGCCTCAAAAGTCAAAAGTGGTCAAATAATAAATATATGTAGCATCTCTGCGATCAGGTCACGTAAATCACTCACGTAGAATGCAAAATTGATTACCGTGCCCAGTGAAGTAAATAATATTAATTCTACATAATTTTCAATGCACGCTGTGTATTTTAATAATCATAGAAACAAATCTACTTTAGTCACGAAAACAAACAATATGTTTTGTGTTACAAACAAATGCACGATATATGTATAGTATGTGAATATTGGTCAGCCTGGAATAGGGTTGTCAAAGATTTATGAAATTAAGGGCGCCATTTTGGACGAGCTCCATCAAATATTTTGCTTAGAGCATCTCCAGCAAAGGTCAACCGATCTACAAGAAAAAAAAAATCTTTCATAGTTAAATATTTTTCCATGATATTTGCTAGCTTTAGCTTTAATTATACACTTATATACGCCATTTAGTAGTTGAGCTTAAAAGGAGCGAGGATTTTGGTTAATGATGTCCCATGCAAATAAAAAATTTCCTCATTTTTTCTGTCATAAACATCGCCATTTTCAGAATATCTATAATTCACTAGTTGTTTGGCCATTTGAGCGAAGAAAACTATGGATTGGATAAATAAATAACAAATCTTACTACAAATCCATATTAAGTGAAGAATTATTCACAGAAAATTGAAAACTAAGGATTGAAAGCTATGTTTTAAATATTTTGAAATATCTTAACATTTACGTTACATTATAAGATTTAAACCATTTTATTGTAGATATAGATAACAAATTAATGCTTTAACAATACGTAGATTATAATAGAAGTAAGCAAAGGCACACAAGTTAACGTATCCGAGCTTAAGAGGAAATTACAATACATGAAGTAGACTGGGACAGTGATTTTTTTTATTTATTACATTATGTGTAATAAAGAACTAATTTTTTTTTCAAATTATACGTTTTAATTGCAATGCAAATTTAATTTCCTTAATATATAAATGATAATCTGACTAATAGTAAAAGAGGATGATAAATTAATGCGTTTATTTTTTATACATGTCACCAGTCTACCAGATATATTTTAAAAATACAGTTGAGTATATTTTAGTATAATTCAAAGCTTAATATCTCAAATACAATATTAATTTCTTGTAATACAAACTTCCAGTACCTTACATTTTGTTTTATCTAAAAATTAATTCTATATAAATTAAAAATTAATCGATATATCTCAAGTTTTATGAGGAACCCGGGTAGGGTTCTCGGCTTCTAGAAGTTTTGGCTTGCTAGAATAACTAGCGCTTCTCATGAACAATGGTTGCTTAATAGTAACTAAGTGCGGAAAACAGCTTGCAAGAACTAGAAGAAGAAGAATACGACCGCCTATGCTTCTGCATTTTTATAGTTATATCCATGACAAGCGACGCGTTTTTATAAAATAAGTACTTATATGAAACACTAAATCGATTTCTTTCACTTTTTTTTAGTGACAGTGAACCTTGAAAGTGTAATTTACGGAAACGATGAGCAAAAAACAGTCAATGATTGTTAATGTTTCCATACACCGATTGACCGATGTAAAAACTGTAAACGAATTCTGCGGATTCGTTTACTTGATATTCAGTAAACAGATTTTTTTGTACTTTATTTCTTTTAAACTCTGCCGTGCTTTGTGGTTTACTCTGGAAATTCCCCTTCTTGTGGTGATGTCAAAATAAAACGTATAGAACACTGTCGTACAGAAATGCATGGTTGGGTACATTTTTAAGAACAGGGATTTCATAAAGATTGTGTCAGAAATTCATCGCAAACCCTACTTTCACGAAGGAAGAACAACCATACATTCGTTTTTATAATATCAGATTAATTTTTTATTTTATTTTGTACTGTTTAGTGTAATCGAATTTTATTACTTTTTAAGTTGTACAAATATATACTCTGTTACTTCTTTTTTTATATCTCGAACTCTACGCCTAAATCCATAGACCGCTAAGTGATTTTTTAAGGTTTCTAATATGAGCATAGAAATCGGATTTAAACTATTTAACTCCCGACCGGAACATGTTTTACGGTTTTTTGATGGCTAACATATAATATTTTATCCATGGTTGGTCATATTTTGTTAAACATGTCAATGCCATGAACTTAGTGGTGAGTGACAGTGGTGAAGCCGCGCGACCAATCGAACCATAGATAATACACTATATAGGATAATCGAACGGTCGCGCTGCAGCTGCCATTGCGGTTTATCGCCGCTCCGCATCCGCCGTTACGCTTGACACCGCCGACAAGTCAAGTCCGCACCGCTTGCCCGCATCACCGCTTTTTGTACCGCAACGGTCATTCGCGCCACGCCTTCTTCGGATTCTGAGAGATCTGGAGCAGGCTACCACCATACAGTCCGAAACCGCTAAGGTAAGTACTTTGACTTCTTGTTGCACTATACGCCTTATCCGCATATCCACAGGGGAGAACATAGGATCGCGGAACCGCCCCTCGAGTTTAACCACATCAACACTTACTAAACGACGCGTAAATGTATTGAAATGGCAACATCAACGCTTATCGACGAATAGTTGTAATAATGAAATAATGTTGTAATTCAGTAGTGACATAAAAGTTGTTTATATCACCCTAAGCCCCTTTAACTATTCTTACCATCAAAAATTCATCGATCCATTGATCCTTTCTGACGTAAAATACAAAGCAACGCTTTCTACTATTAATATGGTTTTAAATGCAAATCTCTGTCTTTAATCTTTGAGATACAGAAAATCCTGTATTAATAACAATTTATTGCGTAATTGTCTTCAACTCAGCTTTAATCGCTTAATTAGATAATTTTATTATCCTCAATGATAGAGTGGTATTCAACAATAAACCATAATCCCAAATCAAAGAAATAAAATTTTATAATCATTTAATACTTTTCTTTATTTAATACACTCTTTACTTTAATAATTTAAAAGCTACACATTAAATACACAATAGACAACATAAAAAAACAAGAAATTAAAAAAATAATTATCACAATTTTACGTTAAGTTAAAATGATCGAAACTCCCTTCAATCAGGTAAGGTACAATAATATTGGTATCATTACCTCTTTGTGTTGCCAACTTTATACATTTATCAAGTTATTACCATCTCTCAGTATGTTCTAAGATTCTTTTGAATAGAATTTTGGCAGTACGTATTTAGCTACTATTAAACTATATACTTCATTCCCGAAATAAAAGACAATTTTCACTTCAAACAAGTAAAATGTGACACACTCCTAGAATCTCATGTTATTATCCCAACCAGTCCCAACCAGCCAATTTAAAATGTTAAAACAATGTAATTTTACCCGGATAATTAAATAATATAAAATAAAGCTCGCTATTTTCTGTGCCGCATGTATATTTGGCTTTACTTTTCTAATCATTTCGAATATACGAGTATATAGTTGCGTCCATTTAGTTATTTGATATTGCTAGAAATAAAAATATGTTCTACATCGATTACACTTGTGTAGTTAATAGCAACTTAGTTGTAATATTTATGGCCAAATTCTGTAACCTTTCCTTTTATGTATAAGATACATAACTTATTTGTCTAAGGATTACACTCTTGATTAAAAAAAAGAAGGATTAGTACCGAACAATCGAGCATACGATTTTTAAATACTTAAGGTTAAATGTGTGCAAGGATCGCAATGTTATGTCTGCTCTTCACTATCAGGGATGATCATTGATTCTGTGATTGTCTTTAATCGGTACAATCGTCGTGCAAGTGTCCACACGATCGTCCGTATTATCATACTATATATAAGATCATACCGACCGACAATCCCCGGGTTGAAACTGATCTTAAAGCGACCATAGACAATGATAGGCGAGTACAGACGCTTAATCGTTTGTAATCAACGATTATAAAGAGGAGACATTACGGATTATGAATTATACAAATTCAAAAAATTTGCTCGAATTTTGCCCTTTTTGCCTGAATGCGGTTATAAAGAGTTCTGATTTATGCGCGTTAATCTATATTATAACAATATAATATTATTGATGTGTGCGTTTTTCATATTCATATAGAAAGAGCAACCTTAATATTTAGAAATGCTTAATTTATTTTTTATTTCTCGAGATTACAACAACGAACAGCAGTAAAGATAAAAAATTAGTCAAATATAGTTAATTACACGTATATTAGAGAATGCTTAAGTTATAGATCAAGATTGAAGGTCTATATTAATAAATATTTATTTATGATTAATAACAAGTCTATAGTTATATTATTCATTATCATTATTATAAAACGTTTTATTAATACTATTAAAAATCTCACTCATGCGTATTATTAATTTTCAACAGATGTGTGATGTGTACATTTTATAAGAATAAAATCGGTTATAAACTATTATGTGATAAGATAACAAAGATGGAACCTTAAAAGATTTTGCATCTCTCTTATAAAATTAAAAAGAGCATATTAAAGGAGGTTACATGACAAGTTAAAAAATATACAGTAGGAAACCTACGAAGCTTCCTTATGGTACAAAAATAGACAAAAAAAGAAAATTAAGTGAAGTATAATTTATTCTACAGTTTACATTGCTGCAAGTAAAGTTATCGGTTTATTAGCGTCACTATTCAATTATTTCAAAAGACAAGTTTTATATTGTTTTAATACAAATTTGTCTTTAATTAAATGTACTTGATTGAAATGTTGTGTCCTTACTTAACGAAGAGCCAGCTTGAAACTCTTTTTAAAATATATTTATTACATTTTACTCTTTGATTACAATTCATAGGCCTTAAAGTTGGTAGGCCTGAGATATTTTTTTATAAATAATGATCGTTTAGGCGTAAACATATTTTTGATAAATAATAAGTGTTATAATGAGAATTATAATATTAATTACAAAAACTAAAAATAACATTCACATAAACAAAATTACGTAATCTTTTATATTTTCATTATAGAAAAATTTAAGTGTAGTTTGCAAAATTAGTTAAGTTACAATAAGTTAACGTAAAATTTATGTTTTTACGATATTTCAAGTAGTCAGATATTGTAGTTTTCAACTTTATTGTTATAACAATTTAAGAACTTATGTTAAATAAAGTGTAGTTAGCAAACAAATATACGTGAATTTACTAGAAATTTGAAAAATGTAATGAAAGTTAACGTGAGAATTTTGTTATCATTATTGCTTTACCAAGACATCAGTATCAAAAAAACTGAAAATAATGATTTATGATGCCACTTTGGTACCTAGTATTGTCCTTATATCATCTTATTATATCATCTAATTACATATGAAAAAGAATATATTAAGGAAAAAATATTTTAGATTTCTCGGCAACTCGCAAGCTAATGTAAAGAGTGCACGATAAAATGTGATTTGGGGTTATCTTTCTTATAACTTTTTAAATTTTAACATACTGTCTTGAAAAACAGTAATAATAATTCAACAATCTTACCTCTCAATCGTATTATATATAGTTACTATATGATATTTTAAAAACCCTTAAATTGTTGTTATATTCATAGAATAGAAAGGAGATAGAGTAGAATATTGAATCTAAAGACCTCTTAAATTTTAAATTGTATAGATAATTAACAAATACATACAGAAATCACTTATAAAATTCACTTACAATAAACAAGCTAATTCAACATCTTATCCTATGGATTTTGTCTATATATTCTACATAACATCAACTTACTCAGCCTAAAATGTTATCATCGAATACAAAGAGGAAGCAAATCAGGTTTATTATCTGTTTTTTTTTATCTGTGATTAGGTAAAGATAAATATGGATCTCTTGTCTTTCCTCTTTTATTATCTATTAAGTAGGGTTCACACACACAGTGTAGAAAGCGACTTTAATCGCCGGCGCATGGCTAAAATTAGGTTGTGGACGTGATTATTAATAGCGACTTTAGATCGCCACAATTGCGGCAATTTTGCTTAGTAGGTATATATTATGATGTGTGGACGTCGGATGTATGACCCAATTAATGTCAATTTCAGTAAAAAAATGGCGGACTGTCGTAATTATCCACGTGAGTTTGCAGTGGAATTTATTAAACTTTACAGAAATTTACCTGCACTGTGGATTATTGAAAGCAAAGTTGCCTTTCTAAAGATAATATAAATAATGATGCTCACTAGAACAGGGAAATGTCATCGAAAAGTCGTAGAGGTCCATCCACATCTACTACAAAAAGGACAATGAACGATCTGTAATATGAACACAAAAGCTAAAAGTCACAGGCGAGTCGACGGCGATCAAAATCCCCTACTCTATAATAACTCTATGGTTTCGCGTTCTTTATTTAAAATAACTTGTTTATTAATTTACTTAACACATAAGCCAAGCTCTTTAACGATATGATGTTAAATAGAACGAAGCTTAAATATTTTAAATAACGCCGTACATTTGAAAACAGTAACATTAATATGAATATAATATAATTTAAATAAAAAATAAAAATGAATATAATTTAAATAAAAACGTGAGCGGTTACTTGTGAAACTGGAGGTTTATTTTCTATATTTAATGTTAATAATATTAATCTTCCCGTCCTCTGCTAAAACTGAATCGGCGATGGAATTTAAAAGACTTTCTCTTCTCGTGTTTTTCTTCTACCGTTTTTCCGTCGACTAAATTATCCGCGCTCTTGGCGACTTGGACACTTTTTCTTCTATTCTTCATTGATTTTACCAATTTATAAAATTTCCCTTTCTTCTTAGACGGATCGACTGTGAGATCGGAAAATTCCTCTACCTCTACACTGAATTCCGATGATATGTCACCTAAGTCTTCGATACTGTGGCTTTCTACTTCTTTCACTGTAGGCACTTCTAATTTACCCTTAGACGTATTTGGTTTTGGTTCAGGGGGTGGGGGTGGGGCATCGGGATCGACACACTGAAAGATAATAGTATAAAATTACAATTTTGTATTATTTTTTTCTTATTAGTCAATGCTTAGTTGTGCATCGCTATCATATTGCTTAAAACATTAATTGTCCAACTACAGTATATACACATACATAAAGACGAAAAAAATATTTTTCTACTACTAAACTGCTTATTTTTTTAAGTATGAGATTTTTGAGTTACAAGAATTGAGTTAGGGGTTAAAGAGAAAAACGGTAACTTCTATATCCTATATGCTATCCCGGTAAATAAGTTTCAGTCGTAAATTTCATCATTATTGGCCCATCGGAGTAGCCGAGCGAAGTAGCCTCACGGAAATACATACAGATTGATTTTCACATTTAATCTTCTTGGAAATTTCTAGTGTTTTAAGAAGTAAATAAAACCCCGGAAAAAATTGTGATCAGCTAATAAATCGTTAGCTAAAATTTTCACTAAGGAAAAACGGGATTTTTTTATTTTATATGTAAGCTCAGTATATAAGCTTGAAACGTACAAAATTTGATCAGACAGACTTTCAAACTTATTAGTCATCATCATCCTCCTGCCCTCATCCCACTCTAAGTGGGGTCGGCACAACATGTTATAAACAAGTCAAATGATTTAGCTACGTATTTTACGACCGGCCGCCTGCCTGACGTCAACTTATCTTATTCGTATTTTATGAGACCTTAGTAGGAAAGAAGGTGGTCTATTCTACTCAGCCAATATACCAAACGATGGGTCAACTTAACCTAGTCGCCTTTTACGACACCTCGGTAAGAAATAAGAGTGGTCTATTTTAATCAGCCGGTTACCACACGGCATTTTCAAACTTATTAGGATGCCCAAAAATAATAAGAAATATTGAATGAACCTACATCTTCAAGCTTGATCCGGTACGGGGGCACTTGTTCCGGATGCCTCCAGGGCTTGAAGTACGGGGTGTCTGTGAGTGCTTTCCATCCAGGATAGCGGCGAGCTGCAGCGTGCAATTGATGCACCAGACGAGGAGCCAACTGGGCAGTCACTCTGATCAAATCAAAATATTCTTTATTCAAATGAGCTCTTTTAAGCACTTTTAAATCTTCAAGGATCAGTATGATTAATGAAGCTACAACTGGTAGATTAAAAACTTTCGCGATTCATATAAACATAGGAGTCACATCGCATTAAAATCGAATTACCTTTGTATAAGGTTTGACGTTTCGGCATAGTTGCTTCCTACGTGATCACAAACTGACTCCAACAGTTCAGCTTTGCTTCGGTCGGTTCATGACCACGGTAGATGCAACTCTGCCGAAACGTCGAAGCTACAACGGAATGTTGGTCTTCCCGAGAAGAACCAGCAAGAAACTCGGCGGTCAATCTTTTAAACATTTTCAATTTACATTATTATACAGCAGTCTTGTATGAAGCTGAAAGGATTTTTAAATCCAGGTATTTTTAACATACAAATAATGTTCAATTCTATAATATGCTTTACGTATAAGCATATTCTGGTCTAATCTGTCAGCTCTGAACATGGAATAATATAATGTATTATTTAAAATCAAAATAAAGCTATTATAGCTGAACGTTAAGACCGTGTGCTGTAGGGAGTTGAGACCACGGACCCTACCCTTTTACCCTTTTCCATTCCCTTTCAAATTTTATATTCCTATTCCATCTATAAACTATAAATCATACCAATTTGTTTCAAGACTTTGTAGCCTCATCAAACATTGCTGTAATAAATTTGGTAATACCGTTTGACGTCAATTACCTATTGACCAACCAAGCAGGAAGCGCACCGCGTGGATCTGACCGGGATACATAGCCCAACCAGCTGCCTGGGCCATCCTTCCTTCTTACCACGAAACCCGTCAACAAGGAAAGTGCCCTGTAACATATAAACATCGATTCTATATTTTCCCGCCCAATTATTAGATCATATGAAAAAAAAAAAAAATCTTAAAATTTTCTTTCCTTATAGCTAGCTACCGTTTTTGACGGAAAGGAAACGGGGACTTCTAGGCCCAATTGTTATAGGCTGAGGTATGACTTAAAAAAAGCGGTATATTTTTGTATATCTAAAATATAAAAAATAACAATTTTAAATCTGGAAACTGAAATATCTTATAAAATCAAAATCAATAATTGATTAAAATAAACTAAGAAGGCGTTGATTACACGACTATTTCTATGAAAAGAATTATTACATATTAATATAAAATAATCTTTAACGATGTTTTATTTTTGTTAAATTAAATTATTTATAAAATATTAAATTTAAATTTAATTATTAAATATTAAATTATTTTAAATAATAAATATATTATAGTAAAAGTTGATTCATGTTTAAATGTTTATTGTTTGTTTCATCTTTTTTTTTACGTGCATCTATGCTGCCAATGTCATTTAACGTTTTGTAATTAAAAAATATGAGTCACACATTAAAAATCAGCTGTTAACATATCAGAAGTTTATAACCACACTTTTACTAAATCTTTTATAACTCTGCTTTTAGATTGAAAAAAATCAACCAAACTTTGAGTAATAGTTAATTAATAAACAAGCTATTCGTTAGCTCCATTTACATCTTTTTACATCTTGGGCCCTAAATTGTATGTTATCCCGTATTATAAGTTAGTACCTGGGTGACCGAGCCTTGCTGGGTAATTTTTAAAATGATGTAAAAAAAAAAATAATAATAGGACAGGGGGGCTCGATCCTAGGTATTTTCACCTCCCTAGACCGCCCGTTCCCCAAATGAACTACCATGATTTTAAACTTTCGCGATTCATACTGATTATCACTACATATTATAAAACAAAGTCCATATTTCCGTATGTACGCATAAAACTTTAAAACTACGCAACCGATTTTGATGCGGTTTTTTTCATAGATAGAGTGATTCCAGAGGAAGGTTTGTACGTATAATAACATTCAATACGAAGTACGATCAATCAATCGATCAACCAATCGACCAACCAATCAACCAATCAATCGACCAACCCATCGACCAACCCATCGACCAACCCGTCGACCAACCCGTCGACCAACCTGTCAACCAGCCCGTCGACCAGCCCGTCGACCAGCCCGTCGACCAACCCGTCGGCCAACCCGCCGGCCAACCCGTCGGCCAACCCGTCGGCCAACCCGGCGACCAACCCGTCGGCCAACCCGTCGGCCAACCCGTCGGCCAACCCGTCGGCCAACCCGTCGGCCAACCTGTCGGCCAACCCGTCGGCCAACCCGTCGGCCAACCCGTCGGCCAACCCGTCGACCAACCCGTCGACCAACCAGTCGACCAACCAGTCGACCAACCCGTCGACCAACCCGTCGACCAACCCGTCGACCAACCCGTCGACCAACCCGTCGACCAACCCGTCGACCAACCCGTCGACCAACCCGTCTACCAACCCGTCGACCAACCCGTCGACCAACCCGTCGACCAACCCGTCGACCAACCCGTCGACCAACAGGTGTCGTAAAAGGCGACTAAGGTAAGTTGACACACCGTGTGGTATCAGGTTGAGTAAAATAGACCACCCTCTTTCTTACCGAGGAGTCGTAAAATACGACTAAGGTATGCTGACGTCAGGCAGGCGGCCGGTCGTAAAATACGTAGCCAAATCATATCACAACATGTTTGTAACATGTTGTGCCGACCCCACTTAGAGTGGGATAAGGGCAGGAGGATGATGAAGTCGTTAGCATTTGTTCAGAGATGGATCATTTTATGGTCCTATTTTTTAGAAATAATGCAAAACTCAAAATGAAGTCGTAGTAGTAAAAAAATCTTATTATATACGAGAATGAAATAATATTTTTTGATGATTATACGGAGTCAACTCCCAAACTCTGTATTGTAGTTTGAGTAATGACGTCAACAATTACCATTATTTAAGCCCTGTCGTATCCGGCTGCGTCGAATACACCACCCTATATCTCACCGAGGTGTTGTAAAATGCGAATAAGGTAAGTTGACGTTAGGCAGGCGGCCGGTCGTAAAGTACTAAGCCAAATCATGTGACAACAAATTTATAAAACGTTTACAATTACTGTTATTTATCCATTAATTCGATACTATATGTGTAATTTCCGAAAAAAACGGTTCAATGATTTATATAAAAAACTTTTTAATTCGTTAATATCATCACTACATATTATAAAACAAAGTCCATATTTCCGTATGTACGCATAAAACTTAAAAACTACGCAACCGATTTTGATGCGGTTTTTTTCATAGATAGAGTGATTCCAGAGGAAGGTTTGTACGTATAATAACATTCAATACGAAGTAGAGAAATAATGTAATTATTGAGGTTTCTGTAAATAATTACATTTTTTTCCGCTTACAGTGCAAACGCAGGCTAAACCCTACGAGATTTATCAAAATGATGTAGTAAGTATTTGTACACCTTAAAAAGGTCTACGGAAAAGTCCGCGATGGTATATATCTATTTCTTATGGATAACCCACAATAGCAGTTTTTTTTATTTACTTTTTACGAAAAATGATGCCTTATGTTCAAAGCAATTTTTATACAATACAGCATTAATCCTTATCCAATTGAGTACCTTAAATAAATTGTTGATTTAATATAGATCAATATTGCCGTTTACAGCATGTAATTTAAGTGAACATTTTCGGAGATATTGCAGATTTAAAATCCCGCGAGGAGGCCGCGCTTAGACCTATAAGCACTTCGAATTTAGCAGCAACCGGAGGCGCAACTATTTGTCCTTCTTTCAAGTTTATATTGTCTAATGATAAGAAAGCTATGAATGTTGTATGTAAAGACTTTGTCTAATCAATTGTAAAAATAAATAATATCACTACATAGTATTAAACAAAGTCGCATTCTCTGTCTGTCCCTATGTCCGTATATCCCTATGTATGCTTCAATCTTTAAAACTATGCAACAGATTTTGATGCGGTTTTTTTTTTAATAGATAGAGTGATTTTAGAGGAAGGTTTACATGTCTAATAACATTCAATATGGATTAGAGAAATACTGTAATTTTTGAGGTTTCTAATGTGATGTCGTAAATAATTACATTTTTTTCCGCTTGCATTGCAAACGCAGGCTAAACCCTACGAGATTTATCAAAATGATGTACTAAGTATTTGTACACCATGAAAAGGTCTACAGAAAAGTCCGCGATAGTATATGTATATCTCTTATGGATAACCCACAATAGCAGTTTTTATCATTTACTTTTTACCCGTCGACCAACCCGTCGACCAACCCGTCGACCAACCCGTCGAGCAACCCGTCGACCAACCCGTCGACCAACCCGTCGACCAACCCGTCGACCAACCCGTCGACCAACCCGTCGACCAACCCGTCGACCAACCCGTCGAGCAACCCGTCGATCAACCCGTCGAGCAACCCGTCGAGCAACCCGTCGAGCAACCCGTCGAGCAACCCGTCGAGCAACCCGTCGAGCAACCCGTCGAGCAACCCGTCGACCAACCCGTCGACCAACCCGTCGAGCAACCCGTCGACCAACCCGTCGGCCAACCCGGCGGCCAACCCGGCGGCCAACCCGTCGGCCAACCAGTCGACCAACCCGTCGACCAACCCGTCGGCCAACCAGTCGACCAACCCGTCGACCAACCCGTCGACCAACCCGTCGAGCAACCCGTCGACCAACCCGTCGACCAACAGGTGTCGTAAAAGGCGACTAAGGTAAGTTGACACACCGTGTGGTATCAGGTTGAGTAAAATAGACCACCCTCTTTCTTACCGAGGAGTCGTAAAATACGACTAAGGTATGTTGACGTCAGGCAGGCGGCCGGTCGTAAAATACGTAGCCAAATCATATGACAACATGTTTGTAACATGTTGTGCCGTGAAAAAACGTGGTTCGCCCTTTAACCATTTGAATTTAGCAGCGATCGGACGCATTTATGATCGGAGCTCTCTAGCGAGGAAAATAACAATCACTACATATTATAAAACAAAGTCCATATTTCCCTATGTATGCATAAAACTTTAAAATTATGCAACAGATTTTGATGCGGTTTTTTTTAATAGATAGAGTGATTCCAGAGGAAGGTTTGTACGTATAATAACATTCAATACGGAGTAGAGAAATACTGTAATTTTTGAGGTTTCTGTAAATAATTAAACTGTAAACCCTACGAGATTTATCAAAATAATGTACTAAGTATTGGTACATCTTGAAAAGGTCTACAAAAAAGTCCGCGATGGTATATGTCTAATTTTTATGGATAACCCACTAAAGCATTTTTTGTCGTTTTTACGAAAAATAATGCCTTATTTTTGAAGCGATTCTTATACAATACAGCATTAATCCTTATCCAATTGAGTACCTTAAATAAATTGTTGATTTAATATAGATCAATATAGCCGTTTTGCAGCATGTAATTTCAGTGAACATTTTCGGAGATATTACAGATTTAAAATGCCGTGAGGAGGCCGCGCTTCGCCCTATAACACTTCGACTTTAGCAGCGATGTCGCTCTTTCAAGAGTTTGTTTAAAGACATTCTGTAATTAATTGTAAAAATAAAATACAAAGGTAAAATATAAAAGTAAATAAGTAATAATGTACTATATGAATTTAGATATTCCAAAGATAGCAGGAAATCTTCTTGGTATAGGGAAAGGAAATTGTTTTTCACCAAATTTAACGCTACGGCCACGGGCAGTAATAAATAAATCAAAACAACTGGATCGATTTTAATCATTTTTTTTACACTGACTGACATGGGATATATATTTTATACCCGTGCGAAGCAGGGGCAGGCCGCTAGTTATATAATATTATATATTCCCTAGTACTCGGGAACGAAGACGCCGAGTACTAGTACTCGGGAACGAAGACGCCGCGGCGCTCCAGTCAGTTCGTGACCACGGTGGATGCAACTCTGCCGAAAGAACCTTATACAAAGGTAATCCATTATAACGCGATGTGACCCGTATGTTTATATAATAATCATGAACTACCATGACTTTCCGTTTGACAGCGAAAAATTGTGATTGTATTCAACGTAAATTTAAAAAAAAAAACGTTTTATTTAAAATAAAACTTATCTAGATCGATTATTCTCCCCCAAAACCCCCTACATGCTGAATTTCAGGAAAATCGTTGGAGCCGTTTCCGAGATTCCGAAAGTATATATACATGCAAGATTAACTCATTTAAATATTAAAGATAACTGTGCCAAATTTCATCAATATTGATCTAGCGGATTAGGTATGAACCCGTGACAGACAGAACGACTTTTGCTTTTATAACATTAGTGAGTAATAGTTGATTTATATATATAACTAAGTTTATAGATATTAAATTATACTAATAGATTAGAAGTAACAAACGTTATTATGTCATTAAATGTCCTCTATCAAGACCACTGAATGATTCAGTGTTTATATTTTTTACAGTAAACGATAAATTAGTTCCGTGTCTTAGAGAAGGTTAGCTTGCCGGCTTTTCTTATACAACTGAAATATGAGTAAAATTCGTTCAAATACCTAGTATCCTTGCAAAATAAGCGACCGACCCTGTTTTATTTTATACTTGTGTCGAGTGTCTATTTAATGCTAAGTAACATTTTTTTACGTCTCTTTTTGTACGCTCGTTTTTGTATTATAGCATTTTCTATTGTAAGGTTTTTTTTTTTAATATTAGTAACTAGCAATCCAACACGGTGTCACACGGGTGCCTGTGTGATAGGGTGGAGCAAAGCGCAAAAGTGGTAGCGTCAAGTTAACTGCTGTAAAGTAACGGTACAAAATGTTCTCATTTTTTTTTATAACCCTGAGTTGAAGGATATGATTTGTTGAATTAAAGCATGAAATCATACAAAAATGGGAACAGCGTGTGCGAGAGACTTGGCGACCATTTATGTTTTGGCAGCAGGAATAGCACACAGCGGGTAGATTTACTCAGTAAGAAATGAGGGTGGTACTATTCTATTCAGCCGGATATCTCACGGCGTCTTTCAAAATAATTTATATGGAAACATTGATATACAATCTCTCTAGATTCACAAATACGCACAAAAAGTGTCCGCGGCAAAACTCAACACATTTCATCAAATGTGTTGACTTTTAAGTTAGTACTGTTTTGCTCGTCTATGAAGAAACATCCCAAACTGTGCAGCAAAAAAGTGTAAATTATACACAAAACGTACAAAAAAAGGATGGAATATCGTATTTTAATTAAGTACAATTTTTTCAATATCAATTTTTACAAATATTTGTCTCTTTAAAGGGGTTTTTTAATTAATTTCAGCATTTAAATAAAAAATAATAGCACGACTTTGGAAGTGTTCCATACGCGCCTATCTCTTTTTCTCATGCGCCTAACGCTGTAGAGTAGAAAGAGTACAAGCATTGTTTCTGGTTTCATCTACGTTTACGCTCTTCAAGTTCACCTAGAACAGAGTCGATACGCTAAGACAATAGAGCGTTTAATTTTCATTTTATTATTAGTTTTGTACTGGGTGTAATTTATATAATAATATATTAAATAATGAAAATATTTTTAAAGTTAATTTTTCTTCCAGATTATTAACAAATATGGCGTCAATATGAATGATTAGTTTCTGGTTAATCAAATAATGTCATTGGTAAAAGTACGAACTTTATAATTAAAAAATAAGCTTATTATCGAAGAAAATTAAGTTGTAGAAAAAAATAAAACCTTATGTATATTTTTTTATAGGACCATAAGATAGAAAAAAATGAGAAAACTCCTACCTCTTCTTTTAATATAGGATCTATTTTAGACACACCCAAAAAATACTATATTGAAAAGAAGGCTAAACTTATGTGAAAAAATGATCATAAAAATCAAACAGATCAATAGACAATGCAGAAAGAGAATAAAAGGATTAGGTATTTAAAAAAACATAGAAAAAAGGAATGTTGATTCTTCAAAGGAATGGAATTGATAAGTCTTATTTACCGAATTATCCGACAATATAGAAGTTACAGAAACGTTAATCTTTATCTTAAAAATATAAAAAGAAAAAATGATCATTAGCTAAATATCCACACGGCGTATGGAAATTTGTGCTCACATTTTATGTTTATTATCCTTTGGTATACAAATACGTAAGACGTCTTTACTTAAGATTTCATCACATTACATGCAAAAAAGAGACTGATAAAACTTACTGTCTTTCTCATTTCTGTTGTATTAAGACTGTTATATAATAAATTAGCATCATTCCAGAGTAATTATATGGCAGTAATAAATAATTTATATTTTTTTATAAACATCATTTCCTTGTACTAATTTTTATGGTGAACATAAATTATCAAATCAGTCAAGTTAATTATAAACTTGTAAAAAATGGTTTTGTTAAGTTTTCTTTATTTCCTACATATCCACGTCCCAACTCCACTGCTTTCTATGTTCCGGCTTGAAAACTGATCTACGTGTAAATAATTCGAGATTTGCTTTTGATAATAAGTGTGTGTATATACAAATGACTTTCAATTTTATATCTAAAGAGTTACGTCTTAATTTGTGTGACTAGTTTTATTTTAATAATATAACGATGTTTATAGGTACGTATAGTAAAGTTCGGACATTTTTTGGGCGAAGTTTCTTCGTGATTGTGCATCTATGGTTTGTATATCAATGTATGGAAAACTAAATTTGCCTGGTTAGCTAGTAAAGACATAAACACACCGATGATAGTATATAGTTCTAATGTTTACAACTAATTATGACATTCGGACTCGCTCCTCCACTCCACTCCAGTGATAGTACGATAAGATAAGGACTGCGTCACTCCGTCACGGCCTTGGCAGTTACAGTGAAGCTTTATTTCGCAATTTACCGTATAGACTCCGGAACAGTTTTTCGACTGAAAAATTTATTATTTAACACGATAGTGTGGTATCCGGCTGAATAGAATAGTACCATCCTCATTTCTTACCGAGGTGTCGTAAAAGGCGACTAAAGTAAGACGACCCGCCGTGTGATATCCGGCTGAGTAGAATTTACCAACCTCATTTTTTACCAAGGTGTCGTAAAAGGCGACTAAGGTAAGTTGACGTTAGGCAGGCGGGCGGTCGTCAAAACGCAGCCAAATCATGTGACAGCATGTTTATAACATGTTGTGCCGACCCCACTTAGAGTGGGATAAGGGCAGGAAGATGATGAGTCAAAAAGGAGCGGTCTTTCAGTTTCTATAAGTAGCGGCCTGTTACTATCCCACTGCTGAGAATAGGCCTCTTCTCTCCGTTTTTGGAGATAAGGTTTGGAGCTAAGACCTACCACGCTGCACCAGTGCGTATTGGTAGGTTAAAAATATCTCTAGAATTCTCTATAGATATGCAGCTTTCCTCACGACGTTTTCTTTCATCGAAAAGCGTGTGATAAATTGCAATTATTAATTAGACACAAGTTTTTAACAGAAAAAACTCATTAGTGTCTGCCCGGGTTTGAACGTGTCCTCGAAAGAGTCGCACGGTGTTACTGGGCTATCACAGTTTAATATCGGGCTTTTTTAAAAGCTTTTATTTAGGTATGTGAAGCTAGAATTTTGTAAGCTAAATTTGACCCACTTTCCGGGGTCCGATTGAGCTATAATGCATACTGGTCCTATCCCGATGATAATATCTATACTACGATATAAAGCTGAAGAGTTTGTTTGTTTGAAGAACGCGCTAATCTCAGGAACTACTGGACTGATTTTAAAAATTCTTTAAGTGTAAAATAGTCCATTTCTCGAGGAAGGCTATAGACGGCATACAATTACGCTACGATGTATACGAGAGGAGCAGCAATAAAAACATTACGAAAACGGCAAAATTTTAAGATTTCCTTGCGTGTGCTAAGTAAACGGTGAAAGTTACTCAAAAATCATGTATTGCAAAATTGTTCCCCTCTAAAAGATCTAATTAAAAGTCCGCGACAGCATACATCTAGCTTTCAAGGTTAACCCACTTTGACCATTTATATGGTTATCGAAGTACTTTATTAGAAATTCTCTATAGGAATGGTTCCATGACGTTGAAGGACACGTACGGAAATTTAGCTAACTGTTTTTACTTAATCGTTTACCTGACAAATCCCTTCCTAGGCGGGTAATCCTTGTGGAAGACGGAGTGGTTGAGGATCATCTTCTCCATGCCAGTGTCGAGCCAGGAGCGTTGCAGCACAAAGTCCCGATTTTTGAGCGGCGCAGGGCACGACACTGCGGACATAATATATCTTTAATGTTTATATGACTTAATCTTTTATACATATAAGTTTAGAGTTTTTACTCATGCACTACCCGACACCGACGGCACAACAATACACAAGCGCTGCACACATTCACCATTTGCTTTGCGATTTTGTCGTGGAGTCTATCTCCTGACCATGCTTCGGTTACGGGGTGAAACAATTGTTGAGAATGTGGTGGTGAATGTGTGCAGTGCTTGTGTATTGTTTTGCCATCGGTGTCGGGTAGTGCATGAGTTCTTACAAATTCTGCATGTATCAGGTATGAGAACGAATAGTACACACTACATTTAGCATTACATATATTTCCTTTTATCGCGGATTATAGCAAAATAATATTCGCATTACTTTTGTATTATGGACCTCCGCAAAGTAACGCCTAATTCTATAAAATACAATAATCTGTAATTATGTTCTAGAAAAATGTCGAAACTGTAACTCTTCGGGAAATCTTTTATTAAGTACGGCGCAGTCGGGTAACAACTGCATTCTCGGTGCACTTTATAAATTGCATTGCAGGCTCTGGCTTGCAGGCTTTTTGACCCGAATACAGAGGCTGTATTTCGCCGCATATACCTCATATTAAAAGTACATCGGTTTACGTAAAAACCCATTAATTCAAATACATAAATAATTTATAGAATTAGGCGTTACTTTGCGGAGATCCATAATACAAAAGTAATAATAAAATTAATTATTTATATAATATATCCGTATATAATCCGGATTAATTCATCGCGGATTATAGCAAAATAATTAATTTTATTATTACTTTTGTCAAATACATAACTATAATGACATAAAACATTATACATTAAACATAGATCATCGATCATCATCTTCCTGCCCTTATCCCACTCTAAGTGGGGTCGGCACAACATGTTATAAACATGCTGTCACATGATTTGGCTGCGTTTTTATGACCGGCCGCCTGCGTGACATCAACTTACCTCAGTCGTTTTTTACGACACCTCGGTAAGACAGAGGGTGGTCTATTCTACTAAACCGGATACCACACGGTGGGTCAACTTACCTTAGTCGCCTTTTAGGACACCTCGGTAAGAAATGAGGTTGGTCAATTCTACTCAGTCGGATACCACACGGCGGATCGTCTTACCTTAGTCGCCTTTTACGACACCTCGGTAAGAAATGAGGATGGTACAATTCTATTCAGCCGGATACCACACGGCGTATAGCATACATCGATCTAATAAGTAAAAAATAATCGCGGTAGAATAAAAATAATAAGCTAAACTTCAAACGAAAAAAAATATTTTAAACATTTTAGTTAACACGTAATTTTCTAAACTACATTTTGTAACAAATATAACAAAAATTCGGCACATTTTGCAGTTGCTGAATTGGTAAACGTTTTTCTTGACGCAAGGGAAATCTTCACAAGATATCCGTTTCCCGTGGGAGCACACCCGGGATATTTCGGATTTCAGCCCATTAAAACCTCTGGAATGGCTGTCCTCGGCATAAAAAATGTAACACCCACATAAAACCTCTAAAATTTTCAGACTTTGTTGACATTTATATAATTTTAATAATAAAAACGCAAGCTTTACCGCCGTATGGTATCCGACTTAGTAGAATAGACGACCCTCATTTCTTACAGAGGTGTCGTAAACGGCGACTAAGGTAAGTTTACCCACCGTGTGGTACACAGCTGAGTAAATTAAATCACCTTCATTTCTTACCGAGCTGTCGTAAAAGGCAACTAAAAATAGTTGACGTCAGGCAGGCGGTCGTAAAATAAATTGCCAAATTATGTAAAAACATGTTAATAATATGTTGTACCGACCCTACTAAGAGTGGGATAAGGGTAGGAGGATGATGACGTATTTAAGAAATTCTTTAGAGACATTATTTGATAGGAAATAATGAGATATGGGAAAAATAAGGACGCGTCGAACACATTTAAGGCTGACCTCATGCCATTACCCTCATATTAGCCTACATAGCGTAATAAAGAAGGAAGGTCAAGACATACTAGATTAATATGAAACTTATTCGATCGCTGATTAAGTTGTACAAGTACTTCGCCGATGAAATTATAAGAAATCAGTTGTTACCGCGACTTGCAACACCCTTAGATACATATATATTGTTTTTCTTTTACCCTACTCGCATACCTTTACTAATTGCATTTATTATACTTAAGTTTATGCTTCTAAGCTGTGATGGCCTAGCGGTGCGACCGTGTGAATCTCTAGAGACAATCATGGGTTCAAACCCGGGCAGACACCAATGAGTTTTTCTATTAAAACTTATGTGTCTAATTGATAATTGCAATTTATCACACGCTTTTCGGTGAAGGAAAACATCGTAAGGAAACCTGCATGTCTCTAGAGAATTCTGGGGATATGTGTAACCTACCAATCCGCATTGGAGCAGCGTGGTAGGTCTTAGCTCCAACCCTTCTCTCCAAAAATTGAGAGAGGAGGCCTATGCCCAGCAGTGGGATAGTAACAGGCCGTTACTTACTTACTTTACTTATATGCTTCTAACAAGGAAACTGTATCTCTTTAATATTTAAATGTGTTAATCTTGTATCGTTAATATTTAAATGAGTTAATCTTGTATATATATAATCTGAATTTCGGAAATAACTCCAACGATTTTCATGAAATCTAGCTAGGTTTCATTAAAAAAAAATGTAGTTTTTTACCTGTTTTCGGGCACTGACTGAAACAATTGTTGAAACAAACAAAACTGTTACAATATTACGGGAAATAAAATAGTTAATTTGGACAATCTTAAAGAAAAAAATAATAATAAAAAAAATTACCACCCAGGTCCTTTATATAAAAATAATAATAAAAAGTACTAACTATTCGCTTTGCAATTTTGTCGTGGAGTCTATCTCCTGTTGATGCTTCGGTTGGAATTTTGAGTTTGTGATAGTGACTGTGTGTAGTGCTTGAGTATTGTGATAGCGGTTGTGGAAGTTTGTATTGCATTTGTTTTTGTTTTTCTCGCGGATTATAGCAAAATAATTTTACTATTACTTTTGTATTATGGATATCCACAATCGGCTTATTCTATAAATTGTGTTTATTTAATAATAAAATTAAAACACAAAAAAAATTAAAGTTTTAAACGTATTAAAATAGGTAATAACTCAATAATGGATAAGACGTGGAATTCAAAAAATCATTATTCATAAAAACAAAGGAAATTAGAGACAAAGAAAACAGGAAATGACAGCCTAAATAGCAAAATGGCAACCTGACAATGTACATGTACAAACCTGTCAGAACTGAAGTGTTTTTATGATTACTAGTATCATTCACTAATATCATTCATCACTGTTAAAAAGAGGCTGATCCAGAAAGCCTACTATACTCTTGAGGATTACTTGGAAGATAAGAATGTGTGGATATAGCTCGCTTAGACCCTGTACAAGACAGTAATAACTAAATGTAACTACTCATAAGAATTATATTTTTAAAAGAGCAACCGCCGAGTTTCTTGCTGGCTCTTCTCGGTAGGAACAGCTTTCCGAACCAGCAGTAGAGTTGACGATTCAAAAGCACTTGTTTACAAGTTAATTTGAAAAAATAATATTTTGTATTTGAATTGAATTGAACATTCATAATATTTTTTTAAAATAATACGTATAACAATTTTCTGTCATCCTCCTGCCCTTATCTCACTCTAAGTGGGGTCGGCACATCACGTTATAAACATGTTGTCACATGATTTGGCTATGTATTTTACAACCGGCTACCTGCCTGACCTCAACTTACCTTAGTCGTATTTTAGGACACCTCGGTAAGAAATGAGGTTGATCTATTCTACTTAGCCGGATACCACACGGCATATATGTATAAGGTACATACAATATTTAAAAACGCCGTGCGGTATCCGGCTAAAAAGAATAGACCAATCTCATTTCTTACCGAGGTGTCGTAAAATACGACTAAGGTAAGTTAAGGTCAGGCAAGCGGCCGGTCGTAAAATACGCAGCCAAATCATTTGACAACATGATTATAACAAGTTGTGCCAATCCCACTTAGAGTGGGATAATGGCAGGAGGAAAAAAAATTCAATATTTAAATGAAACAAATGTAAAAAAGATCTCAGGTCAAGATAGTTGTTTTATAATAACTATACATATATAGATATAAATAGATATAGATAGATAGATAAATAGATATAGATAATAAAGTTCATTCATTTGTAAGGGTGTCTTTGATCATTGAACACAAATAGTATAACTTGACGAAATTCTTCATAGTCAATTAAATAGGGCTCTGTATTTAGGTGTTTATGTTACACTCGAGCAAGTTAATACAAACACTTGGGTCTTCGATATTGTCGTTATATTAATATACAGAAGTATAATAATAGAAGACCTAATTGTTTGCAAAATTATTGTTGTACTGATGTTCTCAAAACAAACAAGGTAGTTTCGTAAATTTAATGATGAAGTTTTGATAATGACAAATATGGAACCAAATTAATATTTGTTTGAAAACAATGAATAATTTTCTTAGAAGATACCTATAAAAAAGATGAAACTTGAAAAAAACGAAAAATAATCGAGCTGTGGGGCTCGATTCGAGGTATTTCCGTTCCTCTACGCCGCCCGCTTACTCTACTGAGCTATTACAACTTTACAAATGACAGTCTAATTAGCCTGTTTCCAAACTATATGATATTATAGATGTTTTTCAGTGCCTGAAACAGGGATAAAACTTTTTTTTAATATGTAAATATGTATATATATATTCTTACTAATAATTTATAAAACTTAAATTTTAATAAATAAAGAAAAAAAAGTTGAGATTTCAGTTTAGTAAGTACTTACGTACTTAATTTTATAGCAACATATTAAAAGGAGAAAGTCTTTAAAATAAATTAAACTTTAGAAATACTTAGCGGGCATACAAATGTTTAAAGGGCCGCGTGTTGCTCATCTCTGTATAAGCGTGTACTTAAATGCGTGTACTGAATTTCATGAAAATCGTTGGAGCATTACCCAACATTTAGAAAAATTATATGGGGCATTTACACACACGGTCGTCTGTCCCCAAAGCAACTTAATACTTGTGTTATGGGTGACAGACAACTGGTAAATATATACTTATATAATTTTTAAATACATACTTAATTACAAATATACACCCAGATTCGAAGACCAACAAATTGTTTTATAGAAAATGTTGGATAATAATATGGATGCATAATACAAAAGTAATAATAACATTTATGGGGGATTATAGCAAAATAATTTTATCATTACTTCAAGCATTACACATTTTTTTCTTATAAATTGCCCTATTTTTTATCTTAACTTCGCCCTGGTTGGATATCCGGCATATTTCTAAATAGGCCCCTCTCGCCGCGTCTGTCAATGTTTCAACACTGACATTTGCATTCATAAGTTCGCGCTCTGTTAATTCGATCTGTATTGTCTACTATCTTTTCTTCTTTGAAGACTATAATTGACATAAATGTCAGGTTTACACTTCACTACATTGTTTATTAACGATTAGTTGTTATCCTATATGAGTTCTCTATTTCATGTCATGTATTTAGACTGGCCCGTTGGCGTAGTTGGTAGTGACCCTGCCTTCAGCTCCGCGGGTCGCGGGTTCGATTCCCGCCGAGGGCCAAAATTTTCTATAAATGAATTTGTTGGTCTTTGAGCCTGGATGTATATTTGTATTTAAGTATTTATTTAAAAATTATATAAGTATATATTCACCAGTTGTCAGTCCATAACACAAGTATTAAGTTACTTACTTTGGGGACGGACGACCGTGTGTGTAAGTGTCCCATATATTTATTTATTTATTTATATGTTTATGGTTATTAATAATATACGTACTGGCGTAATATCCAACGTCGTTATTGACGTTGATGTGCCCGGCGTCTTCTGCGGCCAACATGTGCGTGTCCCACACGGAGCGGTACTCCGGGTCGTGCAGCACGTCGTACAGTGCATCCGGCTCGACGTCTTCAAACTGTGACACCACCTAAGACAAAAAGTTATATTATAATGTAAATATAATAAAGTACCTGGGTGACCAAGGCTTGTTCGGTAATTTTTAAAATGATGTAAAAAAAAAAAATAGAAATGAAAAATGACAAAAATAATAGAGCAGGTGGCGCTTGTTACGTAAATTAGATACGAGGTAGCCGCTGAGTTCACGTTCCTCCTTTCGCAGCCTAATGAAATGAATTCCTAATGAAAGTAGAGTAAAGCTGATGCAGCATTGCATCAGCCAAGGAAATTTTACTGGTTAAATGAAGATCATTCATCAATTTCATCATTATTAGATTTAGCTTCGACTGAGAAGATAGTTTATGTAGGTTTAGTTTAGTTGTAATTTTAATTTTAAATAAATTCTTTCTGAAAATTTTTTTTCTTCAAACCTCTCGCTGCTGCAAACGTAATTCGCTTAATCCAGGTTATTTTCACATAATATAAAATGAACTAATCTTGTATATATACATTTATTATATATTCGAAATCTCGAAAACGGTACCAACGATTTTTCTGAAATTCAGCACGCAGAAGGTTTTGGGGGGGAAAAATCGATCTAGCTAGTTTTGAAGTTATTAGTAACAAAGTTATAATAGTCACGTTATATTTACTGTATACTAACGTTATATTTACTGTATAAAAAAAGATAAAGCGCTTCTTATGATTTGCTGAAACGTACATTCTAGAACATATACGCATAAAACAAAGTTTTTTACTACCCTATTAAAGTAGTAACAAAGTAGGAATAGCGGATTATTCGAACTGGAAAATGACATTTAACCCTCAAGTAAGGGTATGTGAGGATTTAGTGGAGATAAAACAAAGTTGGTGTATGTAACGCAATTTGTCACTCTCGTGATCTGTGAGAATGGAGTTAGGAAGACCGTTAAATGTTCAGACTCGTAAAGTTTATTCAGGGATTTTCCTAACAACTTTCATGCTTGCAATAGCGTAGTTAAATTTGACGTTATCACATCAAAATAATCTATATTCAAATAAGCTCTTTCAAGCACTTTTGAATCGTCAAGGGTCAATATGATTAATTAAGCTACAACTGGTTCGGAATGTTGCTTTTACCGAGAATAATCTGAAAGAAAATCGGCGGTCAATCTTTTAAACATTTTCAATTTGACACTATTAAACCGCAGTCTTGTATGAAGCTGAAAGAATTTTATATATATATATATATATATATATATATATATATATATATATATATATATATATATATATATATATATATATATTCTTTAGAATATATCAATGTAGCTAGGTTTCCCGCCGTGTGGTATCCGGCTGAGTAGAATAGACCAACCTCATTTCTTACCGAGGTGTCGTAAAAGGCGACTAAGGTAAGTTGACCCGCCGTGTGGTATCCGGTTTAGTAGAATAGGCCACCCTCTTTCTTACCGAGATGTCGTAAAATTCGACTAAGGAAAATTGACGGCAGGCAGGCGGCCGGTCGTAAAAACGCAGCCAAATCATGTGACTGCATGTTTATAGCATGTCGTGCCGACCCCACTTAGAGTGGGATAACGGCAGGAAGATAATGTTTTCGGACCCTTGCGGTTCGCTGTGACAGATATTCTCTGCGATAAAAAAAGGGTTACATATTCCCGGTTATCAAACTCAAACATAATATATCAACTAAGGTGTTAAACAACGGTGTTTTCGGCCCTTGGAGGATAAAGGATAAGCCGCTAGTTGATTAATGTATGGGGTTGTACGGGTGTGGCATGATAGACAATTATTTACACCGGATGGCGCAGAAGATTAGGAACAACAATATGAAGGGAACTTTGCATAGTAATAAAAAGCTTACCCGAACTACGTAACGAAATCCATACTAATATATTATATGTCATTTTTGTAATTAGTTGTTATTAGTTGTAATTTACCAGTTGTCTATTGTCCATAACATAATTATTATAAGTCTAAGTATCCCATACATTTATCTTTAATATTTAAATGAGTTAATCTTGTATATATATATATATATATATATATATATATATATATATATATATATATATATATCCTAGACAATATAGAATTAAAAAAAATCGATAAAATCCGTGACCTTGGAGTTATTTTAGATGGACAACTTAAATTTAATTCTCATATAGACCAAATTGTCACTAAAGCTTTTAAATCTCTAGGATTTCTCATACGTAACAGCAAAGAGTTCAAAGACCCCAAAACAAAAATCATTCTTTACAACGCTCTGGTTAGATCGGGTTTAGAATACTGTAGTGTGATATGGAACCCTTTTTACAACGTATACGTTAAGCGCCTGGAATCTGTACAGAAGAGATTCCTTTGGCACCTGGCATTTCAAACCAATATGGCAAGCAAATTGAAAAGCTACAATGAAAGGCTTACACATTTTCAATTAAATTCGCTTCAGAATCGAAGACGTGTCTTGGATAACATGTTTCTCTTCAAACTTTTGAGAGATGCCATAGATTGTCCGTCTCTTTTGATGCAAGTTAATTTTTCCATTCCAAGCAGGTATCCTAGAGGGACGCGGAAATTATTCTGGGAGAATGTCGCTAGGACGAATCTAGGGCATCACTCTCCTCTTAACAGGGTTGTGCGTAACTATAACCGATTATCAAGTAATCTGTCTATAGATATTATGGGTGATTCAGAGTACATTTTTAGAAACAAAATTATTCAGTATTTCCTCCTAGACAAGGAGGAGATATCTTGAAATACTCTTTCAAAATTACAGTCATAGCTCCTATATTTATATTTATATTTATAGTTTTCAATTGTTCTTTTTTGCCGCTTTATTGTATTTATATTTATATCTTCTATTTTCTCAAATTTATTACGTAGTTTATGTTCATTGTCACTTTATATGTTGTCAATCTGCGCATGCTGTTGCCATCTATAATTAATATAGCACTTAATTATAATAATCGTTGTACATTGTGTAGTTGTATCTATGTATGGTGTTTATATTGTTGATGGCCTTTTTAAATAAATAAATAAATAAATAAATATATATACACACACACACACACACACACATATATATCGATATAATATTATATTTTGTAATATATTTAAATAATGTACGCGTCCCTATTAGATGCCGTGGTAACCTATAATTAAGACTACATTAAATTTTATAGTATTAATAATGTAAGCCTTGTTTATAACGTATTATAAAGTAAGCAAAAATGTACAAGTCTTGTTGGTTATCCCAATAAATAAAAATAAAATTAAATTAAATTAATATATATTCGGAATCTCGGAAACGGAAAGTTATTATTAATTAAAAATACAATATAGTACTACTTAATTTTGAAAAGAGTGACCGTCGAGTTTCTTGCTGGTTCTTCTTGGTAAGAGCACCTTTCCGAACCAGTCGTAGCTTCATTGTAATTTAACGATTCAAAAGTCTATTCAGCCACCACTCGGCGTATATTTAATTACAATATATAAATGTAAAGTTTGTCTGCATGTAACGCCTTTAAGGCAAATGTGCTGGACCAATATTTATGGAAATTAATTGATTGAAAAGATCAGAAATAAATAAGCATTTTCTTGAAATTCGTTCCACCGTTTTTCAGTGATCGAGAAATATGCTAACTTTCACATATTTTACAATATTAGTTAGATGAATTCCTTCATAAAAATAGTTGTGCAAAAATTAATTAATATTGCAGAAAACTTGAATTTCAATTAAAACTTCTTTTCCAGCATAATACCTCAAAGGCTGTGAGGCGTGAGAAAATTGTAAAGTTGAAATAGGTTAAACGTACACCAAAAGTTTAGTTTTTGCTATACTTTAGCTTTTATCTGCAACTTAAAGCTCGTGGTATATACTATTATAAATTAATAGAGTTCTAGTTAAGTTTTAATGAAATTTGTAAAGGTTTTTTTAAATTTCGATTACTTTGTTACATTTTTGGCATATTAACTATTGCAATCACTTTTTAACACTGGTACATTTTGTATACATGTAGATCACTATCTAAAATATCTATATAATATCTAAAACATTTGATATTCTAATTTATAGAATTAAGCGTTACTTTGCGGAGGAAAAAAGCTGTGATGGCCTAGCGGTGCGACCGTGTGAATCTCTAGAGACGATCATGGGTTCAAACCCGGGCAGACACCAATGAGTTTTTCTATTAAAACTTATGTGTCTAATTGATAATTGCAATTTATCACACGCTTTTCGGTGAAGGAAAACATCGTGAGGAAACCTGCATATCTCTAGAGAATTCTGGAGATATGTGTAACCTACCAATCCGCATTGGAGCAGCGTGGTAGGTCTTAGCTCCAATCCTTCTCTCCGATAACGGAGAGAAGAGGCCTATGCCCAGCAGTGGGATAGTAACAGGCCGCTACTTACTTGCGGAGGTCCATAATACGAAAGTAATGAGAATATTATTTTGCTAAAATCCGCAATAAAAGAAAATATATGTAATGCTAAATGTAGAGTGTACTTCGTACTCATACCTGATACATGCAGAATTTGTAAGAACTCATGCACTACCGGACACCGATGACACAAAAATACGTAAGCACTGCACACATTCACCACCACAATCTCAACAATTGTTTCGCCCCGTAACCGAAGCATCGTCAGGAGATACGAGTAGACTCCACGACAAAACCGCAAAAATATATATTTTTTCTTTTATCACGGATTATAGCAAAATAATATTCTCATTACTTTTGTATTTGATATTTTCTTAAACCTGTGGAACTAAGTTTAATATACAAGTTTTCCCGCGATATTTTTCTTAACGAAAAACCGTGCTATAAATTGCAAATATCAATCAGATTTTCCCCGTTTTCCTATTAATTTTAATTGTTTGATTTGTTTGTTTTCGTTTATTGAGCAACAACATTTTTCATTTTATTTTGATAAATAGTTTAATTATAAGCTTAAAGCACAATAAGTTAAATATACATCATTATCCTCCACCCCTTATCCCGCTCTAAGTGGGGTTGGCACAACATGCTATAAACATGTTGTTACATGATTTGGCTACGTTTTTACGACCTGCCTGACGTCAATTTACTTTAGTCGTATTTTACGACACCTCGGTAAGAAAGAGGGTGGTCTATTCTACTCAGCCGGATACCACACGGCGGATCGTCTTACCTTAGTCGCCTTTACGACACCTCGGTAAGAAATGAGGGTGGTACTAATCTATTCAGCCGGATACCACACGGCGTTAGTTAAATATACATATTTTAAGCAATATAAAAATGCTACGAATTTTTATTATTGTTTAAAATAAGTATATTTAACCTATTGGGCTTTAAGTTTATAATTAAAACGTGCTATTTCTCAAAAATAAACGAAAAATATTATAAGAAATTAAGCACGCAACCCGCGCAACGCGGTAATGGCAAATAAAACAACTTGTTGGATTTATTTAGGCGTGAGTAACGAGTACTATTAAATTTATAGGTCCCCAGATGACATAGCTTCCACCACCCCCTTTAAGAAGACCCAATTGTTAGCCCAATAAAAGCTGACACTCTTGGCACTCGCCCAACCCTCTTTGATGCAGGTCATTGAACCGCATTCTTTGTTTTGATATTGCGAGCGCAACGGGAAAATCTATTGTGTGCTTTTAAAAATTCTTTATACAACG
Organism: Morpho helenor; assembly: GCA_029227775.1. NCBI lineage: Eukaryota > Metazoa > Arthropoda > Insecta > Lepidoptera > Nymphalidae > Morpho > Morpho helenor. Next base: position 14,935,922 of record JARGCU010000010.1, read on the forward strand.
AGAGACGTGATTTGTTTTGGCGTACTTAAATCTAATACATAATAGTAATAAAACCTGGGTGACGGAGCATTGCTCAGTAATTTTTAAAATGATGTAAAAAAATTAAAATTAAAAAAAAAATTAAAAAGAGAAATGAAAAAATAATAGGGCAGATGGGGATCGATCCTAGGTATTTTCACCTCTCTAGACCACCCGTTTCCTGCCCTTATCCCACTCTAAGTAGGGTCGGCACAACATGTTATAAACATATACAAGTTGGCTACGTTTTTACGACCGGCCGCCTGCCTGACGTCAATTTACCTTAGTCGTATTTTACGACACCTCGGTAAGAAATGAGGGTGGTACTATTCTACTCAGCCAGATACCACGTGGCGGGTCGACTTACCTTAGTCGTCTTTTACGACACCTCGGTAAGAAATGAGGGTGGTACTATTCTATTCAGCTGGATACCACACGGCGTAGAAGGAGCAGAATTACTAACTATAAATGACGGAGAACAAGAACATAAAGAAGTATAAATGTAAATTGTAAAGCGAAACGAAAAATTACACACTAAATTTTCATCGTTCTAAATCACGATACAACCTTATTCCAAAATCCAAAATCTGTATTGAATGTATTGTATAAAATATTCTTTATATTCCGCTCATCATTCCCCTCACATATTTCATTGTGAAAATTGTGATATCACACGACAGTAATATATTCTCAGTCGAATTCCCGCACAGAATATAACCTCATTTACTATCATACGCATTTCGTTTTAGGAATATTTATTGGTACTTCATTTGATGATATAAGACAGAACGAAAATCATAATGCTTGAAGCTTATGAATTCCCAGTAAACAGGTTACCTTGCTGATTTAAGAGGCTCTTACATTCGAGTGGAATAATAAAAGCTTCTCGGAAAGTGAAGAATAATCCAGTTGAAGTATGGGCTTTGATGTAGTACTGGTATATAGGCTGAATAATATTTGTTGCCATAGCGAAATGGTTATATTAAAGTCTGTAACCCAAAATCGTGTTAGCGCACACTATATACAATAACACGATATAATAGGAATACCGCAATTCCCGTTCCGAGATGCACTTCTCTTGAATGACGAACAAGACTGACTGTAACTGAAACATTTTATCAATAGGAAGACTGCACCGGAAACAATACGGCATAGTGAATGAGTACGGCGAAAATGGTGGCAACATTTTAATCAAAAAGGGCGCGATACTCTTGTTTCATGACTGTGTTGCTATAAAATACAAAGCGGAAGTCAATGGCGACAACAATCGAGTTATTGATTTTTATTCTTTATTTATTTATTTGTTCAAATACATTAATAGTTATTACAATTTGTTTCTTAGTATCCTTAAGCTTTGACGACTTGTCTGGATATTGCACATTCTTAAACATATAATCTGAATACAAACTTAAATAAAGTAACAAAATTATATTGAAAAAACTAAGTATTCTTAATCATATGTAGTGCGGGTAGTTTTTTTACAATAACTGCGAGCGACACACATGGTGGTTTATCATGAAATAAAAAATAGCCTATGTCTTATTCTAAGTTTAGACCGACGCTTGATACAACTTCTTTAAGCCGTTGGAACGTCAAATATAAAGGCAAGGAGAAATTTTGAACGTATTTAAAAAAAATTTGAATATAGATTAACGTCAGACAACCTCACACGGTTTCGTAGATAAAATGTCCCCTAGCTATACATCCATCCACATTCATATTTAAAACTCTTTTAGTCACATGATTTTCATCCCTCCTCATTACATGACCATACCAACTTAGTCTTGCACTTCTCACCTTTTCTGTAATGGGCGCAACTTTCAGTTTCAATGTTGACGCTTAGAATATCTAAATTTAATAAACTGTACACTCAGCCAAGAATTTTTTCTAATATTTCTCTCAAGCCAACATTTCCTTCCAACCGTCAACTAATGATATAAAACAGTTAGAAAATTGTCGACACTATAACAAGTTTCCAATAATCATTCGCAGCCTGTAGACTGGTCTCGTTCAAGTGTTCGGTCCTCTGGGCGCGGAAATTGATTTAGCCTCTTTTAAGAGGCAATCTTTCCATTCCCGGGGGAACGGTCGCGCGCCACTCCATTAGTCGGCCTCCCGTGGCCCTTTTAAACCTCTACCATACAATTGTATAGTCTACAGTTGTCTTTTCCAACTGTAATAAAAAGGGAAATTTCTCTCACAGAAAAGTTATTTCAATGTGACTTGATCAGCGACGGTTGCACTTGTTTTTTATTACATACTAACTGATAGAGATGTCCAGGTTTTTAATTTACTTTTTTGATATATGGAAATCTTAAATCCATCTCTTTTTCCTCCCTCTTTCTCCCCTCTGTTTCCCTTTTCTTTTTATTTTTGTTGTATGTATACTGCTATTGTTTTTAGTACCTGGATCTGAATGTTTGTTACTATTATACGCGTTGTTGCCATCTTTAATTAATATAGCATTTAGTTTCAATTGTTTAATGTATCACGTGTGTTGTGAACACGTATTTAATGCATATATTGTTGATAGCCTAGTAAAAATAAAAAGAATATCTCCTTCCTCTCGTTAATCAATAGCCTTCCACCGTTACACATAGGTCCCTTCCAAGGACTTATACAATACACGATCTTTGATCGCTACGACGTCAGAAAACTGGGACATCGTATTTGCGGGGGAAAGGTTTTTATAAAGATCTAAGTAACATGAACCACGGACAACCGATAGCCATTTACAACTAGGGCCTTATCAAAACTATTTAAAATTATTTGGTTCGCATTGTTCGTGTTCTGCATTCGAGGTACTCCAACGGGGGCGTGGGGGTCAAGCTCAGAGCCCCATGATCTTGGGGGCTCCAGGGCACTGCCCCCATCTAGTACTCCGATAGCTACGCCAGTGCTGTCCACAGAAATCGGTTCTCAACTATTTCAAGAAATATTTAAGCTTCCTTTATAATATTAACTTAACCGCGCCTTTGGTTACACGAAAATACTTCGTACTTCCAAAGCCACTATTAAGAAATTGTTACAAAGCCTTTGAAAGTTTATCTCGCCATTGCGGCGGCCTTTATTGTCTTGGGCACAGACGCAAAAGTGAACATTGTATCCATTATTATTTTGTAGCGGTTTATGTAATGTGTAAATGAGTTTTTCATGCGATTTTACCGACTTCCGTCTGGGAATTGTTATTAATTGCAAAGTAATATAACGAAACATAGCTATTTATTTCTTTTTCTTTTTTCTTTTATAAAAATGAATATATGGGACACTTACACAGTCACACTTTTGATATGGCTGACAGACAACTGGAAAATATATACATATATAATTTAAAATACATACTCAAAAAATAAAAGTATCTGAGTGACCAAGCCATGCTTGGTAATTTTTTTAAGAAATAATAAAATAAAAAAAGGAAAAAAGGGGTGGTGATATTTGGGACTTGATCTTGTGTATTTCAACTTCTATTACAACTTTACAAATGACAGCTAAAATAGTATTTTACATTTAATGTCAATTTAAGCAATTTTTCAATGCCTGAAAACAGGAATAAGACGACATTTTTTTATATATAACCTAGCTAAATCTATTCCCAAAGAAATCTTACATGCTGATTTTCATGAAATTCGGAAAATATACTTATATATATACAAGACTAACGCCTTTAAATATTAAAGAATTTACACCCAGGTTTGAAGGACCAACAAATTGTTTCTAGAAAATGTTGGCCCTCGGCGGGAAAAGGTGCGTTTATTTTGTCTTAAATCAGCTTATCTAAAAGTTCATTGGTAAGTAGGTAATTGCCATGTAGGTGATTTGTACTAGAATGTAGTACACGTAAATTTGACACGCTATCGATATAAACTATAATTCAGTAACGTTGCGATAAAATAGTATATTTCTAATGAACTTGTTAATAATTTACAACTAACGAATTACGTAGAGTTACGAAGGACTCCGTTCAAAAAGTATGGAAATAAACTAATCCATACAAATATTTAACTTTTTGCTTTTCGTTGTCATTGTGTTTTTTTAACGATGTAGGTATTATTTTTTTTTATATATTTTCTATTTTACTTCATCGCGGATTATAGCAAAATAATTTTATTATAACTTTTGTATTATGGATCTCCGCAAAGTAACGCCTGATTCTATAAATTATTTAAACGTTAACAGTTAGACAAATTTGAGCATTTTAAATTTTAAACAAAAAATTTTAATATTAAAAAAAACAAAATATTGAACAATAGAAGAAATATAACTCCGTCTTATCATTATTGTCAAAATTTAATTGGAAATTTTTGAATAGAAACCAGTGTACTTACAACCATTGAAAACCCTTACTAAGGAACTTTCGACAAAGACCGGCTTAGCGAATTTGAAAATTAATTTTGAACAAAATGTGTGTCACTTAATATAAGCTCTTTTTGCGAAACCACTTTTATAAGTTCTATATTGAATGTTATCTTAATCAATTGTAAGTTGCATTTAGTTTAATAATTATTATTGTATTGTTTTAGTTACTAGTTTTGAGTTACATTTGCATGTGTTGTTTACCTTTAAGTAGTTTTACATTTAGACTTAGTGTAATAGTATAATAGAATACGTTTGAATGAAGTGTTAAAGCGGTTGGTAAACCTAATAAAAAAAAAAAAGAATATCGCTATCGCAAACACTTACTATTAAAGTGACCTAATTCAAAAGTTGTATTGTATCATAACCAACCAATGTGTAAGACCCATAACTTGAAAGAGCAAGAAAAAACTAGGTTTTTAATAGTTCGTAGCGTTTTTTCTTAGAATGCATTGAGATTCATCACTCATTGTCCTGCCCTTATCTCACTATAGGCAATCATTTAACAACATATTATAAACATGTTGTTAAATGTTTTGGCTAGGTATGACGGTATATATAGGTTACGACCGGCCGCCTGCATAATATCAATTAACCTAAGTTGCCTTTTACAACACGGTAGGAAATGAGGGTGGTCTATTCTACTCAGCCGGAAATTATATAGTTTCTAAACGGATTTTTGTACAGGTTTTTCAAAAAGGTGGTGCAATTTTTCCGAAACGTTTAGGTTATTAGAACATATATAATTTAAAAAAACATACTTAAATCCTTAAATACACAAGCTGTGGTAGCCCAGCGGTAACACCGTGCGACTCTTTCGAGGAGATCACGGGTTCAAACCCGGGCAGACACCAATTAGGTTTTTCTCTTAAAACTTGTGTCTAATTGATAATTACAATTTATCACACGCTTTTCGATGAAGGAAACCATCGTGAGGAAACCTGCATATCTCTAGAGAATCCTAAAGATATGTGTAACCTACCAATCCGCATTGGAGCAGCGTGGTAGGTCTTAGCTCCAATCGTTCTCTCCAAAAACGGAGAGAAGGGGCCTATTACAAGCAGTAGGAGAGTAGCAAGTCGCTACTTACTTTTTTTTCTTTTTTACTTAAATACAAAAAATATACACCCGGGCTCGGAAAACTAACTAATTGTTGATAGAAAATGTTGGCCCTCGGCGGGAATCGAACCCGCGACCCAAGAAGCTGGAACCAGAGTCACTACCCACTACGCCAACGGGTCAGTGCAATTCCGATATTCCGCATTAATATCCTTATTCCTTAATTTGCTTTCCGACTTAGGACATTTCTTAAACACCACATTGAGTCCTATAAAATCTAGAACGATCGATAACCCTAATCACAACGTTTCATTTCTTATACAGTCTAGACAAAGTGGTTTCCAATGTTATTTCACCTTCACATAATCCACTCGAACCAGGCTCTTTGCTTTATTCAATTGCTCTTAACGTATTTAAAGGCGTTTTCTCAGTTTTATTTTTGTACAATTCTATTTTTTTTTAATTCAGAGAATTTGTTCAAAAAAATGTACAAGTTATATCTATGTCGTAAAAGGCGACAGTAAGTTGTTGTAAGTAAGTAAGTTGACCCACCGTGTCGTAATCCGGTTTAGTAGAATAGACCACCCTCTTATTACCGAGGTGTCGTAAAAGGCGACTAAGGTAGGTTCACGGCAGGCAGGCGGCCGGTCGTAAAAACGCAGCCAAATCATGTGACAGCATGTTTATGACATGTTGTGCCGACCCCACTTAGAGTGGGATAAGGGCAGGAGGATGATGACTCTCAATTAGGTGGTATGTGTTTTATTTACCTCCCCCCCCCCTCCATGCTGATTGGCTCCACAGGATTGGCACTACTACAAGGTAACTCCTCAAGGGTTAACAGTTAGTGACATGAAATTTTGTTCAAAAGCCTTTTTAAAGCATCTTTTTACAGAGTTGCTGCTGGCGGGGATGGGGGTAATGTCTTTATACTTATAGGTACCCTATCCCCGCCACCAGCAGCGTAGTGGAGCACACAGGTTATTTTAGTCGGTGCGAGTCCGACATAACCGCCGCCTGTCCCCGTCGGGCGGCGGTACCCATAAGGGGTTTTTTCTTGTCTAAAAAAAAATCTTTACCTTGACTTATTTAAAAAATATACTTCTTATAAATAGTTACATTTAGTAAATAATATTTTGTATTAAGTAATTAGTATTTTGTAGGGCCGAAGAGTAGCTATATCCACGCATTCTTATCATCTAATCCTCAACAGTATAGTAGCTTTCAGCATTAGCCTCCTTTTAACAGTGTTTTTAAACTGTTGTAATGGCAAAGCTAAAATTGATTGCGGAATTTTATTATAGAATCTTATAACCAAACCCACAAACGACTTACGTAATTTTGCAAGACACAAAGCAGGAGCCGCAAGCTTATGTCGGATCCTACTTTGTTTATTTATTATTTATTATATACATCACCATAAAAAATACTTTTATATATATTACATTGTAATCCCATTGTACAAATATTTTTTTTGATTCAATCTAAATTTAAAAATAAAGTTCGCATCACAAGCGCGTTTAGAATTAGGTCGAGAGCGGTTTTACCCAGTTCCAATTAAACTTACAGATGATGCGGTAATTTCAATACGCTTTCCAATCATACAATTTATGGTTCGTTATAGATAAAAAAAATGGTTTTATATTCCCGTTCTATTATTCTAATTTTGAAATATTAATTAGACTTTAGTCCGTTCAAGCAATAGAGAAAAGATTATATTTTTTTAGAGTAAGACAGCCATAGAGCAGACCTGGAGAGTAACACAATAAATACTGAGAGGGAAGATTAGATTCGTCAATCTTTGTCTAATCACACATGCGCTGAGATACATTTATGGCGAGTTCTTAATTTAAAAAATACATAGAGCATTTTTAATACACCGATAATGGGCTGGATTCCATACTCTAGTATAATAACTTTTTACGCCACTTCTCTGTTGTCTATGGTTGTGTAGTTCTGTCTATCAAAGGGTGAAAGGTTGAACTCATACGTTCTTGCTTCTTACATACATCCTCCTGCGCTTATCCCACTCTAAGTGGGGTCGGCACAACATGTTAAAAACATGCTGTCACATGATTTGGTTACGTATTTTACGGCCGCCGGCCCGACGTGAACTTAACTTAGTCATATTTTACGACACCTCGGTAAGAAAGAGGGTGGTCTATTCTACTAAACCGCATACCACACGGTGGGTCAACTTGCCGTAGTCGCCTTTTACGACCCTCGGTAAGAAATGAGATTGGTCTATTCTACTCAGCCGGATACCACACGGCGGGTCGACTTACCTTAGTTGCCTTTGACGACACCTCGATAAGATATGAGGGTGGTCTATTCTACTCAGCCAGATACCTTTTCGACTTACCTTAGTCGCCTTTTACGACACCTCGGTAAGAAATGAGGTGGTCTATTCTACTCAGCCGGATACCACACGGCGGGTCGACTTACCTTAGTCGCCTTTTACGACACCTCGGTAAGAAATGAGGTTGGTCTATTCTACTCAGCCGGATACCACACGGCGGGTCGATTTACCTTAGTCGGCTTTTACGACACCTCTGTAAGAAATGGGGTGGTACTATTCTACTCAGCCGGATACCACACGGCTAACGTTCATGCTTCTTACGTGCCCATCAATTTTTTCAGGCTTTACGACAGCTAAAGTTAGATATAAAATTTTGTTCAATAACAAATTTTTATACGAATTAAATGAATGAATTGGAATATTACATGTAAAAAGTAAGTAAGTAACGGCCTGTTACTATCCCACTGCTGGGCATAGGCCGCTTCTCTCCGTTTTTGGGGAGAAGGATTGGAGCGGAGACCTACCACGCTGCTCCAATGCGGATTGGTAAGTTACACATATCCCCAGAATTCTCTAGAGATATGCAGGTTTCCTCACGATGTTTTCCTTCACCGAAAAGCGTGTGATAAATTGCAACTATCAATTAGACACAGAAGTTTTAACAGAAAAACTCATTGGTGTCTGCCTGGGTTTGAACCCGGGACCTCCTCAAAAAAGAAGCACGGTATTACCGCTGGGCTACCACACGAATAGTCTATGGCTACCAGTAATTATAATTGAGTGTGATAAATTGCAATTATTAATTAGACACGTAAGTTTTACTAGAAAACTCATTGGTACCTGCCCGGGGTTTGAACCCGAGACCTTTTCGAAAGAGGCGCACGGTGTTACCGCTGGGCTATATATTACATGTATAAAATGTAATTTCGAGTTCTAAATTGGCTAGAATGTAGGCGTGTTAAAAATATATTAGTGGAAACAATAGCTGAATTCCAAACTACAAAACACGCTGCGTAATGGTCAAGATCATTAATCATTATATAGCTTGTTACTGTACAAGTCAATTCGTATATTTAGTGTAGTTATTTAGCTAAGTAATCCGGCACTACGATGTTTGTGGAACCACTACATATTGGATAGATACTAATCTATCAAATGTACCCAGGAACTTTCCTGGGTACATTTAAGTAAACAATAACAAAGTAGGCGTTTATAACATGACTATTTCAATATAAATAATTATTAAATAATATTTAACAGTTAACATTTTTTATTGTTAAATATTTTAAATAATAAAGAAATTTAGGCTATACTTGAATCTGTTCAAAAGTCGATTAAAAGTTTGTTTTATCTCTATTGTGTTTACACTTAATCTATGCTCCTTTGTCTATGCTTAAAAATATGTATTGCGTTCGCAGCTGGTACGGGAAAAGGGGTTCTCAAATGATGAAAAGGTAAAAGTAAAGGTTGATGTAAGTTGGGATTGTCTTTAAATAGCGAACCTTGTCGTAGTAAAGAGACGAAACGCGAAAGCGCGTCTAAATCGTGTGATATCTTATCTGGGTTAGACAAGTAGGTATAATGTATGTAGGATTGTTAATTTGGTAGTCATTATTCCCCTGTCATTATCCCACTCTAAGTGGGGTCGGGGTCAACACATGTTATAAACATGCTGTCACATGATTTGGCTGCATTTTTACGACCGGCCGCCTGCCTGACGTCAACTTACCTCAGTCGTATTTTACGACACCTCGGCAAGAAATGAGGTTGGTCTATTCTACTCAGCCGGATACCACACGGCGGGTCGACTTACCTTAGTCGCCTTTTACGACACCTCGGTAAGAAATGAGGGTGGTACTATTCTATTCAGCCGGATACCACACGCGTTTTAATCCTTGTACTTTAATCAAAGATCATGTAACAAAAGTCCATTGTCTCTTATATTATATTGTAGTAAACTACAATGGAATGAATGGAAATAAAATCTGTGGTAGCCCAGCGGGAACACAGTGTGACTCTTTCGAGGAGGTCACGGGTTCAAACCCGGTTAGACACCAATGAGTTTTTCTGTTAAACTTATGTGTCTAATTGATAATTTCAATTAATCACACGCTTTTCGGTGAAGAAAACATCGTTAGGAAACCTACATATCTCTAGAAAATTCTGGAGATATGTGTAACCTACTAATCCGCATTGAAGCAGCGTGGTAGGTTTTAGCTCCAATCCTTCTCTCCAAAAACGGAGAGAAGAGGCCTATTCTCAGCAGTGAGATAGTAACAGGCCGCTACTTGATTACTTTAAACTACAATTCCGTCATCAACAATACATTCAGTCTCCATGTGCACCTTTTACTTCCGCAACCATAATACATAAAAGACTCCTGTCCTACCATCCATTCATTCTCCTGCCCTCTAAGTGGGGTTGGCACAACATGTTATAAAAAATGTTGTCACATGTTTAAGCTATGTATTTTACGACCGGCCGCCTGCCTGGCGTCAAATTAACTCAGTCGCCTTTTACGACACGTCGGTAAGAAATGAGGATGGTTTATGCTACTCAGCCGGATACCATACGGCGGGAAAACTTACCTTAGTTGCCTTTTACGACATCTCGGTTAGAAATGAGGGTGGTCTATTCTATTCAGCCGGATACCACAGGGCGGGTCAACTTACCTAAGTCGCCTTTTACGACACCTCGGTAATAAATAAGGGTCGTTTATTCTACACACCCGGATACAACACTGCGTGTCAACTTACCTTAGTCGCTATTTACGACACCTCAGTAAGAAATGAGGGTGGTCTATGCTACTCAGCCGGATACCATATGGCATCAAAGAAAAAAAAACCAAAGAACAAACCCTTATGTACAAATATAAACATTTGGGAACAATATGAACGCCCTTAATAGTTTTTATTACAAGGCGAATGTATTGTGTTATTTATTAGAACGGTTAGGTTTCATTACACAATACAAGACTAGACGTGTCTCTGGGGAAATTATAATATAATAACCTATTTATCAAAATAATATTGTACAAATATGAAGATAAAATACGTTTTAGGGATCTCGCATTAGTTTGTTAATGATAAAGTTTATTTATCAAAATTATATACACTTAACATACAATTTTTTGTGTTAAAATTATTCGTGGTTAAATAAAGTATCTTATAAGTAATCGCCTTTTTGTACCATCACTCATTTAACATGTTAATTACAAGTTACTTGTTATAATGTAATAAAACTCCGTTGCAAAAAATAAATTTCCTGCCGTTTGATTTGCTCAAGAGAGAAAGACCAAACAAACAAATGTTTTTTAAATATAAGTATGGAATTGTAGATGTATTTGAAGAAAAATGTACAAGTTATATTTATCTTAAATAATTTACACGCTAGGACTATACAAATCATGCCCACGTGGAATGGTCCCAAGAATGCTGGCAGCGTTTCCGCGCTGAATCGCTAAGCTGATTCTTTGTGCGAAAAAGGAGATGTAGATGTTAAAAAATTCGTATTAATAATATTAATATATTATAGATGTTAAATATTTTTTGTACGAGTGTTTTCGATCGAGAAATCTCTAAAGTTATATCGTTTTCAGGCTTCGAAAATTATATGAAAGTTAATGTATAGTAACATTATAAATACGAAAGTCTGTTTGTCGGTTTGTCCTTTTGTCCATCCGTCTGTTACGTTTTTGACGCTAAACAACTGAAACAATATTGAATATAGTGCAATTGAAGCTATATCAGGCTAACATATGGAATAAAAATCATTTTTTCATACAGGAATAGAAATACTACTTCCATACCACTTTTATAATATTATAAATGCGAAAGTCTGTCTATCTTATACACAACCTAGTAAATTTTTAATGACATTTCAACACTTAAGTTCACACAAACGAAGTCGCGCGAATATATAGTTAAGTTTAAAAAACTTACAATATCAGTTGCAAAAGACCGTATAATTTACATTTACGTTGAAAGATCTAAATTAAAACTTGAATCTCCATTTTAAAATGAAAAGGAGCTGAAAAAGATGAGACTCGTCGAGTTTAATTTATCCCGGCTAACGAGAATATTTTATGGGCAACTTTATAAAAATTAAATAACGTTTGGCCTCAGTACACTTAGCGATAACAATTTTTATTATATTTAAAATTCTTGGTTTGGCCATAATTTCGAATAATCTTTTAGGAATTCATACGTTAAAATGCAAACGTCTGTCTGTCGCCGTTGAAAAAATAACGTTGAAACGTTAAAAAATAAATAATTTAATTTAAACTTCAATTTTATAAACCAAAACACATGCTTACTTAGTTGTTCTTTACAGACAATATCAATAATTTTTAAGCATGTTCTTGTTGATTTCTTATTTTTGGCATACAACCAACATATCTATACATATTTTAAAAACGAAGTCCCTGTAAGCTGTCTCTCCGTATATGATCGATTTTCTCGAAATCTACTGAACGGATTTTTGTATGGTTTTTACTAAAAGATCGTGCAATACTTAAGGTTAATAGTATTACAGTTTTATGTAAAAAAAAACCTCAGTGACACAATGAAGCGAGCAAAGCCGCTGGCACTGTTAGTTCAATAATATTATCAAAAACCTCACAATAAAGTTTATATCAATCCTTCTTTATATCCAATATCTTCCTTTATGGGTGAATAAGCTTATACAAAAGTTAATCATCACAAAAGCCTACGCGAACGTTTAAAATCCATCAGGAAATCTGTTAAACTCGGGAAAATTCTAAGTCAGCCTTCTTTCAATATGATAAATTGTTTCCCTTTAACAACCTTGTGCCCACAAGGTGAATTTCAGATTATTCGACTTTGCTTACAGATAATTAAAATGGAAGTTAGATAAAAAAATATCGAGTTGGCTCGACGGTTTTTAGCCTACCTTGGGTTTCATGTACTTTGGGTTATATAAAAGGGACTTTATTTTCAGCTTCTCTCCTTAGTTGGAGGTTATCTAGATCTAATCTTTCTCTCCTTAGGAGAGAAAGGTTAGATCTAGATATCCAGAGCTTAGATCTACTACGCAGCTCCAATGCGAATTGGTAGGTTATACATACGCCAGGAATTCTCCAGAGATGAGCCGGTTTCCGTTTACGCAAACATCAGAAAAAGCAATACTTCGTGTCACTTTACGTGACCGAAAATGGAACACTTAGATAAGAACTAAGACCTAAGTTAGTGACGTCATGGCTGTGGTTGCTAGGAAAAGGTGGACATGGGCGGGACTCAGTCAGATAAGAACTAAGACCTAAGTAAGAGACGTCATGGCTGTGATTGCTAAGAAAAGGTGGACATGGGCGGGGCACATTGAAAGAATGGTCGCCACTGAAAACCAGTGTTGGGGGCTACCTCAATGGATACTGATTGGTGTTGCTTTCCAACGTCACATTTCTCTGCATAGATAGAATATTTAATTTAATATTGTCTATTCTATAAGTTTTCCTGTTCCTGTAGGGTAAGTGTGACAGTTGTCACTAAAAGGTTTTTGATTTGATTTGAATGAACTCACACGGTGGATGAAAAGAGTACTCGAGTGAAGACCTAGAGCCGATAGCAGAAGAAATGCCAAATCTCTGTAGCATTGGATTGATGACGGAGGTCGGAATTAGATGACACAGCCACAAGACCTTCAGAAATGGATGGAGAGGTAAGAGGCCTACGTCTAGGACCGAAAAAAGGCCACCATGATGGTGATGATGTAGGTTTCCTCATGATGTTCTCGTTCACCGAAATTCATGTCATAAATTTCAATTATCACTTAGGCCCTCGTCCTTTGGTCACGTGCTCACTGCTGAGCATCGTGATGGTCCCGATCCCTTTTATTATGCATAAACTAGCGCCACTTTTCCCGGTCAGCAGCACTCTGTATAGCCACGCTCAGTCTGAACCACTTAGGTACATAAGTTTAAATAGAAGACTCTCAGAACAGAAAACAGAAGACTCATTAGTATCTTCCTGGGGTTTGAAGCCTCGAGAGAGTCACAATGTCTCACTGCTCGCCTCTCATAGCTTTAGGTGTAGATGGTTTAACTTCAGATGTTCCATCTCTACTGTTGATCAGCGTGCAAAAGTTGTGCTTTCAATACTCCTGTGCTCTTGTCACTAGACAATAAGGTGGGACATGTAGTAGTTTTGAAAACTTAGCATTAATGCAATACCGCATACCGCGAATTAGAGTTCGCAAGAAGGGTTGAGTACTTTGAACGCTGGAAATACAAGTTGTTACTCAGAATCTTACTTGAATATTGGACACAGTCAATCGTAAGAATATCTAAAATAGTTAAATTTCTTTAAAGACAAGTTTATTTAATTGACCTGTAATTAAACTAAACTACTCCTTTTAACAAAGAAAGTAATTAAACAACTGCTCTTACTAACGTATTTTTAGTAATTGTAGAGTCAAGTCATTTCAAATTCAACTTTATTTGTCTCTATGATATAAGATTTAGTGAATAAATTGGAGTCTCTAAATATCTAGAGTGTACAAATACATTTAAATTTAAATTGACAATCAATATTTTACTTTCAGCCAGCTCAATTATATAAAAAACAAAATACGAAATACTTCTAGAACTTAAAACTGCAGTATTATTGCAGTATCTGTGAAAGAAAAATCTAAGTGATTTTGAAAAAATCTCTAAAAATGAGTTATAACAGAGGATTGGGTGTAAATAACATAATTTTTTAATAAAAAAGAATATACTCTGTAAAGATTTTGCAAGGACTTGACAACAACGTTGATACACGTTTTGCTGTATTATTGTACTTTTTATGATACAAAACAAACCTTAACGGTCCGCAAGGCCCCATGCGCGGCGTTCTCCGCCCAGACCTTAACCCCTTCCTTCTCGTACTCCAAATTCCAACCATCCTCTGTATCTAGAAGGTTCTTCAGGGTCTCGAAGTCCGAGTCGTCTGCAACACGCGCTTCGGCACGCGTCCAGCCCGCGCCGCCCATCCGCACGGCATCACCGGCCCGGATAAACTAACCAAAGCTTTGGTAGTCGATGGAACCTGGTATATTTATTGGCACAACAATGTCCCTTCTGCGTAAAAGATAAGGTTCATATTCCAGTGGATCGTGATTTGCGAATGTTGCGTGCACATGCGCGGCTGTAGGCGCTTTTTTCGACCGCTCGCATAGGTATTGTTTGTACACCTAATGTAAAATGAGCCGTGGAGTAGAGATGGGAATTGGAGTGAGAAAATCGATTATTATTAATCGATTTTCTATTGAAAATTAATTGATTTATTAATTTGTATTGAAAACAATCGATTTTTTTACTACTTCAGTTGTATTTTAATATTAATAGGTACTCAATTATAATAAAGACTAATCTAAGTGAATTAATACGAATAAAAGTTACGCCGTGTGGTATTTGGCTGAATAGAATAGTACCAACCTCATTTCTTACCGAGGTGTCGTAAAAAGCGACTAAGGTAAATCAACACGCCGTGTTGTATCTGGCTGAGTAGAATAGACCACCCTCATTTCTTACCGTACCTTACCTCATTTTTTATCGTAAAAGGCGACTAAGGTAAGGTGACCCACCGTATGGTATCCGGTTTCGTAGAATAGATCAATCCCTTCCTTACCGAGGTGTCCTAAAATACGTAGCCAAATTATGTGACAACATGTTTGTAATATGTTGTGCCGACCCCACTTAGAGTGGGATAAGGGCGGGAGGATAGTGATAGTACGAATAAAAATTGCTGTTATACAATAATTCAAATTTGATTAAAATTTGTAGTTTGGCAACATTGGTGTCATCTTAAAAAACAAAAACGAGGATAAAAATAGTAAAATTAATAAAAAACGTTTTATTTTCATCTATTTATAATATTTCAGAAATCGATTATTATGATAAAATAATCGATTAATATGAAACTATTTATTAATATCTATATTTTTTAACATCCCTACCGTGGAGGCGTTTAAGTTTAAAGTGGATTTTGTCACGAATGTCTGTAAGTTGCCAGGCTTTTTTAATTATTCCCCATTAATTTTCATAAAAAGGTTTTTCTGATGACACATTTGTTAAGGTCCTAAATATTATGTAGTTAAAATATAGAACAGCTATCTATTGTTATAGACAACAATAAAGGAGGCGAGGATGTGACCTAATTTTGATAGCGGCTAAGCCTTTTTTTGTTGGAACAGTTGCCAACTCATTTATAATGATAATAAAAACGTAATTTTACGACATTATCACTAATTAATTATTCCTACCTACAAATTACAACAATAAATTAACTTTTAATGACTTAAAAGATATAAGTTACACAAAATTAGGGTGATAATAATATTCAAATTTAAAAAACATGCGGTGTTTGAAGTTTGAAGTCGTATTTTTTCAATAATTCGTTCTTAACTCTATTTTAAGTTAAATAGAAGTTAAGTAGAAATTTTGCATATTTAAGTATGAGAACGAATAGAACAATCTACATTTAGCATAACATATATTTTCTTTTATCGCGGATTATAGCATAATTATATTTTCATTACTTTTGTATTATGGACCTACGCAAAATAACGCCTAATTCTTTAATCCATTTTAGATTAATGTAAATGCTATATTTTTGCTGTTTTATATATTATATTCCGAAAATGATTCCGATTTTGATGTAATATTCGTATAAAATTGTTCAGACGTTCAAAATATATATTTTTACGATACATTGATCGAGCAATTTATTTCCGCCAAAGCCAGGATAATAAATTGGCGCCTTTATCATTAATAACTGTGGTGAATCAACTTTTCCAAAGCGTTCAGCCCATACCTTTTATGGTATTAATTTTATCTTTTGACACCAGTCGGGTATTTTATAAATCTATATTAGTGATAAAAAGAATGCCTGAAGCGCTTCATAGTCGCTTTACAAGCGAGTGATTTTAGGTATCCATTTTATTTTCAGCCGGAGAAAGTCCTTTTTTGGACATTAGTGAAAAATATGGTTAGATAGATGTAAAAGGGATTTTCACAGCACATGCTCTGTTTGGATCTGCTGCCAATAGCTGTTAGCTCTAATAGCTCCTATCCTTACCTATCTCCAAGAGGGAAGCGCAGCGTGAAAGCATTGTTGATTGAAGCAGTCTGACCTTGACTTTAGCTCAGCAGGTCGCGGGCTCGATTCTCACCTGGAGCCAATTAGAGAAGTAAAAATAATTGATTTATTTAAAAACGATAATTTTTTTAAAAATAAATCGATTTTTAAGACAAGTTTTTTTTTCATAAAAAAACGTTTTTTCTTAAAAATCGATTGTTTTAATCATCCTCTTTCACTATTTCACTCTTTTTTTTTGTTTTTTTATATTACATATGCATTGTTGGATAAAACCAATATACGGACGGACGGTCATGTGTATTAAACCTCAACCACAAGCATCATCAAGAGATCCACGACAAAAACGCAAAACAGTGTGATTGTTGAGTTTGTGATAGTGAGCGTGTGTAGTTCTTGTGTATTATGGTGGCAGGTTTATGCATGTGTTTATACGATCGTCCACCCTACATTTAGCATTATACATATTTTCTATTTACTTTATCGCGGATTATAGCAAAATAATTTTATTATTGCTTTTCTAATATTGTACAAAACAAAATTATTTGTACCCCGCATCAATTGCTTGAGAAATCAACTGAGCCGGTAGTAGAGTTTAAACAGAACCTATTGAATTTAATTGAATTTTTTTAAGTACTGATTAAAATGTGTTTCATTTGTTGAAGTTATAAAATAAAGTTTATAATGTCGGAAATGTTTTGTGTAATATTTAATGTTTGCAATGAAAAGCACGTACGAATCCTCGATTTAGACTGCATCGTGATTTACTGTAAGCCAAAACAGTAATACAGCGCAAACTTGTTATTAAAATTAACTTTAGGAAGTTTGTCTTCCTTTGTTTAAGCTGGTTTGTTTTAATAGCAACATTGTAATGAAACGAATAGATCCAAAAATATTTATCATTGTTATTCCTACTTTAATATTGAGTAAAACTAAATATGTCAATATAACCACTTAATATTCCACTTTTTCTGACATCAGTGTGTAACAAGTTGATATTTGGCTAAATTCTTCTCATTCGCTTTTGTAAGTTGACATTTTCAAAAATTAAACATGTTGTCTATGAATAATTTATAGAATTAGGCGTTACTTTGCGGAGGTCCATAATATAAAAGTCTAATCCGCGATAATAATGTCGCGGATTAAAGTTTTATATATAGCGCGGATAGCAAAATAATAGTCTCATTAGTTTTGTATGTTGTCTATGGTTTATGAATAGATATTTTTTAAGTTTCCTCTCATTCTCCTCGGTTTGGACAAAAGCGAAGGACAAACAAATACTTTTGAATTAGTAATTGCAATGTGGAAAAGTTAGGATCATGGTTTTTATTTCAATTATGTTTATTTAATATGTGCCGTTTGCAGTTTAGACCCTAGGGCCATGGAGTCGAAATGCAAATTCTTTTTTTAACCGTATTAACACCACGGTTAATTGCCTCTTCAGGTGACAAGAGGGCTGGCTCCTTTTTCGCACAAAGAATCAGCTTAGCCACTCAGCGCGAAAACGCTGCCAGCATTCTTGGGACCATTCCACGTGGGCATGATTTGTATAGTCCTAGCGTGTAAGTTATTTAAGGTAGATATAACTTGTACATTTTTTTGTAAATAAAAAAAAAGTTGAGATAAAGTTGAAAAAATTTAAAATGTGGTCTATGGACTATTTTTTTTTATTCCAAGGGTTGGGTTTAGCTTATGACACATAGCTTCACGTCCACACGGAGCGAAATGATGCGAATAACTGCTAGCATTACTATAAAATTTACATTTTTATCATCTCGTCCTTCCAACGGTTTTTAATTAAACCCAAAATATATTATTCGAATACTCTTTTACAAGCATTTTCGAATAGTTCAATATTTCTCAAATTACAATAAAGATATGAAATTAGGAAATATGCTTATATAGTGAAGAAATAACGGCGGTTCTTTTATTAGTACTTTTTTTTCAAGTTACCTATAAATTTCTTCATTGTCATATCCAAATAAATATGAAAAAATAGTTCACATAAATCCTAAAGTGTAAAGGGTGAGACATTTCCAAGCTGCATTCGACAGTTCATTAAGTAAATAATCAAAATACCCTCAATTAAGTTGTTTTATTTCTGTTTTCAAAGGAAACGGAATTTACGCCGTGTGGTATCCGGCTGAATAGAATAGTACCAACCTCATTTCTTACCGAGGTGTCGTAAAAGGCGACTAAGGTAAGTTGACCCACCGTGTGGTATCCGGTTGAGTAAAATAGACCACCCTCTTTCTTACCGAGGAGTCGTAAAAAGCGACTAAGGTAAGTTGACCCACCGTGTGGTATCCGGTTGAGTAAAATAGACCACCCTCTTTTTTACCGAGGAGTCGTAAAATACGACTACCTAAGGTAATTTAACGTCAGGCAGGCGGCCGGTCGTAAAATATGTAGCCAAATCATGTGACAACATGTTTGAAACATGTTGTGCCGACCTCACTTAGAGTGGGATAAGGGCAGGAGGATGAAAGGAAACTGAATTTATTACCTTATTTACTAGCCATATGAATAAGCTTTGATTGTACAAAATTATATCACTATTGGGCCAGAGGTTTCGGCTCTGAAAGGAATAAAGGCAAACAGAAGGATAGACTTCAGTATTTATAATGTGAGTATAGATAAAATTCCTTGTGCGAATATGCCCTCTTTTGTCTTTAAACGAATAGCTGACACGCCAGAACTCACTTGGAATCTCTTTATGCTATGAATTTCGTGCGTGTTAGAAATACCAAACTGAGCAACTTTACAATAATATGAAAAAATGTTATACTTAAAACCGCGACAGGCATTTTTTTCATTTACGGGAGAGTCAAGCGATGAAACCTTGAGCTATGTGTTGAATATAAAAACCCAATATAATAATAATAAAAAGCCAATCATCAAAAATTAAGCGCCATTACTGTCAGACAAAAGCCGAGCGACCACATTGCTTCCATACCGCCAAAAAATCATGGCCCTCTACATAATAGTCGATTACAAACGATTAAGCGTTAGCACGATCGTGTAGAGCAGATACTCGGCTGTACTCGCCAATCATCGTCTATGGTCATCTAAAATCCGAGAATTTAAAAATTTTCGGATACACATCAATGGGAATCACTGGGTAATACCTATGATCGCATATATCTTATGATAATAAGACGGACACTTGCACGATGATCGTGCCGATTATAGACGATCATACAATCAACGATCATCACCGATAGTGAAGATCAGGACAGCTGCGACGCCATATTGTTACGCTCCTAGGGCTAGATGGTATTCTTCAATATAAGTTATAGCTATCCATTTCTGTCTGCATTTTGATTAACTATGAGAGTCTGCCTTTAAAATCAAACAAAAATAATCTTAATACAAATAAGCTCTTTCAAGTACAATCGGTTTCAGTTGAATCGTCAAGGATCAATTTGATTAATGAAGCTTCAACTTATTCGGAATGTTGCTCTGAGAAGAACCAGAAAGAAAACGGCGGTCAATCTTTAAAGATTTTCAATTTTACATTATGAAACCGCAATCTTGTATAAAGCTAAAAGGATTTTCAAATTCTGGCATTTTATCATCCAAATAATCTTCAATTTTGTAATATGCGTTACCTATAAGCATGTCTCTTACAGAAGGTATGAAATAAGTTCAGAGTTACATTTTATATTGTTTTACCTTTAGGTACCACGATGTCAAAGTAAAAGGTGCAGGCTCTAAGAAAACTTTGAAAGAAACAAAAGCAGATTACAATACTTCTCCAGTTGTTTGATGTTTGACGTAATATCCAATTAAAACAAGTGATAACGTGGTAAATGATAACATTACCGCTAATGTCATTGGATATCATTGTTGGAAGACGTAATAAAGGCATAATTAAAAACATCTCTTTGTTACTAACTGTTACTAAAATAAACGCTTGGAGTCTTTATAAAACAATGAATATATTCCCTTTGACATCGCACCACGCGTGAAGGGATGTAACAATATCGCTGACAAAGTTCTTCCAAAAGAAAAAAAATTGTAAGTTCAGTGGAATATTACAAAATTTAAAAAAAAAACTCGATTTTCTTTGATAATTTACATATTTATTTTACTCATAAATGCCTTTTAACTAGCTATGTGCAAAGCGCGGACGGAAAGCGCTAGGTTTTTATTTTTATTTTTATCAACAATATATACATTAAAGAAGTGATAAGAACATCCTCGTATATGATACATTAAAAAATTTAAACTGAATGTTACGTTAATTAAAGAATGACGAAATATTAATTAAAGATGGCAACGTGTACAATAATAACAAACATCCAGATTCAGGATGCTTTACACATTAAAATAAAAGTAAAGATGATTTTTTTTATGGAATAGGATGGCAAACGAGTGTGTGGTTAACCTCAAGTAATCACCGCCGCCCACTTCTTCTCGTAAAACGAGTGCGTTGCCGTCCTTTAAAAAGATGGAAAATACGTTTTTTGAAGGTGCTAATGTTGTACCGATCCGGAAACGCTGCCTAAAGGACATCGTTTCATAAAACTGTGGTGCGCGGAATAATGTTAAGGATGATATTTAAACCTGTCACGTACAGTGCGGTTATGGAATTTAGCAGCAGGAATCATGTCATGTAGTTCTATGGAATACTCTCCGTGAAAAATGTGGTAGAAAACGCACAGTGATAATACGTCTCTACGCATCGCCAAAGAGTCAAGCTGTTTGTTGATCACCTTGTCCCCTATAATTCGAGCTGCTCTACGTATATGCGATCAAAGGGCTTAAGTGGATACTGGGGTGAACCAGCCCAGAGATTAGAACAGTACGCAATGTCGGGCCCGACTTGTGCTTTATACAGCGCTTGTCTTTGATATATTTGAAGTACTGGTTGATTGATTGGTGGTTGGTAGTTAACGATTATTAAACAATCACATGTTTTATATAATAATTTATTTATTTGGGCAAATTTTTTGCAATACACTAATGAGCATAAATTATAACTTAAAATAGATTTTTATCTTGAAGATCCCACTACTGACTGATTTCATCTGACTGGTTTCATCTAACAAGAGCTGATGTCGGGTAAGCCGCTTTGGCAGTGATTCTTCCAGCCGTACCAAGCGTTGAATCCGTGGCGTTTGTAAATTTTCTTTGCACATTTGGCAGCCTTGGAAATATCATCAGTCAAGAGATCTAAAAGAAAATTTTTATTGGAATTATTGTCTAATTTACCAACGAAAACTATTGGTTAATAATCAGATATAGATACTATATAATCATTAACCCATAGACAGGACTATAATAGAGCTCTAGTTTTTAGTCTATGACATGGTCTATAATATTTAAGAGAAAAAATATTGACTGTAATACAATCCAACGTTTTTGGCATTATAGATTTAAACATTTTAAAACGATTATTTAAAATGCATTAACATTAAGTTTATTCAGTTATTGATTGATTGATTATATTAATATCTATTAAACGTAGTATGTTACGTATAGTTAAAAATTTTGTCTTGTAAAATTAAGAAACAAAAATTTTCTCTACAATACTAGGTTAAATTGAGATTTTTAAATATTTTACTTATAGAACTCCTAAAAGAGGACAGTGGTCTCAAATTAATTGTCGTCTATAATTCTAAAATTTATATTAACATAATATATAGAATTAGGAGTTACTCTACCGTAATAAATATTATAAAATAAACTTATCACTACTATCGTTAATTTCGAATTTTTCTTCTTAATATTTAATGTAAGTTAACATAAAAAAAATATACATCACGATAGCTCACCTGCACAGGTAACATTGCAATCTTTGCCACGGGTGCTGGTGTTGCTACACCAATATTTGTCGTTGATTTGGAACAGCCCATAGTCCCGGGAGCCATTTTTGTTCACCGTGCCAGTCTTATGTGTTCTGCGACTACTCTCATTCTCTACGAGACACACCCCTGTAAAAAATATATATATACATAACTAGCCCGTTGGCGCAGTGGGTAGTCCTGCCTTCAGCTCCGCGGATCACGGGTTCGATTGCCGCCGAGGGCCAACATTTTCTATAAATGAATTTGTTGGCCTTTGAGCCTGGGTGTATGTATTTAAAAAATATATAAGTATATATTCACCAGTTTTCTGTGTACCATAACACAAGTATTAAGTTATTTACTTTGAAGACGGACGTCCGAGTGTGTAAGTGTCCCATATATTTATATATGTAGAACAGTTAAAGTGAAAGAATTTTTCAAATCGCTCCTGTAGATTAGTGCGTTAAAACAAACAAACTCTTCAGCTTTATATATTAGTATAGATAAGTAAACTCTGCAATAATGATGCTAATGGTAATGAATATCATCATTCCCCTTATTCCTGAGTCCAGTTCCATTTTTTCCTATCATTCGTCAATTCTAGCGCTACTCCTTTTATATGCCTATTTATGATTTGAAGAATGCATTTACTTTATTATCAAACGATCGCTAAGTAAGTAAGTAACGGCCTATTACTATCCCACTGCTGGGCATAGGCCTCTTCTCTCCGTTTTTTTTTTTTGGAGGGAAGGATTGGAGCTAAGACCTACCTACCACGCTGCTCCAATGCGGATTAGTAGGTTACACACATCCCCAGAATTCTCTAGAGATATGCAGGTTTCCTCATGATGTTTTCCTTCACCGAAAAGCGTGTGATAAATTGCAATTATCAATTAGACACATAAGTTTTAGTACAAACTTATTGGTGCCTGCCCGGGGTTTGAACCCTAGAGCTCCTCGAAAGAGGCGCACGGTGTTACCGCTGGGCTACCACAGCTACGACCGCTAGTAGCTACAAAATAATCTTATAAGTATTTTATAGCTCTCAATGACTTAAAAAATATACAAATTTTTAAATACATTTTTTTACTTACAGTCGGCAAGTTTACTTTCAGGAAAACCGTGGCTTCTCAACTCCCTTACAAGTTCACATCTCGTGAAAGTCTTTCCTTCGCATTGCAAAGCTACTATCGCAACAGCGACTAAAATTACTAAGCACTTCATATTTGATGTAAATTAAATCTTTGGTACCGAGATTTTGCTACAGACGTGTATTCTGCCGATGTCTGGACGTATTTGGTATCACACCGGGAAAAATATAGCTTTTTATATGCATCGCAGTATGTATGTGTTTATTGTTTACATTGGACAAGTGTGCGAAGCGTGCTCGGGGATTCCTTATTATCGTTGAACCCGACTGAATAGAATCTTTGCAATTTTTTCAACATGCTTCAGAGAATTACTGCATCGATCCATTATAATGCGATCGTGTATTTGTTTTTATATAATTAACTTTTACCTCTAAAAAGCACTTAAATTTGAAGTCCGCGTGATTCCCTGCGAGAGGAGTTTAAGGAAATAGGTATGATTCACAGTATATTTTAAGTAATTTAATTTTTGTACATAAAAATATAAAAAATTAAAACGATAGGATGTTTATAAAAGAAAAAGTCAAAACCGTCATAAGCTTTCGGCTACTGCTTTGCGCCTTGCAAAGGTACGCAAGTCGTTTGTGGGTTTGCGTATAAGATGTGATGATGATGATGAAGATTAAATAAAAAAAGAAACTTCAAAAAAAAAGAAAAAAGTTACCCTATTACTTTTTTCACACGTTCACCACCACAATCTCAACAATTGTTTCGCCCCGCCACGACAAAATCGCAAAGGCATTATAAGGCTTTGCGATTTTGTCGTGGCGGGGCGAAACAATTGTTGAGATTGTGGTGGTGAATGTGTGCAGTGCTTGTGTATTGTTGTGCCATCGGTGTCGGGTAGTGCATGAGTTGTTACAAATTCTATATGTATCAGGTATGAAAACGAATAGTACACTCTACATTTAGCATTACATATCGCGGATCCTTTTATCGCGGATTATAGCAAAATAATATTCTCATTACTTTTGTATTATGGACCTCCGCAAAGTAACGCCTAATTCTATAAATTATTTTTTCAATGCCCAAAAACAGTGTTTTTAACGATTTTTTTTAAAATAAAACCTAGCTAGATCGATTTTTCCCCCCAAAACCTCCTGCACGTTCGAGCCCCACCTACCCAATTATTTTTTCTTTTTTTTAAGGTTTTTAAAATAAAAAAATATCCCGAGCAAGACTAGGTCAACCATGTACTATATACATATATAGATATAAGGTAATTTTTAGGAGCGGCAAATAAAAATTGTGTTGCTTTGAAAATCAAAGAAACGACAATTAAGTTTCTATTTTGCCTATTCCCTTTAAATATTTACGTATATCTATCCTGTTAATATTTGCTCCTAAAAAACATTTTTCTTTTGACGGAGTCAACCAGTGCTCTTTTCTAAATTTAAAATTGAGATATACACATATCGAAATGAAAAAGAATTCATATTCTTTACATTTATAAAGCTGAAAATTTAAGACTAGAAGCTAAAACCTGTAGAGAGAGACCCCATGAGCGCCAGACCTTCGTCATTTTATAAACGCTGAAACTTTGTCAGTGCATGCTCCCAACACAGGCAAGAACGATGGTAGATTATGGAATTTGGATTATAGTGGCTTTGGGAGATACGAGGTACTCAAGGTTGCAAAATTCCGAGTTAATTTCGTCATAGTATAAAGCTTGATCTTTTGATCCAAATATCTACCATCCATAATCTACCATCGTTCATGTGTTGGGAGCATGCACTGACAAAGTTTCAGCTTTTATAAAATGACGGAGGTCTGGCGCTCACGGGATCTTGGGCCACTGGTCTATATAAAGAGCTACTGAAATTCAAACAAATTATAACATACGGCTTAGTGATAAATCGATCTAGTCGCAGCGTATATGATTCATTATGTTTACAAAACATTTGTGTGTTTTGTAAATATAATTGCGAATTATCGTTTGTCCATACCTATCACGCAATGTTATCTTTAATGTGCATTGATAATGAATTAACACATCTATAGTATAAAATATGTAGGTTACTATTTACCTATCAAGAATAACTCAAATACTACAGTCACATTAGACGTAAATTTTTCCAATCGTGAAAAAGTACTACAAGTAATATAAGCTGAATAATATATATAGGGCTCGTTTGGCCTGCTGTAAAAAGTAACCTATGTGACTTTATGCAATAAATCGAAATCGTTCCTACTTAAGTAGCGGCCTGTTACTATCCCACTGTTGAGAATAGGCCTCTTCTTTCCGTTTTTTGAGGAAGATTTGGCGCTAAGACCTACCACGCTGCTCAAATGCGGATTGGTAGGTTACACATATCTCCAGAATTCTCTAGAGATATGCAGGTTTCCTCACGATGTTTTCCTGCACCGAAAGCGTGTGATAAATTCAACATCTTCCTGCTCTTATCCCACTCTAAGTGGGGTCGGCACAACATGTTATAAATATGCTGTCACATGATTTGGCTGCGTTTTTACGACCTGCCGCCTGCCTGACGTTAATTTACATTAATCGTATTTTACGACACCTTGGTAAGATAGAGGGTGGTATATTCTACTCAGCCGGATACCACACGGCGGGTCGACTTACCTAAGTTGCCTTTACGACACCTCGGTAAGAAATGTGGGTGGTCTATTCTACTCAGCTAGATACCACACGACTAAAAGCGTGTGATAAATTGTAATTATAAATTAGACACATAAGTTTTAACAAAAAAACTGATTAGTGCCTGCCCGGGATTGAACCCGCGACCACTCGAAAGAGTCAGTCTTACCGCTGGGCTTTCGAAGCTTTATCATTTGAAAAATATAAACTTGTTTACAAAACATAATCTATAGTATAGTACAGATTGCAGAAATTTATTACATAATAAATTCAAGATAAGACACTACTTTCCTTGTTTATTGTTTGTTATTGATTAACAAATCAACACACGCAATGTACAAGGAAGACACTAACATAGAGAGTAACTTCAAATATCACAATGGAATTATTTTGCCACTTTCTTTATAAGATAAAGCCAACAGCATGTACATAATTCTTAGCAAAATAAATGTGGGACGCAACATGCGTTGATACGTTGGCCTCGCCTCATATCAAGGAAACAGCGTCAAGACCTGGAGCTGCGGCGAAAATTGCCGAATATGGCAAACGGCGGAATTATCAACCTCTCATCGAGAGTTATATATTTGTGCAGTTGAGACCCCTAGGGCCATAGAGTCAAAGTACAAAAAAAAATTATCCGTTTTAACACCTCGGTTAATTGCCTCTTCAGGTAACAAGAGGGCTGGCTCCTTTTTCGCACAAAGAATCAGCTTCAGCTAGCGATTCAGCGCGGAAACGCTGCCAGCATCCTTGGGACCATTCCACGTGGGCATGATTTGTAGCGTTGATGATTTGTCCTAGCGTGTAAGTAGTTTAAGATAGATATAACTTGTATATTTTTATAGTCTTGTTAGTAAATAAAACTAGTGTTATTTCTAATACGGTAAGTCACACTACTTACAGACCTATACAACAATACAAAATTAATGAACAACGTTAAACAGTTTCAAATGCAAATAGTGATTTGTTACTATCTATTTAAGAGATAACAATAAAAAATAATAACATTACTTGAACTTAAAAAGAAAAAAGTTAAATAAAATTTAGGGATACATATTAAGACACTATCAAAAAGTAATAAATGATAAAAATAATCTTAATCAACGTATTATAAAGTAAGTAATTTGAAAATAGACTAAAGTGTCCTAAAATTAAGTTTGGTCAATTAGAAGTTTGCTGCAAGGAATTCTTACTTGTAACATCATTATTTAGACCTATTTGGCCAGTCCATTGTCATTTCTTCTTTGAGATAAATCGTTGATAAGAATATATCTTTCATAAGAATATACATTATTAAAAAAAATTAGGCGATATATATAATAGAAAGCAGAAACCGACATAAGCTTGCGGCTCCTGCTTTGCGCCTTGCAAAAGTACGTAAGTCGTTTGTGGGTTTGGATATAAGATTCTATAATAAAATTCCGAACGCAATTTTAGCTTTGCCATTAAAACAGTTTAAAAACACTGTTAAAAAAGGCTGATACGGAAATACTTCTATACTATTGAAAATTAGATAATAAGAATGCGAGATTTTCTTTTATCGAAAAGCGTGGAATAAATTGCAATTGTCAAATAGACACAAGTTTTAACAGTAAAACCAATTGATGCCTGCCCTGAGTTAGCTTCTATTTTACTAAATTTCATCAATATTGACTGTACTGTACATCATCAGTACTGACCGACGGTAATTTTTTGAAAGATATAAAAAAGAAATAAAAAAAGAAACGGCTAATGTATCTAGGCCTTGATCCAGGGTATTTTTAATTCTTTAGTACCCTTTTCCAACTGAGCTATTAAAATTTTACAATAACAACAAAATTAACCTTTGTATACTTATTTATATTTTAGCAGCTTTTCAATGCCTGAAAACAAAGGTGAAACGGCATTTTTTAAATGAAACCTAATTAGATTAATTTATCGCCCTGGAACCCTACATACTGAATTTCATGAAAATCGTTACAGCCGTTTTCGTAATTCAGATTATATATATACATAGATTAGCTCATTTAAATATTATAAATATTATATTACATTATAATTTAAATATTAAAGACTAGCGGCCTGCCCCTGCTTCGCACGGGTATAAAATATATATCCCATGTCAGTCAGTGTAAAAAAAATGATTAAAATCGATCAAGTAGTTTTGATTTATTCATTACGTGGCCCGCACGCGTTAAATTTGGAGAAAAAAAATTCCTTTCCCTATACCAAGAAGATTTCCTGCTGTCTTTTGAATATCTAAATTCATATAGTACATTTTTACTTATTTACTTTTACATTTTCCCTATGTATTTTATTTTTACAATTAATTACAGAATTTCTTTAAACAAACTCTTGAAAGAGGGACATAGCTGCTAAAGTCGAAGTGCTATAGGGCGAAGCGCGGCGTCCTCACGGCATTTTAAATCTGTAATATCTCCGAAAATGTTCACTTAAATTACATGCTGTAAACGGCTTTATTGATCTATATTAAATCAACTATTTATTTAAGGTACTTAATTGGATAAGGATTAATGCTGTATTGTATAAAAATTGCTTCAAAAATATGGCATTATTTTTCGTAAAAAGTAAATGACAAAAATGCTATAGTGGGTTATCCATAAGAGATGGACATATACCATCGCGGACTTTTCTGTAGAGCTTTTCAAGATGTACAAATACTTAGTACATTATTTTGATAAATCTCGTAGGGTTTAGCCTGCGTTTGCAATGTAAGCGGAAAAAAAGTAATTATTTACAGAAACCTCAAAAATTACAGTATTTCTCTACTCCGTATTGAATGTTATTATACGTACAAACCTTCCTCTGGAATCACTCTATCTATTAAAAAAAACCGCATCAAAATCTGTTGCGTAGTTTTAAAGTTTTATGCGTACATACGGAAATATGGACTTTGTTTTATAATATGTAGTGATATAATATTTCCTCCTGTTACTCAAAGGTTATCTAGAAGAGATCCCTTTTAGGGATAAGTCCACCTTTACGCATATGCATTTTTTACTTTTTCTTTCTCTTTTCTAACTATATGTATAAAAGTAAAGTAAAAGTAAAGTAGCGGCCTGTTATTATCCCACTGCTGGGAATAGGCCTCTTCTCTCCGTTATAAGAGAGAAGGATTGGAGCTAAGACCTACCACGCTGCTCCAATGCGGATTCGTAGATTACACATATCTCCAGAATTCCCTAGAGATATGCAGGTTTCCTCACGATGTTTTCCTTCACCGAAAAGCGTGTCATAAATTGCAATTATCAATTAGACACATAAGTTTTAATAGAAAAACTCATTGGTGTCTGCCCGGGTTTGAACCCATGATCGTCTCTAGAGATTCACACGGTCGCACCGCTAGGCCATCACAGCTTTTTTTTATGTAATGTATGTATAAAAAGAAATAAATAAATAAAGGTTAAACATCAAAATATATGTTCATGACCTTTGGAGGTTAGAGGAAAATAGCTTGAATATAAGCTATCAATTCAATACACTGCGTATCACAATCTTGCGGTTAAGTCCCAGACCCGACAATACAAACAACGTTACTCATTTCCCGATTACGGTATTGATGCAGCTGTATTATATTCGTACAAATTAGTATGTCTTAAGAGTAAAGCTATGTTAGCAATCCACAATCAATTTTAATTTTGTTATTACAGAAGTTTAAAACAGCCGTGTGGTAACCGGCTGAGTAGAATAGACCAAACTCATTTCTTACCGAGGTGTCGTAAAAGGCGAATAAGGTAAGTCGACCCGCCGTGTAGTATCCGGTTGAGTAAAATAGATCACCCTCTTTCTTACCGAGGAGTCTTAAAATACGACTAAGGTAAGTTCAGGCAGGCGGCCGGTCGTAAAATACATAGCCAAATCATATGACAACATGTTTGTAACATGTGCCGACCCCACTTAGAGTGGGATAAAGGCAGGTTGAGGATGATGATACAGCAGTTTAAAAAAAACTGTAATAAGGAAGCAGATTGTTTGATACAGAAAGCCTACTTATACTGATGAAGATTACATCCTATCCTATCCTATCCTATATAGTGTATTATCTATGATTACATCTATACTAATATATAACTGAAGAGTTTGTTGTTTGAACGCTCTGAATTCTACGTTTGAATCACAGGAACTACTGGACCGATCGATTGAAAAATTCTTTGAGTACCTATAAGTTAGTCCATTTATCGAGGCTATAAACTATATAACATCACGCTAAGATGAATAGGAGAGGAGCAGCAATGAAAAATATTTCGAAAACGACAAAATTTAAAGCTTTCCTTGCGTGAACAGAAGCAAAAAATGATTTATTTAATTATTTCAAATATATTAAATAACATTGGTACGCCTGTTGAAATTTAAAAGCAAAAAATAGTATGTAACTCTTTATACTAGGTTACTGTGATATAATCAAATATCTATATTGATATAATATAGAAGGAGTGACGCCAAATAATCATAATTATAAAATCTATAGCAACGACCATAGTGTATTATCTATGGCAACGACTTGATTTAAGATTTAACACGTCTCTGTGGTTTCTATACTAAATCAAACGAACGAGATTGTTTTCTTCAAAAATAATCAATATAATTCAGAAAATTAGACAATACAGTATCAGTCCTTCTAAGATGACGTAGAATTAATAACTATAATAGAGTAATAAAAATACGTTTTATGTATAGTACATTGAGTAGGTATCTGATTGCTCCTTTCATATGACAGCTGTATCTGTTATCTGTATTCTATAAAATTCACTTTAGCTATCTGTGCAATTTATAATCTGTGCTATCCACTTCTATTGGCTGACTAATCTGTGGGCCGCTGTTTGCGATTGTGACAAAATTACGAATTCAATGAACAATCGTTGAGTTAAAATATTCCAGTGCAACATATAGAAACGTACGTATCTGAATATTTTGAAGCGTTGTATCTAAAAACCGGCAGTTTATGTCTTATAATTATAATCCTGTTGAAATATTGGCTTCAAAATTATATAAATTCATAGGACTAATATTTTAATTCTCTTAATTTGAACTTCTTATAAGATTCCTGTAGCGATGGATGGAATAAATAGTGGAGATGCTAAGCTTGATGCAGCTCTAGCAGGATGGCTCAAACATGACAAGGTAATATTTTTTTTATAAAGTAGTAATAAACTTTTTAAGTCGGATTATATATCATATGAATTCGATCGATTAAATAAACCGAATACTTTACAAGACAGCTATAGCAGCGCACGCAATATATTTATTCCTAGTAATTACTTGATAACTTTGTAATTAATAAAGTGACTAAGTCCTTTTGTCACCTTATAATAATTGTGGTTAAGATAAAAAATAATAATTCTAAAAGCTCCTTTTTCAATATTAATCTTATACGTTTTGAAAGGTCCATGTGTATTACTAATAAAATTTTCCTTTCCCAAAAATTATGTGTAGTGTTTATGTTACTAATTATTTAATTCACATTTTTATCTTTTGGTGTCCTTTATATGTTATAAGTTATATGATGCTTAGTCTAAAGCCTAAAAATTCTTTAACCAACCATTTCTCTACAAGTATGACAACTAAACAATAATGACAATTAAATAAAATAACAAATAAAAATTTAAAAAAAAAACAGAAAATTGGTATTGGCAAAAGCATCTGCTCAGAATGCCAGAATAGTATATAATAGTATTACAAGATGACATCAGTAGATCAGAAATTAATAACTTTTACAAGTTATAGTATTCAGCTATATACTAATTAATATATTCTTGCATATATGTATATACTGTTGTCATATCATAGCATTGCCTAAAGACAGCAGTTTTCAAACAGTGCAATTTACCAGTAATGACATACAGATCTGAAACATAGTCGCTGACTATGGGCCTCATAACAACGCTCAGAGGGTGATAGAGTGAGCTATGCTCGGACTATGTCTACATGATAAAATCAGAAATGAGGAGATCTGTAGAAGAACCAAAGACACTGACATAGCTCAGCATGTCACATAGCTGAAGTGGGGATGGGTCGGCATATAGTGGAGAAAATCGATGGGAGTTGGG
The DNA here is from genome assembly GCA_029227775.1 of Morpho helenor. Classification (NCBI taxonomy): domain Eukaryota; kingdom Metazoa; phylum Arthropoda; class Insecta; order Lepidoptera; family Nymphalidae; genus Morpho; species Morpho helenor. Next base: position 14,968,329 of record JARGCU010000010.1, read on the forward strand.
ATCTCAAAATGTTGGAATGGTGTACCCCCACCGGAGAACAGTGTTAGCAGACTGACAACCTCAAAAAAGTCGCATGTAGCTGCTAGATTCAAGCTGCACAAAATCGTGTAGTGTCGAGTACCCATTCCGGAAATTTTCCGGAAATTAAGGGGCATATCGCAATGGCAAAAGGTGCCTTTACTCGATTGACAAGATTGTGGAAGAATAGAGGTTTTTCGCTCACAACAAAGAGTCGGCTTGTGTGTGCCCTAGTCTTCCCAATCTTCATGTATGGAATGGAGACAGGGACTATTAAAGCGAGAGAAAGGCAGAGAATAGGCGAATGATGCGGATCCCGTGGACTGTCAAGTGCACAAATGCATCTATTCTTTCGAAGCTCTAAATAGAAACGCGCCTCTCCTCCATATGTTACAAGCGCCTACTCTAGTACTTCGGACACCTGGCATGGCGACGATTCCTTGAAGAGACTAATAGTTACTGGCAATACAGAAGAAAAAAGACCTAGAGGCCGCTCACCAACGAGGTGGTCAGACCAACTGCGCTAGTCCTGCACGTCCAATTTTATGAGGTAGCAACAATGGCCACTGACAGGAGCAGGTGGAAACAAATTATCCACTCGAGGATAAAATCTAGCCACCCACGACCGTCAGTAATGAAGTCACGACTAGAGAGAGAGGGAGAGATCCCATGAAGAGACCAATATCTACCAGCATACAAAGAAGATAGCATAGAATTAGGTAACACTTTTTGGATGGAAGTTGTAATCAGACAATTCAGTTGACAACAAATTGATGATGTCATATTCAGTGTTAACAAACTCTAACAAGGTGACTTCAGCAGACTGATTAGAATTAATGAGTTTTGCGAATTGACTTCTAAAATAATTGGACATATAAACATATCTCTTTTATTTGATATCAATAGTTTTTTGGTAATGAGAATATTAAGTTTGCATAATATTGAATTTAGTGTGGAAAATGCTGTTCGATTTGCGCGTTATGTGGTTATCCTTCTCCTGCTTTTATGATACCCGGCTATGTAGAATAGATCACCTTCATTTCTTACCAAGGTGTCGACAACTGGGCACTGCCTGTTAAACAGACACCTGTCAATAATGAGAATAACAGAAGATGCTGCGTGCCCAGAGTGTGGAGAGGAAGAAACGAGTCTTCACCTTATGGCTGAGTGCCCTATGTACTCGCTGGTAAGATGGGAGATACTAGGTAAGGATGAAATTGAAGTTGAGGACCTGACAAATATCTCCTTCAGGGATATTATCAGGTTCGTAAAAGCCACGGGTAGATTAGAGCAGGTGACACTGTCGGGACAGCAGTGAAACCCTTGTCCCAACATGGGGAAATGGGTGGAATAGTCCGGAATAGGAGCTGACCACCCGCCCTGCACCGACAGGCGTCCCCGAAATTAGATAGATAGATAGAAGGTGTCGTCAAAGACGACTAAGTTGACCTGCCGTTTGGTATCCGGTTGAGTAGAATAGACCACCCAAGATTTCTTAGCGAGGTTAAATACGACTAAGGTAAGTTGACGTCAGGCATGCGGATTAGCCCCCGTGGAAATTAGTGCGTCATAAAATTTACCCAAATAAATATTTTGAACATAAAGTTATTGTGAGTTAGCCATTAGAGATAGAGACATGCTGTCGCGGACTTTTTTGTAGTATTATTGTTTATGCGGCGGACGCGAGTTTTTTACAAGCGCTCGTGATGTATAACCTAAACCTTCCAGAAGAATAGCACAATCCCTTGAACTAAATTTGGAGAAAGTCGATCACATACAGACAGACAGCTTTTGGGGGCGTTTGTTTTATAATAAGTATAGATATAGATTATTATATTCATCATTTAATCTTATCGTTCCTATAAAACAAATCTAGCGACTTTACCGTGACTTAGATTTCATTTATAAATCCGTTTATCACGTGAGATAATAGTGTTAAGGTTCTTGACTTTGATAATGAAATAGTTTAAATAACAAGTATATAATAAAATTATATGTATGTATGTCAATCTTCTGCATTTTTCCCAGTCTAAGTGGGGTCGGCACAGCATGTTTTAAAAATTTTGTCACATGATTTGGATATTTTACGACCGGCCGGCTGACGTCATCGTACCTTATCCGCCTTTTATGACACCTCGGTAATAAATGAAGGTGTTCTATTCTACTCAGCCGGATATCACACGACGCGTCGACTTACCTTAGTCGCCTTTTTTAGTTTACTAATATTAACAAAACCGCAACCTTATCGCAAAAAATCGTAGAGCAAAGCTTTGTCCTGGAGATTTTCATGATGATTCGGTTAGGGGACGAACGGTTGAGATTGTGATAGTGAATGTGTGCAGTAAATAAAAAGTATCAGGTATAACAGGTACAACATATAGTTTCTTTTATCGTAAATTATAGTAAAATAATATTACTTTCGTTTTATAATTCTTTATATTTTTATGGACATAAATTAAAGTGCTTAAAATATACTATGAAGCAAATGTAAGAATACTTGTTTCCTTAAACTTCTCTCGCAGGGAATCACGCGGTCTTAAATTATAAATGCCACGCGCTCTTTTTTGTAAAACAAAAATTTTTTACTGTTCAAAGAGTTGTTGTCATATTTCTATTGCAGAATCCAATAACGAGACAAGAAGTGTTAGATGATATAGCGAGCTCGAAATGGGAGAAATTAAAGAAGACAATGCTGCGACGTCAGAAATTCGGCACGGCGGGCTTGCGCGGGCGCATGGGCGCCGGTTATATGTGCATGAATGACGTGGTCGTGTTACAAACTGCACAGGTATCTCAAATACTTCTTCTAATATTATTAATGCGAAAGTATAATTAAGTAAAAGTAAGTATGGATGTATGTTTGTTACTCTTTCACGGCTAATCCGGCTAATATCAATATTAATATGAAATTTAACAAAATTATTCCTTATACATCGGGTTAACATATAGGCTATCAAAATCTTATTAATTCTACAGGAATAGGTAGACATTAAAAAGCGCTATCTATTATCAACCTATCATGCGACAATAGTCCACGCGAACGAAATTGCGGGTAAAAGTACCTTACTTACTTACTTGTACTCTATTTGCAATAACACGATTTTAACACCATTTTAATCAAAAGGGGCACTCTTGTTTCATGATTGTGTTGCTATAAAATATAAACGGAAGTCATTAGCGACAACGTACGGTTTAAGAAAATTTCATTCTCATAATAGTTAAATACACTTAAGTGACAACTAAAAACTAAAACTTAACTAGGTACAATTTATCACATGTAAGAGCGCGCTAAACAAAATAAAAACTTATAACGTGACATAAAAATGTTAATAAAAACGTTACTAAAAAGAAAAACAGTAAATTTACGGGTAAAATCAAAAATCTTATCTAATGATAAGTTTGTACTGACTACTTTTCTTTCCAGGGCCTTTGCTCCTATCTTCTGAAAGTGTGCATCCAATCACAACTTCGTAATGGCGTTATCGTCGGATTCGACGGTCGCTACAATAGCAAAAGGTAAGGCGATTTCTTCTTTGTCCTACCCTTATAAGGGGGGTTCCCCTTAGATTGGGGGACCCCCCTTATTTTATTATGAGGCACAATATGTTTTTCTCTTCCATGAATGATAGGAAAGTATCATTGGTCAACTCTGGCGCTACTTTATATATACATCTCGTACTTCACACAATCCAACAATCTCTTTTTAATCCTATCATATCCACCCCCATATTTAGTATTCGTCTGGTCACATGATATACATTCCCCCTCATTACATGTCCATACCATCTAAATCTTGCACCTCTCGTCTTTTCTATAATGTGCGTAACTTTATCGTATTTTATCCAGTCTTGTCACACCACACATCCACCTTAACATTCTCACCTCATTTGCAAGCACTCTTCTTTCATTCGTCTTTTTCATGGATACATACATTGCGACAGGTCTAGTGACCGTTTTATAAATTTTCCCCTTAAGTTTAAAGGGCATTCGGGGTCGCATATTGTTCCTGAGACCTGTCTCAAGGAGACTGTCTTAATGAATTTGTGCGGTGTTACGTAGTTTAATGAATTATATCGCAGCCTTCAAGCCATTAGGACGTAGCAACAAAAATCGTATGTTTATTCGTCCGTACCAATAGCTCGAATCCCGCTATATGTTACAGCCTTCGGGAGCATGAAAAAACATATATTATAACGGGGGATGGGGGGTGGGTATTATGATAAACAAATTGCCGAATGTATTTGCGGTTAGTTCTTGCACTTAAATATACAGATAATAAAAAAAATCATGTATTACCATATAGTTATTATTATCTTATCTTACTTTATTTTTAACTTTATTGCTTTACAGTTTACTAATAATTGCGCGTCGCGTAGTTTGCATACTCTTATGCAACTTCAGTATTTTATAATAATATTAACTCCTCTATTCAACCTTTGACAAAGGTCTTAAATAACTCAATACAAGATTGTATAGGCTAACCGTTTAACTCAGTCCTAGCCTGTGCGGGCAGCGAGCGCTCGTAGCGTGATATTCGAGAGGTGACCGCCCACACCTACCTCCGTCCCCGTTCTCCTCCTATCTCCGCGCCCTTGTACCCCGTACGCGAGGACTCAGTTAAACGGTTGGCCTATAGAATACCATATATACATATAGAAATATACATATATTTCTTTAAATATTTCTCAGTGATCTTACACAAATTGGGTTCTACGAGTAAAAAAAAGGTTGAAACATGCATCAATTAATAACTTAGTACCTAGGTGACCAAGTCTTGCTCGGTAATTTTTTACAAAATAAAAAAGAAACTTCAAAAAAAACATAAAAAATAATAGGGTAGGTAGGGCTCGATCCTAGTATTTTCATTTCTCGCGACCACCCGTTCCTTGAATAATTCCCTTCCTTGATATTTATAGGCAAAAAAGTGTTTTATATATTCGATAAATTAAAAATAAATTTTAGTATTTTTTTGACGTGACAACGTCTTAAATTAGGTTGCGGCTTGGAGTCACTCATGAAAAAGTGTAACGCCCGCTCACGTCTGTTACGATAAGTCACCGAACGAAAGAGAGGCCCGCCGGACTGGCGAATGCCTTGCGTATCTCTCCCACTCCAATCCATCACATTTAAAAAGACGTTGTCACGTAAAATCTTTGCCCGTAAAACCGACTTTACAGGCAACCGTTTTTTAATGCCCAGAAACTGTGATAAAACAATTTTTTTTTAATAAAAAAAACAGATCGATGTTTCTCCCCCAAAACCCCCTCCATGCTGAATTTCAGTATAATCGTTGGAGCCGTTTCTGAGATTCCGAAAATATATATACATACAAGATTAACTCATTTAAATATAACTTATTACAATCTAATAAAATGTTAATGAATATTTTTTTTAATTAATAAGGCTGATGTAATAAATTGTAATTATTGTTTGTGTATAAATTGGTTAGACTTTGACACTACGAAAAGTATTGAATTAATCTTAATAAGTACAAAAAACTAAAGACCTTGTTATTGACCTTGTTATTCAAAGTAGATCTAGTTTTCGTACGTCATTGTAAACCAGGGGTGTCAAACTCTGAAGTTAACTTGGGTCCAACAATGCTTTACTATAAAGTAAGTAGTAGTAGTAAGTACTACTTACTTACTACTTAATTTTAGGTGGGCCTTTTTAAATAATTTAAAAAAATCGTAGAAGCAAATATTTTTATTTTGACTAAGTACCTCTACTGTAATCTATTTATACATATTATTAAATTTAAATTATAGCGGCGTTAGCGGAATGGTTAGGATAACGGTCTTGCGATCTAGAGGACGTGGGTTTGAATCCCGACTATTATACTACCGACGTGAACCCACTCCTAACACAAGCGTTTAGCTTAGCTGGAGGGGTTAACAACTATACTAGTTCTAATTTGTAACCGAAATTGCTTGTAACCTTTTTAAAAATGTCTGTCTGTCTTGATATCATCGATTTTCTCAAAATCTACTAGATTTTTGTGCGGTTTTACTACAAGAATCTTAAACTTTTGCTAAACCAATTTTGATGGGACTTTAAAATAACACTGGAAAGTAAAGGAAGACTTGAGCAACATATAGGCTATTTTTCCTAGAATTTCCGCGGGGTTTTGATTTATGTGGGAAAAAGTGACACATCGATTTCAACGCGGGCACACTAGTAAACATATAAAGTTAAATTATGGATATTATCAGTATATTTTATAAATAAAGTATATTGTAATTTTATATGCTGGTTCAGTTTCTATTTCACATTTCTATTTTATATTAACTTTGCGTCGAATATATTAATTAGGCCTCAAATGTTCATATCGGTACGAGAGTTCGACACCCCTGATGTAAACGATACGGCGGTCGAGTTATATTACCAGATCTATTTATGGAAAGGTAATAAATTGTTAGTTATTCTGGAGATCTAAAAATATTAATACTACTAGATTTATAAAGTCCGACTTCTAGAAATAGGTATTACTTTATTTATCTCCTAAACACTGTTGTGGAAATCTTCTTACTTATTAGTTATACTAGTATTATAAGTGAATAATTTGTTTATTAGCTGCTTCTATTAGGAATAATTATTAAATGACATGATAGGGTAGATTCTAATACTTGGAACATTTAATGTGTGTAGTTGAGCACCTAACCATCATTAAAACACTACACTAACGATCCTATTGCCATGTGGTATCCGGCTGAGTAGAATAGACCACCCTTACCGAGGTTTTGTAAAAGGCGACTAAGGTAAGTTGACCCACCGTGTGGTATCCGGCTGAGTAGATAAAATCACACTCATTTCTTACCAAGGTGTCGTAAAAGGTGACTACGGTAATATGTCAGGCGACCGGCGATTTAGTAAAAGTAAAGTTATGAACTTCATGTTAAACAGCTAAATATTCATTTACTTAAATCGATAAGTTATTTTATATGTTCCTAACACAAAAAAATTACAATTTCCAGATTTCCAATTCAAAATTGTGCTAATTTTCTTATATTTCGAAACACATAAATACATCGCTTTTTTCGTGCCATACAAAAACCTATTACAATTGGACCGAAAATTCCCCGTTTCCTTTGGTAACTCCGTACAAACAAAAATTATGGCGAAGTCAATTATTATACTCGTGTTGTAAAAATTAGCTGGAAGGTTGAAACCTAACGATAAAGACAATGTTGTCGTCCCAGCGTAGTAACTAAGACTTAATATCTAGTAATAATATTTGCATGTCCATGACGTGTGTTGTGTTTAGCATTTTGCGATTTTATCACGGAGTTATTGACGAAATACGTTGGGGTCACAAATATACAATATCAGTCAACTGTCGCTGATAAGAATTGTAAAGTTCGAGAATCATATATTCGATTTAATATTTAAATGAGTTTATCTTGTATGTATATATATGTATATATAATTTTTGAAATCTCGGAAACGGCTCCAACGATTTTCCTAAAATTCAGCATGTAGGAATTTTGGGTGAAAAAAATCGATCTAGCTAGGTTTTATGTAAAAAAATCGTTATATTTATCCTGCCTAATATAGCTTATTCGGGGAACGCGCAGTCTCGAGAAATGTAAATTCCTAGGATCGATCCCCAACTAAACAAATCTTTTTTTCTTTTTTTTTTGGAAAAAATGACCGAGCAAGGCTCACCAGATATTTCGATTTAAACTTAATAGAGTATATACATTATTATAATATTAATAAAATAGCCAATACGGCTAATAAATATATTAAATTACGTGGCCGAGTAGAATAGACCACTCTCATTTCTTACCGGGGTTTCGTAAAAGGTGACTAAGGTAAGTCGACCCGCCGTTTGGTATCTGGCTGAGTAGAATAGACCATCTTGCACGCATTTCAAAGCAAAATATAGTTACCTCGGCAGATCGTATCTTAAAACACTTGTATGTCAGGGCACTTGTATCTCAAGGTACCACTGTATAGCATATAAAAACTTTCTTTCGGGAACACAAAAAAACCATATTGCATTATTAAGGGTACTTAAGCTTTAAGGGTACGAAAGCTGTGATAGCCCACCAGTAAGAACGTGCGACTCACGACTTATCACACGCTTTTCGGTGAAGGAAAAGATCGTGAGGGAACCTGTATATTTCTTGAAATTCTGGGGATATTTGTAACCTTCCAATTCGCACTGGAGCAACATGGTAGGTCTCAGCTCCAATCCTTCTCTCCAAAAACGGAGAGAAGAGGCCTATGCCCAGCAGTGAGATACTAACAGGCCGTTACTTTACTTACTTTAAGGGTACTAAAGATGGCGCAAACAAAGTCACAGGTACTAAACGTTCAGGATATCAATTTTAGGTTCGCGGAGCTCACGGCTAAAGTATTCGTCACATCTTCAATACCAGTACATCTGTTCTCGGATGTTTGTCCAACACCATTCGTGTCGTTCGCCACAATCCTCTATGGAGCTGCTGCGGGAGTGATGGTGACAGCGTCCCATAACCCAAAAGAAGATAATGGGTACAAGGTGTACTGGGGCAACGGGTCGCAAGTTATCACGCCTCATGACGATAACATACTTGATGAAATATGGACGTGCCAAAAGTGAGTGTTACTTGATCCTTTTTTCCAAAATTCAAGCTGTGTGTTTAACAGTTAGACTACAATAAGACGTGAGTATAGCCGGTTCAATACATTAACTATAAATACTACTCACGATAGGTAGTTTAAATTTAAAAATTGCTAACCTTTACGGCACGGTATGTGCGTTTAACATTTAACACAAAAGTTTTATAACACAGAATAAATAATAAGGCAAGTTAAAAAAGCTTTGACTAAATTTTATGTCCCTACTGTTAACCGTTGAGGAGTTACCTCGTCTCGACCCAATCCTGGCAGCATCAGGTCATGCTTATCATAAACGTGCATTGTCATTGGGACTAGACCAGTATTTAAAATTTGAGCTCAATCGGACACCGGGAAGTAGGTTAAATTTACCTTGCAAGATTCCACCTTTACATCAAATCAAAATAATCTTTATTCAAATAAACTCTTTCAAGCACTTTTGAATCGTCAAGGATCAATGTGATTAATGAAGCTACAACTGGTTCGGAATATTGCTCTTACCGAGAAGAACCAGAAAAAAACTCTGCGTTCAATCTTTTAAACATTTTCAATGTTACATAATTAAACCGTAGTCTTGTATGAAGCCGAAAGGATTTTCAAATCAAGGCTTTTTTGTCATCCAAATAATCTTCAATTTTGTAATATGCTTTACATCTCTTATGTATAAGTACATCTCATTAACTTAAACCTTTCTGTAGACTGATCTAGTGCGGATTGCGGAATTTTATTGTAGAAGCGAATACCGAGACAATCGAATGAGTTGCTAACTCTGCTAAGTCGCGCAGGTATCATAAGCTTTTTGTGATTTCTCGTATGTCTATACATACATACATTGAATAAAAACTTTTAATAAATACATTCAAATTTAACAGCACAATCGGCTAATAAACCTGCCTTGTAAAGTTGCCTTTTTATCTGTTGGTCATAGAGAATTTTGGCTTTCTATATTTTTCAGTATAGCAGATGATCATTGGAATATCGAAGAGATTCGTAATCATGAGCTAGTCAAGGACTGCTTGAAGGACGTTAATGATAAATACATGGATTATATCCGATCCACCTTGCACGAGGATGTCCTGGAAGACAATAAGAAAGCGGCTATACGTACAGTGTACAGTGCTATGCACGGCGTCGGTTATGACTCTGTGGTGAAAGCGTTTGCCACTGCTAATCTGAAGGTGAAGATTTTATGATAACTTACGAATAATTATATCATCCTGCCCTTATCCCACTTTAAGTGGGGTCGGCACAACATGTTATAAACATACTGTAATATGATTTGGCTGCGTTTTTACGACCGGCCGCCTTCTTACCGTGGTGTCGTAAAAGGTGACTAAGGTAAGTTGACCCACCGTGTGGTATCCGGTTTAGTAGAATAGACCACCCTCTTTCTTACCGAGGTGTCGTAAAATACGACAGAGGTAAGTTGACGTCAGGCAGGCGGCCGGTCGTGAAAACGCAGCCATATCATGTGACAGCATGTTTATAACATGTTGTATAACAAGATAATGATGCTCTAAAATTGTCTTTGTATATTTTAGCCACCGCTCAGTGTAAAAGAACAACAAGACCCTAATCCTGACTTTCCAACAGTGACTTTTCCAAATCCCGAAGAGAAAGAGTGTCTTATGCTCAGTAAGAGATTAGCTGAAGAGAATGGAGTTAAACTAGTCCTAGTAAACGATCCCGATGCAGACAGACTTGCAGTAGCAGAGTATGATATCGAGTGAGTGGTTTTAAAAATTCTCAAAATCATAACATAGACATCAGGAAAGTTTTGGATTTAATATACCTGGGTGACCGAGCCGAGTTCGATAATTTTTTAAGAAATAAAAAACAAACTTCAAAAAAAAGAAAAAAATAATAGGGGAGGTGGGGTACGATTGTAGGTATTTTCATTTCTCGCTACCACCCGTTTCCCGTATAAACTACGCCGACTTGACAGTTAATTGCAAAAATTTAATTCAATATAATTTTTAGTATTTTTTAATGCCCAAAAACAGGGATAATATGATTTTTAAAAAAAACCTAGCTAAATCGATTTTTCTCCCCCAAAACCCTCTATATGCTGAATGTCAGGAAAATCGTTGGAGCCGTTTCAGAGATTCTGAAAATATATATATATACATACAAGATTAACTCATTTAAATATTAAAGATAGTACGAAATTTTCAGCTATTTTGTATAACAAAATTGTTTAAAACTTATCTTTAAAAACGTGCCTGATATAGGTGGAAATGCAATCGCCGATGACATTGAGAAATTTAATATTTTAACAAATACAATTTGAATGTAACATGTAAACAAAAGAAGTACAGTTACTTGGTCTAGAAAATGATCCCGATGCATAGAGACTAATATTGCCAATATTTATACTAAATTAGTAGTTTTAAACTTGATTGTAATAATTAATAATTCTATGATTGTAGACGATCTTTTTACATAGATTCAGTTGTCAAATATAGTATTGAGTAGAAATGTTCAATGTATTCTAATATTTTAAAACATTGCAACAATTTTTTGACCCAATTGGATGTTGGAAAATTTCAAATTAATTTTCATATTGCATTATCAATATCAAATTATTTAAATAAAAACTCATCAACGCCTGCCTGACGTCAACTTACCCTAGTCGTAAACCTATATAGCGGGTCGATTTACCTTAGTCGCCTTTTACGTCACAGCAAGAAATGAGGGTGGTTTATTGTACTTTACAACTTTTCTGTGCATGTATAATTATAAAGTATGGGTCTCTTATCTTCCCTCTCTTATTATTTGTTAGACACTCCCACTCCCAGATACGCCTATAGCTCACCTACTTTATGTATTACTAGCGGCCTACCCTGCTTCGCACGGGTATAAAATATATAGCCTATGTCACTCAGTGAAAAAAATTATTAAAATCGATCCAGTAGTTTTAATTTATTCATTACTGCCCGTGGCCCGCACGCGTTAAATTTGAAGAAAAACAATTCTCCTCTCCCTATACCAAGAAGATTTCGTGCTATATCTAACATCAAAGTAATTATTAATTATAAAGAAAAAAAGTAATTATTTACGACATCACATTAGAAACATTACAGTATTTCTCTACTTCGAAGCTTCGAACTGCTAAGCTATCGGGAGTTACACGTCTTATTGTGAGTCAACCATAAAAGATAGACAAATGCTATCGTGGGATATTTTTTATATAATTTTAAGGAAAACATTTTCGTCATACATGATTTCTGTGTAGCTTTAACCATCAAGGTTGCACACGCGACGGAAGCTTAAAAAATGGATTAACTTCTCCCGTTTTCCCGACATTTCCCTTCACTGCTCTGCTCCTATTGATTGTAGCGTGCTGAAAAGTATACTATAACCAGCTCAGGAGTATGAAAAAAAATTGTACCGAGTTTCGTTAAAATCCGTCGAGTAGTTTTTGTTTCTATAACGGTTATACAGACAGACAGACAGACAGACAGACAGACAGACAGACAAAATTTTTACTGATTGCATTTTTGGCATCAGTATCGATCCCTAATCACCCCCTGATAGTTATTTTGGAAATATATTCCAGTTACAGAATTGACCTCTCTACAGATTTATTATAAGTATAGATAACTCAGAAATATCATGCAAAAGATTTGGAAATTGATTTGCCGAAGTTTTTTGTAGATCTAAGTCGTGGAAAGTGTTCTCCGGTAACGAGATGGGATCTCTTCTCGGTTGGTGGATGCTGCAACAGCATATTGCACATGGTGTGATACAGGATAAGGACGAGATCTTCCTGCTGGCTAGCTTCGTCAGCTCTAAGATGCTGCGAGCCATCGCGAAGGGGAAAGGACAATTGGTTGAAACACTAACCGGATTCAAATGGATGGGTCAGTGGTTTTTGACTAAACTCAGATCAAAGTACAATTATAAGCAGTGGTAGCCCAGCGGTAAAAAAGCTGTGGTAGCCCAGCGGTAAAAAAGCTGTGGTAGCCCAGCGGTAAAAAAGCTGTGGTAGCCCAGCGGTAAAAAAGCTGTGGTAGCTCAGCGGTAAAAAAGCTGTGGTAGCCCAGCGGTAACACCGTGCGACTCTTTTGAGGAGGTCACGGGTTCAAACCCGGGCAGACACCAATGAGTTTTCTGTTAAAACTTATGTGTCTAGTAGATTTTAAACTTTCGCGATTCATACTAATTAAAATATAAACAACCGGGTCACATCGCGATAATCACGTTACCTTTGTATAAGGTTCGACGTTTCGGCAGAGTTGCATCCACCTTGGTCACGAACTGACTGGAGCGCCTTATGTGTCTAATTGATAATTGCAATATATCACACGCTTTTCGGTGAAGGAAAACATCGTGAGGAAACCTGCATATCTCTAGAGAATTCTGGAGATATGTGTAACCTACCAATCCTCATTGGAGTAGCGTGGTAGGTTTTAGCTCCAAACCTTCTCTCCAAAAACGGAGAGAAGAGGACTATTCTCAGCAGTGGGATAGTAACAGGCCGCTACTTACTTACTTAGATCAAAGATTCAATGGGTAAATGCAAACGAGTCCCCAGGATTCATTAGGGTTTTGACTGGCCCGTTGACCAGGAAGAACTACTGAAGAGTTTATTATACGGCTTTTACTAAAAGATTATTCCAGAAGGGTTAGGGTTAATAAAACAGTACCGTTTTTAAAGAGGTTTCGATTGCAAAAAAACTCGCTTGCTGGGAGCTTTACTCGCGTGCGTTTCGTATACTAGCAGAGATAGCACTAAAGTAATGTATTAAAGAATTGTAGAACTACAAAAATACTACAAATAAATCCGCAATAGCATGGCTCTATCTCTTATGGTTATTTCACAATAATTAAGTATATCAGTGTCAAATTTGACTTGCTCATTGGCGCAGTGGGTAGTGACCCTGCCTTCGCCTCCACGGGTCGCGGGTTCGATTCCCGCCGAGGGCCAACATTTTCTTTAAAATGAATTTGTCGGTCTTTGAGCCTGGGTGTATATTTGTATTTAAGGATGTATTTAAAAAATATATAAGTATATATTCACCAGTTGTCTGTCTACCATAACACAAGTATTAAGTTACTTACTTTGGGGACAGATGACCTTGTGTGTAAGTGTCCTATATATTTATTTATTAACTAAAGAATTGTACATTTTTCTACGCTACTTTTTCTACGTTATCAATTTGTGCTGTATATCTACCACCTCCTCTTAAAATCGATGTATTAGAAAGATTTACAAATAAAGTATCTAATGTCATTTTAGAACAACAAAATACATTAATTATAGGGGATTTTAATATGTCACATATTTCCTGGAAATTATCTCAACATAAATTTCTGCCAGAAAAGGTTAACTCTAATGTGGGTTCCTGTTTAGTGGATTTTTTGTCTGAAAATGATCTATATCAATGCAACGGTATAGTTAACAATTATGATAAAATTCTAGATTTCGTTCTTACAAATGTCTCCAATGTCTCAGTAACTAGATGTTCTTTTGGTCTAAGCAAGGTCGACAACTACCATCCCCCTATTGAAATTTCTATAAAAATTATTAAAGAAAAATTATTTGTTCCAAATAAATGTAAAAAACTCGCTTTCTTCTCGGCTGATTATGAAGCTATTAATAACGAACTTAAAAAAATATCCTGGAGTACTGTTTTCAACAACTGTTCCAATGTGAATGTCATGTTGTCTAAATTTTACGATGTCATCAGAGATTTAATTAGATTGCATATACCACTGAAAAACATTAAAAGTACAAAGTATCCCCATTGGTTTTCCAGACTTTTAATTAGACGTTTAAGAGAAAAGGAAAAATATAGACTTTTATTTAAAAAATTTGGTAATCCCCTTGATGAATTAGAATTTAAGTTGTTGAGAACTAGGTGTGAGGTTCTTATTACCCATGATTATAGGACATACACCAAGAGTGTTGAATCTAATATCAGAAGCAATACAAAATATTTTTGGACATACTTGAAGGAAAGACGTGAGAATAAATGTGGAATTCCGGCATTAATGACTTACAAAAATCAATCTTTTACTAATGGGATCAGCATATGTAATCAATTTGTGAATCATTTCTCCAGTATATATAGTCTTCCAATGTCTACAACTGAACCAAATACAGATCATCTAGCTCAATTGAGCAATAATGGCATTAAGCTGAGCAATATTTCTTTTTCTGTTCAGGATGTTGAACATAAGCTTTCTTCTATTAATGTCAATAAGGGCGCTGGTCCTGACCACATTCCTCCTATTTTTGTTAGAAACTGTGCTAAATGCTTAGCTCCACCTTTAACTATGATCTTTAATGCATCTTTAAGAGAGGGGTTGTTTCCAGTAGAATGGAAATATGCTCATATTATACCTGTTTTCAAGGAAGGGGATAAGGGGGACGTTACTAAGTATCGGCCCATATCGAAGCTGTCGGTATTTCCTAAAATTTTGGAGTCATTATTATGTCCGTACATTAATTGGCACATGAAAACTATACTTACCTCTAAGCAGCATGGCTTTTACAAATACAGGTCGACCTCAAGTAACTTGACAACTTATGTGAATAGCCTATCGTATTTTCTTGATAGAAATGTTCAGGTTGACGGGCTCTACACGGATTTCTCTAAGGCATTTGACTTGGTTGATCATAACATTTTAATTTTAAAACTAAGAGCTTATGGTTTTGGTGGCACCTTGCTCAGTTGGGTAGGCTCATATTTACAAAACAGAAAAATGACAGTTGTACTAGGAGGTTTTGAATCGTCAACTAAGTACTCTGCCAAATCAGGAATACCTCAAGGATCAATTTTGGGACCGGTTCTTTTTAACATCTTCATCAATGATATTGTATTTTGTTTTATTAATTCTGAAGTGTTGTTATACGCGGATGATTTGAAAGCGTTTCGAGCTATTGATGGAATTAATGATTCAATTTTACTACAGGATGATTTGTATAGACTATGTAAATGGTGTGAATCAAATAATATGATACTTAACTACCTTAAATGTTACTGTGTGTCGTTCCATAGAAAGGTTAACCCAATTTCTTTTACTTATAAAATTAATGGTATCGGCATAGAAACTTTACATTCCATAAGAGATTTAGGTGTAACTATAGATAATAAATTAAGTTTTATTCCTCATATTGAACATATTTGTAAAAAAGCCTCTAAACTTACTGGATTTATTAAGCGTAGTACAATGAATTTTCGTAAATCTGACACAAAAATTCTACTATTTAATGCTTTGACAAGAAGCATATTAGAATATAGTTCAGTTGCCTGGAATCCATTTTACAAAGTTCATTCTAATAGAATAGAAAGAATTCAAAAAAGATTTGTGAATCATCTGAGCTTTTGTGACAGACTACCTAATAAATATTCTTATTATTATAAACTATGTCATTATAAATTGCTCTCATTATCTGATCGTAGAAAACTCCTGGACCTATGCTCTCTGTATAAACTCATGCGTGGTTCTTTGGACTCGCCGGAACTATTAGGAAAAGTTAATATAGTAGTACCTAAACCTTCAACTAGATTTAAAAATTATTATTTATTTAAAGCACATTTTTGTAGAACGAACTTAGGAATCTCGGCACCAATCAATAGAATGGTGAAAACTTATAATATATTAAGTAAGAAGGTCGATATCGATATTTTTAGTGATTCACTCATCACATTTAAAACCAAATTGAAACAATATTTTTTTAAACAATATAATAATCTCATCTAGATATTTAAAATCGCTGTTAGGCTATGTTTTTATACATTACTTTTAATTAAATTAATCTCTTATGCATGCTGTGATTATCTGTAAGTAGGGTTACATAATTATTCTATAAATTTAAGCTTGTATTTTTACTTTTTGTAGCTAGTAAGATATGTAACACCTGTTGATAATCCTAAATAAATAAATAAATAAATAAATAAATAAATAAATACATCTACGAAGATAGATTATACGGCGGCGTCTTCTTCTTCTTCTTCAACTTAGCGCCATCCCGGCTAAGGCCCGGGGTCCGCTTTCCTACTCAGATAGATTATACGGCGGCGTAATTATACGTATTTACTAAAAGATAATTCCGGAAGGGTTAGCGTTAATAAAACGGTACCGTTTTATATAGATTGCGTTAAAGAAGTCAAGATTCCAAAAAAATTATCGCCTGCTGGGAGCTTTACTCGCGTTTGCCGCGTATACTAGCAGAGATAACACTAAAGTGATGTACTAAAGAATTGTAGAACTACTAACATATACTATACTATACTACAAAAAAATCCGCAATAACATGGCTCTATCTCTTATGATTATTTCACAATAAATAATTTTATATTCAAAATGGCAATTAGGGAAAAATTGTGTAACATATTGATTTCCACGGAGGGAAGCTGTAACAGCTACTAAATATAAAGTAAGGGCACTCGTAATTGACCATGCACTAGTAGTAGACGGTTTTGTATGAAATTTTAAATAATAAGCGTTTTGTTTGTGGTAGTTAATTAAAAATACTAATTAATTATATTAAATTTCAAATATTAAAAGGGCTACAGTTCGGAGGTTTTAGGCAGTTGTTAATAGATGGCAAGAGGTAATTACAAATTTATTTTTTATTAGCTATGACAAACAAAACGCGTATTATTTAAAACTAGCGGCCTGCCCCTGCTTCGCACGGGTATAAAATATATATCCCATGTCATTCAGTGTAAAAAAATGATTAAAACCGATCAAGTAGTTTTGATTTATCTCGCGGCCTCCTCATGGCATTTTAAATCTGTAATATCTCCGAAAATGTTCACTTAAATTACATGCTGTAAACGGCGATATTGATCTATATTAAATCAACAATTTATTTAAGGTACTCAATTGGATAAGGATTAATGCTGTATTGTATAAAAATTGCTTTGAACATAAGGCATCATTTTTCGTAAAAAGTAAATGAAAAAAACTGCTATTGTGGGTTATCCATAAGAGATAGACATATACCATCGCGGACTTTTCTGTAGACCTTTTTAAGGTGTACAAATACTTAGTACATCATTTTGATAAATCTCGTAGGGTTTAGCCTGCGTTTGCAATGTAAGCGGAAAAAAATGTAATTATTTACAGAAACCTCAAAAATTACAGTATTTCTCTACTTCGTATTGAATGTTATTATACGTACAAACCTTCCTTTTGAATCACTCTATCTATTAAAAAAAACCGCATCAAAATCGGTTGCGTAGTTTTAAAGTTTTATGCGTACATACGGAAATATGGACTTTGTTTTATAATATGTAGTGATTTAATACAAAACTGTCAACTACTAGTACATGGTGTTTTTTCTTAGATCTTGTGAAGATGGTTGGGCGCTGATAATGATACAATGGTCTCGTCATTTTCTCAGTTTTAATCGTTTAAAAAGTTTAAGAAAAACAATGAATAATGAAAATTCTAGTATAACTAAAATAATTTACAGTCAAACGAAAATTAAAACCGTTTAACGAGCAGGTCTTTTGGTGACCGCCTAATTTAGTTAAGAGTTTATGTTCTCATGTAAGTGGCCATTGGCTTTTTTTGAGAATAAATGATTTAAACCTAATCGTCAGTTTTGGTTAAAGGTAGGAAGTCAGTGTAGTAAGGCAGCAAGTAAGTCAGTTACAAGGTAGTTAATTGTCAATTTTTGAATTGATTAATGTGACAGATTAAAGTTTTGTTGTGGCTGCGTTCACAACATGGTCAATTACTAGTGCACTGACCTTATACAATATTGCAGGTAACACTACCCTACTGTTGTTGCAACAAGGTAAAATACCATTGTTCGCGTTCGAGGAAGCTATCGGATATATGTGCAGCCCCAGAGTGCCTGACAAAGATGGCGTCTCCGCTGCCGTACAAGTAAGTTCGCTAATTTATGAGTCCCTGGTACTTAACCCTTAGTTTATTGAATATTATTGTACTTTTAGTCTCGTATATTGAATAGTGATGTACATATTCACTGACTAGACTAGCTTTACCGGCAATTATTTAATTATCTATAATACAAAATTATAATTCAGCTATAATTAGCGATAAAATAAAATATATTTAATGCTAAATGTAGAGTGTAATATCTGTTCTCGTATCTTATGCATAGAGAATCCAAAAAAACTCATGCAAACTCAACAATACACAACCACTTCACATAATCGCTAACACAATAGGCCTGTAGCATCATCAGGAGATAGCCACATCGCTCAGATCGTATTGCAATTTTGTCGTGGGGTCTCTTCTGATTTATTCGATATAAAGCAATTTATTTTAAAGGGAGAAAAGAGAAGACTCTTTGCGCTTGCTCCCCGGATGGGGGGTAAGCGGGTTTCGAGGAGATCCTCACTGCCCGGGCTTGTCCTCGCGGGCACTTACGGCCGGTATGTGTTTCCGTAAGCCGAGGTCACCTAGGTGATCTAATGTTGTCGGTATTTGGGCCGTGGGTCCAGGTCACCTAGGTGACCTAAGGGATGCCTTTCTATCATCGCACCGCAAGGCATCGGGAGAAGTTCCACCCTTACGTCATTGACCGCCCACGTAGGCGCACGGAGCGCTTTGCGTCCTCTTTCTTAATGCGCACAGCAAGGGAATGGAATTCTCTCCCGGCATCTATCTTTCCCGGTTCATTTAATATGGGTATCTTTAAAGCTAACGTGAATAGGCATCTTCTAGGCAAGCGCGCTTCATCTTAGACTGCATCATCGCTTACCATCAGGCATGATTGCAGTCAAGCGCTCGCCTATTACGCAATAAAATTTAAAAAAAAAGATTCGGTGGGGAGGTCTAGGAATGGTAGCTCCCAGACCTCAAAGTCGTCTTCCGGTGGTCTTAGTTCGGGTGGTGTCATGGTCGGTGGTGTCATATCCGGTGTTTTCGCCCTTTCGCCCGTCGCGTCGTCCTCGTCGTCGCCGTCTTCATCCGCGCGAACAGTCGGCGCGCAAGGCGATGAACATACTCCACGGTCGGCATTCTGGTATCCCGATGCACGACGTCGTTCTGCACATACCTCGGGGCTCCTACGATCAGTTGCAGACAGCAAAGTGAGAAAAATCGATTATTTAATCGTAATCGTATTTTTCCACTCCACGTCACATACTTAGTTTTAGTGGATGATTTTAATTTTCCCCATAGGTGGCGTCGCTAGCATCGAACCTGTACTCCAAAGGGTTGACACTGGTCGATCAGCTGCAGGCTCTCTACGCGCAGTACGGCTATCACATCTCGTATAATGGCTACTTCACTCTGCACGACTCGTCAGTGGTACAAAAGATATTCAGCAGGATAAGGAACTTCCATGGCCCCGGCGAGGTATTACAATATTTTATTATATTTCTCCTGCCCTTATCCCACTCTAAGTGGGGTTATAACATGTTTATAACATGTTGTACCGACTTTACATTATTATTGAATTCGTTTTAAACTCAGATCCGGCATTTTTCTTTGCAAGCGGAACTCTACCCTAGACTAGACCTCTTTACACTAAGAATTTTGTTTCTTCTTTTTCAAATGGATTTATTTTTGGTTTTTTTTAATCAATACTAGTACAAAATACCTAAAAAGGCAAAGTATTTTAGTAAGAAATTTTTGTTAACATAAAAATCCATGGAGAGACCTAGCTAGGAGCGGATGTTTACCAGTAAATATGTTTGCGACATGATTAATTTATTTCTTTCTTTTTATACATATAGTTAGAAAAGAGAAAGACGCCGTGTGGTATCCGGCTGAATAGAATAGTACCACCCTCATTTCTTACCGAGGTGTCGTAAAAGGCGACTAAGGTAAGTTGACCCACCGTGTGGTATCCGGTTTGGTAGAATAGACCACCCTCTTTCTTACCTAGGTGTCATAAAATACGACAGAGGTAAGTTGACGTCAGGCAGGCGGCCGGTCGTAAAAAACGCAGCCAAATCATGTGACAGCATGTTTACAACAAAGTGTGCCGACCCCACTTAGAGTGGGATAAGTCATAAGGGCAGGAAGATGATGAGTTAGATAAGAGAAAGAAAGAGTAAAAAAGCATGTGCATAAAAGGCACTTATTTTCCTTTACTTCGCTCGTTTCAGTATCCAAAGAATGTAGGGTCATCCGAGGTGACATTTATGAATGACTTCACGTCAGGAGTTCGTATACCAGAAGAGGTCAACGGCGAGGGACATTTAAGTGAGTTCCAAATCCACTGTTTTTGTTCATTCAATGTTATTTCTATACACTATATTAGCACATTTATGTATATATGTAACCAACTCCTTTGAATTCAAATTATGACCCATTTTTAACGGACAAACTTCAAAATCTGTATTATCAAAAATTAGAATACAATATAATAAGTAAATGATCTGAAAAAATAAAAAATATATATTTTATTTATAAAACTTTATTACACATTCCAACAAAAAATAAAATTAACTTCAACTTATAGGCAACTTTATTGTTTTTAACAATTAATCGTACTACAAAGTCAAAAAAACAATTTAAAAAAAAAAAACATGCTTTCGAACAAAAAATTGTTCAACCCAAACTTTCTCACAATATTAATATTTTTGGTTAATCTTCACATTTTAGTTCGCAAACATGTTTTTTTTAGTATTTTTAGACACTATTTATTCTACGTAGTGATAGTAAACCATTTCTCTCCATCCAGGGGTGTTGGGTACGGGTTTAGACCAAGACTACACGAGTGGAGAGATGATATATTTCCAATGCAGCAACGGGCTGAGCGTCACCATCCGGACCAGCGGCACTGAGCCCAAGCTGAAGTATTACACCGAGCTGGTGTGCGATGCACCTACGATACTGTGAGTTTTGCTCCTATTTTATTTAGTAACTAGCGGCCTGCCCCTGTTTCGCACGTATAAAATATATAGCCCATGTGACTCAGTGAAAAAAATGATTAAAATCGATCCAGTAGTTTTCATTTATTACTGCCCGTTGTCCGCGTTAAATTTGGAGAAAAACATACGTACATATAAACCTTTCTCTTTAATCACTTTATCTATTTAAAAAAACCGCATCAAAATCTGTTGCGTAGTTTTAAAGATTTAAGCATACATAGGGATATAAGGACATAGGGACAGACAGAGAATGCGACTTTGTTTTATACTATGTAGTGACTAGCAATAATAATAAAATACTTTATTGCACATAAATGAAGATACAAATTAAACAGAAAGATGTGCACAGACGGCCTTATCACTAATAGCAATCTCTTACAGGCTACCTACAGTTAAACTAAACAATAGAAATATAAATTGGGGTGCTCAAAGTATTTGTTAATATAAATTAATACATTAATACATTAATACGTTGTTAATATAAATTTATATTATATGTTATAAATATTTAGAATGGGTCCTAAGGAAGGCGATGGCGTTCGTGGTACAGGTTATCCTAGTGCGAGCGCCACAGCACTCCTTTTTTATAAATTTGTAACTGTTTTTTATATATATATATTTATTGTAGTATAAGGAGTAAAAACTTGTAATAGTTTATAAGATATGAAAGAATAAATAAATAAAATAAATACATTGTAATAACTACACACTAATACATATAATATAACATAACAACATACATACATACATACATACATACGTCATATACATACAAATATATTTCTCAGCAATGCAATTGCCAACGGCTCTGCCTACGTGGAAAGATTGATACTGTAATGTAGTAAAGTTAAGTTAAAGTGGGTTAACCTTAAAAGCTAGGTATATGCTGTCGCCTACTTTTATTTAGAGCTATAAGAGGGGAACAATTTTGTAATACACGATGTTTGAATAACTTTCACCGTTTACTTAGCGCACGTAAGGAAAGTTGTAAATTTTGCCGTTTCCATAATATTTTATATTGCTGCTCCTCTCCTATTCATAATGTTATATATGCCTATTCCTCGATAAATGGACTATCTTAAACTCAAAGAATTTTTCATATCAGCCCATTAGTTCCTTAGATTAGCGTTCAACAATAAAACAAACTCTTTTGCTTTATATATCAGTATAGATATCGTCTTATTTTTTTTATTATCCCAACCCTCGACTAATTTAATCCTAGATTTAATAGTCAATGACCTCTATGATTTAAATAATTTTTTTTATTTCAGTGAACAAGAGGCGAAGAAAATTGTACTAGAACAAATTGTAAAAGAGTTTATCGACGAAATAATACAGCCCAAGGAAAACGGTTTGATTGGATGAATGTGTTAAGGTAACTAAAAGATATTACGCCTGGCGTAATCAAATTTAAAATTTATATCGATTTTTGTTTAATTTCCTACCAAAGGATTAGTTTTTCTGTGATATTTACGTTCCCTTCTTTATATGTGATAATGTGATTCAAAATCATATAAATATTTCCACGTTTAGAGTAGTATCATTAAGCTAAATTGGAAGTTAAATATAACAAACTAGCAATCGGTTCCGCCCGCGTGGAAAGATTAAAACCGTAATATAGTCTTTTGATAACCATAAAAATGGTTAAAGTGGGTTAACCTTAAAAGCTAGACATATTCTGTCGCAGACTTTTATTTTGAACTTTTAGAGAGAAAATATTTTTGTGATACATGATTTTTTAATAACTATTACAGTTTACTTAGCGCACGCAAGGAAACCTTTTCCGTTTTCGTATTATTTTTTTATTGCTGCTCCTCTCCTATTCATCTTAGCGTGATGTTATATAGCCAATAGCCTTCCTCAATAAATGGACTATCTTACACTGAAAGAATTTTTCAAATCGGTCCAGTAGTTGCTAGATATATTCTTTTTTTATTTTCACTTCTATTTTCGGCATATTCGTTATTATCACTTCTCTGACCGCCCGTTCCCTAAACAAGCTACCGTGACTTTTACAATAGATGGAACGTTGACCTCCATAAAGACCTCGACCTCCCTACCATTACTCACCTCTTTAAACGTTTTTCGAAGTCTTACTTCGAGATAAGCTGTGGTAGCCCAGCGGTAACACCGTGCGACTCTTTCGAGGAGGTCACGGGTTCAAACCCGGGCAGACACCGATGATTTTTACTGTTAAAACTTATGTGTCTAATTGATAATTGCAATTTATCACACGCTTTTCTGTGAAGGAAAACATCGTGAGGAAACCTGCATATCTCTAGAGAATTCTGGAAATATGTGTAACCTACCAATCCGCATTGGAGCAGCGTGGTAGGTCTTAGCTCCAATCCTTCTCTTCAAAAACGGAGAGAAGAGGCCTATTCTCAGCAGTGGGATAGTAACAGGTACTTACTTACTTCGAGAAATCGGTACACCCGAACCCTCTCATTCCAGTTCAGTTGCTTCCACCTACATCCCAGTTAGGTCTGAACACCAAAAATATAGGCGTACAAAAAGCGTCCTATATGACCCTGACGATCGAATAACGATCGCAAACACAAAAACACGTAATACACACACACAGCGTCTTCACCGGCGAAGAGGAGGTCCCAGATTTCTGACGTCGGTTGTTGGTGGCTTTTTGCTACCCTTCCATCGTCGTATTGACTAATCAAAGTCATACCATCAGCCCTCCACTACACGTCGCCCTAAGCCGTAGTCTGGCCTCACAGGAGGCACCCTTAGGACGACGTTCCCCATAGCTAGTAGAGCTTCTGCGCTCTACTCTCCCCATTTCGCAACCTCGACGATGCTTCTGCGCTCGCCCGTCTCGTCCGGTGACGCTGTAAAAGCTGTTAGGGCTAACAGCATATAGTCAATACGAAAAAAAATTCAATTGACTTGTATTCGACGTAAATTTTAGCATTATTTCATTGCCCAAAAACAGGGTTAAAACGCCATTTTTTTTTTTAATGAAACCTAGCTTAATCGATGTATATATATAATAATTACACAAAGTCATAATTTCTGTAAGATCTGGATAGAATTAAAAAATATTTAAGCTAACTACGTAAATACTTAGTTTACTTTTCTTCCTATCGAAATCTTTACTGTATATTTTAATATTGTCAATTTAATTTTGTTAATTGTATTTTCAAGATTAATCGTATCACGACTTACACGACTTTTTTTGGTTGAAACCTTTTTATGAAATAATTTAGGTATATTAGGTTTATAACATGATTAGTGGATTTGCTGAGAAAAATTAAAATATATGTAAAATTAAAATTTACTTAAAATCAACTTGATTTTAACGTTTAACTTTACATATATTATTATTCATTGCATTATTAATTATTACTTTATAAATTCCAATAAAGATAACAGTGCATTTAATTTTGAAAATTTACTTACTTAACTTTTCGATTTTTTTGGAAATTAAATAATGTTATAGTCTTAAATTCCTACAATTTTAGTGCATTTTAGTTTTGTATAAAACATAAATCTCATAATTATATATTTAATTCAATTATATGCAAAATTGATCTTAATGAATAATTTATAACATACAATAACTTTCTTAATTTTAATAAAACATATTTCTCCAAATTGTCTTTTATTAACACCAATAAATCGATAACATAACAAATCACATTTTCAAAATTTCAAAATTTTTAAACAACAAGTTTTTTTTAATCTAGATTACAACTAGTCGCTTTTCTCGCTCGCTGCTTCAGCCGCTTCCATCTTTTGTCGTTCTTTCTCCCTAAGATTTTGCTCAATCAAATTATCTAACTCTGGACTGAGCAGCACAGACAGACCAGCCGTTATTGGTACCTGAACAATAATATATAAGTATACAGATGATTTTATAAGGTCTATTTAAAATACATCTTGTCTTTATATAATTTCGGATGATAACTTTCATCATCATCTCACGAATCATTAGATTACTATTACGCTCTTGAATTGTAATACACATCGGACTTATTTAATTAATTAATTAATAAATAACAACTTAATCGAATCACGCCTCAATAATTCCTTATTATACTGCACCAATACCAAACATCAATCGCAAAGAGCCTCGAACGCACCAAGCCTCGATCGCAGTAAGCTTCGAACGCACCAAGCCTTGATCGCAATAAACCTCAATCGCACCAAGCCTCGAACGCACCAAGCCTCGAACGCACCAAGCCTCGAACGCACCAAGGCTCGAACGCACCAAGGCTCGATCGTAACAAACCACGAAATCGCCTACCAAGCCTCAGAATCTCACTAGCATTAAAATCCCATGACGCCTTTGAATTTCTTTACAATTCGACAACCAATTGATTTTATTCAAAAGCAACATAACGCCTTGGATTCACCAGATTAGATCTGACTGCCTAATATTGAATCCGCTTTTATTACTTACCTCTGCAAAAACCGACTTCGCAGCGTCCCATCTCTCCATATGGTTCTCTATTATCTTCAGACACGGCTGCGCTTTTGGCAACATGCGTCCTAAAATACTGAAATCAGTGCTTACTGATAAAATCAATTGTTTACCCAATTACTTGTTAGAACTATAGTTTCTAAGTCAATTTCAATCTACAATGATGTCTG
The DNA here is from genome assembly GCA_029227775.1 of Morpho helenor. Taxonomy (NCBI): domain Eukaryota; kingdom Metazoa; phylum Arthropoda; class Insecta; order Lepidoptera; family Nymphalidae; genus Morpho; species Morpho helenor. Next base: position 14,994,374 of record JARGCU010000010.1, read on the forward strand.
CATTATGGTTATCGTTAGATTCGGGTAATGGGAAAAGATTTATGTCCTACAGTGAAAATATATCAACTGAGTCGCCTACATTTTAGAAATCTAATCCATCTCTTTTTAATTATAACACGCTTTGACTAGTTGAATAGAGCATGGATTCCTAAAGTACAAAAGTAATAATAAAATTATTTTGCTATAATCCGCGATGAAGTAAAATAGAAAATATATATAATGCTAAATGTAGAGTGGACAATCGGTTATCATACCTGATACATGAGGTTTTTCCGGAAACCTTTCCCATTAAGATGGGAATTTTCGAATCTTTAAAGTCTCCATAAGTTCCCGGTTTTGATAGACACGTCGACGAACTTCGACATTCGAGATTTCTAGGGTCTAGCTTATAGCCAACATGCATCTGTATGCCCACATATATTAAATCCAAAGTCCTTATTTGACACTTTTAAGAGGCTATTAGTTTTACGTGCACAAAATTGTTATAAGAATGACTTATTAGTAGGAAGCTAGTAGAGGAAATCGAAATGTTTACACAACTAGCCGCAATTTCGTTTCAAATATCTAAGTATTTTGTTTCAATATACGAAAGTTATGATGAATGTTAACTAGGCTAATTGATGATATCACTTCATTTTGGAAATATAGGTGTCCCATTTTTCCCTTGCCCAAAATATTTTGGGAATCCCTCACATTACATCAAAAGATTATTGTTTAAAATACTATTTTGTTTTTGTGAGGGAAAAGGTACTAACTCGAAGAGTGGAACACAGGTCATATTAAGAAATTGGATTTCAAGATCGGGAATAAAACACTTCTCGCGGTCCATAATTCTGACGGGAAGATCGCCTCGGCTCTTCTCCACGTCGCCTTGCTTAAAGAACTCTGTTAGAACGGCTGCCTGGATTTGAATATAATAGAAAAATAGTTTATATATATGTGCAATACGGGTATTATTATAATGTGCAATGAAGTGCACACCATAAATTCAAATTCAAATTCAAAATATTCTTTATTCAAATATACTTGTAAACAAGTGCCTTTGAATCGTTAACTCTACCGCTGGTTCGGAAAGCTGTTCCTACCGAGAAGAGCCAGCAAGAAACTCGGCGGGTGCTCTTTTAAACATATAATTCTTAATACTATTTACATTCAGTCTTTACTGTCTTGTACAGGTTTAAAGAGAGCTATATCCACACATTCTTATCTTCTAAATAATCTCCAATAGTATAGTAGGCTTTCTGTATCAGCCTATTTTTAACAGTGTTTTTAAACTGCTGCAATAATAATACACGTAGATAGCCAAAAGAAGTCGTCATAAAGTGGGGTCGGCAAAACATAAACATGTTGTCACATGATTTGGCTACGTATTTTTGCGACCGGCCACCTGCTTGACGTCAATTTTCCTTACGATACTTCGGTAAAAAAGAGGATAGTCTATTTTACTAAGCCGGATACCACATGCTGGGTTAACTTATGTTAATCATATTTTATGACACCTCAGCAAGAAAAGGGTTGTCTATTCTATCAGCTGGATACTACATGGTGGATCAACTTATGTTAGCTGCATTTTAAGACACCTCAGTAAAAAGAGGGTGGTCTATTCTACTCAACCGTATACCACACGGCGGTTTTACCTTAGTCGCCTTTTACGATATAATAAGTACATTAGTATATACGCCATCTATGACTAATGTATATGTAATGAGTATTAATTAAACCCTGAACTATTATAATTCAACTTGTATTATCACACTCGTAATTAATACATCTCCCAAAGCAAACGGCACATCACACAAGATGGCTTGTTATTCCGTTGCCATCGCAACCTCCATTTGTTATTTCGCATTAAGCCGGCATTCGAGTGTGTTCGTAGGACGCTCTGTGACAAGGAGCCGAGTTCCCTATCCATCAGCTACACTGGTAATACGCACGATAGCAGCGACCTCTTGCAATATCCGTTTACAGTATTTATTTATTTCTTTTTATACATACATATATTTAGAAAAGAGAAAGTAAAATTAAAAAGCACATGTATAAAGGCGGACTTATCCCTAAAAGGGATCTCTTCCAGTCAACCTTTGAGTAATAGAAGGAAAAGAATAAGAATTAAAGTAGAAGGAGATAAGAGTCATATAGAAAAAAGAAAAAGTTTATATAAATTGAACTATTTGAACTAATAATTATATTTGGTAAAAAAATATATATATAGATGAAAAGATGCTACTAATATATAATAACTTAAGATAAATATTTTCTAATATGTATTCTATTCACATAAGCTGTGGTAGCCCAGCGGTAATACCGTCCGCCTCTTTCGAGGATGTCTAGGGTTCAAACCCCGGGCAGGCACCAATGAGTTTTCTAGTAAAAACTTATGTGTCTAATTGATAATTGCAATTTATCACACGCTTTTCGGTGAAGGAAAACATCGTGAGGAAACCTGCATATCTCTAGAGAATTCTGGGGATATGTGTAACCTACCAATCCGCATTGGAGCAGCGTGGTAGGTCTTAGCTCCAATCCTTCTCTCCAAAAACGGAGAGAAGAGGCCTATGTCCAGCAGTGGGATAGTAACAGGCCGTTACTTACTTTTTACTTACTTATTCTATTTAAACAACTTACTGCAGTCTTTTTGACGCAGCCCCACTCCTTAAGCTGGTCGCTGAGGTCGGCTGCGTTCATCAGCAAACTTTGCAAGGCATTCGCGTGGACGCGGTTTCCCTTTTGGAAGTCATACGAGATCGCTTTGAACTCGTTCAGATTCCTATTTATTACGAAAATTAAGCAATACTGTAATCAACTTTAATAAAAATAATCGATGAGCAGACTATGGCCCAGTCAGAAATTAATTTTTATCACGCAATTTTGAGTGTTTCTCAACTTGTACAATTTTTAAACACTGCCTAGAAACGCCAAAATTATTGGTAAAATAAAGTGTACAAAGGTCAACTTATCCCTATGACAGAGATCTCTGCCAGCTAACCTTCGAAGTGAGACAATTTATATTTAAGAAAAAGTTGAGGGTGAGAAAGAGGGTGGTCTATTTTACTCAACCGGATACAACACGGTGGGTCAACTTACCTTAGTCGCCTTTTACGACACCTCGGTAAGAAATGAGGGTGGTACTATTCTATTCAGCCGGATACCACACGGTGGGTCAATTTTCCTTTGTCACCTTTTACGAGACCTCGGTAAGAAATGAGGTTGGTACTATTCTATTCAGCCAGATACCACACGGCGTTTATAGGTAAGTATAGGTGGCTCACTTGAAATAATTCGCCAGATCCGTAGCGAGGATGTAATCACGGAGCAGCATGAGCGCCCTGTCGTAGTCCCTCCGAGGCAACGCCTCTAGTATATCGCAGCCCTCGGTATTTAGCACGCACATAGCTTGAGCAAGGTGGTGCCGCTCCATCACACTACCCTCACTCGAGTATAGAGCAGCCAGAGTGGTTTCTGATGACGACAATAACTGGACTATGTCGGGAAACCAGACTTCCCAGAACATCAAGATGCTCTCAAGGAAACTAGTATTCTCTCTAATGGTGACGAGACTTTGTAACCTTGACTTTGTAACAAGAGGACACTTTGTAACCATTTAGCTGATGATAGACAATGATCAGTGCAACATAATTAACTCAACAATCAAAAACCCCAGCAATATTATTGGAATAAAACTTTTAATGATAAAGTAAAAAAAAGTTTTTAGAATTAAGCGTTGTAATGTTGCGGATTTTAGCAAAAATTATTTTACATTCCAAAGGTAATCCACGTCTAGAAATAGAACATTGAATCTAATCTAAATCCTACTTATTTATCTATTGATTCGGATTTCCATCAGCATTACGTATGATATAATCCAAAAAATATCCTATATAATCTCAAATTAATTATGTAATACCAATTACAGATCACATCATTCTTAGTTACAATATTACAATTAAAAACCTAAAAATAAACAGGAGAATAATGAAAACATAGAAAACAGCATTAAGGCTCAACTATTACGACACTGCAGTTATGATTGATGAAAACCCATCGCAGCCAATATCGGGTGATAATGCGTCCATTATGCAGCTATTATATAAGCGCGAGATACGTGTTCCTGCAGTGTTGAAGGATGAAATATAGACTTACCTTAACTTGATGAAACTGAACTGTGATGAAAATATTAACATATTCATAAAGTTACTCCAAAGTTGGAACTCACGTCCTTGAATCTGAAAACTGTTGGTGGTGCCGCGATGGTCCATATCGTGAACTAAACCAGCTATTAAATACATTAGCGCTTGTAGATCTCTGAAACCGAAGAAGGAAAAGAAAACTGTGTCCAGATAATGTATTTTTTTCATGTATTTCTTTTTATATATTTATAAAATAAAACAGACTTGTTATCACTCACAAACGAATTACGGTGTACGATGTAGAGCCTCGATAACGTAAAAACTTCTATAATTTCAAAAAATAATCTGCTCCCTTACCCTTTAAAAGATCTGTTACTTAAAATACACTACCTCTATAACTTAAATTATTATTTTAATATTCTCAATGACTATAAGTTAAACTATCTGCCAAATCTAGTAATTTCAAATTAATTTCAAAAAAAATTTGCAATTTATTGCTTGTACGTATTAACTTATTCTACTTATAAATTCCTTATAACTGAACTTGTAGCGTACTTAGGATTACATTTTTGGATTCCTTAATATTTGACCTGACTCCAGCTTGAACCCCTGATAAATTAAAAACTCTTCAACTTAAAATATTTCGTGTTTCACTTGGATTTTAAGTTGTCGAGATTCTACTTATACAATTATACTCACGTATAGTATCCCTGTCCAACTAGTTTATAATTAGTTATGGCGGCGTAACACCATTGGGCCACAGAGAACGCGTGCAGCCAACTGTGGTACGGCACGTCGCGGTAGCCCTTCTTGACGTGTAGGATGAAACGCACTAGCTTCTGTTTCTTTATTTTAAATCTGACAAAGAAAGGAAATCATTAAACTGCCCATTTTTAAAGTAAGTCACGATAGGTCTCAAAGCTGAACAAAAGCTTCCGTGTGAATTTGCATTTCCCCAAGTTGTTTATCATTGTTTCCCGTAGGAAATTCAGTCTTCAAAATTGTTTAGTACAGTTAAATACACTCTTTTCTCAGTCTGTCAGCGATTCTGTAGCATTCTCAAGATGCAACGGAGTACTTGCTCTCCCGCCTCAAACTGCATTTTTTATAATAGCATGAGAGCGATTTGAACCCCGTGTTCCTACCAAGAACTACATTAGAATGTATATAGTTTACTAAATTTACATATATTAGAATAAATAGCAAGCAAAAAAAAATACGACTATAATCCCTACTTTTTATCAAATCCCAAGTCGGAGAACATCTTGAGCACGTAGCAGGGCAGCTCTCTTAGTGGGAGAGCTCGCAAGTTGAAGTGAAGGCTGGTGATATGGGGGTGATTGTGGAAACCGGTGCACTCGAGGACCCGAGCCACTTCTGAATCGCCAACCTTCCATCAGCAATTTAATGAGTTATTGATATTAGCTATCTCTCTCCTTTGAGATAAGACCCATATTAGGCCTTCTATTCTCTTTGAGATTAGACCTATAGCAAGCCTCGTATCTCCTTTACATTAGACCCATAACTCTGTCACAGCGGATTGGCAATTCACAAACAGTATTTCTCTAGTTGTGTGCAAATATTTGCATAATGGTTCATTACCGTAAAACGCATGATAAATTGAAAATTTTAATTAAGAACTGCATAAATTTAGTAAGTATAAAACTCATAGACGCTTGAGACTGCGATCCCCTGTTATTGGTTACCATCATGGTTGTTGAGCTTAACTAACCCTGACGTTACAAAAAACTTTAAAAACCTCTATATTTCAGCGATCAGTATTCCTTATATCGTGGATTCTCTACTAGTTTTTAATATCGTTGCTATAATAATTAATAATCACTCTAAATTTAAATATTCTGAATAGATCTTAAGTTACCGTTGTATTACCGTGGCTAAATTTGAAACAATGCTAATGGATGTGCATGGGTGAAAACAAATGCCAGAAATTACCTACCTTCATATGATACATAACTAATTCGTTTGCCAAAGCATTCCTTATATGCGCCTCCTGTATCTTCTGATACACAACGGAATGCATTATGCACACTCCGCAGTATATGCTGAACGCGAGTGCCATTTCTTCGTCCATTGCGTCGAAGTACGGATCTCCAACCTTATTGATTAACTGGCCCACACCAATGATGCCAGTTTGTTCTCGGATTGGAAAGCAGAGAATCGCCCTTAAAGTGTGAAATAACTCAACCAACAATAACAATTTTATCTACGTACCAATCGCTCATCATTTACCCAGGAATATAAATCAGGAGGTCATCAGGGAGCAAAGTGGGTAAGATATTATAGGGTATAGGTCCCAAAACAAAAAGCTCAGGGGGATACTGAAATCCCCATATTACATTACACAAACATATTACTATTACACAAACTTTAATACTCTTTTTGATTCATTCGTTATAAAAACAAAAATTTTAAAAAGTTGTCATCCGCTGTTACGTGGGCATAATCCCACATTACCAATAGTCAAAGCTCCAGAGTTAGAAAATTCCTCACAATACGCGCCGTTTCAAGCAATACCCTAATTCATATTCTATTTATTTGGGCAAATAAAAAAAATTGGCAACCTTTAACGCTTTTTTTTTTAGAATTGAGTACCGTAAAATGCCGCAACTTTGCCTCGCGTCATTACTTTGCCTAAAATAGAAAGTCTGCCAAGAATTTTTTGTTTATCCAAGAAACTACTATTAGAATACTACGATTCAGAGATTAATTATATGACAACACTTTGAAATTATCAGCTTGCTCGTATATCGCTTACACATTTATAAATTGGCTTTGAAACGTATCGCACGCACCGTAGATTCTAATTGGTGTTTGGAACTTTTCCTGTAACTACTCACAAACATTACATTTTTTTTCTTGATTTTTGTATATTAGATTTAAATATATTTTTCTCGCTGTTTCTTCTAATTAGAACGAAAAATAAAAATACTTAAAGACAGAAAAGTACATTTAGGCAATGTTATGTCAAGAAATTTGTAAGTCTAAGCCAAAGTTTGCCTACCATAGGGCTGACACTAAAGATGATAATCATGTAAAGTACAATGATGAGTTGTGAATTTTTTTCTGTTATCTATATATTTATATATTTATGATATTGTTAGAAATTAAGTCTAAATTCAATTTAAAATGAATTAAAAAAAAATAAAGGATACGTTCAGAGAATCACGTCACTACAAAATCCATCGACAGAATGATTCTACCAACAGTTCGTAACACTAATCCACTTGACAAGAACTGGCAAGTAACTCAGTGGTTACTCCCATCACGAATAGCAATTATTTAAGATTAGATTCTAATAACACGAAATAATTCCTACTTTGTCACAAATGCTTGAAATCACCGTAGAAAATAATATGTCACAAGAAATGCAAATAGGGGAATATGTTATGGTCAAATTTTTAGCAGGGAAAGCTTACAAGCACTATATTGGATTAATAATAGGATATAGCTTGACAGAAAAAACATATACTACTAAATATCTCCGAAAAGATGCAAAAGGAATGTTTATATGGCCTGTTGTAGAAGATATATCTGATATAACTATCCATGATATAGAAAAAGTTTTACCATAGCCTCATGTTGGTCGTCGTGGGAAATTAAAATTCAACGTAAATTTTGATGTTCCTATCGTTAATATCAATTAAAAAGATATCTTTATAAATTCAAGTGAAGAAAACTTTTTTATTTCGTTTTTATACTGAAATGTATCATCATGTTCTTGGTGTGATTTTAATTTATTTTAGCGAAAGTTGATCAATCCTTCATTTTTTTTAAACACTTGTATATAATAATAATTTATCTTCACTATTTCAATCTGTATATGTCAGAATCAGATATAGTAAAATGATATTAAATCTTTTTACTTTTAATTACAAAAAAAATGGTTTTTTTTTCATTATAATCAATCTTAATTTTTAAAAGCATCGGAGTGATCATGTTAACTGAGAGTTTTTTGTATTTTAAATATATAAAATAATACAGTCAAAATTATTAAAGATTTACAAATGTTTTATTATTATAGATAATTATATACCAAAACTATATTTACATAATATCTCATTATTTTATATGTGACAACCCTTGTCTCAAAAAGCCAATGTATGGAAATTTATTAAATTCTGTACCTAAAATTGCCTAGGCGTTCATACGGTGTTGCGTATTTTTTTCGTTATTCCCAATATATTTTTCGGATACTTCGTCTTATAAATACCATTGTGATGTAATAAGTAAATAAATTACTATAATATTACGCATTCAAATGGAGTAGGCAAAGTTAGGGTTTTTATATCCATCTTTGCCTATCGTTAGACATGCGTATAATTAGCCTTAAATATATAAAAAAGTTGTAAAAACAACTACTATCTACAACTCAAGACTTCCTACTTCAATTTAATAGCAATCAGATTAAAATTGGACCATCTATTTTTGAGCTACGACGCTTAATGTCAAAAATCCAGGCAAAGTTGCGGCATTTTACGGTATATGCTGTTAGCCCTAACGGCTTTTACAGCGTCACCAGGCGGGTCCTTTACCGCTGCGTTACTGGCGACCTATAGTCAATAGACCTATGGACCTATAGTCAAGGCACAAGACTAACAAGAGTACTAACTTGCAGTAAACAGAATTCGACAAAACTAGACTAAGCACTAAACCACATTCCACTATGTATGAACCCAATTCAACGAAATTTGACCAAGCACTAACTTGCATTCCACACCGGGATCACAGTCGATGACAGGGTTGTACGCAGGATGCTCCTTAGCGTTTTTGCAATTGATCAGCGAGCCTGTCCTTATCACCTGGCCCGCTATGCCGATGTCCATGGGGAACCGATACTCTGGTACCGTCCCATCATCCTTTAATTAAGACACTGTACATATCATATAAACATACGGGTCACATCGCGTTTTAACTCTGGTTTCCCTTCAATCAGTTCGTGATCACGGTGGATGCAACTCTGCCGAAACGTTGAACCTTATACAAAGGTAATCGATTATAACGCGATGTGACCCGTATGTTTATATAATAATCAGTATGAATCGCGAGAGTTTAAAATCCACTACACTGTACATAGGCGCAGAAGTTTAAAGTCCATTTGCTTAACGTTATCAGAGGTTTTGACAATATCATTTATAATTGTTATATATAGTCTTTTGTGTAATAATTTGCCCTAATTTTTATTGCATGGTAAATGAAATTGTGCTCCGACCATTAATATTATTTGGGTCAAATGGAACCCGGGATTAGTTTTAAATAACCCACAATTATGTGAGTAGCTTTTATTTAAGAAGGTAAAATCTATTTTTTTTAATATATACGTAGTTCGTTCTGTAATTTGGCCGAAAACTAAGCCCGAACATGTTTATTCGCCCACTGGTCAGCTAAGTATAACCTGTAAATCAGGCGGATTTTATATCCGTATAGAGATACTGCTAAGTATTAACAAATAAACGACCTTATTTTATAGTTGTGTTAACTCCTACTTCCCTTCATTTAAGGTATATATCAGGAATATAAATAGCTAACCGTCGGCACTTGACGACCGCTCTTCACAAGTTCCATATGGTCCACGTCCACCAACATTACGGAACAATACTCTGCTTTGGTCAACTGCTTCGCTTGCTCCATCGCTATTTGAAGCAACGTGTCTAACGATGCCACCTGAAATAAATCTAAAGGTACCACTTTACCTTTTTGATCGTATGGATGAAGTAACAATACCACTATTAACATTTTCGGACGGATCATCAACAACAGATTATCAAGGGTCCCTTAGGATTCTTATAATAAAATGCGGCTACAATTAAATCAAATCAAGATTGATATGGATGGTACTTTCTAGAATGCAAAAAAAGAGTGGAACTGTGTGACATATGACATCTGGGTAGAGTTTAAAGACCTCAGACCTCAGGTTCTTAAAATAGAAGGTCCCAGATAGTATATAATTAAGCCAATTAATGAGGAATTAATGTACCTATGACGCTCTGACAACGCGTGAAACATTTTGAACTTTACCAATTGGTTATCGGTTAAAGCCCGAGGTTAAAAAGCATGTTTGAGGTTCGTGTGAAAACATAACTAATTGATATTTATGATATTAAGCTTTACAAGTTAAAATAATATCAGCAATCCTGCCTATATTTTCAAACTCTTAGAATATGTAGGCACTTCGCATAAGTATGATGTGATAGCTTTACGCCTAATTGCTTCTGGAAAGAAGTGAGGTAGATAAGTTTAGTACCCTCATATAAAGAAAAATACATACTTGGGTGAAAAGTCTCCGAGCAACGCGCAGTAATTGTTGACATTTTTGCTTTAACGTACACTCGTATTCCAAGTGAATAGTTTTCTTTAAAACTGGCCAGGTAAATCTAAAGAATTTCCTTAAATTAAATTTGCATTAAAACCATCAATTATTTATTCACTGTTATCGCACACCAATGAACAATGCAGAGATTGACTCAACGCATGTAAAAATAAACCAAGATTTGTATAGTCCCCAAACTACGTGAACAAAACCTACCTGCTACGACTTGCAAATCCAAATATAGTCATGCAAATCCCATAGGATTCAACCCTAGATGATCTACATGTCCCTCTATCCAAAGGCATATGTAGGGCTAATTAAAATACCTTAAACTGGAAATCCCCCGAGAACTATAAGGTCAGTATAAAAAGAGACACATTCATAAACTCCAATGGTAATTAAGTTTGGGTAACCTAGCCACAACTCAGTAATTCTAGAAAATACTCACAAGAAACATTCATGTATAAGATGGGCGACGTTCTCTTCCAGAACTTTCGGTGCCACCACGCACACGATTACAGAAAACGGTTTATCTATTATTGGAAACATTACCACACGTTTCTTCACTTCCTTTGAAACGTGCTGAAATAAAATCCATTTTAAAATTGTAGCCATTTCTTTGACATAAAAAATAGTAGTAAAATAAAGTATAATGAGACTTCCAAACTTTTTACTTACGGGAGAAACAATAGCTTGAAAATCGGTTCCAAAGTTCGATAATAGATCGGTCTGTTCTAATGCTGACTTCAGTACCTCACACAGTTTCGGAGTCATCTAAAATGTTTATATTTGTAAACCATATTTGCCCAAAGTGCTAACAGCATGCATTTCGAAGCTAAATTTGGAAATTTCGACGTAGGCGATAATTTGTACGCTGACGGTATAAGACCGTTTAGACAACCCAAAATCCAAAACTTGTTTGAGTCATAGGCATATCGCCCTATCTGAAGAATAAAGTCACATGTCCTATTTATAAGCATAGGAAATGTGAGTTTATTCTTCGGATAGAGCGATATGTCTCTTTAGACCTTCAGACTACGTTTTAGACATTTAGTTCCTAAAGTGGTCCAAGTGGATATCTAAGAGTCCACCTCCACGGATCTACGTTAGCGTGACTAAAAAATAGGGGTTCACAATTCGTAATGTCAATAAACTTGACAATACGTCGTGTTCATATTGTTAAGTTTAGGAAAATGGTAGAAATATAGGTGCCGGAGAACAACCAAAACCTGCAAAATTTTCAAGGTAGCTTAAGAGAAAGAAGTCTGGGAACTACAGCTTTATACATTCTTAATTCGAGGCATGAAAAATATGTGAGACCTATAAAAGTAAACTTACACATATCTTAAGCTTCCGTGGTAAAGGCGTTGAGCCAACAGTTTCTATGGAGGCTTCCTCCCCATGGACGACTATTAAGAACACTATCTCCGCCTCGCATTCTTCTCGTAACTAAAAAAAAACTTTGACTTTCTTTAAATACGTATTTAAAACGAGTGGAGAGGTCTCTTTTCCATAAAGAAAGTCCTTGGAAAGAAAATCAAATTAATAAATGCTACGTCAACAGTTCAAAAGAATCCTAAGTTAAGTATGCAGTCATGATCTGGCGCTTGTATTATGAAATTCCGCAAAGTAAAGCAAAAGTAAGTATTTGCAACTAGGGTAAATAATATTGAAAAATGTTCTAATGACATAATATCATCCTTACAACTATTATCGATAATTTGATAGAAGCTATTCGTTAGGAATTATAACTATTGTTATTAAATGATGAAACCGATAGCTTTAAAATGTATTATCTGATAATGATAAATTTAGCTTTATACGTGGTTGTCTCAATATAAAAGGACAAATTACTTAATTCAAAAAAGGGGAATATGTCAAATTGAAATTAAAGGGCAATAATGAATTTAAGGACAAAATAATTACGTTTATTGCGTTTACTAATAACCTTTTCCACAATCTGTAACTTACATATACGTTAATTTTAATTTGCATTTGAGCACAGCTGTCATCATTTAAATTCATCACCAACTCTAATATTTTGCCTGGATCGCTATGTTGTAGATTTTTTCTTTTTGTTTGTTTTTTACTTGAAGCCATTGCAGAAATTATAGATTCAACCAAGGAAATTTATAATTTCAATTTTTTCAAGTTGCGGCGAGAAGTTTTTTTTTGTAAATGGCATACAAATAATTAACCTGTTATTTGTCTGCGGAGCAAAGTGTGTCTATGAAATGGATATTCCAAAAACAAATATTGAAAATATAACAACGCTATGGTAATCAAACCTATATTTGTAGATAATATATTCTAGATAACAGTAGGTAATGCGTCTAGCGTTGACTCTCTAACTACCTAAGCTCTTATACTTATTTTTAGAACAATTAGTATATAAAAAATTACGAATCGCAAACTCAAGACTCCCGCGAATTGAAATTAGTCTAGGTTCTATCAGCGTTGTTTTCGTTTTTGATATGAGAAAAATCAACATGAAGTTTTAACTTAACTCATACGCACTGAACAAAAACATCAATGTGTGTTTCAGTCTCAATTAAATACTCACGGAAGGGTAAATTTACGTGAAACTGCGTCAATACGCATTTGCGCAATTTTGCTTATATCGCAAAGAATTAATGCTTCGATGCATATTAATTCTGCGCTAACATGCCCTGATCCAACCCTAATTATTTAAACTTATTTAATAATAACTCCTATATGTATGGTGGTTGGGTTTATATTATTTTTGTTATTTTTATTACGTAGGTATAGATATCGCAAGATTTGTAAAACTGATATGACTTTTAGAAAACATTATTTTCATACATAGGTTAAATAATCTAACAAAGACTACAAGAGATTATTTTTAGTCTATCGTTATTTTACCTTCTACCCAAAGACTAACAAATCTGTCATAATCCATGCCTAAAAAAGTAAAATTTTATTATCTGTTTTAAACAACAAAAAAAATAGAAACAGCTGATGGGTGATGAATAGCTATTTTGCGTAAAATTTAAATCATTTATTATATTAACCATATCTCAAAATGGCTGAGATACAAACATTGATTGAAATGGGATTTCCAAAAGAGCGTGCGTAAGTACTAACATTTAAATGTTCTAATTTCGTAATTTAGATTCTTTAATGCACACTTAAGATTTGCTCAAAAAATGTGAAGATATAACAATATAATTGTTAATTTATGTCGGTTTTAGTGAGAAAGCACTGGCTGTTACGAATTACAAGGGTGTGGAGCCTGCTATGGAATGGCTTTTAGCTCATGCTGATGATCCTGAACCAAGCACGGCTTTTACTACTGATCAGAGTGCGAGTACGAACTCCGAACCAACTGCCCCTGCGTCGACGACTGAGGAAACTACCGACCAAGAAGCTAAATCATTTAAATGTGACGAATGTGGCAAATTATTTAAAAATCAAGATGAAATGGAGTTCCATGCGGCGAAAACGAACCACAGCAGCTTCTCCGAGTCAACAGAGGAGAAAAAGCCCCTGACTGAAGAGGAGAAAAAGGCTCAGATGGTGTTACTGGAAGAGAGAATGAAACAGAAAAGGAAAGAAAGAGAGGAGAGAGAGAAGGTACTGCAACAATGTGATTTATTGTATTATATAAAACTGATATTAAATTCTTGTATTGAGTATCAAAAAAGCAATGCTTTATTATTATAAAGCATTGCTTTTTTTATACACAATGTGACTACATTCTAATGAAAAAAACAGAGGTTCATTGATGTCAAATATCATCATCATATCATCATCTTCCTGCCCTTATGGGCCACACTCCAAATGGGGTTGGCACAACATGTTATAAACATGCTGCCACATAATTTCAAATATATAAATGAATATTAGTTAATATTTCTGTCTAAATTTAAGAATTGCATCTGGCTAGTCAATTATAGAGCAACATCAATATGTTTGTAGGCCTCTGTGACATTTTTATTTGACTTTTGATAAAACATGTCTTAATAAAACATTTTAATAAATTTAAAACATTTAACATAAAACATTAATAGTAGATACTAAGTAATTTATGTTATTTGAATCTATCTATACAGTAAGAAATTTCTCTCTCATCAACAAATAGATGTCAACCATTGGACATAGGTCTCTTCCAGAAACTTCCACATTACACAATCTTGTGTCAACTGAACCCAGCAGCTCCCTGGTATCTTCTTGAAGGGGTCTGCCTACACTGTAAAAAATTTATGTGGTACTAAATTGATGTTTGAATTATTAATTATGTGGAACTGGATATATGAATATAAATTCAGAAATGCAATTTTCAGAAGTTAATTTTTTTATGTGTTATTACGTAATACGAATTATGTGTAATATTTCTGCGGCTGAGTAGAATAGACTATCCTTATTTCTTACCAAAGGAGTTGTCAAATGTGTCTAAAGTAAGTTGCCATCAGGCAAGCGCCCAGTCGTATAATATTTAGCCAAAACATGTAACAGGTTAAAACATATTGTGCCAACTCCACTTAGTATGGGATTAGGGCAATTACTTATGTAAATTATTTATAGGCTGAAGCACTGGAGCGTGAGAGGTTGCGCATCAAGTCTGGTAAAGATCTTCAGGAGGCAAAACAAAGGCTACAAGAGCAGGAGATGCAGAAACTAGTTGAGCAGAGACGTAGAGAAAAACTGGAGGACCAGCGAGCGAGGGAAAGGGTTCGGGCACAGATTGAGGCAGACAAACAAGCTAGAAAGTAAACATTCATTCTGTATTAGCGTATTTTTTCATGTTTATTAGCATTTAACTGGTATTTAAGTATGTATTTAAACATTATATAAGTGTATATTCACCAGTTGTCTCGTACCCTTAACACCAGTGTTAAGTTACTTACTTTTGGGATGGACAACCGTGTGTGTAAGTGTTAAAGAAAGAGTTGCACGGTCTCATAGCTGAACTATCACAGCTTATATTGCACCATCTTCCTGCCCTTATCCCACTCCCAAGCGGAGTTGGCACAACATGTTATAAACATGTCACATGATTTGGCTACGAATTTTACAACCGGCCGCCTGAGGTCAACTTACCTTAGTCGTATTTTACGACACCTCGGTAAGAAATAAGGGTGGTCTATTCTACTTAACCAGACAACACACGATGAGTCAACTTACCTTAGTCGTCTTTTACGAAACCTGGAAAAGAAATGAGGTTGGTCTATTCTACATAACCGGACGCCACACGTCGAGTCAACTTATCATAGTCGCCTTTTACGACACCTCGGAAACAAATGAGGTTGGTCTATTCTACTTAACCGGACACCACACGGTGAGTCAACTTAACTTAGTTGCCTTTTACGAAACCTCGGAAAGAAATGACGGTGGTACTGTTCAATTCAGCCGGATACAACACGGCGTTTATTAAAGATAAAAACGTATAGAAAAAAACCTACCTAGAATAGACCACCCATCTATTCTACTCAGCTGGATACCACATGGTGGGTCGACTTACCTTAGTCACCTTTTACACCTCGGTAAGAAACGAGGGTGGTACTGTTCTATTCAGCCGGATACCACGGCGTCACTTAAATTGCATAGTAAGTAAAAAGTAAGTAACGGCCTGTTACTATCCCACTGCTGGGCATAGGCCTCTTCTCTGCGTTTATTTTTTGGGGAGAAGGATTGGAGCTAAGACCTACCACGCTGCTCCAATGCGGATTGGTAGGTTACACATATCTCCAGATAAATTGCATATCAATGTTTAATTATAATCTCAGGCTAGCAGCATCCGGTCAGAGCGCGCCGCCCCCCGCGGCCCCCGTACCCCCGCCGCCCGCAGCCTCTTCCCCCGGCCCCAAAGCTTCGTACGACCAAGCGCGTATACAACTCCGGCTACCAGACGGAAAATCAGTCTCACATACGTTCGGCGCTAAGGAACAACTAGGCGCTGTCAGGTAAAGTAATGGTCTATTACTTTTTTTATATACAGGAAAAAAACGGTTGCCTGTAAAAATGTGATGGATTGGAGTGGGAGAGAGACGCAAGACATTCGCCAGTCCGGCGGGCCTCTCTTTTGTTCGGTGACACTTTTTCATGAGTGACTCCAAGCCGCAACCTAATTTAAGACGTTACGTCAAAACCCCTTATGGGTACCGCCGCCCGACGGGGACAGGCGGCGGTTATGTCGGACTCGCACCGACTAAAACGACCTGTGTGCTCCACCACGCTGGCGATGGCAAGGACAGGGTATCGTTGTACACAGTGCCCCCATCCCCGCCGACAGCTCTGATCCCAGAGAACAACTCCTCCGGGTAGGGACCCCTCGAAAGAGAAGCCCCCCTCCGCTAACCGGTGCATCGGGAGCACCAGATGCACCGACCGCCTCGGGGACCTGTAAGCCAGACGTCCGATATACCCCGTTCGGAACGTCCGAAGGTCCCCTGTTAGGGCGGCAGGCGATGGGCTTAGGCAAGACGCTACCACCTGAACTCGCCAGCAGCAGATTGGATCCAGAACAAAAGTTCCCGGTTGAGGATAACTCAGATAAGAATATGTAGATATAGCTATATCTACATATTCTTCGACCATATACAAGACAGTAATGACTAAATGTAACTAGTAATAAGAATTATATTTTGAAAAGAGCAACCGCGGAGTTTCTTGCTGGCTCTTCTCGGTAGGAACAGCTTTCCGAACCAGCAGTAGAGTTGACGATTCAAAAGCACTTGTTTGCAAGTTTATTAGAATAAATATATTTTTAATTTTTAATTTTGCATTCATACATTTTGCATGCATGATTGGTAAACTGTGTGCACTAAGTATAACCATACTAAAATATTGAATAAAATTAATTTATTTTTCAGATTATATCTACAGATGCAAAATCCTGAGTTTGCACAAAGTGATAATTTCAAATTTATGACTACATTCCCAAAGAAGATATTTTCCAGTGACGATTATGAGATGCCACTAGATTCATTAGGTAAGTTATATAACTTATTACATAACTTACATTTACTTACACAGGCACAATAAGAATAATGTTAACAATTAAAATCCGTTATTGGCTGTATGCACAAATTAAAATAATATTTTGTAATTGTAATTAATCGCGGATTAAAGCAAATTAATACTATTACAAACACAACTCAACTCACTTGAGTTTGTGATAGTGAACGTATATATAACTCAACAACACAACTCACTTGAGTTTGTGATAGTGAACGTATGTAGTGCTTGTGTATCGTGGTGGCGGTGGTGGAGGTTTGTGCATGTGTTTTTTACGATTCCTGCATGTATCAGGTATGATAACCGATTGTCCACTCTACATTTAGCATTATATATATTTTCTATTTTACTTCATCGCAGATTATAGCAAAATAATTTTATTATTACTTTTGCATATTAATTATTAATCTTTTATTGTTTTAATAGACAATCGCAAATCCTGTAACCTAAAAAATACCTAACCGACTTATGATAAGATAAGTACTAATTAAATCTATGGTTTTTTCAGGATTGGTACCATCTGCAGTGATCATAGTCTCAAGGGGCGCGCAATGATTGTCTCAACTCGCTTTTTGTTGTGGAAATCTCAAAAATACTGACATTGTGTAATTACCACAGACAAAATAGAAATAAATCAGTGTTACTGACTTTTAAACTTTTAATACCAAGAAGCTCTCATCGACTTAGTAGATAAAATAATAATTGAAAAAATAATAATTATGATAATAAATAATAATAAATATAGTAAATAATAATAATAATAAAAATAGTAAATAATAATAATAAATATATGGGACACACACACGGTCGGCCGTCCCCAAAGTAACTTAATACTTGTGTTATATTAGACAGACAACTGGTAAATAAATACATATATTATTTTTAAATACACGCCTAAATATACATCTAGGCTCGAAGAAGCAACTTTGTTTATAGCCAATGTTGGCAAGTATTAAGTTACTTGCTTTGGGGACGAACGACCGTGTGTAAGTGTCCCATATATTTATAATTATTTAAATTTCAGCGTGAACCAACGAACAATTAGGCAATTTGCATAAATCAGGTCTATATGTAGTTTATAGTCAACATGTCTGTTTATATAATTAGAGATAAGTAGATGTTCGGTTTCCATCCTTATCAATAAAAATGGAAATCCCGATGATTTCCATTTTTATTAAATCCTGAGACAACAAATTGTCCTGATTGTCGAAGATAAAAAATTTAGATTGCAGATCGCCAATTTAAAAAAAAAGATCAGATGGGAGTTGGGTTTACGGAAGTCTGTAGATGTTACCACATTGAAATATTATAAACCCCGTCCGTGACGTACGGATGAAACTAGTATCAAATATGGCAACCCTATGCTAGAGGGTCAAATAATGGGCAATAAATAAAACATTTACATAGTTAAAAACACCAATAAATACTTTATTGTGCAAAAATATAATAAAATTAAATAAACAATCCATTTAAACTATTCTAGGTTTCTTGTTTAAATTTTATTATGCTTTTAAAACACTTTCTAAAAATAACCAATTACTTGACTAATATTAACTAATTAATAAACAGGAATTTGATAAGACTTAGTTTCGGAGGCTATTTAAGCAGTACATATCGTATAAAATACAAAACCCTGCTACTATATTAATATCCGTCAAAAAAATATACACTAAAATTTAAGACAACATGTCTTATAATTTATAAAAGTACTAACAAAAAGTTCAAAAGCTCGATTTAGAATATAAAAATCAAAATCTTAAAATTACACCAATAGCTCACTTTGCGTCGCTTCGTCTTGCTTTTTTTTCGAAGTTGGGTCGCTGCTTCATTAGCACTAATATTCACTGTGCGACGCTAGATTTTCGAGGTTGCGTTGTTTTGGGTTCGAGTCTTTAATTTTTTTTTTCTAAAAGATGGCAACACTTTTCTTTCTCATTGCGCCTTGCCATGAAAACTCGGGGATTCCCTTTCTAACAAAAATCAACGCAATTCTAACATGTATATTACTTAGTTTCTTTTATTTCGTTTACGTTTTAGGAATGTTTTATATCGTTGTGAATATGTTTTATTTTTGTACGTCTGTAATAAAATTTTATATTATTTTGTTTTTTAAATCTTTACATACTTTCTTAGAAAATCTTAAATAAGTGTTTTTTTGGAACTAACCTTTGGACGCAAAGTGAAAGTATTGGTTTATGTAAAATCCCGATCTCACGATGTGCGTTTACGGTAATATAAAAAGCGTATAATTTAAGAACCTCGTAAGAATATTCTGTCAAATTTATCTTTATATTTGTTGTGACCTCCTTGCCCGATGACACTATATGTTCCCCTACTATTTAAACAAATTTAGCCATTTATAACACATTATTTTCCGACCAATTACGATTTACACATACGAGTTGTAAAAGCTTTCATATAAAAAGTTAATTGATTTAAAACTAACCTACCTTATGTAGATGACAAATACTTAATGAAAAAATTACCAGGCCATAAACGCGGCGATTAATCCTTTAAATAATAAAACATAAATGGACAAAACTAAAAAATAAGGAACTAAGTTTAACGCCATTTTATCAATAATAATCCATACGGGATTGCAATTATACGATAATAATTGCAATTAAACGATATTAATTGCAATTAAATATTTTTTTAGTCAGTCAATCGTCCATATTTGACTAAATATGGATGAATGATAATAAATTATTTCGCTATAATGTACTTTACATGATAGACATAAAATACTTTTTGCGGATTATAGCAAAATAGTTTTGCTATTACTATTTTATTATAGATCCCCACAAAGTGAAGCCTAATTGTACAAATTATTTTTTCTATAACTAAACAAATTGTTGATTCTTGGAGTCTGGGTGTAATTTAAATTTTTATTGTATTTTCCATTTGTCTGTCACCCATAACACAAATATTAAGTTACTTTGACGATATGGGACGACCATGTGTGTAAATGTCCCATATTATTTATTTATTTACTTAACAATAGCTGTTGGCCTTAAAAGCTTTAACAGTGTGACTAGAGAGATGGAACAAAGCGTAGAATCTTCACAGAGGAAAATTTTTAGAGTAAGTATCAAGACTTGCAACTTACTTGGAGTGTGGCCTTATCTAGACGTTCAAGAAGTCATAATGGCCACAGCTGAATACAACAGCTGCTTAATATAGTAAATTAGCCTTCATGAATATGGTTAGTATTTTACACTTTTACTGAGACAACCAGCATTTTATGGAAATACACATGGCAATGGCATGTATCATGTATGGGTGACATGACTGATCTATCTTTTGTTTTTTTTTATCTGAAGCAAATACAGTAATTTAAAAAATATTTAGCAATTAAATACCCTGTAAATATCAACAACTATCTAGTTTTAAACATAGTTTATTGATTTGACACCCAAATTATAATTTTAGAAGTTACAAATTTAGGAAACATGCTTCTTATAATTATTTTTGTTCAAAAGAACATCTGTCTGGTCTGTGCGAACCTCTTAAGAGAATAGTTCCTCAACTGTACTGTTATTCATGTCCTTGATAGATATATTAGTCAATGAAGATAGAATTCAGAAAAAATACCTTACAATAAATAAAAAAAGTGATAACATTCACTGAGAATTTTGACAGAGGTCTATTCATTATAGGATTTGTTAATATAATAATAAGAAAAACAAGTTAGTAACATAGGAGAATCAGTTTGTTTGTACATTATTATTTTATATTTCTATTCTTATACAGGAAAGTCTTATCGTCAATTGAAAAATGACAAATTATATTGCTAAGGTCTATGAAAAAGCTGTTGGATATTAAAGCAACTTATGTCGTATTATTTATCATATAATTATTATATATTATGACATATGTGATATTTCACAATAAATCATAATTATAAAGTGAACCACTGTAACCAGGAAACAAGGTGATATAACTGTATATACAAATTATTTTCCTTGACATAATGCGGATACAAAACATTTTCAAATTTATCACAATTAGTCAATACAGAATCGCCATCTTCATTACGAAAAATGACACCATCACAGTTTGAAATCTTTAAATCTTTCGTGAAGCAAATTCTTATTTCAGATATAAAGCTTTGACCGTCCTCTTTCTTACATTCTATTACAGGGTCCACTCCAAGTCTCTCTTTAATGACATTGTTAATATCATTAACAGCATATAGTTTTGAATTTGTTGGTACAATACCTTTTGATTGCAGAATTTCAAACATTGAGTATTGTTTTAACCAGTCTATACCAACTGAAAAGTATTTAAGCTCAGAATTAAACTTATCTAAAATGGCAGCACACGTACCATGTTTCTTCCATTCATGAGCCCATAGAGTATAGAGTGGTGTGCCTGTAAGCAGAAAAAAAAATGTTATTTTAAATTACAGTTAAGGGAAGAGATTCATCACTAATTACCACAAACTCTGTTTAGCAACACAACCATCTAATTAACTAATCAAGTAACTTCCTTATACAGAGGCAGTAATCACTCATGGTATATGAACAGAATATTACTATTAGGGTATCTTACTCACTGCTGTGAACAAAAACGAAATTATGAAAAAAGTATGTGGAGTTGCCTTTAATGGTAATTAAAGACAAATACACATACTTTTTTCTATTCTATACAAAAAGACACATAATTTTTAGTATTATAATCATAACCTCATGCATATGATATCAATTTTTTTGTTTCACCTAATACACTTAACTAAAATTACTACCAATTACTATTGCTAAATAATTATATCTACTTAATAATTATCATCAAATTTTTATTTGTATGACATGTCTTTGTTAATGAATTCAGAATTTTATAAAAAACAATCTTATTGTTAAATATAGTATTTATCAAAATTATATAAAAAGTTTCCTGCATAGGCTAAACTAAGAAAAAACGCTACTTAGAAGATTATTTCAAAAATTTGTTTTTCTAAGCTATCAATCAAAAGCTAAATAGGACATATGTCATGGCAACTTCCTTACCTCCAAAAATGTTTACCCAAACTTGAGTAAGCTGATTTTCAATCGGTCTTATTTTTTCCGGGTCAAACAACCATGTTTTGTTGCAAAAAGCAGGTCCCATTTCGCCTAGTTTTGTTGGCCAAATACCATGTATTGTCCAAGTGTCTACTTTAGGTGGCATTGAGCACGTATGAGAGGGATCGTGCTTTTTCCATTCTTTGCAAGCAGTGGCAGGCCATTGCTGTGTAAAGATGAGCAAATCAAAGACGTGCCCACTAGTCAATCTCCTTAATATTTTAAAACCATATTCGTCTACTCCATTAACGTAGTGGAAACTAAAAACAAAAATACGTATAAACATAATATCACTACATACTAGTTGTAATAGTAGTAAATATAAAAAACGTTAACACGACAAAATAAAAACTGTCTTACCACGTTATGTAGATAAATAAAGTATAAACAAGCATTTGTTTCCACATCTCTTTAAAAAAAGCTCTTACTCTTATCGTAATGTTTACAATATAAATTGTTATAATGTAGATAATAGTATTATGTATAAAAAGATAAATTAATAAACATGATAAATCGACGTCGATATCATAAAAATCACAGACAAATAACTATAAAATTAGAAATGACGTATCGAAAACTCTATGATCAAAACAAAACTCAATGACATTTTGTGAGACAGGTATCATTTTGTAGAATACCTTTGGACTCCAGCATTTTTGAGGTCATTACAGATAAATGAGTAAGGGACAGATAAAATAATTACCAGCGTAGACAAATAAAAAATGAAACAAACAAGAGATGGAGAAATTTTAAAATGAATTACTTGAAGATTTTTGATGGACTCTGAGTCTTATTAATCTTAATTTAAAATCAACTTGAATCAAATATTCTGCGCTTAAGCATATTAATCATATATATGCGATTAAGAATATTATACGCTTAAGAAAAACATGTACTAACTAAATCTAATCATTTCTTTAATTTTGTTTCCATTTATGCTAAGAGAGTTCAATTCATTTCGTTTCTTAATTAAGGTACTAATTAAATTTTAGCGCTTGGCTACGATTATTCTTGATAAAAACCACACAATACAACTTAAGGCGGGACGAACTTGAATAGTGCCCATTCACTTTAATTTAAAAAATATTTTTAGTAGCAAGTGGAAACAGATGCCGGGAGGGAATTTCCTACTTTGGCTCAACCCCATATAACAAACTATTAGCCAAAATTATGAGATAAATGGCATCTTTGAAAGGTTGCTAGATTCACAATTATAGTTTCGCACATATAATATTAGTTTAAATTAAGTATAGGTTATACTACCATCACACAAACAAATGTATTAACAGATCTGTTCACTAATTTTCATATAAACATAAATCTAGGCAAAATAATAAACAAAACCGTTTAACAGTCATCGATAAATATTATAACATAATTTAATTTATTTAATTGCAAGCTTATTCGATGCAACAGTAGACTCAATATAAATGTATACTGTCTAATATGATAGCAACATTATCAGTATTGTATAGCAAACCGTAATAACAATTCTCCCGTAAATGTCGCTGACCTGACGTCCAGCTTTTTGCTATTTCCCGTTCACAAATAACCTCATTTAAACTTTTTCTACAACATTCGCTCCGATGGATGTTCGAAAAAAATCTTGCATGCGTCACGATACAATGATCAAGTAACACTACAATTATATTAGGTGCATTTAAGCATTATGAATCTATCCTTAGTACATAGAGAAATATAGAAAACTCTGCGCGCGCTATTTCAAAATTCATACAACTTTCGATGATTAATGTATTTTTTTTAATTCAAAATATTGTACAAAAATAATAATAAAATTATTTTGCTATAATCCGCGATGATCTAAAATAGAATATACATATACCTAATGCTAAATGTAGAGTGGACAATCCGTTTTCATACTTGATATATGCAGAATTCGTAAAAACATGCAAAACCTCTACCACTAACAAGCACTACATAAGTTCACTATCACAAATTCAACAATCGTTACGGCCCGCAACCGAAGCATCATCAGGAGATAGACAAAATCACACCACAACAAATAACCCGACAAAATCGCAAAGCTTTGCGATTTTGTCGGGGTGGTGGTGTGTTTTTACGAATCCTGCATATATCAGGTATGAAAACGGATTGTCCACTCTACATTGAATTCAGCGGTTCGATATTCTAACATGAACTTGCTTACTGTTGGCGTCCTGTCTAATAACCCTACGTTGAAATATTAAAAAAACAACCCAAGAGAGAATTTTAGGTCTTATATCCAGTACACTTCTCAATTTTGGTTTTATAATACTAATATAATTCTCTAGCAACATAAATGCTTCATTTGTGACGTTTAAATGATAAATTTAAAATTTCAATCCAGCATATAATGTTATAGAAAATTCATAGTTACCTCCCCGGGGATAGAATTTGAAATCCGCATCTTAGAGTATTACCATTCAACTATTACGGATAATGTATTTATCGAGGTGATAGCTGGTCCGTATTTCGCAGGTAGCAGTGATCCTACCTTCAGCTCCGCGGGTCACGGGTTCGATTTCCGCTGAGGGCTAACATTTTTTAATTACAATTTATTGTTTCTTCGATCCTGGATGTGTTTTAATTATATATGTATAAATTTAGCAGTTAACTATCACCAATAACACAAGTATGATGTTAGTTTTTTTTTTTAAATATATGGGACATTTACACACGGTCGTCCGTCCCCAAAGTAAGTAACTTATTACTTGTGTTATGGTAGACAGACAACTAGTGAATATATACTTATATATTTTTTAAATACATACTTAAATACAAATATACACCCAGGCTCAAAGATCAACAAATTCATTTATAGAAAATGTTGGCCTTCGACAGGAATCGAACCCGCGACCCGCGGAGCTGAAGACAGGGTCACTACCCACTACTCCAACGGGCCAGTCAAGTTGTGTGTTAGTTGTATCCACAGAAATTTATTTTTATAGCACCCACTCTTGGTAAAAGCTATGCTAACACCATACAAAAAAGCTATAGCTTTACCTTTAACCTATAGCTTTACAGTCAAAACTACAACTTAAAGGTTTTATTAGGAAATTATTTTCAGTACCTAAATTAAAACTTGTGTCGTGATAAATCGCTAAAAGTTCTTAAAATCATAAATAAGTAATTCTACATCTCGCGCAGACCATTGTTTACATCAATAAAACTCTGCGGCTAAGTATTTACAAGGATTAAAAAATGCGTTACAGAAATGTTGAGTCTACAATTATTTCATGTTTAAACATTTTCAAACAATAAAACACTAATGAGAAGATATTTTTCAACTTGTTAATTGGTCTAACTATTGTATTAGACATCGCGATTTGTTTTAAATTAATGCTGCTTCTACTTTTGTCTTAAATTTAAAAAATATATATTTTGCTAATTAATTGGGTAAAGATTTTTTACAATATTTTATTTTTATACCTATGTTGTTTAAATATTCGCTTATTGGTAAGTTTATATTATTCCGCCGGGTGCTATCCGGCTGAGTAGAATAGACTAAGGTAAGTTGACCCGTATTGAATCTTGTATGAAGTAAATTAAGGGCCTGTTTCACAAGTTACCAATAAATTGTCAGTTAGCTTATTCGGAACATATCTGACACATATCTCGGAATTTTGCGTTTCTCAGGTTTCTGATAGGCTTATTCAGCACTTAAAGTCCCTAATAAGTTGACAGGTAGATCCTGTGGCTGTTATTTTGTTTATCTAAGTAGCGGCCTGTTACTATCCCACTGTTGAGAATAGGCCTTTTCTTTCCGTTTTTTTGAGTGCTAAGACCTACCACGCTGCTCCAATGCAGATTGGTAGGTTACACATATCTCCAGAATTCTCTAGAGATATGCAGGTTTCCTCACGATGTTTTCCTTCACCGAAAAGCGTGTGATAATTTGCAATTATCAATTAGACACAAGTTTCAACAGAAAAACTCATTGGTGTCTGCCCGGGTTTGAGCCCTTGCCCTCGAAAGAGTCGCACGGTGTTACCGCTGGGCTACCACAGCTTTGTTTATCTGCTGGATAGCAATTACTTATTTCAAAATGGCCGCGATTTAATTTTTTTTAATTTTCACCTTTTAGTCTCTTTTGGAAGACATTTATCTGCTACTTAGTTTAATTGTCGGTTAACTATTCGACAGTTTATCAGTAACTTGTGAAACAGGCCCTAACCGTGAAAGCGTAACAGACAGATTTTCGCAATATTAGTGTAGTTGTGTTTGGAAGTGGGGCAATAGTGAGGACAGTGTCTGCGAAGGTGCATCGCTCTGTCCGCGCCGTGACCCCTGATAACTGAATTATCTCGGGTAACCTTCAGACCGGGTTCTTCACCTCCACGGTTCAATGGTACGAGCGACCTGGCAGGTTCGGAGATTCTTTGTAATATTGAATTCACATAGACTTTATAACGCCTTTATAAAATTAAAATTACATAAAGCATTCATCCATATATACATATAATACAAAGTCCCTAAGAATGTATGTAATGTGTCCCGCTAAATAAAATATCTTACCTTCTTTCTTACGGAGCTATCGTAAAAGACGAATAAAGTAAGGTGACTCGCCGTTTGGTATCCGGTTTAGTAAAATAGACCACCCTCATTTCGTAAGTTGACTAGCCGTGTGGTTTCCAGTTATATAGAATAGACCACCCTCATTTTTTATCGAAGTATCTTAAAAGGCGACTAAGGTAAGTTGACTCACCATGTGGTTTCCAGTTAAATAGAATAGACCACCCTCATTTCTTACCGAGGTATCGTAAAAGGCGACTAAGGTAAGTTGACTAACCGTGTGGTTTCCAGTTAAGTAGAATAGACCACCCTCATTTCTTTTCGAGGTATCGTAAAAGGCGACTAAGGTATGTTGTCTCACCGTGTGGTTTCCAGTTAAATAGAATAGACCACCCTCATTTCTTACCGAGGTGTCGTAAAATGCGACTAAAGTAAGTTGCCGTCAGGCAGGCGGTCGGTCGTAAAATACGTTGCCATATCAAGTAACAACATGTTTATAACATGTTGTGCCGACCCCACTTAGAGTGGGATAGGGGTAGGAGAATGATGAGAATAAATTTGCTATAATCCACGTTGTTTTTTTATTGAATACTCTTTCTATATCAAATACTATACACTTTGCGATTTTGGTCGTGGAGTCTATCTCCTGATGATGCTTCGGTTGCGGGGCGAAACGATTGTTGAGTTTGTAATAGTGAACGTATATAGTGCTTGTGTATTGTGGTGGCGGTGGTGGAGGTTTGTGCATGTGTTTTTACGAATCCTGCATGTATCAGGTATGATAACCGATTGTCCACTTACATTTAGCATTATATATATTTTCTATTTTACTTCATCGCGGATTATAGCAAAATAATTTTATTATTACTTTTGTATTATGGATCTCCGCAAAGTAACGCCTAATTCTATAAATTACTATACACTTTCTTCTTGATCAATACAAAAGTATATTTTTACTAGTTTCTTTTTACGTTCTCAATTATATTTGACTGTGTTTTATGCTAGCGTCTACGAACGACTTTTTCATACATTTTTAATAAGTACACAGCAGAGTAGTAAAATAATTGGTTTGTTAACGAAGTTTGAAGAGTAACCATTAATAAAATTACTCATACCTGACATCGCTGGCATTGTTAACAGATTATAAACGCGGCCATTGATCTCTGTTGCATTAAAAATTAATGCAACATAAAAAGCGTCGACCGCGCGTGCATTTCCTGCTAAGCAAAAACGCGCGGCTCGCTGGCGTGACGCGTTTTTCTGAACAATTAATCGAGCGCACGCGCACGCGATACGTGAAAAGGATTTATTAGGTCGTTACGGACTGGCCGATCTTCCGGCTCGAGATTGTTAAGGGGATGTTGTATCTGGTGAGAGGGGTAGGAATAGGGGTGCCATAAGTAAGGCGTAGTAAGTAAGTAACGGCCTGTTACTATCCCACTGCTGAGAATAGGCCTGTTCTCTCCATTTTTGGAGAGAAGGATTGGAGCTAAGACCTACCACGCTGCTCCAATGCGGATTGGTAGGTTACACATACCTCCAGAATTCTCTAGAGATATGCAGGTTTCCTCACGATGTTTTCCTTCACCGAAAAGCGTGTGATAAATTGCAATTATCAATTAGACTCATAAGTTTTAACAGAAAAACTCATTGGTGTCTGGCCGATTTTGAGCCCGTGCCCTCGAAAGAGTCGCACGGTGTTACCGCTGGGCTACCACAGCTTTATTTATCTGCTGGATAGCAATTACTTATAAAAAAAACTTATGTGTCTAATTGATAATTGCATCAATTAGACACATAAGTTTTTTTTAAAGAGAAAAACTCGTTGGTGTCTGCCCGGGTTTGAACCCGTGATCGTCTCTAGAGATTCACACGGTCGCACCGCTGGGCCATCACAGCTTCAAGTAAGGCGTATAGGTGTAATAATGAGTCGTTCAAATCGTTCAATCAATGACGAGATGTAACAGGGTCTCCTGCAGTGTGACGTTCGCCGTTCATTAAAGAATTGTAAATTAATATGAATATACAAGGAATGTGGTCTATATAAAACGTCTAATAACACCTTAATACATGTTACAAATTTACATCCAAAACGGAAAAGAGAAGATTAAGAAATTAGTTCGGCGTATACAACCAACTCGCATCGCAGCTCGGCGATCTCTAGAGCTGGTATGCATAGGTGATAAAAGCACTGGTACGGAGAATGCAGAATGGATAGATGATGATGAAGTAGACGGTAGTTTTGAAGATGAAGAATGGTAGGAAAACTCAGTGGAATCATGCCTAAAATTAAAAAACAACAACATACAGTTGCTCATTCACTCAAAATTTCCAAGGAGATGCAAGCTCATTGTTCGCATTAACAAATATTTGTTTAGTATTAAATTTAATTTTATATAGTGTATAGTACTTATTTAAGCCGTGCGGCTGAGTAGTATAGACCACCTTCTTTTATATCGAGGTATGGTAAAGGGCGACTAAGGTAAATTGACGTCAAGCAGGCGACCGGACGTAAAATACCTAGCCTAATCAAGTGACAATATGTTTGTAACATGTTGTGCCGATCCTATTTAGAGTGGTATAAGGGCAGGAGAACGATGAAAGATAGTGAAAATAAAAGTTTACTAATTACTAATCAAGATTTGACTCAACCTTTTTTCAAAAATTGTTATAATTTTTTATTTGGCTCTTTGGCTAATAAGTTTGCCGAACACTGCGTTAAGATACTCGTATGGTCTAGGCTCAGAGTTCACAAATTGTAAGGTGTAGCAATATTTCAAGATTGCGTGCTAAAAATCTGTTTGTAATCAAAATTATATATCTTTATATGGAATACATTAAATCTTTAAAAATATGCCGCCATGCCTTAACAGTGGAAACCACTGATGCATTCCCGTAACGCATCATTGGTGGTACGCACTGCTCTTTAAAGTGAACAAAGTACATAAACACATACGAACCTTAAGAAAAACGTGCTCTGGATTTTCCATTATGATAATGCAAACGGCAAACGGTGGAAGTATGCATCTCTCATCGAGAGTTATATATTTGTGCCGTTTGCAGTCGAGACCCTAGGGCCATGGAGTCAAAGTGCAAAAAAAAATTTATGCGTTTTAACACCTCGGTTGATTGCCTCTTCAGGTGACAAGAGGGCTGGCTCCTTTTTCGTACAAAGAATCAGCTTAGCGATTCAGCGCGGAAACGCTGCCAGCTTTCTTGCGACCATTCCACGTGGGCATGATTTTATAGTCCTACCGTGTAAGTAATTTAAGATAGATATAACTTGTACATTGCTGTTTCACAAGTTACTGATAAAGTGTCGGATAGTTAACCAACAAATAAACTAAGCAGCAGATAAATGTCTCTAAAAAGAGACTAAAAAGTGAAACATTAAAAAAAATCGCGGACATTTTGAAAAAGGTGTTTGCTATCCAGCAGAGAAAAAAATAAAAGCCACATTATGTACCTG
The DNA here is from genome assembly GCA_029227775.1 of Morpho helenor. Classification (NCBI taxonomy): domain Eukaryota; kingdom Metazoa; phylum Arthropoda; class Insecta; order Lepidoptera; family Nymphalidae; genus Morpho; species Morpho helenor. Next base: position 15,024,851 of record JARGCU010000010.1, read on the forward strand.
TCAACTTATTACGGACTTTAAGTGCTGAATAAGCCTATCAGAAACTTGAGAAACGCAAAATTCCGAGATATGTGTCAGATATGTTCCGAATAAGCTAACTGACAGTTTATTGGTAACTTGTGAAACAGGCCCTTAATCAGATATAAAATAACATTCTGGGTGTTTACCTAGCAGTGGAACAGTAAAATAAAAATTTACAGAGCTCAAACCTCCGAAAAAATACTTTTTTCAGAGAAATACTTTTTTCGTTTGCTTGCTTCTATAGTTTTGTCTTTTAAAAGACGATTATTGGGTAAAAGCGCTAATATTGAATAACAAAGTTCTATTTGTAAACTATTTTTTTAAAGGAACTGAAATTTGCAATATAATTTCAGAAGGTCTTTGAGATGAGATAAATTTGTGAGATGTTTTAACATCACACATAAATTTATACATTTATAGACAAAGCTGAAACCATAATAAGCTTTTGGATCTTGGTTAAGTTTCAAAATTACGAAAATCATCATGACTTGTGATAAACGTATTCTAAAAAGAGCAGTTTCCATTTTTGAGCGATTTTCTCGGTAGGACAATATTTCCATCTACAATTAAGCTAACAAACTTTGCACAAAAAAACTTTGCATAGATAAATAATCTAATTTATTTATTTGTGCAAAGTATGTTTTTTGTCTTAGTTTACATAAAATAAGTTTGATTATATTAAAAAAATTATTGAATTAAATATCGCATAATGATACAAGAGTAAAAAAATATTTAAATTAACACTTTAAAAACTAGTTACATACACTATTAATTTTATATATATTCTATACTTGACGTAAATAATAGCTAAAAATGTTTTACATTAATATGTTTTATATTAATGGGTAAGTTGACAAAAATGCGAACAAACTGCGTTCCCGTAAAGTAATGTGATTCAAATATATGCACAAAAAATTGAAAATTAATTCGAATTACGAATTCAAGTTTAGGATATATGTAATATCTTAAAACTTTGTATTTTTTTCAAATAATTTTAGAATAAAAGAAAGATAAAAAAAAAGGAATGATAAGAAATAATAACATCTATTTCTCTTTTCTAAGAGTATATAGGTACCATAAACAAAAAAATTAAATAGTTAAGATTTATTAGTATTAGCTTGAGCCCTAGTTACCCTTACGAAAAAATAATTAAGCCTTATGGTACAAAATTAACTTGTGCGTCGCGTCAGGTTGTCGAAGGTCTCGTTTTAATCGCTCGTGGGCCGTAAATGATCGTTATTATTAAATTGATTTTAATACTCATCTAGTTCATGAAGATGGATGATATCCGCTCAATGTCATGTTATTCGCGACAAGTTCGATCTATGTAGATAATTATTGATATATCTCTATTAATATATAGTCAATCTCATATATTCTCTTTGGTAATATTCGCAAAAGCAATTTAAAATTCTACAAAAATCCTTTCATTATCATATCGTTGGCGGGATTTCGCAAATCTACTAGGATAACGTATACAATTTTTCGATATCCTGATAACTTTAATACAAAATTAAATAATAAAAATACTAGATTATTTTCTTACCGTGTCCCATCACTACAGTTTGACATTGAAATGAGGGTGGTCTATTCTACTCAGCCGGATACCGCACGGCGCGTCAACTTACTTTAGTCGCATTTTACGACACCTCTGTAAGAAATGAGGAAGGTCTATTCTACTCAACCGGATATCACACGGCGTGTCAGCTTATCTTAGTTGCCTTTTACGACACCTTTGTGAGAAATGAAGGTAGTCTATTCTTATTTGAACCCAAATTTTATAAAATATAAAGCGAGTTTTTCAACCCAGAACTAAGATGTTAAAAGGCCTGATCACGCCACTGCGCTTTAGAGGCCTTTTTTTTAAGAAAAGCGTCCCGTGCTGGTCCCGTAACAGGTTCCATGTAAAGTGAAAGTCGGTATGACACACCGCCATTTTTCGTAATGGTTCCCATAACAATGGTGAGGCAAGGTGTATGACTCACTATTTACCTTCATTATAATTGCTCCATTACAAAAGTAATAATAAAATAATTTTGCTATAATCCGCGATGAAATAAAATAGACAATATATATATATAATATAATATAATGCTAAATGTAGAGTGGACAATCCGTTTTCATACCTGATACATGCAGGATTCGTAAAAACACATGCAGAAACCTTCACCACCGCCACCACAATACCATCTAACTGTTGTCTACTCAACTAACTGTACCAAGGGGCCAGTAAAATTTTGTCATATCTTGAATTGACTGTCTGTATCAAATTCATAACCAAATCATGTTGTTCCGACCCCACTTAGAGTGGGATAAGGCCAGGAGAATAATAAACCTTAAAAGACAAACATCACATCGCGGACTATTCTGTAGATATGGTGATGTGGTTTTTTATGGTACTGTAATTACACACCACATATAAAATACCAAAACACCAATTAAAGTAACTGCACTAGTAATTGACCATATACTAGTAGTTGAACGTTTTGTATGAAATTTTAAATAATAAACGTTTTGTTTGTCGTCGTAAAACGCTTAGTATTTAAAATTTCTTACAAAATGGTCATTACTATTGCCCTTAGCTTAAATAGATAAATGCAATAATAGATAGTTGCATTAAATACATAATTGCAATTGATAATTGCAATTTATCACACGCTCTTTGGTAAAGGAAAACATCATGAGGAAACCTGCATATCTCTAGAGAATTCTGGAGATATGTGTAACCTACCAATCCGCACTGGAGCAACGTGGTAGGTCTGCAATCCTTTTTTAAAATAAAAACCAAGAGAAAAGGCCTATTCCCAGCAGTGGGGGAGTAAGTGGCCGCTACTTTACTTTACTACTTTTAGCTCAAATAGATGGGATAGTTTGCGCGGGCGCCTACCCCGTGACGTCACAAGAATCCGCGTCGGAAATGACTCAGTAGTGCCTGACTCACTAAGAATGCGCTTACGAACAGCTTGCGATATTAACATTATGTTTTATTTCGCACAATTGTCGACTCCAGGATAAGAATGTTTATTTTTGTTTATTGCGACCGTAAAAATATTTCTGCAGCTATTCGCGAGCGAGTCTAGTTCGTGACGCTTAAGGAAAAACCCCTTCAAAAACTTCCTTATACTCAGGGGTAACATATAGGCTATAGAAATCCTTTAAATACAGAAATATGATAACATTACATAGCGCTATCTATTAACAACTGATGACGAGACAACACTCCACGGAAGTTGCGGGTAAAAGCTAGTATGTATATACATATGTAACTAAACTGTGACAGCCTAGCGGTAGCACCGTGCGACTCTTTCGAGGAGGTCACAGATTCAAACCCGGGCAGACACCAATGAGTTTTTCTTTTAAAACTTATGTGTCTAATTGATAATTGCAAATTATCACACGCTTTTCGGAGAAGGAAATCATCGTGAGGAAACCTGCATATCTCTAGAGAATTCTGGAGATATGTGTAACCTACCAATCCGCATTGGAGCAGCATGGTAGGTCTTAGCTCCAAATTTTCTCTCCAGAAACGGAAACAAGAGGCCTATTCTCAGCAGTGGGATAGTAACAGGCCGCTACTTACTTACTTATATACTTACCAACCCACTTGACTAGATTTAACTTTAAGATATCAGTAGTAAAAAAACTGTTTTGTCCTAAAAGAATCATAATACTCTGTCATCCATTAAGCTTGTTAATAAATATTTTTCTAAGACAAGTTGGCATAGAAATACGGCGTCATCGTTCTGGAGGCAGTGGCCCGATTCCACCACGTGGTGAAAACGTGACCGGATGGTCATCCGGTTCGATTCCGGTCGGCAAATGTGGAATCAATTAATTGAGTCGTTATGTCATTCGAAACTTCAAATTAATTTGATGGCTTCAAGTACTTCTAATCTTTAATCACAAACTTTTCCATTAGAACTATAGATGCTATTAATATAGAATATAGATGCTATAATCCGCGATGAAGTAATATAGAAAATATATATAAAGGATGATTCACGCTACACCGTGCCGCGACCGGGCCGTGCCCCGTCCGGGGCACGGCCACCGTGCGCCGGCACTTCTAATCTTTAATCACAAACTTTTCCATTAGAACTATAGATGCTATTAATATAGAATATAGATGCTATAATCCGCGATGAAGTAATATAGAAAATATATATAAAGGATGATTCACGCTACACCGTGCCGCGATCGGGCCGTGCCCCGTCCGGGGCACGGCCACCGTGCGCCGGCCGTGCCAGTCATTCATGTTACACCGGGCTGTTTGGGTTTATTATTTGCACGACTTATATCTATGTTAAGTAGCTTTTGTCAGCAAGTGATTTCATCTATCGATAGACTTGACGCCTAAATAAATATGCAGTTTCACAATTTGAATTAGCAGCTATTGCAATTGCCATCGATGAAGAAGTATTGGAAATTATTTTATTTGTTATCTAAATACTTAGGATGGCTCATGTCGTAAATCACAGAGCAAATTACACACATTCTAAACAATTTGCATTGTCCATTTTGCTGTTAAGCTGCTAAACTCACTAAGATTTGACGTTGACTGCTCTGCGGGCGCCCGGGCGCATATGTTTATGTTACAATGTGTCGGGGCCGAACCGTGCCGGAGCCGGGAAACAATACCCACCGACATTTCAACGCCGTGCCCCGGCCGGGACACGGCCGGGGCACGGTTAGGCATGAATCACTTCATACCAAAAGTATACCATAATGTTCGACCGTGCCCCGGACGGGGCACGGCCCGGTCGCGGCACGGTGTAGCGTGAATCATCCTTTATACTAAATGTAGAGTGGACAATCGGTTATCATACCTGATACATGCAGGATTCGTAAAAACACATGCACAAACCTCTACCACGGCCACCACAATACACAAGTACTACATACGTTCACTATCACAAACTCAACAATCGTTTCGCTCCGCAATCGAAGCATCATCTGGATGGACTGGAGATGGAGACTGGAGATGTGGAGATGGACTCCACGACCAAAATCGCAAAGCGATTATAGCAGAATAATTGTATGATTACTTTTGTATTATGGATCTCTGCAAAGTAACGCCTAATTTTATAAATTATTGTGAGATTTACTTACTAACTTAGCCTCCTTTTACATTTCCTGTTTTAAGAAGTTATGAAATAAATTTCCTGACGTTAAAACAGATCAGGTACTGACAATTTTTTTTCATAACCAGGTTTACGTCAACTAGGGTTGCCATCTTTTTTTTGAAGAAATATAGTATTTTTTTTAAATTGAATAAAAAAAATTGTACTTTGAGAAATTCAGGAAAAAAAATAGTACACATCTATTTTCAACTATTATTTATTTTTCTATGCGCTTTTTTTTCTTTTATTTCTTTCTTCTTGGAAGAAGCATCGTTACTCTCTATGTATTTGTTGTAATTTTAATCCGATAATGAACAGTCGAAAATAACCTCAATGTTCGTTCGCGTAACATTAATTAAGAAAGTGACGTTGACATGTGACAATGACAAAGAAGTTGGTAAATGTTACCAACTAGCTCCGTACGTACATGAATGAGTTTCGTTCAAAAATTCCCTATGCAGCGCTGCGGGTGCGTTCCATTCACAGTTAACTAAAAAAAAGCGTGACAGTAGAATTAGCGATAAAATATAGTACTTTTCGTCCTATATTTTTTTTCTATAATATATAGTACAATTGACTAAAATATAGTACGATACTATATAATATAGTACGGGTGGCAACCCTAACGTCAACATACATGATTTATAAATTTTATTTATTTAATAAGTATACTAACAATATACATATCATCATCATCTTCCTTTCCTTATCCCACTTTAAGTGGGGTCGGCACAACATGTTATAAACATGCTGTCACATGATTTGGCTGCGTTTTTACGACCGGCCGCCTGCCTGACGTCAACTTACCTCTGTCGTATTTTACGACACCTCGGTAAGAAAGAGGGTGGTCTATTCTACTAAACCGGATACCACACGGTGGGTCATCTTCCCTTAGTCGCCTTTTACGACACCTCGGTAAGAAACGAGGTTGGTCTATTCTACTCAGCCGGATACCACACGGCGGGTCGACTTACCTTAGTCACCTTTTACGACACCTCGGTAAGAAAAGAGGGTGGTACTATTCTATTCAGCCGGATACCACACGGCGTACTAACAATATACATATATATTTTCTATTTTACTTCATCGCGGATTATAGCAAAATAATTTTATTATTACTTTTGGATCATATATATCACAATCATATAGAGTTGAGCGGAAACTAGATAGTTCTATCGTAATCCGATCGTTTATTTGGCTCGTGTTATTTTAGGCGTTCTAGGTTATCAGCCTAGGATGAGTCTAACTGGGTTACACGCGTCGCGGTGACGTCACCACGTGACGGGGCGCTACGTCGGTACGGTGGCCATTATCGTCTAGTTATCTGGGATTGACGTCAGGTAACGTCGGCTCATTTTGAACACGTTGGAATCTTAATTGAACCTTTTCACTCTAACACTATCTAACACTTGGTTGAGCGTAGAACAAACAGAAATTAGTTAATTCCAATGTGGATTGCTAGCTAACACATATCCCAGGAATGTTCTAGAGATATGCAGGTTTCCTCACGATATTGTTTAGGAAACATCTAGTGTTAATAAAGTCTCATCAGCGATCATTATAACCGTTTTATTACTATTTTTTTCACAACTATTTAAAATTTGTAAAAAAAAAACTGTTGATTTTACTATATATATATTTTAATTTAAATTAAGTTAGACATTGTTTGTTATTCATATTTATGCCTGTAATAGACTTAGATACGAACCTTAGTTTTTAATGATTGTTGGACAAACTTGTATGTAAGTTGTTGGCGTAATAAATAAATAAATATCTTCTTTCACCGAAAAGCGTGTGATAAATTGCAAATAACAATTAGGCACATAAGTTTAAATACAATATCGCAGCTTAAGAATGTAGCACAGTAAGAAAGATAAATAAAGAAAAATATTAAAATATTTATTGTTAGGAATCCAGATTATATAGGCCTATATAAGACCACAATATAAGACGACTTTCTTCGTTCTTCTATACGACGATATACAAGGGAAGTAAAATGTCACTTCGAAACAAAGTGACACTCTACAAAACTTGCATAAGACCACTAAATAACCGACTATCCGAGTGTCGCGTTCGCGCATGTACACCCCTCCCGTCTAAACGTTTTGCAGCGACTGCAAAATAAATTCATGCGACAAGCCACTGGCTGTCCATGGTACATGCGGAACGTGGACCTACATAGAGATTTAAGTCTTCCCTCTATAGCCAAACTATTCGAATGTTTCTCAAAGAGATACTTTGAAAAGGCAGAGGCACATCCGAACCCGCTCATCGTCAACATGGTCCAATACAGATGCTATGACAATAAGTTCAAAGCAAAAATTCATAGGCGCCCTAAGAGCGTTCTATATGACTCACTTTACGATCGCCAACGCCAAATACTTATACTGCTGTAACTAAGCTGTGGTAGCCCAGCGGTTACACCGTGCCACTCTTACGAGGAGGTCACGGGTTCTATCCCGGGCAGACACCAATGAGTTTTTCTGTTAAAACTTATGTGTCTAATTGATAATTGCAATTTATCACACGCTTTTCGGTAAAGGAAAACATCGTGAGGAAACCTGCATATCTCTAGAGAATTCTGGAGATATGTGTAACCTACCAATCCGCATTGGAGCAGCGTGGTAGGTCTTAGCTTCTCTCCAAAAACGGAGAGAAGAGGCCTAGCAGTGGGAAAGTAACAGGCCGCTACTGACTTACGCTGCTGGATCGTGTCATCGTTCGATTACTAAACACCCACGTGTCTAAGTCATGTTTCAATATGTCTAAGGGGTTCTGTTCCTTTAGTTAAACTGAGCTAGTGCTTAGTATTGGACCTCGCGTTTTCTTTTCCTGTTACAATATATTTAAAATTATTTATGTCCTGATTTATGTGATATTGTCATGGTGGTAACATGTTATGGTTTAGCTCTATTGGGCCAATTTCGTACACAATAGACAATGTGCCAGTCCGTTGAACGTTTTTCCGCGAATAAATTTTCAATAAATAAGAACTGACATAGGTATATCTGAATAATAAGTAAGATATATTAATGTGTATTGGTAAATATACAAATTTAAGCAGACACCACATATCACACTGTAGTATGGTATCCGGCTGAACAGGATATACCACCCTCATTTCTTACCGAGGTGTCGTAGAAAGCGACTAAGGTAAGTTGACCAGCCGTGTGGTACCTCCGGCTGACAAATTGGCCCCCCCTCATTTCTTACCGAGGTGTCGTAAAAAGCGATTAAGGTAAGTTGACCAGCCGTGTGGTATCCGACTAAATAGAATAGACCACCCTCATTTCTTACCGATGTGTCGTAAAATATAACAGAGGTAAGTTGACGTCAGGCAGGCGGTTGTAAAAACGCAGCCAAATCATGTGACAGCATGTTTATAACATGTGCCGACCAGACTTAGAGTGGGATAAGGGCAGAAAGATGATGATGGTTATCAAAAGACCATATTACGTGGGCGGAGCCGCTGGCGATTGTTAGTTTAATATAAAGCGCCGATGAAAGTTTGCTAGAACATCGAGATATCGCTAAATTGAAGATACAGCTGCGATTGTGATTATTTAAAGAAACCTGTGGTATGCAGCATCTATCTTGTATACAATCAGCGATCTGTAAGCTAAGGGAGGGGCTTCTATCTAAAGAGGCCCCTCCCCAGAGGAACAGCCCAGTCGTATTGAGTGCCTTCCGCGTGGGGGGAGGAAATGCGTAAAATTTCCACTTTTCGAAAGCAATGTACTGGACATTGTGAGATTTACTTACTAACTTAGGCTATTTTTACATTCCCTGTTTTAAGAAGTTAAAAAAATAAATTTCCTGACGTTAAACAGATCAATTTTTTCATAACCAGGCTAACGTTAACATACATGATGTATTTATTTTGTTTATTATATTTATAAGGCTATATTATATAATAATATAGCCTTCCTCGATAAATGGACTATCTTGCACTCAAATAGTTCATCAAAACGGTCCAGTAGTTCCTGAGATTAGCGCGTTGAAACAATCAAATTCTTCAGCTTTATATATTAGAATAGAATATCTGGGTGACCGAGCTTGCTCGGTAATTTTTTTACAAAAAAAAACTTTAAAAAAAGAAAAAAAAAATTATTTAGTTGGAATCGATCCTTGGCACTCACATTTCTCGAGGCTGCCCGCTAACTGAATAAGCTACGTCGACTTGACGGTTAATGGCGAAAATTCAATTCAATATAAATATTAGTGTTTTTTAATGCCCAAAAATAGGGATAAAACAATATTTTTTTTACATAAAACCTAGCTAGATCAATTTTTCTGCCCCAAAACCTCCTACATGCTGAATTTCAGGAAAATCGTTGGAGCCGTTTCCGAGATTCGGAAAATATATATATATATACAAGATTAACTCATTTAAATATTAAGATAGATTGCAAATGTTTTTCTGATCTATATCGGAGTTAATCGAGTGTAACCTATATTTGCTGATAGATTGTATTCCCTACTCAGGTTTGCTACTTCAAAAGAAATGCATACAATGGCACAATACATTTTAATTTCTGCAGCTTTTGACTCAATAATTGAAAGTTACTAGATACAAAAGTAATGAGAATATTATTTTGCTATAATCCGCGATAAAAGGAAATATATGTAATGCTAAATGTAGAGTGTACTATTCGTTCTCATACCTGATACATGCAGAATTTGTAAGAACTCATGCACTACCCGACACCGATGGCACAACAATACACAAGCACTGCACACATTCACCACCACAGTCTCAACAATTGTTTCGCCCCGTAACCGAAGCATCGTCAGGAGATAGACTCCACGACAAAATCGCAAAACTATTTTTGTCGTGGATATCGCAAAATCGCAAAGCGGCTTATTATTCTCATTACTTTTGTATTATGGACCTCCGCAAAGTAACGCCTAATTCTATAAATTATAGAAAGTTCCTAGAATATTTTTACATTCAATAGTGTTGAAATCGTGCGAGAAACATATTTATCGATATTCTTCGTTTTATTTACAACGAGCTTTTACCCGCGACTTCGTTCGATTAAACTGTTGTCGCGTTGATAAAAGATGGCGCTTTTTAGTGTCATCCCATTCCTGTAGAATTAACAGGATTTCTATAGCCTATATGTTATTCCGGTGTATAACGAATAATTGTGCCAAATTTCATCGACATTGGTTCAGCGCATTCGCCGTGAAAGAGTAACAAACATACATCCATACTCACATACTTTCGCATTTGTAATCACTACATATTATAAAACAAAGTCGCATTTGTTTGTCCATATATCCCTATGTATGCATAAAACTTTAAAACTACGCAACAGATTTTGATGCGGTTTTTTAATAGATAGACTGATTCCAGAGGAAGGTTTGTACGTATAATAACATTCAATTCGGAGTAGAGAAATACTGTAATTTTTGAGGTTTCTGTAAATAATTACATTTTTTTCCGCTTACATTGCAAACGCAGGCTAAACCCTACGAGATTTATCAAAATGATGTACTAAGTATTTGTACTCCTTGAAAAGGTCTACAGAAAAGACCGCGATGGTATTTGTCTATCTCTTATGGATAACCCACTATAGCATTTTTTGTCATTTACTTTTTACGAAAAATAATGCCTTATTTTTGAAGCAATTTTATACAAAACAACATTAATCCTTATCAGATTAAGTACCTTAAATAAATAGTTGATTTAATATAGATCAATATGGCCGTTTACAGCATGTAATTTAAGTGAACATTTTCGAAGATATTACAGATTTAAAAACAGTGAGGACGCCGCGCTTCGCCCTATAACACTTCGACTTTAGCCGCGATGTCGCTCTTTCAAGAGTTTGTTTATAGACATTCTGTAATTAATTGTCAAAATAAAATACATAGGGAAAATTTTTAAAATAAATACGCAAATATGTACTATATGAATTTAGATATTCCAAAGATAGCAGGAAATCTTTTTGGAATAGGGAGAGGGAAATTGCTTTTCTCCAAATTTAACTCTTGCGGGCCACGGGCAGTAATGAATAAATAGAAACTACTGGATCGATTTTAATAATTTTTTTTCACTGAGTGACATGAGCTATATATTTTATACCCGTGCGAAGCAGGGGCAGGCCGCTAGTATTTAATAACACGTGGCAACACCGAACCAAAATGGCGAAAAACGTCACGGCGCAAGTTCATTGGCCGAATTCTCTATATATAATCTGCGAGATGCGTCACGTCAACTCTTAGAACCCGTGAAGACAAACAAAAAACGACATTTGCACATTTATCGATAAAATCAAGGCACAGGAATGTACCAGATCCAATTTTACAGCATATAACATCATTCTCCTGCCCTTAATCGATTCTAAGTGGGGTCACCACAACAAGTTATAAACATGTTCTAACATGATTTGGCTTGGTATTTAAAAAAGGGCCGCCTGCGTGCTTTCAATTTAACTAACTTTATACGACTCCTCGGTAAGAATTTAGGACTGTTTATTCTACTCATCCGAATACCACACGGCGGATCAACTAATCTTAGTCACATTTTACGAAATCTTGGTAAAAAATGAGGGTGGTCTATTATACTCAGCTGGATACCACACGGCGGGTCGACTTAGTCCCTTTTTGCGACACGTCAGTAAGAAATGACGGTGGTCTATTGTATTCAGTCGGATACCACACAGCGGGTCAACTTATCTTAATCACCTTTTACGAGATCTGGGCAAGAAATGAGGGTGATTTATTCTATTCAGCCGGATACCACACGGCGGGTCGATTTATCTTAGTTGTCTTTTATGACACCTCGGTAAGAATTTAAATAAATAGGTATATGGGACGCTCCAGTTGTCTGTCACCCATAACACAAGTATTAAGTTACTTATTTTGGGGACGGACGACTGTTGTTACAAAGATCGTTTCAGTTAATTTTGATAATATCTATCACATACAGATAGACCGCTTTTCCTAGGTTAATTTAAAGGTATATTTATTACAGTTTAAAAAAATGCTCCGATCGCCAAACCTTACAGGATCCACCGCTGGGTCATTCTAAAGATGAAAATTTCATTAAAATCTGTCCAGCCATTCAGAGTCTATAAAGGACATACAAACAAACATTCATTTTAATATATAGATTTATATTGTAATTTGTTTGACATTAACTTGACATGTTTATATTAGATAATAATCAATGATTGATTGTACTTATGTTTTATTCATTGATTGATTGTATTGCGAGGATAATATTAGTTTCAATTAGGTACTTAAATAATATTTAATATTTGTCTAATAGCTACATTATATTTGTATATTATGTGTAATATACAAATATTATGTATAATAGTTTAATTACTTCTATTTAGTTAGAAACACTGCCATTGTAGATGTGGTAGCCCAGCGGTAACACCGTGCGCCTCTTTCGAGGAGGTCTAGGGTTCAAACCCGGGCAGGCACCAATGAGTTTTTCTATTAAAAACTTGTGTCTAATTGATAATTGCAATTTATCACACGCTTTTCGGTGAAGGAAAACATCGTGAGGTAACCTGCATATCTCTAGAGAATTTTGGAGATATGTGTAACCTACTAATCCGCATTGGAGCAGCGTCTCAGTTTTTAGCTACAATCCTTCTCTCTAAAAAACGGGGAGAATAGGCCTATGCCCAGCAGTGGGACAGCAACAGGCCGCTACTTACTTAAGTTAGAAACATTATAATCCTTATTTCAGTGCCATCTATGACATCACAATACGAACTATTAAAAGAGCTAGTGTTTCCTTGCTCTTCCATGTTATGTGCTTGCTTGCTTTTTGAGTTAGGTCACTTTAATACTAAACGTGCGATACATCCTTTTCATATAATCTAAATTCTATTTTACATTTATTCATTCATTTATGGACTGGCCCGTTGGCGCAGTGGGTAGTGACCCTGCCTTCAGCTCCGCCGGTCGCGGATTCGATTGCCAGCGAGGGCCAACATTTTCTATAAATGAATTTGTTGGTCTTCGAGTCTGGGTGTATATTTGTATTTAAGTTTGTATTTAAAAAAATATATAAGTATATATTCAGCAGTTGTCAGTCACCCATAACACAAGTATTAAGTTACTTTGGGGAGGGACGACCGTGTGTCCAATATATAGGTATATTTATTTATTTATTCATATAAACAAGAGCAAATGCTGTATTTGTAGGAAAAGTAAAAAATAAGGAGTACTATTTTTTATGACTATAAAAAGGCGGGGAGTTTACTCCACAAAGATTTACTCGGCTTCCTCTACAGCTAATACGCGGATCAACGGATAGGAAAGACATACTTGAATATCTTGATTTATGTTCCTTACCCCATATTTGTTATACATCTGTGCCAAAAAACTCTGTAACAAATCTATTACAAGGAAAAAAAATTGTTTAACGTTATATGTAATTTAAGGTTATAAAAAAATCCACGGTAACAAATCTTTTACAATGAATAAAAATATGTTTTACGTTATATGTAATTTGGGTTATAATATCACTTTCAGGTCTTAGCGACGGTCCTGTATGTTACTTCGATATATAAGCTTAAATTGTGCCAAATATCATCAATATCGAATTAGCGGATTGAAATTTAAAACTTAACACACAGACAGGCTTTCGCATTTATAATATTAATATATACATATTTGAACATTATATACTCTTGAATTTTTCTGAGATACACATGTTTCCTCAAGATGCTTCGCTTCACCGAAAAGTGATTGTTAATATTAATTAGAAGTTTTAATGAAAACCCGTTTTTGTCTTTCGGGATTGGAACCCGTGACCTTCTTCTGTTAGGCTATCACGTTACCAAGTTAAATTAAGTTAGTTTACTAGTAAATTGAAACCCAAATTGCTAGTCACCTATTTAAAAAAATAGACGTCTGTAAAACTTAGGTCTCTTCGGGATCTCCACACCACACGATCTTATGCTTCTTCGATCCAACTCCCTGCGACCTTTTTAAGGTTATCAGTCCATCTCAGAGGTCTACCGATGCTATATTTTCAAGTACCACGTCGCCGTTCTTAAAGCGTCTCGATTCTCTGTACTGTGTGCCCAAAAAGCGTCCTATATGGCCCTGACGATCAAATAACGATCGCAAATACAGAAACACGTAATACACACACACAGCGTCCAGATTTCTGACGTCGGTAGGTCGTGGCTTATTTCCTTCCTACCGTCGTCGTATTGACTAATCAAAGTCATACTATCAGCCCTTCACTACACGTCGCCCTAGGCTATGGTCGGGCCTCACAGGAGGCACCCTTAGGACGACGTTCCCCGACGTTAGTAGAACTTCTGCGGTCTACTCTCCGCATTTCGCAACCTGGACAATGCTTCTGACCGCCCGTCCCGCCCGGTGACGCTATAAAAGCCGTTAGGGCTAACAGCATACAGTCAGTTAGAAAAAAAAATGTACTGTCTGCCCCGCCCATCGCCACTTCAGCTTTACGACACGCTGAGCTATACTACTAGCTTTGGTTCTCCTCATTTCTGATTTGATCTAATTGACTCTGAACATTTTGAGGCTCATTCTCAGTAACCGCGGTCACCAGTCGATGTGAATAAATTCGTTTAATTAATGAGTTACCAATAACAGAGCGTGTTAAATAAAAGACGTCGACATTCGGACGAAACAAGAGCGGTCTCGATTGTGCGAACAATTTAACTACTGCTGTGGGAGTACGAACAAGGAGGCAATATAAGTTGGATGCGGCTTGATATTACAGAATATTTAATAATTGATGGGAATTATTAGTCCCGTGATTATATGCATTTACTTCAATCCGGAGAAAAGTAGCTTATTTTATCTTCGTTCAGATTACTAAGGACGTGTCTGCAATTTAGGACCGCAACAAAACAATTATTAATGCTTTTTGGGTTAGGTTGTGTTGTGTTATAATGTAATTATAATTATTTATCCTTATTAAAATTAGAATTATTTATCCTTATTAGAATTTTAAAAAGCCAGGATTTTAAAATATATTTATTTGATTATAATTTTTATAGACATATTGTAAAATACCACATTATCATCTCTAACGCCAAAAGATTTTTTAATTAACAAAAAATAATGATTCTTATATAAAATACCATAGTATAACATTCATTTCAATATAAATATATTTTATATGGTTTTATTTACAATCATCAAATAATCAAAGATTAAAGATAAATTATAATTTTATAGACGTATAAAAATATTTTTTTAAGTATATAAATTATGCAATGTCAAGAATGAGGTTTAATAACAATTACTTATTATACATTAAGAAATTATTTATTAAACAGTTGTAAGACTCTAACAATATCAAAGGATTTCCTTTATTACACTAAGATCACGCATTGCAAGTCACACGCAGTACTTTCCAAGTAGTCGCTTATTATGGGTACTTGTATAATTTATCTTGTATTTATCAAATTCCAACAAACTATTCGCGATCGCATGTGAGAAAGCTATGGAATACGAAAGTAGGCCAAGCAATGTGTTGAATACTAAAGAGATTATCACAGAAGAATATATCGCTGTAATAGTGGTAACCTATGATATAAATAAATTAAAAATATAATGTAAATAAATTAAAAATCACCCACACATTTTCACTTTCTTTGTTATAAATAATATAAAAAATAATATAACATATATCCAATATTTCTAGAAAAAAGTCTTTTTTAATAATATTTTATATGTATATGATAAATGGATGTGTTTATATAATTATATAAATAAAAGCTACTCGAGAATTTCTTAAATTTATGATATTTCAGTAGTCAATTGATAGCTTGTAGGAAATGATTAATTTATGATACTATGACATATAATGAATAGATTATTAAACTATATTAAAAAATATTGTATTATTATAGAAATAATTATACCAAAGTTTGAAATTTTCCGTTATGGGAACATTAAAAAATTCGAAATATATATGAATTTAATTTAATATCAATACAATCAATAACAAGCGAAAGAAATTTTATACTTCTGTTGTTGTTTAACATCATAATTCGAATAAAGATACACTGATATACAAAAATCTATACACAGAAAGATTTAATAATGCCTAAATAATACAGCCTATAGACATAACATCCGGCAACACGCTTGAAACTAAATATATCAATTAACAAACAAAAAATGATGTACATAAATACATTAACATTTATTACATTTCAATATTTTTATGCCGTGTAGTATCCGAGTAGAATAGACCACCCTCATTTCTTACAGAGTTGTCGTAAAATACGACTTAGGAAAGTTATCATCAGGCAGGCGGTCGTAAAATACGTAGCCAAATCATGTGACAACATGTTTATAACATGCGCCGACCCCACTTAGTGTGTCCTTACATTACCTTTACTTACGTTATCCTTTGTCGGAATATAAATAATACTACAACTATACTTGTAACTAAACTTGTAAACTACACTTCTGTAAACATATAAATCTTCGTCAACTGTAAACTTCGAAATTTTGCAACATTCATTTTTTATAATTGTATAATTTATGTATTTTGTAATAATTTACGTGCGGTACACATCGAGAAGACAACATTTATTGTAAGCAAATTATTATGTTGAATTATAATATCCTCAAGTGTATGTAAGTTTTGTGAACTAAATAAAAAAAAACCTAAATTTTGATAAAAAAAATATACCGCATCAACCCGTTTCATGCTTCCATGCGATGAGTCGTTGAACTTATCAGTGTGCGAAATTGGCCAGCGTCGCGCGGGCCGACGCGTGCTGCCGACTGATTGATCGGCTACATCGCAATACACGCCATCCCTTGCTGCTGCCAACACAAATACATCAACGAATCCCATAAGAAACCAGCAACGGATACAATACACTCGTATATTGTTCGATAAAACAGAGTGAAATCAATTTGCGCTATAGTTGGTCCGTCTCGGACGCAAGGTCGCGACGCCCACCTATAAATACACGCAGACATGCAAAAATGCGATATATAAACACGATTTAGCAGCGATGTGTGGAATATAGGCCTACAGTATTTATTTATGGGATTTAATGTCGAATACACAGAACGAATAAATTGTTTTTGTCGTCTTGTACAATGAAAGAACTTTTGAATATAACTATAATCATATCGTTATTATACTTAAAGTAGGGAAGTTAGTCTAAAATGTGCCATATTACAAGCAAATGAGGCTGTCTGGCTCATTATTTGAGTTAGGCGTTACTTTGCGGAGGTACACAATATAAAAATATTTTGCTTTAATCAGCGATAAAGTAATATAGAAAATATATATAATGCTATAATACTATTTAGAAATTAAGAATTAATTATATATATTTTTCTGTTTTACTTTATCGCGGATTATAGCAAAATATTTTTTTTATTACTTTTGCTATTTGACTGTTTTTATTGTGTTTCTAGACAAAAATGAAATATACAAGTTCCTCTACTCTAGTACAATAGTTCTATGCCTCTATTACATTAATTATTAAAGTCAATTGGTGACTTTCGTTCAAGCTTGTTTTCGCTTTATTATATTAAAGGACTATTTACTTTCGGCGCCAATATAGGCACAGTCAAAATATCAAGTAAGTACCTAAGTAAGTTACTATCCCACTGCTGAGAATAGGCCTTCCTCTCCGTTTTTGGAGAGAAGGATTGGAGCTAAGACCTACCACGCTGCTCCAATGCGGATTGGTAGGTTACACATATCTCCAGAATTCTCTAGAGATACCTCACGATGTTTTCCTTGATCGAAAAGCATGTGATAAATTACAATTATCAATTAGTTTTTAACAGAAAAACTCATTGGTTTCTGCCGGCCCGGGTTTAAACCCGTGACCTCCTCGAAAAAGTCGCACGGTGTTACCGCTGGGCTACCACAGCTTGTACAAAATATCAAGACTACAATACTAAACGCTTTGGTTTTTTTCTAAAAAATAAATGAGGGGTTCGATTATTTGTTGTTTGACGTTTCGTGATTGGGATACTAATCGCAAATATTCGTATTTTTGCGCTCGCAGGCAACGGATGTAAACGTTTTATCAACACTTTGGGTTAGTCCGTTGTTCATGCGGAACGATAACCCATAAAGACTTCCCAGATTAGGTCACCGCTTTAAGCTCTTTTGAGCTGAGGTACAAACCGATCTATAAACAGTAACTTCCACTTATAACTACTTTACGCCGTGTGGTATCCGGCTGAATAGAATAGTACCACCCTCATTTCTTATCGAGGTGTCGTAAAAGGCGACTAAGGTAAGTCGACCCGCCATGTGGTATCCGGCTGAGTAGAATAGATCAACCTTATTTCTTACCGAGGTGTCCTAAAAGGCGACTAAGGCGGCGGGGCGGAGGGGGGCGGTGGAGCGGTTCTGGGAACTTGTGTTCGGGATCCAATCTGCTGCTGGCGAGTTCACGCGTATGCCACCCTATCAGGGGACCTTCAGACGTTCCGAACGGGGTATATCGGACGTCTGGCTTACAGGTCTCCGAGGCGGTCGGTGCATCTGGTGCTCCCGATGCACCGGTTAGCGGAGGGGGCTTCTCTTTCAAGGGGCCCCTACCCGGAGAAGATGTTTGTTCTCTGGGATCAGAGCTGTCGGCGGGGATGGGGGCAATACCCTGCCCTTCCCATCGGCAGCGTGGTTGAGCACACAGGTCGTTTTAGTCGGGCGACGGTACCCATATGGGGTTTTTTCCTGTATTAAAAAAAATAAAGTGGACCCACCGTGTTGTATCCGGTTTAGTAGAATAGAACACCCTCTTCTTACCGAGGTGTCGTAAAATACGACTGAGGTAAGTTGATGTCTGGCAGGCGGCCGGTCGTAAAACGCAGCCAAATCATGTGACAGCATGTTTATAACACGTTGTGTCGACCCCACTTAGAGTGGCAGGAAGATGATTCCACTTATAACTACTTTAGCAGGTTACCAACACAAAACCACCCTGTATGCATACCTACAGTATACAGGGTGGGTACATTATACCCAAGTTCATTATACAGGTAGGCGAACCTATATGCATTCAGCTACCATTTTTTTAAACAAATCTTTAATGAGGTCGTAGGCGTGCTTTAAAATATATAAATTTTTGAATCTGTGAGAATCGGAAAATAATGAAAATTAGAAATAGTATCATTAAATCCTATATTCCATTGTAATCCTTATTTACGTTACGAACAATAGAAAAAAGGTAGTGTTTTCGTGTTAGTACCTTATTATAAAACAACTTTTTTTGAAGTAAGTCACTTTATTACTGAGAGTGCGAAATATAGAATATAGAATAATAAATATATATAATCACTACATATTATAAAACAAAGTCCATATTTCCGTATGTACGCATAAAACTTTAAAACTACGCAACCGATTTTGATGCGGTTTTTTTTAATAGATAGAGTGATTCAAAAGAAAGGTTTGTACGTATAATAACATTCAATACGAAGTAGAGAAATACTGTAATTTTTGAGGTTTCTGTAAATAATTACATTTTTTTCCGCTTACATTGCAAACGCAGGCTAAACCCTACGAGATTTATCAAAATGATGTACTAAGTATTTGTACACCTTAAAAAGGTCTACAGAAAAGTCCGCGATGGTATATGTCTATCTCTTATGGATAACCCACAATAGCAGTTTTTTTCATTTACTTTTTACGAAAAATGATGCCTTATGTTCAAAGCAATTTTTATACAATACAGCATTAATCCTTATCCAATTGAGTACCTTAAATAAATTGTTGATTTAATATAGATCAATATTGCCGTTTACAGCATGTAATTTAAGTGAACATTTTCGGAGATATTACAAATTTAAAATCCCGCGAGGAGGTCGCGCTTCGACCTATAAGCACTTTGAATTCAGCAGCGACCGGAGGCGCAACTAAATGTCCTTCTTTCAAGTTTATATTGTCTAATGATAAGAAAGCTATGAATGTTGTATGTAAAGACATTGTCTAATCAATTGTAAAAATAAATAATATCACTATCACTACATATTATAAAACAAAATCACATATATCGTATGTACGCATAAAACTTTGAAACTACGCAACCGATTTTGATGCGGTTTTTTTTAATAGATAGAGTGATTCAAAAGGAAGGTTTGTACGTATAATAACATTTAATACGAAGTAGAGAAATACTGTAATTTTTGAAGTTTCTGTAATAATTACATTTTTTTCCGCTTACATTGCAAACGCCATGCTAAACCCTACGAGATTTATCAAAATGATGTACTAAGTATTTGTACACCATGAAAAGGTCTACAGAAAAGTCCGCGAAGGTATTTGTCTATCTCTTATGGATAACCCACAATAGCAGTTTTTGTCATTTACTTTTTACGAAAAATTATGGCTTATGTTCAAAGCAATTTTTATACAATACAGCATTAATCCTTATCCAATTAGGTACCTTAAATAAATTGTTGATTTAATATAGATCAATATTGCCGTTTACAGCATGTAATTTAAGTGAACATTTTCGGAGATATTACAGATTTAAAATCCCGCGAGGAGGCCGCGCTTTGACCTATAGCACTTCGCATTTAACAGCTATATGTCGTTGTTTCAAGAGTTTGTTTAATGACAAGAAAGCAGTGAATGTAGTATATAAGGACATTCTGTAATTAATTTTAAAAATAAAATACATAGGGGAAAAATGAAAATATGTAGTACCTATATGAATTTAGATATTAGATATAGCAGGAAATCTTCTTGGTATAGGGAAAGGAAATTGTTTTTCTCCAAAGGAGATGGGCAAAATCTGGCCTGTGCGGACTAAATAATGAAGTACATAATAAAATATTAAATATTAAATAATGCCATAATAAATTAACACTATCTCTGTACAACTAGGGAAAACTGGTATTGAATAAAAAAGTTATTTATTTGATCCAGTTCAGTTACATATAATTAGTGAAGTAAAAATAAAGAACTCAAGTCACAATATCTATCGAATCGGTAAGAAAATCGATATAGATATTATATCAATTAAAGAATTTAATATTCTAAATTATTTACAGTAACTTTCATAACTGTTGTTGATAAATTATTTTTTATTACTTACCATAACAAAATGGATATCTATATTTATTTATAGTTAGCCTAGCATTTTTAATATTAAATTAAAGAATTTAATATTCTAAATTATTTAATGTAACTTTCATAACTGTTGTTGATAATATTTTTTGTTTTACCATAAACAAAATGGATAGCTATATTTATTCATAGTTAGCCTAGCCTTTTTAATATTATTTATTATTATTTTATATATATGAACAATTTACGGAGTCGATTAATAAAATCGATTTCTGCGGATAACAGAAGTCATAAAGGTTGTCGTTATATTAATTATCTGTCAATTGTTATGTTTCTAAACATGCATATTCGTGTTGCTTTTCGCATCGTGAACGTTACATTTGTGGATTTCTGCTACTTTATAACGACCATTGCTGTATTTCTAGACTACTCACATATTATCTTTCCAGTGGAAAATCTCATTATTTTGGATTCGTATTTTTTTTAGATGAAAATAGATTGTATTAAAATAATATGTAGTATCAAATTCCAATACTATATTCTATGTAAATCTGTCATGGTCATTAATTTTTTTCTTCTTATTCCCAAGTTTTATCTAAAAAAGACTTATACATACTTGAAGAGTAACTTTCAGTCTTTGTATTAAATATTATTTTATTTCTGTCCATTCAGGCCAAAATTGTATGAGCTATTTGCCCATCTCCTTTAACGATTGCGGGCCACGGGCTGTAATGAATAAATGAAAACTACTGGATCGATTTTAATCATTTTTTTTTACACTGACTGACATGGGATATATATTTTATACCCGTGCGAAGCAGGGGCAGGCCGCTAGTTACTGTATAAATAAATAAATAAATAAATAAATAGACTTTAGTATTAAATAACCAAAAGGCATATTTGCAATACTTAAATTATACATGTAGTTAAATTATTTATTTAATTTATATATTTGAAAAACATACAGCACTTTATTAGTACAATACAATATGATGATATAATTAACATACATATCAACAAATTCACTTGTAGATGAGGGAAATGAACAAACGAATTATCAATACTGTATTCTAATATATAAAGCTGAAGAGTTTGTTTGTTTGTTTGTACGCGCTAATCTCAGTAAATACTGAACCGTTTTGAAAATTTATTTTAGTGTAAGATAGTCCATTTATCGAGGAAGGCTGTTTGATATCATACTTGCAATAGCATCCTTCCCGTTTCCTTCCGCACGCACGCATAATTTTGGCTATAAGGTCGCACCGCACCGCTAGCACGTTTGTGTAGTGTAAATAGTGTTAACAGCAGTGAATGGACAAAGTGTTGGATCCGACATCACAAGTAAGTGCCTCCATCCCTCTTGGCAGTTATTTTATTCCCGCCCAGTACCAGACGGCTGCCATATCCTACCTTGTTATTTGCAAGTATTTTGGGGGTTTCCGCGAACCAGCAATAATAAAAAATACAGTCCACTTTATTAAGGCTCGGGAGTAATACTTTGCACCGGGCCCCACGCCCGCATGTCTAAAGGCTATATATAGGCTATATAATATCATGCTAAGATGAATAGGAGAGGAGCAATAAAAAATAGTACAAAATTGCATAATTTAAAAATTTCCTTGCGTGCGCTGAGTAAACGGTAATGGTTATTCAAAAATCATGTATTATAAAATTGTACCCCTCTAAAAGTTCTAAATAAAACGTGATAGTATATGTTTAGCTTTTAAGGTTAACCCACTGTAAATATTTTTTGGTTATCCTATATTTAAGTTTTAATCTTTCCACGCGAGCTGAGACGCTGGCGATTGCTAGTGGAATATATTCAAATTCAAATTCAAAATATTCTTTATTCAAATGAACTTGTAAACAAGTGCTTTTGAATCGTCAACTCTACTGCTGGTTCGGAAAGCTGTTCCTACCGAGAAGAGCCAGCAAGAAACTCGGCGGTTGCTCTTTTAAACTCGGCGGTTGCTCTTTTAACTCGGCGGTTGCTCTTTTAAACTTGGCGGTTGCTCTTTTAACTCGGCGGTTGCTCTTTTACATGGTACATATATAGTACAGTCCAAAAAGCATCCTGTATAAGTCGAATGAAGCAAATATAGACACCAAAAAATAGTGTCAACGTTAGTGAGAACCATGGCTTTTCACTACAGTCGACTATATGTACTAAGAATATATGTAGTATGCATCTCTCATCGAGAGTTATATATTTGTGCCGTTTGCAGTCGAGACCCTAGGGCCATGGAGTCAAAGTGCAAAATTTTTTATCCGTTTTAACACCTCGTTTGATTGCCTCTTCAGGTGACAAGAGGGCTCCTTTTTCGCACAAAGAATCAGCTTAGCGATTCAGCGCGGAAAGACTGCCAGCATTCTTGGGACCATTCCACGTGGGCATGATTTGTATAGTCCTAGCGTGTAAGTTATTTAAGATAGATATGACTTGTACATTTTTGCTGTAAATAAAAAAAGGATATGTACTCTACTATATATACTAAGTCATAATTCAGTCTCTCATATGTCTCATATGGCACCCATAGACCATAGTGTAATTTTTCCTTCCCTACACCATAGTGTAAATTTCGCAACTTCGATAATGCTTCTAAGCTCACCCGCTCAGTCTGCTGAAGCTGTAAAAGCAATAAACATCATTTCCACAAAATAAGGATCGTCATCATTCATCTTCCTGCCCTTATCCCACTCTAAGTGGGGTCAGCACAACATGTTATAAACATGCTGTCACCATGATTTGGCTGCGTTTTTACGACCGGCCGCCTGCCTAACGTCAACTTACCTCTGTCAGATTTTACGACACCTCGGTAAGAAAGAGGGTGGTCTATTCTACTAAACCGGATACCACACGGTGGGTCAACTTACCTTAATCGCCTTTTACGACACCTCGGTAAAAAATGGGGTTGGTCTATTCTATTCAGCCGGATACCATACAGCGGGTCGACTTACTTAGTCGCCTTTTGCGACACCTCGGTAAGAAAGAAAGTGGTCTATTCTACTAAACCGGATACCACACGGCGGGTCGACTTATCTTAGTCGCCTTGTACGACACCTCGGTAAGAAGGAGGGTGGTACTATTTTATTCAGCCGGATCCACATGGCGTCCACAAAATAAGGATCATTAAAATGTATTGGTTGAGTTTTAAATTTTTCCTCATGATTCATATAACATTTAGTCACCGATACTCGTATATCGCTGTCCGAGCCTGACATTGCTGTTCTTGGAATCTAGTCAAATACGAAAATAAAGAAATCACAGAATTAATAAAATTTATTTTAACATCGAGCTCGAGATAACAAGCACCAAAAAGTTCTAAGGTTTTCGATTGACCAAAAATACCATAACCATAAGATTATTTGTACTTTTTTAATTCCATCATGGCGCCAGATATATATATACATTTCAAATATGTTTCGTTTATTTTTACCCATAGAATTATTATATATGGAAAGCCGGCCTAATTACATTCCTAACGAGGTGTCGGAAGAGACGAAGTAAGGTAAGTCGACCTGCCGTGTGATATACGGCTGAGTAGAATAGATCAGGGCTTCTTAAACTTTTTTATATAGCGACCCCCTTCAAGCTTAGGAAATATTAAACGACCCCCTCCTCCATATAATGAAATATATATTAACCGTAGATGTAGATGTAATATCGCACTATTTTACAATGTAAATAACAGTTTTGCATTGCCACTTTTTTCAAAAAATAGTTATAATAAAACTACAATAGTATTTTGTATGATTTTTATTTCTATTTATATTTGTACGTAGCGTGTATACTAATTTTAAAATTTTATTTATAATTGTTGTAAACTAACAAATCATAAATTTAATAAAATCTATTTAATTAAATTTAATGAAAAGGGGTAATGAAGGAACTTAGGAGGAGAAATATCAAAAAATCTTTGTTAGAAAAGTTCTTTAAAGGACATCTGCAGCCATGTAGTTGTATCAATAATGATTGAAAAGTATCAGACCCCCTGGTGGTCGCAACCCACAGTTTAAGAAGCCCTGGAATAGATCACCCTCATTTCTTACCGAGGTGTAAAAGGCTACTAAGGTAAGTTGACATCAGGCAGGCGGCCGGTCTTAAAATACGTAGCCAAATCATGTGACCTCACGTAGAGTGGGATAAGGGCAAGAGAATTATAATGTTACCCCGGTATATAAACGTCAATTGTACACAATTTCACCAGTATAGCTAAACACAGTGTTATTATTCTAAATCAGGTTTTTTAAAATCTCATCTATTATAATCAAATCAACACATTACACAGACGTCAACATACTCTAAGGATTAATTACGTTGCGCAAAAAATAAGCGCAACTTGCCAATTAATTAGCCGACAACGCACCCCGCGCAATCCGGCTCCGTGTGAAGATATACTTGTAACATAATTTATAGAATTAGGCGTTACTTTGCGGAGATCCATAATACAAAAGCAATAATAAAATTATTTTGCTATAATCCGCGATTAAGTAAAATAGAATATATATATATACTGCTAAACGTAGAGTGGAAAATCCATTTTCATTTTTTTTTAAATATATGGGACACTTGCACACACGGTCGTCCGTCTCCAAAGTAAGTAACTTAATACTTGTGTTATGACAGACAACCGGTGAATATATACTTATATATTTTTAAATACATACTTTAATACAAACATACACCCAAGCTCGAAGACCAACAAATTTATAGAAAATCTATACTAATATTATAAAGAGAAAAAATTTGTATGTATGTTTGTAATGTTTTCAAGCAGAAACTACTGGACCGATTTCAAAAATTCTTTCACCATTGGAAAGCTGCATCTTTACTGAGCGACATAGGCTATATTACATTAAAAATACGTAACAAAAATGTAATGAAGGTGTACAAAATTATTAATAAAAATCTGTCATCGCATGCACTGCGGAAACTATTGATGATATATTTAACAAAAATAAATCTATAGTCCGAGTTACGCCGTGTGGTATCCGGCTGAATAGAATAGTACCACCCTCATTTCTTACCGAGGTGTCGTAAAAGGCGACTAAGGTAAGTCTACCCGCCGTGTGGTATCCGGCCGAGTAGAATAGACCAACCTCATTTCTTACCGAGGTGTCGTAAAAGGCGACTAAGGTAAGTTAACCCACCGTGTGCTATCCAGTTGAGTAAAATAGGTAAGGTAAGTTGACGTCAGGCAGGCGGCCGGTCGTAAAATACGTAGCCAAATCATATAACAACATGTTTGTAACATGTTGTGTTGACCCCACTTAGAGTGGGATAAGGGCAGGAGGATGATGATGATGAAATCTATAGTCCGACTTAGTTACTGTCCACTGCCATCGGTACCATCGGATCCACTGGGGTATGAATGCGGGTGAAACCGCGGACTATTACTAGTGTTAAATAAAATGTTAGAGTAAAATATGTACAGACAAAAGCAAGGGACTTAATATGAAATGGTAGTTAATTATAAAACAAACGAAGTGTGTTGCTAATTAATTAGACAAAACATAATACGCACGTATTTTAAACAGTAAGGTGGCTTTTTTTTATTCAATCTTACCCAACCGTACCTTCTATGACCAAATACATATTATTGTTTCATTTAAATTCATATTTCATTTATTTATTTTTCTTTTTTGCCGCGTGGTATCCAGCCGAGTAAATTAGACCAACATTTCTTACCGAGTGTAACGAAATGTTCCTTAATTAAAAGGAACCTGGTCCGTGGACCAGTGGTTGGTAATTTAAGTAGACTGTATAGGTGGGTTCAGGGCTTTAACTATTTTTTATTTTTCTGGGCAATGCATAATTATTACCGATAAGTAGTAACAACTTAGCACCACCCACCTTTCGATGCCTTTGTACTGTTACCATGCACTGGAAGGTTCGAAGTCGTCGATATGCGCCGGCGGCCGGCAGTTTCTTGTGACGCCAGGGGATGTTCGAACGAACAGAACAGAACTATTACGAGTCCGAAACTGGACACGACACTAAAGATAGGCACTGCACTTTATATTGCAAGTCCCAGACGAATTATTTAATGTTTTACTATGACTGAATTATGTATAGCGATCGAGCGGCCATTAGCGAAGGTTCCGCGCTCACGTAGACTTGCACGGCGACAGACGAACCGATCGGCGAGTGGCGTTTTTATTGCTACCCACATATCGGTGAATAAAAAAATGACAATTGCCCAGAGACACAAATATAATACGAACTTAATAAAATTATGACATATTTACGAACACCGATTTCGTAAAAGGCGACTAAGGTAAGTTAACCCGCCGTATGGTATCCGGCTGAGTAGAATAGATCACGCTCATTTCTTACCCAGGTGTTGTAAATGGCGACTAAGGTAAGTTGAAATCAGGCAGGCATACATTAAAAAAAAACTAGTTTGTATTATTGATATACCTACTACTTATAATAAATTTAATTTTTCCAAAGCAAGTAAAGAAGAATTATTCAATTGAATTATTCAATTCCATATTTTGCGCAAATTTATTTGTTTCTTTTTTAAATTCAAGTTGCAAGAATAAAATGAAAATGAGTTTAAAACGAGCATCGTGCAATATTTTTAATATTACGTAGTTAATTCATCAAATTGTTGATATCAACAGTGTTTCTGACCGGGTAGCATATTTGAGGATACAGCTATCATCTATGTACGAGCTGAAGGTGATCCAAGTATATGCTCCAACAATAGACCATGATGATGAAGAAATAGACTCCTTCTATGATGACATTTCCAGCGTATTAAACAACGTGAAAACCCATTTCACAGTCTTAATGGGAGATTTCAATGCAAAACTTGGCAGAATTCTATCGAGTCATGAGACCTGTATTGGAAATTATGGATTGGGCACAAGGAATAGTCGAGGACAAACCCTTCTTAACTTTCTTCACCAGAAGAGACTGTTTGCAATGAATACTTTCTTTGCTAAAAAGCCCCAGTATAAATGGACTTGGTTACATCCAAATGGCAAAAACAAAAATGAATATGACTACATCATCACAGACAAGATGGGCACAGTAAGAGATGTATCTGTGCTTAACCAATTTTCTACTGGTAGCGACCATCGTCTTGTCCGGGCTTTTTGCTCTTATAACCTTAAAAAAGAAAGACGAAGCCTCATAAATAAAAGTTTTCTGCCAAACGACGATAAGATAGAGATTATTAAACAAAACTTAGACCTCTATAAAGACCACATTGAATATCACTTCCAAAATAGGTTTAATGACAAGATGACTATAGATGAACTCAACGATCACATAGTAAAAACCATGCACTCTGCTACAAAATCTGTTACACCATGCGTTCCAAAACTCTCATCCCAAAAACTTTCTGTTAAAACCATAGGCCTCATAGAGCAAAGAAGAAATTTAAGAGCAGAAGGGAAAACATATTCTGCTGAATATTTTGGTTTACAACGTCACCTAAGAAAGGAAATTAAAAAAGATCTACAAAATTTTGAAGAACACCTAATTGAGAAAACTTTACAAAGGAATAGCAGTAGAAAGGTAATGAAAGCAAGTTTAAGTCTAGGAAGAAAAGAAATATTCAAACTGCAAAATGAATATGGTGATATTGTTACAAACCGCAGTGAACTCCTAGAAATCACTAAAAATCATTTCGAAAACCTTTATAAGAGCAGGGTTCAAGACCCACGACGACGTGCACCTGAACATAACCAGAGGGCACCGATTATGAATGTTGGTTCTGAAGAACTGCCAGATGTCACTCCTGATGAAATCAACTATGCGCTATCACAAGTGAAAAACCACAATGCCCCTGGTGAAGACGGCATTATTCCAGAAATGATTAAAAACACGTCCGAATCGTTTAAAGTAGGTTTGGCTACATTGTTTACACGATGCCTGATGGAAACGTACGTTCCTGAAAGCTGGAATAATGCTGTCATCACCTTACTACACAAAAAAGGCGATATAAAACGGCTTAACAACTACAGACCAATCAGTTTGATGTCACACCTATACAAGCTCTTCACGCGAGTCATACTGAATAGAATTAGGAATAAAATGGAAGCTTATGAGCCACAAGAACAAGCTGCATTCAGAACTGGCTACAGCACAAGTGACCATTTGCATTCAGTTAAAACCCTCATTGAAAAGTGCAACGAATACCAAAAGCCAATCATAATTACATTCGTAGATTACGAACAAGCGTTTGACTCCATTGAAACCTGGGCGGTCGTAAATGCATTGGCAGATTGTAGAATAGATGAGCGGTACATAGCCATGTTTAAATATCTCCAGAGACACGCAACGGCATGTGTGAACTTGCACAGGAAAACTGATAAGTTTTGCCTAGGAAGAGGAGTACGTCAAGGTGATACAATTTCCCCGAAACTATTTACTGCCACCCTTGAAAATATTTTTAAACAGCTTAACTGGGATAACAAGGGTATAAATGTCGACGGGGAAAATCTTACAAACCTACGTTTTGCAGACGACATAGTACTCTTTTCTGAGGACATAGGAGATATGTTGGTTATGATTAAGGACCTACAGAGAGAATCCGCCAAAGTAGGCCTCAAGGTTAATCAGATCAAAACCAAAATCATGACCAACATTTCAAATGTGTCGTCATATCAATTACCAGTTGAAATTGTGTCGGAATATATCTACTTAGGGCATAAAGTTACACTGGGTAGCCTAAACCAAACCGCAGAAGTAGAGAGGCGTATCGCTCTGGCATGGGCTGCGTTTGGCGCTAATAAAAAAGTCTTACGCGGAAAATTATCTATCGCCCTAAAAAAGAAGGTATTCGAACAATGTGTGTTGCCTGTTTTCGCTTATGGCTCGGAGACTATGACTTTGACCAAACAATCCACAGAGAAATTCCGTGTTGCCCAAAGAGCGATGGAAAGAGCAATGCTGGGCATAACTATACGAGACCGGAAAACTAATGAATGGATACGCTCTAAGACCAAAGTCAATGACGTAGTCACACTGATTGCCGAGCGCAGGTGGAGATGGGCGGGACACATAGCTCGCATGAATACAGGTCGTTGGACGCGAAAACTGCAGGAGTGGCGACCACGACCGCATACTCGACCGCGTGGTAGACCGCCAAAACGATGGAAGGATGACATCGTACGACACGCAGGCCATGATTGGATAAGAAAAGCTCAAGACCGTCGGGAATGGAGGAGTTTGGAGGAGGCCTACGTCCAATATTGGACTTTGAACGGGCCGCTATAGATAGATAGAGTTAAGCTGTAGTTTTTTTTTTTTTTCTTAAATCTAATTGATTACAAATAAGTGAACACGTTGAGACATATAATTCTAATTTAGAGTAACTTAATGCAATGCAATAGGGTGGTATGTCCCCTATCATGACGTTTGTTATCTAGTCTGGTTTCTTTAATCTAAGCAATTGGATATATATTTTACATGGATGTTAAGCTGTAGTTAGGGTTCCCACCCGTACTATATTATATAGTATCGTACTATATTTTAGTCAGTTGGACTATATATTATAGAAAAACAATATAGGACGAAAAATACTATATTTTTTATGCTAATTCAATTGTCGCGCTTTTTTTGAATCAACTGTGAATGGAACGCACTCGCAGCACTGCATAGGGAATGTTTGAACTCATTCATGTATTTACGGGGCTTAGTTAGTTAGTAACTCTAACTCCTTTGTCACTGTCCAGCGAAAAGTAATAATAAATAATCATGCAAAAATAAGTAATGGATGAAAATAGTAGTATACTATTTTTTCCTGAATTTCCTAAAAGTACTATATTTTTTTGATTTAAAAAAAAATACTATTTTTGTGTATTGTGGCAACCCTAGCTGTAGTCTTCAATGGATCCTTTTTTTATCACTTTTATAATCTTCAATTGTGTAATACGAGTATAACTTATAAGCATCCTTACAGTTAATTCAAGCTAAAGCAACTTTAATATGTTTTTAAATACGTTTAAATTCGTTTTTAAATCTTATTTTATTTTATTTATTTATTTATTTTATTTATTTAGTAAGATATGCCAACAGTATTATTAACATAAATTTTTGTTTTTTACATATAATTCGTGCAGCCTTAATCTATTTAAAATACTATAACAGGCATATACAACATTCAAAAATAGTAAAAAAAACATTAACAATAGTAAATGCAAAAAAAGAATAAAATTAAAATATGTGTGAACTAAAACTGAAAAGGTAACATAATAAAAATAAATAAAAAATAATAATTAAACAAAGTACAACAAAAAATAACAGAAAATTTTGAAATTTAAACTTTCGTGAGTAGTATTCATAGTTAATGTATAGAACCGGCTATACTCACGTCTTATTCTATCGGGTTAGCCCGACTTCATCCGTGCATGCGATGACGAAGACCAGAGCGACAGGGAACACTTGGAAGAGGCGCGGCCACCACCGCCACCGTGTCCCCCGGCACCCCCGCCACCCACGAGTCGCGCCCAGCGAGCTGCTGGACGCAGTTCCCGCCGCGATAACGTCGTGTAAAGAGCTCATGAATAAGTGCCCCGGATGGGTTCGAAACTAGTCGGGCTAACCCGATAAATTTTGAAATGTTGAAATTTGAAAAATATTAAAACAAACTGAATGAACTTTATTCTTACATTATAACTAGTTCCTGGGTGACCGAACCTCGCTCGGTAATTTTCAAAATAATGTAAAAAAAAAATTGAAAAGAATAATGAAAAAATAATAGGGCAGGTGGGGCTCGATCCTAGGTATTTTCACCTCTGTAGACTGCCCGTTCCCCAAATGAACTACCATGACTTGAAAGCGAAAAATTGTGATTGTATTCAATGTTACTAAAAAAAAAATTTAGAGCCCAAAAACAGGGATAAAACGAATTTTTTTAAAAATAAAACTTGCCTAGATCGAATTTTCTCCCCCAAAACCCCTGGATGCTGAATTTCAGGAAAATCGTTGGAGCCGTTTCCGAGATTCCGAAAAAAAAAAAATATATATATATATACAAGATTAACACATTTAAATATTAAAGAGATAATAGGAATTTAAATAGTATAATTTGTGGATACCTGACAAGGGCGTCCGCAGACGGGCGTCACTGCGTGCGTCCAAGGTTAAAGTTGAACGCACCGCTCGTCGCGCCGATCATATATTTCACAGATAAAAATGTCCTACAACCATAGAGTTATTAATAAGAGTAAGGGAGCCATAGAGCCTGTGAGTAAAGGCCTGCTGGATATAAGCCTTTACATACAACTAAGAGAGTTTCTATAGCCAGCCTATAGTATTGTATTGTCTATGGCAGGTAAATAAATAAATATATGGGACTCTTACACACGGACACGGACGGTCGTCCCCAAAGTAAGTAACTTAATACTTGTGTTATGGTAGACAGACAACTGGTGAATATGTACTAATATATTTTTTAAATACATACTTAAATACAAATACCTATACACCCAGGCTCAAAGGCCTACAAATTCATTTTTAAAAAATGTTGGCCTTCGGCCATCGGGCCAGTTCCGTACTAACTATTCTAACAAATTGGCTTACGTGCACCCCCAATTACAGGAGAACAAAACATGCTTAATTAATATTGTTACAACAGTGTTATAAAAAATATACAAACTTACATAATTTATAGAATTAGGCGTTACTTTGCGGAGATCCATAATACAAAAGTAATAATAAAATTATTTTGCTATAATCCGCGATGAAGTAAAATAGAAAATATATATAATGCTAAATGTAGAGTGGACAATCGGTTATCATACCTGATACATGCAGGAGTCGTAAAAACACATGCACAAACCTCCACCACCGCCACCACGATACACAAGCACTATATACGTTCACTATCACAAACTCAACAATCGTTTCGCCCCGCAACCGAAGCATCGTCAGGAGATAGACTCTACGACCAAAATCGCAAAGCATTATATATATTTTCTATTTTACTTCATCGCGGATTATAGCAAAATAATTTTATTCTTACTTTTATACAAACTTACATAAAAACATACAATCTTGATAAGAATTGATTACAATTGATAAGAAAAATAAAAATAAAACTTATATTAAACATTAAAACACACATATTTCTCTAGTCACACACAGAAAACGAGAGGTGAGGAGATGAACATGTGGCATTCCGGAAGTGCCAGCAGAAATGAAAACTTGAATATTAACGTTGTGTATTTTTAACATTTTGAAATGGTTTTGAGAATAATTTTGAAAAATTGTTTTAATTATCAATATATATATTATATGGTAATATACAATGTTCACTTATTGTTACTTGTTGTTTGTATATAGGGCTATTATATACACGTGACACATTAGCGCATACGCCCTGCGCCGAGTAAACAAAACCGCAGGCACAGGCAATATTTTCGCGCGGTTGAAAGAGACGGGGATACTTCCTCTCCTACGCAGCGACGGTGGTCTACTCACCCTCCGTCTTATGAATTTTCGATCAGGTCACGTGACCTGACGCGAGTTTAACAGTTTTTACCCATCACAAAGTTCACAACGCCGCTAAAGAAGTTTTCACTTAAATAAACAAACACATTTTGGAATATATAATAATAGTAGGGATCTTCATGGAAATTTATTTAATACAAAAGACAATATTATTTTGTATCATCGTATTGTTTTTTATGTTATGTTACAATACCAAAATATACAGAGACTAATATTGTAAATCTTCAATTCTTTGCTTGTCAACAGCAAATCGAAATATTTTATTTTATCAACGTTGCGAATCACGTTTTTATTTGAAAAGGTTTTTTACGCGCTTAAAAAGCCGCCGATTTCGGCTGGCAACCGATTTATAATGAGGTCTTTAAAGGCAAAGGCAAAGGCGTAATGCCGGCGAAAGATTCCACAGATAATAAATAATATAAATAATAAATTTAATAGAAATAAAGGCGTATTTGAAAACATTATTTATTTTATATATTTATCGTAATTTATACACAATTTCATACCAAATGTTGTTAAGATTTATTATTTTTATTAAAGTGTATTAATGTAATATTAGTGTAATTAAAAGATATATTATAACTAGTATTATACTCTCTGAATTGTACTCATCTAATAAATTTAAATATTTCCCGTTCTAATCATTTAATCTGATAATAAATTAATAAAAAAATGTTGCATGAACTAAAAAATGGCAATGTCAAGTGGTGCTTTAAAACAGTGAAAATTTTCGTATTCATGTTTGTCCAATATACTCTTTATATATGATAATCTGTGTTTGATAAACTCTGAAGATTATTCTTTGGTTCTTTGCCTGTGATTTTTTAAATTATTTAATCTATAACATTATAGAAACTTATTGAAGGAATTTAACGAAGCGGCAAAAATATTTTTACACGATCCGATTTAAAATATTCAGCCAATAAACACAATTTGTTTTAATAAAGAATTGGTTTTGTTGAGTTTGTTTTTTTTGAATATAAAAAAGTCGGGCAGGTGCATTACCTTATTAATTGAGAGCTTTTTGAAACGGGCGTTACGAAATGCTGCGTGCTAATTGACAATTGTTTTTTTTAAACTTGCTATGTAAATAATAAGCCGTGCATTGGTTTACGTGTAACGGAGTGACATTGTACTTTTCTTTCATAAAATCGGATAAAAATCGTACAAATACATAACTTTTGCTAAGTAAATGCGTTTTAGAAAGATCATAGAATTGTCTATTCAAATTCAAATTCAAAATACTCTTTCAAGTAAACTTGTATACAAGTGCTTTTGAATCGTCGACTCTACTTATCGTCGGCTTATACAAATAAGTGAGTTTCTAAAGCCAGCCTATAGTATTATATTGTCTATGGTATCAATAATATTGTTCCGAAAATAGGTTTAGATATCAGTACCTGACCAAGCCTTGTTCGATTTTTAAAATAATGTAAAAAATATTAAAATATAAAAAATAATAATAATAAAACGGCTTTTTTTAAATACAACTTATCTAGATCGATTTTTCTTTCCCAAAACCCCCTACATGCTGAATTTCAGAAAAATCGTTGGAGCCGTTTCCGAGATTTCGAATATATATATATGTATATACATACAAGATTAACTCATTTAAATATTAGGTAAAGATTAGGCGTCATATACTACATACAGACCTCCAGCATTCAATAAAATGTTGTACATCGTTCGAAACGTGCAAATGTGGCTATAGACGAATTATCGCGACCAAATACAACCTTGACCACCTCATATCTATTTTGCATACGTTTTTTTCCGTATGACTATTCAAACATTCTCGTGGGACCATCGGCTGTGTCGGAAGAACAAAAATACAGTGGAATTCCGGAACCCACGCCAATTAATGTATTCAGTTCGCCAAATTACTGATAACGTTGTTTTTTTACATCGCCGTGTCATTGTATTAGGATGTCCTCGTGTACTTTCCAAGGTTGAATAACGTTGTATCAGTAATGATAAAAAGAAAAAAAATTATAATTGTGTAAGTTAGGCTCGATGCTAGGTATTTTGATTTTAAGAAACCACCCGTTCCCCGCATAAGCAACGCTGACTTGACAGTTCTCGAGAAAAATAGAAAATAAATAATAAATAAATTCTTTATTGTATAACCATTTTAAATGATACAATTCAATATAGCCCTGGCTTCTGAACTAGCGCTAGCCGTGTGTCAGAAGTCAGTTCCTTTCCCTACTTATAAATACTAAAAGAATTTACAATTAAACAGTTTTAAAGAAGTTTTTTTTTTATAGAATCATCATCCAAATCCAAAAAGTATGTGTGTTGTGTATGGGTGTGTATGAGTGTGAAGATAATGTAAATAGTGTTCTATATATTCATTTTTGTATTTTTTATGCCCAAAAACAAAACATATGCTTATATATTTTTAAATACATACTTAAATACAAATATACACCCAGACTCGAAGACGAACAAATTCATTTATAGAAAATGTTAGCCCTTAGCGGGAATAGAACCCGCGACCCGCGGAACTAAAGGCAGGGTCACTACCCACTGCGCCAACGGTCCATTCATTAAATTAATCTTAATCTAACTACACTTGCCAATTAGCTTTAGATCATCACAGTACGTTAAAGCTTCAATTTTTATCTTCAAAGTAAGAGGAGACATGTGTTAAAACTACTAATCTAATTTAATTTAAAATTATAACCACTTTAATTGAAATAAAGTTTAAACAAATAAACTTTCTACTGTAGTTCGTGATATATATTGCACTGATTTGAAGTACTACTACATATCTCACATTAAAAAGTTATGGCAAAATTATGATTTCAGGTTTTATTTATACTAAATGACTGGATCCTAGTTTTTCTTACGTTCCGCGTATTGATGATAACTAAAATATACAATGTACAAACAAGTTGTAACAATAAGTTAAACGTAATTAAAAAGAAATACTAAATAACCATTTATTCTTGTCAAGTCATTCAACAAATAAACGATATGTCAAATAAGCCCCTAATAACAATAAATATGCTAATGAAACGACAATTACTATTTACAGTGTTGGCAACAACAAAAGTTAACAATAATAAATTGATCGCGCAACAATTATTCGCCCTAGCAACATTCGTCTAGATCCATTTGGGCCGAGATAAATATTAATGTCCCACGTCTAAGGCCTGACCTTAGCGCACGCAAGGTCTTGGGGAAGGTCGGCAGACGGAGGGCGGCTCCCCTCCTACGACCCGAAGGGTGAAGACAGGGGAATTTTTATTATATAACCTCGAAACGTCCTTAAAAACAAGTTGGCGTATCTGTGGTGCCCGCCATCTTGTTGCTACTTTGAACGGAGGTCATTATACGGTATTAGTATTTCGCGATTTTAAACGTCGAACTTCTGAAATGTATTGGCTATAAGAAAAATTGTAATCAATATTTCATTAAAATATTTTTTTTATATTTTATTATTTTAAATAATTATTTATAATTTGAAAAAGAATTAAAAAAGAAAGAAAGCAGTCGTAGGTAATTATATTCATTAAAGATTTACTTCTTTTAAAACAAAGTCCAATAGCTCTGTCCATATGTGATCGATTTTATCAAAATCTACTGAACCGATGTTTGTACGGTTTTTACCAAAAGATAATGAAATACTTACGGAAGGTTTAGTTAGTATATACCGTTTAATGTAAATTATATATACTCACTTTACTGACATCTTAAACGACGTAACGTCCAAGACGTGAGTATAGTCTGTTTCTATACATTAATTATTCATAAATCTGTTGAAAATTAATGGAAACTATTTACGACTGAATTATATGGCATGTTGATGTTTCGCATGACAACGTTAGAAATCTATCGTGTTGTGTAGAAACGCACGCTTAATGAATTTAATATGTTCGTTTACTTATAACAATAACAAATTATTCCTTGAATAGTTCTGAATCAGCGATGTAATACTGAATTCCGCTGAGCTTATATACTAGTGGGTTGTCCTAAAATTCAATTTCTAACTAGTGATAATAATTACTAACTTACAAAAGTAATTAAAATATTATTTTTCTATAATACTCGATTAAAACAAATACCTGGTTGACTTGCTGGGTAATTTTACAAAATAAAAAAAGAAACAATAAAAAAAAAACAATAATTGGGTAGGTGAGGCTCGATCCGCTAGGTATTTTCATTTCTCGCGATCACAAATTCCCCGAAAAAGATACGCCGACTTGGCAGTTTACGGCAAAAATAGTGTTTTATATATTCAATGTATATTTTAGTACTATTTTTTAATGCCCAAAAATGGGGATAAAACAATTTTTTTAATAAAACCTAGCTAGATCGATTTTTGTCCCCCAAAACCCATAACACAAAAAACACAAGTACTGCGCACATACACTGCCACAATCTTTTCCTCACAACCAAAGCATCATTAAGAGAAATACTCCACGACGTCTTCCAGTGAAAGTCTAATCAAAATTGGTTAAGCGATTTTGAGAATGCACTATTAACTTAAACCTTCCTCAAGAATTGCACTATATTTTAGTAAAAACCATAAAAAAATCAGTTTATTAGATTTTGAAAGATCACATACAGGCTTTGTTATGCATAGATACTGTTTTCTTAATTATATCGTAGTAATAATACAAAAATATATATATAAACAAATCGTAATAATACGACTTGAATTATACGTAACAACTTTTTTGTGACCTTACAAACACAATTTCTTTAACACAATTTACATAAAACGGTCATGTAATATTAACCAAAACCTTCAGGAAGAAATGCATTATCTTTCAGTAAAAACCGTATACAAATCTGTTGATTAGGTTTGAGAAAATCGATCGATTGAAGAAGGCTTGTAGATTGAAAATGTTTAAAAGATTGACCGCCGAGTTTCTTGCTGGTACTTCTCAGTAAGAGCAACATTCCTATTCAGTTTCAAATTGAAATTCAAAATATTCTTTATTCAAATAAACTTGTTAACAAGCTTTTGAATCGTCAACTCTACTGTTGTAGATTGATTAATTATATTGATCCTTGACGATTCAATAGTGCTTGAAAAAGCTTATTTGAATAAAAATTATTGTCTCCTCTCTCCGTTTTTAGACCGAAGGATTGGAGCTAAGACCTGCGGATTGGTAGGTTACACATATCACCAGAATTCTCTAAAGATATACAGGTTTCCGCACGATGTTTTCCTTCGCCGAAAATCGTGTGATAAATTGCAATAGCAAATTCTAATGTAATTGTACTTTTAATCAAAAAATATATTACTCAAGGAATGCGCATTTTTTCTTAAAAACCGTCCAAAAATACGTTAAGTAGATTTTGAGAAAATTGATCAAATACGCACACTGCTTTAGATGACTTTGTTTTATAATAAGTATAGATACATAGTTATTCGAAATTAGTTTGTTAAAATTACAACAGCTTTGTATTCTGTCCGCCATTATATTTATATTTAAATAAATTAAATGAAAAAAATGTAGTCGTGCGTCGTTATTCGTTCATTATTCCTTTTTCTTACAAATAAATTAGCTTTTATTTCTTGTTGATTTATGGGTATAATTAGTTTTTATCTAATTAAATTATTAATGCGAATTTAAATTTATTTCTAACAGTAATCATTTTGTCTCACTCATTCTAGCTTAATAGCAAGCAGACATGAGCGAGATGCATGTTTGGTTATCTGGATATATTTCATAATTCATATTTTCATTGAGTCATACCGCCTTGTGGTATTCGACTGCGTAGAAAAGACCACCCTCTTTCTTATCGAGGTGTCGTAAAATACAACTAAGGGATCTCGATGTCAGGCAGGCGGCCGGTCGTAAAAACGAAGCCAAATCATGTGACAGCATGTTAATAACATGTTGTGCTTACTCCACTTAGAGTGGGATAAGGGCAGGAGGATATTAATGATGATGATGATGACAAATCGGTTTTCACTAGGGATGGGAATTGAAGTGGAAAAAATCGATGATTGAATAACCAATTTTTGTTTCTTCAAAATAAATCGATTTGTAAGAAATCGATTAATTTGTATCGAACAAATAGATTACAATTACTTTTTAAATATTAATCATTATATAAAATATATAGTATTAATATGGTAAATTTGGTACAAAAAATTATAATGTATAGGTTAAGTTGTTTGCGAAATTCGATTACAATTTCTAGTTTGGCTACATTTGTGTTATCTAATAATGCGTTTCTTATCTTAAAAAACGGAAAAAAGAGAATAATTAATATGTTCGTTTACAAAATCGATATATAGTGTTTAGAGAATCGATTAATAAAAATCGATTATAAGAACAAAATAATCGACTACTATAAAAATCGATTATAAGAACAAAATAATCGACTACTATAAAAATCGATTATTTTGATCCCACCTCAAAGTGGTTTGCGATGGAACCTTTGCTATAGAGCGTTTCGAAATGCCTATATATAATTGACTTTTAATTCGACCGTCCGGTCACGTAATTTAAGTGTTAAAAATACATGCGTGGTTTATTTTTAAACACAATAAGTGGCAACGCGACGTGCCTACAGCATTTTTTTGCTCAATCTAACAAAAAGGGGATATAAACAGAGAGCAAACTCTATTGTTTGTCTATTATCATTTGTAATTCGACAATAACCTCCCGAACATGCAAATTTTGATATGCTTTTATACTATTTTAGGCCCAATATGTAAAAAGATGAAAATGGAATTATTAATTATTATATTAAATTAAAATTAATTAATGGCTCTTTATTAATTAACTTTTACACAAAATTTGGCTAATTTTGTTCAATTTAATAGCAGTGTTGTTGCTGATTTTTAAATTATGTATAATTTTTTAGCATAGACAAACATATAGCATATAGATAAGCGTAACACACAATAGTGATGGACAAACAATTAATCGATTTCGGAAAAAGAGTCAAGTTTAACTTTATTATTAAAAATATTTAACAATAAAATTTTCAAACTGTTAAATATTATTTCATATTATTATTTGGTAATTATTTATATTTAATAGTCATAAAATCAACGCCATCTTTGTTGTGTTTGCAACCATTCGTTTACTTCGCATTTGGGGCCCGCCGTGTGGTATCCGGCTCAATAGAATAAACCACCGTAATTTTCAAGGTGTCGTAAAAGGTGACTAAGGTAAGTTGACGCGCCATGTGATATTTGGCTGAGTAGAATAGACCACCGTCACTTCGTACCGAGGTATCGTAAAAGGCGACTAAGGTTGACGTCAGGCAGGCGGCCGGTCGTAAAACACCTTGCGCAATCATGTTACAACATGTTTCTAACATGTTGTGCCGACCCCACTTAAAGCGGGATAAGGGCAGGAGAATAATTTGGGCATCTATTAAAGTTGATTAAACAGAGATCAATGCACTTTTAATCATTTTATAAACACTAAAGTGCCTTAACATCATTCTGGATGGTGTAACTCAACGTTATCGTCATTGGTTATCACCACGTGATAGTTAAAGCACTAATGACGCGTGATAACACCTATCTTTATCTATATACTGTCAATTTTAACAGTAATATTGTAGTCATTGGAAATGACAAGTCAAATACGTCACGGCAAGTAACGTGTTAAAGCAAGTTCAGATGAAAGCTTAACGCGCGTTGAACGCGTGCAAAATCACTACATAGTATAAAACAAAGTCGCTTTCTGTGTCTGTCCCCATGTCCCTATATCCCTATGTATGCTTAAATCTTTATACTATAATATCCACATGATGTCGGCTTTCTGGGCATAGAACGCGCGTTGCTGCAGTCTTCCCAAGCCATTTTCCTAAGTTCTGGTCTGAATAAATGCTTCTTATGATATTCCATACCGCAGGACGTTTCTTTATTTAATGTATAAACAATTCGGTATCAAAAATAATAATAAATAATTATATGGGACACTTACACACACGGTCGTCCGTCCCCAAAGTAAGTAACTTAATACTTGTGTTATGGGTGACAACTGGTGAATATATACTTATATATTTTAAATACATACTTAAATACAAATATACACCCAGACTCAAAGACCAACAAATTCATTTATAGAAAATGTTGGTCCTCGGTGAAAATCGAACCCGCGACCCGCGGAGCTGAAGGCAGGGTCACTACATACTGCGCTAACGGGCCAATTAGTCTTAAACTTATGATATTTAAGTCTCAAAATAATGAAATCATTACACGTGGCCTAGGCAAGCAGAATCGGTGGCAACAAATAATTTCCACTTAATACTTAACAAGTGACCACATTTACATATTAAATAGCTGCTAAAATTACGTCCGTTTTATAATGAAAGCCATTAATGAAGATAAAAGACGTTTTAATTATGTTAAAGGCCTAACTGAATCCAACAGGTCAGTGAACTCGCTGTTCCTACCATATAACTTACCACTAACTTAAATCACGATGCGAATATTATTATATTGTTAGAAGAACAATCATATAGATAAATATATAGGACAATTACACGCACGGTCGTCCGTCCCCAATTTAATACTTGTGTTATGGGTGATAGACAACTGGTAAATATATACATATATAATTGTATAAATAAATACTTAAACATAAAAACCCGCTGTGTAGTATCCAGCTGAATAGAATAGACCACCCTCATTTGTTACAGAGCTGTCGTAAAAGGCGACTAAGGCAAGTTGACTCGCCGTGTGGCATCCGGCTGAGAAGAATAACCAACCTCATTTGTTACAGAGGTGTGGTAAAAGGCGATTAAGGTAAGTTGACCCGCCATGTGGTATCCGGCTGAGAAGAATAACCACTCTCATTTCTTACCGAGGTGTCGTAAAAGGCAACTAAGGTAAGTTGACCCGCCGTGTGGTATTCGGCTGAATAGAATAGACAACGCTCTTTCTTACCGAGGTGTCTTACTGTTTGTGTGTATATCCTTTATAGACTCCGTAACGGCTGGACCATTTTTGATATTTTCAGACAATCTTTAGAATGACCCAGCCGATGATCTTTGGTGGCAATCGTATATTTTTTTTAACTGTCAATGACAGTTTTTTACTACTCATATCTTTAAATTACAAGTAAGCTCGGCGGACTGGACTGGACATAAATAAATAAATAATAAATAAATATATGGGACATTTACACACACGGTCGTCCGTCCCCAAAGTAAGTAACTTATTACTTGTGTTATGGTGACAGACTTGTGAATATATACCTACTTATATATTTTTTAAATACATACTTAAATACAAATATACACCCAGGCTCAAAGACCAATAAATTCATTTATAGAAAATGTTGCCCTTCGGCGGTAATCGAACCCGCGACCCGCGGAGCTGAAGGCAGGATCACTACCCACTGCTCCAACGGGCCTGTCATACTAGTTCTGTATATTTTTACGAACAAAAATGATACTGCTCTTATTGCTATCATATATATATATTATAAAAATATACTGTGACGCAAAAGGAGTGGCGCCAGAGTTGACGAAAGATAGGACAGAATGGAAGAGAAAAACATGTTGTGCCGACCCCACTTAGAGTGGGATAAGGGCAGGGAGATATATACTGTGACGCAAATGTAAGAATATCTATTTCACTTGCGATGTTTACCGACGCTAGCCAAACCTCTGCGTTCTAATCACTATATTTTGCATTTAGTCTATAAAGGCCGTAACTGCTAACAGCATATTGTCAATTCGAAATAAAAACATATAGGACGGAAGATATGAAGGAAAAGCAGATGTGATCGCTTATATACGTTACAACTCATTCTTGGTAATCACTAAAAAATTTAAATTAAGTATAAGAAATATGTGATTTGAGAATCCTTTAAAATTCTTACAAGACTGTGGTTAAATAATGTTAATTGAAAATAATTTATAGAATTAGGCGTTACTTTGCGGAGATCCATAATACAAAAGTAATAATAAAATTATTTTACTATAATCCGCGAAGAAGTAAAATAGATAATATATATAATGCTAAATGTAAGTGGACAATCGGTTATCATACCTGATACATGCAGGATTCGTAAAAACACATGCACAAACCTCCACCACCGCCACCACGATACACAAGCACTATATACGTTCACTATAACAAACTCAACAATCGTTTCGCCCCGCAACCGAAGCATCATCAAGAGATAGACTCCACGACCAAAATCGCAAAGCTTTGCGATAATAACCGATTGTCCACTTACATTTAGTTATATATATTTTCTATTTTACTTCTTCGCGGATTATAGCACAATAATTTTATTATTACTTTTGTTTTAATTGAAAATGTTTAAACGATTGACCGTTAAGTTTCTTGCTGGTTCTTCTCGATAAGAGAACCATTTTGAACCAGTGGTAGCATTATTAAATCTAATTGATCCTTGACGATTCAAAAGTGTTTGATTTAATTTGAAACGAATGCATGTTAAAATTAGTTCAAACATTTCGCACTTAATACGAAATCCGAAACATCTTATCTTATCTTTTACCTCTCATATGCTGAGAATTTTCTTTAGTTTTATTTACAAGCGGGAGGGTTCTAGAATTCTTGAATTCTACTTTTTTCCTAATACAACACCTCTTTCCTTAACACGAAATTGCTAATCGATTTAACCCAGAAGTATTTTGAAGTCGAAAATTTCTCAGTACTCATTATTCTACCTAGCAAGGTCGAAACTTAAGGCCGATAATAGAAATCTGAATAAAAAAACCCATTCACCAAGTGACTCAACATGGTATTGCTAATGCATCGAGGGCAAGAACAAAACAAGAGCCTAGTGACGCCATTGGCTGTCTGAAACAAAAATAACAGAAAGTCACGGCGAAGGCATCCAAAAAAAGATAAAGGACCGGCCAAACGTTTAACTTAACAAAATAGATCTGTGTAGATAAAAGGTAAAAAGCGTATAGTTTTGCCTGAGTATAGATTTACTTATTCAAACGCTTTTTGTAAGAACGCTAGCTTTTTTAAGCTGTGGTAGCCCAGCAGTAACACCGTGCGACTCTTTCGAGGACGTCAAATAAATAAATAGATGAA
Source organism: Morpho helenor (assembly GCA_029227775.1). Taxonomy (NCBI): domain Eukaryota; kingdom Metazoa; phylum Arthropoda; class Insecta; order Lepidoptera; family Nymphalidae; genus Morpho; species Morpho helenor. The sequence goes on from JARGCU010000010.1 coordinate 15,069,487, forward strand.
ATTCAGTATTTTTGGGTATATTCAGGGTTTTAGTGGCGATAACTGGATCTAGTTTCGTTTTATTTAAAAAAAATGTTTTTTATCCCTGTTTGAAGGCATTGGTACCTATACTTCTTAAATATAAATAGAATAGAAAGGTTATTTTTGCTGTCATTTATGTATATTGTGAAGTAGCAGCTCAATTGGGAATTGGAACCCTGTTGGACTGTCCGACCCTGTACAAGATAGTAATAACTTAATATAACTAGTTATAAGTATTATGTTGAAAAGAGCAACCGCCGAGTTTTGTGCTGGCTCTTCTCGGTAGGAACAGCTTTCCGAACCAGCAGTAGAATTGACGATTCAAAAGCACTGTTTTAGAAGTTTGCTTGAATAAAAAAAAATTGAATTTGAATCAGCAAGTATTTCAAAACTTAATAAATACTCGCAAAATATTTTGTTAGAACAGAATTACACGATCCTCTATTTATTTTATCTATGATTAAGGCTGACTTGTAAATTTTAAATCAAAGTAGTCTAGAAAACGCAAGCTAGTAAAGTCATCGGTAAATTAGATTGCAATTGGATTAGTCATCGATTAACAAGAAAGCCAATGTACGACAGTTGCTGACGAGTTATAGTTTCATATTCACTTATTATTTTCAAACCTACTTAAGCACAGATACAGATTGTAATCTTTAATATTTAAATGAGTTAATCATGTATGTGTATATACGACTCCAACGATTTTCCTGAAATTTAGCATTTAGGTTGTTTTGGAGGTGAAAAAATCGAACTAGCTGGGTTTTATTTAAAAAAAAAACATTTTATCCCTGTTTTTGGGCATTAAAAAAGTACAAAAATTCAAATAGAATACATAAAACACTAACACACAACAGTATGGTTAGTATGTGTATAGCTGCTTGTTTTTGCAAGATAGTAATATTATATTAATGCCTGTATCAAGCCAATCTACATATTTTGAAATACTTATCATTATTTTTCCGTTTAGTTTTTTTTTATTATTTTACTATTAATATTACTTACCGCCAACACATCTCGCGATATCGCCAACTAAAAATTACTTTTGCTAGTAGTGACAGTCCAAAGGGCTGTATGTTTTAATTAAGCCACAAGCCTACGCGGAATTTTATTTTTGCCGAGAACTGTCAAGTCAGCGTAGCTTATTCGGGTAACGGGTGGTCTCTAGAAATGAAAATATGTACCTAGGATCGAGCCCCAACTACGCAATATTTTTTTATTTTTTTTTATTTTGTAAAAAATTACCGAGCAAGGCTGGGTCAGCCAGGTATCTACTTATAATATTAGGTAGGATTACAAATGGCAGCAACATACAATTAATTCAATTTTACATAAATATAGAATGTACGAACGTAATGCCCGCAATCAATTTCAGCACTGCCATTACAGCAGTTTAAAAACACTGTTAAAAAGAGGCTGATACAGAAAGCCTACTATACTCTTGATGATTATTTAGAAGATAAGAATGTGTGGATATAGCTCTCTTTGAACCTGTACAAGACAGTAACGACTTAATGTAAATAATATTAAGAATTATATTTTTTTAAAAGAGCAACCGCCGAGTTTCTTGCTGGCTCTTCTCGGTAGGAACAGCTTTCCGAACCAGCAGTAGAGTTGACGATTCAAAAGCACTTGTTTACAAGTTTATTTGTATAAAGAATATTTTGAATTTGAATTTGAATGTTACGATAGCTGATAAGCAACGGGCGGACAGTAAATGTTCTAAACCTGGGTTCGAATCCCACATTTCAGAGGCGCCTTCTTTATTTTTTTTTCTAAATTTTTTTTATATATTTTTTTAAATCTTATGACAAGTTACCGAGCAAGGCTTGGTATCTTAACACCTAGGTACAGAAAAGTTAAGGAAAGTTTATACCACGTGTATCTAATTTAGATGTTCGCGGATACAAAGCCTGGGCAGGCCACCAATGGGTTTTTCTGAAATTATATATCTAATTGATAATTGCAAATTTTTTGCAATCACATTCTTTTCGGTACAGGGAAACTTTCTTATTTAAATATCCCGAATATGTTACAAACCAATATATGGAGTACATATATTGGTCTTAACTCCAACCCTTTTCTCTAAAAATTGCCTATTGTTGATCATGTCACTTTTATAAGGCGACTAGTAATATCCCTATGTTTCACCCTCGTACATACCGATCTCAGGGCAGTGGAAAGTCTACTAAGTCGGGCTATAAATTTATTTTTGTTAAATATATCATTACAAAAGAAAAGGATGAAAGACATGTGCATGCGAATGAGATGAGAATGTTAAGATGGATGTGTGGTGTGACAAAACTTGATAGAATACGCAAAAAGTATTTTAGGGGAAGTCTGACCCCACTTAGAGTGGGATAAGGGTAAGAGAATGATGATGATGACATATATCATTGATAGTTTACGCAGCGCATGCGATGACAGATTTTTATGACTAATTTTTGACACATTACATTTTATTACGTAATATAGCCTATGTTGCTCAGTAAAGATGCGGCTTTCCAATGGTGAAAAATTATTTGAAATCGGTCCAGTAGCTTTTGTGTGAAAACATTACACGCATACATACAAATTTTTCTTCTTTATAATATTAGTATAGATGTATTGTTTTTATGGTCATCTCCAACCACCATAGCAACCTATACACGTGCTAAGTTATTCAAAGATTTTTGTACTAATAATCACCAGCTTAACTTTGAGTCCGTTATTTCAACTCAACTCAACCCAAAATCTTTATTCAAGTAAACTTGTAAACAAGAATAGACAACTCTACTGCTGGTTGGGAAAATTGCTCCTACCGTGAAGAACCTGCAAGAAACTCGGCGGTTGCTTTATTCAAAATATTGTTATAATAAGTTACATTTCCTTCTCTTCAACAAACTTTTAAAACGGAGAAAAAAGGCCTATTCTCAGCAGTGGGATAGTAACAGGCCGCTACTTACTTACTAAGTTACATTGTGATATAGCAATCTTTTCTAAAGTCGCAGATAAGCGAAATCTAAACATTTTTATCATTTACTATCTATGCCAGTTTCTCCCACGTGGAAGTTAGCATTTCAAAGTTTTTCCCGCGAGAATTCTTAAGTAATGTATTGAACTAAATACTCTCCAAGAATTGCACTATCCTTTAGTAAAAACCATACAAAAATCCGTAGATTTTGAGAAAATCGATCACATACAGCTTTTGGGGACTTTTGCATCGAGACATATTTTTTACCTGTTGAATGATTCTGCCCTTTACCGATAGCCGATAGCTTAACCGATAGCAAACATGTTTTAAATTTACAGATTAGCATTGGAAAACTATACTACCTTTAAAAATTTGTTCCAAACTATACATATGTTAACGAAAACTCAACAGGTAAGTTAAGACAACGTAATAAAAACCGTCAAATTAAGGTTAAAGCAACAGGCAAACTAAACAATCGCTTAATTACTTAAATCTCTGTGTACAACGCAACCATAATTAATGCCCCAAAACAACAAAAAACAATAAACAAAGACAATAAAATATATGCAAACACCTTAAGTCTTACTTATAAACTTAATTTAAAACTATAAATAGGTTATTTGTGGATTTTGCACAATTGATTTTATTTATTTTTTAATATACGAGTAAATAAATAAATATGTGGGACACTTTACACTGTAGTCCGCCCCCAAAGTAAGCAACTTAATACTTATTATGGGTGACAGACAACTGGTAAATATACTTATATAATTTTAGATACATACTTAAATACATACATCCAGACTCGAAGAATTAATCAATGGTTTATAGAAAATGTTGGCCGTCGACGGGAATCGAACCCACGACCCACGGAGCTGAAGGCAGGGTCATGGCCATCTGCGGCAACAGATAATATGAATGCTTTTTGGTTTTTCCAAATAACAACGCAAGCTTTAAAGGAATTTTTAAGTAAAATAATGTATCGTATGCATTATACAAAATTAAAATTTTCATTTTCACTGCCAAGTGAAGTAAGATATATATAACTTGTACATTTTTGCTGTAAATAAATAAAATTAGTGAAGTTCAAACTAAATTTTATATAAGTACTTAAATTTCTTTTGTTTATATCTCATTAAAGGTGCTCATTTTTTTAAATTATTCAAATTTTAGATATCTAATTGTAGATCTAAAGATTAAGAAGATGAGGAACCGAACGGAAAATACAAGTTGCTATAAAATTGCAATAGAGATAACATCGTCTAGTTTCACTTTAATTATAATTACAATTGAAATCTAACACGAAGCATCCTCGGCAATCACTTGACAATTAAAAGCATTCCAATGACTCAACCAGCCGAGACTTGTACTTTTATTGGATGATTGCATTTAACATCTTTGCAAATTCATTATGATGGAAATTAAGCCAATTCTGACTCTCGAAATAAGGCCATAAAGTTTCGATTCGTGGCAATTAGCAATAGCGAATCGTCGACAGCAACGACCGGCCGGACACCGCGATATGGCGAATGAAATATCGGAACGTGACGCTCGTGCGAAATTCGCTTCTCCAACAAAAAATATCATTACCGCAAATCGTTTTACACTCGTTTTTATAAATAGCCAGCTCTCGAACCTCATCCTGAGCCGTGACGGCGACAATGTATCATTATCGTCTAGACTTAAATACCTTGAAAGACCTCCGGTTTCACTTTTAAAGGGCCTTCGGCCCGCACGGCCGATAGTCGCAGTCGCAGCGCGCGTACATAGGCTCATAAGAATCGTAGAGGAAAACGGCGCCGGCGGCGGTCGGTCGCCGACGAAAAATACGAAAACCAGTTCGAGCCGCCTTTGTTCAGCCTTTCGGCATGGAGTTCGATGACCAGTGCGATTCGTGTAGGCCTCGGGGACGAATTTTTAGCGCGAGGGTGCAGCAAGGGAGGGGGTGCGCGGCGGGTCATCAACCGGCGTGATTAACGCGTGACTCACCGCGCCTCTTTGTCTCCTCGCCCACGGCCCTCGGCTCACCTTCGCCGGCGCCGCTCCGCCCGCCGCCACGCGCTCGCCGCACCACGTGCGTCCGCGTGCACCGCACCGACGAAAACCGCCGACACGGTAAGTGTACTCCAACAAGCGCCTGGAACCATTATCACCAGAGCACCTGATGAAGTACAATGGGCGTGCGGCGGCCGCTAGCGCTGCTCCGTCCGTCCGTGGGCGACGACGCGAGCGGAGGCACCGCGCGCTACTTCAGGTACCTGACTCGCATGGAACAGCCCCGGTTCCGGAGTAGCGCGCGGCGACGCCGCCCGCTCCTATTTATAGCGCGGCGCGGTATCGAGAGACGTGTGTCTCCAGCGGAGTGCGAGACTCGACTGCACCTCGGAGCCGGCGACGCGTCCCCCGCGCGCCGCCAGACGTCAGCTGACCGCTGCACCGGCCCTGACATTGGCGCGCCCGCCGCCGCCCGCGCCCGCGCCCCGCCGCCCGCCGGCCCCGAGGTCGCTGACCCCGCCCGCGGAAGCCTCCTCGCGAATCTGACTCCCCCCCACGCCCGCGACGACGCTCTCGGCAACCTCCCCCCCACGGTGACATTCACCAACTTTGAATGATTGTAGAGTCCTCGCGTGGACCGCCGCGAGCTCTCAGCCATCTGACACTACGACTGCTTACAATTAAATTAAGACCAATTTTGTTTTTAATTCCCAGTTGCTTTTGCATCACACTCGCAATAATGAGGAAATTTGCTTAAGACAGAATAATCTTTATGAAGTTTATGATCTTGGATGATTAAAATATTAAGTGTCACCAATCAGATTGAGCTTTAGATATACAGCAAACATACTATTTTATTTTTACCTACATAAGAAATATCATGATACTAATGTTTTTGATCATTCGCAAAATTTGTATATTTCTCATACTTTATATATGCAGGATTAGTTACTACACCTCTCATAAGACACTACCACCAACACACTACACATATTGTTTACGACAATCACAACAATCATTCCACCCCGCAACTTCAGTATCAGGGGATAAGTTCCACTACTCCCGCAAGTATAAGGTATGTGAACGTTGTCTGCTTCCTAAACTTAGCATAACATAGGATTTCTTAACAAACGCGAATTATAGCAGAATAATTCTATCATAACTTTCGTTTTTTATTTGAAGACATGTTAACTTATGATTTGGTAATGAAAATTATACCACAATACTTAGTTTCATCAAATACTAGTTTCGCCTGGATGGACACAAAGTTTTTCCCGCGTAAATCCCGCGGGAATTATAGATGTAAAAGTACCTTTTATGTCGATACACAACATCCTCTATCGTTCAGTGAAAGTCCCATGAAAGAATTGAACTCTTGCAGAATTAGACAATCTTTTATTAAGAACCGTATAAAAATCTCTTCAGTATATTTTAAGAAAATCGTATGTACACTGCTTTTGGTGACTTGTAATATAATTTCTATAGATATATTTAAGACTTTCGCATAAATTAAATTAGTATTAAATAATTTATAGAATGAGGCGTTACTTTGCGGAGGTCCATAATACACTAATGAAAATATTATTTTGCTATAATCCGCGATAAAAGAAAATATATGTAATACTAAATGTAGAGTGTACTATTCGTTCTCATACCTGATACATGCAGAATTTGTAACAACTCATGCACTACTCGCCACCGATAACAGAACAATACACAAGCAGTGCACACATTCACCACCACAATCTCAATTGTTTCGCTCCGTAACCGAAGCATCGTCACAAGGTAGACTCCACGACAAAATCGCAAGCCGCTTTTGCTTTGCTTTGCGATTCGCTTTGCTGGTGAAACAAATGTTGTAGTTCATGAGTTTTACAAATTCTGCATATATCAGGTATGAGAACGAATAGTACGAATAACATTACATATATTCTCTTTTATCGCGGATTATAGCAAAATAATACTTTCATTAGATTTTTATTAAATTGATATTGTAATAAAATGGTGTTCTTAACTATAAGTCGGAGCTCGTTGGTGCGAGGGCATCGTTAATTATGCAAATAAATCTCTATTCGCATTACTCAGAACAAGTGCTCCCGTTGTGGCCGCTTCGGCTAATCAAACTCGGTTTATTAACACTGCAGTATTTGAGAATAAATCCTTCATAAACTATGAAAGTGCTATGTTTTAAGAGAAATTTATACTTATCGCGAATCAATTAACATACTGTTCTGTGATTCTGTTGTTAACAATAATTCTCTAACATTTATTGCATTTGATAACAAGCCTGGATTTGAAAATCCTTTTAGCTTCATACGAGATTGCGGTTTAATAATGTAAAATTGAAGATATTTAAAAGATTGACCGCCGAGTTTCTTGCTGGTTCTTCTCGGTAAGAGCAACATTTCAAACCAATTGTAGCTTCATTAATCATATTGATCCTTGACGATTGAAAAGTGCTTGAAAGAGCTTATTTGAATAAAGATTATTTTGATTTGATTTGAACAACTATAAAAAAAAAACAATTTAAAGCACACTTTTCTTAGTTTGTCTAATTTATTATTGTTAAAAGTAATTTTTAAATTCTTTAGTTATATATATTTCAATATTTTAACCTGATTCCTTATATCGTAAATCATTTGTACACATAACTTTTAGAGGGGAACAATTTTGTAATACATGATTTTTGAATAACCGTTTACTTAGCGCACGCAAGGAAAGCTTTTAATTTTGCTGTTTTAGTACTATTTTTATTGCTGCTCCTCTCCTATTCATCTGAGCATGATGTTATATAGGCTATAGCCTCCTTCAATAAATGGAGTATCGTACACTGAAAGAATTTCTCAAATCGGTCCAGTAGTTCCTGAGATTAGCGCGTTCAAACAAACAAACTGTTCAGCTTCATATACTAACTACTATCCGTTTACGTAATATTTTTTATTGCTGCTCCTGTACTATTCATCTTATCTCCTATTCATCTTATTCCTTGTTATATAGCCTATAGCCTATCCTCTGTAAATGGACTATCTACACTCTAAGAATTTCTCAAAACGATCCAGTAGTTCCTGAGATACATTTTAAATATCAATTAGGCATATAAGTTTAAAAAGCTGTGGTAGCCCAGCGTCTCTTACGAGGAGGTCACAGACTCAAACCCTGGCAGACACCAATGAGTTTTCTGTTAAAACTTATGTGTCTAATTGATAATTGCAATTTATCACACGCTTTTCGGTGAAAGAAAACATCGTGAGGAAACCTGCATGTCTCTAGAGAATACTGGGGATATGTGTAACCTACCAATCCGCATTGGAGCAGCGTGGTAGGTTTTAGCTCCAACCCTTCTCTCCAAAAACGGAGATGTGGGTGAGTAACAGGCCGCTACTTACTTACATATAAGTTTAAATAGAAAACTTAACGATGCCAACCCGGGGTTCAAACCTGTGATCCTGGTAATAGTAGCATGTTCTCACAGCTCGGATATTTCAGCTAGATTTTTTCTGAACTGAACTTTAGTCATATCTCAGATACGTCCTGAACAAACTCTATAAATCGTTACATATACTGGACGCATTTTTGCTAGTTGGTACTTATAGTTGGAGGTAGCTAACCGCCCTTGCTCCTTTAACCTTCTGAGGAGAGGTCCTCGCGCCCTTCGAGCCATTGTCTCCTCAAAGTGAACCTGACCTGTAGACTGTTCACCCCGCCGGGTTCACTTGTGATTAGTTTATTCATTTGGATTGTCTCATTGGTAAAGTTGTTTGAATAATGTGGCGAGAAATAAATGGGGTGGGTGTTGAGCCATTTAAGGTAAGTGCACCAGTAATTGACCATGTACTACTAGGTGACCGTTTTATCACTACATATTATAAAACAAAGTCGCATTCTTTGTTTGTCCATATATCCCTATGTATGCATAAAACTTTAAAACTACGCAACAAATTTTGATGCGGTTTTTTTATAGATAGAGTGATTCAAGAGGAAGGTTTGTATGTATAATAACATTCAATACGGAGTAGAGAAATACTGTAATTTTTGAGGTTTCTGTAAATAATAAAAAAAATTTCAGCTTAAATTGCAAACGCAGACTAAACCCTATGAGATCAAAATGATGTACTAAGTATTTGTACACCTTGAAAAGGTCTACAGAAAAGTCCACGATGGTATATGTCTATCTGTTATGGATAACCCACAATAGCATTTTTTACGAAAAAATGCGTGGATGTCGCTACTCTTCGACCCTGTACAAGACAGTAATAACTAATGTAACTAGTAATAAGAATTATATTTTTAAAAAGCAACCGCCGAGTTTCGTGCTGGCTCTTCTTGGTAGGAACAGCTTTCCGAACCAGCAGTAGAGTTGACGATTCACAAGCACTTGTTTACAAGTTTATTTGTATAAAGAATATTTTTAATTTGAATTTGTATGAAATTTTAAATAATAAGCGTTTCGTTTGTTGTAGCCAATAAAAAATAAAAAGCCCAAAAGCTCAGAACTGTAGCCCATGGTTAAATATTTGAAATTTAGTATTATTAATTAATATTTTTTTTTCAAATAGTATTAGACAAAGCTTTAAATAATTTTTTTTATCAAAATTACAACCGTTTAGTTTATAAATGAAAAATATCAGCAGAAATTCTTAATAAGTAGAAATAAAGGTTACCTATTATTGGCACTTATGAGGTGTAACAAATAGATAGACAGACTTTCTGTCATCCTCCTGCCCTTATCCCACTCTAAGTAAGGTCGGCATAACATTTTATAAACATGTTGTCACACGATTTGGCTAGGTATTTCAAGACCGGCCGCCTGCCGGACATCAACTTACCTTAGTAGCCTTTTACACGTTGGTAAGAAAGAGGGTGATCTATCTACTCAACCGGATAGACCACGGCTGGTCAACTTACCTTAGTCGCATTTTACGACACCTCGTTAAGAAATGAGGGTGGTCTATAGACAGACCAGACATTCTCCATTTCAAAATTAGTGTGAATGAGAAATAAATGACTCATCAACTTATCTTTTAAGATAAATCCTTACCGTCATTAATCTTCTTATATCAATCTTTAATATTTAAAAGGCTCTAACGATTTTCCTGAAATTCAGCATGTAGGGAGTTTTGGGGGAGAAAAATCGATCTAGCTAGGTTTTATTTAAAAAAAATAGTTTTATCCCTGTTTTTGGGCATTAAAGAATACTAAAGTTTACATTGAATATAAAACACTATTTTTGCCGTAAATTGTCATGACGGCGTAGCTTATTCAGGGAATAGGGGTCTAGGGAAATAAAAATATTTATCCACCTTCGCTATTTTTTTTTTTTTTTGAAGTTTTTTTTTATTTTGTAAAAAATTACCGAGCAAGGTCACTCAGGTACTAATCTATTAACCAAACAGTTATCCATACGAAATTACTGATGTTTTTAAATTTTAACTATCGTGAGTAGTATTCATAGTTAATGTATAGAACCGGCTATACTCACGTGTTATTCGGGTTAGCCCGACTAGTTTCTAACCCATCCGGTGCACTTATTCATGAGCTCTTTACTCGACGTTAGCGCGGCGGGAGTTCCCTAGTCGGGCTAAGCCGATAGAATAAGACGTGAGTATAGTCGGTTCTATACATTAACTAATTACTGATGTCTTCTTTAAATAATTTATCCTACTAATATATTCAAATATCTAGAAACAAATGACGCCAGTTCAGCCTACGCGTCTAAGATAACTGATCCTAAAAATACAATTTTATCAGATAACGTCGTGACGTCATATCTTGACATACTAATGATTTTCCCACTTTTAGTTACGGAAGCGTTTTCATATTCGCCCCACGAACCCTGACTTACTCGAGATCATTTAGCTTTCAAGGTGTGGAATGATTTACCAGTATCAATCCGCAAATCTCTTTCCCTTTCGGTATTTAAATTACAGACTAGAAAATATTTATCTTAACTAATTATATATTAGTAGCATTTTTTCAAATATTTTGTTACAATTTTTTTTAATACAACCTCCTTCAAAGAGTTGGCGATTAATATGAAAAAGCATTGTGGCTGTCATATTTTTATGTGTCATTCATTGAGTTGTTGCGAGAGAGTAAATGGGTTGTATCCTATATAGTGTATTATCTATGGGGTTGACTCTGGGAAAACTGCTTTTTATTTATTGAATAAGTATAAAGGAGAAATAATATCGCTTTTTATAATTTAGTTTACCAAAATTAATTAACAAATTGACTGGAAGAGATCCCTTTTAGGGATAAGTCCGTCTTTATACATGTGCTTTTTTAAAGTTTTCTTTCCTTTTCTAAATAAAAAGAAATAAATAAATAAATCCTCGACGAACTCGTATAGGGTTTTCAGCTTCAAGAAGTTAAATCCATCTCAGAAAAAATATGAATAACAAAAATTTACTTTAATGAATTTAGATTTAAATTTAACCCGTAACCTTTAGCTTGTATGCTAAATAATATTAACATACTGATCATACAAGCAAGCTGTAGTAGTTTTAAATATAAACTCCATAATCTGGCTATAAATATTGAAGTGCAGATGTTCGCAAAAACTGGTCTCGGATGCATTGCACCATATGTACTGATTAAGCATGTGAAAGTTGCAAAGGGTTACTTGTTACAATAAATTAATACTTTTATGTAAGTACCTACCCATATTATATAACCAATACAACCTTTTTTATACGTTTCTGCTTGATTCATTGATGCATTTTACAAAAGTACGTAAATCGTTAATGTTTTTTGATATATGTATAAGTTATAATAGAATTATTTTGCTATAATCTGCGTTTGTTAACATAGCAGAATTTTGTACTATGGAATTCCGCAAAGTAACGCTTACTTTTATAGATTATGGTTTTGGAATCTATTATTCTATAATAAAATTCCATAATCAATTTGAGCAATTAAAAATAACCAAGAAAAGAACAAATTAACAAACTATTTATAAAAATAAAAATTAATAAGTTGTAGATTTATTTATTGCCCGACCTTGCAAAAGTTAGCAATGACGCCATATAGATAGTTAAAGGAATTAGGTATATTTAAAAAAAAAAAACCATCGAATTTCTTTCTAGTTTTTTTTCGGCAGGAGTAATTTTCCCTAACAGAAGCGTTAGATCCATCCAGAAAACGTTAATATTTTTTGTCTGTGGTCATAATTAATTTGAATTTTTACCATAAATTTATTATACATCTTCACTACATATTATAAAACAAAGTCCATATTTCCGTATGTACGCATAAAACTTTAAAACTACGCAACCGATTTTGATGCGGTTTTTTTAATAGATAGAGTGATTCAAAAGGAAGGTTTGTACATTCAATACGAAGTAGAGAAATACTGTAATTTTTGAGGTTTCCATAAATAATTACATTTTTTTCCGCTTACATTGCAAACGCAGGCTAAACCCTACGAGATTTATCAAAATGATGTACTAAGTATTTGTACACCTTAAAAAGGTCTACAGAAAAGTCCGCGATGGTATATGTCTATCTCTTATGGATAACCCACAATAGCAGTTTTTTTCATTTACTTTTTACGAAAAATGATGCCTTATGTTCAAAGCAATTTTTATACAATACAGCATTAATCCTTATCCAATTGAGTACCTTAAATAAATTGTTGATTTAATATAGATCAATATGGCCGTTTACAGCATGTAATTTAAGTGAACATTTTCGGAGATATTACAGATTTAAAATCCCGCGAGGAGGCCGCGCTTCGACCTATAAGCACTTCGAATTTAGCAGCGACCGGAGGCGCAACTAAATGTCCTTCTTTCAAGTTTATATTGTCTAATGATAAGAAAGCTATGAATGTTGTATGTAAAGACATTGTCTAATCAATTGTAAAAATAAATAATATCACTACATAGTATAAAACAAAGACGCATTCTCTGTCTGTCCCTATGTCCGTATATCCCTATGTATGCTTCAATCTTTAAAACTACATAACAGATTTTGATGCGGTTTTTTTTAATAGATAGAGTGATTCTAGAGGAAGGTTTGTACGTATAATAAAATTCAATACAGAGTAGAGAAATACTGTAATTTTTGAGGTTTCTGTAAATAATTACATTTTTTCCGCTTACATTGCAAACGCAGGCTAAACCCTACGAGATTTATCAAAATGATGTACTAAGTATTTGTACACCTTGAAAAGGTCTACAGAAAAGTCCGCGATGGTATATGTCTATCTCTTATGTAAAGTAAGTAAGTAAGTAAGTAACGGCCTCTTACTATCCCACTGCTGGGCATAGGCCTCCTCTCTCCATTTTTGGAGAGAAGGGTTGGAGCTAAGATCTACCACGCTGGTCCAATGCGGATTGGTAGGTAACACATATCCCTAGGATTCTCTAGAGATATGCAGGTTTCCTCACGATGTTTTCCTTCACCGAAAAGCGTGTGATAAATTGCAATTATCAATTAGAACATAAGTTTTAATAGAAAAACTCATTGGTGTCTGCCCGGATTTGAACCCATGATCGTCTCTAGAGATTCACACGGTCGCACCGCTAGGCCATCACAGCTTTATCTCTTATGAATAACCCACAATAGCATTTTTTGTCATTTACTTCTTACGAAAAATAATGCCTTATTTTTGAAGCAATTTTTATACACTACAGCATTAATCCTTATCCAATTAAGTACCTTAAATAAATTGTTGATTTAATATAGATCAATATCGCCGTTTACAGTATGTAATTTAAGTGAACATTTTCGGAGATATTACAGATTTAAAATGCCATGAGGAGGCCGCGCTTCACCCTATAGCACTTCGAATCCAGCAGCTATATCGTTCTTTCCAGAGTTTGTTTAATGACAAGGAAGCTGTGAATGTTGTATATAAAGACATTCTGTAATTAATTGTAAAAATTAAATACATAGGGAAAATGTAAAATTAAATAAGTAAAAATGTACTATATGAATTTAGATATTCCAAAGATAGCAGAAAATCTTCTTGGTATAGGGAAAGGAAATTGTTTTTCTCCAAATTTAACGCTTGCGGGCCACGGGCAGTAATGAATAAATCAAAACTACTGGATCGGTTTTAATCATTTCTTTACACTGAATGACATGGGATATATATTTTATACCCGTGCGAAGCAGGGGCAGGCCGCTAGTTACAGAATAAAATAAAATATATCTTATACTTTTTGCAAATAATTTTTATCTTCCGTCATTTTTCATCTTATTTATTGCCAGAAACAATATTTGGTACCTATATATTAACTTTATTTGTTATTTGTTGTTATTATTTTTATTCCAGGCGCTTTCATTCTTTTTTAGTAATTTCTATTTAAAAAATTAATGCAAACTTTATGGTCGCGTGCGCACTTACGGACTACGGTATAGTAACATAAATATTGATTGAAATAGCATACCGGTAATTAGTTCACCCATGTTAATTAATAAATTAACATTAAGTACGTTAAAGTATTCATAAAAACACTGCTTGTATCATAAAATAATAATAAATAATGTTTCGTAAACGCTCTATTAGAGCGTAATTAAAATGGCGTGTTACATATAATATATGGAATTTTTTTTAGAAACAGATCAATGAGTTAAATAGATAAAAATAAAGTTTGAAAAAAAAAATTGTCTTCGTAAGAAATAAAGAATTTAATTAAAGTACGTTTATAATAGGTTGTTTTTTAAACCTCTATTAAAGAAACAAACAACCATACTCATGCTACATGTAGGTATATCTTCAGCCCCGCGGGTCGCGGTTTCGATTCTCGTCCAAGGCTAACATTTTCTATAAACAATTTCTTAGTTCTTCGAGGCGGAGTTTGTATGTATGTATTTCAAACTATATCTGTATATTGTTACAACATGTTTCAAATACAACCTCCTTCATATGGGTCAGTAATTTAAAAAAAACATTGTCGCCGTCAATATGTAACAAGTTGTTCAAAGAGAACAAATGAATTGACTTTTTAGAAAATTGCTTCTTATTTATTGAATAAGTATAAAGGAAGAATGTTGTTTTTATTATATATTCACCAGTAGTCTGTCACCCCAAGTATATCATCAAGTAGTCCATAACACAAGTATTAAGTTGCTTTGGGGACGGTGACAACATTTGCGGCCCCGCAAATCCAATAAGCTGACTTCTGGGAATGATTCTACCACCGATTCCGAACGCTGATTGTACTGAGAAGAATCGGCAAGAAACTCAATATTTGCTCTTTTAAATCTGTAAAAGAAAACCGCACACGCTATGACATGACAGGACTAATAACTCACTCTAACTCTTTAAGCATTTCGCACCTCAAGCTCACTGCTCACCCCATCTCATGCTTAGTTATGGCATAACACAGCACAATTAGTGGCAACCAACTCAGCAGATACAAACGTAATCAGACTCGCAAATGTTAACGTACAAAGAACAATCACCACTTCTAGATAGAGCCTAGCTGAAAGTCGTTGCAGATGGCCACAGTCTAGAAAATAATCGTTACAACTGGAAAGATCCAGAGAACAATCGTCATTCTAGCTGATCGTTCCATCGGACAAAAGTCACGGGGCGTCTAAGGCCTCACATAGCACATCGTCACGTTGATCTCACTAAGTTAATAAACCGAATATCAATTACCACTACTCACTAATCGCTCTAATAACGCTCTCAATATTTTCTCATAGATCCCGCATTATACGAAATTCGCACTCTCCTTGTTGTCTCAAGATATTGATCGTCATTTGTCTTTTCTTTGAACTCTTAGGATTTCCAGATATTCCTTTTGTCCACTATATTTGTGAGTTAAGGTTACATCCCCGTCTGAATATAAAAAGCGATATTTTTCCTCTACGCTTATTCAATGAATAAAAAGCAATTTTCCAAAAGTCAACACATTTACTCTTTCGCAACAACTCAATGACACATAATGACAGCTACAATGCTTTTTATATTAATGAACAACTCTATGAAGGAGGTCGTATTAGAAACATGTTGTAACAAAATATACTATTAACTAGAAAAAAAACGAAATTTTATGTATTAATACAATTTTAGAAAAAAAAAAAAGATAAAAAAGTCTCCGTTTTTTCTTCAGGTCAAGGTGCTAAGAGCAAGTCGTAGAGGTATAACTTGACGCCAATCAGCTTGTATCGTAAGTTATGCTAGGAATTCCTCTTCAATAAAGATATACGAATATATAATACTAGCAATCGCCAGAGGCTCCGCCCGCGTGAAAAGATTAAAACCGTAATATAGTCTTTTGATAACCTTAAAAATGGTTAGAGTGGGTTAATCTTAAAAGCTAGACATATGCTGTCGCGGACTTTTATTTAGAACTTTTAGAGGGGAACAATTTTATAATACATGATGTTTGAATAACTAATACCGTTTACTAAGCCCATGCAAGGAAAGCTTTAAATTTAGCTGTTTTCATACTATTTTTTATTGCTGCTCCTCTCCTATTCATCTTAGCATGATGTTATATAGCCTATAACCTCCTTCAATAAATGGACTATCTTACACTGGAAGAATTTTTCAATCGGTCCAGAGATTAGCGCATTGAAACAAACAAACTCTTCAGCTTTATATATTAGTATAGATTAGAGTTGAGTTGACAATTCAAAAGCACTTGTTTACAAGTATACTTGAATAATGAAAATTTAAACAATGAATTATGAATATACTTTGTAAAGTACTAGGTACTCTTTTTTACCGGTTTTAGATTTACTTGTACTATATAATTTTCTACCGCCATATCGTTACTTTATGGTTGAGTAGACACACGCACAATGCTGTAATGAGATGAAATTGTATTGTGTTATATGGAGCGAAGAAAATTAACTAGCTCGAGCTACTAGCTGGCAACACCCAATGAAGGTATATGCCACGGAATATTTAAAATTTTCAATGTTATGAATATGACATTGTAACGCAAGGAAAGGAGGAGAGCGGAAGTTGCAGCATAGAGAAATTATCTGTAGCGAGGTGTGGTGCGGGGTGGAGAGGACAAGTTGTTAAAGGTCACAAATGATTTGACTTTTGAGAAAATTGATTCTTATTTATTGAATAAGTGTAAAGGACAAATAAGCTGTGATAGCCTAACGGTAACACCATGCGACTCTGTCGAGGTCACGGGTTCACACCCGGGCAGACGCCAATGAGTTTTTCTGTTAAAAACTTATGTATCTAATTGATAATTGCAATTTATCGCTCGCTGAAGCAAAAGATCCTGAGGAAAACTGCATATCTGTAGAGAATTCTGGAGATATGTGTGGCGTTACTTTGCAAAATTCTATACTATAAAAATTATAATAGAATTATTTTAATCCTGCATCCTGCTGTATAAATGTTTCGTGCATGAATCGTTTTTGCTTCCTACATTTAGCATTACATAGATGTTATTGACAAACGAGAATTATCGCAAAATAATTCTCTCAATACTTTTATACTATAGAATTCCGCAAAGTAACGCCTACTTCTAAAAATTATTGTACGAGTATAGTAAAAAATAAAAACCAGCTTCTCTACATTCTAATTTAGGGTATAAATAAAACTTAGTTTCAAATATCTAATATGTATTTAATTATTTAAAATTTGCAATATAAAATAATAAATATGAGAAAATTTCAAATTATACAAATATCCTTAAGTATATTTATTGAGATTTTATTAGCTTATTTACAAATGTCACTTTATTAATATTATATTTTATTGGCTTTTTACTGCGAACCA
The DNA here is from genome assembly GCA_029227775.1 of Morpho helenor. NCBI lineage: Eukaryota > Metazoa > Arthropoda > Insecta > Lepidoptera > Nymphalidae > Morpho > Morpho helenor. The sequence goes on from JARGCU010000010.1 coordinate 15,087,162, forward strand.
AACAAAAACAAAACGCCAAATTTTAAAACGCCAATCTGATGAATACGGGAAAATCAGACTAACAAAATAGAGTTAAGTATTTAATATTTATTGTAAAGATTATTTTATTTTATTTTACAGGAAAACTTACAGCAATTTTTTACAGATTTTACCTCCTAACAAGTTGATACAACTTTTAAAAAGCTAATTTTTAATACACCAAACAAGAAGAGTTGGTGAATCTGACCGATTCTGGATATTAAGGCGATCTATAAAGCTTTACGTCAACGGTCACCGACCACCGCCACCAGTAGAATAATAATAGTAAAATTTAAAATGTTTAAAAGATTGACCGCCGTGTTTCTTTCTGGTTTTTCTCGGTAAGAGCAACATTATGAACCAGTTGTAGCTTCATTGACAATATTGATACTTGACGATTCAAAAGTGCTTGAAAGACCTTATTTAAATAAAGATTATTTTGATTTGATTTGAGATTTTGCCGTTTCCATTGGAACATGCAAACGAAGGTGACTGCCAAGAGTTGTATGGTTACTGCCACGAGTAATCTGTGGCTGCTAAGAGTTGTTTTCCCCTACAAGTAGTCTGTGGCCGCCATGGGCAGTCTGTGGCTGTCACGACTGGTCTATAAGTAAAGTAAGTAGCTGCCTGTTACTATCCCACTGCTGAGAATAGGCCTCTTCTCTCCGTTTTTGGAGAGAAGGTTTGGAGCTAAGACCTAACATACTGCTTCGGTGCGTACTGGTACGTTACACATATCTCTAGAATTCTCTAGAGATATACAGGTTTCCTCACGATGTTTTCCTTCACCGAAAAGCGTGTGATAAATTGCAATTATCAATTAGACACAGAAGTTTTAACAGAAAAACTCATTGGTGTCTGCCCGGGTTTGAACCCGTGACCTTCTTAAAAAAGAAGCACGGTGTTACCGCTGGGCTACCACACGACTAGTCTATGGCTGCCAGTAATTATATAGTAGCTGCTAGGAGTGGTACTGTGTGTGCTACGAGTAGTCTGTGGCTGTCAAGAGATGTCCGATCGCTGCCAAATGTGGTATGGTGACTGCCACGAGTGGTCTGTTGTTACGAGCAATGTGTTTGCAAGAAAAGTCATGTCAGCTGCCAGGAGTGGTATAGTGTTTCCTACGAGTAATATATATGTGGCTGCCACGAGTAATTTCTGGCTGTTACGACTGGTCTGTGGTTGCCACTAATTATATGGTGACTGGTAATGGTATTGGTATGGTGTCTGCCACGGGTAGTCTGTGGCTATTACGAGTGAGCTGTGGCTGCCAGGAATTGTATTTTAGTTGCTAGAAGTGTTATTGTGACTGCCACAAGTGGTCTGTGGCTATTAGGAGTGATTTGTGGCTGCCAGTAATAGTCTATGGCTAAGATGTATGATTGCTGCTAAAACTGGTATGGTGGGTGCCAGGAGCAGACTGTGGCCGAGCCAGGAGTGGTATGGTTATAGCCACGAGTGAACGGTGGCCGCTACAATTTATAACACCCCTACTGGAAAGTCTCATATATCATTAAAAATCATTTAAGTAACAATCGAAGGCCGTGACCCGTTTGCGTAGAGCGAAAGACAAACAATAATATAATATAACTGCTAAATAATTAATTATAAAAGATTTACTTAATATATTTTATAATAATTAATTATCATTTATATTTTATAATACAATATACTACACTTACAATTAATAACATCAATCTGTATTTTATTTATATCATTATTACAATTACTATTAAACTAAGTCCAATATATACAAAAGATTATTTAAAAAAAAATCATTTCTTAAAAATAATTTAAAATAAGAATTATGAATCGATTCATATTTTAATATAAAAGTTAAATAACATTTAAGAATCAATACAGATATGTATAATGTATAATTTACCTTTTTTCCTAATCTATTTCTTATATTATACTATACAAATATGTACAAGAAAAAATATTTCATATAAAAAAGTTTATATTACTTTATTATCCGAAAATCCAAAAAGGATGCAATTTATTATCAACATGTCTTGTTAACTTCATGACTTGTTTATTTAATTTAAAAAGTATTAAAATTTTGTAATTAAAAAATTAAGAATTATTATTACAATAAAATTTCTTATAATATTTAACTTTTTACCAAGTTCATGGACGCCACGAAATGTTACACTCAAAATAGAATTTATCTTTGTTTATAAATTAAACTGAAAGTTTTTTTTATAACATTATGGAAATGTGCAATATACATTTTTTATTATTTAATTTAGAACTTTGTTACTATAATATACTTATTACTATACTTACCACTTTATTTACAGTATAAACTTTTTATTCATGATACAAACTACCAATATATACATATAATGACCCTAGAAGGCTAATACATTCTTATATAATTTTGCATTTTATTGATATTTCTTTCTTATAATTTTTAATCTAGCTCTTAGATTTAATCAATATATGTTTTGTTACATTTTGATGTAATATTTGAGTATACTTATACTATTGTATTCTATAAAAACGGCTATCGTAAAGTAAAAATTTAAAATGAATAACGTGCGATTTGTTTACACTGACGTCGTGAAATTTCATAATGAATTTAATTTACATATTTATATTTTGACGCACTCAAACAACATTGATGTTTTCTAATTTATTATTACTTATTATTATTACTACAACTATTATTAGTATCATAAATTCTTAATAATTAAGTAATTGATGTTTTTATTACATTTATACTTAAAAAATACATTTACGTATATTTTAATGAGGTATATTATATTATATTATATTATATTATATTATATTATATTGAAATGTACGAGTAGTTCAGGAGTAACTTTTTTATTGTTTTCAGATCAACAAGGCTGCAATAGATAGATGTACTATACACTGTCCATTATATTAACCATCTTTTGACAGATTGACGATTTACATATTTAGTGATGTCCTAAAGATTCTCGTATGCGATACCATTCCGATTATAGTACCTACTATCATTAATCGAATTACGTACCTAAGTAATTCGATTAATGATAACCTACGTAAACTAATAACAGATATAGAAATCAACATTTTGATTTAATATTGCCTTAGTTTTTTGAAAATAAATGTTAATCCGTGTGTATTTATTATAATCATAAAAAAATATATTATACATCAACTGGCAACATCAACAGACCTTCCGCTCGGCCGCCATTTTGACGTGATCTGTCACTCTCAACGAAACGCCCGTGATAGTCACACGCATTTACGTTCGCTGAGTGTTCTCTCGCATCTGTTACACCTTGAGTTAAGTAGCTTTATTCCTCGGAAAAACTTTTGTGAAACTTATATTAATTGATCGTGAAAATGCCGAAAGGACGTGTGTTGAAAGCACAATCGAGACAGTTAGTGTTAAAACTTCATGAGTATTTTGAGCAAGAAAATCAAAATGGCGGACCTCTTATACCTATCACGCAAGTCCGAAACCGTGTTGCAGCCGCGTTGGGGATCAGTCTATCAACTGTGACTAAAATCACTACTGATGCCTACGGCAGGAGCGGCTTGGAGCAAAACAAACCATCTACACCAAAAAGAAAGCGCCGGGCTCATAAGGTGACAGCTGTTGATGACTTTGACGCTGACGCTATTCGTCGTCATGTATATGATTACTACTTGAGAAAAGAAATTCCAACTTTGAGAAAACTTATTGTTTCTTTGAAAAGAAGTGGTCTATTTCATGGTGAAAAATCTTCTTTGGTCAAAGTTTTGAACACAATTGGCTTTTCATATAAAAAGTTAAATAAAAGAAAATTATTAATGGAACGCACAGATATAGCTATAGCACGTTGTGATTTTTTAAGAGAGGCAAAGAAAATACAAGATTGGGCAAATATTGTTTTCACGGATGAAACATGGCTCAACGCTAACCACACACTATCTCGTTTCTGGACTGATGATACTGCTGATTCCACTTCCTCAGTACCAATGGGAAAAGGTGAGCGCCTAATCATTTGCCATGCAGGTACAGCAAAAGGATTTGTACAAGACGCACTGTTGGCATTTAAATCGAAGAAATCAAATGACTACCACGAAGAGATGAATGCAAATGTGTATGAAGAGTGGTTCAAAAAAATGCTCATTTCATTGGAAGAACCATCAATAATTTTTATTGATAATGCGCCCTACCACTCCCGTCAAATTGACAAAATGCCAACACAGGCTAATAAAAAGCATGAAATAATTAATTGGCTTCGGGACAATGGAGAAAATGTGGACGGGACGACTCAATGTTAAAAGTTGAATTAATAAAAATATTAAAAACCAAAAAGAGAGCAAAACGCTATGTAATCAATGAAATGGCAGCAGAATATGGCCATACTGTTCTTCGGATTCCTCCATACCACTGCCAGTACAACGCAATAGAACTTATATGGGCACAAGTAAAAGGGCATGCTGCGAGATGCAATACAAGCCCCCCATTCACAGCGAATAAAATGTTGCAATTGCTAAAAAATGCTTGCACCCACGTAACGGCCGAGAACTGGGCAAGTGTGGTGGAAAGAACTAAAAGAGTAATATTCTCTGATTGGGAACGTGATATTGCGTTTGATAATATATTATCTACACAAGAGCTAATAATAACTGCTACTGAAGACTCCTCATCGGAGGAGTCTAGTGTTGATTATCATTCCGACGACTCGTGCTAATAAAATAAATTAAAATATCCTGATTGTTTTATTTGTATTCATGTATTAACTAAGAAGAAAGTAAAACTTTATATAATGTTATTAAATGTCTTTTAATACTCGTAACATCGATTTCTACCGATTATTTTTAATCTGTGGCATAATCGTAGTAACCATTATGTGTGACATCACTAAGTGGGCGGTACCCATCCATAAAGTACAAATATTATTTGTATGATATTTGTACGTAAGCAATACAAAACTTAATGAGCGTGAGCTGTCAAAAGACTGATAATATGATGGACGCAGTATAATTACAAGATTTTTAAGGTCAGGTATTAGAGTTTTGCTTTATCTAACGACAAATAACAAAATAATGAATTTATAAAAAGAGACAAAAGGGCTATTTATATTGAAATATATGATCTTTAGGACTAAATAAAGCGCTACCTACAGGTATAACAACGTACCATACTAATAATAAGTATAAAATAAATATGAAATCTTTCCACCATTACTGTACAAATTCACGGCCTAAACTGTACAAATACATTTGTGTATATATGTATACGAATCAATTGCCTTATTTTTATAAATATTTTCTAGAATAATCTATACAATGTATCGCTTTGTTTCAAGTTACGAACGAGTGCTATTTTTTTTCGTATCTTTATAACCCTATTACAGTATTATGACAAGATTATAATAATAATACTTACGAATATCCCGTATCAAATCTAACTAAAAGTATGAAAGTAATAAATCTATGGATCTATTCCAAAATGGGAATTAAACCGGTTTTTTCTTTACTTTAAATATCTTTTACATTTCTTAGTGTCCGTAACAATGTTTGCTTGTACTAATACTTTATAATATAATAGTTCAAAAATTGCAAAAAGTCACAATAAGTATATAATATATAAGTACATAATATATAAGTATTTCTGTGACAGTTCGATAAGTCTAAATTCAGTAAAGTCTAAATAAGTAGCTATATGTAATTTATAGCTACTTTTTAACTGAGCACGACTGAATTATTTTTAATATTTAAATTTCATTTAATTTAGATCAACTACGTTCTTCAGTAACTGACTTCAGAACTGAATTGAAATATAGACTAAAATCATAATTCTTTATTAAAACGTAAAGAAATAACGCAAATATATATTTTTTTAACCTAAATGGTTGCCTACACATAGACGAAAAACTCTTAAAATTACTCTTAAAATAAAACCACTAATTTTATTACTTAATAAAACTTAGTCTTAGTATTCATAAAGGTAAGTATGTGCATTTTAGACTGTACGTCACGTTGTTGACGTTAAGTTTAAGCACTCCCGAGTGTGCGTCATTTTGTCAACGTTACGTATAAGCACTCTAGAGCGTGATCGTCACGCTATCAACGTTAAATACATACACTCTCTCGATAGTACGCGTCACGTTATAAACGTTAACTATAAGCACTCGCGCGTGTGCGTTATACTATCAACGTTAAATATATACATCCTCCCGATAGTTCGCATCACGTTATAAACGTTAAATATAAACACTCTCCAGCGTGTCCGTTACATTATCAACGATAAGTATATACACTCTTTCGATAGTACGCTTCACGTTAAACGTTAGGTATAAGCACTTCCGACAATGTACGTCACTTCGTCATCGATTAGTAAATGCACTCCATGTAACCTAACGCCTATAAATACATTATCGAAGAATGAATTAATGCTAACTAACACTTAAAATAAAAATAAGTCCACTCTTATACCACTAATAAATTGTTCATTTTGTTTTCGTCACTTCACTACTAAAGGCTGATAGCGTACTAAGCTACGCTGTTTTCCGCAAGACCAAACAACTTTACAGCGAAAGTAAATACGCTTCACTCTATTTACGTATTATTTACAATATTATTACATAACCCACTATTGCAAGATGGTACCAGAAAAAAGTCATTTTCCCGTTGAAGTGGAAGAACATCTGACACCTAACTAAGACACTAGCGTTGTATCACAACCGCGATTTCACATATTAAAAGTTCATTTTAAGTTCACACATTTCATCACAAGTTAACACATTAAATATTCATCACAATTTTTTAATTTAAACTATCGTGAGTAGTATTCATAGTTATTGTATCGAACCGGCTATACTCACGTCTTATTCTATCGGGTTAGCCCGACTAGTTTCGAACCCATCTTACTTATTTTTAGACACTCGTAGCACAAGTTATCTTAGTACGAGTGTCTACGATATTTGTTAATGTGAATTTTGTATTTTATTATCCATTTTTGAATTTTGTATTTTTTGTAATTTTTTGGCTAAATAAAGTTTATTATTATTATTATTATTCATGAGCTCTTTACACGACGTTATCGCGGCGGGAAGTCGTGTAAAGAGTGAGAATAAGTGGCCCGGATGGGTTCGAAATTAGTCGGGCTAACCCGATAGAATAAGACGTGAGTATAGCCGGTTAAATACATTAACTATTTATCACAAGTTACAATGTTAAATGTTCGCACCTTTCACCGTTCGTTAGTACGTTCATCACAATTTAAAACGTTAAATGTTCGCACCTTTCACCGTTTGTCAGTACGTAGTCCCCCGTACCCCGTCCGCCGCTCGTCCAGCCAGTCCAGCAGCTTAGAACAGCGACCTCGCAGCGCCGCTGGAGGGTCGCCGCGGGCGGCCCACTTGCGGCACGAGGATGGGCAGCGGGGCGAGCGGCACGCGCGGGCGGCGGGCGCGGGGGGCGCGGCGTCAGCGGGCCGCAGAGCCGCCGCCCCACCACCGCAGGCACGCGGGGTCCACGCAGCGGGCGCGGCCGGCGCGACGGGTCGCGTCTTCTAGAACCTCCTACAAACGACATCTCCAAGTTAATATCTCAATCTCCCGATGCGGATGACGACGGCGACGACGAGGACGACGCGATGGGTGAGAAAGCGAAAACACCGGACACCACCGATTTTGACACCACCCAAACGAGGACTACCAGAAGACGACTTTGAGGTCTGGGAGTGGTAGCTCCCAGACCTCAAACAACAACACCCACCGAATAACTAGAAACGACATCTCCAAGTTAATGTCTCAATTATCTCATGCGAATGACGACGGCGAGGATGAGGACGACACGACGGGCGAGAGGGCGAAAACACCGGACACGACACCACCTATTTTGACACCACTCAATCTTGACTTACCTGACGACGACTTTGAGGTCTGGGAGCTACCATTCCCAGACCTCCCCACCGAACAAGACATCCATTAGGTCGCCTAGGTGACCTGGGCTTACGGCCCAAATACCGACACCTAGGTCCACGGGCGGAACACATACCGGGCTTAAGTGCCCGCAAGGAGATGCCCGGGTAGAGAGGATGTCTTCGAGGCCCGCACCCCGTTTAACCCCAACCGGGGAGTAAGCAAGAAGACTCTGCTGCTCCAAGTAAATCAAGTGGCATTCTCAGTTAAGTAAGATATTTTTTTAAGGACCTGGGAAGAAATAAATTAAGGCCCCTACGAAACTACTTAAAAGTTGTGGTTAATTGTAATTTTTTACTAGTTTAATTTATACTTTGTAAGTCAGCGTCCGAGGACCCCTCTGAGCTTGGAGGCCCCGAGGCACTACGGTGGCTACCCCATAGCACATAGTACTTAGTACTAAGTACTACTACTATAATATTTCGTACTATTATACTTAGTTCTATAATACTTCGTACTATAGTACTTAGTAATATAGTACTTAGTATAGTACTAAATACTATATAATAATACGTCGTACTATATTACTTAGTATAATAGTACTAAGTACCTAACTCATTAATGGCATAAAATTGCTATTCATGGCAATAATGATGTCTAGCTACAGCTCATAATAATCATTAGTTAAATAGTATGTATTCTTTTCCTTAAGTCAAAAGTATTATAGGTAGAATGGATTTATTATATTTAATTAAACAGTATTCTTTCCTGCATGTATCAGATAAGTACTCTACATTTACCAAAAAAAATCGTTCTTACGCACCTGTTTCTTTAAAACGATATGCTTCCCCTTCCAATACTTCATCAACCCTCGTTCTTGTAATGTGGACACGATGTCTGATGAAGCGATTGCCAGATCTGTGCTAAGATTTCGTATAGACAACATTGGTCCAGGCGCGGAGCATAACCTCTTCAACAAAGCCTCTTTCCAATACGACCGGTATGAAATAAGGCCAAGGTCAGATAGCGGCGTTTCCGGCGACCCCACTTTACCCTCGTCCTTTGTGAGCAAGTAACCTGCACAAACAAGAAATCATGAAAGTAAGGCGTTGTAACCAGAAATTTTACTGCGATGTTTTGCTGCTGTTTTTATTTGTTAGACACAATTCCCGCTCCGAAATGCACTTTTCTTGAATGACGAACAAATACTGAATGTCACTGAAACGTTTTATCAGCAAGCAAGAAAAAAAAATTTCACAGGCACAAACAAGAAATTTTACTGGGACGTTTCGCCATAGCTGTTGTTTCGTCATACATATTTATCCCTATCGGTCTCCTTCAGGTAAGATTGGTACGAAATAAGGCAAGTTCAGACAGTGGGATGTCCCTTTGGGCCCTTTGTAAGCAAGCATGATATAAATATATATCGTGTGGATTTGGTACACACCATGAAACTTAGTATGTAGAAGGTTTCAGAGGCGATAAATCGATCTAGCTAGGTTTTTGGAATTTTAGTATTGTTTAATGACCAAAAACAGGGATAAAACAACTAGATAAAACCTAGCTAGATCGATTTTTCTCCCCTAAAACCCCCTACATAATGAATTTCAGGAAAATCGTTGGAGCCGTTTCCGAGATTCCGAAAACATATATATACATTACAAGTTTAACTCATTTAAATATTAAAGATTATAAAATTTTTACATAACAATATATGAAATATTAGTACGCAGATAAAGTATTTATTTTCTAACGCCGAACTTTCGTCCGGAAATCCGTGAGCCGTTCGACAAGCAGAAACGCATTGGCGTAGGTCAAATACACGCGATCGTACGCCTGTAATGTAGAAAGGGTTTATAAAATGTTGATTAGGTAATCAAGCAGTGCTTATAAATTCCATTTAAAGGCTGATGTTCCTATAAATATTATGCTATAGGTAAATATAAATCCTACTAAAATTATAAATGCAAAAGTTTGTGAGTATGGATGTATCCTAACTTATGTTACTCTCTCACGCCGAATCCGTTGAACCAATCAAGATGAAATTTGGCACAATTATACCTTATAAATCGGGGTAACATATAGGCTATAGAAATCCTGTTGATTGTACAGGAATAGAATGACATTGAAAAGTCCACGCAAACGAAGTTGCCGGTAAAAGCTAGTACTATATATTATTATGCTATAAGTATCTTTATCCCTAAAGTAACCCTTAAACTAAGACTATTAGAGGATCACGTAAATTATAATATTTTCGGAAACTGTGTTCAACCGTTAATTGTAAATGTACAAAAAAAGTTTTTGTCTTAAATATTATTATTAAGTATATTATGTTTGTCTTAAGTAATTATATATTAATAGCATCTTTATTCATCTATTTAGTTAACCAATATTAATTTATACTCCAATTTATATAAACTTTTTCTTTTTCTCTATAGCACACGTACTTCACTTCTTGTCCTTTCCCTTCTGTTATTTAAAGGTTGACTGGAAGAGATCCCTTTTGGAGATAAGTCCGCCTTTATACATGTGCTTTTTACTTTTAATTACTGTTTTCCAACTATATGTATAAAAAGAAATAAATAAATAAATAAAGTTATTCAAGCTAAAAACGCGTTTAATAAATCAATGTTTATAGCTATATCATTATTTATAATCTGTATAGCTCAGTAATGGGTGAAAGCGTATCGATTCAATTTCCTTTCACTGGCAACAATTCGGTTCATTTAAAAACTATAATTTTAAAAACTTTCATCTACAAAATGTCGAATTAAAAGTGCAACCATGCACTTTTACTTAACGAAAACTATAACTCTAGTATATCTATATTCTATAATAATAACTCTGATATTGGTATAACCTGTAATTGTGCCAAATTTCATCAATTTATGTTCAGCGGATTAGTCGTGAAAGCGTAACAGACAGAGACAGCCAGGCAGATTTTTGCAATTAAATAAATCGGTTTAAACTATAGAGTATAGCCAAACGCATGTCTGTAAGTAAGATTGTCAGGATAAATAATGAAAAGGACGATAAAACTTGTATACTTCATCTTTGTCTAATCACACATAAAAAAGAGAGACGTATAGAAACACCCTCCTTTGCTTTCTCTTTTTTCAATATGGCACATTTTAGACCGGCGATCTTACTCAGTATAATAAGTCATTGTGTTTGGCTTACGTCACGTTTCTTTATTATAATAAAGAAAATTAAAAAAAGAAATAAGTAATGAGAATATTATTTTGCTATAATCCGCGATAAAAATTTTATCGCGGATTATAGCAAAATAATATTCTCATTACTTTTGTATTATGGACCTCCGCAAAGTAACGCCTAATTCTATAAATTATTTAAAGAAAATTAAGGTAACGACCTGTTACTAAGCCACCGCTGGGCATAGACCTCATCTTTTCGTTTCTGGAGAAGTGTTGGAGCTAAGATCTATCACGCTGCTCCAATGCGGATTGCTAGGTTACACAAATCCCCAGAACTCTCTAGAGATATGTAGGTAATTTATAAAATTAGGCGTTACTTGGCGGAGGTCCATAATATAAAACTAATGAAAATATTATTTTGCTATAAAACTAATGAGAATATTATTGTTCTTTTCTCATTCTCTATCATCTCATTAGTTTTGTAGATATGTAGGTTAGGTATATCATGATGTTTTTCTTCCGCAAAAATTGCGAGAAATTGCAAGTATCAACCGCTAAGAAACAAATAATATCATAATTCGCGGTCGTGTTATTTCGACGGTGTTGATTTTATCACTCTCTTTTTTTCTTAAACGAAAAAAGTGTGACAAATTTCAATTATCAATTAGACAGATAAGTTTTGTTTAAAAACTTGGTGCCCGTCCGTGATTTGAACTTGACCTCTAAAGAGTCCCAGGGTCTCACCGCTGAGCTATCATAGCTTATTATAATAATCACAGTAGTATTAATAGACAGATATACACGCAAACAGACTTCGGCCTTCGAATACTACAAGTATGAGCATAGACAAAATAGAGAGATATAGATAGACCAATTTATTCCGAGAAGCAAATCGCAACATCAAAGCCATACCCAATTAAAGACAACACAAACTTAACCCAAACGGCACAAATAATTAACACACCCATCAAAATTCCGCGCATCTACAATTCGTTGAAGTCTCCCCCAGGGGTGGCGTGGGGAAGTCTAGACTGCAGACCGATCTATACTGCAGTGCATCGATCCAGGTCGGGTCGACGGCCGCGGCGTCGCGACGCTCCACCCCCTCACGGCAAAACAAACCCCACAAGGGTTTACGATGTTGACCGCTCAGGTGAGGCGATTCGCGAATTTATGTAGACCACGCGCTTATTACACTGACCAATTATTTTTTTTAATTTGTAAATTAAAATTTGGCAAAGACCACTTAAAGATAACATATAAAACAGCCCAAGATTTATTTGTAAGTCTAAAGTATAACTATGAAATAAATTTAAAAGAGAAATTACAAAAGAGAACAAAACATCTTTAATAATCTTTAATAATTTAATAGATATATAGTTTTCTTAATTTTGGAAACGGCTCCAATGATTTTCATAAAATTTAGCATGGAGGGGGTTTGGAGCGGAAAGTTCGATGTAGCGAGGTTTTATAAAAAAAAATGTTGTTTAATCCGGTTTTCGGTCATTGAAAAAAACTGCTAAAATAGTAATAGATTGCAAAGTGTTAATTTGCTGTCACTAGTCATATTGTAATAGCGCAATGGTAAACGGGCGGATAAATAAGTGAACCTGGGTTCAAGCCTCACATGTCGCCGACCCTTTTCTTTTTCTAATTGCGTTTTTTTATATCTTTTTATAAAATTACCGGTTCGGTCACCCAGGTACTGATATATAATATAAGATTGCGTAATTTCTTTTGAGATGTATAAAGAACAGTTATTTATGCATTAAGCTTGCGTTGCGTTCTATACAATAAAAAAAATGAAGCCTCATAAGCTTGCCGTTCCTTCTGTGCACCTTACGAATATCCTCTGTGGGTTTAGATGTACGATTATCATTGCATCAAAAAGAAATTGGAATGGCAATGGGCGAGGTATATAATACGAAGATTAGATAAACGCTGGGGTCTGTCAAATAGGTAGGAATGGCTACACCGCACAAGAAAACGCCGCGTTGACAGACCCTCCAAGTGTCTAGGCGACCTTGAAAATATCGCGGGGAGTCGCTGGATTCAAGGGGAACAAGATCGTATGCCGTGGCATCTCATTTGATATGATGAAACCCTTTAACTTTGTTTTGTACTGCTAATCGGTAATGCAGTTATGCCCGACTCGTATAGGCTAAAACCTTATGTTTTGGTGAGGGTTCAGGAGTACTGAACATAAGTATATCCTGTGGATCTTCATCCGTTTTAGCATCTTGTACTACTTATTGGTAATGCAATTAGGTCGTATTCCTATCGGCTTAAATCTCATGTTCTATCCATATTGCCTGGAGATGAGGTCTCAGAAGTACTGAACATATCACCTATACATATTCATCAGCATTAGCACCTTGAACTGCTTATTGGTAATGCAATTATGCCGGACTCTTATCAGCTAAAACCTTATGTTGATCCATCTTACTGAGGTGATCAGGGTACAGAAGTACTGAACATATCACCTGTGCATCTTTATCAGCATTAGCACCTTGTACTACATATAGGTAATGCAATTATGCCAGACTCTTATCAGCTAAAACCTTATATTGATCCAACTTACTAAGGTGATCAGGTTACAGAAGTACTGAACATATCACCTTTGAATCTTCATCAGCATTAGCACTAAAAGCACGTACAGCAAGACCACAAACATTAAAATCGTTTGGAATGCGTCCGGACCTTTTTCCAGCTACAGCAAGGAATCCTAAATAATATAAGCGGTTTGGAATACTTACTGAAGTCAATAAGCAATCTTCCATAGCCCTGCCTCTGGTACGGCGGCAGCGTCAGGATACAGGAGACGTTGTAATTCAGGAACGAGTTCTTTTCCTGGAGACAAGAATCTATATATTAATACGTGAACAATTTAGTACCCCTTTATACGAAAAATACGTGGATGAAGGAGTATGGAGAGTAAATTGTGGCCACAATTCGTTTGCGCCCTTAAATACTTAATTTAAATATTTAAATATAACACTTGTTTTATTCCCTGTTGCTGAACGAAAAACGGGATTTTCATCCTGTATATTAGTATAAGCTTTACTGCCAAATTTTATAAATTTTAATCCAGCGGAAAAGACAGTCCGACTACAAAGATGAGATACGCACACTAATATGCATTTGACACACATTATACACACATGTATACTCTTGTTTATGGTTGAAGTCTGTGGTCAAATTGCGAAGAGACTAATATTATCTATCTATGATATTAATTAATGTAAAACATGACTATAATTATGACTAAAAAAAACTAAAAAAGAACATCTGTCGATGTTCTTTTTTAGTTTTTTTTTATTATTTAAATGTCATATAGTTTCTTTAAAAAAAATAAGCAAATTAACTGCACAAGAAAAACTTTCACTTTCAAAACGTTTTTACTTTGAAATAAATGCAGCAAGATCTTGCAATTATCCAAAGAAATTAAATATAAGTAATTTACCAACCCACATTTTTGTTATTATCTGTATATCTCTTTTTCAAAGTTAGAGTAATTCACTCTTTTATTTTAACGCGCATGAAGATTGCCCTATTCCACTCGGCTTAAAAGCTCCAAAACAAGCATTTAAAGGTTATTAAGTTCCAATACATCCGATACAATTAACTTGTAACCATCAAACTGTAATTATTTTTTTGTTGAAAAGATTATCCGCCGAGTTTCTTGCTGGTTCTTCTTGGAAAGAGCACCCTTCCGAATCAGTGGCAGCTTCTTTAAAAAATTTGACGCTTCAAAAGTACTGTGAACAGTCACTTGACTTGACGACACTTGAATAAAGAATATTTTGAATTTGCTATAATAAAAAAACATTATTTGACGCTAAAATAAAAACTTCCACTTCCAATATACGCGCAGGAATACGACAAGTTTCAAGTAACAAAAGCTTTTCAATCTTTGAGGATTATACTCGTAACTAACAAAGGCAAACATTTTAGAGGACGCGACGCAACTTTGTGTCCAGACATTAAACATACATCTAATGGACGTGCATATAGCCTTTGGTGGGGTCACTGAACCCGTCTACGGCGGCAAAGTGCAGATCTGATTCGACATGGACCTGATCCGATAATACCTGAAAAGTTCGGCCGAACGGATGCGTATCGCTGATCCGACGAAAAATGTTACCAAAAAAACATATCGCCCCATCCGAAGAAAGATACATTTTCTGTTTATACATGGATTTGGATGGTTTATAACTTTGTTCTGTGGTTGGGGCTATATATTTACACTATTAATATTACTTTCACCCGAACTCGTGTGTATGTTTGTTTGTATATATCATCATATGTGACTGATTCATTTGGATTCAATTTTGATAGATTTAACCCAAACTTTGTACACTTATCAAGCACGTTAAACAATACAATAATTTAATAAATTTTTCTTAGTAAAGTAGTAAAAAATATGTTTACGGAAACATTTTTTTTTTAAACATATTATTTGTTTATTTTTATTTAAGTACTATAAAAAACGTTAGAAAAATATCACTACATAGTATACTTCAAAGTCTCTTTCTCTGTCTGTCCCTATATACCTATGTATGGTTAAATCTTTAACACTACGCATACAATACAGCATTAATCCTTATTCAATTAAGTACCTTTAATACATTGTTGATTTAATATAGATCAATATGGCCGTTTACAGCACGTAATTTAAATTAACATTTTCGAAGATATTACAGAATTAAAATGGGGTCAATTAAAATCGGGTAAAAGCGAGTCACGGTAATGAATGTCAGTAATGAATAAATTAAACTATTCGATCGATTTTAATCATTATTGTCATCGAGTGACATAGGCTATATATTTTATACCCGTGCGAAGCAGGGGTGACCCGCTAGTTATATCTATTTTCTATTTTACTTCATCGCGGATTATAGCAAAATAATTTTAGTATTACTTATGTATTATGATCTTCGCAAAGTAACGCCTACTTCTATAAATTATTTAAAAATATATTATTTTTATTATAGAAAAGATAAAACGCGAAGTTTGAAACTCACAAAAAATTACATAACATCTCAAAGGGTCTTGCCCGTCGATGCATGTGTACAACGCGAGGTCTAGACAACCCTTCGGCTAAAGAATCTAAAACTGCAAAGAACCACCCAATTCCGAACACTTTGCCCCGCGGCCCTCGTGGGGCTGGGTTAATGAAGGCCGGGTACAGACGTCTGGATTTATTGCGTTACAGCGCCGCGCGACGTCTAGACGTCTGCGGGCGTGTTTACATCCGCAAGTCGTGGGGGCGAGGGTCGATATTATATGTGAAACGTTTCAAATTTCTTTTTTGAGGGGACTCCAAAGGGATTTGCGGGCATAAATAACTCGTTATACGTTAAAGTGAAACACTCGAGTGAGTGTTATGACGATATTACGAAAAATGTCTGTCTGGTCTAAATTTTTTAAAATAATAAATAAGTTTTATTTCAACTTTTTTTTGGGGTTTTCTAGTCATCACCCTCCTGCCTTTATTCCGCTCTAAGTGGGTTTTGCACTATATGTTATAAACAACAGAAATGAGGGTGGTCTATTCTACTAAGCGGACAATACACGGCACTAACTTTAGTCGCCTTTTAGGAAACCTCGGTAAGATTTTACCTCGGTCTATTCTACTCAAGCGAATACCACACGGCGATCAAATTACCTTAGTTGCCTTTTACGACACCTCGGTAAGAGATGAGGATGGTCTATTCGTCTTGGCCGGATACCAGACGGCGACTATACTTACCATAGTCGCTTTTTACAACATCTAGGTAAGAAATGAGTGTGGTCTATTGCAAGATTAAGATTGTATAATATAAATAATAATTAAAATATGGGACACTTACACATACGGTCTTCTGTCCAAAAAGTAAGTATAGATATATATTATATAGAGGCATAGAAGAACTAGGTATAAGAATTTTTATGAAAAGAACAACCGCCGAGTTTTTTGCTGACTCTTCTCGGTAAGAACAGCTTTTAAAAATTTAAAAGTTCTTGTTTACAAGTTTACTTGAATGAAGAGTATTTTGAATTACAGCAGTATAAAACACTGTTAAAAAGTGTCTGATTCAGAAAGTCTACTATACTGTTGAAGATAACTTAGATGATAAAAATGTGTGGATATAGCTACTCTTCGACACTGTACAGTAATGTCTAAATGTAACTAGTAATAAGAATCATATTTTAAAAGAGCAACCGCCATGTGTCTTGATAGCTCTTCTCGGTTGGAACAGCTTTGCAGACCAGTAAAGTTGACAATTTAAAAGTACTTGTTTACAAGTTTACTTCAATGAAGAGTATTTTGAATTAAAGCAGTTTAAAACACTGTTAAAAAGAGGCTGATTTAGAAAGCCTATACTGTTGCGGATTGCTTATATGTTAAGAATGTGTAGATATAGCTACTCTTCGACCCTGTACAGTAATGTCTAAATGTAACTAGTAATAAGAATTATGCTTTAAATGCACAAACGCCGAGTTTATTGCTGGCTCTTCTCGGTAGGAACAACTTTCCGAACCAGTTGACAATTCTAAAGCACTTGTTTACAAGTTTACTTGAATAAAGAGTATTTTGAATTGAATTTGACACGAACTAAGTCGCGGGTAGCACTAGTTAAACTCTAAATTTCAGCATCAACAAAAGCATTTTCTCGTCGTCCCTGATCGTCTTTAATCTTCCTCCTCAAGAAACAATTTAAAGTGGGAACACAATAAACCTTTGTGTTGCAAAGTGCGACGGGTCAGAGGTTGTCAAAGATTCGGGAAGCGCGTCCCCCCGGTTCGACGACCCGGACAGTCTGCCCGCCGTCTACGTTCAACGGGAAACTTGTGTAAAATAAACGTTCGATGCGTCCGTCTGTGTTTACGTAACGGAAAACTTTACCTTTGTCTTTTACGAACTGTTTTTGCGCAATATAGTGGTACCGACCGTTGGATATTATTTTAATTTTAAGTACCTACACACCTACATAAAAAAAACAGTTAATTCAGTGAAGAATTTTATCAATGACCGTACACGCTATTCTAACCTTTACCTAAAACTATACGGTACAACTAAATTGGGGCGAGGGAGACAAAACTATAATGTTATTGTTTTCTCCTGTATTTTTTAAAATAAGCAAGTAAGAGCAAAACGAGAACTATTATATACGTCTTTCTATTATATAGTATATCTTTAATATTTAAATGAGTTAATCCTGTACATATAAAGTTTTGAATTTTGGAAACGGCCCCAGCATTTAGAGGGTTTTCGGGGGAAAATTCGATCTAGCTAGGTTTTATTTAAAAAAAATATCGTTTTGTCCCTGTTTTCGGGCACTTAATTACTAAAATTTACATTTAATAGTAAGTAGTATTTTTGCTGTCAATCGTAAAGTCGTGGCAGCTCATTTGGAGAACGAGCAGTCTAGAGAAGTGACAATACTTAGGATCGAGCCCCACCTGCTCAATTATCATCTTTCATCATTTTCAAAGTTTCATCTTTTTTGTCTTCTAAAAAAAAATTACCGAGCAAGTCTCGGTCACCCAGGTTTTTTAACTTTAATTGTGCAAAACTTAATATTGGTGCAACAGTTTAACAGATTAAAAGACATACATACTCTCATATTTATCATATTAGTGAAAATTGTTAACAATGAAGCGCGTTTAACTTTTTTTTTTTTTTTTTATTATTATTATTATTCATATAATTCTCTAAATTCTTAAGTAAGCTATATCCAACAATATCAAAATAATTAAAATATTTTAATTACACTGAAAATTTTTAATTTTAATGAACATGTCTTGCAAATCTCAATAATATAATGAAACAGAATTGAAAGGTTGCAGTATTATTTTAATCTTTTGTCATAATACAGGCTGTAAACAGCTGTAACTGTATTAGTTTAACTTGTAAATCGCAATAATCTGATCAGATATCTTTAATATTTAAATGACTTAATCTTGTATGTATGTGTGAATCTCGGAAACGGCTCCAACGATTTTCCTGAAATTTAGCATGTAGGGGGTTTTGGGGGAGACAAATCGATCTAGATAAGTTTTATTAAAAAAAAATGTCATTTTATCCCTGCTTTCTGACTTTAAAATTTTTTTTGAAATTTACTTTGAACACAATCACAATTTTTCGCTGTCAAACGTAAAGTCATGGTGGTTCATTTGGGGAACGGGCGGTCTAGAGAGGTGAAGATACCTAGGATCGAGCCCCACCTGCCCTATAACTTTTTCATTTTTCTTTTCAATTTTTTTTCTTAATTTTTTTACCAAGCAAGGTTCGGTCACCCATACCTATCAAAAAAGGGGTCGTCCACGAACGAAGTCTTTACCAAAAACACACAAAGAACAGTCACATTTTATCTATTTCCGGTTGCATCGCCGCACGTCCGGATGTGGGGGCGTCGAACCCAGCCTAGACGTCTGCACTTTTATATATACGGATCCACGAAACACTTATCATATACCTTGCTATCGATTTTAAACAGTCTGAGAGCTAGACGAATTTGTGGTTGCCAAATTACTATAAACTAATAGATATTACTGGCAACTTTGTATGCGATTTCTTAATTTAAAGTATCGTGACTGGTATTTATAGTCTTCATATTCATTCTTCTGCCCTTATCCCACTCTAAGTGGGGTCGGTCGATGTTCTCACTTCGTAGGTTAGCTGGCAGAGATCTCTGTCATAGGGATAAGTTGACCTTTGTACACTTTTTTACCAATAATGTTTTTTCCAACATTTATCATGGTACATATATAAATAAATCAATAAATAAATGTTTATTTATTGATTTATTTATTTGACGTCAGGCCAGGTATTTTACGACCGGCCTGACGTCAACTTTAACCTTTTACGACATCTCGGTAACAAATGACAGTGGTTTATTCTACTCTGCCGGATACCATACGGCACTTACCTTAATCGCCTTTTACGACACCTCGATAAAAAATGAGTGGTCTAATTTACTCAACTGGATACTACGCAGAGGGTCAACTTACCTTAGTTGCCTTTTACAACACCTCGGTAAGAAATGAGGGTGGTCGATTCTATTCAGCAGGATACCTATAGTCTTATTATATCTGATGAGATTGTTTAATGTTAATTCCGGGCCTTTCTATATGAGCTCTTTATATTGTTATCGCGGCGTGAATGTCCGTATAAAGAGCTCATGAATAGAGGAACCGGGTGTGCTTTAAAGAACTCCTGTTCTCCGCTATAATAAGACGTGAGTATAGCCGGTTTCTATACATTGACTTTGTAGTGTAGTGTATTTTGGTTGAGATGTATATTTTTATAAAGACAATCAATATCCACAGTCTCTAACGCACCAGGTCAGTAGCACCATAGCCGTTGCCGAGAGTGAACGTGCAGTGACATACTCTTAGTACGTGTTTGAGCCTGTGTTAAACTATACAATACAAGTAAACTACACACAACACAACATGAATTAAATACAACGCCACACGTTGTATTTAATTCATTTCTAGTTATATTCTGGCCTGGTTGAAGCGTATAAATACTTGTATTAATGTTGTTTGGTTGTCCTTTTTCTCGAGTACTGCAAAATAATATAGACCTTTTTTTTTCTTAAGCATACACAGATAAATTTGCGCGTAGATGTTAGTATAAAATAAATAAACAATAATAACCTGAAAAATTAATCTATGTCCTCTTTGCGAAAGAAATATTAAAAATTAATCTTTGCCTTCATTGCGAGACGTATTTAAGCAGTCAGACCACTACGGACGCGATACTACGTCGTAGAGTTTTAACGTGCTACGCTCTTACGTTAACGTAGTGCTACGATGCTACGGGACGTAGCTTTAGGACCGCGTAAATGAACGTAAATACGTTACAAACGAATTTAGACTCTATAACTATAATGTTTAATTTTCTTATTATTAAAAGCATATATTCGTAGTCTTATTCTAGCAAATAGTTAATTAATTTATGAAGGCCGCTTCAGGTATAGGTTTGATTTTATTATTCTCTATTTCTTTTTAATATTTACCTATCTCTTTTCATTATTTTTTTTTGTTTTTTTTACAATTAACGTATCATATAAATAGTTTATTTAGTATACGTAGATTATATACGTAGTAATTCAATAAAATCCGTCCTTATTTTATATAACTGTTTCGCTCCGATGCTTTTTGTCCTATATTTAAGTCCGGGTATATTATCTCAAATTGTTAATCATCAGCGTGTGTTATAAATGAAACTATAACTCGATATTTAACACGTATATTATTCACGATTTTAATGTACTAGTAACTCTTAACTTTTAACTCTTATAACTCGTTTTCAACATTTGATCTCTGATACTTATGTGTTTTAAAATGACAAACGATAGCGCGACTTTACTTAGTACAGCGCCATCTAGTTTTGAACATGACAACATTATTAAGATACAAGTTTAATGTTTACAAATAAATTTAGATTGTAGTTTTACACATTCCGCCCACCAAGGACTTGTCCTTTAAATACCATTTGAATATGTAAGCAAGTATAAATCAACTAACAAAGAAATTTCAAGTTTAAAAAATACGAAAAATAAAAATCTATATAAATATACTAATAAGATTAACATAAGTAAAAAAGTAACGTAAGTATAAACAAAAAAAAATACTTAACAAAACTTACCAAAACCGCCCACCGTGACACTGCGACTCGAATTGCTATGATTTAGTCATTACACAAAGCTTACTAACAGGGCGTTTCATAAAGCCATTTTTCACCTTAATTGTAACAACTCGGGTCACATTGTCAGGTCCAACGTGTTTATTTACTATTTTGCCTAAAATCCATTTAGAAGGTGGTATGTTATCATCTCTTACTACTACAATATCTCCTATATCTACTTCAGGTTTTTTAATACACCATTTGTTTCTCTGATTTAAATTACTCAAATATTCTTTAGACCACCTTTTCCAAAACATATTAACCATTTTCTGAATCATATTCCATCGCTCTACACCTATGGTATTTTGGTCGGAATAGTCTATATCACTAATACTAATCAAGGGTTCACCTATCAAAAAATGACCAGGTGTCAATGGGAGAGGGTCATCTGGATTATCGCTAAGAACTGATAAAGGACGCGAATTTAAACAAGCTTCAATTTGTGATAGTAAAGTTGATACCTCTTCAAAAGTCAAAGTGCTGTCCCCCATAACTCTTCTTAAATGAGCCTTAGCACACCGAACACCCGCTTCCCAAATTCCACCGAAATTCGGCGCACTCGGTGGTATAAAATGCCACTTTGTAGATTCCAAACTCAATAACTCAGCAATTTCTTTAGGTAGTTCCGATTTAGCACTGTCAAACATGTTACGTAACATAGTATCTGCACCAACAAAGTTTGTGCCGTTGTCGCTGAAGAGTTCTTGACAGTGGCCACGTCGCGAAACAAATCTCCTGAACGCAGCGATGAAACCTTTGGCAGTTAAATCAGACACGGCTTCTAGGTGGATTGCACGAGTCACCATGCACACAAAGAGACAAATGTATCCCTTGTAGGACTTTGCTCCTCGTCCTGGAGAAAACCGGATATTTATAGGACCCGCGTAATCCACACCTGAAGTTTTAAAAGGTCTACTAGGTTTTAATCTAGCCTCAGGCAACTGACCCATTAATTGAGTAGCCGTTGCCCTAGAGTATCTTAAACACGTAACACAGCTTCTATAACACTTCTTTGTCATTTCACGTGCTCTTAATATCCAATATTTGGACCTCAAAAAACTCATCATAATTTGAGGACCGCCATGGAGCGTCTTCTTATGGGCATCTGCAATTATAAGCTGACTGAGATGATTATTAGCCGGCAATATAATGGGATGCTTTTGATCGTAGCTCACAATTGACTGGCTCAAACGTCCACCAACTCTTAATATCCCATTTTTGTCCAAAAAGGGACAAAGAGTGTGTAACGCACTACTTTTAGCAACGTAACTCTTAGCCTTCAACGATTTTATTTCTTCCCGAAATTCACTCTCTTGAACTTGTTTGATACAGAGTTGTAAACTTTGATTCATCTCATCTGTTGACACAAATCTAGGTAATGCTTTCCTTTCCATTAACGGCAATCGTATTTTCAAAAATCTCCGACATAGTGAAATTACTCTCAATAGTTTTGTTAATTCTGAAAACTTCATCCACACGAACTCATTATCTTCTTTATGTATAATATTATAAGACTTTATCTTCTCTTCTTCATGAGTGTCAATAAACTCGAATCTATCCACGTTAATTATAAGATCTGATAACCACACAGGGCCATTCCACCAAAGTTTATAAGTGATTAAATCTGTCGGTTTAACACCTCTAGACCCACAGTCTGCAGGGTTTAATTTAGTTGATACGTGTCCCCACTGCTCAAAATCTAAGATTGTCAGAATGTGTGATACTCTATTACTTACGTAAGTAGCCCATCTACTTACAGGTCCACGTAACCACGCCAGTACTACCATGGAGTCAGTCCATGCATATAAATGATTTTTAGGTACCTCCATTACTTGTGAAACCTCATTCAGTAATTTTGCAGCCAATGTCGCCCCGCAAAGTTCTAATCGAGGAATCGACACTTGCTTCTCAATTGGCGCAACTTTAGTCTTAGCAGTGATAAGTTTAACGTATACCTGATTATTTTCGTCTACAACTCTCATGTAAACTACCGCTGCATACGCTGAATTCGATGCATCAGAGAATGCATGAAGTTCTAATTTAGCTCCTTTTCTCGTACAAAGCCATCGCGGAATTATTATGTTCTTAATTTTAGTCAACTCTTGTCTATATTTCAGCCATTCAGACATGAGATCACTTGGTAATTCTTGATCCCAATCCAGACACGCTCTCCATAATTTTTGGATAAAAACTTTGGCCGTAATTACTACTGGAGCAATCCAACCAATAGGATCGTACAGTCGAGCAATGTCAGACAACACTTTTCGTTTTGTAATAGGATGATCAGGTTCCGTTAGATTTATGATATACTCAAAATTGTCCGTTAGTCTGTTCCAAGAAATCCCTAACACTTTCATCGTATTATCGCCTTTAATCGTCACTGACGACTCACTATTCAACTCATCCTTTTCAATATGGCTTAAGAAGTTTTTGTTGTTACTGCTCCACTTTTGCAACTGAAATCCACCCGCTCTCATTAGCTTACACATTTGATTGTAAATATCTAGCGCATCCTTTTCCGTCTCACAGCCTGTCATTAAATCATCTACGTAGTAATCGGTCTTTGTTATCTGTGCTGCTAATGGATATTTGTGTTTTTCTAACTCCGCTAAAGTTTGTAAAGTTTTCACTGCAAGATAGGGTGCACAAGCAGTGCCAAATGTCAATGTTAACAAGTTATGATGTTGAATTGGTTGCTCAGGATTAGCTCTCCACAAAATTCTCTGGAAGTCAGTATCCTTCTCATGTACGTATACCTGTCTATACATCTTGACCAAATCTGCAACTATACTAATCTGATGCTTTCGCCATCTAAGCAAGATATGACGTAAATCTTGTTGAAGTTTAGGACCCACGAACAGATCATCATTAAGAGACACATCGTTGAATCCCTTGCTCGATGCATTAAAAACTACTCTAACCTTTGTTGTCTCTTTGTCTTCCCTGACAACTGCGTGATGAGGCAGATACACGGCTTTAGAATTGTTAACGTCATCACTGTCAACTATTCTCATATGGTTTAAAGAAGTATATTCCTCCAATACTTTATTATACTCGTCGTAAAGCACAGGGTTATTACACAATCTGATTTCTAATGCTCGTAATCGCTTCATAGCAATATCTCGTGATTTACCATATTGACATTGGGGATCCAATGTTCTAAATGGTAGTCTAACAATAAATCTTCCGTCTTCACGTCTTGTTGTAGTTCTCTCGTATAATTCTTCACAAAGTTTCTCTTCTCTAGTTAATATTTTCTCAATACTATTAGGCTCGTTTTCAGTTTCCCAAAATCTTTTCAGTAGTTCATCGTCTTTTATTTGCGCATGTAAGGTTATGATATTTCCATTGTTCAACTCTTCTGCCACTTTTCCAGACAAAATCCAGCCAAACACCGTATTCTGAGCTATTAGATTTCCATGTGGGCTTTTCTTGATTCCATCTTGTATAATTTCTCCGTAGACATCAGAACCAAGCAATACGTCGATTTTTCCAGGTGAAGCAAATTCAGGATCAGCAAGAGGTAAGTGTTTCAGCTCTAGCCAATCGGGGATTTCCACAGCACGAGAGGGCAACAAAGAGGTAAGTGATTTTAGTACGTAAGCATTAACACGAATTATCTTTCCAGGTTCTACACGCGATTCTACATCTACACTAACTACATGTCTAATCTGCATGTGACCGTCTCCCAAACTCGACACCTTACCATTTACATTAACACGTTTTAGACCTAATAGTTGTACAGTATCTTCACTAACAAAAGAGGCTTGAGAGCCCTGATCAAGTAATGCTCTTATTACATAAGATCCATTTTTAGAACTAGTTTTTACAACTGCGGTTGCTAACAACACATTACACGTTTTAAAGTCTCTTCTCGAAAAGTTGGCTACTACGGTCGTATCTTCCACCGATGTAGTCGTTAAACTAGTATTAGGTTCACTCTTAGGTAATTCATTTTGTCTCGCCATACTATATGCTTGTTTATCTTCTTTCTCAAAATGAAGCAGTGTATGGTGTTTCTTGCCACATTTGCGACAAGCAGTATTTTGGTAACATTTAAATACAGGATGTGATGGTGCAAGGCAATTGAAGCAAAGCTTCTTAGTTTGTGCGATAGTTTGTCTCTCAAGTACAGGTAACTTTTTAAATTGGATGCAGTAATACAAAAAATGTGGACCATTACACAACGCACAACTCTGTTCAGATGAATTCTGATTCACTTTCACTGCAGAATGAAATGTTTTAGCTTTAACAGCATTGTTAAAATTTCTCTGTTGTCCGACTGACTTACAGTTAGTCGTTGGTTTACTCGTATTTAACATCTCTAGACTTCTAAATCTCGTTTCCAAAAATTGTTCTAATTGTGTCCATGTAGGTAAATCATCTGATACTGAGCTCACAAAATTTTCCCAATGTCTGTGTGACTCATGATCCAATTTTGACACCACTAAATGAATTATAACTGCGTCCCATTGATCCGTTTCAATATTAAGATTCTTCAATGCTTTTAAACAAGAATTAGTTGTATCAAGTATTTGTCTGATGGCAGTTCCAGACTCCTGTTGTATTGATTTTTGTCCAAACAAAGTCTTCATTATAGCATTACAGTTATATCTCTTGTTATTGTAGCGCTTAGTTAATTGATCCCAGGCTTCCTTGTAATTAGCTGATGTAGTTGGAAATTTGCGCATAAGCATCTCAGGTTCTCCAGACAAACTAGATTTTAAGTAATGTAATTTTTGGACAGGTGTAAGTGTAGAATTCCCATGTATCAAAGATACGAACATGTCATAAAAGGACTGCCACTCAGTGTATTTTCCAGAAAAAATAGGTAATTGAATCCTAGGTAATTGCACCTCAGAACTGGTTACTCTAGCCATAGATGTTGAAGCGTCCTTTTGGTCCACCCCTTGTAGTATGTTTGGGTCAGCAAATGCAAGATACTCCTTTAAAAGTGATTTATAATATATAAAAAATTCTTGAAAACTGTCTTGCACATCAGTCTTGAAATAGGATAATTCTGCTGTTTGCTCAGGTGAGACCTTTGCCACTATCTCTGAATGATTCTTGTTAAACGCTTCTCCCAACTTATCCAAAGCTTCCATCCTTGCTATTAAAAAACTATATTTTGCTCTTAATTCTTGATTTGCTTTTTTAAGGTTACGTTCAGCTTTTTTCAGCTGCTCAAACAACTCTTGTTGATTTTTTATTAAACTCTCCATCATGACAAAAGTAGCAATGTTTCAATTTTTCAAAGTAGTTAATGTAACCTAAAAAATTATCGCAAGCCCGTGATACAACAATTTCCAAAGTCTATTGTAAAAATATTTCACAAATATTAAACAAGTCCAAACTGATTCAAAAAATTTCTAAGTTAGAAGTATTCACAAAATTATTATAAGTCCCAAGTCACAACAAAAATGTTCTAAGTCTATAGAATAAAATCACGAAAATTTTACAAGTCCAAAACAGAGTAAAAATTTTCTAAGTGTATAGAATAAAATCACAAAAATTTTACAAGTCCAAACCACATCAAATTTTTCTAAGTCTATAGAATAAAATCACGAAAATTTTACAAGTCCAAACCACAGCAAATTTTTCTAAGTCTATAGAATAAAATTCCGAAATTCACTTTAGCTAATTTTTCTAAGTCTTTTAAATTACGAAATTTTTTACAAGTCTTTTTAATTCACTGATTAACTTAAGTTTATTTACTCACGGTTTTAAAGTCCAGTTTACCTTACTTTTCACTTTACTCACAACACTTTGCACTGTACACTACTTGTTCTTCTATTTTCCCGGGTTTCGGCACCATGTTATAAATGAAACTATAACTCGATATTTAACACGTATATTATTCACGATTTTAATGTACTAGTAACTCTTAACTTTTAACTCTTATAACTCGTTTTCAACATTTGATCTCTGATACTTATGTGTTTTAAAATGACAAACGATAGCGCGACTTTACTTAGTACAGCGCCATCTAGTTTTGAACATGACAACATTATTAAGATACAAGTTTAATGTTTACAAATAAATTTAGATTGTAGTTTTACACAGCGTGACAGACAGACAGACATTCACATTCACGGATTCATTCATTTTACCGAGGTGTCGTAAAAGGCGACTAAGGTAAGTTGACGTCAGGCAGGCGGCCAGTCGTAAAATACCTAAATCATGTTACAACATGTTCATAATATGTTCTGCCGACCCCACTTAGAGTGGGATAAGGGCAGGAGAATGATGATGGATGATTACGAGATATAAGATATATTTTTATAAAATATGGTTGGCAACCCTACGCAGTCACATAAGAAAAGGTTTTCAGCAACAGGGGCGCGATAAATATCTATTCGATGGCGCGTATAATTGAAATGGCAACTATCATTGATAACATTTACCAAGTTATCTATTTAATAAACCAGAGAACTGAAATTTTATATTTAAATTTATATAACACGAAGGATCGAATGAGTCCTAAACTTTCCGGGGTCCTTAGATGTTTGAGTAGCGACCTAGAGACCTTTGTAGAGTTCCATACAAAAATAATTTGATTTGACTCATTGGCTGTACTAGCGTCGGGCGACGTCGTCCTAAGCCTACCTTTGAATTTGGACTACGGCTTAGGGCCATGTGTAATAGAGGGCTGGTTGTATGACTGTTTCTGGCCATCACGTCCGCAGAGTATGGCGAGAAGCCACGGCCGACCGCTGTCAGAAAACTGGAACCTCATCTTGACGGGGTAGAAGGTTTGGCGTGTATAATATGTGTCTGTGTTTGTGATCGATATTTGATTGTCAAGGACTTATATTTTCGGTGAGTCGACCGATATTGGAAAGGGTGAAAAAACCACTGTTATAAGTAGTTTTTGGCATACACAAGTGTTAATGTGGTGGTGGAGGTGGTTTTAGAAGGAATTTTACGAATCTTGCATGTATAAGATATGGAAATGGATAGCACTCTACTTTTAGCATTACATATAATAGATTTTCTCTAATGCGGCTTATAGCAAAATTATTTATTACATTTTGTACAGATGACATAGGTTACAGTTCATCTAAGCGAAGCTTGTGGTAAAGGTAGGGCAAGATTTGCCCTTTCCCTCCGAGGTGCACTATGATACGAGCACTATGATGGAGAGTGAGAAATCGTAAGCAGCGATGGCCAGCCAGTTGTAGCTTTATTAATCAAATTGATCCTTGACGATTCAAAAGTGCTCGAAAGAGCTTATTCGAATAAATATTATTTGGATTTGATTTGATTTGACCTCCTTCTGCAAGGATATTATCTTGTAGAAGGAGGCGGCAGAAAATCAAATCCTTCGATCCGATCCGCCTCAGTCCATCGTATACTACAATAACCAAAAACTTCAGGCGTTCCTAAAGAGGCAATCGGACGCCCAGTTTTAGAAGATCCACGAAATGCCCTATTCATCTGGTGCTTCCGATGCATCGATTAGAAGGAGAGGCCACCGTTGACAGAGTTCCCGACTTAGGTGGGTGCTCCACCACGCTACCAGTAGCGTGGTCAGGTTTTTAGTAGGTGAGAGTCTTACATATCCCCCGCTCGACCCGCTCGGGCTGCGATGCCTTTCTTCGAATTGACTGTATGCTTTTAGCCTTAACGGCTTTTACAGCGTCAGCGGGCGGGACGGGCGAGAGCAGAAGCATCGCAAAGGTTGCGAAATTTGGAGAATAGAGCGCAGAAGTTCAGCTAGCGTTAGGGAACGTCGTTCTAAGGGTATCTCCTGTGCGGCCGGACCACGGCTTAGGGCGACGTGTACTGGAGGGTTGATGGTATGACTTTGATTAGTCAATACGACGACAGAAGGGTGGCAAGAAGCCACGACCAACCAATGTCAGAAATCTGGGACCTCGTCTTCGCCGACGAGCTGCGATGCCGCATAATGGTTTTTCCTAACATAAAAAACGCTACAGTTCATCTAAGTACTGAAGACGAGGCAGATAGATAGGGTAGTATAATATTCAAATGAACTGAGCATCTCAAAACGAATTTAGGAACGGCGGACAATGCTATCACGACGGCTATCAATCACCATTATATCCAGTTATATCTATTGCCGGTGTCTAGACTGCCGATTGTGTCTGGGAACCAATGAGTGTATATCGTCTGAATAATTTATTAATGTCTAGAAACGTAAATTTATTTGAAAGTGGAATTTGTTAAAATACATTCCTCTAAAGTTATAATAATAATATATAATAATAATATATAATAATAATAAAGTTTATTCAGAGAAATAAAATTGAGTTCCAAAACATTTCGGTGTTATAAATATGATTGTACAAGTAAAGTTATGATATAATTATTTTGCTATATTTTACATTTGTTAAGAGAATCTATGTAATGCTAAGTGTAGGAAGCAGGCAACGTTTACATACTTTATACATACAGGATTAGTTATCACACCTATCACAAGACACTACGACTACCAACAGCACACTAAGCAAACACTACACACACTCACTACGACAATCAGTACGATCTTTTCGCTCCGTAACCGAAGCATCATCAGGAGGAAATACGCTCCACGACAAAATCGTAATGCATTACGATTTTATCGTGAGTGTCTGTGATGCATGTGTGTGTGGCTCCAACGATTTTCGTGAAATTCAGCATGTAGGGGGTTTTAGCGAAGAAAAATCGATTTAGCCAAGTTTTATTTAAAAAAAATATCGTTTAATCCCCGTTATCAGGCATTGAAAAATTGCTTAAATTGACATTAAATATAATTTTGGTGTCGTAAAGTTGTAACAGCGCAATGGTATACAAGCAAGCACAAAAAAAATCTGGGTACAAATCCCACGTGTCTCCCAGGCCTTTTCTTTCTTTTTTATATTTTCATTGCTTTTTTTTATTTAACTTTTTAATTTCTTTTTTTATTTTTTTTATTGCATTTTCTAATAATAGGTATTACCAAGCAAGGCTCGGCCTTTCAGGTACTACAAGATTAACTCATTTAAATAATAAAGTTTATCATTAATTCACAAAATTTGCAATTTATAGGACATTTACTGGCAGGCTTTGTTACTTATAAATTTATTTTCGGTTGTCTAGGTCAGTTATATTTATACGGCATCGAGACGACCAATCGAATCTACATTGATCAAATATTTACAGCATCTAAATAATTTATACAAATTGAGTACAAATAGACATTCAAACCATTTGACTGTATAATTAGAAAAGTTTTTGTGTTAATTCATTGAAATATATGTTACAAAATAAATGGTGGGGGTTGAACTAATTTAGTGTACAACTACTATGCTTGTTTGCATTCATTGCAATTTATTCAAATTCAAATTCAAAATATTCTTTATTCAAATAAACTTGCAAACAAGTGTTTTTGAATCGTCAACTCTACTGCTGGTTCGGAAAGCTGTTCCTACCGAGAAGAGCCAGCAAGAAACTCGGCGGTTGCTCTTTTAAAAATATAATTCTTAATACTATTTACATTAAGTTGTTACTGTCTTGTACAGATTCAAAGAGAGCTATATCCACACATTCTTATCTTCTAAATAATCTTCAAGAGTATAGTAGGCTTTCTGTAGCAGCCTCTTTTTAACAGTGTTTTTAAACTGCTGTAATGGCAAGGCTGAAATTGACTGCGGAATTTTATTATAGAATCTTATACCAAAACCCACAAGCGAATAACGTACTTTTGCAAGGCGCAAAGCAGGAGCCGCAAGCTTATGTCGGTTCCTGCTTTGTCTATTGTATATTTTTATATTTTTTATATTTTTAATTTTTGTTTATTTGTATATTTGTAACTTTGTATATTTTTAATTTAATGGATTAATTTGCGATTTTGTCGTGGAGTCTATCTCATGATGATGTTTCGGTTGCGGGGCGAAACGATTGATGAATACTAAAATTTAAGTTGAATATATAAAACACTATTTTTGCCGTTAGTTATCAAAAGCTACCCTATAAATTTTTTTGAAGTTTCGTTTTTTTTATTTGGTAAAAATTTATCGGACAACCAGCTACTACTGATACTTTGAGCAATTCGTGCAAAATTATTCCGTAACCATTTCAAAATATTAAAAATGCACAACGGTAATATTCAAGTTTTCACTTCTGCCGGCAACCCGGAGTGCTACCAGCTGATTTTCTACCAAGTTACTAAGCCACTGATATAAAAAAATTCAAATATATGAATATCAATATTAGCTGAACGACGCAATCGCGGCAATTATCGATTATGATTATTTTCGGTTGTCTGGGCTATATTTGTCGTCTGTGTCTGGAATCGCGATTGTATCTATAATCAACTTATAGCTCTTAAGCGTCTGATAAATACAATATTACTGCTTATTTTTAATTTTTATTCAAAAACAGAGTTCAATACATATAAACAAAGCCCTTAGCCGCGCCTGTCTATCTGTCTATCGCCGTTTGCAAAAACTACGGAACGGTATGTTGTCTTTGGTCAAACAGAGTGATTCACGATATAGGTTTTAAGTTATAATAAGTAAAAAGTTTTGTGTAAATTAGTTAAAATGATTATTATTATTTTTTAAATATAATAAATAAATATATAGGACACTTACACACACGGTCGTCCGTCCCCAAAGTAAGTAACTTAATACTTGTGTTATTGGTGACAAACAACTGGTGAATATAAACTTATATATTTTTTTAAACACATACTTAAATACAAATATACACCCAGACTCAAAGACCAACAAATTCATTTATAGAAAATTTTCCCCCTCGGCGGGAATCGAACCCGCGACCCGCGGAGCTGAAGGCAGAGTCACTACCCACTGCTCCAACGGGCCAGTCAATTATGATAAGTGTCTAAAAGGAGATGGGCAATTAGCTCATACAATTTTGTCCTCAATGGACAGAAATAAATTAATATTTAATACAAAGACCGAAAGTTACTCTTCAAGTATGTATAAGTCTTTTTTAGATAGAACTTGGGAATAAGAAGAAATAAATTATTGACCATGACCATTTACATAGAGTATTGGAGTTTGTAACTACATATTTTTTTTTAATAGAATTTATTTTCATTTGAGAAAAAATACGAATCTAAAATAATGAGATTGTTGACTCGAAAGATAATATGTCAGTAGTCTAGAAATACAGCAAAGGTCGTTATAAAGTAGCACACGAATACAAGAAATCCACAAATGTAACGTTCACGATGCGAAAAACAACACAACATGCATGTTTAGAAACATAACAATTGACAGATCATTAATATAAGGACAACCTTTTTGAGTACTGTTATGCGCAGAAATCGATTTTATTAATCGACTCCGTAAATCGGTCATAAATATTTAAAAAATAATGATAATTAAAAAGGCTAGTAACTATGCATAAATATAGTTATCTATTTATTTATGGTAATAAAAAATAATTTCACAATAACAGTTATAAAATATACTGTATATTAGTAAGAATAATAAATTCTTAAATCGATATAATATCTATATCGACTTTCTTACTGATTCGAGAGAAATTGTGACTTGATTTGTTTGTTTTTACTTGACTAATTACAACTGAACTGAATCAAATAAATAACTTATTTATTCAATATCAGTTTTAGGGAAAACTGATAGTACATAATTGGGGTATTTTAACATTTGGTTTAACGCGTTAGTCACGAACAGATTGTGCTTAATAACTGTAGGCGTGAATTCACTTAATAAAGCACACCGCCGCGTCGAGGCCCACCATGCGATAAAAGTTCAAAAAATCTAGACGTCACCCACCCCACCGACGGAGGCGTGTCCTCTACCCCCCACCCCCCAATACGGTCGTCGACCCCACAGCTGACGCGGCTCAATGGTGTAGTACGCTAACTATAACGTACTCCCAAATGTGTTAACGAAAAACTTTAATGAGCGAGAACCGTGTTTTTGATGACGTGCTCATTTACAAATAAGTACCTTTAATTTTATTCGTCATCTTCCTGCCCTTATCCCACTCGAATGCGGTCGGCACAACATGTTATAAACATGCTGTTACATGATATATTTATTTATTTACTCTACTAAACCGGATACCACACGGCGGGTCGACTTACCTTAGTCGCCTTTTACGACACCTCGGTAAGAAATGAGGTTGGTCTATTCTACTCAGCCGAATACCACATGGCGGGTCGACTTACCTTAGTCATATTTAACGACACCTCAGTAAGAAATGAGGGTGGTACTATTCTATTCAGCGGGATACCACACGGCGTTGCTCGGTAATTTTATTATAGTATATAAAAAATGCAATTAAAAAAATAAAACAGAAAGAAAAAATGCAACTAAAAAATGAAAAAGAAAGAAACAGTCGGGACGACTCGTGGTATTTGAACCCGGGTTTTCACTCATATGTAGACCGCTTGTTTACAATTACGCTGTTACAACTTTAAAAACAAAAATTGACTAGTATATTTAAGCAATGAAAAAGAGCGTTTTTTGGAAAACGCTCTTTTTTTCTATGGTGTGAGGTTCAATTGCTAAATAACCCATTGCCTTCAACTTTATTTGATGTCTTTGATAAATGCTGTGATATTCTCCATATTTTTTCGGATCAGATTGTAACGTATAATATAATATAAATATATGGGACACTTACACACACGGTCGTCCGTCCCCAAAGTAAGTAACTTAATACTTGTGTTATGGGTGACAACTGGTGAATATATACGTATATAATTGTTAAATACATACTTAAATACAAATATACACCCAGGCTCAAAGACCAACAAATTCATTTAAAGAAAATGTTGGCCCTCGGCGGGAATCGAACCCGCGACCCGCGGAGCTGAAGGCAGGGTCACTACCCACTGCTCCAACGAGCCAGTCTATCTATACTAATATACTAGCAATCCTGGCGGTTCCATCCGCGCGAAAAGATTAAAACCGTAATATAGTATTTTGATAAACATAAAAATGGTTAAAGTGGGTTAACCTTAAAAGCTAGACATATGCTGTCGCGGACTTTTATTTAGAACTTTTAGAGGAAAACAATGTGGTACTTAATGATTTTTAATAACTTGCGTAATATTTTTTATTGCTGCTCCTCCGCTTTCACAAAGAGTGTTGTTTGGACAACGCACTTTTTTCTATTTTCTATGGTGTGAAATAAAAAAATTGCCCTTGTCAAATATTTTCTAGAAAATTCCACAAAATAACCTCTATTTAATCTTGATCGTCTTCAGTTCTATTTAATGTCTTTAATGAATACTGTGATATTCTTCATATTTTTTTGGATCAGATTGTGACGTATCTATACTAATATATAAAGCTGAAGAGTTTATTTATTTGTTTGTTTGAACGCGCTAATCTCAGGAACTACTGGACCGATTTGAAAAAATTATTTGAGTGCAAGATAGTCCATTTATCGTGGAAGGCTATAGGATATATAACATCACGCTAAGATAGGAGAGGAGCAGCAATATAAAATATTGCGAAAATGTTAAAATTTAAAGCTTTCTTTGCATGCGCTAAGTAAACGGAGAAAGGTATTCAAAAATCACTTATTAAGTCAAAAATGAACTCACGATAAATGTATTTATGTTCAAAATTTCAATTCGGGAAAAAATTTGTGACACACTGATTTCCATGCGGGCGAATCTAGTAAAATATAAATTGGACAATAAACGTCATTGCCAGTTTACTGCCCAACTGCCCCAAAAACGATAGGACGCTTACACATGCCCCAATATTTCTGGTACCCAAATAACGAATTCATCAGAATTTTCTATTTAATTTTCACCTGGTTTAATGTACATTTGCAAAAAAAAAATATCTCAAATTCAAAATATTCTTTATTCAAATAAACTTGTAAACAAGTGCTTTTGAATCGTCAACTCTACTGCTGGTTCGGAAAGCTGCTCTTACCGAGAAGAGCCAGCAAGAAACTCGGCGGTTGCACTTTTAAAAATATAATTCTTATTACTAGTTACATTAAGTCGTTACTGTCTTGTACAGGTTCAAAGAGAGCTATATCCACACATTCTTATCTTCTAAGTAATCCTCAACAGTATAGTAGGCTTTCTGAATCAGCCTCTCTCTAACAGTGTTTTTAAACTGCTGTAATGGCAAAGCTAAAATTGATTGCGGAATTTTATTATAGAATCTTATACCAAAACCCATAGACGGTTTACGTACTTTTGCAAGGCGTAAAGCAGGAGCCGCAAGCTTATGTCGGTTCTTACTTTGTCTATTATACCACATCACCTATCGTTTTATAATTCTTTATATTTTTATGTACATAAACTAAATTGCTTTAAATATCATTTAAAGGAAAATCTGCATATATCTTGAGAGTTCTGGCGTTATGACCTACCAATCAGCATTGGAGCAACTTGGTGCGTCTAAGCACCAATCCTCCAAAAAGGAGGCCTATGGACAGCTTTGCAACAGTAACAGGACGTTTAATTACTTTTTGAACTGGCAGCACCAAAAAAATACACTTACCTTACTGAAATATCCTACGATATGGCAACCCTCGTTGTCAGCACACGTCATCACGTAGAAGAGGAATGGCTCCACATCATAGTACAGCGTCTTGTGGTCCAAAAAGAACTTCGCCAGGAGACAAAGTTGTTGGCAATACTGCTTGTGCTTTCTACCATCTACTTGCCATACGCTCAGATTGTCCTTTCTGTATACCTATGAAAGAAACGCTACTTTTAAGTAACGACCTTTTAGTCTCCCACAGCTGGGTATAGGCCTCTTTGTTATTGGAGAGAAGTTTTGGATATAAGCTACGCTACTCCAATGAGCATTTGTAGGTTACCAATATCACTAGAATTCTCTATAACTATGCAAGTTTCCTAGCGGTGTTTTCCTTCACCAAAAAGAAGAAGAAGAATAAATTTATTGAACAAATAAAAATACAAAAGTTAAGCGTGCGATATATAGAAATTATCAATTAGACACAAGTTCTAACAGAGAAACTCAATGGTGTCTGCGGAGGGTTTGTGCCTGTGACACCTAGAGAAACTTGCACGGTTTCACCACTGCGTCATCACAGCTTAAGCTTTTGAATTGCTTTAAGTTATAGTGGCGTTCACTATAACTTAAAGCAATTCAAAAATAATTATTATTCAAGTAAGTTCTTGCAACTGGATCCCCATGTACTCGCTGGTAAGATGGGAAAATAGCTAAGGATGAAATTGAAGTTGAGTGCTTAATCGAACATTGATGAAATCCGTAATTTCAGTGTAAGTTAACATTTGGGTCACTAAGTAAATTTCCCTGCTGTGGGACAGGATCATATAGCCTTATCTGAAAAATAAAGTCAAATTTCCTATGCTTATATATGGGAGATGTAACTTTATTCTTCGGATGACGATTCATTACCTCGTCTCCTGGCGGATGTCGCCAAACACACTTCGCCTTGTGCCTCGCGTTGCCCGCAGCACACTTGTGGTGGGTGAGGCAGAACTCGCAAACAAAGAGGCGAGGCACCCGAGCCGCGTCCCCGGGGTATGGGGACTGGTACCAGACTTCCATCATGTATTTACCCATCACCACGTATCTGTAAAGATACTGTCATTACCGCACCAAATATTAGTTAATACTTATATAATTTTAAATACATACTTAAAATACATATGTATATATGTATTTAAGTATGTATTTACCCAGGCTCGAAGAACCAACAATTTTTTGTTAGAAAATTCACGGCGTGAATCGAACCCACGACCCGCGGAGTTTAAGGCAGGATCACTACCAGCTACGCCAACGAATTAGTTCAGCCTACGACGCACATGATATAGTTACGAATATGCGAAAAGAGTTCGTAATGCATAATTTCATAAAGTTCAAATTGAAAGGGGGCGGTTTACGTACATGCAAAAATAGTTGATAAACTATCTACCATAGAGTTCAAATTCGCTTGACTAGTTCTCTGCAAATTCACGTTGTTTACGAACCGTGTTCCGTATCCCCGCTACGACTCGCGAACAGTCGCGAACATTCGGTTGAGTCTGTTCGTTCACTATAAAAGTGGTCGTTTCGCACGCATCGTGATTCAGTTTGCGAATTCCAATCAAGAGTGAATTAAAAAGCAAAAATGAAAAGTGAGAAAAGTACTAGTATGGTAAGCTAAATAAAGTTTTTAACGAGTCACCAGGTATTTTCTTCCAAATCCACGAACCCTAAATGTACCTCGCTAAATCTGACTTTAACTTTATATTTATATTATGCTTATACGTAAAGAAAATTATAAAATTGAAGATTATTTGGATTATACAAATCAGCTTCATACAAAACTACGGATTAATAACGTAAAATTGAAAATGTTTAAAAGATTGACCGCTGAATTTCTTTCTGGTTCTTCTCGGTAAGAGCAACATTCAGAACCAGTTGTAGTTTCATTAATCATATTGATCCTTGACGATTCAAAAGAGCTTGAAAGAGTTAATTTGAACTAAGATTATATTGACACTAAGAAATAATAAGAACGGAAGATGAGAGACCGATACTTATGTTTCTCTAATCACACATGCGCAGATAAATACATGGCGGTTTTTTAAATATAAATACTTTGTTTTAGCACACTTTCAAAATGTTTGTGCGTATTTTTATGAAGAACTAAAATTAGTTTGAAATTTTCTAACATCCAACTAGATAACCAAAATCCAATCTGCAGATAATTCGCAAAAAAGAATTCTTTATAATTTCGATACATTGCCCTATCCGAAGAATAAAGTCACATCTCCCATGTATAAGCATAAGAAATGTGACTTTATTCTTCGGATAGGGCGACATTTTTGGCTGGCTTACCTACTTTAGTATAATAACTCTATGGATTTACCCTCTAATTATAATTACCTAGTGCCTTTGTCAGTAGATATATCCCCTAGTTCCTCTTCAATCTTGACAGCTGCTAGCGCCTGCGCGTCCCTGAACAGCCTCAGGTCGTAGTCTGGAGCAAAACCCTCGAGCACCGGTTCCCTTTCTTCCCCAAGGTCCTCGTTGGGAGGCATCGACCTCAACTCTTGGCTGCCCTTCCATTTTGAACGCATGTCCTGCAATACACTGCATAATTTACGACTATCATCTCGATGTATCCACACAATTTATTTCCATACTAATATTATTAAAAGCTGTGATAGTCTGACCATGCGACTCTTACGATAGCATCACAAGTTCCAACCTAACCAGGCACCAATGAGTTTTTCTGTTAAAACTTGTGTCTAATTGATAATTGTAATTAATCACACACTTTTCGGTATAGGAAAACATCGTGAGGAAACCTGCATATCTCTAGTTATCTAGGGTTACGTGTCAACCAATCCACACTGGAGAAGCATAGTATGTCTTAGCTCCATATCATCTCTTTAAAAACGCAGAGATGAGGCCTATGGCCAGAAGTGGGATAGTAACATGTTACTTTTATACTAATATTATAATCTACTAGCTGTTCCAACAGCTTCACCCGCACGGAAATCAACGTGTCACAAAGTTTATCCCTTGTAAATCATGGGAGTTCTAGGATAAAATATAGCCAAAATATTTCTCCACAATCTCTTCTATCTTCACGATCATGAATCAAATCAGAAAATGGCGAAGCCGAAGTAGCAATGGGCGGGGAAAGTGTTATACTGAAATCAATATATGTTTTAAACCAGCTGGGATCGCTTATTATCCTCCAAATATCATTGACTCACCTTGACCTTTAGCTGGTACGCCCTCTGTTCTATGGTGGGCATGGCCCGAGGCCTCTGCTGCATGGCTGCTAACGCCCTCCTCCTGGTGGCGGCCGCAGCTGCCCGCTCTTCGGCCGCGGCCACGCACCACGCCGCGGTCACGTTGTGGTACACGGGACACGCATCCCACGTGAAGTGACGGGCCGCTTTGCCGCCTGCACCCACCGATTTAAAACATTAAATATTCAAAACTTTGCAACCAGAAGCTATTGACGACCAAATTTGCTATATGAACTTTAATTCAAAGTACAAAAACACAACATTTACAAAAAAAAAACAAGAATCCATAGAAATATTAGCTGCGACAGCTGAAAGTTGAGACCGTGTGGTCTCAACTTTCAGCTGTCGCTCTCGACTCTTTACAGAGGGTCACTAATTTAAACTTCGGGCAGGCACACGCTTTTCGGTGAGGAAAAACAACGTGAGGAAATCTGTATATCTATGAAGATTTTTTTTAAGTCAGAAAAACCTATTATAAGTCGGCACCTCCCGACAGGGACGAGCGGTGGGTATGTCAAACTCGCTCCGACTAAAAACCTGACAGTGCTCCACCGAGCTCCTGATGGCGGAACCAGGGTACCGTACGGGTACACATTACGCCAATCCCCGCCAGCAGTAACTCTGAACCCCAGAGTGCGCCACCGGTCGGGGCCTCACAGTGGCACCTCCCTCCGAAAATCGATAGATATGAAGGACTAGATGCACCGCCCGCCTTGTGGACCTAAGTCCACGCGTCCAATAAACCCAGGTAAGGTAACCCCGATAAGGAAAGTCGCATGCGCCCTTCTCGTCTGGGGCGGATCGGATCCAAGGAATCGACTTCCCTGATCCGTTCCGCCGCCTCCTTACGCAACATAACGTTGCTGCAAAGGGAGTCCATCGCTGAAAGGGATATGTGTAGCCTACCAATCCGCATCGGAACAGCGTTGTGTAACTTAGCTTTACCTGTTCTCTCCAAAAAACAGAGAGAGGAGGTTATGCAAAGCAGTGGAATATAATTTATTAATTTATTTACATCTTAAATGTATTACATATTTGCCCGCTTAGAGAGTAGAAAATATTGTACATACATTGTATACAAGGTGTCCCGTAATGAATGCGCAACCCTATAACAACCGACAGACATTAACGGGTCAAGGTAATTTGTTAACATGCCTTTGGGTGTATTTTTCTTGTAATCAACATTGAATTGACCACTCGTGGATAACATTAGCTATTCCACACAACACACACAATATAAACTAGCAAAATACATCAAAAGTGGACATAATGGATTATGTATATTGTTCAAGGTGTAAATGATATCTTACCAAGATGACCCGCTGAGTCGCATCCCCTGACCGGACAACGCCGTTCAGACGGTGCTGTGGGTGTGGTTGGTTGTGCCGGGGACCTCGCTATAGCCGCTCGAGCCTTCGCTAGTCGTTTATCGTCTTTACTGGAATGCAATAATATATAGATACTAGCTGACCGGACAAACGTTGATGTGCCAAATAAATTATTTCTAGGTAAATTTTTAGTGTACATTAAGAAAAGCTTTGCTCCAATTCTTCTCTCCAAAAACGGAGATAGGAGGCCTATGTCCAGTAGTTGGATAGTAACAGGGCGTTATGTTAAGTTACGAGCTAAGTTACGGCGTTCCCTACTTCGGGCGCGGTGTCTCCCTGTCGACCGTGACATAACAAACACGGTGGGCAGGGAGCAATTGCGGTGGCCTTCTTCTGCTCTGCGGAGGGGGGCGGAGGAGCGGTTCCGGGAACTTTTGTTCTGGATCCAATCTGCTGCTGGCGAGTCCAGGTGGTAGCGACTTGCCTAAGCCCATCGCCTGCCGCCCTATCAGGGGACCTTCAGACGTTCCGAACGGGGTATATCGGACGTCTGGCTTACAGGTCCTTAAGGCGGTCAGTGCATCTGGTGCTCCCAATGCACCGGTTAGCGGAGGGGGGCATTTCGAGGGGTCCCTACCCGGAGGAGGTATTCTCTGGGATCAGAGCTGTCGGCGGGGATGGGGGCAATGTGTACAACGATACCCTGTCTTTGCCATTGGCAGCGTGGTGGAGCACACAGGTCGTATTAGTCGGTGCGAGTCCGACATAAATAGTCCCGACGCCGACAGGCGGCGATACCCTTAAAAGGTTTTTTCCTGTATTAAAAAAAAAAGTTACGAGCCATCTCAGTTTGGCGTCGCAAAAATTACGGGATCGATTTTTGTTCCTACATCGCTTTGGTTTGAAGCCCTAGATTACTGATATCTCACCTCTTTTCGCTTGTTTTTTCCTCTGGTTCCGAATCAGTGTCGGTATGTGTTATTTTAGAAGCGGTCGCCATCCGAGAAACACGAGCTGACAGGGAGCGGGTAAGTTTTCGCGGCATTGAGCTCAAGGAGTCTCCAGAGTCCCCGCTCTTTCCTGTTGTTTCTTGCTAAAAACATAAATATAAAATAAAAAAGTAATAATAAAAATTACTTTGCTATAATGCGCGATGAGGTAAAATAGAAAATATATATAATGCTAAATGTAGAGTGGACAGCACATGCACAAACCTCCACCACAATACACAAGCACTACATACATTCACTATCACAAACTCAACAATCGTTTCACCCCGCAACCGAAGCATCATCAGGAGATAGACTCCATGATAGACATTTAGCTTTGTATATATATTTTCTATTTTACTTCATTGCGGATTATAACAATAATTTATTATTATTTTTGTACTATGGATCTCAGCAAAGTAACGCCTAATTCTATAAATTATTGAAATTTAAAATATTTAATACGAGTCTAGCACAATAATATCAAGCGTATTTGTCATTTTAAGAAAATCATTACCAACAAACTGACCCCTAAGATACGGGTTTTCCTAGTTTAGGGGTCTAGGATAAGAAGTGTATTGTAAATATTATTAATGTATTGAAACTTATTGAAACTTAAACTTGTCTATCTTGTAACTTGTAAACTATCTGGCTGAGTAGAAACTCATTTCTTACAAAGGTGTCGTAAATAAGACTAAGGTAAGTTGACCCACAGTGTGGTTCCAGGTTGAGTAGAACAGACCACCCTATTTCTTACCGATGTGTCGTAAACAGGCAAGGCAACGGTCATAAAATACGAATCAAATCATGTGACAACTTGTTTATAACATGTTGTTATGAACCCCACCCCACTTAAAGCGGGATAAGGGCAGGGATTTTGGATTGTTATACACACTGCAAAATCTTGATACACAAAGGCTAATGTAAGATATATTTCACTCACCTTACTACTAGCATTTGAAGGGCTTTTTGATTTCAGTGATTTTATATCTTCCTTTTTTAGTGAATCATTATCACTTTCTGACGATACAGATTCAATTGACGACTGACTTGAAGTACACGATGATGCGCTTTTGTCTTCCACTGATTTTTTAGGGGGAGGCCCATTTGATTTGCTGCCTCTTCTCTTAACGTTATCCTTAGAATTTGAATTTGAATCTTCATTTAGTATAGGAGTCAGTGGCGACGGTATATCTTTTTCGTCACTAGATATTATAGATGTTTTCTTATTATTACGAGGGGATGCTTTAGGACTAGTTTTTGAGTCTTTACTTTCTTTACTCTCTGATTCGGATTCAGAAGTATTGTCAGGTGAGAATATACTTTTCTTTTTGAGTGTGGCATCTGCTTTGACTGATTTAGGTATTGTCTTTGAGATTGCTTTCGATTTGGCACCTGTAACCACTCTTGGCGTTGGCGCTTTGCATTTTGCGAGAACAACTGCTGCATTTTTAGGTTTAGCTGAGCGTCTTCTTTGCGGTATCGGATTGGGTGTAGCAGGTTTAGGTGGTTCCTCATCACTAGACGAGGAAGCTTTAGGCTTAGATGAGCGTCTAGGTTTCGGTTCCTCTTTCTTTTTTACTTCCTCCTCTACTGGGGTTGCCGGTTTGGGTGATTTCGGGGCGTTCGCAGCTGCTGCGATATCGGATGTTGAGGATTCAGAGTCTGAACTGCTGGATCCGGAACCCGAACTTGTTGATGATGTTGCACTACTGCTCGAGTCAGACGTAGAGCCTGAGCTGCTGTCAGTGCTGGTATTACTTACCTGTAATTACAAAATTGTAATTTTAAAATATAGGCATATGTACAGTGACGCATAATGAGATCAAGACATGGTACAAGAAAAGGTTGTATGTCTTACAAGTTACACAAACAAGTTGACCAAAAACAATCCACAAATTATTTAATTATTATACAATTATCAGTGACAGATAACAACAAATATAATATAATATAGGATAGGATAAGTAAACTTGTACACTTTTTAAATAATATTTAAGTTCTTCATAATACATAAAAACTCTTTCAGATGGCTTGGACATTATTATGCAAATTTAAGAATCAATAGTTTGCATGGAATATTGATTTTCAAGTTCAGTGTTTTATGAGTTCGATAAGTATAAAATTGATAAGTAAAAAATATGTTACCAAGTTTGATGTTTCTTTTATTTTTAAGAGGTTACTCCAAACCAGAAGTTTAAATAGCAAATGACATACATTTTACTATTTAAAAGATTTTGTACATGTTTTATTAAACAATTAAATGCACAGGTCAACCATAAGTAGAAGTAGAAATTTGTTACCAAAATAAAATTACTACATACAATTATATTAGATTACTATATTAGAGAACAATTTATACAACAACTTATACTTATATTAGAGAACAATTGCTTGTTTTGTTTAAATTAGTATATAATAATAATTTATTATCATACGAACGTGCTCAACAATTTATGTACATAGTTTAGATCTTACTATCTTATGAAGATTTGGACTTATTTACTACTACAACCACTTCGAACAACACCGTTTTACATTCATATTTATACCTAATGGCATTGGAACTGTAGATATTCCCTATTTATTTTATAAAAATGTTCTAAAGTGATTTAAATAAAATATACATACATCAAGATTCGTCATCTTGTTCTACTTTTAGTTTTAGAGACGGAAAAATATCCTCGCAAGCACTGTATCTTCAATAATATTCACGGCATTTAATATGCTTCTATGACAAAGATTTTTTTATTCATTTATTCGTATTTACGTTTAATAAATATTTTTG
This sequence comes from Morpho helenor, assembly GCA_029227775.1. Lineage (NCBI taxonomy): Eukaryota > Metazoa > Arthropoda > Insecta > Lepidoptera > Nymphalidae > Morpho > Morpho helenor. The sequence goes on from JARGCU010000010.1 coordinate 15,131,672, forward strand.
GTTAGAACCAAAATAATTTGCAAGTTGAGTTCACAAATTTGACAAGTGTCAAATGTAATCATAGACCAATAATAATCAAGACTGGAGAGAGGAGATAAATAAGACACTACTGATATCAATCACATAACAAATAGGTACAACCACACTTAAAAAATATATATAATTGTTAGGATTCTAAATTGTAATTTTCATACACAGCATAACTTCATATACAGCATAACTTCCTTAATAAAATCAACTTGTTGTCTTGTTATATGATAGACAGTCAAAATGAGAATGAGTGCGTAAAAATATGTATGTAGGAGTGGAGCGAGATGCAGCTGAGACTATTTTCATACGATTCATTCATAAATACGTACATGTGCAAGAGGGATGCGAGATAACATGTGTTGGCGCCTGTAGTAAAACCGCCCTGGTAACAATTTAATAAGACAAAAGAGTAAGTTGAGAGTAGAGTAGAGCAGTCAGACAGTGTCGTAGTAGACTTGAAAATTCAGAAGCACTTGTTTACAAGTTTACTTGAATAAAAAAAAAATTGAATTTGCATTCGAATAATATTAGATGTAGAAGATTTTATAATTATAAAAAATTTCATTTCGCAAACAAAAAAACGTACGCAGTAACGTTAATGTAAACTATAATAACAAATTAAAAACTTAAAATTCCAAAAGGACGATGTTTTCCTTTTCATCCTCTGCAAAATAATTCCGTGTTCATGACATATAATAACATAATATACTTTAGTCCTAGAGCCTAATGCCTATATACCTTCTATAACTTTTACAGCAAATTGCAGGTACTCAGTACCATAGATTATTAACTATAAAATAGATGGTTGAGATTCATACATTGGCGCGAGCCTATTTTCGGTGGTATGGGGGGGTGCAGAGTAGCACTATAGCTACTTACATTCTCATTCATAAAAAACTATCTGCCTCTCACCCGTTTCATTCATAAAAACGGATTTAGTCTCAGCTCTGACTCTTTCTCACATATGGAGTAGTAATATATATAACGTATGACGTAAAATCGTAGTAAAATTAGTGATGTACTTGGTGCGCTAAAACCGTAACTAGTGATGTCAAAGTTTTATCGATTCGCATTTTACTCTTACCGATTATTTGGATAACCGGTTTTCCTGTAACATATTAATAATGATTTTTAGATTTTAATAAAACAAAATATTTAAGGAAATTCTTTAATAGACTTTTACTGTAATAAAAAAATTTATATTCAACAGCCGTTTTACATTTCTATGTGCATGCTTCTTAAAAAAAAAAGTTTTTTCCTAAACACGCTAAAAGTGCAACTTCAAAAATGATTACTATTTTTAAATAGGAAACAGAATCGGCGATCATGTATCTTGAAAATATAGGAATTGTAATTTAAATTATTATATATTATTATTAAATATAATTAATTATAAGTATTCACTCGAAAACAAATTTACAAGATTAGTATTTGAAACAATAGATGCTTTCGTTTTTACCGTTTTAGTATTTAGGAAAAAACATTATACTTAAAAGGAGTATACTTGATGGTAAATTATAAATATTAGTCTTTTTTAGATATATTGGTAGTAGTTTTATAGAATATTAGTGGTTTTTATCTCTAAGTATAATATTTTCCATCAAACCAGTTAACACTTCGGATTTATACATATAAAGTAAGAATTAAATTGTGAAATTTTGCCATAATTAATGTGCCAATTGATACCAAGCTTTTCGATGAAAGAAAACATCATGAGGAACTATACTCCATGGGTTAAGTATTTAACTAAATGTAAACATGTCAAAACAGGTAGTTTATAGTAGGCATTATCTGCCTACTATAAAGTACCTTTTTTATTACAACACATTATACTAACATTTAATATAATTTTTAATTCTTTTAAAGAATTTAAAATTATTGATAGTATTCGCACCACTTTATTATGGCGTGATTGCTATCAATAATTTTTACAAACTTTGAAACAATAAATAAGAATTATAAATTTTTTAAAGAAAACGATGGATAATATTAAATACACTAAATTACTACACATTTAAGTATCACAGAGTGAAGCTCGTAGAATATTGATATTATGTTGCGTTGGTTAATCCAATTACCATTTTAGGTAGTTTACTTGGCTAATTTGTATCTGCTGAATTTTATTAAATTATATATTGCTGTTTTGCTATACTAAAGGTATAAATATTTAATTTTAGAAAATACCAATCAATTTATGAAAATTACATTTATTTATATTAGAGATATTCTTTTGACAACTGCAGTTGAATCCCAATTTTTTCATTTGTTAATAATATTATTGTTATGACATATTTGTCACTCCTGAATCACATGGTTTTGTTTGTTTACATCTTGTTATGTTTCTATACTTATGGAGTATATATAGTAAAATAATAAAAATTTTGAATCACTTTTTAAATGTTAATAATAGTAATATTAGTTAGTTACTTTTGCCTCATGTATCATAGTTCTATAACTTTACTTGCGATAAAATTTTCCATTTCCATTATCGTTTTCCAAGTATCTGCAGTAGTGTGAATTCTCCTTAATTGATACACCGTTGTCTAACTCGCATTATGATTACGATTATGCAAAAAACTTTTAACAAATCATATTTATGATTAATGCAAGTTAACCAGGAATTATAGTTTTTTAAGTTATATACATTTTTGACTAATTAACACTTTACATGCCATATGCCATTCCAAAGATATAAGTTTTTGTGATGGATAATATAATTTTAACTAGATCAAATCTTTCAGTTTTATTAGACAATAGCGTAATTATAAAAATTTCACAATTTAAATAATCCTGTTTTGAAAATATATTACTCCCAGGATTGCTCAGGTTTTTAGTTTTGCTACACAAGTAAAAACACGTGTTTTGAATAGGAATAAATGGTGTTAATGTTAAAATACACAATTTTTAGCAGCAATACAGGCAGAACTCATAATTCATTATAAGCCCGTCGTTTAAGCAAACTAACAATTAAACTAGCAACTAAGCAATTGTTATTCATTTTCCTGAGTAATGAAAATTTTAAACCCATTCATCTCAAAATATAAGTTTTTGAGTTGTACCGCTATTGCTGCACATGACCGATATATCAATATACTGAACCGGTAATATGATATGGCTTGGGTCTGGAAAATATTTCTGATGGAATACAAGGTACTATAACTATCAAACAATAATATTAACCAATCATGTTTTAAACAATGAAACCAAATTATGATCCGTTCTAGTGTGCTAGAGCCCCCTTATCCACGGATTTGAGAAAAAATCCATTGGGTCCTAGTTAAGAAGTTTCAAACTTCATAATGTTTGTCAATTATACTAATATGAATACTATTTTGAAGACACAACCTTTTCTTGAGTCCTCTAACATTGAAGCGGACTTTTACAGCCTTATTCCAAAATTCCGAATGATTCAGGCGGCAAAATAAATTGTTAGTGAATAAAAGCATTCGCGCTGTGAAAATGTTATTACTAATGTCAATAAATGAGGCTAAATAATTATGATTCGACTGAAGCTCTTCATATATGTTCATCTGCATCATCGGGCTCGTGGACACTTCCCGGCGGAAGAGTTCGCAGCATATTTAACCTGTTATAAATAAGTAATTCTTTAATAATGTATAGATAGAACATTAGTTTGCATAGGTAGTCTTACAGACAATCTTGGCATTGATATCCCCTGAGTAGAATAGACCACCCTCATTTCTTACCGAGGTGTCGCGAAAACCGATTAAGGTAAGTCGAGTTGACGTCGGGCAGGCGACCGGTCGTAAGATACCAAATCATGTGATAACATGTTTAAAACATGTTGTGCCTACCCCATTTAGAGTGGGATAAGGGTAGGAGAATGATGCATTGACAAATAACAGAGATTTTAAATTTTAAAAATATATTTTTAGCTTCTACTGGTCTTAAATAGTGTCTGGAAAATATTTTTTTCGTGTCTATAACTTTGTCTACAGTTATATTTTAAGTATAGAATAGAGACTATAATTATAAATTTTGTTTTTTTAATAATAAAATATAAGGGGTATCTGTGACAATCTTTGTGTTATGTTAAATATCTTTGATTTTGTACTGTTAGCAGTACCAGGCTAAAAATATTATGCTTTCCAAATACTGTATTGTATGTGACAAAGTTCCAATGATCATCACTAATATGTCTTTTAAGCTATTCTTATATCACACACTTTTTTGCATCACTATAATAGAGGAAAAATTGTACCAAACATTTTTTGTTATATCTCAAACGGATTAGGCAGTTAGCCCATTAGACATATAAGCTTCAGTTTTAATAGAAAGTGAAATGGACAGACTGACATACTTTACATCAAATATTTACTTGCCTTCATCTAGTCAAATCAATTGACCTAATCATGTGCTTCATCCCATAAAGCATCAACAGCATATAGCCCTTAGACGTCATCCCAATGAGTACTCTCTTTGGCTATGACCAGGTTCATCTGAAAATTATTGCAAATACATTTTAATAAATATGGAACAAGCTATGGATAGCTCAGCGGTGAGGCCGTTCGACTCTGTAAAGACGATCATGGGTTTATACCCCGCGCAGGCACATGTCTAATTGACAATTGCAATTTATGACACGCTTTTCGGTGAAGGAAAATATGGTAAGGAAATCCGCATACTTCTAGCGAATTCTAGGGATATGCGTAACCTACCAATCCGCATTGGAGCAACGCGATGGTAGGTCTTTGCTACAATACTTCTCTCCAAAAAACGGATAGAGGAAGCTTATGGTTACCACTGCTGGGGTGGATAACAGGCCGTTACTTTAAACATACACATGCCAATTTTTGTGTTTACAAACAAAAATGATTTATATTTGAAACATTTTAACTCACTTGAAGAATATCAGCCATTGTATCAGATATTAATGAATTCATTGCAACAACAGTAGCAGTGCCTTGACCAGACACAGTTACTCAGACAAAAAATCTAGTTGAAATGTGCATAACTAAATGGGATAGTATGTTAAAGTATCTTGAACAAATAACTTTCTGTTAAATAATTAAAGTATGTCTGTAATCCATATTGTCTGTCGCAGAAAGAATAAAAACTATTCAGAAATAACCACCTAAAACATAGAATATAACTGATATTGGGTATGACATATGATATACAACACTTCAATAAAGCATACACAATAAATATTACTATAGAAGGAAAAGTTTTATTTTTATTATTTTAGTTTTATTTTTACTTATATTTTAAAATTAAAAAATAAAACTTCCCTATATTATCACAGTTCAATAAAAACACTAAGGATATACTATAATGCTATATGCTTCGAGGTCCCTGCTTTAATAAATGTATATATAAATTGAAAAACACTAGCTTAAATTGTACTATATATTATAGAAAAAGAATATAGCACGAAAAATACTATATTTTTATCGCTAATTGCAATTGTCGTGCTTTTTTTAATTAACTGTGAATGGAACGCACCCGCAGCCCTGCATAGGGAATGTAGGAACGAAACTCATTCATGTATTTACGGGGCTTAGTTAGTTAGTAGCTCTAACTCCGTGTCATTATCCAGCGAAAAGTAATAAAAAATAATCATGGAAAAATAAATAATGATTGAAAATAGATGTGTCCTATTTTTTTTCCTGAATTTCCTAAAAGTACTATATTTTTTTGATTTAAAAAGAAAATAGTATTTTTCTTCAAAAAAAAGGTGGCAACCCTAATCACGCCCTTTTTGATTAAATAGGGGCAACACTGTGCCGTTATTGTTTCCGGTGGAGTCTTACTATATATACCGATAAAACGTTTCAGTGACATTCAGTCCTTGTTCGTCATTCAAGAGAAGTGCATCTCGGAACGGGAATTGTCGTATTCCTATTATATCGTGTTATTGTATATAGTGTGCGTTAACAAGAAGTTTATGGAAGTGTCTAATTTTAATTAAAAATAATTAGTTGGTTTATATATTTTTGCGTAAGTAAAAAGTGATTACAGTATTACGTATAACGAACGTTTCAGGTGAGTCAGTACGTTTCAATTTTCTTCGTATTAAATAGTGCAAAAGTATAGTTTATTTGTTATTAAGTTTTGGATAACTACTCACATTTTATCCGAGAATGTTTGTTGAAACTCAAACATTTGAGTTGTTGAGTTTGTGATAGTGAATGTATATAGTGCTTGTGTATGGTGGTGGAGGTTTGTGCATGTGTTTTTTACGAATCCTGCATGTATCAGGTATGATAACCAATTGTCCACTCTACATTTAGTATTATATACATTTTCTATTTTACTTCATCGCCGATTATAGCAAAATAATTTTATTATTACTTTTGCATAATTACTCTGTTTTAATCACAGCTTAGGTAAATATAGATTATAGTATAGTAAATATACATTAGCTTCAAAAGCGCGCTACTTTGTAAGACGTTTTATTAACGGGCTAGCCATTATAAAGGTGTCGTACTGATTTCTGAAATTGCGCAGTTTTGGTAATTCGTACGTCATTAATTTTTACAATTTTTTTTGTAATGGTTATGTGTTGTGGTTGGCAAAGAGCCGGTATTTGGCACCTGCAATACATGTAAAACCTTAATTCTTTTCCCAGTCGCTTTTGGCTACTGATGTTTGAGTGCACGCTTACATCTGTGGCTAAAATTACGGGAATCTAACTTAGCTTCATAAATTCAGACTTCACTTGAGTATTAGTTACCTCAAATGCATTTTCTCAAATTACAGAGGTCCTGGTGGTTGACGCTACTGTTCGGCCTGGCGCTGTTCGAGCGCTCGAGGCGACGGCGGAGCGACAGCAGCTGCGGCATAGCCGGACGGGCCGGCCTGGGGTGAGGGGTGGCGGCACGTCTCCATTGGCAGCAGCGAGGCCAGACCAGCGTAGCTCGTGGAGTCACGAGGCCAGCTGTCGGACTGCCCTCCTGTAAAATTAATCCATTAATTTCATTCAATCCATTAATTTTTACATTTTTTTTTGTAATGGTAATGTGTTGCGGTTGGCAAAGAGCCGGTATTTGGCACCTGCAATACATGTAAAACCTTAATTCTTTTCCCAGTCGCTTTTGGCTACTGATGTTTGAGTGCACGCTTACATCTGTGGCTGAAATTACGGGAATCTAACTTAGCTTCATAAATTCAGACTTCACTTGAGTATTAGTTACCTCAAATGCATTTTCTCAAATTACAGAGGTCCTGGTGGTTGACGCTACTGTTCGGCCTGGCGCTGTTCGAGCGCTCGAGGCGACGGCGGAGCGACAGCAGCTGCGGCATAGCCGGACGGGCCGGCCTGGGGTGAGGGGCGGCGGCACGTCTCCATTGGCAGCAGCGAGGCCAGACCAGCGTAGCTCGTGGAGTCACGAGGCCAGCTGTCGGACTGCCCTCCTGTAAAATTAATCCATTAATTTTATTCAATCCATTAATTTTTAAATTTTTTTTTTGTAATGGTAATGTATTGCGGTTGGCAAAGAGCCGGTATTTGGCACCTGCAATACATGTAAAACCTTAATTCTTTTCCCAGTCGCTTTTGGCTACTGATGTTTGAGTGCACGCTTACATCTGTGGCTGAAATTACGGGAATCTAACTTAGCTTCATAAATTCAGACTTCACTTGAGTATTAGTTACCTCAAATGCATTTTCTCAAATTACAGAGGTCCTGGTGGTTGACGCTACTGTTCGGCCTGGCGCTGTTCGAGCGCTCGAGGCGACGGCGGAGCGACAGCAGCTGCGGCATAGCCGGACGGGCCGGCCTGGGGTGAGGGGCGGCGGCACGTCTCCATTGGCAGCAGCGAGGCCAGACCAGCGTAGCTCGTGGAGTCACGAGGCCAGCTGTCGGACTGCCCTCCTGTAAAATTAATCCATTAATTTCATTCAATCCATTAATTTTTACATTTTTTTTTTTGTAATGGTAATGTATTGCGGTTGGCAAAGAGCCGGTATTTGGCACCTGCAATACATGTAAAACCTTAATTCTTTTCCCAGTCGCTTTTGGCTACTGATGTTTGAGTGCACGCTTACATCTGTGGCTGAAATTACGGGAATCTAACTTAGCTTCATAAATTCAGACTTCACTTGAGTATTAGTTACCTCAAATGCATTTTCTCAAATTACAGAGGTCCTGGTGGTTGACGCTACTGTTCGGCCTGGCGCTGTTCGAGCGCTCGAGGCGACGGCGGAGCGACAGCAGCTGCGGCATAGCCGGACGGGCCGGCCTGGGGTGAGGGGCGGCGGCACGTCTCCATTGGCAGCAGCGAGGCCAGACCAGCGTAGCTCGTGGAGTCACGAGGCCAGCTGTCGGACTGCCCTCCTGTAAAATTAATCCATTAATTTCATTCAATCCATTAATTTTTACATTTTTTTTTTGTAATGGTAATGTATTGCGGTTGGCAAAGAGCCGGTATTTGGCACCTGCAATACATGTAAAACCTTAATTCTTTTCCCAGTCGCTTTTGGCTACTGATGTTTGAGTGCACGCTTACATCTGTGGCTGAAATTACGGGAATCTAACTTAGCTTCATAAATTCAGACTTCACTTGAGTATTAGTTACCTCAAATGCATTTCCTCAAATTACAGAGGTCCTGGTGGTTGACGCTACTGTTCGGCCTGGCGCTGTTCGAGCGCTCGAGGCGACGGCGGAGCGACAGCAGCTGCGGCATAGCCGGACGGGCCGGCCTGGGGTGAGGGGCGGCGGCACGTCTCCATTGGCAGCAGCGAGGCCAGACCAGCGTAGCTCGTGGAGTCACGAGGCCAGCTGTCGGACTGCCCTCCTGTAAAATTAATCCATTAATTTCATTCAATCCATTAATTTTTACATTTTTTTTTTGTAATGGTAATGTATTGCGGTTGGCAAAGAGCCGGTATTTGGCACCTGCAATACACGTAAAACCTTAATTCTTTTCCCAGTCGCTTTTGGCTACTGATGTTTGAGTGCACGCTTACATCTGTGGCTGAAATTACGGGAATCTAACTTAGCTTCATAAATTCAGACTCCACTTGAGTATTAGTTACCTTCCTTTAGTTGCACTTAGTCTAGTGCTATTCCATCTCTGAAAATAATTTTAAAAAATTAAAAAAATTAAAAATTGTTACTATTCAAATAGAACCTCTTATGAACAAGGTTGTATTTGAATCTATATGAATATTTGTTCTATAATATAAAAAAAATGTTGTCTGTGTCATTATGCATTGATTTGTTAAGAAAGAGTAAATGGGTTCACTTTTAGAAAAATTGCTTTTTATTATTGCATAAGTATGAAGGAGAAATATTGTTTGTTATTTAATTTCTGTTAGATATAAACAGTTGCACATTTTAAGTGATTTATAAATTACATAAATATTTACTTTCAGTTTTATAGAACAGTCTTTTAATATTGCTGTTATTCTTTCATTCCTTACACATACTATTATATCTTTTATTAGCACTGTAAATGTAAAGATATCTCAAATCATAACTATAAATAACATCATGTGACAATCATATTAAAATAAAAAATTACTCTTAATCTTGGATCTGAGGATTCTTGAATCTGCAATTAATCAATCAATCGTTTAATCAATCGTAAATTTAAATTTTGCTTTTGCTTTTTAATTAAAAATCAACAATAGTGTTATATAAAGCAATATACCCTATATTGCTTTATACAGAATAAACTTGCTCTCTTTTGCTATTTACTCCCTTTTCATCGGAGTCTCATTATAAAAAACTTGACAATCATTTTTAAAGTTCTAATATAATACAATGAAGTATACAACTTCAATTAAAAAATACTTCTAAAAAAAAATATTAAGTAGACCATTTAATAAGTTGTTTACGGTGCAAAGCTTTTTTTTTTATAGAATGCGTATATTTATATTCTCAATGGTCTTCAGATACAATATGAGCTGTTGATAATATCTATTTACACTTCTTTTATAGATAGCATATTTAAACCTGATCTAAATAAAAATATTATAAAACTTAAAATAAAACCTACACATTTCTTTAGAAATACCTTAGATTTTAATATACGAAAGTAGACACCTACTCTATGTTTGCGAAACTAAGCTTGCCTTTGCCAAGTACTCTGTGAACTTATTTCGTGATCGTGAGGATAAGTTGTTTTTGTTGTTTACATTTTACAAAATCATTTTGTTAAGATGGTTTAACCGTTTCATACCTCAATTAAAAGTATTTGCTGTAGTTTTAATTTCATTGCGTTCAACCAAAATGTCCTCTAGTTCGGTGGAAGATATACCAGAGCAATGTAGGGTATGTACGAATTTACAACATGATTTTTCCTTCCTTTCAATAGTTTCTAATTAATATCGTACATGACCTTCGAAACGGCCTGCATGAAATATTATTTTGATGACTTTAACATCCCTGAGTTGTAATTTCGCACGGTTGCACGGAATTGCGTCACAATCCATTGTTGATATTTATATTTTCTAAACAATGTAAGGTGTGCGAACATATGTACGCGCGATACGCAATCAGGCACTTTTATGCTATTTTTAGAACTTATTATTATTTATGTATATAGCGTATTTATAGTATTTGTAATTGTTAGAATGTTATTTTTCGCAGAATTACCGTCCTAACAGTTCGAAAAATATTATACTTTTAAGAACTAGGTAATAAAAAAAATTAGCCTTTGTGTGAGAGTAAAGTAAGCATCATATCTTACAGTCAAGAGGTTTCATGGTTAATTAACAGTTGTTAATCATAATGTTTTCTATTTATTTCCATAAACAACTTTTACTACTTTTTGAGATTTTATTATTTAGTATTTGGCTTCAATATTTGTATGTGTCCACCATATTGTGTACACATACAAATGTGTATCATATTTATTCTTAAACAAGGAAGTGGTTTTATATAAAAAATCAATGCTAATCAGATCTTACTTAATTTCATAATATAATGGTTAGTAGTGATTGTTTTACATTTATTTGGTACTTATATAGAGGGTGTCTTTGAAGGAAATTAATATTAAATAATTGAAAAATGTAATTCACCCTCCTTATAATGATATAAAGTTGGTATTGAAAAACATTTTTCATTGTAATTGTAAATATTGCTGTAATTCTAATTTATCATATTTTATAAGTTTATTATATTTTATAAGTTGATCACATAAGTTATAAACTTATGTTGTTGTAAACTTGTTCAAAAAGCAGAGCTTCTCTATTTATAAAAAGCATTTTTTTCTAGAATTATACCTGTAATGAAATTAGTAAAGTAGCAAGCACAAAACCATTTGCCAAAAGTTTATATAAATTTAGAGTCATTCTTTTGGTGTATCAGTGTTATTATTATTAGAAGTCATCATCTTCCTGCCCTTATCCCACTCTTAGTGGGGTTGGCACAAGATGTTATAAACATGCTGTCACATTATTTGGCTGCATTTTTACGACCAGCCGCCTGCCTGATGTCAACTTATCTGAGTCGTATTCGTCGTATACGACACCTCGGTAAGAAAGAGGGTGGTCTATTCTACTAAACCGGATACCACACGGTGGGTCAACTTACCTTAGTCGCCTTTTACGATACCTCGGTAAGAAATGAAGTTGGTCTATTCTACTCAGCCACATACCACACGGCGGCTCGACTTACCTTAGTCGCCTTTTACGACACCTCGGTAAGAAATGAGGGTGGTACTATTCCATTCAGCTGGATACCACACGGTGTTGTTATTATGATAAGAAGTAACTAAAGTAAAAGTAATAGTAATAATCAATAAAAATCATCAGAGTAAATAGTTATATAAACATTGGCTTGATGCACCCAATAGTGGATTTAATTAAATTGACAAATGCAATTTCAGGATTTGTTCACACAAGATGGGGTATTGCTCAAAGGGTGTATCGGTCGTCCGATCAGTGATGTCAATTCCATAGGAATGCTCTGCATTGTCCAGAACACAGATGCTACAAAATGTATTGAATGGAGACCAAATGATCTTATCACAATTGATTCGGACACACAAGATCAAGAGTGGGCTGTTGTTAACACGATTGGTAATTAAACTACAGATAAAAATATACTATGATTAATGCTTTGTAATGTGAGGTTGATTAATGACTATAATTATTCATACTATCTGACTTATATACCAAATCGCTGCTATGGGCTTATTGATACTTATACAATTATAAAATACTTAAACTATTCCACCCAATGTTGAGGTTTCACTGATGCTATATGTTTTTATTTTAAGGGCGTCGTCAAAGAACACTTAGCGGTAGCATGACATCAGATTACGCGGCAGCCCGCGCTCGCATCATAAAGATACCGCTTGACGAGCTAAAAACCTTCAAAATCTCGAGGAACAACCAGCAAATGCAATTCTCGACAAAGCCCGGCGTTTGGCACAACACGTTCTACTTCCAACACGGCAACGCAGAAATCTTCGTCGCGTATCTAAAGAATCACGTGAAAACAGCAAAAACTAGGCACGACCGAAACACTTACGTGGTAGTTGAGCCGAACATTGAAACACAAGTGTTGAACAAGTCGTTTGCTGAATTGGACATATTTACTGAGAACACAACTGATGTGGTCTGGAATTTGGTATCTAATTTCAAGCAGAGGCCGTATGAAACTACAATGGAAGCGTTCTCGAAACTAACTGATATTGGTATGTGTAATTTTGCTTCTGTATTCATAGACTTTACAACCCTCACCATCCATCCATCCATCTTTTAACCAAAGATAAGTTTCTCTAGACCATATAACTGTGGTTGATAGTGCAGCCAAAAGTTTTCGTATTTATTTATAACTTATTGTACACCACATTATATAAATACAAACATTTGATTAATACTAAACATAATTAAAAAAATTGTACTGCACAAAAGGCGGCCTTGTGGCTTATAAGCGATTTCTTCCAGGCAAACTGTAGATTAGGAAAGCTGTAAAGCACAGAGCAGGTGATGTATAATAGTGAACTTAAATAAGTATTTATCTTCAATTGTAATTTTTAAGTACTGCTTTCTCTTCTTCTCCGAAATGCATCACCACTTTGAACTTTTGATGTATTATGATCGCCATTGCTTACACACTATGGCGAATGACTGAGGCCGCCAAAAAGGACTTTGGCAGCGAGAGTTTTCATCTCCTTTGGCTGCAGGTAGGCTCTAGGAGAGTTTTGTCTATGTGACAGCGCAAGATAGTCAGAGAGAATGTGCATCGGTTTGTCTTTTTCATCTTCCTTGATGGAGTCATCAATATTATCAGCCCACTTTAGTCCACTGCTGGACATAGGCCTCTCCAATTATTCGCCACTTAGCCCGGTCCCTGGGCTTTCTGCTTCCAACCACTGCCCACTGCCCTACGTATATCTTCACTCCATCGAGTCTCAGGGTGTCCTACACTAGGTTTCCCGATTCGCGGTCTCCACTCCAGAACATGTCCACCCCAACGGTCATCGGTTCTGCGACAGATTTGGCCGGCCCATTGCCAAAGCTTGCTTATGCGCAGAGCTATGTCGGTGAACCTAGGTCTTTGACGGATTACTTTTTTGCGAATACGATCCCTCAGAGAAACCCCAAACATAGCTCTTTCCATAGCCCGCTGAGCGACTTTAAGCATATGGACCGCCTTAACTGTTAGTATCCACGTTTCGGTACCGTAAGTCATGACAGGACAGGAAACACTGGTTGAATAATTTAGTCTTTAGACTATGTGGGATGGGTGAGGAAAAGACTCGACGTAGCTTGCCGAATGCTGCCCAGCCTAGCTGTATTCTTCTCATAATCTCACACTCCAAATTGTTTTTGCCTAGTTCGAGCGAGCTTAATGGAGTGGAGTATGTCCATTATGTGAGATTTAGGTTCAAAATATGTCTATTGAGGCCAAAATGCCCCGTAAGTGCTTTCCCTTATCTGCACATGTTCCTATGATTTCAAGTGCAGTCTTATTGTTGAATATTGAATATTGGCTTTCATTTGCTCTCGCATTTATGACATTGAGTGGTTGTGCATTCTGATTGGCCATCAACTACCTACTTTATTCAAATCTATCAGGTGGCCAAAATATTTTTAAATTTCAGTGTACTATGGCAATGAAGCGTTCAATGGAAAGAGGGATGTGTCAGAGGAAGTGGCAGATCTACTGACGAGGAGTATGAGCGCGTTGGAGGACTCTACCACCGCCACAAGGAGCGACGAGTACGAGGTCATCAATGTCAAGCCAACTCTACCACCGAGGCCTTGTATACCGAGGTAAGTAACATACTCTCCCTGCATTCTCACAAGTAAGGCTATATTTATAAAGAGATATTTTACATATCTCTTGAAGAAATCATCATCTTCCTGCCCTTATCCCTCTCTAAGTGGGGTTGGAAAGTTGGGGTATTTTACGACCAGCCGCCTGCCTGACTTTTAACTTACCTTGAGGGTATTGAAATGAGGGTGGTTTATTCTACTTAACCGGATACCACACGGAGGATCAACTTACTTTAGTCCCCTTTTACGACACCAAGGTAAAAAATGAAATTGGTACTATTCTATTCAGTCGGATACCACATGGCGTTACATAACTCTAGAAGAAAATGAATCTCAAATCCTTGGGGGGTAGTTTATTCAAGGATTTGAGATCCATTTTTTCGGGGGGGGGGGGGGGGGGGGGGTAGTTTATAAAGTGTTTTTATTTTAGACCTCTTTTACAGGGGTACTCCGTTATCCAGTGAGAAGTGGGAGGGGTTACACGACACTGAGGGGAGGGTTACAGAGGTTGATGGGGTAAAACAACTTATTTTTAGAGGGGTAAGTTTTAAATAATTTATAGAATTAGGCGTTATTTTGCGGAGATCCATAATATAAAAGTAAATTTTTTTTGGTTTCAAATATTCTTTGGGTTTTTTTATTTATTCGGTTCTCCAACAGCATTACATCTTCTTACTACTATTATTATATATGCCCAAGTTTGTGAGTATGGATATATGTTTGTTACTTTCCGGACCAATGTAGATGAAATTTGGCACAATTATTCCTTTTACACCGTAATAAAATATAGTCAATAGAAATCCTGTTAATTCTACAGGAATAGGATGACATGACAATTTGCTATAACCCACGATGAAGTAAAAAATCTTCTGAAGGTGTTTTAGTTGCGTACCAATTGTTGAGTTTGTGATAGTGAACGTGTGCAGTGCTTGTGTATTGTGGTGGAGGTTTGTGCATGTATTTTTACGAATCCTGCACGTATCGTATGAAAACGGATATGTCACTCTACATTTTAAATTATAGATATTATCTATTTACTATATTACTTTATTTACAAAAACCATAATAGTCTTTTGATAAACATAAAAATGGTTCAAGTGGGTTCAACCGTAGACATATGCTGTCGCGGACTTTTATTTAGAACTTTTTGATACATGATTTTCGAATAACTATCACCAATTTCAGTATCACTGTTTACTCAGCGCACGCAAGTAAATCTTTAGATTTTGCCGTTTTCGTACTATTTTCTATTGTCTACCTGTCTATCTGTACCCCGTAAATACCCGCGTTATCATATGACCAGAATATTTCATATCCCTTCTGGCAAAACACATCTCGGAAATCAAGATCCTATTAATCGTATCTGTGCATTGTATCATTACCAGCCATCGACATATTTCACGATCCACTTGTTTCTTTTAAAAAAAAACCTATTAACTATTTCTTGCTAAATTAATATTTAGCAAGAATATTAATTTAGCAAGAAATAGCCGTATTTATTAACTTATAAATTACTTTTAATGGTATCTTTAGTGCATTCTTCATAAAAATTTTGTAGGTTGCATGATATTAATTGGTGAATGTTATGTGCACTTTTTAAAGATATGCATATCAGTAAGTTTTTAAAATATGTGTGTATATAATAGTTAATGTCTTAATATGTATATTGTTAGTGTACTTATTAAATAAAGAAATAATTAAAAATAAAAATATTGCTCCTCTCCTATTCATCTTAACGTGATGTTAGGCCTTAATCGATAAATGGACTATATTACACTGAAAGTTCCTGAGATTAGCGCGTTCAAACAATCAATCAAGCATTTATATTACTCTTCAGCTTTATATATTAGTATAGATTATAGCAAATTAGTTCTATCATCATCATGCAAGCTGTGGTAGCCCGGCGGTAACACCGTACGCCTGTTTCTAGGAGGTCTAGGGTTCAAACCCGGGGCAGGCACCAATGAGTTTTCTAGTAAAACTTATGTGTCTAATTGATAATTGCAATTTATCACACGCTTTTCGGTGAAGGAAAACATCGTGAGGAAAACTGCATATCTCTAGAGAATTCTGGGGATGTGTAACCTACCAATCCGCATTGGAGCAGCGTGGTAGGTCTTAGCTCCAATCCTTCTCTCCAAAAACGGAGAGAAGAGGCCTATGCCCAGCAGTGGGATAGTAACAGGCCGTTACTTAGTTCTATCATAACTTTTGACTCATGAAGAGATACTTACCAGGGTGTAGCGCATTCGATACGTCATTCAGTCTGGAAATACCTCCTCGACTACAATCCGTGGCGGATGACGCATACAGAGATAAAAGTACTGCAAAAGAAGAGAACAGAAGAATACTTCTCAATGAAACTCCAATGGCGATCTATGACGGAGGGTCAAGAGTGTAGATTCTCGGAGTATAGAGACAGGAAGAGTCTGGTCGAGAAGGATGTGAATAGGACAGATAGGACCCATCCGTTCTTCGCTGGAGATAACAATCCAAATTTGATCATCTTGCAAGATATCCTGATGACGTATGTGATGTATAACTTCGATTTGGGCTATGTCCAGGGTATGAGCGATATTCTGGCCCCGTTGTTATTGTTGTTGGGCAATGAAGTGGACAGTTTTTGGTGCTTCGTTGGATTTATGGATAAAATTGTGAGTAAAATTTTAAATAACATTATTTATTACATTGAAGCTGTTCTTAGATATAAGTTAATTTATAAGTTTAGGTTAAAATGAAGTTGCTTATTAGCCTTAAGGCTAGATTATGACTAACTAATAAAAACTAAACTAATAAAAAACTACTCTTAAAAACTAGTACATACCCATTTGATTTGGTCCCAAGAATGCTGACAGCATTTTTGTAAAATATGCTAAAAATATCTAAAAATGGTAAAAAATACTATTTTAGTTACAATTACAAATTGAAATTGTCCAAAACCTTATAGCTTAAAGAAAATAAAAAAATTATGGCTGCTAAGGTAAGTCGAGGCGTTGCGGTATTCTCTTGAGTAAAATAGACCACCCTTTCTTACCGAAGTTTCGTCAAATACGACAATGATATGTTGACGTCAGATCATTTTACAACACGTGCAGACTCCACTTAGAGTGGGATAAGGGGAAGAGGATATATATAGACTTCGAGAATTAGCGCTCCCAAAAAATGTTTGGGTAATAGTCAAATTTTGGTCTCGAAAGTAAAAATTTTTTTTCAATACACACGCTACCCATATATATGGGCCACTATATGGGCCTCAAGTTAGCTTTACTGATATTATAATATCAGTATAGCTTTTAAAACTACAACTACAACAAAATTTTCCAGGCGTCAAACTTCGATATGGACCAGGCCGGTATGAAGCAACAGTTACTAAACCTACAGCAACTCCTCTCGTTCGCGAGCCCAGATTTAGCGCGTCATCTTGCCGCAAAAGACTCCGGAAACATGTACTTTTGCTTCCGCTGGCTGCTCGTTTGGTTTAAAAGAGAGTTCTCCCACACAGATATTATGAGGTCAGTACCTCTTTTAGCATAGCCCTTAAGAACCTTATTATTTGGTTCTCGTTGTTTTTTATATGAAACTCTCATGAAATACCTTCATTACCTAATAATCCACCCCGATACATCACCCTTCTTAGTCCCTACAGTTACTTACCATTCCCTAATCGCCTCCATTCCCAACTTCCTCATAACTCTTTAAATCTTTCCTCTTTCTCCAAGACTCCTCATTTCTGCCTTTTCATATAAGACCTTTAAAGATTTCTGGAAATTTCTTCTACCTAGAAAAATCAGAATGCTTTTGATGTTTTGAAAATATAATTATTAACATTTGAATCCAATTTACACATTGCTCTTTTACAAAGTCGCAGTACATTTAAATCCTTTAGATGATTATGTGCATAAAACAATAATTCGAAAATGTGTACCAGATATTAAGTTTCAAAATCCGTAAAGATTATATAAAAATAAATATATTAAAAGAAAATATATAAAAACTAAAATTTGTGTTTAATCTGTTTCAGATTATGGGAAGTGCTATGGACAGGGTTGCCATGTGCTAATTTCCACCTGCTGATATGTGTTGCCATACTTGACGCTGAGAAAGACGTGCTCATTAATAAAGACTATGGTTTTACTGAAATATTGAAGGTATGTCACATTAAAAGTATTCTAAGTTAAAGTAATACGTTTTTTATACAAAAATAAAATATTATTATTGCAAATTACTCAAAAGCTGTCTGTCTGTGTTGGGTAGATTTTCTCAAAATCTATTGAAAGAATTTTGGTACGGTTTCTACTAAAAGGCTTGAGCCAGGCTTAAGTTAATAGTACGATAAGTTTTTTTTGTAAATTGACTGAAATACATATTTTTAATACACTGATATTAAACAGAGAAACTATGGGCACTAATAAAATAAAATCTTAATGAATTAAAAATAATTGTCAATTTTTTGTATTGCGTTTTTTATATTTTTCTTTTAAAAGGTTAGTAGCAATTTGGGTTACAAATTACTTGTAAACTTGTTAACCTCTACAGCTAAATAAAATGCTTGTATTAGGAGTGGGTTCACGTGGGTAGTATAATGATCGGTATTCGAACCCACTACCGCCGCTTATTAATGACTAGCAACCGCCAGCGGCTCTGCCCGCGTGGAAAGATTAAAACCGTAATAAAGAATGTTGATACCCATAAAAATGGTTAAAGTGGGTTAACCTTAAAAGCTAGACATATGCTGTTGCTTTTATTTAGAACTTTTAGAGGGTAATAATTATGTTATACATGATTTTTGAATAATTATTACCGTTTACTCAACGCACGGAAAGCTTCAAATTATGCCGTTTTCGTACTATTTTTTATTGCTCTTCCTCTCCAATTCATCTTAGCGTGATGTTATATAGCCTATAGCCTTCCTAAATAAATGGCCTATCTTACACTGAAATAATTTTTAAAAATCGGTCCATTAGTTTCTTAGATAGCGCGTTCAAACAATCAATCAAACAAACTCTTCAGCTTTATATATTAGTATATATAGCCTTCCTCGATAAATGGACTATCTAACACTGAAAGAATTTTTCAAATCTGTCCATTAGTTCCTGAGATAGCGCGTTCAAACAATCAATAAAACAAACTCTTTAGTTTTATATATTAGTATATATTGATTATATATATAAATATTATTATGTTATATATTTATTAAGCTGTGATGGCCTAGCGGTGCGACCGTGTGAATCTCTAGAGACGATCATGGGTTCAAACCCGGGCAGACACCAATGAGTTTTTCTATTAAAACTTATGTGTCTAATTGATAATTGCAATTTATCACACGCTTTTCGGTGAAGGAAAACATCGTGAGGAAACCTGCATATCTTTAGAAAATTCTAGGGATATGTGTAACCTACCATTCCGCATTGGAGCAGCGTGGTAGGTCTTAGCTCCAATCCTTCTCTCCAAAAATGGAGAGAGGAGGCCTATGCCCAGCAGTGGGATAGTAACAGGCCGTTACTTACTTTATATATTGATTAATTACAGCACGTTAACGACCTATCGATGTGCCTTGACGTGGACCGCATCCTGAGTACAGCTGAGGGGATCTACCACCAGATAATATCCGCCCCACACCTCAACGACCAGGTCAGGATAGTCCTGGGCATCCCCACGGTGGGGGCGAAGCCCGAGGAGCCGGAACCGGAAGACGAGCCAGAGGCCAGTCCAGCCAACGGTAATGTCGACTGCGGGCCGGACATGGAGGAAGTTATGTATCAAATAGGCTTAGATATGAACTTCTGAGGCACGTTGTTTTACCGTACCTAGTATATTCGGTTGCATTTATGTTTTTTAGATTTGTCCTCTCGTGCTTATTATGCTTAATTAATAGTAAATTAATAGTGCTTAAGCTGTGGTAGCCCAGCGGTAACACCGTGCGACTCTTTCGACGAGGTCACGGGTTCAAACCCGGGCAGACATCAATGAGTTTTTCTGTTAAAACTTATGTGTCTAATTGATAATTGCAATATCACACGCTTTTTGGTGAAGTAAAACATCGTGAGGAAACCTGCATATCTCTAGAGAATTTTGGGGATATGTGTAACCTACCAATCCGCATTGGAGCAGCGTGGTAGGTCTTAGCTCCAATCCTTCTCTCAAAAAAACGGAAAGAAGAGGCCTATTCCCAGCAGTGGGATATTAACAGGCCGCTACTTTCTTAATAGTGCTTAATTAACTTTTAAAAAAAGAAAAAAATAATTTTGTTGTTAGGGATCGATCCTAGGTATTTATATTTCTCGCGACCACCCGTTCCCCAAATAAGCTACGCTGATTTGACAGTTAATGGCATAAATTGAATTCAATATAAATTTTAGTATTTTTTAATGCCCAAAAACGGAGATAAAACGATTTTTTTTTTACATAAAACCTAGATCGATTTTTCTCCCCCAAAACCTCCTGCATGCTGAATTTCAGGAAATCGTTAGAGCCGTTTCCGAGATTCCGAATATATATACATACATACAAGATTAACTCATTTAAATATTAAAAATTAAGTATTAATGCTAAGTTATGGTGTAGGTGCCTTATTAGAAACGCAATCTTCGATATAATCACATTTTCTATGTCGCTGCTATTTAAGCTTATTCTAACTGAATAATAAACCAAATGTAAGGTGATAACACTAGTAATTGACCATGTACTAGTAGTTGACCGTTTAGTATTAAATTTTAATTAATAATAAATAAATAATATATGGGACACTTACACACACGGTCGTCCGTCCCCAAAGTAAGTAACTTAATACTTGTGTTATGGTAGACAGACAACTGGTGAATATATACTTATATAATTTTTAAATACATACTTAAATACAAATATACACCCAGGCTCAAAGACCAACAAATTAATTTATAGAAAATGTTGGCTCTCGGCGGGAATCGAACCCGTGACCCGCAGAGCTGAAGGCAGGATTACTACCCACTGCGCCAACGGGCCAGTCAATAAACGTTTTGTTTGTGGCACTTTAATTAGCCTTTATTGTAATTAATTATTAATATTAAAAAAGAACTTTTTAGAAAACTTAGAAAACGATTTTTAAAATAATCGATTATTTCGCAACAAAATAATCGATTTTTTCTACTACAAGTCACATCCCTACCACATCCTGTCGTGTATATTAGAGTAATTATTACAGTACAATAACTCTAGTCTCTATGTAATCAATTTTTAAAAATCGATTCTTTTAAAAGGGATGTAAATCGATTATTTATTTGACTGGCCCGTTGGAGCAGTGGGTAGTAACCCTGCCTTTAGCTCCGCGGGTCGCGGGTTCGATTCCCGCCGAGGGCCAACATTTTCTATAAATAAATTTGTTGGTCTTTGAGCCTGGGTGTATATTTGTATTTAAGTATGTATTTAAAAAATATATAAGTATATATTCACCAGTAGTCTGTCCACCATAACACAAGTATTAAGTAACTTTGGGGACGGACGACCGTGTGTGTAAGTGTCCCATATATTTATTTATTAATCGATTTTTTCTACTCCAAGTCACATCCCTACACTACGCTCTATTGCAATTTGCCACAAAACAATTTTGGAATTAGGTCACTTTAATACTAAGCGTGCGATATATTAGTGTGGATTAAATTTTCTACCCTCATTACAATTATCTTTATTTTTATTTGTTTTTAATCCAAGCTTCTTATACAATTATTGTCATGTTTATTTTTAATGGAAAGTTTACCTTTTCTTTCGCAGGTTACACTCGAATATAATGGACTACAAATTTCTATAGTGACAAAAACCGTTTTGGCGCTTCTCGCGTAGTATTAAATATATATTTTTAATATATGTATATAGTATATAGTTTAACCGACTTCAAAGAGTTTGCAATGAAACAATATAGTGTTAAAAATACATGTTGTTATGCTATAGTTGGTCCAATATTCGTGATCGTAATTCTTAACAATTATCAACAATTTAAAATCTAGATTCATACTAAGAAGTCGTGGATTCTTAAGTGGGAATCAAATCAAATCAAAATAATCTTTATTCAAATAAGCTCTTTTAAGCAGGATCAATGTGATTAATGAAGCTACAACTGG
Source organism: Morpho helenor (assembly GCA_029227775.1). NCBI lineage: Eukaryota > Metazoa > Arthropoda > Insecta > Lepidoptera > Nymphalidae > Morpho > Morpho helenor. The sequence goes on from JARGCU010000010.1 coordinate 15,153,996, forward strand.
TTCGGAATGTTGCTCTTACCGAGAAGAACCAGAAAGAAACTCGGCGGTCAATCTTTTAAACATTTACAATTTTACATTATTAAACTGCAGTCCTGTATGAAGCTGAAAAAATTTTCAAATCCAGGCTTTTTTTATCATCCAAATAATCTTCAATTAGGGATTCGTTTGATAAATTAGGGATTCGTAAAATTCATTTAGGGATATCGTTGTCCTGTCTTACCAAGGAGTCGTAATGCTTACCAAGAATCGATAGATCGTAATTCTTATCAAGATCGATAAACGGAGATTTATAGTCGTGATTCTTATCATGAAGTTGTGATCGGGATTCTGACAGAGGATTATTTATAGTCGTGATTCTTACCAAGAAAAGTAGTGCGCGGAATTCTGACAGAGGATTTATAGTCGTGATTCTTATCAAGAAGTAGTGATCGGGATTCTGACAGAGGTTTTATAGTCATGATCCTTACCAAGAAACCATAGATCGTGCTTCTTATCAAGATCGATAAACGGAGATTTGTAGTTGTGATTCTTATAATGAAGTGATCGGGATTCTGACAGAGGATTTGTAGTCGTGATTCTTACCAAGAAGTAGTGCTCGGAATTCTGATGGAGGATTTATAGTCGTGATACTTACCAAGAAGTCATTGTCGTGATTCATGGAGTTGTCGTAGTTCTTATAAAGAAGTGGTAGTCCTGATTTTTACCAAGTCGTATAGGTTATTGTTACATACGATTTGTTGTCGATAATCACGACGGTAAATTAAACGTGTGATTGTTACAAAAAAATCATGATGATGAGACTCTCAGTCTTACCAATGAGTCGTGCTCAGGAGTTTTAGTCCTAATTCTTAACCAAGGAATCGTTGTAATTCTTATAAGAAGTTGTGGTTGTGATCGCATCAAAGGATTTATGATCGTGATTCTTACTAAGAAGTTTTCATGATTGTTACTAAGAATTGGAGTTCGTGATATTTACCAAGTTGTGATTGTGATTATTACTAAGGCTTCGTGATTTATTGTTATTATTATTGATTTATGTTTATTGGCCATTCAAATTTACACCTAATATTGCGATGTATTGATGATACATTTTGAAATATTGTAGTACATTTTTGAGGTCGGTTAAAATAATAAAATTATATAGACTGGAAGAAGAGTGATAATTTTATATTTTTATAAAAATAAAGCACATCGATTTCTATGAAAGTTGTCAAGTAAATATTAATTATAAAGTCTAATTTAAATGTGCAACTATAAATTAAGATAACACAAGTCCTTTTGCAAATGAATGAAAGCAGCTGTAGAAATCTTGCCTGATACGAAATATATTGAAATTATTATATTAGCCCATAGTTTATTCTTTAAAATGGATAACATTTTTGGTTGTTTAAATTTAATTTAAAAAAAAAGACAGGCGACGGCCTAAGGTGTTATAGACTCATTAATATTGTTTGTAAAAAAACCATTATATAAAAAGTAGTTTAAAAACCGAATTGCCAAAGTCCACCGTTCACTCAAAACCAGACCTCTCCTACCGACCGTAGTTTTTATAGAATATCCTTCTCAGCAAACCGCCATGTTTTTTTACCCCACCATCGAGTGTGGCCAACATAAAATATATTTCAAAATTGGTAATTTGTTCAAAAACTGTGAACTCCATAATATTATGCTGCTATAATGTTTTATTTCTATTATCCCTTAGGCCTTTGCTCCTGTTTAAATATTACGATGGAATATATTTATTCTATTGCATGTAAATAAAATAAGCTAAGTGGAGCATAACTATTGTCATATATAAAAAAAATCCGACCAAAGCATTTGTCTGAATTTTTCATTGCCATATAATTTTATATGATGAAGGTTAAATATATTATATACTATGATTTTATGTGAAGCTAAAATTGTGTTATATGATGATATTGTCAGTATATATGCACTATCTCAAAATTGTATACACAAAGTTGTAACGAAACTAAATTTAAATAAACTAAACCAGACTTATAGAGAGATGTTTAAGTAGGATATTTATTGTCAATTGGTCACAAATATTGCGTTTTTAAATATAATATTAAAGGAAAGACAAAAATATTCGTATATATTTTTCAAATTTAATTTATAGTCGATACATATATTTGACTAACAAGTTTTTTTTTCAATTTGTTACGATTTTGTGTAAAGTTAGTGTGACTACTACAAAAATATCCACCTAAGTTAAAGAGACTATTGTTATTAAATAAAAATAACCTCTAATTTTTTAAAATTTTGTCTCCACTTTTATTCGTAATGTTGCCATAGTTTAAATAGTTATTTGTTGATCTATTATGTTAGTGTTGTTATTTGAGTTAATTTTAATGTGAATATAAACAAAATGCACATTGATTCTATTTACGGATTTTTAATTTAAATTCTATTGTGTAAGGGTCTCAATTATTCTGCACATCTTTCGTATTTTTATGTTCAGTTTAGCAAGTTTATTATTAAAGTTATTTAGTATCCGTTGTTTCATTTTAATTGGAAGAAATTTCTTCTTAAGTTTAACAAATCTCATACAAGTTTTAATTTAATAAATTACTAATCTGTATAAAACAGCGACCAATAGATGTCGCTGTTGCAGCGTCATACAAATTGGTGTTAGGCTAACACGATTAAGGGCCTGTTTCACAAGTTACTAATGTCAGCTTATTTGGAACATATCTGTAACATATGTCGGAATTTTGCGTTTCTAATTTCTGATAGGCTTATTCAGCACTTAAAGTCCCTAATAAGTTAACAGGTAGATCATGTGGCTGTTATTTTGTTTATCTATTGGATAGCAAATACCTATTTCAAAATGGCCGCGATTTTATTTTTTTGATTTTTTATTCTTTTTACGAGACATTTATATGCTACTTAATTTATTTCGTTTAACTATCCGACATTTTAAAAGTAACTTGTGAAACAGACCCTGATTAGGTTAAATAACTCGCACTAAGCACACTGAACTTTTGCGTGTGTAGCCCTCTTGCGGCGATTCTCGCGTGCGGTGATTTGTAACGTGCGAGTATGACGGAATTACGTATGAGGGAAATAGGAATATAGCAGTAACAAAATGAAATATTTAAATTTCACTACACTATCACATGGGATTATAGTTATTAGAAGATATTTTAATAGGAAAATTAAAGCTTATCTTATGTTACAACTTAATGAGATCACATTTTTCTATAATATTATACTTTGTACTTATTTTACATTGCAAAATATTTTATATACATTTATCTACTCTAATACTATAATACAAAGATTATAAAACTGATACCAAAATTCTTACGACAAACTTTACGTACAGGCCAAAATTAAAAAGTTTTATTATGATATAGGTCTTGTATGGACACCTGTATCATAATATAACTTTTTAATCATAACGATACACCCATATAACCTCCAGCTGGACCAAGGAGGTTGAACCTCTTAAAAAAAAGTTTCAATGAACGAGTCCGCGGCGACGCAACACGCATGCGCAATCGATGTTTGCGCCTTGGCGCTAACATTTGATACTTAAAAAATCTTTTCAATATTTTAACAATGTTTGGTTTTTATTAATATTGTTTTACGTATTATAGTATGAGAGTAGATAAAGTAGTGTATGACACTGTACATAACTTGGTCTTATAACAACCCTTATTATGCAACAGTATCATAATCTATTACTCCTGTGTGTGTGACTTTAAATGCACATTCAGGCCATATCTAGTCTGATAAGACTTATTACATAAGTGACAGTGGAAATTTTTGACACCTGTATGAGTCAAAGAATGCCTCTGTAGTTCAGATTTAGAGAAATATCTCTTCCCACAAGTCCCGCACCCATACTTCTTCTCTTTTAAATGATTCTTCCTTATGTGCGAGCTTCGCGAACTGGATGATATGAATGTAGCTTCGCATATCTCACACTTGTGGTTTCGAGTACGTTTGTGATTCCAAAGTATGTGAGAGTGCAGACTGCCAGGCACTTTAAATGTCTTAGAGCAGAACTTGCAAACATAGGGTCGATCATTGCTATGGGTACGCATATGTATTTTAATATATCCAGGGGGGTAAGATTTTCCACACTGATCGCATTGTCTCAAAACTCTATCGTTTTTTCTCTTCTCTTTATCTCTACTCGGTTGGCAGGAATGTGTGTTTAGTTCTGCCAAACTGTAATAACCTTCCCAGCAATTCTCGCAAACGAACGGCTTCAAGTGTAATTTTCTATGTAGCACCAGTGATCGGAAATCGTCAAACTTTTCATTGCAATAATCACAATCTCTACCTATCGTACACTTCACTGGATGACTGTTCACACAATGTTCATATAACTGTTTCGTTGAATGGAACTTTGCTTTACACTCGACACAAAATAGCAAAATAACATTTTGTTTTTGTACCTTTTTGACAAGTTTCGTTAATTTGCAATCGCTAACTATCTGTTTGATAGGTTTATGGTCATCGGAATCATAATTAACGTCTAAATGATCACTAGTAGAGTCAACAATATTTTCAGCATCGGAAAGAGTTCTTGCACTGGTTTCAATGAGCACTTTGAATGAATAAGTTATAGTAAGCTGGTGTACACAATTTATGCAAATATTGCTCGGCAGTGTATCATCCTCTATCTGAAAATTAATTAAATTACTTAAATAATTTAAATTGTGTAAAGTAAGTCTTTTATAGTAGAACTAATCTAAGTAAACTAACGAGGGTGCAACGGGGCACTGTGGATTAAATAAACACATGTTAAACCTGAAGCTGTCAGACACAGGATCGTGCAGACTCTGCCTGAAGGCGGAGGAAACGCCCATGCACATCCTGTGTGACTGTCCTGCGCTGCACATTTGATACTCTCTCCTAGGGTCGCATAATCTATGCCTAAAAGAGGTGAAAGATCTTGCTGCCAAAAAGATCCTGGAATTTCTGGGGGACACCTGCATTGGCAGCAAACTGTAGACAGTGGCGATCACAATATATCAGTAATGGTCTAACTGATACTGGGCCCTCAGGCCCTGCAGAGCCACTACTCCCAGAAGAAGAAGAAGAACAGTCTTTTATTATGCCACTGGTACATGTAGGCCTCCTGTATCTTTTTTTTGGAAAGAAAGGTTGGATCTAAGAGCCATCATCTCCTAAGTGGTTTGATAGGTAACACATTTAAATTTCTAAAGAAAAGCAGGTTTCCTCACTATTTTTTCCTTTACTGAAATGCCTGTGATTGCAAATATTAATTAGACACAAGTTTTAATAAAAACTCATTGGTGCCTTTAATGTTAATGTAATAGACAAACAATAATAGATGCAACAGTCGACAATTATTCCTACAAAGCAAGAAACTTATAGACATTGTTTGTTATTTGTATACAAGTTAAGAGAAATGGGAAGAATATTTTTTGAAAATTGTCTACAAAAAAAGTTCATAAAATATACTTCCTTGAAGATCTCTATTTGAACTACCAAACTACATAATGCCATCTATTATAAATAATATGTATTTTTCATTAACAATTTTTTACTGATAAAAAATGACCTAAATAACTGATCTTTTTACTAGATCAGACTATAAACAGAACTACATGCTACAATTATGCTGCAATATGAAAAATAGGAAACCATATGACTATTTGCCCTTAAAATAAAATTGATATAAAAGTGTGATATTATTGTTACTACTATTAGAACTGGTGTGTATGTAAAATGAGGTATTTATAAGAATAACCTATTGTTAATTAAGTGTATTTCTTGTTTTTTTATTTTTTTTATTTTGTGTTACGAGTGCCTAACGGACAAGTCCGGGACGTCACTCTTAGGGTGCGTCTGAAAATCAGTGCTGCAATAATCATATTATTGCAGCAAAATGCTGAGACACATCCTTTTTTCTGTGTTGTACATTTATATAGATTCCTTTTTTTTTTTTTTAGTTTATAGTTTTTTTGTACACAAACAGAAATAAATTTTTATTATTATTATTTTTTTTTAGTTAACTACTTCTCAGGTTAAACCTGGTAAAAATAAGTATTTACGGGTATAGAATACCAAGTAAATACTTAGGTTTTATTATTATTATTATTATTTACTTTTTATATTATTTATACTATATCAATATTTATATACATTTATAAACATATTTCAGCAGATTGGGAAAGTATTTTTAGATCTAGAGAAAACACAGTGTATTATTCATTATTTGGTACTTTACTATTTAAGTTGATAAGAACTTGGTCACATTTTATATAAAAAAACATTACATATTGATTGGTATTGTTTACTTACCGTGTAGTTATAAAAATTGTGCAGAACATCAGACAATCGAACATTATCGCCCGCTATTGATATAGTAGTGTGGACGTGCCGCATTTCTTTTCCACTTCCTAAACAAGTACGACATCGGTCTTTATAATTCATATTCGATTTCCTAAGACCGTATTTATTACGAGTTATATAGTGGAATAATTTATAATGAAAACAGAAAATTGTATTCTTGACCACAGAGTAAAATGTGAATGATAAACCAATATCCAACATATTAGTCCATGGTTTGTGATTTGGGGACAGTGTGGCCAACCCCATCATAGAGCAAAATTGTAGATATGCCGGAAAAAAATGAGATATTAAATTTTAAAAACAGTAAATTTATATTCTATTTAATTGTATTTTTTTAATGAGTATTAAATTAGTAATAAATAGAATATATTAGAGGAAGGATATCAATAACAATGTCCATTGTTATTAATCATCATGTAAATATCAAAGTTTTAATCAAATTAAATGCCAATGGTCTCAAATAGAATTATTTTAATAAAATTAGTAATATTTAAAAACTAGTATCTAAATGCGACTAACGATTTTTTAGGAAGTTTCCCTTGAAAATCATAGCTATCAGAACTAGCTAGTAAATAATATTACTAGCTCAATTTGTAAATCATCTTGATTTTCTGTTTCATTTTTATTTTTGTTGAAATAGTAGGTACATTTTTTTATTGAATTTTAGAATGGTTATTTGTCACATTGAAGTCAGTTTTTGTTCTGACTTTGTGTAAGGTACCTTTTAAAGTCGTTATAAAAAGTTTATTTCTTAATTTAGTTTTCATAAAAATAATGCTCGAAAACTAACGTTCTATACCATAACATAACTGTGCGGCTGACTTAGTGTACGGGATACGTAGTAAATAAAATAGATGATGAAACATCTCGAATAAAAAAACTGTAGATTTCGAGGCCTAAAAAAAGGCCTGAGGGAACTTCCAAAAAACTGTAAATCTATAGTTAAAACTGTAGAGTTGGCAACACTGTTACGGGATACAAAATTATACAGTTATTATTGTAGGTATTACACTGTATTATTTAACTTACTTTAATATACACGATAGGTCATAGGTCTCTATGTGGTAATTTTAATTTGGGAGTACTACAGAACAAAAATCAAATGTTAGAGTTAAGTTACTTAAGAATTTATGTGAATATTATATGATTTTTAAAAAAATGACTTTATGAGTTGCAATTCTTCTAAAATATTCTATCACAAAACCTTGCATGCTCTGAAATTTTATAAGTTTCATTCACCTTTTTTAAATGGCTTTGAAAAATTCCCAAAATTACTTAGGTATACATTATATAAAACATTATTATAATTAATATACACATAATATTTTAAGTATAACGATTTGAACACATCAACCCTTTTTACTTGTTCAGGAAGAAATACATAAGAACAGTTATTCCCATAACGAGAATTTTGAAATTCAATAATTGAATTTTTGAAAAGGCTTAGTCTATTATGATGTGCTAAATAAAGGTTTAAAATTACTGATGTTAGGTTCTATTTAGAAGTGAATTAGCACTATATTTAAATCATAATCAGGTTCTCAATAAGGATTGATTAGAATTTTTCAACGAAGTAGTGAGTTCTACCGGGAATAGTACAATTTTTAATTCAAACGACATTACATTGTTACATTGATTGAATTAAAAATTTTAAATGTCAAATTCCAAGTCAAGCTTGTCAAAATTGTCAGTACTTGTCAATAAAATTAAAATTATGGTACCTCACAAAATGCTTAGCATAAAGTCACAATCTTCACGAGCACCAAGGAAGGCAAAACGTAAAAAAACAAAGAAACGTGTCGGTAAAAAAATCCGCAAAGACCAAACAAAAACGAATTTCGTGTTTTCGGACGCGATGTCTGCGTGGGCTGAGAACTTCACAGCTGCCGCTACTTGGCAATTGAAACATCAATTAGCTTATTGGAAAGCGCGGGCTATATCTTTAGAATATGAGAACAGGGTTTTGTGCGATGTCATTCGTAGAAACCACATTGCGGGCCCTTCTACAAGTGTAAACGAAGTAGACAATATTGACGAAAGTTCATCAGAAAGCGACGATAAATACGATCAAGGTGATGATTTTGAGAATATTCAGTCAGAAAACGATTCAGTAAATCAAGATTCACAAAACGAAGAAAAGGAAACTGGTGATGGGTTTGAAGTGAGTGAGGAGTTTATACAATTTCTGACAGCCAATGCTAAGTACAAAGAAGATGCTAAGCGTGAAAGAGAACTGCTTAAAGCAAAACTGGAGGATGAAAGCATAGAAATGGAGCCTACAGAGAGCATGGAGCAAAAAATAGAACGTTCAAAAGAGTTATATGGTGATAAATGGCAGAATATTATTGCCCTTGAAACAAGTCTTAAAGCTAGTTTTATTAATGAGTTAGACAAGCACAAGCCTATGTACTGGCCAAATATACCTTTCAACTTCACTACAAGTTGATCTTAGGTATTCGTAATTCTATTGGTCTTGATTAAGATTCTTTTTTACTATAACTTTGTATAATTGCATGCTAGGAACAATAATATTATAGGAATTAATAAAATAGAATTATTTTTAAACAATTAAATACTAATTCTGTTTAAAATAACATTAATAAATGCAAACAACCGGGTCACGTCGCAATAATCTCGTTACCTTTGTATAAGGTTCGACTTTTCGGCAGAGTTGCATCCACTGTGGTCACGAACTGACTGTCAGTTCGTATCTTGTTCCTTATACAAAGGTAACGAGATTATCGCGATGTGACCCGGTTATTTATATTTTAATTAGTATAAATCACGAAAGTTTAAAATCTACTATTAATAAATGCATTGCTATGTATGTATGTGAATGTGGAATCTTGCAATTTAAATTTGACCCACATTCCAGTGTCCGATAGAGCTAGCATTTTATATACCTACTGGTTTGGTTCTGCTTAATGTTTATGATTAGCAGCAACCTGGTGCTGCTGCCAAGATTAGCTCCAGATGAGGTTACTCCTCAATTGTTAACATGAGGGACATGAAATTTTGCTAAAAGCTTTTTTTAACTTAACTTGTTGCTTTCACTCATGTTATAGAGCAGTGATTCTCAGCCTTTTTTTGTTGCGGCACATATAAAACGATTTCAAAATTTGGCTGCACACAAAAAAAAAGATAAAAATTATTTACTTACTACAACACACTGCATAAATAGTTTATGGCAAAAATTTTAAATATACGAAATAAACTAATAAATATTACAATAACAACTAAACGTTTATTAAGAGATTAATTATGAGCTAATAATAAGAATATTTTTTTTCTTAAATGACATAATTTAATAATATTAACATTATTATATATTTGCAAAATTTGGCAGCACACTTTTGAAATTTGGCGGCACACAAAAGTGCCTATTAATTGAATATATTTTAATGTCTACATAATCTAAGATTGGTTATGATAAAGCTATATTGTGATTAAATCCGCATTATACCATGTAGTATGTATGTAATAAATCTTAAGCATCAGCGAAATCTTTATTAACTGTTTGAAACATAAATAATATATTGTTTTACAACAAATGCCCAAATGCAATGCCTTCTGATTTATTTGCTGATATGAATGATTACTGTCAGATTAATTCATGGCAGTTGTTAAAAAAATATTTGATTATACACTGACTGTGCTTTTTATGGATTTTATCAGTGTTAAAACGAGTCTTTTGAGTCCTATATAAATGGACTTTGAATAAAACAAAATAAATATTTTTTATATATTTCATATTGATTATTTTTCAAGTGAGAGTGTAATTATAGTGTAAGTAGCTTTTTTTAACTTGTTTCGGTCACTTAAAACTACTTGGGACATTAAGTACACTAAGTCATGCATAATTGTGTCAAATCTTCAAAATAATTTCTCCACAACAACATTTGTTGTAAAGTATAAATAATTCGCATAATTTAGGATAATTATGAAATTTGCAAAGTCAAATTGTATTCTTTTGTACATAATTTTATTAAAATAAATCATAAAATATATATATTGTGATTTTGATAAACAATATATTTAGAGGTAATTAGCATATATAATTGTGAAAAAAATAAATGTTTCATTTAATTGTTTATTTCTTAAATTTTTCATTAATCCCACTTCTCACACTATGTTCTGATTCATGCATGTACTTAATTATAGATTGGTATTGTTCAAGGTGTTTATTAGGACTTTTAGGACAATATAAATAGACTTATGGCTTATGACTTATTCCGTTGATCCATTTTGATTCTGTTAGAATTATCAAAGTTTTTAGTTCCAACATTAATATTAATTCAAAATTCTAGTTGGGGATATATTAAAACTAATTTCTTGCATTATTATACATTAAATATTATTAAAAATTTTGTAAAATAAAGTTATTTTACTGTTTATATGTTTTTCTTTTTTGTCTCCATTTAAATGTATTAAATAATTTGATTGTGTCTTAAATATTCTTACTCGAAGTTGGCAATATTTTTTGTAGGATATTTATTATTTTGACAAATTGTTTTATCACGGTTTACGCAGGGAATGCATTGATGAAATTATCAATAGTATTAAATTTATAAAACATAGTAAATAATGCTTGAATAAAACTTATTATGAATAATTTCAATGTCCAAAAAATTTTTTTTTAATCCTATTACTTAAAAGCAGTTTATATGGCGAATGGAGTCGCTCGCCATTTTTCGGATTTTTTTTTTTTTTGTGGTTTAAATTTAGTTATTAGTGAAAATACTGTCAAAATAAAAAATATTCAGTGCGAAATATGTGGTGGTGTGTGTATAAAGAAAATTAAAAATAACACATTTAATAAATTATCTTTTGTTGAAAAAAAGCAAGTGATTGTAAAAGGCCGCTCTACACCCAGTTTACAAATATTACAAACTAACGGTATAGGCCACTTAGAATATCTGCAAATTAATATTTGTACAAAATTAGTCAATCTATAGCTTAGGTGGATAATCAATCGCGTAAAAATTCATTTAATTTCATTTAAAAAGAACGATGTAGTCATTTTTTATCGACAAAACGGCGACGTATTTTTGGTAAGTCAATAGCTTATCACTATCACTACATATTATAAAACAAAGTCCATATTTCCGTATGTACGCATAAAACTTTAAAACTACGCAACCGATTTTGATGCGGTTTTTTTTAATAGATAGCGTGATTCAAAAGGAAGGTTTGTACGTATAATAACATTCAATACGAAGTAGAGAAATACTGTAATTTTTGAGGTTTCTGTAAATAATTACATTTTTTTCCGCTTACATTGCAAACGCAGGCTAAACCCTACGAGATTTATCAAAATGATGTACTAAGTATTTGTACACCTTAAAAAGGTCTACAGAAAAGTCCGCGATGGTATATGTCTATCTCTTATGGATAACCCACAATAGCAGTTTTTTTCATTTACTTTTTACGAAAAATGATGCCTTATGTTCAAAGCAATTTTTATACAATACAGCATTAATCCTTATCCAATTGAGTACCTTAAATAAATTGTTGATTTAATATAGATCAATATTGCCGTTTACAGCATGTAATTTAAGTGAACATTTTCGGAGATATTACAGATTTAAAATCCCGCGAGGAGGCCGCGCTTCGACCTATAAGCACTTCGAATTTAGCAGCGACCGGAGGCGCAAATAAATGTCCTTCTTTCAAGTTTATATTGTCTAATGATAAGAAAGCTATGAATGTTGTATGTAAAGACATTGTCTAATCAATTGTAAAAATAAATAATATCACTACATAGTATAAAACTAAGTCGCATTCTCTGTCTGTCCCTATGTCCGTATATCCCTATGTATGCTTCAATCTTTAAAACTACACAACAGATTTTGATGCGGTTTTTTTTAATAGATAGAGTGATTCTAGAGGAAGGTTTGTACGTATAATAAAATTCAATACAGAGTAGAGAAATACTGTAATTTTTGAGGTTTCTGTAAATAATTACATTTTTTTCCGCTTACATTGCAAACGCAGGCTTAACCCTACGAGATTTATCAAAATGATGTACTAAGTATTTGTACACCTTGAAAAGGTCTACAGAAAAGTCCGCGATGGTATATGTCTATCTCTTATGAATAACCCACAATAGCATTTTTTGTCATTTACTTTTTACGAAAAATAATGCCTTTTTTTAAGCAATTTTTATACACTACAGCATTAATCCTTATCCAATTAAGTACCTTAAATAAATTGTTGATTTAATATAGATCAATATCGCCGTTTACAGCATGTAATTTAAGTGAACATTTTCGGAGATATTACAGATTTAAAATGCCATGAGGAGGCCGCGCTTCACCCTATAGCACTTCGAATCCAGCAGCTATATCGTTCTTTCCAGAGTTTGTTTAATGACAAGGAAGCTGTGATTGTTGTATATAAAGACATTCTGTAATTAATTGTAAAAATTAAATACATAGGGAAAATGTAAAAGTAAATAAGTAAAAATGTACTATATGAATTTAGATATTCCAAAGATAGCAGGAAATCTTCTTGGTAAAGGGAAAGGAAATTGTTTTTCTCCAAATTTAACGATTGCGGGCCACGGGCAGTAATGAATAAATCAAAACTACTGGATCGGTTTTAATCTCTTTTTTACACTGAATGACATGGGATATATATTTTATACCCGTGCGAAGCAGGGGCAGGCCGCTAGTTTTATTTATATAATGTCTGTTTTAGATCGATGCGTGCGATGGACGTAGTTTTCATTGATAGACCGTTGGGGGTAGCAAATTGTATCGCTTTTATAGTAACATGTAATATTTTGTCTTCCCTGTGCAAAAACTCTGTGCACGCCACTGTTCTAGTGTACAGAATACGTTCAGCATACTTCATTACTGTATGCACTCTTATATAAATTCCTGTACTCTCATTACCGGGGAATGAGAAGGACGCATATAGAAATTATACTATACACTGTCCATTATATTAACCATCTTTTGACAGATTGACGATAGTGATGTCCTAAAGATTCTCGTATGCGATACCATTCCGATTATAGTACCTACTATCATTAATCGAATTACGTACCTAAGTAATTCGATTAATGATAACCTACGTAAACTAGATTACTACTTGAGAAAAGAAATTCCAACTTTGAGAAAACTTATTGTTTCTTTGAAAAGAAGTGGTCTATTTCATGGTGAAAAATCTTCTTTGGTCAAAGTTTTGAACACAATTGGCTTTTCATATAAAAAGTTAAATAAAAGAAAATTATTAATGGAACGCACAGATATAGCTATAGCACGTTGTGATTTTTTAAGAGAGGCAAAGAAAATACAAGATTGGGCAAATATTGTTTTCACGGATGAAACATGGCTCAACGCTAACCACACACTATCTCGTTTCTGGACTGATGATACTGCTGATTCCACTTCCTCAGTACCAATGGGAAAAGGTGAGCGCCTAATCATTTGCCATGCAGGTACAGCAAAAGGATTTGTACAAGACGCACTGTTGGCATTTAAATCGAAGAAATCAAATGACTACCACGAAGAGATGAATGCAAATGTGTATGAAGAGTGGTTCAAAAAAATGCTCATTTCATTGGAAGAACCATCAATAATTTTTATTGATAATGCGCCCTACCACTCCCGTCAAATTGACAAAATGCCAACACAGGCTAATAAAAAGCATGAAATAATTAATTGGCTTCGGGACAATGGAGAAAATGTGGACGACTCAATGTTAAAAGTTGAATTAATAAAAATATTAAAAACCAAAAAGAGAGCAAAACGCTATGTAATCAATGAAATGGCAGCAGAATATGGCCATACTGTTCTTCGGATTCCTCCATACCACTGCCAGTACAACGCAATAGAACTTATATGGGCACAAGTAAAAGGGCATGCTGCGAGATGCAATACAAGCCCCCCATTCACAGCGAATAAAATGTTGCAATTGCTAAAAAATGCTTGCACCCACGTAACGGCCGAGAACTGGGCAAGTGTGGTGGAAAGAACTAAAAGAGTAATATTCTCTGATTGGGAACGTGATATTGCGTTTGATAATATATTATCTACACAAGAGCTAATAATAACTGCTACTGAAGACTCCTCATCGGAGGAGTCTAGTGTTGATTATCATTCCGACGACTCGTGCTAATAAAATAAATTAAAATATCCTGATTGTTTTATTTGTATTCATGTATTAACTAAGAAGAAAGTAAAACTTTATATAATGTTATTAAATGTCTTTTAATACTCGTAACATCGATTTCTACCGATTATTTTTAATCTGTGGCATAATCGTAGTAACCCATTATGTGTGACATCACTAAGTGGGCGGTACCCATCCATAAAGTACAAATATTATTTGTATGATATTTGTACGTAAGCAATACAAAACTTAATGAGCGTGAGCTGTCAAAAGACTGATAATATGATGGACGCAGTATAGAGTATGGTATCCAGCTTTGAATGTGTCCATCGAAAGAAAAGAGAAAGCAAATGACTATCTACTCGTCTCTCTTTTTGCGCATTATCTGTTTAATTCAATCAAGTTGAATGTTGGAAAATTTTAAACTAATTTTTTAGTTGCGTAAATAACGTACAAACATTTTGAAGGTTTGCTAATTAATGTATATATTATGACAACGATATTTTTTGTCTATATCTATTCAATAAACAAGAAACGTTTTTTTCTAAATTCAATTGATTTTATCTTTTTTGTCAACTTGGCAACTCCGCGCAGATATCACGACTACGTCAAATAGGCTAGGGCACTCTCCTCTCCGCGCCGCACCGCATCTTTTCGACGTTCAACACAACTCGCTATAGGTAGCTATATTCACATCTCTATGGTACAACTTACGCTCTCCTCCTGTTTTTCCCTTCCCTTCCAGTATATAAACTAAAAACGCGCTATTAATATTTCTCTGCACATGTGCGATTAGAAAAAGAAAAGTATGATTCTGTTACCTTTTCTCTTATTATTTGTTGGACACTCGCACTCACATTAGACATGTAAAAATTAACCGATTATTTTTTTTTAATAATCGATATTTTTATATGATTTTTTTCTAAAAAAGCTATTAAATTTTGTATGTAAAATTTTTTAATTATCCTCTTTTTCTTGTTATTCTTTTTTATTGTTTCTTAAGATTATATATGCATTGTTGGATGAAACGACTTTCGATTTAAGAGTTTCGTAAGGTAGTAATGTTATTCAGGAAAGTGGTCGTGGTTTTATATAATTATAAAGATATCTATAGCTTAAATGCAGCTAACTCAGTCAAAAGACCGTGATGTAATGCCTAGTTTGACTCGTGATAACAGTATTAGGTTGCCGGTTGTTGCCTAAAACATGGATTCCGTTCCTTGAGAAAGTCACAATTTAGTTTTTGAAGACTATGTTGAAATTGGTTTTAAGTAGTCGCAAAATTGTACAATTAAGCGCTACTTTGCGGTGATCTATAATAAAATAGCAATGATAATATCATTTTGCTATATCATCATGTTCATGCCTTTATTCCACTCTAATTGGGGTCGGCACAACATGTTATTAATATGTTGTCATATGATTTTTTTTATCTTAGTCGCCTTTTACAACTCGGTAAGAAATGATGGCGGTCTATTCTACTCAGCCAGATACCGGATAGTGACTGTTAGTACTAATTTTGTAGTGAAAAGTTAAATAAAGTTTTTTAACGAGTCACCAGGTCATCATACTGCTGCCCTTATCCCACTCTAAGAGGAGTGGGTACAACATGTTATAAACATGTCACATGATTTGGCTGGATATTTTATGACCAGCTGCCTGACGTCAACTTACCCCAGTCGTTATTTACGACAACTCGGTAAGAAAGATTCTACTCAACCGGATAACACACGGCGGTTCGTCTTACTTTAGTCGCCTTTACGATACCTCGGTAAGAAATGAGGGTGGTCTACACTACTCAGCCGGATACCACAAGACAAATTTTACTTATATTACATTATAAACAAATATACAAATTTAAACAAATTATATACAAATTTATATACAAATTTTACTATTATAATTAGCAAAATATTGCTTTGCTATAATCCGTGACAAAAGAAAATATAGTGAAAGTAATGGCCTGGTACTATCGAATAGTCGATTTTATGGGTAAATGCATGTCACATATTGAAATTCCCTGGATCACCGTAAAATCGAAGAAAAATGTTCGGCTCGTGTAACTCAGTGCTATAAAATAAACTTTCAATATCTCTCTTATCTTTATTTCGTTATAAGATTAACGGGGACACATTACTTTTAAGTACGTAAATTTATTTTACTTAAAATCTTTACGTAGGATTTAATATAATTTTGTCCTCAATAGTTTTAATAAGATTTGTTATTTTTAAGGGGAATCTTTAAAGAAGGTATAGTCTCTCTATAGGCGGTCCCTCATTTCTGAGGATCGTGAACACCGTTAGGTTGTCAGCCCTTTAGATTGGTAGCCCTTTTTCCAGCGGTTCCTGTCACGGCCATGAGAACAGCGTCATGAAAGTTGATAGCTCCGGTGGCCTTTAGCTGATCAGACCATCTGGTTGGGGACCTTCTTCGTGACCTTTTACCTTCCACGTTTCCAGTTACCATAAGTTTTTCCAAACTTTCATCTCCACGACATCCAATGCATCCTTCGCTATTTTGGCCATATAACACTACGGCCAAAAAAGCGAAGGATGCATTGGAGACATATGGTTGAAAGGCGTGTGTTTACTTAAAGTAAAAAGTAACTTTTCCATATGTTACTCAATCTAGTCATTTGCACAGTTGCATCCTTTGCCATAGCTATGAACTGTACTTATAAATAAATTTACGTTAATAATTTGTTACAACAAGTTAAGTAAACATGCCATCGGCACGGGAGCAGCATGTAAAATTTCAGCTCAATCGGACATCGGGAAGTAGGTTAAATTTAACATGCAAGATAATAATATATATATCCTCTTGCCCTTATCCCACTCTAAGCGGGGTCGGCACAACATGTTATAAACATGCTGTCACATGATTTGGCTGCGTTTTTACGACCGGCCGCCTGCCTGACGTCAACTTGCCTTAGTCGTATTTTACAACACTTCGGTAAGAAGGAGGGTGGTCTATTCTACTAAACCGTATACCACACGGTGGGTCAACTTACCTTAGTCGCCTTTTACGATACCTCGGTAAGCAATGAGGGTGGTCTATTCTACTCAGCCGGATACCTCAGCCGGATACCACACGGCGGGTCGACTTACCATAGTCGCCTTTTACGACACCTTGGTAAGAAATGAGGGTGGTACTATTCTACTTAGCCGGATACCACACGGCTCATGCAAGATATTAATAACTTAATAATTTATAGAATTAAACGTTACTTTGCAGATTTTCTATAATAAAAAAAAATCTCATATTCCCAATTTCAGATATCACCAAATTCTGTAGAATTAAACTGGTTTGAACACGATCAAAATATCGTGTGTTTAATTGCATGAAGAATTAAAACCTGTTTAAAGACTTTTATATTTAATAAAAGTCTTAAAACAGGTGTCTGTAAATATAATTTTTACGCAAAAATATATCTATAAAATAAAGTTTAGCGTGTAAAAAAACCAAATAGATATCTAATTTATAGAATTAGGCGTTTCTTTGCGGAGATCCATAATACAAAAGTAATAATAAAATTATTTTGCTATAATACGCGATGAAGTAAAATAGAAAATATATATAACGCTAAATATAGAGTGGACAATCGGTTATCAAACCTGATACATGCAGGATTCGTAAAAAAACACAAATGTGTTTGTGCATGTGTTTTTTTTACATATATTTTCTATTTTACTTCATCGCGGATTATAGCAAAATAATTTTATTATTACTTTTGCAAATAGATATCTCTTTCCAAAACTGATCGATACAGTCAAATTACAAAAGAATATGTAAACTGAAAACGGCCTCTGAACTCTACGTTAAATAATTTATAGAATTAGGCGTTACTTTAATATATTCTCTCATACAGTATACTCTACTGTACTGAATACTTATACAGGTATGAAAACGAATCAATTTCAGCTTTGCCATTACAGCAGTTTAAAAACACTGTTAAAAAGAGGCTGATACAGAAAGCCTACTATACTCTTGAAGATTATTTAGAAGATAAGAATGTGTGGATATAGCTCTCTTTGAACCTGTACAAGACAGTAACGACATAATGTAAATAGTATTAAGAATTATATTTTTAAAAGAGCAACCGCCGAGTTTCTTGCTGGCTCTTCTCGGTAGGAACAGCTTTCCAAACCAGCAGTAGAGTTGACGATTCAAAAGCACTTGTTTACAAGTTTATTTGAATAAAGAATATTTTGAATTTGAATTTGAATTTGAAATAGTACACTCTACATTTAGCATTACATATATTCCCTTTTATTGCGGATTATACCAAAAAAATGATATACTCATTACTTTAGTTTTTGCCTAACTACGTTATTACGATTTAATTTTCACAGCATTTTCTAGATTATATTAGAAAAAATTATAAGGAACAAGTTAATTTAGACGACATTCTCATGGTTTACTATCTTATTACAAACATGCTTCGTACATGTTACATTGCACATATTTATGCCAAGCGTGTGTCACATACCTTCGTTCGAACATTAGACGACGCGTTGATGTCTTTTGTATGACCAAGAAGTTTTACAACATCGAAAGAAAACTAGTCGGGCTCATTCGTTAAAATAGGACGTGAGTATAGCCGGAATCTATACATTAATTACCGATAGGAAACTTTATATCATCCAAAGCCATAATATTCTTATAATCATTACGATATAACAATTAAAATCATAAATAGAGTTAAATTAGTATATTATTTAACAATAAAAAGAGACAATTTAGACTTAAATTGTCAGTAAGTACGCCGTGTGGTATCCGGCTGAATAGAATAGTACCACCCTCATTTCTTACCGAGGTGTCGTAAAAGACGACTAAGGTAAGTCGACCCGCCGTGTGGTATCCGGCTGCGTAGAATAAACCAACCTCATTTCTTACCGAGGTGTCGTAAAAGGTGACTAAGGTAAGTTGGCCCACCGTGTGGTATCCAGTTAACTAGAATAGACCACCCTCTTTCTTACCAAGGTTTCGTAAAATACGACTAATAATATGATAATAATAAGGTGACGTCACGCAAGCGGCCGGTCGTAAAAACGCAGCCAAATGTGACAGCATGTTCATAACATGTTGTGCCGACCTCACTTAGAGTGGGTTAAGGACAGGAAGATGATGATGATATCAGTAAGTAAGTCTAATTTGTAAATTTGTCATGTTTCGAAATGATGCTTTGGTTACGGGGTGATCATTGAGTTTGTCTTAGTGGATGCGTGTAGTGCCTTTTTAGATCGTTAGTGGTGTTAGTGATTCATGCGGTATTTTATATGACAATTTATTTTGCATCCTACACTTAGCATTACATAGATTTTAACAATAGGCGATTATAGCAAAATTAATCAAGAAATTTTACATTTATAGAAATCTCTATAATGGCCAAATTCATAGAATTACCAGCCTATAATTAATAAGCTGTGATAGCACAGCGATGAGACCGTGCGACTCCTTCAAGGATTCACGGGTTTGCAATCTTATGCAGGCATCTAAGAGTTTTTCAGTTAAAACATATGTCTAGTTGATAATAGTAGCACACGCTTTTCGGCGAAGGAAAACATTATTACCTATATATTCATAGCTAGTTTATAATATTAGTACTAATACTATCTTTTATCATTACCTTATCCACGGATCGAGTCGGCGTCCCTATCCAGGGAGCTTCGAAATCGGCGTTCCAAACGGTATGCGCCTAACCTGTTCTGGACCCCCCTCTCGCGTTAGTGCCTTCGGAAAGCTGGCCGCGAACGGCCGTGCGCGCGTCCGTTATAAAAACCTCGCTACATCTAAACTATTATAAAAGAAGTTATACATAGTGATATTAACCACTTGTCCGTATCTGTTTCATATACCGTGCCCCGGATTGCAGTGAAGTGTTGTGTTGTGTTAGAATTGTGATAAAAAAAAACCAGAATTGATTATGAACGTGTTGTGTTAAGGATTCTGGAGGTGGGTTTCTTTCGGGTGCGCTTTGGGCGTGCTTTAGAATGCTAGATGCGTATCATTCATGTCTTTACTACTCTCGTAATATCGCTAGTGTAGGTTTCAATGCGTTTGTAGGTTAGCAATTTGTCTATAGTTTTGTATCTGTACAATATATCTTAGAATAAATAACTTATTTGTACTTAACTTATAAAATATTGCCTATATTGTTAATAAACCCTGTCCCACACTTTAAAGTATATTTTTTACGACTTTGTTGTTATTTGTCGTTCCTATATTAAACACGGATTAATTTAAATTAAATCAATAACTATTTCGCACCATCCGAAGAATAAAATTATATCTTTGTGATGGGGCAATTTGATATTTACTCTAAAATTTCATTGTACAAAAAGTTCTCATTATGGTAATGAATCTTTTATTAACTTAACGTTTTTTATTAAATATTCAAAAGAAATAAATGAAATTTAATGTCAAGTTAAACTTAATTATTTTGTCTTGCATATTAACAATTCAAAAATAAAGCATAATAATTATATGTTTATTAAAAACTGAATATAAAGGTTCTACTATATAAATCATTTAACGAATATATTATAATAAAGACTTATAAAATTTGATTCAATATGTTTTCGCGCGTTTTACTTTAACAATACTATAGAAACACTTATTATCTCGTCAAATATAACGTTAATTACATTTCAAATAAAAAGAAAAAGGCAAAAAAAAAGTAAATATATTTTTTTGCTATAATTCACGATTAAGTAAAAAGAATATATATAATGCTAAATCTAGAGTGGATTATCCATATTCAAACTTGATACATGCTGAATTCCGAAAACATTACAAACTAAACAATCGTCTCGCCCCGCAACCGATGCATCGTTAGGAGGTAGAATTCACGACAAAATCGCAAAGCTTTGCGATAGTAATCGCAATTGATTGATTGCGATGAAATTCGCAACAATTACAGCTAAAGAATTTTATTCTTACTTTATATTATCTCCGCCTAATTCTATAAAAAAATACTTAAAAGTTTATTACTCATATATTGCCGGTTATATCAAGGTTTTTATTTGAGTCAGTATCAAGAGATAAACGTATAAAAATGGCAAGACTTTTTATAACTTATTTATGATAATAGTAATATATTATATAAAAATATAATATTAAGTAGAAAAAAATAAAATATTATATATATAGAAAATACAAATAAAACCATTTCCTTTAACCTTAAGTTCGTTATGCCGTCGCTATGTTTATTACCTCCAATAACAGATAAATGGTAATCAAACATAAAATTTCAGTGATATAGTGTTTGTGATACAAAATATACATCATTAAAAAAAAGAGAATTTAGTAATAGGTAAATCAGGATCCGGAATAAATGAATAATACCAAGGATACGGATTCAAAAATTTCGTAAATCGTTTTTGGGCATCGATATAGGTATATTTTTATAATAAAACTTGCGAGAAACTTGCTCGCGATATAATAAGTGTATCACAAATTTTGTTGCCGAATGAATATTTGAAGATAAAATTAGGTATTATGAACTCAAATTTAACTAATTATGAGAGATTATTGAATAAGTTTCAGCGTTTTCTTAGCGCACGCAAAGAAAAGCTTTAAATTTTGCCGTTTACGCAATTATTTTTATTACTGCTCCTCTTCAATTCATCATAGCGTAATGTTATATAGTCCATAGCCTTCCTCGATAAATGGACTGTCATTCACTCAAAGAATTTTTCAAATCGGTCTAGTAGTTCCTGAGATTAGCGCGTTCAAACGATGAAACAAACTCTTCAGCTTTATATATTAGTATAGATTCCACAATCTATTTTTGACTTGCCATTACAAAAGTTCAAAAAAGCAATTAAAAAAGACACTTATTCAGAAAGCTTATTATACTGTTGAAGACTATGTTTATAAGATACGTTTGATTTAAGTTGCGACCAGCTACGCATTAGATTATATTGTAATTTTTGATGATTAAACAATTATATATTATTGAAATATTTTTGAAAAGAATGACTGCCAAATTTCTTGCTGGTTCTTCCCAGTAAGAAGACCTTTCCAAACCAGTTGTAGCTTTTAGCTAATTTGGTGATTCAAAAGTGCTTGTAAAAGCGAACTTTAATGAAGCATTATTTGAATTTGAATTTATGGTAAGATATATTTCAATTTAAATCACTTAATGAAAATTTGAATTTCTGCAAAAAAAAATGTAAAATTGAAATACATATTACTAAATAAGATTAAACTTATCAATTTCAACAGGAATGAAAAATATTTCAGTTTAAAACAATACAACAAATTAGTTTTTATAGCGCACAAAAAAAATTTATATGTAGGAATTTATTTATTTTAATATGTTTAAACCCTATTTTTGGAGTAGGATTTTTAGTAATATTTACAAAAGTAATACAAATTAAACTTAAATTAAACTAAATTAATTAAATTTAAGTAGCTGGGTGAGCTTTCCTCGGTTTTTTAGAAGATATAAAAAAGATACAATATGAAAAATCAAAAAAAGGAATTTTTATATTTGGGACTTGATCCGACGTATTTTCCCTTTTTAAGTCCGCCCGTTTCCAGTTTAGCCATTATAATTTTAGCCTTTGTTTTCTAATAATATTGCAGTTTTTCAGTACCTGAAAACGGGCATAAAACGACATTTTTTTAAATGAAAACTAACTAGATCGATAATCGCCCTCCAAAAAACATACTTCATGAAAATCGTTGGAGTCGTTTCCGAAATTCAAATAAACTAATACTCGTATATACAAGATTAACTCATTTCAAGATTAAAGATATAGATAAACCATAGACATTAGTCGTGTACAGATTAAGTTTCTTCAGATTCTATATAACAACACAAAAAAACATCAGTACACTCATAGACAGTAGGGAATTATAAACAAAAACGAAATAACTACCAGCCAGCATCGACAGCAGTTGCAAAGCCACCTATCGCTATAACTGTAATAGTAATTTTTAATTAGCCAGCTGTGTGGTATCCGGCTGAATAGAATAGTACCACCCTCATTTCTTACCGAGGTGTCGTAAAAGGCGACTAAGGTAAGTCGACCCGCCGTGTGGTATCCGGCTGAGTAGAATCGACCAACCTCATTTCTTACCGAGGTGTCGTAAAAGGCAACTAAGGTAAGTCGACCCGCCGTGTGGTAACCGTCTGAATAGAATAGACCAACCTCATTTCTTACCGAGGTGTCGTAAAAGGCGACTAAGGTAAGTTGACCCACCGTGTGGTATCCGGTTAAGTAGAATCGACCAACCTTATTTCTTACCGAGGTGTCGTAAAAGGCAACTGAGGTAAATTGAGCCACCGTGTGGTATCCGGTTTAGTAGAATAGACCACCCTCTTTCTGACCGAGGTGTCGTAAAATACGACAGAGGTAAGTTGACGTCAGGCAGGCGGCCGGTCGTAAAAACGCAGCTAAATCATCTAAAAACATGTTTATAACATGTTGTGTCGACCCCACTTAGAGTGGGATAAGGGCAGGAAGATGATCTAAAATATATACAAGATTAACTCATTTCAAGATTAAAGATATAGGTACATCTATATGTACCTACATCTTTAATCTATGATAAACCATAGACATTAGTCGTGTACAGAGTAAGTTTCTTTAGATTCTATAAAACAACACAAAAAAGCATCAGTACACTCATAGACAGTAGGGAATTATAAAAAAAACGAAATAACTACCAGCCAGCACCGACAGCGGTTGCAAAGCCACCTATCGCTATAACTGTAATAGTCGTTTTTAATTATCCAGCTGTGTGGTATCCGGCTGAATAGAATAGTTACACCCTCATTTCTTACCGAGGTGTCATAAAAGGCGACTAAGGTAAGTCGACCCACCGTGTGGTATCCGGTTTAGTAGAATAGAACACTCTCTTTCTTAACACGGTGTCGTAAAATACGACAGAGGTAAGTTGACGTCAGGCAGGCGGCCGGTCGTAAAAACGCAGCCAAATCATGTAACAACATGTTTATAACATATTGTGCCGACCCCACTTAGAGTGGTATAAGGGCAGGAAGATGATGATCTAAAATATATACAAGATTAACTCATTTCAAGATTAAAGATATAGGTACATCTATATATACCTATATCTTTAATCTATGATAAACCATAGACATTAGTCGTGTACAGATTAAGTTTCTTCAGATTCTATATAACATCACAAAAAAGCATCAGTACACTCATAGACAGTAGGGAATTATAAAAAAAACGAAATAACTACCAGCCAGCACCGACAGCGGTTGCAAAGCCACCTATCGCTATAACTGTAATAGTCATTTTTAATTAGCCAGCTTTCACATACCAGTCCAGTTTTTGTGCCGCCTATTGGAAGCACACGATTCGATCTAATCAGATCTAGATTTTATATTTCTTGCTAATACCAACCCAGGGAACTAACGCTGAATGATGGCTGACCGGAAATTTGTTGTTCTTTATATCATACTAGGAGGCCCGCCCCAGCTTCGCACGGGTATAAAGCATAAAGCCTATGTCACTCAGTGATAATCACAGTATTTCTCTACTCCATATTGAATCTTATTATACATATAAACCTTCCTCTTCAATCACTCTATATATTTAAAAAAAACCGCATCAAAATCTGTTGCGTAGTTTTAAAGATTTAAGCAAACATAGAGATATAAGGACAGACAGAGAAAGTGACTTTGTTTTATACTATGTAGTAACGTTTATAGCTACTACTATTTTGATAATTGTCAAATTTTTACCATACTTACCCAAAGACTAAATTACGTTTAGCTGTCATTTATGTTTTGTTTTTCCATGTCATAGTCGTTTTTGTTATACCACGTTTTATAGTGACTTGACGGGATAAAATAAATGCGGTCGAACGGGATAAAAAGTATCCTATGTCCGTCTCCTGGTTAAGCAACCTCTCCACCAATTTTCAGCCGGATTGGTTCATCTGTTCTTGAGTTATAAATAGTGTAACTAAGACCAACTTTCTTTTATATATATAGATTTGTTTTTTTAATCTATACCATTTTGTTTTTTCGACAATTGAAATGATAAGCGTTGATTTAAGCTTTTAAGTTGTTTATAGAAGGCGTTACTTTGAGGAGGTCCATAATACAAAACTAATGAGAATATTATTTTGCATTGGAGCTTTTGCAAAGCAGGCTTTGCGATTTTGTCGTGGAGGCTATCTCCTGACGATTCGGTTACGGGGCGAAACAATTGTTGAGATTGTGGTGGTGAATGTTGCACACATTGTTGCGCGCTTGTGTATTGTTGTGTTATCGGTGTCGGGTAGTGCATGAGTTCTTACAAATTCTGCATGTATCAGGTATGAGAACGAATAGTACACTCTACATTTAGCGTTACATATATTTTCTTTTATCGCAGATTACAGCAAAATAATTTTCTCATTAGTTTTTCTTTTAAGTTGCATACGCACTAGATTAGATAGAATAATTATATATTATTTAAATAACAATTTTAAAGAGCGAACGCTGAGTTTCTTGCTGGTTCTTTTCGGTATAGGATCTTTCTGTAATAGGTAGTCTTACTAAAATTTGACGATTCGGAAGATCTTCTAATAGACAAATGGCATAAAGAATTTTTTGAATTTGAATTGTAATTTTTTATTAAAAGGCAATGGTAATATTAATTATATTGTTTTTCTAATATACCAGACTTTTATTTAGAACTTTTAAGGGGCAACAATTTTGTAATACATGGTTTTTCAATAACTATTAACGTTTAGTCAGCGCACGCAAGGAAAGCTTTGAATTTTGCCGTTTTTGTAATATTTTTATTGCTGCACCTCCTTCTAGAACCTATTCATATTATCGTGATGTTATATAGTATATAGCTTTCCTCGATAACTGGACTATCTTAAACTGAAAGAATTTTCCAAATCGGTCCAGTAGTTCCTGAGATTAGCGCATTCAAACAAACAAACTCTTCAGCTTTATAATATATTAGTGTAGATATAGACTATAATAATACTATTGTAAAGTTAAATTTCGTATATTGGCGCCAATACATGGACGAAGGTTGCGTTAGAGACTCTGTTTTATAATATATCACAGGTGTAATATTAAAGTGAAGCTATTGGGTCAACCGTGAAGTATTATAACCCTTCTTATCTCTTAAGACGAAACAACAATCGTAAATTTTATTTAAAGGTAAAGAGAAATTTACTTGAGGATATTTATTAAAGAATATTTGTTGACACCTACGCTTGCATGTCAACACGCGTCGCCATTTTTGATGTAATTCAAAAGTACATTTTATTGTGATGTTCTTTTTATGTGTTTGTGATATTTTTTTTATCAACGATCCGTTTTCCCGTGATTTATATGAATTATATTTGATGTAAGATTATGGTGTAGCCATAAAATAAAACATTGTCAAGTAATAAGATATTGTCTTCTTCTTCTTTCTCAATCCGTGGACGTCCACTGCTGAACATAGGTCTCCTTAAGGGATCGCCACAATCCACGATTTTGTGCCGCTTGGATCCAGCGGCTCCCCGCGACCTTTTTGAGGTCGTCAGTCCACCTCGTTGGGGGCCTACCAACGCTGCGCTTTCCAGTGCGAGGTCGCCATTCCAGCACTTTAATACCCCAACGCCCATCAGTTCTACGTACTACGTGCCCCGCCCATTGCCACTTCAGATTCGCGATACGATGAGCTATGTCGGTAACTCTGGTTCTTCTACGGATCTCCTCATTTCTGATTTGATCACGTAGAGATACTCCGAGCATAGCCCGTTCCATCGCCCGCTGAGTGACTCTGAGCTTTCTTATGAGGCCCATAGTCAGCGACCTTGATGACTTACGGATCGGAAACGTGGTCGCTGAAGATATTGTATATTTTCCTTATTAAGAATTAGATGAGACAAAAGAATTAGATGTAGATATTTAGCGATAGCATTCATTCTTTTAGACACAACATAATCTTTAATATTTAAATGAGTTAATCTTTTAGAATGAGTAAATTATATTTTTTTGGAACGACTTTGGCAGAGAAAAATTGATCTGGCTAGGTTTTATTATAAAAAAAAACTCGTTTTATCCCTGTTTTGGGCAGAAAGCAATAGATATTCGAGCTGTCACATACAAAGCTGTGACAGTCTAACGGTAACGCGCGAACTAGTAACTAGTTAAAAGAACGGATTTAGTCATTACTATCTTGTACAAGGTCGAAGAGTAGCTATATGTCTGTGCATTCTTATCGTGTATATAATCCTCAACATTATAGTAGGCTTTCTAAATCTGCCTATTAATAGTTTTGATTAAACTGCTGTAATGGCAAAGCTATAATATTAAATGTTAATATGTGGTAAAGTAACAATATTAATTTAAATGACAAATACATTATATTTAATATATTTTGATGACTACACTTATATAATATAAATAAATACTACTACACTTCACTACATAGTATAAAACAAAGTCGCTTTCCCTGTCTGTCCCTATGTCCCTATATCCCTATGTCCCTATATCCCTATGTATGCTTAAATCTTTGAAACTACGAAACAGATTTTTGCAAACGCAGGCGATCTGTCAAAATAATGTACTAACTATTTG
The DNA here is from genome assembly GCA_029227775.1 of Morpho helenor. Classification (NCBI taxonomy): domain Eukaryota; kingdom Metazoa; phylum Arthropoda; class Insecta; order Lepidoptera; family Nymphalidae; genus Morpho; species Morpho helenor. The sequence goes on from JARGCU010000010.1 coordinate 15,182,008, forward strand.
TACACCTTTAAAAGGTGTACAGAAAACTCCGCGATGGTATATGTCTATCTCTTATGGATACCCCATAATAGCATTTTTTGTTATTTACTTTTTAAGAAAAATAATTCCTTATTTTCGAAGCATTACAATATAGCATTAATCCTTATTCAATTAAGTACCTTAATATATTTAAGGTTTGTTAATTTAATATAGATCAGTATGGCTGTTTACAGCATGTAATTTAAATGAATATTTTCGAAGATATTACAGATTTAAAATGCAGGGGCATAGCGATTTTGTTTTACTCCAAATTTAACGTGTGCGGGCCACGGGCAGTAATGAATAAATCAAAACTACAGGATCGATTTTAATAACTTTTTTCACTGAGTGACATAGGCTATATATTTTATACCCGTGCGAAGCTGGAGCTGGTCCCTAGTATACAATATAAATTAGTATAAATTTTAACTCGAATTTCTTAATATTTTTATTACTTTCAAATTATATTTACAGCTAGGACGGCCGACGAAAAACTTGGTGAACTTTCTATTGAACGCATAATTCTAATAATTAGTAAAATTCCAACATTGCTATCTTATCTTATTGGATGTTGTAAAAATTTAATTAAAACTCTTATTAACATTTCTTACTAGTTTATTAATGTTTTGCCTATTGATAAGTTTAAAACTTGTTTCGCCGTCAAACAAATTGGCGACGCAGCAGTCTAGATTCAACGAACGGGACAAAATATCTTAAATAATCGCAAAGATAGTGACGAAAATTAATAGATATGTTTTTAATCGTTTACCGGTCCGGAGTCTGCTTGATTATCAGGTCTCGACAGCCATAAATTTTTCCCGAACGTTGCCCCAACCTAGTATTACTTTAGCCAGTTTGGATCATGTCATTTTATTTATTTTTGACTTTTTGATTTTATTTAATTTCACATTAAAGAGACACCCAGAGCAAAGTACTTTCTATTCTGTCTTATCATTCTCCTGTCCTTATCCCACTCAAAGTGGGGTCGGCACAATATTTCTTTTATATTTTATTTGTGACAAACACGCGGCTGTCCGTCCCCGAAGTAAGTAACTTATTACTTGTAGACAGACAACAGGTGTATATATACTTATATATTTTTTAATACATACCTAAATACAAATATACAACAAAACTAATGAGAATATTATTTTGCTATAATCCGCGATAAAATCTTCATCAATTTAAAAGCTTTATCGCGGATTATAGCAAAATAATATTCTCATTAGTTTTGTATTATGGACCGTAACTCAAAGTAACGTCTAATTCTATAAATTACAAATATACAACCAGACTCGAAGACCAACAAATTCATTTATGGATAATGTTGGCCTTCGGCGGGAATCGACCCCGCAACCCGGGGAGCTGAAGGCAGGATCACAACCCATTGCGCCAACGGATGTTATATGTTATAATCATGTTGTAACATGATTTGGCTACGCATTTTACGAAACTTTCGCATTAATAATATTAGTAGAATAATCGACAAATACTTGTAATTCTTATAATATTGTAACTACATAAAGCTAATCCTTATCCAGATAGCAAAAGAAGAGTCAGCGAACGAAGAGTACACAAGAATAGTCAACGATCTGTTAAATTCAATGCAATTTTTACTAAGAAAAGCTCGCAATTACCGCAAATCTCTCTAAAGTTAATTTAGTAACGATATAATCATTTGGAGGTTAATATATGGGTCAGAATATATCAAACTGGGTCGGACAGGAGCCGAAGAGACGGAAAACGCCGAAAAGCAGTGGCTTCTGAACGAATTAGCGTCAAAAATCCAACGCACGTCGGCCGGCGAGCGTTAACGAATCAGCATTTCGGCCGGACGTTAAGTTGTGTGCACAATGCGCTTAGTTCATCATACACTAATTGTTCTTGCGGCTTCGCCAGAGCGGAAACCAGTGTAGTAGTTTGATTGGCTTGTTGGCGCAGTTGTGAGTGACCCTGCCTTCAGCTCCGCGAGTCGTGGGTTCGATTTCCACCGAGGGTCTACATTTTCTAAGAAAAAATTGTTGGTTCTTCGAGCCTGGGTGTATATATGTATTTAAGTATGTATTTAAAATAATATTACTATATATTTGCCAGTTGTCTATCACCCATAATACAAGTTTTCAGTTACTCACTTTGGGGACGGACGATATATTTATTTATTTATTATTTATCTAATTGCAATTTCGAACATAATACAATAACTACTTATTGTGAGTTAACCATAATAGATAGAGACATGCTGTTGCGCAATTTTTTGTAGTATTTTTATGGATCTACAATTCTCTAGTAGATTACTTAAGTGTATCTCTATTGGTTTACGCGACGCATGTGACTAAAGCTCCTAGCAGGCAAGTCGTTTTACAACTGCGCGACTTCCTCAACACAATTTGTGTATCGTGTCAAATGTATTAAATGATTTTAAAGATAGTTTTCTCCCACGTTGCGATAACATTTCATTATTAATAATAAATATCATGCACGTTGCTTAAATTTTAGATTTGTACTAATTGTGAAACAATAATTAAGAATATAGATAAAATAATTTATAAATACAAATATTATATTTGCCAAAGTATAAAACAGCAAAACATTCACTTTGCTTAAACTGTGGGTTTTTATTGCGTTATAACGTATGAATCTATGGATTTTTTACTGAAATAATCTGATTAAATGTAAATAAAATGAAAATATAAATAAATATATGGGACAATTACACACACGGTTATCCGTCCCCAAATTAACTTAAAACTTGTGTTATGGGTTTTAGACCTGGTAAATATATACATAAATTAATAAATATATACGGGTAAATACTTACCTAAATATATGTAAATATACCCATAATTGAACCACCAATAAACTGTATTTAAAAAATCTTGGCCCTCGGCGGGAATCCAAGCCGCGATCCGCGGAAGTAAAGAGATTTCAATACAAGACATCAATTAAATAGCAAACTTAACTTAAAATGTTCGACTCTGTTATTCAAACAGGTTTCTAAGAGGAGATCCGTGTGTACCCCCAGCGTTAGCTATGTGCGCTCGAATGACTTATTGTGAGCGTATACTGCGAGCGTTCACGGATTCTTTTTTCAAACAGAATCCAGCGATGGATGTGCGCCGATTATAATTTGTGATAGCGAAAATTTGTGGCTTCATTTAGCTGTTAACGACCGGGAATGTATATTATGAACACCGGTTTATATTCTCTAACCTTAAATAAGAAAAATCAATAAAAAAATTAAACGAAACAGTCTTAAAGATTGGTTTGCGATCGTCATTAAAACATTTGTTTAGTTTCAACATGGACGTCGGGCGAATATTCTTAAATTTTTTTAGCTAAGGATTCTAAATTTAAAAATATTATTTAAATCAATAGTGAAAATAAAGAATTTTAAGTTCAGTTATATGTATTTCGATTAAAATACAATTTATTTAAATCAATTTACGAAATACTTATAATAAAACCTAGCTATGTGGTGTTTAATATTTCCCGAGTTACAATTTAGTATATTTGTATTAATTCTATTGCTTGGTTGGAGTATATTTAATTTTAGCTTTGTACAATAAGTCTCTTTTCATCGGTAATTTAAACTTATGTAATTGCAACACTACCATTTTATTATACAATCGTATATAATAGGGAACATTAGGTAAATTAATAAATCAGGGGGAAATGGGATTAGATTCGTATAATTATTTTTGTCTAATCATACATACGTAGATAAATATTAATGGCGCGTTCTTAATTTTAAAAATAGAACATTTTTAATACACGCATGTTTGCTCACTACGCATGCAAAAAAGAGATAGATAATAAAGCTCCTTTGTTTTTTTTATTGGAACATTTAAGGCTGGCTTCTTACGCCGTGTGGTATCCGGCTGAATAGAATAGTACTACCCTCTTTTCTTACCGAGGTGTCGTAAAAGGCGACTAAGGTAAGTTGACTCACCGTGTGGTATCTGGTTCAGTAGAATAGACCACCCTCTTTCTTATCGAGGTGTCGTAAAATACGACAAAGATGAGTTGACGTCAGGCAAGCGGCCGGTCGTAAAAAAATTGCTGGGCGTAAAGCAAGGGTCGCATCCTGGTAATACTGTCTGCTCTTTGTCTATGACAAATAATGATACCAACGCCAATTTTAGAAAGATTTCTATTAATTTTCTGAACGAAAATTATATTAATTTGTAACTGTAAATATAAGAAAAAATTTTATGCAAAATTTTTACATGGCGTATCAGGATCATGTTCGAATCGGCCTCAATAAAACAAAGAATTTATTACATTAATAACGCATATTGACTTACACGGATACGCGAATTGGACACAAGCTTCCTATACCTTATCATCACATATTTATCTGACTTCAATTATGAAAGTAATAAAGACGTTATTGAAATCCTTAATTAACTGTATCTTTCTGTTTTGTAAAAGCATTGCCACATCACTAAAAGCATTGATCACATTACCTTTTATTTTTAAGTAATATTTTGTTTTTACAATAATTGGTAGTTGCTAGCTAAGGTTGGCAACACAGCACGATTTTAAACAATAAAATTTCTTAATCTAACACGGCGTCTTAATAAAGATAAAATCCTTATCGCAACTTATCCAATTATAAATTCTAAAGTATAACTTTTTATGAATATTAAACTTGCAAGTTTAAAATGAACCGTTAAATATATAAAATAAAATATTACCTGCCCCAATTTATCTGTACATTTAAGTTTAAATGATTTTATTTTTTAATACAATGAGCTTAAGGGTGTTAATTGAATAACATATTTAGAAGATACCTGTTTAATACAAAGTTTTGAAGTTGAAACTCGCTTTCGTACTTAAGGATTAGATAACTTATTAAAAGCGCTGTCCTTTTTTGTTTTAATGTAAAGAACGAGCCTTTTTTTATTAATAGTTGGGTTTACTTCTATCTATTTATAGAAGTTTGATGACAGTTCTAAATTATTTATTCCTTTAATGACAATTGTGAAAGCTGATGAAAGCTGTGATGGCCTAGCGGTGCGACCGTGTGAATCTCTAGAGACGATCATGGGTTCAAACCCGGGCAGACACCAATGAGTTTTTCTATTAAAACTAATGTGTCTAATTGATAATTGCAATTTATCACGCTTTTCGGTGAAGGAAAACATCGTGAGGAAACCTGCATATCTCTAGAGAATCCTAGGGATATGTGTAACCTACCAATCCGCATTGGAGCAGCGTGGTAGGTCTTAGCTCCAACCCTTCTCTCCAAAAATGGAGAGAGGAGGCCTATGCTCAGCAGTGGGATAGTAACAGGCCGTTACTTACTTACTTTTTACTTAATGACAATTAATCTTTTAGACAAACAAAGTGCGGTTTCGGACTAAATATTGAGTATTATAACATTTATTAAAGAAAAATTATAAATATATTTAAATGAGTAAATCTTGTATGTATATATATTTTACGGAAACTCGAAAACGGCTTCAACGATTTTCCTGAAATTCAGCATGCAGGTTTTTGGAGAGAAAAATCGATCTAGCTAGGTTTTATTAAAAAAAATCGTTTTAACCCTGTTTTTGGGCATTATAAAAATACTGGAATTTACATTGAATATACACTAACAAATAAAACTCACTTTTTACCGTTAATATATTATTTTTCTTTTTTTTAAGTTTTTTTTATTACCTTTTATTTTTTTATTTATTAGTATAGTATTTAAGTTTTTTTATTATTATTAATATATAGGACACTTACACACACGGATATCCGTCCCCAAAGTAAGTAACTTAATACGAGTGTTATGGTAGACAGACAGGTGAATATACACTTATACTTATATATTTTTTAAATACAAATATACACCTAGGCTCGAAGACCAACAAATTCATTTATAACAAATGTTGGCCCTCGGTGGGAATCGAACCCGCGGCCCGCGGAGCTAAAGGCAGGGTCACTAACCACTGCGCCAATGGGCCAGTCAAACTATGAATGTATGAGGCGAGTAACACGCACACGAAGAATGCGCATCAGCAAGTAGCCGCTCGACTAAAACATTATATTAAGATTAATATGAAGAGAAAGTAAAATTTTTGAGTAATTAGCCCGCCTTTCACTCAATTGCTTTCTTCTCACAATTTATAATTGTACTCGGACTACATTCAGTTTTAAATAAAAAGGCGATACAATATATTGTTACGTTGAATTATGGCAATTTATAATCTCTCACTGATAAGCGCTCTTAAAAAATATTAATTATATAAAAGTTATTGTAAAAAAAAACTATAAATAATTTCACAAAGTCAATTAATTGAATACTAATAATATAAGGTAGTTTATGAGTTTATTTGTATCGGCTTTAAGGCCATGTTTTATCGGATCTGTACGAATATACTATTTTTGATAGGCTTTCTTTTATTTCTGCCTTTACAAGGTGTCTAAAGTATTTTACTTTTTAACATTTGCGTCACAGTTGCACCCTAGAGCGGATATTTTTAGGGATTTTTTAAATGATTTTCTTAATATTTAAAACTTATTAATTTTTTTTTCATAAAACTAAATTGTTTCCTCTTAAATAGTGATAAAGTATTGTTAACTCTCACAGTTAACTTCTTAATACGAAACCGCTTTAATAAATAGGAAATATAAATATTTCAAAACTGGTTTGATATGAGTTGTACATTTCAGCATTACAATATAAAGTTATATTGCAAAAAATCAACTCATTCATAGGTAAAGGGGCTTTATTAAAATAATGCTTTTCTTCTTTCAGGTGTGTGTGACAATGTGTGAGCGGTGAGAAACAATACTGCGCGATGTTGCGCGCATTAATTTGCTTGCTCGTCGCTTCGGCGGCGGCGGAGCACGTCCGTGAGTTCACCGTCAGAGAGAACGCCCGCGCCGGCACCCTCGTCGGCCATCTGGGCGATGAGCTGCCTGATGCCGCACCACCATATACCATAGTACCAGTGCCAGGTAGTGCTGTGAACGATGACCTCAAAATAGATCCACATACAGGAGAAATAAGGACTCGAGTCCCTTTAGATAGAGAGAATAGGGATCATTACGCCCTCGTAGCTATACCAGCGAGCGGTGACAATGTTCGAGTAGTAGTACGCGTATCGGATGAAAATGATAACGCCCCCACATTCCCCGCCCCAATAATGAACGTAGAATTCTCAGAAAATACTCCTAGAGACGTCAAAAGGAAATTAAATCCAGCCAAAGACCAGGATTTAGGAGTATTCAATACGCAACGGTACAACATCGTTTCTGGCAATACAGATAATGCGTTCAGGCTGTCTTCGCATAGAGAACGTGATGGTGTACTTTATTTGGACCTTCAAATTAATGGCTTCCTTGATAGGGAAACTACGGACCACTATGAATTAGTTATAGAAGCCCTAGATGGAGGCACACCGCCTTTAAGAGGAACAATGACTGTAAATATTACTATATTAGATGTTAATGATAACCCACCGGTTTTTGCTGAAAGTGTTTATTCGGCTATGATACCAGAAAACGCGACTGTAGGTACTGCTGTACTGAAAGTGTTTGCCATAGATTCGGATGCTGGAGAAAATGGTTTGATAGAGTATTCAATCAATAGAAGGCAAAGTGATAAAGAAAATATGTTTAAAATAGACCCCGAAACGGGTGAGATAACAGTCAACAAGGCTTTAGATTTTGAGACCAAAGAGTTGCACGAGCTAGTTATTGTAGCGAGAGATAAAGGTGCACAACCTTTGGAGACGACAGCATTTGTGTCTATTCGCGTTACTGATGTCAACGATAATCAACCTACCATAGATGTGATATTCCTTAGTGACGATGCAACACCTAAAATATCTGAATCAGCACGATTAGATGAATTCGTTGCCAGAATATCTGTTCATGACCCAGATTCTAAAACTGAATACGCTAATGTCAATGTAACATTAAGCGGAGGCGATGGACATTTTGATTTGCGAACTCATGACAATATTATTTACTTGGTTGTTGTAGCGTTACCGCTAGATAGAGAATCGCAGTCCGCATATACACTGAATGTAGTCGCAACAGATAAAGGTTCACCGCCTTTGCATGCTTCACGAATAATTAGCCTCCGCGTGACCGATGTTAATGATAATCCACCGGTCTTTCTTGAGAACGAATATAGAACAAGCGTGCCGGAAGCTGCGGCTCCCGGTACACCAGTTCTGCAAGTATCTGCTAGTGACGCAGATGAAGGAGAGAATTCCGAAATAAGGTATTCTTTACTTCCGACACCGCAATCCGATTGGTTTTCAATCGACGAGCGTTCTGGGTTGGTGACGACACGAGCGCGTGTCGATTGTGAAATGAATCCAATGCCCCGTTTAACAGTGGTTGCTAGTGATCGTGGTAATCCGCCTTTATCGTCTACCGCTACGTTATTAGTGACAGTGTTAGATGTGAATGATAACGAGCCGATCTTCGATCAGTCCTTCTACAACGTGACCGTGTCGGAGAATGAAGCTGTTGGCAGCTGTATTCTAAAGGTGAGCTTTATATATTTATTGATTTTGAATGCATCTCTCATCGAGAGTAATATATTTGTGCCGTTTGCAGTTGAGACCCTAGGGCTATGGAATCAAGTGCAAACATTTTTTTATCCGTTTTAACATCCCGGTCAATTGCCTCTTAAGGTGACAAGAGGGCTGGCTCCTTTTTCGCACTAAGAATCAGCTTAGCGATTCAACGTTGCCAGCACTCTTCGGACCATTCTACGTGTGCTTGATTTGTGTAGTCCTAGCGTGAAAGTAATTAAAGATTACTTGTATGTTTTTCTTATTACCAATAAAAAAAACAAAGAATTATTGTACATAATTTGTATTGAATTAATATTTTATCAGTTTGTCACTAACACTTTGGTTTTGTAAAATATATATCTGAAAAGAACGTGTTTATTGCATTTGACGCCACAAATATGATATAGGTTGCGATTGAACTAATGTATGACTGTATGCGAAACTTTTCTGACAACGGAACAAAGCTTTTTTCTAATCTACAAAGCGTCGCGATAGACCTACTTTTTAAGTTGTTCTTAATATAACTCTGTAATTTAAAAATCGATTTCCCGTCAGTGTGTTCATCATAAATTAGTACAAGTGAAAGTATCTACATGGCATGATTGTAGACTGTTCTTGTTTTTTTATTACGGTTAATTACAGAAAATGTCAGGCTCGGTTACAACATGAACTATGGTTTTAGAGGCGATGATTTTATCTTAATTCCTGTTATATATTGCAATATAAATTAAATCATGATCAAGTATTTCAGGCATCCGTGCTTGGTTAATTACTTTTTGATTATTTTGGTAAGGAGCGTATTTAAAAAGATCGACCATAAACACATTGTTCGAGCGTGTTCAATTACGATAAAACAAGCCTACATCATCGAACCGGCGGACAATTAGTCATTGAGACAGATCAATCCCTTTTATCTCTCGGCCCGCCTCCTTGCGAATTTGTTAAAAAACGTCGCAATTTTCATTAAACCTTATCAACAGAATCCGGCGCTGGCTCATAACTTACGCGAGTTAATTCGTTTTAATATATTCCATATGAGGTACATAGTCATAAGTGGATATAAATCTATCCACGATGGAGCCAAGTTTGGGCGCTCGGTGTTCGCATCGCAAATTGCGATCTAAATTGAAAATTAAACAGTGAACGCTTGCGAGGTAAGTGTTGCTCGCCCCGAGCGTCGTGACCATTGGCTGACGATTTACAATATGCGTATTCTAGAGGCAAATGGAAAGATTTTAGTTAAAGAGCATTTCTTTACAAATCAAATCAAAATTTTCATATTTAAACTAGCAGCAGCTTCGCCCGTATGGAAATAAATGTGTCACAATTTTTTTCGCAAATTGAAATTTTTGATACTAAAAGTAGTTATCGTGAGTTAATTATAAGAGATTTTTAATTAACTTTCATCGTTTACTTAGCGCATGCAAGGAAAACTTTAAATTTTGCCATTTTCGCAATATTTTTTATTGCTGCTCTACTATTAATTTTATCGTGATGTTAAATAGTCTATAACCTTCCTCGATATATAATAGACTATCTTAAACTCAAAATTATTCAAATCGGTCCAGTAGTTCCTGAGATTAACGCGTTCAAACCAATATAAGTATAAGTTTATATTCTAAGTTACACCTTTGAAATTTTTAGTATAGGTATAAAATATAATGCGGTAATTTAACTACTTCCATTTATTGATTCAGACGATTATTTTAAAGGGAATCTTCCTTTTTCTAAGGACATTTAAATCTATGCAAAGCAGTCGTAGACTTGCAATCCGAACAGGCCGACTGTTGACGATTCAAAGGGCCCCTGTAAATACTTGATATTTGAATAATACATTTTGAATTTAAATCCAATGATTCTAAATTTTGTATGTTAGAAGTTTTTATATATTTTTTGTACCTAGAATAGTTTTAAGAATTACAATAATGATACCACAATAATGTTACCACAAATATTCTTGTGGGTCTTTGTTATCTTATCCATAATAATATAATATAATAAATGTGAATGTTTGTCTGTCTTTTATGCTTTTATACCGGGTAAATATATAGAATATAAAAATTGACTTTTTCCATCGGAAACGGAAAATACAATATAGTAAATCAATAAAGGTATTTTAAAAATAAAGAACATGCGTACAAAGTCTTAATAAATAATGAAATCATCCACAGTAACCTTTGCGACAGTGAAATAGTAATTTATTACTCAAAATCCCATACGTAGGCGTGTAAGTGAGAGAAGGATAAAACACATATACTTATCTTTGTCTAATCAAATATAACAAAGAGAAATAGATAAGACCTATTTGATTTCTGTTTATTGTCTATGGACACATTGTAGACTAGCTACTCTAGTATAATAACTCTATAGGTTCTACGTCTAAGATATATCAAATCTCTTTTTGAAATCTTGCAGGATAATATGACTAAGAAATTATCCCTAAAATGTCTTATACACTACTAATTGAGCCCGCGTAGAAATCAGTGCATCACAATGTTTTTTTATACCCGGCCCCGCGGGAATTTATAACCTTTATATTGCTCTTTATTATCTTGTACTGAAAATCGGTTTAGCTGTTCCGGAGAATGTACTATGAACCTTTCACTATTTTTTAGTAAAACCAGTACAGAAATCCGTTTAGTAGATTTTGAGAAAATCTATAATATATAAACAGACAGGTTTTGGGTATTTTGTTAAAAAATACGTATAGATTATATAATAATTATATATGAAATTGTCTGCCCATTTGCGCTTTAGAAATCAGAAAGACCTCCTACTCCCTAACACTAATCTTGATCCCAAAGAGATAGCGTACGCAATAAATCGTGCAAAACGCACAAGTATATGAAGGGAGGCCATTCAACCACATTTACATGAGCAATACTATTAACAGGCAGTATCATTGCCCTATTGGGCGGACAATCTGCGGGCCCGACTTCTAGGGAGAAAGGGTCGCTTATAGGGAAATGGTTTGTTGAAACATTTTATCCATAACCGCATAATAAATCCTCGTAAAAGTTGCTCTATGACTTGACTTGATAAAAGACCCATTCTTATTTTATCTTTACGTTTGACATTTCGTACGAGAAATTTGACAGTTTGCGTTCGGAAATTGTAACTTGTAAACTTGTCTACATCTATTCCGCACAATTCAAAACTGTTCTCAATTTGACAACTTACGTTCGGAAATTAAAAATTTGTCACAATGTGCTTATTTAAGCACTTTAATGAATATTTAAAAAAGCAATGCCCTTTTGCGTTATGTACTCCACGATAAATAATTCAATTTTGAATCTACGATTTCGATGTTCTAAGTCGGCAAAAGTGTTTCTTTGTATTTTCAAATCTCCTAATTAAAATTCCTACCTTCGGTATTGGATTTTTGTTGTAATACATCAAGTTGTGTCCACTGAAAAAGTTATTCTTAATTTGAATAATTTTTATCATTAATTATACCTTCATATAGCTGCAAATATAACGTTAAGGAAATTTAAAGTAAAAAAGGTTTATCTTTTGATAATGGCTGGCGCTATGATGACAAAAAATACGTTTTAGAATAGAGATTTTCAGAAACTACAATTAACTTAGAAAGTCTATCACGCTGGGCCCGTACCAAAAAACTAACTTAAATTTTAAGACAGTTAAAACTTCTGACGTGTAAATTGTAGATATAGGCATTACTTCGTTCGGATCTATAATACAAAAAAAATTTAAATTAATTTAATATAATCCGCGATTAGTTACATATATTATAACTAATCGGGCATTATAGCATAATAATTCATTATTTTTTTGATTTCGTCTAACATTTAATAATGTTTGCAAAGAAATTAATAGCTGTTGTTGATTTAGATTGTATTTCGTATTCCTAAAGAGGTAATTTAGTCCATAAATAATAATGATTAATAGACTGCAATAGCTATTCTTTTAGCTATCAAAGGTATATAATTGTTTGCGTAATTGGTTGCGGTTCGTTAAATTATTACGTTGTCAGTATGTAACATTTCGATGTTTGAGTGAATTATAATTGATTACATTTCGCTTATGGGCTGTAATAGTGGAACAATCCAAAAAATACGTGTTTTGCGATGGGAAAAACTGGGAATAGGTGTTAAATACACATTCTTTTCAGCAGCAATGCCGGCAGAACTCATAATGCAATAAGGCCGGTCGTTTAAATAAACTAAAGCATTTTTTATATATTTTCCTTAGTAGTGAAAACTTTAAACCCATTTATATCAAACATGATTTTTCGAGTTATGCCATTATTGTATATTCTGAATTTCGGAAACGGCTCCAACGAAAACACTATTTTTGTTGTTATTTGTAAAGTTGTAATAGCTGAGTGGAGAACGGGCGGACTTTAAGAAGTCAAAATACCCGAGATCAAAAGCAAGTTATCACAAGGATTGTTTTCCTTCTTTTTTTGTTTTCGATCACCCGGATACTATATATAATTGTACGCGTAGACCAATTTCTAGACTTCGTTTCTATAAACTTAAACGGTGAAATATTCACAATTATGGAATAAGTTTTTCCTGTTCACAAAGCAAAAAATGGGAGTTTTATTACTCCGTATGATAGCTCGGTATACAAGCCCCAATCGTACTAAATTTCAGTAAATTGCTTCATCAGTTTAACCGTGAAAGTGTAAGATATAAACTTTAGCATTTATTTAGTAATAGTATGGAAGTGAACGATTTTTTTGGTCCAATTGACTCTTAATACGGTTATAATTCGCGACAAAACTTGCCCCCAATCGCATTAGTCACGATATGTCCCAAAGCTGGGTCATAATGAATTGATTGGTCTCCAATAAATCGGCACGGGATGGTTTAAATAGTCGTAAACACCCGCGGACAAGTTCTCTTATGGTTTAAAGTCACGCGATTGTTAATGATGATACTTAGAATTTATGTGGACAGTTTATGTGGGCTTGAATCATGGGTGACCGGAGAAATTAAGGTGAGAACGAATGAAGACGATGGAATAGGTTTTTTAGACACCAACGCAATGTTGGCACAGCGTAATAAATTAAAGAGGTCTACGGCGCAGTGTTGATATGTATTATTACTGGAAGTCTCGAGATCGACAGAGTTGCAATTCATATTTTTTAAACAAAAAAGTAAAGTGCTTTGAAAAAAATATTACGTAAACGTCAAAATTTAAAGCTTTGCGTGCGCTGCGTAAACGGTAATAAGTAACGGCCTGTTACTATCCCACTGCTGGGCATAGGCCTCCTCTCTCCATTTTTGGAGAGAAGGATTGGAGCTGAGACCTACCACGCTGCTCCATTGCGGATTGGCAGGTTACACATATCACCAGAATTCTCTAGAGATATGCAGGTTTCCTCACGATGTTTTCCTTCACCGAAAAGCGTGTGATAAATTGCAATTATTAATTAGACACATAAGTTTTACTAGAAAAGTCATTGGTGCCTGCCCCGGTTTTGAACCCTAGACCTCCTCGAAAGAGGCGCACGGTGTTACCGCTGGGCTACCACAGCTTAAACGGTAATAGTTATTCAAAAATCATGTATGGCAATATTATTCCCTTCTAAAAGTTCTAAATAAAAGTCCGCGATAGCATATGTCTAGCTTTTAAGGTTGACCCACTTTAACAATTTTTACGGTTAACAAAAAACTATATTACTGTTTAAATCTTGCTGCCGCTGGCGATTGCTAGTAGATAATATTTTGAGTAAAATAAAGAATAAGCATTAAAGATTCTTAATGAACATTAAATATTCTCGTATTTTTCACTATGTATAAGCAAAATTATCTCGGTGTGTGGTCTGAATTGAGATAAAAGGTTGTTATATTATTGAGCAGAGAGTGTGCGATAATTAAAAATCCGTTTTATTACATCCACTTTTGATGGAACAAGGACTAAGGTTAGTTCACCCGTCGTGTGGTATCCGGCTGAGTAGAATAGACCACCCTCATTTCTTACTGAGGAGTATTAAAAGGCGACTAAGGTAAGTAGACTTGCCGCGTGGTATCCCTATCAATAGAATAGACCACCCTCATTTCTTACCGAGGTGTCGCAAAAGGCGATTAAGGTAGGTTGACGTAGAGGCAGGCGGCCGGTCGTAAAATACCTAGCCAAATCATGTGATAACATGTTTGAAACATGTTGTGCTGACACACACACACACACACACACACACATATATATATATATATATATATATATATATATATATATGTACAACACATATATATATATATATATATATATATATATATATATATATATATATATATATATATATATAATATAAATTAACTCATTTAAATATTAAAGATAAAATATTAAATATTAAATATTTAAAAATATTGTCTATGGTCCACGACAAATAAATCGATTCCTTATTATCTATCTATTTGTCTTGGACCATTGATAATTCTATCTATCGATTAACCTTTATTTAATGAAACAAATTTAAGTCAAGTTTAGTTTGAGACTGAGTTGGGTTTACTATTTAAACCTTAAGGTCCCGACGCGCACTATTTCTTCGAGTATGGTACAACCCTTTTGCCACTTTAAGAGTCTTTTACATATTCATCAGATACATTTAAATCGCTACGCTCATAAAATCGCTGTAACTGAGACCGTAGTTTTCGGTCGTAAAAATCTTGTGGCACTAAAAACTCGTCGAAGCTCCCTTCTATCTCAATAAAAGCGCACTTTAAGTATGTTTAAATTACAAAAAAATGCATAACAGATAATACCTGCTTCCAAGATATTTTACGGATGTTTTTATGCATATTATTAGTTTGACTAACTTATATGTTTTTTTTCTGATAACAAATATATGTTTGCTCTTATCTCATGGGGTCGGTAGTGTTTATGTAAAGTTATTATACTAGATTTTGAAGGCAGCTTAAAGTGCCATCCTACTAATATTATAAATGCGAAAGTATGTGAGTATGGATGTATATTTGTTACTCTTTCACGGGGAATCCGCTGAACCAATATTGATGAAATTTGGCACAATTATTCCTTATACACCGGCATAACATATAGGCTATTAAAATCTGGATAATTCTACAGGAATATGATGACATTGAAAGTCAGCTTATCACGTGACAACAGTCTACGCAGACGAAGTTGCGGGTAAAAGCTAGTATTACAAATAAAGAGAAAGCATATGAGGAAAGGAAATGACCGATTTTTCATTCTCCTACCCTTATCTCACTCTAAAGGGGTCGGCACAACATGTTTTAAACATGTTATATATTGTGACTAGTTATTTTAGAAACCCTTATAATAGATGGCGCTTTTCAATATAATTCTATTCCTGTAAAATTACCAGGATTTCTACAGCCTATATGTTATTCCGGTGTTAGCCGTGTGGTATCCGGCTGAATTTCTATTCAGCCGGATAGCCGGTAGTACCACCCTCTTTTCTTACCGAGGTGTCGTAAAAGGCGACTAAGGTAAGTCGATCCGCCGTGGGGTATCCGGCTGAGAAAAATAGACCAATCTCATTTCTTACCGAGGTGTCGTAAAATACGACTGAGGTAATTTGACGTCAGGCAGGTGGCCGGTCGTAAAAATGCAGCCAAATCATGTGACAGCATGTTTATAACATGTTGTGCCGACCCCACTTAGAGTGGGATAAGGGCAGGAAAATGATGATATGTTATTCCTGTGTATAAACATTAATTGTGCCAAATTTCATCGTGGTTGGTTCAGTGGATTCTCCGTGAAAGAGTAATAAACATACATCCATACTCACAAACTTTTTCATTTATAATATTAGTAGGGTAGAATAGGATATAAGGAAAGTAATTTTCGTAATATATAACTCGCCAACCGCCAGTCTATCGTACCAGAGCGTAATTACTGTATAAATTACTTGAAATGTAAACGAGTAAAAAACAAAATGTAACATTGGCACTTAATGACTCCATAGATAAGGTACGTTGTATTGTTTTAATTTATTCGAGTAAAAACTTACTGGTTCATGTACAATAGTGGATTGTGTAAATATCTAGTTTGGGGTCTCACAACTTTATTCATGCATTTAAACCTATTCCTTAATAGGCTTTCAGATATTAATGAACTCTAAAATAATTACCATGTTCATATAATTTTATTATGATTAATAAGCTAATAATGAAAAATATTATTTTGTATGTAGCTAAAAATATTAATTTGAATTAGAGGTAACTTAAGGTCCATATAAAATTATTAATAATAATAAATATATGGGACACTTAACACACACGGTCGTCCGTCCTCAAAGTAAGCAACTTAATACTTGTGTTATGGGTGACGGTCCACTGATAAATACATATATACACCCAGGCTCGAAGAATCGTATATACAGAATACAGAATTCAGATATACAAAAGAGTTGTTTATACAAAATGTTTATAAATAATGAATTACTTTGTTATAATCCTCGAGAAAGTGTATGTAATGCTAGAAGGCAAAATGTTTTGATATGACTTCATTATGGAGTAATTCTCCTGATGATGCTTCGGTTGTAGAGCGATATGAATGTTAAGATGTGGTAGTGAATGTGTCTAATGCTAGTTTATTTACATTATTTGATATTTGAGACGAATAGGAAACAATTAGTTGATCGCCAATGCCTCTTCAGTTCGTCAGTATATTGGGGCGAATGAACTTTAACTTAGATGAACTAGATTAGATGAACTTTGACTTAGATCAGATCTAGATACTTCAGATCTTTGTAACTTGTTAAGAGCTAACTTAACTTGAGAACAAAAAACTACACAAAAGTTCTGACAACCAGATGACATGTAAATTAGAAAAAAAACCTTTAACCCTTATATTAATTCACATAAGGATAGTCGTATATTAAGACTATAAATAAAATTAACAATTGAACAAAAGTAAGGCGAAGAATTCACAAAAGAAGCTGCAGCCCTAAATGATATAGTTTTATTGTGAAATAATCCTTGTATTGAGTTTTATAAAAGCTTAAATATTCATGATATACGACATATACGCTTAATTGCTACATACATCGTGAATGGGCGGTAAAAAATTGCACATTCAACCTTCGACTTGGGACATGTTCTTAATAGATGAGCTATGTTTATAATTTAACGTTTACTGTGATGCTGGTAGGGTTATTTTATCATCTTTCCCTTTATAATAGTACCTAGCTGCGCCCGCATGGATCAGTGTGTCACTAATTTCTTTCCGAATTTAAACTTTGAACTTTAAATTAGTTATTGTGAGTTAATTATAAGAGATTTTTGAATAACTTTCACCGTTTACTTCGAAAGCTTTAAATTTTGCCGTTTTCGCAATATTTTTTATGCTGATCCTCTCCTATTCATCTTAGCATGTTGTAATATAGTAGCGTGTTGTTTTGCAGCCTTCCTCGATAAATAGACTATCTTACACCTCAAGAATTTTTCAAATCACTCCAGTAGTTCCTGAGATTAGATTTTTAAACAAATAAACTCTTCAGCTACTAGTATATTCGTTACGACTTTTGCAAGACCTGTCTATTTCTTTCTGTTCGTGGCACTGCGTGTTCATAGCTTGAGAGAAGAACTTGTTGTAAATGTACAACAAGGCTTGTATATTTCCCATGGTTTCTTGTATAACCGAATGTTCCAAAGAGCTTCATTGTATGTCCAAACATTTATTTACACGCACTAGCAAAATCGACGCAAGTCTTTGTTAAGTTCGTCTATGCGAAGTTCTTCCTAAATGCAAGCAATTGTGGGTAGTCCATTTTATTTTCAGCAAGAGCCTTCATTTTTTGTTTATTTGAAACTACTATACCCAACCCGCTTTGCTGGGTTTAATTTAAAAATATCAATACTAAAAAAAACTGTCATTAACTGTTAAGAAACAATCGCCGATCGCTACCAAACTTTCCAAGATCATCTGGGACATTCTAAAGATTGTCTGAAAATTCCATAAAAATCACCCCATGCGTTTCGAAGTGAATAAAGGATATACAGACAAACTCATTTTTGTATATTGAGATAATTTTGAAGTTTGATGTGTCTAGTTAGGTCTTTACCCAAGGATTTCTTAGTCTTATATTAATGGGTAACTTGGAAACAGTGCCTTTCTGCGAGTCGTTTGATGTTATCTTAAGTCGACACATCGTTTTATGGGACTTTGCTTTCGTCTAGCTATATTTCTTGAGCTATTTTCGCAGTATCCACTTCTTGGGTAATATCTACCTTAGTACTTAGAAGCATTTCTTTATATTTGGACTTTTCACAATGTACTCTGAGCATGCCTTTTTGAAGCCGAAAAGTGAGTGGTTAATTATGTATGTGTAAATATATTAATATTTGAATTGTTTAGAAAAAGCCGTGAGGTATCCGGCTGAATAGAATAGACCACGATTATTTCTTACTCAGGCGTTACAAAGGGCGATTCAGGTAAGTTTACTTCAGGCAGGCGTCCGGTCTTAAAACCTAGCCAAATCATGTGACAACATGTTTATAATGTCACATGATTTAGTTGTTGCATCGATGAGGATTTGGAATGTTGTGCCGATCCCACTTAGAGTGGGATAGAGGCAGGAGAACGATTTGAATTGTATAGAAAGATTAGCAATCAGTTTTGAGAGCCTAAAGTCTCTATTGGCTTACGCACTTCGTAAAGACTTCAAGCATTGAATACTAAAGCGTTGTAAAGGTTGTTTTAAAAACAGAGTTTTAACTATGCTGATAAATAATTTAAATAAACCCTTTCGAGTTTTACTAGATATCAGATTAAGGTCGGCAATTTGTAATAAGTATTTAATACATAAATATCCGCCACTCAATGTATATTTATTGTGAAATCTTTTTATTTTTCCAATATCTTTACAAACTGCTCTGACGGGAATAATTATTAAATGTAAAATATGTTGGCTTTTAAACGTCGTAAAGTTAATTCTCTTTTATTGCCACATTATATCAGTAACTTTATACTATGTTTTGTTATTTATTTGTTGCTGCAGTTTTACATTGCTTTAAGCCTGATGCGTGTCTACGTAAGCTTTACAAAAAACGTATTATTTTGTTTGATATAAGTAGTGAAACATTGATATAAGTAATGAAAACTGTGCTTGCGATTTCGCCCATTCGGAAATCAATGTTTCACAAAAATTTTCTCTAGTCTAATAATCCCTATTCCCAAGGGATTTTTATATATAATAGATATATATAGGATATTATACCTTTTGTTTTGTATTGTTTCTCTTGTTGTCTTTCTCCTCTTGTCTTTTGACTCCTGCGATACATCCGTGTCTACGATGAAGTTAAATGATGATCTCAATAGAATTTCGAAATGGTAAGAAAGGAATTTCTTAGTTTTGAATTCATGTAAAACTAAATATGTATATGTTACTGGGTATAAAACAAATTAAAAGTATATGTGACAGAAACCCTTTAGTTTTTATAAATAGTGTGTGTATAAATCAGATAAGCGAAGAAAAAAATTTAGGCGTTTCATTTTACGAAAATCTACGGTTTGAATATCATATAATTAATGTGGTTCGGAATTGTTTTCATAGGCTAAATGTTTTATTTAGAATCAAATCATTTTTAGGCATTAAGGCGTTTTTAGCGTACATATATTAGTTAAGTAGATTTTGAGAAAATAGATTACATAAGACTGACTTTTGGGGATTTTGTTTTAAAATATGTATAGATATAATGGGAAATAACTTACATGAAGAAATTACAGAAAGCTTCTACTACTTGATAGTTTAATATCTATCAAACGGAATGGTGTATGTCAGTTTATTTCTGCACTCGTCCGGTACATTTAGACATAGAGGCTAATGTTGCAGTAAAAAGATTGCATTACCTGTTGCATTCCCACAGTAGAGTGGTTAGGGCTGAGCTTTATGTAATCGGGTTTTTATCACTCGATTTACGACGATTATCTCTTATCTAGATGTTTTTAATTACCATTTTAATTGTGATTGGTTTTATGCTAATATCTCTAATACAAATAATCAAATACTTTAATAGCAATTTATATAATAATATGATTTATAGAAACAGGCGTTAATTTGCGGAATTCCTCTGTACAAAGTTACAATAGAATTATTTTGCTGTAATCCGTGTTTGTTAGGAGAATCTAAGTAAGCACAAGCAGGCAACATTCATATACCTTATACACGCATTATATAACGTCATTAATCGTAATTACGTTATAACGCTTTTGTCGTGGAGCCTATCCTCCTGATGATGCTTCGGTTTCAGGGCGAAACGATTGTAGAGATTGTGGTGAGTGTGTGTAGTGCTTGTGTGGAGCGTTGGTGTTGGCGGCGTTTTGTGTCGACTTGTCCTGCATGTGTAAGGTATGTGAATGTTGCCTGCTTCATACACTTAGCATTATATAAATTCTTAACAAACGCGGATTACCCCAAAATAATTCTATTGTACTTCTTACTTAGTTCTTACTTAGTACTTTTGTATTATGATATTCCGCAAAGTAACGCCTGCTTCTATAAATCATATTGTTATTATATAAATTGCTACTAAAGTATTTGATTATTTTTATTGGTGAGATATACCATATTTTTTTAAATTTCAAACTGTATTTTTTTATAAATCTGTGTTGATTGTAATGACATCTTAACGCACGATGAGTTTGCTCAAACGATTGTCCATATATCTATGTATTAATATAATTGTGAATGTATTTATCTATGTTATAATCGTTAGCGAACCAATAAAAATGAAATAATATACATAAAAGTGACATCCCTGTTAAATCAAGTTCTAACATGTCATTTACTCGACTTCGCACGTGGCAATCTACGTTCAACGTTGACAGCGTCTCGGTGGCAGCCATTTTGAAAAAGTCGCCCGCCTAGTGTCTAGTCGGCGGTCATGTGTGAAGTGTACCTTAGCCGCTCAAAATTTTTAATTGATCGCTGTAGGCGACTTTTACTTTCTGTTGTTGTGTGGATTTTATTTTGTGTAATTATTGGTATCATTTCGTATTTAAATATCGTTTTTAGCTTAAATGAGATGTATAATATTTACGTCTTCACATAAACGTAATAGTTGAATGTCGTAATTTACTGTTTTGTATGACCCACTTAATATATGTTAAAATTAATCAATATATTTTACTATACCTGATGACGCCGTGTGGTATCCGGCTGAGTAGAATAGACCAACCTCATTTCTTACCGAGGTGTCGTAAAAGCGACTAAGGTAAATCGACCCGCCGTGTGGTATCCGGCTGAGTAGAATAGACCAACCTCATTTCTTACCGAGGTCTCGTAAAAGCTACTAAGGTAAGTCGACCCGCCGTGTGGTATCCGGCTGAGTAGAATAGACCAACCTCATTTCTTACCGAGGTGTCGTAAAAGGCAACTAAGGTAATTTGACTCATCGTGTGGTATCCGGTTAAGTAGAATAGACCACCCTCTTTCTTATCGAGTTATCGTAAAATAGGTATGATTAGGATGAGTTGACGTCAGGCAGGCGACCGGTCGTAAAAATGCAGCCAAATCATGTGTCAGCATGTTTAGAACATGTTGTGCCGACCCCACTTAGAGTGGTATAAGGGCAGGAAGATGATGATTTTGCTTTAGTAAGTGTCCCATATATGTATTTATTTATCTACCACCTAATTATTAAAAAAAAACTAATTTCAATTAAACCAGTATTTTAGTTATGTTTTTCACGTTTCTTTCTTGTGAACAAATCTATCTTTTTGGTATTATTGCAATTTTTATGTTTATACTTATTGATATGAAATCTTTAAAAAGTGTCAACGTGTTGCTTTAGTAGATAAAAGCTTAAGCGCGTTATACAGGAGTTATACACTGTCCATTATATTAACCATCTTTTGACAGATTGACGATTTACATATTTAGTGATGTCCTAAAGATTCTCGTATGCGATACCATTCCGATTATAGTACCTACTATCATTAATCGAATTACGTACCTAAGTAATTCGATTAATGATAACCTACGTAAACTAATAACAGATATAGAAATCAACATTTTGATTTAATATTGCCTTAGTTTTTTGAAAATAAATGTTAATCCGTGTGTATTTATTATAATCATAAAAAATATATTATACATCAACTGGCAACATTAACAGACCTTCCGCTCGGCCGCCATTTTGACGTGATCTGTCACTCTCAACGAAACGCCCGTGATAGTCACACGCATTTACGTTCGCTGAGTGTTCTCTCGCATCTGTTACACCTTGAGTTAAGTAGCTTTATTCCTCGGAAAAACTTTTGTGAAACTTATATTAATTGATCGTGAAAATGCCGAAAGGACGTGTGTTGAAAGCACAATCGAGACAGTTAGTATTAAAACTTCATGAGTATTTTGAGCAAGAAAATCAAAATGGCGGACCTTTTATACCTATCACGCAAGTCCGAAACCGTGTTGCAGCCGCGTTGGGGATCAGTCTATCAACTGTGACTAAAATCACTACTGATGCCTACGGCAGGAGCGGCTTGGAGCAAAACAAACCATCTACACCAAAAAGAAAGCGCCGGGCTCATAAGGTGACAGCTGTTGATGACTTTGACGCTGACGCTATTCGTCGTCATGTATATGATTACTACTTGAGAAAAGAAATTCCAACTTTGAGAAAACTTATTGTTTCTTTGAAAAGAAGTGGTCTATTTCATGGTGAAAAATCTTCTTTGGTCAAAGTTTTGAACACAATTGGCTTTTCATATAAAAAGTTAAATAAAAGAAAATTATTAATGGAACGCACAGATATAGCTATAGCACGTTGTGATTTTTTAAGAGAGGCAAAGAAAATACAAGATTGGGCAAATATTGTTTTCACGGATGAAACATGGCTCAACGCTAACCACACACTATCTCGTTTCTGGACTGATGATACTGCTGATTCCACTTCCTCAGTACCAATGGGAAAAGGTGAGCGCCTAATCATTTGCCATGCAGGTACAGCAAAAGGATTTGTACAAGACGCACTGTTGGCATTTAAATCGAAGAAATCAAATGACTACCACGAAGAGATGAATGCAAATGTGTATGAAGAGTGGTTCAAAAAAATGCTCATTTCATTGGAAGAACCATCAATAATTTTTATTGATAATGCGCCCTACCACTCCCGTCAAATTGACAAAATGCCAACACAGGCTAATAAAAAGCATGAAATAATTAATTGGCTTCGGGACAATGGAGAAAATGTGGACGACTCAATGTTAAAAGTTGAATTAATAAAAATATTAAAAACCAAAAAGAGAGCAAAACGCTATGTAATCAATGAAATGGCAGCAGAATATGGCCATACTGTTCTTCGGATTCCTCCATACCACTGCCAGTACAACGCAATAGAACTTATATGG
Source organism: Morpho helenor (assembly GCA_029227775.1). Taxonomy (NCBI): domain Eukaryota; kingdom Metazoa; phylum Arthropoda; class Insecta; order Lepidoptera; family Nymphalidae; genus Morpho; species Morpho helenor. The sequence continues at coordinate 15,205,863 of JARGCU010000010.1, forward strand.
GCACAAGTAAAAGGGCATGCTGCGAGATGCAATACAAGCCCCCCATTCACAGCGAATAAAATGTTGCAATTGCTAAAAATGCTTGCACCCACGTAACGGCCGAGAACTGGGCAAGTGTGGTGGAAAGAACTAAAAGAGTAATATTCTCTGATTGGGAACGTGATATTGCGTTTGATAATATATTATCTACACAAGAGCTAATAATAACTGCTACTGAAGACTCCTCATCGGAGGAGTCTAGTGTTGATTATCATTCCGACGACTCGTGCTAATAAAATAAATTAAAATATCCTGATTGTTTTATTTGTATTCATGTATTAACTAAGAAGAAAGTAAAACTTTATATAATGTTATTAAATGTCTTTTAATACTCGTAACATCGATTTCTACCGATTATTTTTAATCTGTGGCATAATCGTAGTAACCATTATGTGTGACATCACTAAGTGGGCGGTACCCATCCATAAAGTACAAATATTATTTGTATGATATTTGTACGTAAGCAATACAAAACTTAATGAGCGTGAGCTGTCAAAAGACTGATAATATGATGGACGCAGTATAGTTTAAAATGCGTTGCATTCAGAAATTTTAAGTTATTTGAAATATGTAACTTGCCTGCATCACTAACTTGGTAAAATAAAAAATCGTATAAACGTGTGAAATGAAAAAAAAAAAAGATTTGTACGATTATTGAGGAAGATAATTAAAAGTGCTCGGCCGATAATTAACAATTCGATAAAAATCCGAATCTGCAGAAGATTTTTTGGATTCATAAAATGTAGCAGTTCGATTACAGTTACACGTATCGAGTTACTTAATTTTTTTTAATTGAACATGGAATTATTTTATTAACTTTTTTAAATTTATAACTCCTTTTTAAGTGCCAAGTGTAAAGTAGACATAGGTAATAAAAAACATGCTTATCGGTATAACTAAAAAATAGGTAGATAGGTTAAAGAAAGGTAAGTTAAAGGGACTGGAAAAAAATCGGTAAATTTTTGTGTTAAACCTATATAAAAAAGTAGCGCAATATGCAATTTGGAAATTGAAAAATCTTTAAAAATGTGTTTAACACAAACTAATAAGTTATGATTACAATAACCGATTAAAGTAAACAAATAGTTAAAAATACAACAAAGATGGCGTTGATTAAGTACATGAATATATCAATAAAAATAATTATTAAATACGAATATAAAATAATATTTAACATTTTAAGTGCTACTCTCAAATATTTTAAATAATAAAGTACCTAATTAAAGTTAAACTTGATTCTTGTTGAGAAATCGATTAATTGTTTGTTTCATCACTATTGTGTTAACGCTTATCTAAGCTGCTTTGTCTATGCTAAAAAGTATACAGTAACATCACTTTTACTAAATCTTTTGAAGCTCTTTTGTTAAATTGAAAAAATTTGCCAAATTTTGAGTAACAGTTAACTAATAAATAGTCTATTAATTAGCCCCATTTTCATATTAGAAAGTTTGTTATCTTATCTGTATTATATTATCTGTATGAATGAAAGTGTTTCCTTTATAATTGGCTATGCTATTCAATATATCCGTTCTTACTAATATTATACGAACGTCTTTCTCTTAAACCTACTTTTTTAGAGCAATATTTAAGAAATTTGTT